>CADEHL010000001.1:17195804-18588759 GCA_902827135.1 Harpagifer antarcticus
GTCTATAGCTTTAACGATTTAACACAAAGTTTACAACTGTTTGCATCATGGATCGATCACATATGATTGTGACATTAGTTGCTGTTACTGACAGAACTGTAGGTGGCCTAGAGCAGCGTTTCTCAAAGCGTGGGGCGCGCCCCACTGGTGGGCCGTAGAGAATTGATAGGTGGGTAGCGAATGGACGCGATGAACGGGAGATTATTATTATAACAATTTTTTAAATACATTTTTTGGACCTGAGGCCGGAATCGAACCTGGGTCCTCGCGGGCGGTAGTGGATTGTTACATCCGGAGACTCGCAACAGCGGTGGACTTTCACAACGTCGCTGCGTCGGAGCCTCGCAAAGGTGGGTGTTTGCGGTGGCGGATGCGGTACCGGCAGATGCGGTACCAGCGGATGCGGTACCGGCGGATGTGGTACCGGCGCAGCGGCGCTGTGAAAGTCCACTGCTCACCTATGCCAGAGCCAGTGGCCCACCGAAGGCAGCAGCCCACCAACGGCAGCAGCCCACCGGGAAAAGTCCCAAATCTCCCGATGGCCAATCCGAGCCTGCTCACACACACACACAACTGAAACCAAAATAATTTACAGACATATGTACAAATCTCTCATACACACATGTGAAACACTCTCACACACACACAACAGCGTTGCATTCGGGAAGAAAAGCAATTTGGAGTGGCACCTCACCACTTCATAAGGAGTTTAACCGTGACACTTTTCGAAATGGGGCTTGAAAAGGCCCACCTGTTCAAAGTGGGGAATGACAGAAAAAGTTTGAGAGCCACTGGCCTAGAGGGAGAGATAAGGAAGCCACCAGGAGCAAAGCGTTGTACATGTGCCAAGTGCAGCAGCGATGGAATGCCCCGCTCGTGTTCTGCAAGGTGCTGGTTGTGAGTGTGAGGTCAGGGGTGAGGCGTGGCGGGTGTTTGTGTTTGGGGAGGGTCTGGATGGGGTTAGAGGGTAAACTGTGGTGTAAAGGGAGCGGGTTCAAGGTGTTGTTTGATGTTTAAAGATATGTGTGTTTTAGGGGGTTCGTGGGAGGTAGGTTGAGTGTGTGTGTGTGTGTGTGTGTGTGTGTCTGTGTGTGTGTGTGTGTGACTTGTCAGAGCCAGATGTTAGGTTGTGTAACACACACTCAGCTAAATCAATGGACGTGTGTGTGTGTGTTTCTGTCAGCAGGTCAGTGAGATAACCACCGGCATCCTGTCAGATCTCACCAAGTGGCTGACATGTCACTCCGACCTGCAGGCCCCGCCCACCGCTATCAACACCAGGCTGAGTGTGTTGAGTAGTCAGGTGTCTGGATAATATCACACACACATACACGCACACACTTGACGCTTCGCCACATCACACTCTGCCATACTGGACTGCTCAAAACTGTGCTCATTCGAACACTGTATACATAACAAGTGGATGCAGTCACGTGACCTATGGTTCTTTAAATGGTTTGGCATTTTGGATGACGCCATCTTGTTTCCTTTTCAAGCCCCACCTGTCGTGAGCTACTTTTTTGTTTTTTATATTTAGCACATTTTAACATTATTATATGCTTACCTTTAACCTTTGTGTGCTGTTTGGGTCTGTGGGACCCGTTGTGAGTGTTTACTAAAAGAAAATGCATGCAATTTAATTATTTTAACCTGCTTTATTTGGGGGTGGACCTCATGCAACCCCGGGAAGATTTAAAACATTTTTTTGAAGTTAAATGCATCAATCTGGTGCACTTCGAGCACAACATGAATTTATGGATACAGCTCTCAACACTCAGATGAAAGGGAGCTGTATACTTTTCAATAATCCAAACATCTTTAGAATATGATCACAAGTTTCACAACCAATACAAATCCTTTAAACTTGTTTATTATTATTATTATCTTATGTTACCTAGTTAGCATTCTTTCTTTTTATTTATGCATATTTTTACTAATCACTCCCCTTTTAAACGTTTTTTTTTACTGTCCTATAGTACACATTGGAATGATTTCTTACTTTATTTTTTACAACTAGGCTATATTAAAGGGCCCATGTCATGGCCAGTTTTACTGATCATAATTCCATTGTTGAGGTATACTGAAATAGATTTATACTGTGCAATTTTCCAAACTCACATTGGTTTCTCATACAGCACCTCTGTAAAGTATGTGTATTCACCGGTATTCACTCTCTGTCCTAAACGGCTTGTTGGAGCTCCTGTCCCCCCCTCCCTGTGAGCCCAGTGTGCTCTGTTTGGTCGGGACGTTTGCGAGGCTCGTTGCTGCGATCTGCTGCGAGGAGCGGACAGGCTTCCTGGTCTGCGATACAGCGAGAACAAGCGAAACTCATCCTGAGCACATACAAACACTCACAGCCGAAGTAAAAACAATAAGTGTGGCTTGATATTGAGTAAGAAAAAGGTTTATAACGCTGTGAGCATGGGTCTGCAGAGAGCATTTCTCCGCCATCCCAACTTAGCAGCCCGAAAAACGTTTCCCATTTAAACAGTCGTGGTAGATACCTTGTTTGTTTTAAACATCATAAATACACCGTACCCGAATCTCCCGCTGGTCCAAACAAAGTAGGAACAGCATCGGGACTTTTCCCGGTGGGCTGCTGCCTTCGGTGGGCCGCTGGCTCTGACATAGGTGGGCCGTGGACTTTCACAGTGCCGCTGCGCCGGTACCACTGTCCACTACCGCCCGCGAGGACCCAGGTTCGATTCGGGCCTGAGGTCCAACACATTTATTTAAAAAATTAAAAATAATAATAATTATCTCCCGTTCATCGCGTCCATTCGCGACCCACCTATCACATCTCTGCGCCCCACCAGTGGGGCGCGCCCCACACTTTGAGAAACGCTTGTATAGAGCATACCCTGTTTCTTTTGCCCCTTGCTGGAACAAAAACAATCAAAAGGAACTTCCGCATTGGCTCCACTTTTCTCTTCAACTTAATGCATATTTTCCATGGAACTTTTCACACTGCTGTCCTTAAGACACCACATCCAAACGGAAAATAGATCAGCTTTCGGTTCCAATTCTTTATCCTCCTCAGCCGTCATGTTTGTTTCTGATTAGATTAATTGATGTCGGAGATACATTATACCACACACACACACACACGCACACACACACACACACACACACACACACACACACACACACACACACACACACACACACCACACACACACACACACACACACACACACACACACACACACACACACACACACACACACACACACACTGCTCCACAGGAAATGCTGCAGGGTTGAGTGCCTTGCCCAATGGGAACTACACCTAAAAGTGATCTAATCTCTATCTATATCCATGGGTTTCCATTAGTAAAATCTTTTCTCTGCCCTATAAATCACGTAGCGGGTGCCCTCCTTTCTGCTTCGTTGTGTTTTTGATCAGATTATGTTTTTCTTCCTTGACGTCAGCGCGGCTGCTTCCCTGACTGCTTTTCATACAGATCACAGAGTGATGAGGGTTTATACGACTCTGATATGGAACAAATGAGCTGAGGAGCTCCGCAGGCCTTCGGAAAGAAGCAGAGGTTAGGAAGACTCCAAATACCTGCTGTCAAATATGTTCAAACATAACTCTTCAAAAACAGATGCAAATGCTGTTAGCCGATGATTCCTATTTTAGTACGGGTGATCTTTGGGCTTCTCCCAATGTTAGCATTTGCCTGATCCATTTTCTATTTTATCATGCAGAGAGGTGTTTGTTTCTACTCTTTTTAACCATTTAAAATCATTACGAGCATTATCATTTGAGTAACCTAATCTGACTGGGTGTCAGATTGGTCTTTGGAAATATATTCTTTATTAGAGTTTTTCTCAATTGCTAAACCCACTATTTAGAATCAAAATTAATTTCTTCAAAACAAGAACATAGCCATCTAAACAGAAACACACTTGCCATAACTTTGAATATCTTTTGCAAAATGCACTTACATGACCAAAACTGAAAATACTGGTCACAAAAAAGAATAAGTCGATCGAAACAGAACAAATTGTCCTCTAATGAGACAAATGTGTTTTCATAACTGAAACTCCGGTCACCATAATAACACATTCTACCATAACAATATACATTTCTTGCAAAGTGCTCTAAGGCACTCAAAACTAAAAATACCCCTTCCAAAACCAGATACCTTCTCCAAAAACAAACATTTGTCAGCTCATTAGAAGACTATTTGAACAGTCATCACTAAGTGGCACACTAAATACTGACTACAATCATCAATACACAAACCTCAAGCTATCGATATTGGAAACTGAACGGAAAACTGACAAGTTGGGAGAAACAAACTTACATATAGGAAAAACAGTATGTTACTGTAACTATGTCATTGTTTTTATTGTCTCATTTTCAGAAGAGCACCGTAACAGAAACAAAAGATGAATAGCAATACACTGGAAAAAAAATAACATGGGTAAATGATGTAAATCAGCAGTAAAGCAGAGAATGAGATCTATATAGCTTTACTGATCTGCTCTTTGGCGTCTGTCTGGCCACATAGCCTCATCTACGTCACAGCGTATGTCTTCCCTTGCAAGGCAGCGTGGGAAATATCTCCTTGCGTGTCGACACCACCCTTGACAGGATTCCGCAGAGATGTCCCGACAGCCAGCATTCATTGCGTCCAAAAGGGGCATTCTGTCATGAGGATGATTGTCTTAAACCTTCCATCTCCAGGCAGAGAAGAACTCCTCAATGGGGTTTAGAAATGGGGAGTATGGAGGGAGGAACTCCATGGCCATGTGTGGATGAGCCTCAAACCATGCCCTCACGTCACGAGAGTGGTGGAATGCCACATTGTCCCATATGACCACGTGAACCGACCTCACTTGATCCCTCTCTTCTGGTGGCACAAGTCGGTCATACAGGACATCCAGGAAGGCAAGGACACGTTGCGTGTTATATGCTCCCTTTACAGGGATGTGAGCAAGGACGCCTTGTGTCGAGATAGCCGCACACAATGTTCTGTTTCCTCCCCTTTGGCCTGGAACAAAGACTGTTGCTCTTTGCCCAATAAGGTTCCTCCCACGTCTCCTCACTTTGGAGAGGTTGAAGCCTGCTTCATCCACATATACAAAAACATGTGGTAATGCATTGCCTTCCAGCTCCATCATTCGCTAAAGAAAATGAAACAAACAGAGGACCGTTTTACATTACTGTAAGCAGTCCGACATACTAAAAATATAGGCAAGCCATCACTGTGATTGAGGTCCTTACCTGTACATACCGGTGCCTTAACTCCTTCACACGGTCAGAGTTGCGTTAAAAAGGAACCTTATCGATCTGTTTCATTCTGAGGTGGTGCCTCTTTAACACGCGGTCAATGGTTGCAACACTTATAGATGGAATGTTACTGAAGACTTCCTGGTCTGCAATTATTCTGGCCTGAATCTCCCTTAAGCGGATTTCACTGTTGGCCACAACCATATCAACAATGGCAGACTCTTGTTCTGGAGTAAAGGCCTTTCCTCTGCCACCAGAGCGGGGTGCTCTTTCAGTTCTATCAATACATATTTTAGAATGTTATGTACTGTAATATAAAAACAGTGATCGAAACCTACTTAAAATAGAAATGCATGAAGTGCTGTAAAAAAGGGTTACAGTAGCTTACCTATTTTCGTGCCTGAAGATCCTAATATGGATGCCACTGTTGATCTCCGTATATTGGGCTGAACCCTTTGGCCAGCCTCACTGAGGGACATGCCATGGTTTATGACGTGGTCCACAATAGTTGCACGGGTGTTGTCCGAAACTACTGTTCGCATTGGTCCCCTTTCAACTCTTCCACCACGCATACGTACAGCCTTCCCTCTTCCTCTGTGAACATCAGGGTTCCCTCTTCCTCTCTGAACAACAGGGTTCCCTCTTCCTCTGTGAACATCAGGGTTCCCTCTTCCTCTGTGAACATCAGGGTTCTCTCTTCCTCTCTGAACAACAGGGTTCCCTCTTCCTCTCTGAACAACAGGGTTCCCTCTTCCTCTCTGAACAACAGGGTTCCCTCTTCCTCTGTGAACATCAGGGTTCCCTCTTCCTCTCTGAACATCAGCCCTCCCTCTTCCTAGCTGAACAACAGGGTTCTCTCTTCCTCTCTGAACATCAGCCCTCCCTCTTCCTCTCTGAACAACAGGGTTCCCTCTTCCTCTGTGAACATCAGGGTTCCCTCTTCCTCTCTGAACATCAGCCCTCCCTCTTCCTAGCTGAACAACAGGGTTCCCTCTTCCTCTCTGAACATCAGCCCTCCCTCTTCCTCGCTGAACAACAGGGTTCCTTCTTCCTCTCAGAGCTCCTCTACCTACTCGATCAGCCATTTTGTTCACACAAACATCTTACTGAAGTGAGGGAGGTCTTTTATAGGATTCTCACTAATTACAATTGGAAAGTCATTGATATCAGCTAACAGTAACATCATTACTGTAAGGTATACAGTACATTCCATGCAGTTACCTTTTTCAATGGGGTGATTGACTGATCACAAGTGTTAATATTTTGCACATCAAGTGTCAATTAGTGTAGCTATGGTCTAAGTTTATGAGGAGTAAGTGTTATCCACTGTGAGAAGATTATTTTGTTTTGTAGACATGAGTTACACAAAAGATTTTTGATGTTTGTGTAGAGAATTGTAACTTCAGTTAGAGAATTGTGTGATCTATTTTGCAAAACACTGCTTAGCATCTGCATTTTGTGTGATATCAATGATAAATGGTATACTGTTGTAGAGAAATGGTTTTCTGTTTCGATGGCTGTTCTGTTGGTTTGATGAAAGGAATTTTGATTCTAAATAGTGGGTTTAGCGATTGAGAAAAACTGTAAGTTTGATAAATTATTTACACTCAATGTCCAGGTTTACTATGGAATATAGTTTGCAGGGATGGTTTAAGATGAGTTTTATACATTTTCATATTTAACATGTATTAATCTTTTTGAAAATTAGAATGTGTTTATTTGTACACATTTATCAATATTGATGATTTCAAATCAGTTCTTGGTTAGTTTTATTTTTAAGTCAAGTCTTGACAAGGACAGTGCTAGAGAAACAAACAAACTAGAGAACATGCTAGAGAAAGGCTTATCAATGCTTCAATCTTGGCAGTAAAATCAGTATTTCTCTAATGACATGAATATATCCAGATCTAGTTGAATAAAAGCAAGGACACTTCTACCTAAGCAGAACCAATCTGCAGTTTGCAAGTTTTGGTACTTACCAGACGTTGAGTTTTGTCGAGGGGCTGATTTATGGAACAAACAGAATCATTGCTGAAGCAGAAAGTAGAATTTGATGAAGATACGCCTATAAGATTTGTAAAAGACTAATAACTTTTCATTACAATTGCGCTAAAGTTTAGCATTTGCCAATTAGCCCCTAAAAAATAGATGGTCCTATACAATAAATGGTATCAATATTATTTTATGTCAACATCTGGACTCCTTGTATGTGTCTGGGTCTAATTTTAGCAATCCGTCCAAAAGTTCTCGAGAAATGTCCCTCAAGGGCAACTTCATGGTGGCACAGCAGTACATGTCAGAGGATCACCCAAGTCAGCAGGATACAATATGACGTCAAATATTTTTCTCAAACAATTGAAATATTTGATATGGGACAAAACTGACATTAAAAAAAAATGCATTGTCTGGGGAGGTATATATCCGTCATTTCCATGTCAATCCATCTCATTGTTGTTGAGATATTTTACTCTGATCCAATGTTAACTTCATGGAGGCCTGGAGGAATATTCAACAAAGTCTACAGGATTCATCCCCTTGGGGATATAACTCACAGCCTTAACCATGTAAAAAAAGACCCTTTGATATTAAGGAAATGTGTAAGAAGGGGGTTGGGAGAAAAAATAAATCAAGGCAGAAGAAGCAGACCAGTCTCTGGCTGAGAATATCTACAGAAACGAGTTGTGCATGAAGTAGAGGAAGGATCAGAATGGCCTGAGGTTGCAGTTCTCCACTCCTCTTAAGACCTAAAGAAAGGGCGTTGCCACTTCCGGATTGGACATGATGGGAAATGCACCAAGCTCAATTCTTAATCAGTAGCAACAGGTGATCTGATTAACCTGCAATTAACTCAGGGGAAATGTGACATTCAACCTTAATGAAATGGAAAAAAGCGGTATGACAACAAGTTTTAAAGAATTCTGTGATGTTTCAGTCTGGGTCTCCATTGTAACTACATTGAGTCCAAGACAGCTATTGATTTTTGTCGAATTCTGAAAAGAATTTCGTTCTAAATTCTGTTCCATAGATATAAAACCATCAAAGGATTTTAATTGATTTACTTCCAAACCATCCACTCATGTTGAAGTTATAAACAGACAAAAAAGAAGACAGAGGAAAAACATTTTTTATTAAGCTTAATTTAAGATGATCAGATCAAGGTGAAGCCTGTCTTCTTTGTGCAGTCTTGTAAACACACTGCACAATGCTGCAGTTGTAAGCAGTTACATTGTGCAAACCATAGCTGATTTGATCACATAGCAGAGTGCAGCCACGAGTTTGACTAAACAAATAAGCGTGACTACCCTGATGCCTCTTCTATAATCAAGTATAACCCAGAAAAGCGCACAAAAACATAGATGTCTTTCTCTATCTTCCTCTAAAAGACACTCGCGTTCTCATCTTCTTTTAATCCAAGGACCCTAACTCCTGATAGGACACATGAGTCATCCAGCCCCAGGGTTGTGGTGATTGATGACTTCAACCAGGGCCGGGCTGCAACCACAGACACACAAACACATTACTCAGCCAAAAGATAAGCAAATGGTAGCAAGCCGCCGATGGCTCTAAGTGCTTCACAAACACAGGTAACACTGGCCTCGTTTTCAGAAAGGGTTCATTACTTAACCCGCAGCTGGCTACCTCTACGGAACAAAAAAATAAATCAGAGAGGGGCAATATGCTGGTCTGCTTTCATCTTTCTATCTGGCAGCACGAAGCCAGATCAAATCACTGGCTCTATTTTCAGCTCTGGGGTGCCCTTTAGCAATGACGTTCGTTCTGATGAATAATATGACTCGGCTTAAGTAAAATTATCTGTGTGCACTGACAGAAAGCTGCCCTGAGCTGTTGCCCTTGTTTTCTTCTGCAAAGATGAGCAGAAGGGTTTGTCATCAAAAACTGCCATGAACCCTGCCTTGATGATGCAACGTCAAAGGACTGAGAGGATTCAAAATTGGTCGAGAATGAACAGGTAAGGATAGAAAAGCTTACTTGTGTTTTTGGTAGGCAATGGCTAATAGCATTTTTTGTTGGGGAAGAATGTTTTTAATCCATCGAGAAAAGACAAATATTTAGATAATCTATACCACCCATTTTTACAATAGAGATGGATCAAAAACGTTGTAAACTATGTGGATTGTCCTTTGATTATCAACCAATACACCCTTGGCAAAGAAATGATTGAAACATATTGAGCAAAACAAATGAGGAACATTGGAAGGAGGCATTTCAGAGCATGTTATCGGCATGTTATAGACAGGTTACAGCCCTGTTTCTGCATAACTACTGTGATGGCCACAGGCTTGGTCCCTGACATAACCATTGGAAGTATGTTTTTTAAATCAAGAGGCAACAATGTGTAGGCAACATGCCTATCTTGGATGCTCCACACCCAGGAGTAAGAATTACCCCCACTTTCAGCTACTCTATCCCCAACTTGCGAAACAGGTCGGAGCAGCAGATGAAAGACCCGTCCAGAGTAAGCTCCAACCCCCCTTCATCCATCACAATCAACACCAACAGCCGGCCCAATTAGGCCCCCGGAACACTCAGGGCCACACGGCTGTGATTGTTAACACTGTGAAAACAGAAGAGAAAGAGGGGGTGGATGTGGGGCGATGACGGGAATGCTGAGAGCTCAGGGGGAGTTGGGGGAGAGATGGAGGAAAGGTCAGATAGCTGGCGGCCCCCATTTCCTCTCTAATGGCCGCCAAACGAGGGAATATGAGAGAATGCTGCCCAGTAAAGCAGGTGACCCGAAAGGAAAGGGGGGAACAGCCACACCCAGTCCAAACCTTAATTTTACTTTGAAAGTAAACACACATCTGCACACAAGCCATTTAAAGAAAGAATGGATGGTCATGCATGATAGAATAATAATGCTTCTAAGGGCATTTAAAAAGCACACAAGGGGAACCTTGCACACAAATTATTACCAAATGTACGCCAAGGAGAGGCTGTTCCTGAACATTACCCTGCATATTAAAAAACCAAAAACATGCAGTGTAATTCCAAGCAATCCAACCCACCCACCGCTAAGTCACTGAATAAGTCCGGCATTGAAAAGTCCGTTAACCCTGCTGAAACCCACATAGGACATTTCCGTTTTTGTATATCTTTGTGTTTTTGGCATTAATAAATTGCCATTTACAGTATAATAAAGTTGTACACATCCCAGAATCAGCACAACCTCAGCTAATGATATATGCCACTCATTAGAGACTTATATACAATATAATATGGGATATTTGCCCATAAACATTTAACCATAACATTGAAAAAAAAACATTCACACAGACAATTGCACACATTGAGTATCATTGTATCAAAACTGATTAGAAGATTCAACTTCTTCTGTAGCATGAGTGATGCCCATTCTTTTGGGAAGTTTCCATGGGCCTTTTTTGCCAGAGAATTGTCAAGACTACACAGGAATATTATTATGGTAGTTCCTATTCCACAATGCACACAGGGATGTCCCTGTGAAGATTCGTCTGAATTGTCATCAACAATCATCCACTTGAAAAATCAGCTCCAAAGCTTCAGCTGTAGGAAACCTCCTTGCCATACCCTCAGTTAACATTCAAAACACCTAAAATAATGTATGTAATTTTGGTTTTTCGCAAGGGCGTGGAATTATAAACCGGCTCTCGTTTCAGTACACTACAACGACACTGACAGGCAACCCTCTGAATCAGACTCCGATTGGCTGTGACTGCTTCCCTCAGAGTGTCCGATTCAGAAACGTGATTCTTAGGTCCTTTCTCACTTCTCTTATTTTTCATTTCCTCGCTCCTCAGTCTCGTCTCACCGGAAGTTGATTGGTCTGCGCCAGTCTTGAGTAGCGTCCAATGGCCTTATTTTTGGCCGGAGGAGCGAGGAGCGATAATGGAGGAGCTATAATCGAGGAACCACCAGACCATCCTTCGATGAAATCCTCAGACACTCGCCCCGCCCCCTTACTGTGTATCGCTCACTGATTGGACGATGCAGTGCATGTACTGATCTCATGCTTCTTGACATGAGAGCAGTTTCCCAGCGGAGTGAAGAAAATACATGAACCTCACGGGAGTCACTCCTCAGTTTATACTGTGTATACTTTTTACTCAAACTTTTTCTGTCAGGCCCCCCTTTGGAGAAAAAAAAAAGTCGGGGCCCGACCAAACAAATAGTCAGGCTCAGTAGGCGGCACCAGAGATTTATTTTGGGTGGTGCTGTGGGGTAGATTGACGTTTCATAGAGGTTGCTCAAACATTTAGGGTTTCCCATTAATGTACCGGGCGCTACAGTGAAATTTTCTAACTGCAAACAATCCCCACGCATATACACAATGACTGTTGCAATGAAGGCTCGATATCAGCTCACGGCATATAGGTGTAAGCAGAGGTAAAGTGCTATTTGTATAGGTGGTGTGTGGACCTCACATAGGGGGGTCCGGGGGCAAGCTCCCCCGGGAAGATTTTTAAATATTGAAGTTAAAAGCATCAATCTGGTGCACTTTGAGAGCAACATCAAGAGATCTATATGGATACATCTCTCAACACCCATATGAAACAGAACTGTAAACAGATTAACTTTTTCTTTATGGATATTTTACAAATCACTCCCTTTTAAAACTTCATTATTTTTTGAATGTCATATAGTATTTCATACCTGTTTTTAATTTATTCTCTTATTTTTTTATAACTATAATGATCATATAAATGTGTGCCTCGGAAATAATTGTTTACATTAATGGTGACCAAAACGTTTGAGACCCACTGAGATAACACTGAGAGAGTCCTTTAGCTCACTGATTCTCTCAGTCTGACAGGAGAGGACTCTCCTCCACTTTGTTGTTGAAAAAACTTCTTATATCCGTTAGCGTAGCTCGCTAGCACCAGAAGCTAACAACAACGATCTCCGGTACCGGTGCGCTCTCTCTCTCTCTCGCTCGCGCACGCACACAAAATGGCTTGTTCCACACACACACAGAGCCAAGCTTTAATGAAACACAGAGACCCAGACGTAATAGTACTGTATCATATTATTTTCGAATCAATAATTTTTCAAAATATGATTATTTATTTATTTTTTAATAACCATTTTTCCTCCTGGTCTCTCGCGCCCCCCCTGTCATGCCTCTGCGCCCCCCATGGGGATAATTAATGTATCATTTAGCTACAAATATGTGATATATCTGAACAACAAAGTGGTCAAAAATCATTTTATTCATTTTTTGGAAACATTTTCATAATCGCGTTTTACATTTTAATTTATTGTCATTTCCATTCAGTCAGTCATTAAGTGCTATTTAAAATGTTAATTTGCTGCATATCCAAACAAACAAAGTGTGCAATTCAATGAATGTTAATCTAACTGGGTTTTGATAGATAACATATCTATTTTTCTTCTCTCTATTATTTTATTTATATTGTGCACTCTAATCAATATTAATACAACAAATGTTCGTTTATATATTTTAAGAATGGCGTTTATCTTTTTTGAGAATGAGTTCTTATTTGATTTTATTTATTTGGGTCTACAACAGATGATACAAATGTTTGTGTCAGTAAATCAGGGTTGCCAACTTTGGGTACCTGGCTGGAGTGAGATTTTGATATCATAGGTTTATTTACACATTATGCGCACAAAATGACTGCTATCGTGTCAGCAGCGGGACCTTAGCATATATATAGGATATATGTACAAATACACAATATTGGACACAGACTATAAAGGGCACACAGTTTCATTCACGAATGAAAGTCAAACACATGTTTGTTTCCACTGTTTTATTGTGTGCCTGTCGCGATAAGCAATTCATCGACTTATCGTACGATAAATAAAAATGAACTCGATAAATTGCCATTTACATGAGGGTGTGACTCGCAGTTTGAAAGGATGTACTTGAATTATTATTATATATTATCATTATGGTCAGTGGTCTAAAAATGGTCATACAAACGGTGCCGACAATATTATTGTTTATTCGTAATCATTTCCGGGAAAATGTATCCAACAAAATGAATTATCGTGAGAGGCCTATACATGAAACACACACACACACAAATCTACAGACTTACTCCAAACTGCCAAATATATTAATTAACACACTCTTACTCTCATATACTCTTTGACTCTATTTTGGCCTAGTAGAACAATAAGCAGCAGACTTTTACTTTTTTATAATTTCTACTGGATCTTAGATCTGCGCATGCGTAATACGGGTCGGCAGTTGCGGCTCCAGAGTATTTTTGTTGGGTAATCTATGGTAGGGCTAACCCATACAGTAGTGGCGCTCAAATCAGTATTTGCAATGTAATCACATACACGCTCCCCTTGACAGTGAAACGCCACGCATGAGGTTTAGATTATTTTATTATTATTGATTATTTTTTAGATTATTATCTCCCCGCAAGTGAAAGAGTTGACATGCTGAAAACCCAACCCCTGCAGGGGGGTCTGGGGGGATTCTCCCCCAGGAGATTTTTTGAAATACTAACACAAAATACACATTCTGGTACTCTCTTGAGAAGAAAAATAAATAAATCTATTACTCCACGACATATTTAAAAAAATTAATGCCATTTTAGTTTTTTGTTACTTTGTTCTGAAAGCTGAACCTGCTGCTCCTCACAGAGAGAAGAGGGAAGAGGCTGTGTGAATTACTTTACATTGTGGATAAGGGTGGATAGCCCCCATTGTTCTGTGTGTCAAAATGAAAGACAGCCCACACACCTATCAATCATCAAACCGTGGGGTCTTATTTCATTACGTGTTGATTTATATAATAATAAGTAATGTTGTATCGATGTATATAGAGCTGTACTACTGCATAAGTATTCTCCGTCGGGACTTCCTGCAACAACACCACGCCGTTATCGTGATTCTGATTGGCCAGAAGACATTATCAAAGATGTTCTATTGAGAAGACAATCACTACCTGACAAAAGTTTTCAAAACCGTTTATAGTCTTCGGTATTTTTATTTTTGGCGTGAGAATAGTTTGGGCAGCGTGAGAGCGTGAGATTGAGAGTGAAAGCGTGTGTCACACGCCAGATGCGTGAGAGTTGGCAACCCTGCAGTAAATGTGTAGGCGGGGGTGTTTGTGAAAATAACGGGGACAGAGCTGCTAGGCTTGTTTGAGACGCGTTGCGGCTCGCCTCGAAAGTAGACGAGAATAGCCGATCGCAGCCGGGGGAGGTCTCAAAAAGCTCCCCTGAAGTCGGACAGCTCGGAGTCGGCTTCGTCTTCTTCTTCTTCTTCTCTCGGTTTTTTGACGGATTGCAAACAACTTTAAGGTACATACCGCCACCTCCGGGGTCGGCTTGACTCGGTTTGCATTTATAAAGAATGCACACATGTGTTTAATCGTTAATGTCAGATATGTGTCGCCAGTAGGGATGGGATTTGTGTATGTCAAATGATGATGCATTATATTTACTTTGTGTATATGTATTTTAAGCAGAAGTGGGGACAAATGTGTGTTTCCATTCATAAAAGGGTTAGCCTGTCAGGTGGGCGGAGTATGTGTGTTGTCGCAGCTGGTGTGAATCAGCTGGATGAGGGCAGCGTGATTGGCTGCTGCCTGCCCAGCCTTCCAGGGAGCTACGTGAATTGGCCGGTGGTTGGTTAAAGCGAGGAGCCGGGACATTTACCGAGAGAGCCGGGAGAACGGAAAAGGTGAAGCTACGAGGTGAAGAGGGAACGGGAAGCAAGGCTCTGGACCAGTGCTTCTCAAAGTGTGGTCCGCGGACCACTGGTGGTCCGTGAGCGCCCCCTAGTGGTCCGTGAGTATATTGGTAACATTTCACATTTTAAATAAATAAGTCAATTTAAGTTTTCCGCACTCTCACAGGAATATCTCCGCAATGGAGAGAGCTTAAGTTTAACTTTCGATTGCATGATATAGCCCAGCAAACACCTTCGTCACCTGTTTGTAACCATTTTCAGGCGATTTGTAATCTGTTCTAGAAAAACGATGTGTTTTTGGATATTTGTGGAGTTAGGTGGTCCGCGAGTGTTTTTTTATTGGTTAAGTGGTCCTTGGTATGAAAAAGTTTGAGAAACACTGCTCTGGACGGATCGACGAGGAAGCGACCGTGAGGTGAAGGTCCACTGTGGAAGTTCTGCTGCACTGCGATTTGCTGTACGGCTGCCAGCCGCTGATCGACGGGTCGGTTGAAGGCAGAATTGCAACGCACTCAAGTTCCTGTCTATTGCAACGCATTGAAGTTCCTGTCTATTGCAACGCACTCAAGTTTCCTGTCTATTGCAACGCACTCAAGTTCCTGTTATTGCAACGCACTCAAGTTCCTGATCATTGCAACGTCCTCAAGTTCCTGTCTTTCGCACCGTGCGCTTGTTCCTATCAGGGCCAGTGCGCATCTGAGTCGGACGCGCTCCGAACTATTGGGAGACGCACGCCAAGTCTCCAGCTGTTGTATTCCGACCAGATTCCGGGATCGCTCAGTATTGAAACACGCTGCACTTAAGGAAGGGTGAGAGAAATAACTTTTAACTCCTCTCGGTCTGAGGTGTTCCTGACCGAGAGCGGACCCATAACTATTTTAATTCGGGCCATGTCTTGGCAGGCTGTCACTGGTTAAATGAACAGGTAGAGTATGGGGTGCAAATAGTGCCACTCGTTGTCATTTGCCCACCAGTGCCAGTGACTGTTCCATTTTACTCCTTAGCGGCCAGTGAGTGGGAGAGCATGTTCATTGTGTGATGTGTGTAGTGCTTTCTTTAAATAGACGTGTCATGTGTGTAGTGACTCCCTGATAGAAGTGCCATGTGTGTAGTGATTCCCTAATAGAAGTGCCATGTGTTTGCGTTATTTGCATGCTTTGTGATATTTTACTGTTAGTTGTACCATTGATAATCCCTCCGGCCAGCAGGGGGTGGGGTAGAGCATTAACAGCCTGAATGGCGGGGTGGTCTATAGGCACTGCATTACTTGGCCTTGTGATACATTTCCATGTGAGAAGCTTGGCTGATATGGTCCCTTACTATTAACTTAATTTATAATAAAGATTATTGTGTTACCTGATATCTGCCTGTTCCTCGTGTGTGTGTGGGTTAATTGGGGGATTAAAAGAACTGGGTGCCAGCAAGTGGGGCCATTACATAGAGGGCTCACTCGCGACACCTTAAATATTGGCGTTGTCGGCAGGATCTCCCTTACACACACGGTCAGCATGTCGGTTGAGGGTAACGAGGGAGTCGCTGGCGCTGTTAATCCAGCTCCCAATGTTGTAAATCACATTATGTTACCTTGGTACATGGGGGGGGCCATGGCTTCCTAGTTTGAAGGGAAAGCGAGAGAAGGTGGGGGAATGGCGGGCAAAAATTGAAATGTTTGTACGGGCTCAGGGTCTTTTGAACGAACAAATAGTTGACTTTATCTTAAGTGCTCTGGGTGGTGAAGTTAAACGGGAAATGTTACAATTACCCCTTAGTGAGCGGGACACTGGAAAAAAAATATTAGATTGTCTGACTTCATTGTCTGCGGGAAGTCAGTCACTGGCAACACTGAGGGCTCAGTTCTATGAATGCAGGCAGGGCGCAGAGGAGGGAATAGGAACTTTCATTCGACGCTTTCGTGAGCTCTATCACAAGTGGCAAGCGAGGGAACCACCAGCTGAGGACATTGAAGATGAGCTTCTAAGGACACAGTTCATCAGGGGACTACAAGAAAGCCTGGTGAAACAAGAATTGAAACAACTTCTTCGTCGCACGCCGGGAATGACTTTTCCTGCTATCTGCACCGAGGCCAAAGCGCTTGAAAGGGAGCAGGCTAAAGATGGAACTGAGACATGGGCCTGTCGCACTTATGCCCCCAGGCCTCCACAAACCCAACCACCTGCCACACCTTCATGTTCCTTAGTACCCCCACCTGCCCAGGACAGCCAGGCATTATGGGACTCCCTGTGGGCAGAGCTCCAACAGGACCTTAAAGACCAGATGTTAACACTGGGCAAGTCTCTCATGGAAGAGATGCGTGGTCAAATTGCTAACCTCTCTCTGGGGCCTGTTGACTCAACTGTACAGAGGCAAAACCCACAAGCAGGGCCCACATTTCAGCCTAGGCCTCGTCAAACCACCCCCGGGCACAGCCAGGACTCAGTTCCAGTGGGACCCCCAAGATCGACCAATCTGTTTAGAGTGTGGGCAGGCGGGTCACACCCGCCGGTTCTGTTCCAGACGACGCTATGGACCTTCGGATTTTTAGTCTCCTCGGTCGTTGCCGGGTAAGCGGTCGAGGAGGGGACCCAGACCACACCCCCAACAAAGCCTGCATTGATTGGTACCTGCCCAGAGGTGGATGTAATTATAAGTGGTGAAAATATTCCTTGTATATTGGACACTGGTTCGCAAGTCACTCTGTTCAGTTATTCTCTGTTTCCGGAGAAGTTTGGGGAAAGATTGGTCCGAGGAGACATCCCCTGGCTCACTCTGAAGGCTGCAAAAGGGCTTCACATCCCATATATTGGATATGCGCTTTTGGACTTTGAGATCAATGGGGTGAAGGTAATGGGGAAGGGTGTGGTGGTGGTGGTTGAAGATTCCTGCCTGCAACAGGAATGTGCCTTATTGGGGATGAATGTGATTGGGGACTGTTGGCAAACTATCTTCCAGGATGGCCACCGAGGAGAGGCGGCCTTCAGGTCAACACTGCCACCTGCGGTCAGCACAGCCTGGGTAAAGGCTTTTGCTGTTTGTCGACGAGTGGGCCGTGTTGGATCCCCCACCGAACTGCAGGGGGTTGCCAAACTGCCACGTCAGTCCGCTGTGTTGGTTCCCCCAGAGACAGAAATGATGATCGGGACCCAGGTGCCCCAAGCAGTTGGCACCCCAGACTGCTGTGTTATGGTGCAAAATCTCCAGAATGATGACCAGGAGTGGCGGGTGGCGAGGACACTGAGCTGGGTAAGGAGTGGAAGAGTGCCGATAAGAGTGTGTAACCCCCATCCCTTCTCCATAGAGATCCCCCAGCGTCGTGCCCTGGCTACAGTGTCCCAGGTGGATCCTCAGGCTGTGAAGACCGAGGAGGAGTTGGTGTTGACCCACACGGGGCCATCTGCGGTGGAGGTAGAGGTGAGGAGTATAAGCAGCACTCCAGTCCCGAATGCTACTGTACCTCCAGATCATCCGGCCCTGGCATTGCAGGGAGAGGACCTCAACCATAACGAGCAGCAGCGGTTAAGTGATCTACTTCGGAGGTGGACCAAGGTTTTTGCAGCCAATGAAGATGATTTTGGCCACACAAGTGCAGTCTTGCATCAGATCCTACCAGTGATGCACCTCCAATCCGACAGAGACACAGGCCAGTTCCACCAACACTCTATGCTGAGTTACGAGCCCTACCCGAAGGTATGTTGGAAAATGGGGTTGAAAGGGAAAGTTCCAGCCCCTGGGCAGCACCTGTATTGTTGGTGAAGAAAAAGGATGGATTGTGGCGTTTTTGTGTAGATTACCGGAAACTTAATGCTATAACTCACAAAGATGCTTTTCCTTTGCCCAGAGTCGAAGAGTCGCTCACCCACCTCAAGGAGTCAGCTTGGTACTCCACACTGGATCTGGCTAGCGGGTACTGGCAGGTTGCGGTGGACCCCCGAGACCAGGAGAAGACCGCCTTCACAACACCAGTGGTCCTCTTCCAGTTTGAGCGGATGGCGTTTGGTCTGTGCAATGCTCCAGCCACATTCCAGCAGCTCATGCAACGCTGTTTGGGAGGGCAAGTAAATTACGTTCTATTGATATACCTGGATGATATCATTGTGTATTCTCCCTGCTTTGATAGTCATCTCAAGCACCTGGAACAAGTGTTTGAGAGACTACACCAGCACGGCCTAAAGCTCCAGCCCCACAAATGTCACCTGTTCCAGAAGGAAGTGAAGTACTTGGGACATGTGGTCAGCAAGAAAGGGGTGGCCACGGACCCAGAAAAAACTGCAGCTGTGCAGGAATGGCCGGTCCCCAAGACAGTCACTCAAGTCCGTTCTTTCTTAGTTATTGCAGGCTACTACCACCGATTCATCGCTGCCTTTTCCCGGCTGGCAGCTCCCCTGCATGTTCTGCTTCGGGGTACCCCAGGGGTTAAATCAACAACAGTTAAGTGGTCTCAAGAGTGCCAGGGTGCGTTTGAGGAACTTAAGCGACCTCTATTACAGGCGCCTGTGTTGGCGTATGCAGATTTCAAATTACCCTTCCTGTTGTATACAGATGCCAGTTTGAATGGGCTGGGTGCAGTACTATCACAGGTTCAGCAGGGGAGGGAACGAGTGATTGCATATGCCAGCCGTAGTCTAAGCCCTAGTGAAAAGAATAACCAGAACTATAGTTCTTTTAAGTTAGAGTTTCTGCCGCTATTTTGGGCAATCACAGAGAAGTTCAAACACTACTTGTGGGGCACAGAATTCACAGTGTTTACAGACAACAATCCCCTGGTACACCTGGGGACAGCCAAACTGGGGGCCGTGGAACAGAGGTGGGCAGCCCAGCTGGCAAACTTCACCTTTTCAGTCAAGTATCGACCCGGTGTGGAAAACCGGAATGCAGATGCCTTGTCCCGGCGCCCAAGGGAAGTAGATATCAAAGCAGTCTACAACGTGCCCAGAGTTCAGGGAGGTCTAAGAGTGAAGGATCCACCAGCTGGATAGGACTGTGATCCAGGGTCTTGGCTGGAGCGCCAACAGGGAGACCCGGAGTTGGACAAGGTGAGACAATTGATAAACCAAGGGTTAAATGTGTCTCAGGTGCGACGGTCTGAGTTCCCCCAAGTGCACGGGTGGTTGCAGACATGGGATCGGCTGGAACTTCGTGACGGAATCTTGGGGCGCTGCATTCAGGAACCCGATACGGGCCAGCAGGCTTTCCAGTTGATTGTCCCAACCCAACATGCCCGGGAGCTGTGGGAGGATTACTACAAAGCGGCTGCTTTGTGGCATGCCAACAGTGAAAAGGTCTTGAGTATCCTGCTGCGCAGATTCTACTGGCTGGGGATGGCTAAGGACATAAAGTCCTGGACAGTAGTATGCCCACAATGTGTGACAGGGAAGGCTGGTCCCAAGGTGAGGGCCCCTCTTCAGCCCATTGTATCCAGTTACCCATGGGAAGTTGTAGCCCTGGACTATTTATCATTGGGACGGCCAACTGACACCCACCAGTATATCCTGGTTATGACAGATCTGTTTTCCAGGTATGCTGTCAGTGCCCACCAAGGACCAGACAGCCCAGACAACGGCGAGACATTTGTGGACCGCCCTCATCCAGCCTTTCGGGTGCCCAGAACGGTTCTTGACGGACCGAGGAGGTGCCTTTGAGTCTGAGGTAATGCGGCAGCTCTGTGAACTGTATGGCTGTACAAAGAGTCGCACTACCCCATACCATCCCCAGGGAAATGGGGCCTGTGAGCGTTTCAACAGAACTTTGCTGTCATTATTGACAGGTACGGTGGAGGGAAAAGCTGCCAGCTGTAGTTCAAGCTTACAACAACACTGTACATTGTAGCACTAAACTCACTCCCTACTTTGTACTATTTGGCCGTCACGCCAGACTGCCTGTTGATCTGTGTGTAGGTGTTGTCCCCCCACAGAAAAAGGGAACAATTAATGGCTGGGTGAGAACACACCATCAGACACTGCTTGAAGCGTATAGCCGGGTACGAGCTCATACCAAGCAAAGGCAGAACTAGGACCAGGCACGGTATGATAAAAAGGCCCATGCTATCCCCTTGTTGCCCGGAGGGAGGGTGCTGATCAGGAACTTTAGATGGAGAGCCAGAGGCAAGTTGGAACCACATTGGGTGCCTTCTCCCTATGTTGTTGTCTCACAGGTACGGCCTGGCCATCCAGTGTATAGTATCTGGCCCGAGGGGAAGGAAGGACCGATACGGACGATGCACCGCAACAACCTGCGTCCCTGCCCAGCAGGAATATGGACTGAGTCTCAGGTGTGTCCTCAGGAAATTGATTCCCAGCCTAAACAGCCTGTATTCTTGTTGCCTTTTGCCCCTGTAGCTAGGTGGGACTCTCAGCCTACTCCAGTCATACCAGGCCTAGTGCCTGAGCCAGAGCAGTTTGGGGAACTAGAGCAGGTTGGACCCTGAGCCTCAATTGGAGGGTGGGCTTGTGCCAGGGGAAGGACAAGGCCCTGTGAGAAGGTCGCAGCGTCGACATTTTGGGGTGCCTCCACAAAGGTATCAGGTCTAAGGGGTAGTCGGGACGACCACCAATATCGGGGGGGGGAAATGTCGCCAGTAGGGATGGGATTTTTGTATGTCAAATGATGCATTATATTTACTGTGTGTATATGTATTTTAAGCAGAAGTGGGGACAAATGTGTGTTTCCATTCATAAAAGGCTTAGCCTGTCAGGTGGGCGGAGTATGTGTGTTGTCGCAGCTGGTGTGAATCAGCTGGATGAGGGCAGCGTGATTGGCTGCTGCCTGCCCAGCCTTCCAGGGAGCTACGTGGATTGGCCGGTGGTTGGTTAAAGCGAGGAGCCGGGACATTTACCGAGAGAGCCGGGAGAACGGAAAAGGTGAAGCTACGAGGTGAAGAGGGAACGGGAAGCAAAGCTCTGGACGGATCGACGAGGAAGCGACCGTGAGGCGAAAGTCCACTGTGGAAGTTCTGCTGCACTGCAATTTGCTGTACGGCTGTCAGCCACTGATCGACGGGTCGGTTGAAGGCAGAATTGCAACGCACTCAAGTTCCTGTCTATTGCAAAGCACTCAAGTTCCTATTATTGCAACGCACTCAAGTTCCTGATCATTGCAACGTCCTCAAGTTCCTGTCTTTCGCACCGTGCGCTTGTTCCTATCAGGGCCAGTGCGCATCTGAGTCGGACGCGCTCGTCTCGCTTGTCTCAAATAAGCCTGCTGTCAGACGATCAGCTGTGCGGCGTCATCACAAACGGACGTCGCTTCACGTGACGTTCCGGAGGAAAGGACATCCCATTGCTCTTAAAACTCATTTCCCTGCTTCTCGTGGTTTCCTTGCGTCTCTCCATGCTTCCCTGGTGGGAGGGACTAGTCGCAGGGAAACGACGCAAGTGAGGGACGCAAGGAATTAATTTAACCGAAGTGATAAGGACCCTTACACTCTTTACGTCACAAACAAAGATGGTGGATGAGAATAGACCTATAAAACATACAAAACGATAAGCAATGCGCCAGAATCAAGATGAGACTACCCGCATCTTTTAAAACTTTACGCACATCCATTTCACCTAAATAAGTAAACGCCTCTCAATGAAAAACTTAAGAGTTGTTTATTGCCGTTTCTGTAGTTTAAGTGCATAAACGCGGCATGTCTCTGGCTCAAACAGCTGAGAAGTTATGATGCTTTGAACACAATTTGGGATCGTATACGGCCCTGTGGGTCTCAGAGGGTTAACCTGTTAAGCCCCGAGCCTGTTTTTCAGGTTTCAGGCTCGAAAATGACATTCCCAGAATAAATGACTATAACTTCACTTCTAAAAGGTTTATATGAATAATTTTTGATATCAAAGCAAGGTTACATCTGTGAGTTGGATGTAGAAGTGTCAGAATCAATATAGATTTTTCTGTGTCAGAGTAAATTCAGATGGAACATAGCAAAAAAATGTAAATTCCTGTCTCCGCCTAAAGAAAACCCATTACATATAGTGAAGACCACCCTTGAATGATGGGTTAGTAGCCTAAAAGCTTTAGGAATCCAAAGTATAACATATAATAAGTACCCTGTATCAAGATTGAGGCAAAACAAGTGACATTTGACCTTTTTAGAGAGATTTATGAAAATAAAGTCCAGGCGGAATAAGCTTTGGGCACATTTGGGCACATTTGGTTCCATCAGTGCCATTTGACCTTTTTCAGGTACCAGACTATAAAAATCATTGTATTACATTCAATCATCACTATAGGTATTCATTCCACCCAAAACAAAACAAAAAAATATTTAAAAAATAAATACATTTTTTTTTTAAATATATATTTTTTTAAATATTTGTTTGTGTGTGAGTGTGTGTAGATGTGTGTAAGTGTAGGTGTGTGTGTGTGTAAGTGTAGGTGTGTGTGTGTGTGGGTGTGTAAGTGTAGGTGTGTGGGGGTGTGTAAGTGTAGCTGTGTGGGTATGTGTAAGTGTAGCTGTGTGGGTATGTGTAGGTGTGTGGGTGTGTGTAAGTGTGTAAGTGTAGCTGTGTGGGTATGTGTAAGTGTAGCTGTGTGTGTGTGTGTATGTAACTGTACCAACACACTATACAATAAAACTACACTGTAGGTCAGTGTGTGTAGGTGTACTTGCACAATAAAAAAAAAACGGAAACATAGGTAACATTTGACTCCAACTGGGGCAGATTTATTTCAAACATTTTACCAACACTAGAGGCATGTAAAAACAAACATTTTACCAACGTACTATACAATAAAGCCACTGTAGGTTTGTAAAAACAATAAACATTTTACCAACGTACTATACAATAAAATCACACTAGGTATATAACATTTTTTAAATAAACACTCGCAAAACGTTATACCTACCTGAACTTTATACCTACCTGAATGTTCCAGTATTTAGGTCGTGCCACTCCCTGAAACAGTTCTTTTTGACAGTGAAGCACAGAGGGACCTGGCACTTCCTGCAGTACACAGGTGTCTTTTGAGTCCAGCATCTAGGCACCTCCTGCAGTTCTTCCTGACCTTGGTGGCATCTTCCCCATAATACTCGGGCATGCATGTGAGTGGTGGTGGAGGAGGGGGGTGGTGGAGGAGGGGGTGGTGGTGCAGGCCCTTCAGCAAACTCCAACAATTCTGCAGCAAGCTGCTCCCTGAAAGTCTTCTGGGTGTGTGGCTTTGTCCTGCTGGGGTCACTCCTCATCTAACACATGTGGAAAAACAAAGAGATTAGATTAAGTCACTGGCTTATACTTATAGGATAATATTGGAGGATAAATGAATAATATTAAACACATGTATATATTCATTCACTGGCCATTCATTTAGAAAATGTAACTCCAAAAAGACAAGTAACACTATTTAGCATTTTGCCTAATCATTTTTTGTAGCTTCTTGGCTAAGCTAACACTGTGATGCAGTTTTACCAAATACAAAAGTAATATATAAAAAGGATAATATTGGACTATAAATGAATAATATTACACCAAATAAATAAGTAAACCCATGTATATTCATTCACTGGCCATTCATTTAGAAAATGTAACTCCAAAAAAGACAAGTAACACTATTTAGCATTTTGCCCAATCATTCCTGTAGCTTATTGGCTAAGCTAACACTGTGACGCAGTTCCACCAAACACATAAGTAATATATAAAAACGGAGAGATTACATACCTTTCCCGTGGTGGAAGTTCAACATCCGAGTCACTACTGTCTGGATCCAGGTCTGGCTGGAGGAGATCTTCATCATCCGAAGAAGAGTCATCTGGTATGATCATAGCTCCACTATCGTCAGCTAGCATCTCTAGCACCAGCTCGTGGTGAAGCTCTCCCTTCTGGCTGCCATTATTTGCTCAAATGGAAAGAGGATACACAAGAAAAATATCTAAAAGCAAAGAAATCAACGTCCTTGAAATGTGCTCTGTTACCTGTTACCTGCTATCGTCGCTGCGTGCCGTGGTGCTCTCCTGCTGCGGGTGCTCTGTGGTGCTCTGCTGCTGTGGTGCAGTGCTCTGTGGAGCCTGCTGCGTAATGCGTAATGGAGCTGGAGCAGGCGTAGTTTATACTACGCAGGATCATATCTTTGGAACCCATTGGTCGATTTGGGTGATTGACACCTTTTCTGAACCGTTAGAGCCAATAGAATCGAGTGACAGTTATTAAGTCCCGCTAAACACTTACGTCAAGTAGAGAGAGGTTTGCGTAAACAGCATGTGAGACAGCATTAGCTTGGGACTGCGAAACTTTATACCTACTCTGCTGCCATGAATGTAGTGATAGATTATCAGGAACAATTCTAAAGTGACTAAGAGACATTGGATTAACCTTGAGGAGCGTTTTTATTCCCTTGAACACGAGCTTTGATCACAAAACAGCAACGGTAAGACATAATTATTGTTATGTTTTTAAAAATTGTTGTTTTTTTTCTTCTCTGTTCTGGCTGCTAGCTCAGTGAGTTTGTGTCCTACAGGGATGATACTTATAACAAAATAATCTGTGGAGTATCAGCTTTCCAGATGATATGTAGTTTGTGCAGAAAATATTAAGTTTTAAAGATCGTTTTGCTAGTTAGCACTGGAAGTAGCATCTGCCCGTTTTAGCTAAGGGCTAATGCTAACGCTTCTTGTGAGACTTGTGTTTTGTTTCAGTAAAAATGGTTCGTATCGTCAGTTAGCTGAGATTCTTCTCGTTAATCTGGTATAACACATTAATAGGATTTTAAATATTAAAATGCCCTGAGACACAGTGTTGTGAAAAAAAAAAACGGGGTCCCCGCCGGCGGGGACCTTGGGGCTTAACAGGTTAAAGAACTGCAGTACTCTTGGCTTTGTTAAGCAGCCTCAACTTTCCATCACCAGTGGGACTTACGGTAAGCGGCAGACAGAAACACCTGGATTGAGTTGCACCAGCTTTCAAGAATCCACCACTAACTTTGTGTAAGAGTCCTTCCTAAGTTCTGAGTAATTCACCTCAAGTATCAAAAAGTATTCACAAATTTGGATGGAACCATTGGCACTTAAGATACGTGTGAGCTAGAAAGTAGGTAAAACCTGTAAATAGCATGGAAACATCTGGAGTGTCGTCCAATGTCGAGAGCTGCCGTTTCCAGTCTTTATGCTACGCTATGCTAAGCTAACAAACTGCTAGCTACAGCTTAATATTTGTACTGGTATAAAAGTACCACTGATCTTCAAAATTGTATATGACTATTAGCTTCCTTACCAAGAGTAAGTACTATGGCTTTAGTGACAATCCTTTATAAACATTTTAAATATAACTTTGTGTGACCAACTTCGCCCAGGAAATTATGTGTTGGCTTGAATCGTATGATCGTTTTTCCTGAGACTTGGTGGAAGGGTGTAGCATGGACAAAGGGAGATTATGACATTCTGGAGTCATCGTAAATACTTTTTCCAACTTGAAGCGGCTATTCACATAATTTAATTGAGAACAATGATTTAGAAACAGATACCAATGTGTCGTTAAAATGATCTGGACAATATAGTAGAATGCATCTTTTTTTTTGGATCATGAACACACCAAAGCCCGTCGAATGACTTTCCAATTTGTGCATTCAGATGTTCCTAGGACGGTCCCATTTCCCAATTGGCCTTGGCAGAGATATCTGCCCTGTCCATTCAAATCAATATATGTAAACATGGTCAAACGAATGGGACATAACATGACTGGCATAACCACCTATAACTTGTTGTATATCGTAATTAAAGTAATTAAAGAACGTATAGATTTAAAGCTCCTTTTACTTTGAACATAAATGGTTTATAAGAGCAAGCTAACATTCAGCTAGCTGCATAAAGATAACACCTTAGAGTTACTGGGTGTTAATATATAGTGACAACTTATCTCTACATATGAACTAGTTTGTGGTGCAACTTAACTTAAGAACAGCGAGAACCACAGGCTTCTGGAGCCTCTGTGATGGACAGCACTGCTCTCTGATAAGGAGATCATTACATTCACATCCAAGAACCTCAGCCAACAGGAAGAACTCCAATCCCCATGAGAAAATCCAGTCAGGCACATACATCTGTACCACAAAGGAATTTTCCTACAAACACGTTTGCGCCACTATTTAGTTGCCATTTGTATGATGTGTTCTCATGGATTTGGTTGTTTCTGATGAAATGGTGAGTATGAGTTGTGGCATATGGCTCTCTGGTTAGCTCATTGCCTGAGTCAGGGTCTGTTTTGAACTGTTTTCCCTTTGGCGTCCTTGTGCCAAGCTCTAAGCAAAACCTGCTATTCCTGCCATTTCTGGTAATATAATCTCACTTCATTTGGGTTAATAAGTGAAACCAACTGGGCTCTGTTCTGTTTTAAAGAGTGTGGGTGGGTGGGAGCTGCCAAGTAGGGAATACAGTATGACACAAAAAATATCCTGTTTTTATAGCATGCATGCACATGTGGTAACATATATCAAACAAATGGTATCAGCCTTGATTTCAATAGAGATATGGGGGAAAACATTGACCTGGATGTGTTTTTTGCACATGCATGTGCGTGAGTGCATATGTAACTGTGGTTATTAAGTGATAAACGCGGACCAGATGTTCTATTTTAAGCAGGGCCCTCAATTCCACAGTGAAAGCATTCTGCCACAGTGAGGCCTGTATTTGTCATATGGCCGTAAACCGGTGGTAGTGGTCAGCATTGGTTGTTGTGTAACTTAAATCCATCTCTCAGCGTTGGTCTCTTCCTCTGTCACCCCCCCCCCACCTCTTTTTTTGAAAGCTGAAAGGATGTGTTTTCTGGGATAGGAGATTGGAGGTGAAAGGGGAATGCTTGTGGGGAAGGGGCGACGTGACGGATGAGAGAACCTGTTTGGTGGAATGGAGAATGGATGTGCGGGTGAAGCTTATACCCCTATCCTCTATACAATACAGCGTAACCAGCCGCTGCTCTGCCCATATCCACAGACAGCCGTGTCTGACGGGCCTGACAACAACACTAAAGGTGTGGAATTGCGATTGTGAGGGCGGATTTTACGTGCCTTCACAGTAGTGTGTGTCTATGCATGTACGCAGAGGAAGCATGTGAGAAAGCTTCCACGGGTGTTTTGATGAAACTCCGTTGAGGACACCACTGCTAATGTTTGATTGAGCTCGCTATAACAAACGTACACAATCAAGCCAGATGTACAGGTCTATTTGGCCGGCTGCCATACAGTTACAGGACAACCCCTGTCCATACACACACACACACACACACACACACACACACACACGCGCACGCACACACATCTACACAGGATGTACTGTGCTGTACGCATAAAGGAAGATTGACATGTCACGCTAAGGGGTTAAAGGGGGTTAATGATTTGCTATCAGACCAAGAGGAGGAGTAAAACACAGGGTTCCCTCTGAGACACTTTTGGATTCTGCTCCACTGTGTGTGTGTGTGTGTGTGTGTGTGTGTGTGTGTGTGTGTGTGTGTGTGTGTGTGTGTGTGTGCATCCTTCTTAATGAATTCCTTTACATTCCTGAGGATCAGTGTTAGGAAGCTCAGTGTCCTGCCAGCTGTGGGTAGATTAATGCGTCTGCAGCTCACTGTCACAGCACTTTTGCTCGTAGCACTTCCTGCTTTACCCTGCCTGCACCTGGAGCTGATTGACATTCAACCTCTTGCTCAAGGGCACTTCAGCAAGGCCTCTTGGGTTGATAGATGATGTGACCTAAGTGTATCTTCAGGCATGTTCTGCCTGTGTGTGGGCAGAAAAAGAAATGATGCAGAAAATGTAAGCCAACAAACCGCAAGAGTGTGGTGAGGCATAATAAAGCGAATGACGGTGTTGAAGGGGAAAAACCTGCTCTCACCTGAGGTGTGAATGACTTTCTCCACGCAAGGAGAGAAGTGAGTGGCACACTAATTATCAGTTGGGATTGGGGATAATTGAGGTGCAGCAATTTGTGGCCTCATTTAAAATGGTGAAACCTCCACCAGAAGGCCCATTTCCATTTCCTCTGGAGGAGAGGGGGCTCCACGAGAACTCCACGAGGGGAAATCCACCCTATAAAAGAATTTGCGTGCGACTGCAAGCAGTCCAGCGGGCTTGTCATGTTCAATCCAGATGTGTGAGCAAGCCACGATATAAACACAAGGTAGTATTTTAGACTGAAGTTTCATTATTAAAATAAAAAGTCTGTTGCAATGAATCATTACATTTCCTAAGGGGACCGCTTGGAGGCATTTTCCTGATAGCATCACTGGCTGTAGTCAGAATAAGAGTCTGTGTAATGTAATCAATGTATATTATAGTATATAATATCCACGGGGGTTTTGCTTGAGAAATTTGGCAAGGTTTAAGAGACTTAAATGAGCATTCTGAATATGATACGCAAGCAGCTGGACCTCACATACGAAAATTGGATTTTCCCACTGTTGCCTAGTCATTTTTGGCTCGCAACAAAATCAGTTTGGATGTGTTTTATTGGCGCATTAAATTGTCTCTGTGCAATAAAACCACTTGAATTGCTCATAATAGATTGAAACAAAGCATTCTACATGAACGATACATCATATTTTTGTCAATACAATTTTCAAAATGTTAGCAGAATAACCAGCAGACCCACTTAACAAACGTAACCCTTGACTGGTGGCCAGTACCTCTCCAAAACAACTCCATTAAAATGGATGTAAACAGTCACTGGAACATCTCACTCCACAGTGGAGGCAGAGGAAGATGACCTCTGGCCTATCACCTTTGTCCCCTGGGTTCAGCTCGGTTTGTCTCTGGGGTCCTGCCCTGCAGCCTGAGTGTTATCAACATGTAATCCCATACATCTGGGACATTAAAACATCAAACAGGTTCAATGGCATTATCTGTTCTTGCTTATAGACACTTAATCGCAAAAGAGTGGTGTGAAATTCAAAGAGACTTTTCACACAAAATCTGCACAAATTTGTAAAGGCTGCACATGGCCTGCACTCCTCTTGGTAGCACTACTGTTCAGATGGGGTTACGTCTGTGCAATTAAATACAGATTCAGCACACAGAGTTCATACTATGCAAGAATTCTTTGCTGGAAACAATCAAAAGTCTCCTCTTAAACTCATGCTTTTCTTTTAAAAAACACATGCAAACGGTTTCACGAAAATACTATTTCAAGTAAAGCGATGGCAAAGGCATTGCAACACGTCTCGAATTAATCATCAAGGGCTGTGTTCCCCTCATGAACTTAGATGCAAATTACATAATTTAATTGGAAATCATGCATTGGGGGGGGGGGGGATTTCATTTTGGATCAATGGAGGGTATTGATGACAACAGTAATGGCTGGGCGGACTGCTGTAACGACGGAGGGAGGGAACGGGGGTCCACGGAAGAGTCAGCCCAGTGTAGAGTCTCTTTGTCTGGGATGAACTTCAGGGATGCGAGGCCTGGCCTGGTTCTTGGACCTGGAGGTAGGCCAGGGCTTGAGGGGGAGCCAAGAGTGCAGAAGTGGCCGATCTGTCCCGTACTCACACAAAGAAGCCTTTCTCTGGACCCGGGGTCTGCGGCGGCCCGGTCCGCACTGGGGACGTCAGACTACAAAAGGGAGGTTGACACACACATAGACAGTGAACACACACATGCCTGGAAAGGCAAGAGGGCACTCAGGAACATATCATTGTTGCATTTAGAAAAGTCTGTTCGTCATTACAACTGAAAAATAATATCACCTTCTGTATTTTGTTCTCATGCAGAGGTAATTTAACACATGTATTCTCATCAATAAAAACTGATTATTGCCTGCTTTCACTTTTTTTGTGTTATTCAACCGACATTCATTTTGGTCAGAAAATCACATTTTTGTGGGAGAAACTCTATTCTTTCTGCCGAATCCCTTTACTGCCGACTCCCAGCCCTGGTCCCTCTGCAGCTTGTAAATGTGATGAGGTCTGGCCTGGGTTTAGCAGACCCAGCCCCGCTAACCAGTTAATGAAGTTTAATTAGCTTGATTAAAGCCTAATTGGGAACTGGGGGCAAAAGGAGAGCAGTCCTTGTAAAGACGAACTCTAACCTTTGAGCTTTAGCCCCTTTTCCCCTGAGATCAGAGAAACCTGGGAGGAGGCACTAAAAGAGCCAGACCGCTGTATATGAATGTGTTTGTGTGTAGGACGGGTAGTGATTGTGTCCTGTTGACACACAGCAGCCTTGGCCTCCCTGCTGTTTTCACACAAAGAGTGCACACACATTTCAGCTGTTTCTAATACAAACTCCGGACAATGTCCGAATCTGGTTTTCTGGACATTTTCCAGAGGCTATGTGTCCTTTTACACATTAACCACAATCTGGCCATTTCGGGTCCATTTTACAGATTGAAGTTTCCGAAACCTGTCGTCTCTCTAGTTGGTGGTTTTATTTTGAGCCATTATTTATAATATAAACTTTCAGATGTGTGTTTTCTGTGATTTTGCTCCAGCTGCTATAGAAACGTTAATACACTTACTTGTTCTCTGTGGATTCATCGAAGAACCAGCAGCTCTTTTTGATAGTTTCGTTCCCACATACTGCTCCTTTTGAGTTGTTTAGACAATTTCAGGGTTGCAGTGTCCTAAAAGAGGCTCTTCTCTCACACGTTTGCACTGACATAAAATGCTTACTTACACTTTACTGTTGGTCATGTATGCTAACCAAACATCTCAGCTCATAAGAGAACATTTGAGTGAAATTGTTTCCATGTGTTCAAAAGTATCCATTGACCATCCTGTATGATAAAAGAAGAATCTCCCCAACCTCAAATGTAAAGTCTTAACGCAAAGTGTTTTGAAAGCTGACACATATTTGTATTGCTCAAATTGTCCTCCAGTTCCAGTACATCTACATTTGGATATGTTAATTCCATGAAATTATATAAGACACTATATAGGAATTGCATTTGTACATGTGAGACAAGAAGATAATGCCTTTTTTCTATTTCATTGTTCAACTCTCAAAATAGGTGGGACACTTTTTTCCATTTTGTAAAGATCTGGATCATCCAAGTCAAGGTATGCTGTGTTTAAATCCACGTTCTAGACCAAGGTGGTACCAAAACATAAAAGGTAGGTACTAACCAAATGTTTTGCTTGTGGAAAATCAAGAAATTAAAGTTCAAAGCAAGTCAAGTCAAGCCTTACTTGGAAAGGCTGCATTTGAGATTCCCTGCACAGAAAAAAGGAAACATTAGACCCACTTCACAACAGAACTAAGCAAAATGGAAATATTTTTGAGGACAAAAGTCTGAACACATAAATATCTATAATCTGTCTTCAATTAAAAAAGAAACTGGATCATGCTATCTTAATGTTCAAACATAGGACATATTGGTTTCTTTTTGTGGAATCCCCGTCCCATGTAATTCTGCATATTACATTTCATTCGGATCAGAACATTGCAATGTACTTGTAACAGACGTGCTCAAATGCTTTGGAATGAGTTTCCGTTAGGCAACTACAGAACTTGATACAACAATTTCATATCACAATGTTAGTGGCAGCTGCAGTGCACCAAAAATAGCCGTTTAGAAGTGTCTATATTTTGACACAACTGAGAGCCCTATTCATACGTATGAAAGTGGCTCAGTGGCTGATAATGGAAATTAAATGTTAAGTTAAGGTATTTTAAATTTTGGACAAATACAAATAAAGTTAATTGCAATTTTGACCTTATAAGGTATATGCAAAGTTGAGGGATCAAGAAAGTTATCAGGGCTTATTCTCCACCACGAATGTCTGTAAAAAAAGTTATGGAAATCAAACGGTACAGTTGTTTTAATATTTTGGTTTATACTAACTGACCAAATAATCTCTACAATAATGTTGATGGCCTGGCTAGAAGTTACATCTTAGAAATGTAATATTGTTTCTGCAAACAATGTTGTAACAATATACTGAAGCACCATGTTTGAGAGGAGATCAGAACCCTGACATCTTGGTGCTAGGATAACAACCTCCATCTCACTGCCAGCAAGACCAAGGAGCTGATTGTGGATTACAGGAAGCAGCAGAGAGGGACACATGCTTGCACCACTTATTAGTGCAAGCATGAAATTCAACATTGAATATAGTTTAACAATAGCGGCTACACAGAACAGAACATACCATTTGTATACTTTCAACCCAATTTTGATTCTGATATCAGAATGAGACGATCAGGCTGTTGTGTGACTTATGCGAAGTGACATGTTTCTAAGAAGACACAATGAACACACTGTACAGCCCTGGTGTGTATGTGTGTGGAAGAGATATCTGTGTAAAAGCTGAGGTCAGACTGAGCTGGAGGGGATCTGAAGTGACAGTTGAGCCAATCTACCTGGTGTGTGCGTCTGAGTATGTGTGTGTTTTATAGCCTGTGAAATGAAGATGGTGGGTAAGGTAATGCAGGGAGGGGGGAATGGGGTCATGAGATAATCAACCCCTGATCAACTCTTCCCGCCAACACATACACACACACACACTGTCTCTCTTGGGCCTGAGATAACCGAGTCAAGGGCCCTGGGGTCAAAGGTCAGGACCCTGGCTCATAGGGAACACATGGAAGGGATAAAGAGGCTCTGGATTCCATAAAGCATGAGCAGGGTCGGACTTATTTATGGCTGCACGGAAAACATCACAACCCAACTCCTTACTCTCCTGTCCAGTCCACTCCTTTACTGGCAGAACGAGGGATAAAGTGAGAGAGAGGTGAAGGGAACAGAAAAAAATCTTTCAAAATTGTTCTCTGCTTGCTGTCCAAATGGCTTCATCTCAAAGGCTCCCTGAAGGGGTTCAAACTTTCCCTGAAAAAGGGAAAAAAGTGAACAGTCAAACATTGTCAGCCACAAACTGACGGAGTAAAGAAAAGCCACGCGAGACTGCTCTAAAACGGCAGGATATTGTGACAAGCAGTGGTTTTGATTGAGACCACCGAAACTAATGGCGAGTTGTCTACTTGCTCAAATGCACATGGTACGGCTCACATTAAGTCATTGACTCACACACACTGAGTGTTACCTTCAAACATACGCCTGTCATTTTCACACCATGAGTTTGTTAGACATCTGTTTCTGCACATCAATGTGAATGTTTTATGTTTTCAAAGTGTTAAGTGTAATCCAAGAGCGTAGGCTTTAACTTGGATTGGGGCATATTAAGTAGGGCCCTTACTGAATACATTTAGAGTGTCAATCACTGCATTCTGGTGACTTGTTATGCCTCAGTTTATGGTGGAAACCTCTAAATTGAGAAAAAAAAACTCCGCATTAAGGCAGTGGAAGACAGTTTGAATTAAGCTGATGTTCACAATTCCATAGATCTGTGGAAATGTTCTTATGAGGGGCAAAACTTGGTTTAACAGACCAACAAAGCTAATGTACCAGAGCTAGCTAACTTTGTCTGCTGTATGTAGTATCAGATTATTACAATTCTTTCCTTGTTTAAAACAGCTAAACTGCACTCATTTTACATATTTTCAAGAGTTGAGACGGTCTGGTCCCTTGATTAGGGATTGAAAGGGTTTACAGAAGGGGAAGGACACTTAAAGACAGAAAGATATACACCAGGAGAAGAATGACTTGACAGTGGCCATCTGTCCTGTTTTGGCCCTTTTACTGTAGTTTAGCCAAGGGTGGTAAGCAGACACACATCACGGTCATTACTACTCTGTCTATTTTCAGTGTGTCCCCTTTGTCTCTCTGTGCGTGCCTGTCTGTGCCTGTGTGTGAGCATGTATGTGACCGTGGGTGTCGTCAGGTCGTTGGGCTCATCACCTTAGAGCTCTAAAAAAAAAAGCGGTGAGATAATGAAGACAGGAGCCTGTAACGGAGGCTGATGGAGAACAATGCAGCGGTAATGACTCTGGAACAGTGAGAGGAGTTTACTGGTGCTCAATGGGACGCTTCCTTCCTGCCCTGCTTTATCAACACACAGGAAAGAAAACAACAAACCCTCCTCCTCCTTCTTCTTCACCCTCATGGCCCTCCTCTCCTTTGAGTCTAATCTCCTGTCTTTTCTTCTTTTAGTTTACTCTTCTCATCTGGTGTAGTTAGTTACTCATCTTTGTTGTTGTCATGTCATTTCTGAAGTCTCCTTAGCTTTGCTTCTTTCTTCTATAGGGCCTAATTTTCCCTTATTTTGACCTTTGACTTTCGTTCTCCCTTCCGATATTCTTCCACATTTTCTTTTCCCCTTCTCTACCCTATAACCTGTACATATTTGGTAAACATTGAGTTCATTTTCATCTTCAATTCATCTTTTCTACCACATAAATATTTAGCCATTAAAACACTGCACTGGCTTCACTTCAGCTGAGGTTAGCGTGAGGGCTAATTGGCTCAAGCTACTCTTATTTTCACACTGTGTTTTGTCCTGGTGTAAGGTTGGACAAAAATCTATTTTGTAACTCAAGCATCTAAATAGGTATGTTTGTTACATAACTACTGTAAATAAGGTTGGCGCTAAGTCTAATCATAGAGGAAAAAGTGACACAATATGCTAAACCTGTTTTAAGTTAACTATGTAGCTTTCAAACACTTTAGCTAGTTAGCTTTTAAAGACTTCAATAGTGTCACTCTTTAAAAAAGAAAATGTTTTACTCTCCTGTACTATTCTTATTTTGTCTAAATGTTTCTTTGTTTTGTTGCGGCTTAACTTTTCTCTCTTCTCTTTATCCAAACTGTCTGAACAACACACAGGAACAAGCCAGTCGTGTTCCCTCCCTCCTTTTTGTTATCAGTGTGTTTTCATTCTTCATGGGGTAGTAGGAGACCTCTTCAATATGGGATGCTGCATGCTGTGTCCCTCCCCCCGACCCCCTAGCTCTTCCTCTCTATTCCTTGTTTATCTACTCTCGCCCTCCCTCTCTCAATTCAAAGCACCCTGAGGTGTGCTGGGACGGGAGGAGGGATGAAGGCCTCTCTGGGGTTACCATAATAACTTGGCTCATGAGCTTTGCTGCCCATTCTACCCAAGGCTGACCCATTATTCATCCCCATATTACAAAACACTGTCTAACACTTCAAAGCAGTTGGGAGTGTTGCCCTTACACCCTCTGGAGAAACAGAGACAGTCAGACAAAGCAGGAGCGAGCTGTGTAGAGCTGAACTCTCAGGATGTTGTGTTTGAGGACAGGAGGTATTGGGTGTAAAAGACGAGCGTGGTGTTGTGGGGGAAGTCATCTGAAATATTTTCCTTTTGTCATGCTTTGCTGCCTCTTTGGTCTGTCTGCATGCTCCTACTTATGAGTTTGAAGGTTAAATACAGAAATATGGAACAAAGAAATGTAAACAAACAAAAGGTCCCAACCTATTGATGAGGCGTTCAGGCTAGCTTGACATGCTTCAAAAACTAAGAGGTTTATGAGATGCCAGAACCACATCAACTGGCTATTTTGATATTGAGCAGCAGTTCTACTTACAGTAGAGGTCGTTCAGGTGCTTGTCTTGCAACCCGGTTTACCAACATTTATTTCCCTATACAACACAACCAAATCCTTGATTGTGTTTGCAAGGGAAATTTGTAGTTTATTATATACCCCGTTTTAAATATGGTAAATGTTGAAATGTAAAAGACTACGGTTTGGGTCAAGTTACGTTGACATGTCATGTAACTTAATAAGTTATGTGGCAGAACCAATTCAACTGTTCCTAACCACATACAAGATTAAAACAATTATTTACTTGCCTTGAAATGACACTATTCCTAATTAATAATAAAAAAAAGATCTTCAATAATTAGAATGCATTTTGGTGTATGAGTTAAAAAAAAAAGATAAACCAATAAAACAAAAACCGTGCAAGTGTTAAGTAATCTTAAGGCAACCATGAACTCTTGCACACATAGTGCTAAAATCTGCACTGATTCAAGTAAAAGAGGAAAGATATTCTTGCATATTTACTCCAGTTAGGGTTCGTTGCTCAAAAGCACCTTCAATCAGGAAGGTTAAGACATTGATTTGAATAACCCTCAATCAACTCAGGGGAACTGTGTCATTCATCTAAAATACATTGAGAAAGGGATTGTTATGTATGTGAAATAAGTTAACTACGTTGCATAAGTTTAGTAATGAATGTAAGATGAACATAATAATAATAATAACGTTTTTGTTTTACACGGCTTTGACACAAATCACCTCCTCCAAATGCAAACTTTGATTAGAAATGTATTTGCTATTGGTCAGAATTGGTCACATCCATTGACAGCTAACGCATGCATTTTTTTGGAAACCTTATTTCTGAGAGGTGTTTTGAGGCTATGCACACTGCAAAAACAAGTCGTTTTAGATCCCTTGAAACCCCAATTTAATTATTTCGGCCACTAGTCAAACATAATGATGAGGTAACAAGTTGGAACATAGATCGACTGCTTGGGAGCTTCACCAACAGGCTCAGTGTCTTTTACACAAGAATCTGGGACTAGTTCTAAAATTAAACACTTAGTCTTATTTCTAACTAAGGTTGCTAACTAACTAATTTATTAACTACTGCTCTATGAACTCACATTTTCAGCATGGGTTCCTGGTGGGAATCTCACTTGGAGTTATGTGAAAGCTTAGCTATTTCCATTGAGGCTCATGGTTCCCATAAACAAATAGGGTTAATGGAGGAATAGATGGATGGATGGGAGGTCACATATCTGTCAGTTAGTCAGTGAGACGTTGTTTTAGGACAAAGACGTGTTTTGGAGACAAAGACATTTTCCCCGTCAGTCTCCTTCTTCACTTTCCCTCCGTTCAACCTGTTGATTGATAGCATAACAAAATATTTGGTTAAAGATTAAATTAACATGCAGGGTTGCCACCATTCTCATGATGGGTGACGCACATACACACACTCACATGTACACGCATAGTGTGCTAATCTATTTAGCATCTCCATGGAGACGTTAGTGTGAAGGCTCCATGGGGATTTAGCAGTGCCCTGTCCTCAAACCACTGGGGGAAAAGCCAGGCACTGGGCCATGAAAGCAGGCCACTGTGTGTGCGTGTGTGTGTGTGTGTGTGTGTGTGTGTGTGTGTGTGTGTGTGTGTGTGTGTGTGTGTGTGTGTGTGTGTGTGTGTGTGTGTGTGTGTGTGTGTGTGTGTGTGTGTGTGTGTGTGTGTGTGTGTGTGTGTGTGCGTGCGTGCGTGTGTGTGTGCGTGTGTGCCTGCCTGCCTACATGCCCTTTTGCATTTTCATGAAGTTAATCCCGGCTCGGCCAAGCGAGTCTGGCTGTGCATAAATAATCACTTTAGGAGAAGTTCAAACAGCATCAGTATGCATGACCCTCCATCTCCCTGACACCAGCAACCAGGACAACAGGCCTCTGAGTAACCGTTATCCTCTGGACCAACATCCTGCTGGCTGCTACACTACTGGGTTCACTCCTCACGAGGACCAAATGACAGGGTAGATGAAAGGAAAGGTATACAGCCAAGGATATTGCTTAAAATACAAAAAAGAAGTGATGTTCGAGATGAGATAATACTTGATTCATTCAACTAGTAACGGAGCAAAAATGTCTGGGTATATGCGAAAGGAAAATATGCACAATTTGTAATGTTGAAAAGGAGTGACTTGATACATAATTAAAGAAAGAAATCAAGAAATAAGGAGAGCAAAGAGGAAGAAAGAAATGGAGGAAGGAAAGAGGCATGGAGAAAAAAAGAAAAAAAAGTTGGAAGTAAAGAAAGAAAGAACAAAGAGAGTAGGTAGAATGAAAGAAAGGCAAAGAACTAAGGAAAAGAAAGAAAGGGTTTTGGGGCTCAGAGGAAGATACTTCCCTATGGCCTCCACTCTCACTATTGGCCCAAGGTTCGCTCCAGTGATCTAAGCCCAACTCTGCAGCTTGGTCCCAATTGGCCCTCCATGGGTCAAATTAGCTCCAATACCAAGAGCTTAGTTGGGCTTGAAGAAACAGCTGGCACCGTGTGGGGCCTTGTGGATCCAAAATGGCCGGCTAGTAACAATAATGCTCACACTACCCTACACATTCCTCTCCCACAGACTTAGCTCAATCTGGCCCAAAGTGGGATATTTGAAACGTAAACAAGGAGATGTTATTCTGCACCGTAATGGCTAAAAGTGTCTGGAAGGGTTGATGGTGTTTTGAGAACTTTTTGGGTAAGTAGAAATTGAGCAAGCAAGGCTCTGCTTAGAGGCTAGAAGCATAGCTTACTACAAGGTTAGATATGTATCATGGTGACTATGATTTACATGCCTTGTCCTTTATGCTGCTGCAACAAAAATAATTTCCCAAAATGGAATCAATAAAGTACCATCTTATCTTATCTTATTTTATGCTAACCATGGGTTCCTCAAAATGCAAACACCAGGTCCTTGGTCCATGGATTGTTTTATCAATGCTAGCCACTTTGGTCCTTAAAATGTCTCAACAACCATTGGGGAGATTGCCATAAATCCTGCCTTTGATGATCACTATAATTTTCCTCCAGCACCAGAAAACAGTTTAACGTTTTTGGATCAGAGGAAAAAGTCCTTTTATTAGCAGCATCAAAAATAAGCTAAATCCACCTTAACTGTAGGCTATTTTGTGTTCAGTGCTAACTAGCGAATGTTAGCATTTAACCGTCTACATTTTGAGTAAACATGTTAAACGTTGTATGTACCTGTTACACCTAAGCATGTTTACTTTGTCACTTTGAATGTTAGCATTTAGCCCAACATTTAGCCTGCTAGCATGGCTGTATATTGTTGTTAATGCTACCAGCATGAGTTTATAATCATAATCTTTTCATCTTTTCTAGTGCAACATCTTGGAGATCCCTCTGGTGTTCTGAACACATGTCCACTTCTGTTCATTTACATTTTTGCAGGGTTTAGGCAAGTACTTAAACATATATGTATGTCAAATTGAGCTCATTATTTGTATTCAACCATGATGGCATATGATATAATAATGGTTTTAGAAAAACAAAATAATCTTATTTGGAAATACTTTTGAAACTATTGCTTCACAGTGCCAAACCCTGTTCTGCCTTATTCAACCCTAACTACATATACAGTACCATTCTCCATGTTTCCGTGTATTGCAATGCTGCTAATTTGTGTGGACCGCACTGTCATTAACAGAATAAAAATACTCTACCATTACCGTACTTGCACATTGAGTGTTTTCCAATGACTTCTGACAGCTTGTAACACTTACTGGCAATCTTTGTGTCCCATTTGAGATGAACTTAACCAACAAAACAAACTTTATCTGCCGATACTATATTCAGCATCATGTGGTATGATTGAAATAAACAACAGGCTAGAGAAAAACAAGAAAGCAACAGTGGGGAAGGATTTGTTTTGATGGAAAGAAGAAGGGATGATAAAGAAAGAAAAAGAGAAAAACGGATGGAGAGTAAGGAGACACTGGACAGAGGAGTCGGGGAACATGTGCTGCTGTCAGTCTGTCTTTTAATCCCTTTGGATTTTTTCTGCCTCCCTTTCCCACGTTCTCAGTGTTAATTGATAAACACAGGGATGGAACGGGACCCCGTGACTAATCATTCTGGCTGCTGCTGTGTGCTTCTGCTGTGTGTGTGTGTGTGTGTGTGTGTGTGTGTGTGTGTGTGTGTGTGTGTGTGTGTGTGTGTGTGTGTGTGTGTGTGTGTGTGTGTTGGGGGGGGGGGGGGTCATTGAAGTCTGGAGGCCCCACTGGAGTGGCACTACTAGGAAACTGGCAGCATCACCGGTCTGCTCCTGCCTCTTGCCAGAACCTTGTTGTCTGGTTTTTCCCAAAACACAACCACTTTAGCATACCAAGAGCCAAAATACAGTTTGTCCCATGACTCAGAGTACTTTGTCTGCTTTTACTATAACTGTAATCAAACAAGTACATGAATCAAGCGTTTCCTTGTCTCCACTTATATAAGAGCATATGCTCTCTGTTTTCTTTTAGGACCGCAGAACATGCACCAAAACATGCATGTATAAACAGATGAAGAAATCCGTTTATAAGACACTTGCTCAAACTCTATCACAGTTGAATGACAGAATATCAGGTTCTGTTTATTCATCTAGAATTCTAGCCAAAATAGTTTTGGGAAATATTTCCCCTAGGTTTTATTTTTGCTTGAGGCTACATTTACCTGCAACTAGCACAACACCTGTATCTCCAACTGAACTGTTGGAAGTCAAGTTGCATTGTGAGTAATGTATGCAAATGAGTACAATTAAGGCCTACTTTTAGGAAAATATAAAGACCTAAAGAAAGGGGCAGCAAGCTGCTGGCAATTCTTAATTAGGAGCCAACAGGTGATCTAACACTCCAACAAACTCAGGGGAATTGTACCATAAAGCAAAAATGAATTAAATAAAGGTAAACAAAAACAACAACATATTCACTTTTTTCAAAATATGTTATGTTACAGCCTTATTCTAAAATGGTTTAAATTCATTTTTCTCCTCAACATTCTACACACAATACCCATAATGACAAAGTGAACAGAAAAAAACACATGTAGATAGGTATTCACACCCTTTGCTATACAACGTCATTGGAGTCCACCTGTAGTAAATTCAATGTATTGGACATGATTTGGATAGGCAAACACCTGTCTCTATAAGGTCCCACAGTTGACAAACAAAGCCATGAAGTCCAAGGAATTGTCTCTAGACCTCCATCTAACCTGATCGAGCTTGAGACAATCTGAAGAATGGGAGAAACTGCACAAAAATAGGTGTGCCAAGCTTGTAGCATCATACTCAAGAAGACTTGAGGCTGCAATTGCTGCCAAAGGTGCTTCAACAAAGTATTGAGTAAATGGTGTGAATACCTATGCACATGTGATATTTGAGTGTGTTTTTTTTAATCCATTTTGGAATAAGGCTGTTACATCACAAAATGTGGAAAAAATGAAGGGGTATGAATACTTTCCGGATGCACTGTAGGTGCAAAGGAAGCTGAGTGAAAAAATGGCAAACTAAGGCAGGGAGTCCAACAAGGGATGAACAGGCTAACATATGGGAACAATGATTATGCTCCTAACCCGCCAAAACAACATGGTAAGATAGAATTCCCTTGCCTGCTGCTACATATAATAAAAGGTCTGCTCTATAAAGATGGTCAAATGCTTTTCTGCCCTTAAAACTGGTAAAAGGATATGCTGAAAAACAAACGATCTAAAAAGTATTTTGGTGATAAATGGTGTGGTTTGTTCCCACTAAAAGAAATTATTTTAAGAGCATCTGGTTAAAAAATGTGACCATGGATATGATAGAATAATATGAAAAAGAGAATAATCACATCTTATGACTAACTATGCCCAGTTCTGTGTTTTATAACCATGGGAGTTATAACTCAAAAGTTCACATTAACCCTCCAATCAAAATCCCCCTTTACACAAACACATTGAAACTTTAAACTCCAATGACACAGAATGTAAAATAGTTTAATTTCCCTTCTAGGTTCTCTGTCAATTGATCATCTTTGAAAATAATATTTTTGAAGTTCAACCCCTTGTTTTCCAATGGACATTCAACAAAACTAATGCCACTTGGCTAATGGAATGATCTTATTGTGTTGCGGTCAGTGTCTGTACAGTCTCTAGCTAGGTATGTATAACTGGCCAATCACATGATAGCGTCTCGAATACACCCCTCTTTTTCTCCCTCCCACAAAAAAACACACACACACACACACACACACACACACACACACACACACACACACACAGACTCATAGGTTGTCCCTTAGTCATTCTTTCGACACACAGCACTCACTTCGTCTCATGTCTCAGTCTCATTGCTGAGTCATAATTAGGAAATGATTGGACCATTTGGATCAAACAGTGCCACAGTTAATTTAATGTTTTAGCAGTGAAACTGGAAGAAAGCTTCAACAAATGTTGTTTTCCTCTCTTCCTGCATCACATGCGGTCTGCCTCCTCTGGTCCCCTTCAACATAAAACCCTCTGACCACTGAGAACAATAACAAAACCCCAAATGTTGAAAGGACTGAGGGACTGACACAAAGAGACGGGAATAAACGACCAAATAGGAAACAGGAGAATAAATGTGTTTGCATATTGGTAGGAATCATTCTGTACATTTTCATTGTTATGCGGATGATACTCAACTATATTTATCAATCAAGCCTGATGAAATTAATCATCTAAATAAAATTCAAGATTGCCTCAAGGACTTAAAAACGTGGATGACCTTAAATGTTTTGATGTTAAACACGACCAAAACTGTTAAAAAAAGTTATTGTACTTGGCCCGAAGAATCTACGAAACAAATTATCTAAAGATATACTAACTATGGATGGCATTCATTTGGCCTCCAGTGAGACTGTAAGGAATCAGGATTTATCCTTTAACGCCCACATAAAATCAATTTCAAGGTCCGCCTACTTCCATCTACGTAACATTGCAAAAATCAGGCATTTCAAACCGGAGAGACGTGATGTATGGAATACATATTTATTGTTACACGTCATATGAATGAAATGATTGTCATGATAATACAACAGGAGAATGGAATGGTGTTTGGCGATTAGGCCCCGGTTTGCAGGATAATCATTCAGGAGGGAAAGAACCGCTCCGATGAAATCCCCGGGGTCTAGACACTGGTGGTGGTGATAGGTAGGTGGGACCGGTCTGAAGAAGGAAGGTTTAGCTTTGTCCTGGAAGAGACGGGAGGCGAGAGGGGTGGAGCAGGGTTGCGTGTGGTCACCTGAAATGACAACTGACAGGGAGGAAGAGCAGGCATTTAAGGAATTTAGCATGTGCAGCAATTGGCTGCTGAGGGGTGACGCCCTCGTATTTAATGAGGGGGAAGGGAGCAATAGAGTGACGTGTAAGTGACTCATTGTTAGGTCTTCCTTATTGAACTTGCGCTAAAGCTTTCATATCTTGCCTCAAAACGATGCAGAGAAACTAGTCAGGCATGATTACCTTTAGGCCTCATACCACTTCTGTAATCCAAATTAAAATCTGTGCCTGAACAAAATGCTATTGATATCATTCCCTGCTCAAATGGTCAGTTGACCTACATACAGAACATACTTTATATGAGTAGTAGTAACCATACCGCTTTCGTCTCATTAGTATGCATAAAAAAGTGACAGGTGACACGCCCCCAAATGAGCTAAGTCCCGCCTCCCCTCGCCTCCCATTGGTCGAGAGCTTTTTATGAGAGCTATGTCCCGCCTCCCATTGTTGAGACCCTTTGATGTGAGGGGTGAAGGGTTATAAAGGGTAGGTGTGAAAAGCCCCCCTGTGGAATGCCTTTGTTATCTATTTTCTTTGATGTATTGATTAAGGTAGTCTCTTTGAAGTTATGCTGTCTGATCCCTCAGGGGGTTATATAATCTAATTAGCCTTTGCTGTTTTGCCCTTTGATCTTAATCTAGGTATTTTTATGAGTGAGACATGGTTTGTTATCTATTTCCTTGATGTGTCGATTAAGATAGTCTCTTTGAAGTTATGCTGTCTGGTTATCTAATCTAATTAGCCTTAGATGTTATGAGCCTGTGATCTTAATTTAGGTATTTTTATGAGTGAGACATGTCTCTCTGAAGTTAGGATGTCTGGCCGCTCAATGTGCTCAGGCCTCCCCCCCTCTTCTCCACCCTTGCTATGCAAGGAGATTGTGCACACACACACACAGAGTTGCCCCTTTAATGTGGGGGTTGAGATAAGGGATGCTAATCTATATGCTGATTAGACACGGTGTCTGCTAAGGATGTTTCTTCTCAAGTTTTTTTTTTTTTGTGAAACTGTTAAGACAAGGATATTTCTGTTTTGGCAATGAGGGTATTCATATTAATTTAAAAAAGAGCTTATTTAGTTTTTAATAGTGATAACTAAGTTTCACTCTGTAGGGGGCAAAAGACGCATCCTTAAACACATCGATAAAGGACTCTTTAAAGCAGAGACATGGCGACAGCATACCTGAATATCAGCAGGAGAGGACTCTTTTTCAGTAAATACATTATAGGGTTAGAATAAGATATATATATATATATATATATATATATATATATATATATATATATGTGGTGGAATTAGTTTAAAATAGCACTCACTAAGACACCTAAAAACGTTATTGTCCTCTCTAGATTTGATTCAAGGTTTGTTTTTAAATGATTTGTGTCTGCTAAGGATGTTTCTTTTCAAGTTTTTTGGGGAACTGTTAAGACAAGGATATATCTGTTTGCAAAGAGGGTACTCATATTATTTTTAAAAAGAGCTTATTTAGGTTTTTAGTACTGATACTTGGGGATATTCTCTTTAGTTCTGTATTCTCTTTAGTTTTGCATGGATTTTGGATTAGTGTAATTACTTTTATTAACTATAAAGTCTATATGAATAGGGATATAATAAATAAATAAATACCCTATTCCTCCCTCACCTGAGCTTATCCAGAGCTTGACTGACACACAGAGACCAATCAAGGGCTTTGATTTATGATCTGTATGACAGTGGCCATGTAGGCAGGCCACATCATGTAGACAGCCAGTCACCCTGTGTGAGGCAGACCCACATGTGAGCAGCATTGCGTTCAAAATAAATTAAAAAACTAAATGGGTCGCGAAATATACTTGGGAGGCCGTTAATATACTGGGCGGCCCACCCCAGTAAAGTCTATGTGGGGGAAATCCTGGAATATCAGATACAATTAGCATTTAACCAGAAGTGCGAATGAAGCAGTGAACTGCAGTATATTTGATATACATCCAATATATAAAAGGTTATGTTAATATTGATCAGCTGGTCAGAAACTTGACTCCATAGGAAATATAAAAAGATATATGTTGAGCGTGATCATAACTTTCCAATAACACAAAGTTGCAGATCCTCTGTTGCAGGTTTAGCCATTCAGTCAGCCAGGTGTAAAATATGCATTTATTATCACCTTTTCTATTTGGCCAACTAGTGATAATTAAATGATACCCTATTTATTTAACTAAAATATGCATTTATTATTACCTTTTCTACTTGGCCAACGCCGTCTGTTTTGATGATTGTGATCAACCTTAATTAAATGTGCTAATAATATCTTTGTCTCAGTTCATTTCAGAATGCAACACACGTACACAAAAACAAACTACTTAGTTGGGTTATAAAAGAGTTAGCTTATTAATTCTCTAAGTTTAAGTCAAGTTGTACATCATAGTTCAGATTACTAAGATAATGAAGCTTCTATTTACGTTGCCATATGTATAAAGTATCTACATACGTGTATTGTAAAATAATCAAAAGTTTTGACTGGTAAGATTCTCACTTTTTACAGAGAGCTCCGCTCCCCCTCAACATAACAAGTCCCGCCCTCCTCACCAGATCATTTAAAAGTAGGGATGGAAATAGGTGAAAAAAGAAATGCGCTCAAACTAAATAACAAGCCAGTCATTTACACTCACCAAGTCACCTTTTCAAAAAAGAAAAATGGCCAAGAGATGCCTAGATATGGGTTTAATCAGCGAGACCCCTGTGACAACCTACAGCCATCAGTCCGGAGCGCCAATCAAGAAACGAATGCAGCATCTGTGCCGTTTTCAGACGCCTCCAGCCGAAGAACTTCATGAAGAATGGACTCTGAAAAATGGCGATGTTTGGGGTTATGTATTCAACTATACGGCGAATGAACTGCATTTCTACAATCTGAAGATTGGAGAAACGTATGGACCCCGCAGTGTTAAAGCGACACTGACCTCAACAGATTGGGCTGTGTTAACTCTGGTGTCTTACAGAGATCTACATGCAACCACTGTATCGGAAGAAGTAGTGCATCGAGAAACCATAGTGGAACCAGCGGTGTACAAGATATTTGTAAAGAAAAGCAAAGAAACGCATACAGCATGCGAGATCAAAGAAGAGTTTTCACCGCTGTCCCTCAATGTGAAGGAAGAAGAAGAAGGAGATATCCCCCCGCCGCCAGAAGTGAGAAGAATCCTGACAAGCACCGTATGGGAAACTAAAAGCGGACCATCGGGGCGGTGGTATTACCGTGCAAGCCGTTTAGTGACGCTGGGAAAGGACACCTCAGATGATTTTGTCTTGGAGTATTTCAACTCTACATGTGGGGTTTTTCAGACATCCTTTCGGGTGCCTCTGACTGCTTGGCTGAAAATGATTGATGGAAAAGCTACAAAGCTTAAAGAATTTTTTAAACAGAGTCAGACATCGATGGACATTATAAAGGTGAAAAAGACTCTCACTTTTGCAGAGGACTCAGTATCCCACTCAACATAACAAGTCATACCCTCCTCATCAGATCATTTTAACACTAAGGACCCCTCAAAGAAAAGCATTGAGTTTTCTACCTAGGTAAAAGTTGTTACGAAAATGTGTTATCTCTGTATCAAGAATGATGGGTTTAAAAATGAATCTTGTGAAAAATACCAACGCTGTGAGAGACGTCATAAAGACACTCATTTTAACCACAGTGTTTGTTCTCTACAAATGTTTAAAGATTGTTACAAAATGTAAAAAATAAAAAAGGTATGGAGACAAAATTAATTCAGGTGACTCTGTCTTTTTATCAGGAAAACAAAAATATAATACAAATGGTTTAAGAGGTCAAATGTAACCATCTTGGACTTAATATTCAAAACAAAATACTTTATCTGAATACATTTTCTTTTAAACGCACTTTTCGAAATTATTTATTTATTATTTCAGTGGAACAATCCAGTTTCTGTTAACATCAATGCTTTTTCTCTTCTCTTGTGTTACTAAGATACTTTTAGACCCACTTTGGCGTGTGCAACACTTAACAACTGGTAGAATATGAATTACTTTTGTAAGGATTTTTGTTTTGTTGTAAAAACACTTGTTCAGTTAAACATGGTTTTTTCTTTTTTCTGATAACCTTACATATTTTTAGTTATTTTCTACTACCAAGATACTTTAAGATACACCTTGATGTATGCAACACTTAACAAAGGGTATAATATGAAGTACTTGGTAAGGAAGGGGGTTTTTCTTTAGGGGGTGCAAAACTTTAGAACTGGGTAAAATATTCATTAATTGTAATGAATTGAGTTTTCTTTTTCTTTTTGATTTTCAACATACTATTTGTACACAATGACTTTTTACATATTTCTGACAAAACTATACTTTTTGACTTTTTCCGTAAAATCTTGACAAAACTATTGCTTATTCTTAATTTTGACCTATTGCTGCGTGGTTAGAAATGATAGATGAAAAAGCTACAACGCTTAAAGAACTTTTTTTTTTTTTTTAAAAACTCTCAATTCTATAAATGACTCCCCCCATTCAACGCAATAAGTCCCACCCTCCACTCGACAAATCCTCTAAAACAACACTAAGACAACCGTTGTAAACTAGCCATGGATCTGAGAAAAACCAAGACACCCCCCGCGAGTTGCAGCCAGGAACAGACTCCTGGACTACCATCATCACCACCATTCTGGACCGCCGAATCCGGCTATACTACCGCTGCTGATGTTGCTCCTTGGGCCAAGACGTCTCTGTTTGTGGACACAGTGAATTCGGTGTTGGTTGATATTGTGGAGAGGGTGATACATCGGTACAGAGAAGAAATCTGCAAAGGGTGTCGAGTCAGTCACCCCGGCCAGAGGCAACACGATTTTATGAATGACATGTCCGATTTTTACTTCAGAAACAATTACAATGCGTTAATGAAAAGACTATGGCTCACCGACTTCATTACTGAGATCGACCAGACTCTTATTGATAAAGACATTTTCACGGATGATTTGAGGATCCAAGGCGCTTCGGAGGCTTTTCTTCACAATCTCAAAAATTGCAGACGCCTCAAGGAGAGACTTGAAAAGATCCAGGCCGAGTTGGATGGAGAAGAAGAAGACTATTAACCAACAGTTGACTGAAGCCAGGGGTTTATTTTTGATACATTGACTTTTCTCTCTTTTAAAGTAAAATAAAAATGGGGAACTACTATGCAAAATGCTCTGTATATATTGAACACAATAGAGTCAATATCCTTTTAATAGGGGTGGTGATGAGGACGATTGAAAGCAGAATGAGTAGTGACCCCTGTGTAAAAAGAACGGCTGAAGTTTGTAAACTGGAAGACATTATGGATATCGTTCGTTCTGGCAGTACTATTCCGGGTCATTGGGAAACGATTATAAACGAAACATTTAAAGTGGTCCTGGAATCTTCATTTTCCGAAACATTCTGTAACATTACCGCAGAAATGAAACAAACATCAAAAGTGTATCATGTGCTCTCACTGTATGCTCTGTTTGTAGATGTGATGCATCTTTGTGTTGAAAACAACATACACATGAATATTCTGACTGAAGTGAAAAAACTCCACCAGGATATTTTCAGTAATATGGGGAATTCCAAGCTGGAGACGGTCCTGGGGATGCTACAATCAGTATAACTATTGATTTCTATATGTGTGTGAAAAATAAAAAACGTGTTTTTACATTTTAAAAACTGTTGTCTTCATTATAGCAAGGGGAGTGTGTCTGATACATGTGTATTACAGTCCTTCACATGCACTGGTGTCTTCATTATAACAAGGGGCGGGATAACAGGGAAGATGTAGGATAAATGTGTACTGAAACGTGCGTATTATACACCCACAGAAACGCAGAAACACGGAAACACACAGAAACACAGAAACACAGACACACAGAAAACACCCTGAATCAAATCTAGAGACGACCATTATGAGTCAGATGCTTGACGAAATCTACTAAAACAAAGTACTTCATGGTAGTGGTCAGCTTTTATACACAAAAGTGTATCTTTTCAGTAACTTTCTCAGAGAATTTAAGCATAAATCTGTCAAATGTTCAAAACAGCCTTGTTTCACTGAAATAGCCCTCAAAATCACAAAAGGCCATTAAGAGTCAGATGCTTTATGAAATCTAATAAAACAGAGTACTTTCATGGTAGTGGTCTGCTTTTAAAAAGAAAAGTGTACCTTTCGGTAACATTTCTGAGAGAATTAAGCATAAATCTGTCAAATGTGCAAAGCAGCCTTAGGATACATGACAAAATGCCATTAAGAGTGGGAATCCTAACGAAATCTACTCAGAGTACTTCATGGTAGTGGTCAGTTTTTTAGATACAAAGTGTATCTTTCGGTAACATTTTCTGAGAGAATTAAGCATAAAGCTGTCAAATGTGCAAAGCAGCCTTCACTGAAATAGCCTCAAAATCACAAAATGCCATTAAGAGTGGGAATCTTAACGAAATCTACTCAGAGTACTTCATGGTAGTGGTCAGTTTTTAAATACAAAAGTGTATCTTTCAATAACCTTTTCGAGAGAATTAAACATAAATCTGTCATATGTTCAAAACAGCCTTCAATGAAATAGCCTCACAATCACAAACTGGCTGAAACTGTACAGTGAATTGGAGAAATTACAGCACAGAGCTTTTCTACTACGACACAGATAGTTTAATCTATGTGACAAGACAGGGGGAGACTCCACTGCCCATGGAGGTTGTATCTGGGGGATCCCTAAAAGTTATGCTTACCAGACCAAAACATTTAAAAAAGGTTGGGATGCGTGTGAAAGGGGTTACACAAAAACGCATCCCAACCTTTTTAAATGTTTTGGTCTGGTAAGCATAACTTTTAGGGATCCCCCAGATACAACCTCCATGGGCAGTGGAGTCTCCCCCTGTCTTGTCACATAGATTAAACTATCTGTGTCGTAGTAGAAAAGCTCTGTGCTGTAATTTCTCCAATTCACTGTACAGTTTCAGCCAGTTTGTGATTGTGAGGCTATTTCATTGAAGGCTGTTTTGAACATATGACAGATTTATGTTTAATTCTCTCGAAAAGGTTATTGAAAGATACACTTTTGTATTTAAAAACTGACCACTACCATGAAGTACTCTGAGTAGATTTCGTTAAGATTCCCACTCTTAATGGCATTTTGTGATTTTGAGGCTATTTCAGTGAAGGCTGCTTTGCACATTTGACAGCTTTATGCTTAATTCTCTCAGAAAATGTTACCGAAAGATACACTTTGTATCTAAAAAACTGACCACTACCATGAAGTACTCTGAGTAGATTTCGTTAGGATTCCCACTCTTAATGGCATTTTGTCATGTATCCTAAGGCTGCTTTGCACATTTGACAGATTTATGCTTAATTCTCTCAGAAATGTTACCGAAAGGTACACTTTTCTTTTTAAAAGCAGACCACTACCATGAAAGTACTCTGTTTTATTAGATTTCATAAAGCATCTGACTCTTAATGGCCTTTTGTGATTTTGAGGGCTATTTCAGTGAAACAAGGCTGTTTTGAACATTTGACAGATTTATGCTTAAATTCTCTGAGAAAGTTACTGAAAAGATACACTTTTGTGTATAAAAGCTGACCACTACCATGAAGTACTTTGTTTTAGTAGATTTCGTCAAGCATCTGACTCATAATGGTCGTCTCTAGATTTGATTCAGGGTGTTTTCTGTGTGTCTGTGTTTCTGTGTTTCTGTGTGTTTCCGTGTTTCTGCGTTTCTGTGGGTGTATAATACGCACGTTTCAGTACACATTTATCCTACATCTTCCCTGTTATCCCGCCCCTTGTTATAATGAAGACACCAGTGCATGTGAAGGACTGTAATACACATGTATCAGACACACTCCCCTTGCTATAATGAAGACAACAGTTTTTAAAATGTAAAAACACGTTTTTTATTTTTCACACACATATAGAAATCAATAGTTATACTGATTGTAGCATCCCCAGGACCGTCTCCAGCTTGGAATTCCCCATATTACTGAAAATATCCTGGTGGAGTTTTTTCACTTCAGTCAGAATATTCATGTGTATGTTGTTTTCAACACAAAGATGCATCACATCTACAAACAGAGCATACAGTGAGAGCACATGATACACTTTTGATGTTTGTTTCATTTCTGCGGTAATGTTACAGAATGTTTCGGAAAATGAAGATTCCAGGACCACTTTAAATGTTTCGTTTATAATCGTTTCCCAATGACCCGGAATAGTACTGCCAGAACGAACGATATCCATAATGTCTTCCAGTTTACAAACTTCAGCCGTTCTTTTTACACAGGGGTCACTACTCATTCTGCTTTCAATCGTCCTCATCACCACCCCTATTAAAAGGATATTGACTCTATTGTGTTCAATATATACAGAGCATTTTGCATAGTAGTTCCCCATTTTTATTTTACTTTAAAAGAGAGAAAAGTCAATGTATCAAAAATAAACCCCTGGCTTCAGTCAACTGTTGGTTAATAGTCTTCTTCTTCTCCATCCAACTCGGCCTGGATCTTTTCAAGTCTCTCCTTGAGGCGTCTGCAATTTTTGAGATTGTGAAGAAAAGCCTCCGAAGCGCCTTGGATCCTCAAATCATCCGTGAAAATGTCTTTATCAATAAGAGTCTGGTCGATCTCAGTAATGAAGTCGGTGAGCCATAGTCTTTTCATTAACGCATTGTAATTGTTTCTGAAGTAAAAATCGGACATGTCATTCATAAAATCGTGTTGCCTCTGGCCGGGGTGACTGACTCGACACCCTTTGCAGATTTCTTCTCTGTACCGATGTATCACCCTCTCCACAATATCAACCAACACCGAATTCACTGTGTCCACAAACAGAGACGTCTTGGCCCAAGGAGCAACATCAGCAGCGGTAGTATAGCCGGATTCGGCGGTCCAGAATGGTGGTGATGATGGTAGTCCAGGAGTCTGTTCCTGGCTGCAACTCGCGGGGGGTGTCTTGGTTTTTCTCAGATCCATGGCTAGTTTACAACGGTTGTCTTAGTGTTGTTTTAGAGGATTTGTCGAGTGGAGGGTGGGACTTATTGCGTTGAATGGGGGGAGTCATTTATAGAATTGAGAGTTTTTAAAAAAAAAAAAAAAGTTCTTTAAGCGTTGTAGCTTTTTCATCTATCATTTCTAACCACGCAGCAATAGGTCAAAATTAAGAATAAGCAATAGTTTTGTCAAGATTTTACGGAAAAAGTCAAAAAGTATAGTTTTGTCAGAAATATGTAAAAAGTCATTGTGTACAAATAGTATGTTGAAAATCAAAAAGAAAAAGAAAACTCAATTCATTACAATTAATGAATATTTTACCCAGTTCTAAAGTTTTGCACCCCCTAAAGAAAAACCCCCTTCCTTACCAAGTACTTCATATTATACCCTTTGTTAAGTGTTGCATACATCAAGGTGTATCTTAAAGTATCTTGGTAGTAGAAAATAACTAAAAATATGTAAGGTTATCAGAAAAAAGAAAAAACCATGTTTAACTGAACAAGTGTTTTTACAACAAAACAAAAATCCTTACAAAAGTAATTCATATTCTACCAGTTGTTAAGTGTTGCACACGCCAAAGTGGGTCTAAAAGTATCTTAGTAACACAAGAGAAGAGAAAAAGCATTGATGTTAACAGAAACTGGATTGTTCCACTGAAATAATAAATAAATAATTTCGAAAAGTGCGTTTAAAAGAAAATGTATTCAGATAAAGTATTTTGTTTTGAATATTAAGTCCAAGATGGTTACATTTGACCTCTTAAACCATTTGTATTATATTTTTGTTTTCCTGATAAAAAGACAGAGTCACCTGAATTAATTTTGTCTCCATACCTTTTTTATTTTTTACATTTTGTAACAATCTTTAAACATTTGTAGAGAACAAACACTGTGGTTAAAATGAGTGTCTTTATGACGTCTCTCACAGCGTTGGTATTTTTCACAAGATTCATTTTTAAACCCATCATTCTTGATACAGAGATAACACATTTTCGTAACAACTTTTACCTAGGTAGAAAACTCAATGCTTTTCTTTGAGGGGTCCTTAGTGTTAAAATGATCTGATGAGGAGGGTATGACTTGTTATGTTGAGTGGGATACTGAGTCCTCTGCAAAAGTGAGAGTCTTTTTCACCTTTATAATGTCCATCGATGTCTGACTCTGTTTAAAAAATTCTTTAAGCTTTGTAGCTTTTCCATCAATCATTTTCAGCCAAGCAGTCAGAGGCACCCGAAAGGATGTCTGAAAAACCCCACATGTAGAGTTGAAATACTCCAAGACAAAATCATCTGAGGTGTCCTTTCCCAGCGTCACTAAACGGCTTGCACGGTAATACCACCGCCCCGATGGTCCGCTTTTAGTTTCCCATACGGTGCTTGTCAGGATTCTTCTCACTTCTGGCGGCGGGGGGATATCTCCTTCTTCTTCTTCCTTCACATTGAGGGACAGCGGTGAAAACTCTTCTTTGATCTCGCATGCTGTATGCGTTTCTTTGCTTTTCTTTACAAATATCTTGTACACCGCTGGTTCCACTATGGTTTCTCGATGCACTACTTCTTCCGATACAGTGGTTGCATGTAGATCTCTGTAAGACACCAGAGTTAACACAGCCCAATCTGTTGAGGTCAGTGTCGCTTTAACACTGCGGGGTCCATACGTTTCTCCAATCTTCAGATTGTAGAAATGCAGTTCATTCGCCGTATAGTTGAATACATAACCCCAAACATCGCCATTTTTCAGAGTCCATTCTTCATGAAGTTCTTCGGCTGGAGGCGTCTGAAAACGGCACAGATGCTGCATTCGTTTCTTGATTGGCGCTCCGGACTGATGGCTGTAGGTTGTCACAGGGGTCTCGCTGATTAAACCCATATCTAGGCATCTCTTGGCCATTTTTCTTTTTTGAAAAGGTGACTTGGTGAGTGTAAATGACTGGCTTGTTATTTAGTTTGAGCGCATTTCTTTTTTCACCTATTTCCATCCCTACTTTTAAATGATCTGGTGAGGAGGGCGGGACTTGTTATGTTGAGGGGGAGCGGAGCTCTCTGTAAAAAGTGAGAATCTTACCAGTCAAAACTTTTGATTATTTTACAATACACGTATGTAGATACTTTATACATATGGCAACGTAAATAGAAGCTTCATTATCTTAGTAATCTGAACTATGATGTACAACTTGACTTAAACTTAGAGAATTAATAAGCTAACTCTTTTATAACCCAACTAAGTAGTTTGTTTTTGTGTACGTGTGTTGCATTCTGAAATGAACTGAGACAAAGATATTATTAGCACATTTAATTAAGGTTGATCACAATCATCAAAACAGACGGCGTTGGCCAAGTAGAAAAGGTAATAATAAATGCATATTTTAGTTAAATAAATAGGGTATCATTTAATTATCACTAGTTGGCCAAATAGAAAAGGTGATAATAAATGCATATTTTACACCTGGCTGACTGAATGGCTAAACCTGCAACAGAGGATCTGCAACTTTGTGTTATTGGAAAGTTATGATCACGCTCAACATATATCTTTTTATATTTCCTATGGAGTCAAGTTTCTGACCAGCTGATCAATATTAACATAACCTTTTATATATTGGATGTATATCAAATATACTGCAGTTCACTGCTTCATTCGCACTTCTGGTTAAATGCTAATTGTATCTGATATTCCAGGATTTCCCCCACATAGACTTTACTGGGGTGGGCCGCCCAGTATATTAACGGCCCTCCCAAGTATATTTCGCGACCCATTTAGTTTTTTAATTTATTTTGAACGCAATGCTGCTCACATGTGGGTCTGCCTCACACAGGGTGACTGGCTGTCTACATGATGTGGCCTGCCTACATGGCCACTGTCATACAGATCATAAATCAAAGCCCTTGATTGGTCTCTGTGTGTCAGTCAAGCTCTGGATAAGCTCAGGTGAGGGAGGAATAGGGTATTTATTTATTTATTATATCCCTATTCATATAGACTTTATAGTTAATAAAAGTAATTACACTAATCCAAAATCCATGCAAAACTAAAGAGAATACAGAACTAAAGAGAATATCCCCAAGTATCAGTACTAAAAACCTAAATAAGCTCTTTTTAAAAATAATATGAGTACCCTCTTTGCAAACAGATATATCCTTGTCTTAACAGTTCCCCAAAAAACTTGAAAAGAAACATCCTTAGCAGACACAAATCATTTAAAAACAAACCTTGAATCAAATCTAGAGAGGACAATAACGTTTTTAGGTGTCTTAGTGAGTGCTATTTTAAACTAATTCCACCACATATATATATATATATATATATATATATATATATATATATATATATCTTATTCTAACCCTATAATGTATTTACTGAAAAAGAGTCCTCTCCTGCTGATATTCAGGTATGCTGTCGCCATGTCTCTGCTTTAAAGAGTCCTTTATCGATGTGTTTAAGGATGCGTCTTTTGCCCCCTACAGAGTGAAACTTAGTTATCACTATTAAAAACTAAATAAGCTCTTTTTTAAATTAATATGAATACCCTCATTGCCAAAACAGAAATATCCTTGTCTTAACAGTTTCACAAAAAAAAAAAAACTTGAGAAGAAACATCCTTAGCAGACACCGTGTCTAATCAGCATATAGATTAGCATCCCTTATCTCAACCCCCACATTAAAGGGGCAACTCTGTGTGTGTGTGTGCACAATCTCCTTGCATAGCAAGGGTGGAGAAGAGGGGGGGAGGCCTGAGCACATTGAGCGGCCAGACATCCTAACTTCAGAGAGACATGTCTCACTCATAAAAATACCTAAATTAAGATCACAGGCTCATAACATCTAAGGCTAATTAGATTAGATAACCAGACAGCATAACTTCAAAGAGACTATCTTAATCGACACATCAAGGAAATAGATAACAAACCATGTCTCACTCATAAAAATACCTAGATTAAGATCAAAGGGCAAAACAGCAAAGGCTAATTAGATTATATAACCCCCTGAGGGATCAGACAGCATAACTTCAAAGAGACTACCTTAATCAATACATCAAAGAAAATAGATAACAAAGGCATTCCACAGGGGGGCTTTTCACACCTACCCTTTATAACCCTTCACCCCTCACATCAAAGGGTCTCAAACAATGGGAGGCGGGACATAGCTCTCATAAAAAGCTCTCGACCAATGGGAGGCGAGGGGAGGCGGGACTTAGCTCATTTGGGGGCGTGTCACCTGTCACTTTTTTATGCATACTAATGAGACGAAAGCGGTATGGTTACTACTACTTATATGTATCTCTGTTAGTGTCTGGCCATGCATATTTGGGATGTTTGTGTTCTGAGGTTTCAAGATATCGATCGTCATCATCTATCTCTGATGACCAAAACCTTAAAAAAAGAGGCACAGGTTAAAAGAGCATGGTATCTCTCTCTAAAGTGAATCTCGTAATTATCCTGCGCTATATTAGATTATGATTTTTTTCTTCCTACTATGTTTTAAACTGCCCAGCAGCAATCATTTGCAAAACAGGGATATTATTGAAACTGAGACCGAGCGACAGACAAACAGGCATTTAGAGGACTGGCCCTGTGCTGCTTTACAGCTAATTGGAGCGATCATAATAAAAGGCCAGTAAATCCCCACCATTAGCCTGTTAAGGACAGGAAACAGAGGCTGGCTTTTATCGCTGCTTCTCCCCACTGCTGCCCATACCCGCGGCTATGTCTCCACACACACACATAAACATGCACACATGGATGTATGTACAGTTATATACACCCAGATTTCATTTTCTGGCAGTTTGGGCCGCATTAGCTCAGTCTATTTTTAGTATCCTGTGTGCTTTTTTCATTACTGCATAGTAAACAGTCCCTCTGCTCGTAACTAGGAGGAAAATAAAGATTTTTACTCCAGGACAGGATGGGGAGTGCCAGGGAGCTGCTGCCCCCAGTAATGAGTCCCTCCCTTGGGGTGGGACTGGAGTCTCGGGGGCCTCTGTGGCTGGAGTCTGTAGTGGAAAACACACCGCTCTGCACTGGTGGCTGTGCTTTAATTTGCCCCTTTCTTTACCCTTTTTCCTTAAATCTGCTCTCCCTCCTCTGTTTACCCTGTCATTCCTATACTTAAAGGGGGAATTCCCCTATTCTGCGGCCACGGTAGCTGGCTCTGAATGGGCCCGGCTGGGATGGGAGCGCAGGGTGGAGGCTGTGTGTTAGCAGGGGGGCATATATGGCGCAGTGAAAGGCTCTTTTGTAACACTCCTGCTGTTTGACAGTGGGGCTATCCTCCCAGGACTCATCTTCAGCCCTGCCACACCCACCCAGCCTTTCACATGGTAAGGCGTCCTAATGGCTTTAACACTTGCCCGATTGCTACAGCACTCCCAAGCAACCAGCGGGCTGCCCCCTGGAAACCACCGTGCCTACCCACCCTGCCCTCCTCCCCCCCCTGTAACCTAACCAACCACCGTCGCCCAAGCAACTGCTTCTGCCCCACTGAACCTGCCCCGGCAACTGCTTTTGACTCTCAATCAGTTCAGGTTCATTTCTGACTCCCTTGCCGGAGGGGCTGGGTGGTGAGAACAGAGAGAGGAGAGAATAGGGATGGGCAGGGGTATAAAGCCATAGAATAGAAGAAGAGTATAATGGGTTTTCTAATTTTAATCGAGAGGATATGGCAGAACGGCAGACATTTTTATATGTACCAACTTTCGCATAAGCTAACTTCCCGCAATCAACAACCTACTGAGGTAAAGATTAGAAGTAAAAACCAAACACGTTTTGGAGTAGTAATGGTACAGATCATAGACAGTCTGAGTAAATAAATACATATAACACTTGCTTTAACCATACCCTCATGTCACAGCTCAGGATAGCACATTGCTATCACTAGAGGAGTGACAACTTTGTTTTGTAGCAGTGTAGCATGGCGTAATTAACAAGCTAGCTAATTCTGACAGCAAAACAATGCAGATGGAAAACATGGTGAAAAGAATCACTTTTATTGACCTATAGGTTTAGAGAGGTATCTCCGAATTGGAAAACGTCTGTTGTTAGGGTTAGGGTCATAGTTGCCTTGCTTCTAATAAGAGGTATATGCATATGTATGCATAACCGCGAGCATGCGCACACAAACGCACATTCAGAGACAAACAGTGTGGAGAATGAGGTGTTCCTGTCAGTTGGGGGTGGCATACACACACTGGGATTTGGCTAAATTGAGGTTGGCCTTTCCACTGGGTGCTCTGTTGTTGAATTTGCATTTGAATCCAATTGTGAGTGTGAGCGGCTAGATTTATGCCTCTGTGAGTGGTGCCCAGCAGTGCTTTGTATCTGACTTTCTCTCTCTACCACATTCTCTTTCTCATCTCCCCTAACTGTGTTGTGTTCATTATTGCTCCCCTATATTCTTCACCCTTGGCCCCCCCTCCACATACAAACACCTCCCCATCTCTTGTTTGCATAGCACCCATGTTTAGTATGGATGTCATGTATACCAAAAGAAAAATCCTTGGTCATTACTTTGGTTCTACTACTTTTATATTTATTGTGACTTATAACAAACAATATACACATTGAAATTAAACTGTATGAATCCCTACTTGTTCCACAAAGTAGGCATTACGTATATCTGTACACATTTCAACCCATATACTTCTAATCCTGGATAGTAATGATAGTTCCATACACTTTACCAAAGATTATCTCATCCTGTCTCTAAACTCTCTTTCTTTCTAACTCTGCAACATCATCTGGAAAGACACTTTTTTACGGACAATCAAACACAGGTACGAACACATTCCTGGTGGATTACTTGTAACCTGAACACTGCATTCAACTGTTTACCTCAACATCTTTCCAGGAAAAGCTGCAGTGATAACTTGATAACTAAAAAACATGTAAAAGAGTGCTTAGTTGTATAATACAACTTTAAACATTAGATTTTGACCATCCTGGATTGCATACTATTGTAATACTGAACACCGAATCAACATTTGCAATTTTGGTTTGCAGGTACGTTGTAAGTCTCAAACTTGATTTCTGACGGATTTGACTGGCCAGTGGTAGTTTGGCAAAATGGAGCGCAGAGTTAGACTAGGACAACAGACCCGTTGTTTCCAACCATTTTACCATTAAAACCGTTTCCTAAATATAGTTATGTTGCATTTGATCGTGCTACTCCAGTTCTTCATGGGAATAAAACCGAACATTTCAAAACAGCTATGTTACTTCAAAATCCGATTTTTTTTATCAATTGCTCACCTCACTGTTATCTTATAATCAGGAAGAAAACGTTATTTGTCTTGAATACTTCCACAATGAGCTAAGTATCCCCCCCCACAAATGTTTACTTGTTTAGGCTCAAATGCTTGGAAGTGTTTGAAATTCTAAGGTTTTAGCGGAAGTAGTGAGCATAGCCAGATAAATACAACTTGAATTAAACTGCACAAGTTGTGTGAGAGTTTGCAAACAAACATTTTTGTATATTTGCTGCTGGTAAAATTGAGCCCCATTCATCCAAACTTCTCTGTGTTATAACCCTGCGTTCCCCCTGGGTGCATGTGAGAAAAACGTATAATTGATGTAAACATTTTAATTTTGGACTGAAGTATTACTTTCAGTAATACCGGTCAATGCAGTTGAACCATTAACTTATCTTCATGCAACAATACTACTTCCTCAAATTGCTTTCAAGACATAAATCTCGTAAACGAGGGAATTTCCTTTACATTCCTGAAATTCTAAGTATTTTATTTCTCGTACGGTTAAGTCATGAGCACGAGTATATTGTAATTCATTATGACTGCTCTTGAAATGCACTGTGAATACGGTCATTAATTAAAACAGGGCTACCATAAAGTGCTTTGTTAGCAGGCTGAATACGATCATGTCAGTCACACATCAGAACTGGAGACATGGATATATGTACACAAAAGCTTGGCTTTCTCTTTCATTGGGGATGATTGGCTATGGTTACAAAGATGTGTATGGTCTATAAAATCAATTGAAAGCATGTAGCTGTTGTGCTTGCTGGTAGGAAGACAGCAGTGGCGAGCCGTCAGGGCCTCTCGCCACTGCTGTCTGCGGCCTAAGATATTCTAAAAAATTATATTTGAAAACATTAAAAAAAAAAACATTTTCTTTTAAAATATTTTTTTTTAGTTATATTTTTCATTAGTTTTACCAAAATAACTTGATTTAGTTGTATTTCTTGTAAAATAACATTTCCAAATAAATAAATCGTTTGAATCTGTCTGTTCAGTTTCTGTTGGAATGTGAAGGGTTAAATGGCGTTACTGTGAAGACGGGAGAGCTTGGTGGTCCTGCTGTAAATTCACAGAGGGCCAGCTATTAACTCAACGAGAGAGTAATGTCAAATGACAGTACAATTGACCAATCGTATCTTCCCTCTAAATGGGTGGGCTTTATCTTTGCGGACTTTATGACTTATGTCATAGCAATGGGATTTCTCCATAGGATTTAGGAAAATAGCTTGAAATAAGGTCTGTGGAAAACGAACCTGTTAGATAAATGCACATTTTAATATCCACATGTCTACCCTACTTTTATCATTTTCAAATCATAAATCGAATCATAAATCTAATCTTGTCAGAGGGCCTAGCTATAAAAGTCACGACTCGCCACTGGAAGACAAACACAAGTAATGGTCTAAACCCGATTAGCATACATTCCTTCCCTGGCAAAATGAACCACTGGAGACAGAAATTCCCCCTCAGCTCTCCTTGACTGATTGACAGGGAGCTCTTCGCCATGAATATTCATAACCACAGTCCAACCAAGGTTTCTCACAGCTAGAAGAAAAGTAAACTTTGCCAGGGGACCGAAGATCGCTGCTGGCTGCTCACTTCATGTGGAAATGTGGGGCTTCTTTTCTATTCATCTCCCTGTAGGCATTTCCAAAAAGAATAAGGAAAGGGAGAGTAGTGGGCCATGGGTGGTGATATAGGGGATGAGGGGGATTAGGAATTGGGGGGTTCCTTCAGTGAAAGTTGACAAGATTTAAGGATTTGCCTGGCTCAAGCTTTTGTCTTGGCCTGCAGTTAGGAGTGAATATACATGATTATACATCTCTTATTCACGTGAATTAGCAATCGTCGAAACAGAAGCGGAGAATTAAAAGAATAAGACTGGAAATAGAGAAAATATCGGGGCAAGCGCAAATGACACAAAACATACAATTACTTGCTCGAGGGGAAAGAAAAGGAAAATCAAACGCTGGAAAAAACACTGTATTGAGATTGATGCGTTGAGGCGACGGCTGACAGCTGAAACCCTGGGAATGGGTAGTGCTAGTTGAAGGGTGGGAGGGGGTGGGTGATGAGGAGTTGACAGAGGCCTCTTAGCAGTAAAAGACCACTGTGTGTAATCGCTTTTAATTGGAATGTATGGAAGACAAGGGTCTCCGAGGGGATCAGTTTGCCTTAAACCTGCTTAATTATATGGGATCATGTTGGACGCTCGGGTTCGGGGTCGAAAACACCGCTGCGAGGAAGAAGAGATCCGAGCAGAAGAAGAGAAGAGGAGGAAGAGAGGAATGCTGGCACAGCATATTCCCTGTATGGAAAAATCCTCTTATATTCCTATAGACACTTGAAGTGCGTCTGTGAAGTGAGATTAAAGAGATCAAATGGTACTTTATTGCAGATTTTTCTTAATTTCCTGTCAATACACTTAAAGGGTTAGGGCTAGGGTTAGGGTTAGTATTCAACATTCCATTTTGAAGTTGCTGTATGGTTTTTGCTTCATTGCTTTCTCCAATCTCCTAGGGTCTCACTGTAACATTCCAGCGACATTACGATTAGATCTGCTTGCATAGTCTTTCTAGGGTCAGCAGTGCTGAGTTTATAGGGACTCTATCATAAGGCTTTAATCTCCTATGGTTTTGCTGTACTATCTCTGTAGGGGTTTTAAAATGTGTCTGTGGTGTCTTGGGATGACTTTATGGTGACTTTATTGAAATTGATGGTGATTTTATTTTCCTTGGATGACTTTGGCTCAATCGTAGCTGCTGGCAAATTCTTGAGGGATGTTTTTATAACAACTTTTACGAAGGATTATTGTAGTCCTTTTGAGACGCATAACGCTATTTAAGAGAGGACGTATTTTGTTTGCTCAAGAACCTTTTGTACGGCATTTACAATATTTGAAAATAAACATGTAGCATTTTTGACTAGTCACTCCTCATTGGGCAGGTAGGGATCTATAACTGCTTCAAAAGCAAAAGGCATTTCAAGCCAACGGCTAGGCAAAAAACAAGCCTTGGTTATGGTTAAAATATTTGGAACCGAAATGTGTGCAGATTATTTCCATACTCAATATGTTATCATCCATTAAAAAAAGCCACTAACGAGATGAACAAATCCTGTTTGTTATATTCGCTGCCATCGTGACGGCAAGCGAGTTGGGAGGGATCATTTAGTGTGATTCTAGACATTTGTTGGCTTTAAAAGGTGTTCTGTCTTGATATTTCTCTTGACCTGACTCGCCACCATTGCCACCGTTGACAGTTTCCCCCTGCAGATGAGGCATTCCAGTACAAGACGGCTAGCTTCAGCTGTCCAAAAAGCTGCAAACCAAAAAGCTTTCACTGTCAACTTTGACAGTTGTTTTTGCTGCAGGCTCTCAGACTGTGAAGAAGGCTCAAAAGTATCATTGTTTTTTTGAGCTATAACAAAACTGTCCGTCACTCACTCTGACGGTTGCAATTTTTTGTTAATTTCAAGAAATGTTGCTTATGTCTTCCTTTAGATGTCTTTTTTTTTAAATAAATAAGGACATTACTCTGCTTATTTTTCTAATAATCCCATCTTCTCAAAATGAATGCAGGCTGTTGCATGCAGACAAAAACCACAAACTCTTTTACTCATCAGTAACACGTCATGCTGTATTTTAGTCTAAGTCAAGCTAACCCTAGGCGTATACATTTGTCGAGTAGACTGTGATTTTGTGTTTGTTAAACTTGTATACAAATGAACTCACTATACCAAACATGCTTAATGCAGCTTAACACAATGTGATGTACTGTGTTGTCTCATGCACATAAACAAACTCACGCTTGCTTACTCAAAACACTTTCTAAGAGTTGTGTGTCTGTAAGACACTTAAAGCCTAGATGCAGTTAAGTGTTCTGTTCAGATGAGAAACCATCATGCACCCACACAACACACTCTATTTTGAGCTGTCAGTATGGCCTTTGTCAGTAATATGTTGACTGCTTGGTTGAATTAAAGGAATGTAGTGAAATAGGACCTTGTTCTCCTCCCTTCGTCTCTCTTCCTGTCTCCCTCTGTTTTCCCCTTCCCTTATTGCCGCTCTTCGCTGCTTAGTGCCTTGCGGCTATCCACACTGCGGCTTTATTGTCCATCTCCTCACTGGACGATGCTAAGACGTGCACTGTGGTATGAGCAGCCCCTATCCCAACCTCATTGTCATAGTGCAGGCGTTTTTTTTCAAGGTTGCAAAATGTTGTCTGGATACTTGGCCGACATGGCGACAGGGTTGGTGCTGGTGGAGCAACTGCGGCTGGAGTCTTTCTTCCAGAGGGCAGGCACGGGCGATCATTGGACTTTAGGTTTGAGGAAGGAAGAGGACTGAGAGTTGGGGGTAGAAGTAGTCGATGGGGTCTGGCATCGCAATCTCACTCCCACCCCCCACCCCTACCACCACCTCACCACCCTGTAATGATCTCTGCGGCAGGGTGACCCGGTTCTGGCTCCCGGAGTCTGGGGAAAGACGCCGGTCCACAACGAGACGCACCAACCACTTTCCCATGGACCCGGCGCTTCCAGGCCCATCATTACCATTTAATATCCTATAATATAACTCCCCCCTACTCGCTCCCACTCATCTCCAAAACAGCCTCCACCAGAGGGACGGAGCGGTAGGGGGCCCACACTGCAAATAAGCGATGATACTCAATATCCCCCCTCTTTTAGTTGGATAAAACTAGTGCATAGCTGAACAACGGCTCCCAGTCATTACAGACAGCCCACTAAGTAGAGGCTACTGAAAATTGGATAAATAAGCATCACTATGCAAGAGCATCAGGAAATCAGAATGAAATGTCGGTTTCATTCAGTGTCCTGGGGTGTTGTTTGTCTTGATAAATCAGATCTGGATCAGTATTATGACACGGTGGTTAGTGGCATGATTTCCCCGTTTGCCCCGTTGTTGCTCTGCCGTTAAGTCAGCAATGTTGATGCTTGGGCTTGATTTTGCTGCTGTTATTGACACCACACTGTCATGACGGAACTTCCACATGCAGAGATTTGAGATGTTCTTTGAAATACTGATACTCACAAAAACTGTCAGTGTTAGTTCAAATAACTCCTTAGAACAGAAAACAGAAGATAGAAGAAAGCCTGTAGCCTGTTGCACAAGCCAAATGCAAGTTTAAGTGTAAGGTCAACACTAACTGTTATGAATAGGTTTAAATCAATACTGACACAAAAGTCAAATAATACTTTGGTTGATTCAATGAAAACAATTGAATTAGGTTACAAACTGTAACATCGCTGGCCAACTGTTGAACTGCTTTTTGCCCGTACCCTAAATCCAGCACAGGTTTCAATAGCTTGTTTATTGAGAATCGTTTTTAACAGCTTTCTTCCCTTTCCAAAAGTGTGAAGCTCTTTTTCGAAGCGGGAATAGGTATAAACCAAGAGCTACTAAACGCTCTTGGTTGAGGTCCAATACACCTGAAGTTGAGCATGAGTTGAGGAACACTAGTTGTAAGTGGTAGTATAACATGTAGCTTAGCAGATTCATCCAAATACAAGTTGTACAGCTAACGAAACCTCTCTCTGACATGAGTTTTGAGCGCTATAATCAAAACACAGTCAACTACGGGCAATTTTGCTTTGAATTTAAAAACGATGTAACGTATATTCACTTTGGGGAAAATGCTAGATTAGGAAAGTAAATACATTTCATTTTGAAAAAATAAGGGAAGATTTCTAAGAGATGGGAAGCTCTGATTTCAGCATTACCTTTCACTATGTTTATATCCATTTCCATGTCCATTTGTGCAGCGTATGTAAGGTCTGCATGTGTGTTCATGTGTGTGCACACGCAGTCGGGATCCAGAGATAGCTTCAGAGACGTATTGGGTATCGAGGGGCGAGGAGCTCCTCTGAAGAGCTTCATTCACAGAGCCAGGATACTGATAAGAAGCAGAGCAGCATGAATCCACCCTCTGTTCAGTCTCCCTCGCTCCACTCTCCTCCGGCTCTTTATGCTTCCTGTGAGAAAGTTGCAGAGATGATGATGTGGGGGGGGGGGGGGAGACGGATAAAGAAAAAAAGCTGACAGGCAGGTAGACCATCCAGTTATTTTAGCCGGTTGGTCGTGCTTTTTACAGCACTACGGCGGCTTCCACAGATGACATTTTTTTATGGATTTTTTGTCAAAGCACTTAAGATATTCATTGCTATCGGGGTGTTAAGAGCATTCCATGGAATATAACAAAAAGTGTATCTCGAGCCGGTTTCTCAAACTTACCTACCCCACCTTTAAGGTTAAACATAAAACAACTAACTTTGACTGTGTCTTGTTAGAGGAGGACGGTCAGTTATCTAATACAAAGTTGAAGGCTTCAAGAAAAAAGGAGGTTTGTGCCCCTCGTGTTTAGCCTGCAATATGAATATATATGAAAGTCATACCTCTTAATCATCCAGCATGTGAAATAAATGGGAATCTGTATATATATACATATACATATATATCCTTATTATTATTATAAATACATACATATAAATACATACCTACTATTATTATTTATTACATTTTAGATTTTTTTTTTTTATACCCCTGGAAATAATTACTGCACTTTATTCCTACATAAGTAAGTATGCCGCGTGTATTTGTTGTCTTATGTTGTGATGTTTTTTGTTTTGATGGCACCTTTTAAAAGGGAGAAGCATTTCGTTCTCTCATTGTACATTACAATGACATTAAATGATTCTATTCTATATATTTTCTTGCTGTTTTCATTTCTTCTATGGCCCATTTATATGTTACACTTCAGCTGACATTTAACTCCTTTCGGTGCTTGAAATTCATTCCAATCATCTGATCCATTCAGTACCTCTTTCAGCATTTCAACAGTTTTGGCAGCAAGCTAACCTTTACTTGTAAGTGTCTGTATTTGTGAATATTACTTTATGTGTGTGTGTGTCTCCTGTGTACTTAATTCGTTTTCAAATAAAAAAATATTTTCTTTAAAGTTCTAGAAGAAGGAATGTGAAAACCTTCATTAGAAGTTTTACTACTACAATTCTTTGGTCATGAAACATCTGCTAGAAAACTTTGTCATGAATACTTTGCTGACAATATTTTGTCATCTGAAAGATCTCCATGGCAACATGGTAATCATCATCCCAGCTCTTAAGTCATGGGAATATTCTGGTCCAAGTCTTGGTTTGGCTTTAAAAAGGGCCAGAGTGACTGTGTTGTCTCTGTTATTTGAGCTGTATGAGATCAAGTGTGTGTCCGTGTGTGTGTGTGTGTGTGTGTGTGTGTGTGTGTGTGTGTGTGTATGTGTGTGTGTGTGTCTCTGATTGTGTGGTCACCATTGTCAAACATATCTTTCCATCCTGCACCTGTACCAAGGACATCACCCAACCTTGAAAGAAAGATCAAATCCACAGAGTATACTCATAGCTTTACCCATAGTAAACCAAATGTGAATGCATTACACATACACCAGAGAAATGCGAAAAAGATATACATGTGGGGTCCATTCAATGTTGGACATTTGAGGAGCTGAAATCCCCCATAGGCTGAAAGACGGGGTCAAGCTGAGTCATATAGGAGGTCACAGCTGCTAAAACACACAGAAAATAAAATGAGTCCTGTTTGTTTTTGAAGGAAGCCTATATTACCAACAGTCAAATAAACTTCATTCAATCTCCCCGACCCCCCTGGACTCTCAATCAACCCGCAGCCTTGGTCAGCACATTTCTGCCCCATGCTGTGGCAATCTGAAGCCTGCTCCGTGTCAGTTCTGCTTGGCCTAGCTCTAGCCTTACATAAGTCTAAAGCCCCTCCTTCACGTATAGTCTCCCCCATCGCTTTAATCAGCACATGCATGGCTAAACTCAGCTCTTGTTGACTGACAGGCAAGCTGGGTGACTGGATGGTTGGTTGAATGACAGAATGGTTTGTTGTCTGGTTGATTGAATGGTTTATGCCACTCAACAATTGTACTTGTTGACTAGCTATTTGTTGACTATGTATTGAGCTAACATGCATACTGAATAAACGATCAATTGGTTTGTTGGAATATTATAACTGATTGGAAAACTTTTTGGGCTGCTTGATTGCTGGTTGGGTGGTTAAATGAAACAGTGGTTGGTTGTTAATGGTCTTGCAGACATCAACTTCTTGGTTGAATGACTAGCTAGTTGTAGCAATTTAATGAGCTAACCGGTATGTCTGAAAGACCTTAGTGTTTTAAAAGGTCAACTGGTTGAGTTTTAGGGTGCTTTTTCAGTGTTTTTCATTTGGTCTGGACCAATGCAGAATATTATAAATTGTTTAATTTGAGTTTTGAGCAGGTTCCTGTTTACTCTGACGTCACAGATTAACAAGGCAAGGCAAGGCAAGGCAAGTTTATTTATAGAGCACTTTTCAACACAAGGCAATTCAAAGTGCTTTACAACAAATGAAAGACATTAAGAACATGGCATTTAAAATCAGTCAAGAATAGTAAACATTAAGTTAAACAGACAAACGTAACTTGTCCTCCTGCTTCATCAAGACACACATGAGGAAATCAAGTTCCCTAGAGTGCATAAAGGAGGTTGTACTTATGATATGAATATTTAGCAGTTTGGCTGGTTGACTAGTTAGCTATACTTGCTGGCTAGTTAATGAGATAATCTGTTTTAAGGACTGGATTATTGGTTTACGGGTTGAGGGCTTCTTTTCTTGGTCGTTTGATTAGAGGATTGGTTTGCTAACTGAATAGCTAACAGGTTAATAAACGGTTTGGTATATACTTGAACCAATATTGTAACCAGCTGCCTGACTGACTGTTTGACAAGCTGTGACCCCTTCCCAGAGAGGCTCCAGCCTCATTTAGTCTCATTAGTACCAAGTCTCTGGCTCCCAGACAGGGACAGCACAGCAGCTCCCTGGGGAGGGAGGTGTGTATATGTGTGTACAAGCTTGTATGTGTGTGTGCTTGTGAACTCCCGGTGCCGGAACACTGCGTGTCTTGTCTGTCATCGTAGCACAGATGTCCAGCGGATTACATCATATTGACCGCACCCTGATCTCCTTCACATCCCATATCCCCTACCGTTCACCCCCCCCTTCCCCATCTCCCACCACCCATTTCTTAACCCTCATCACCCCTTCACATCCAACCACTCACAACCCCTTCACACTCACATTCTCCAACATAGACAATGAGTTCTGATTTATGACTCTCACCACTGCTTCCCACCACCTCCCCTTGCCTGGTGACTTCATCTCCCATCACACCTTACATCATCTTCATTAGGCTGTGAGTCTACGTGGTCCATGATGCACTGGAATGTGTGTTGCTAGGAATGACTGGGACAGGGTCGAGATGGAAGTCCTCAATCCTTATTTAAGCCGGCAGGTTAACTCAAAACACATTCCTGTTCACAGTTATAGCCAGGAGGGTGAAGGAACATTTACACACACTTAGGGATACACTGCTGTTGGGTATGATTACCAGTGGATTGTGAGAGAGTAACTCAGTCAAGAATAAGCTGCACATTGACCAACATTTGAACAACTCCATCCCAAACAAGAAAAAAGAAAAATACCTGTGCTGTTTGTAATATGATACATCATTTGAGTCAAGAAGTTCTGGTAGAGAAGTAAAGGACTTATTTCTGCTTTTATTTGTGGTTGCCAAATTTGTGTCGTACGTCTTTATAAAAAACCTTACATTTATCTTGTCTGGAACCTTGACAATGTGGCTAGCAAAGTTTAGACAGTTACAAATGCCTCACCCAACTATTAGCTTACTCCTTCCCCCTTCATCTGTGAGATGGATGCCCCAGGAGACCCGAGGAAAACACGAGTAGGTCTTGGAGAATTTGGATGAGAAAGAGGCCAAGAGCGCTGCTGATGGTCCCTGAGCTAAAGTTGATATGGTTACATCTTGATCTGTTCTTTGTCATGTAGCGTGGTGATGTCGTGATTAAAAGTGTCGCACAGCTGAAAAGAACTGGCGCAAAGTTCTGGACTTCCCTCCGGGGCTAAAGATCATGACGGGGGCGGATATCTTACATTTGCAAATGTTGTTTCAAACTTTATGTTCAGTATAGCTTTCCCCTGCTGTGACACCCTGATGTGGGTTCAGTCAAATGTAACCCTAGTTCTTTGACCTCTGTGAAAAAAATATAAACGAACAGAGCTGTGTGTGTGTATCCAGGAAGGATTTCACTTAGTAGAACAAATAAAGTAATCTAATCAGCGTAAGACCAAGCATTACGGAACACAGACCCACTGTGACATCTTCCTGTTGGACAGTCCTCTTTTGTAAAAGCTGGCTGCAGATCACATCCTCGCAACAACAGTCTTTGTACTGTAATCATTCCCATACGTTGTGGCTCCTGTCTGCAATCGTCTGAAAAGACTCCTGGCGGGCTTTTCCCATGACATATCTCTGGGTCTAGCAGAAATCAATTAAATCATGTAGCTATCTGTTGAAATAATGCAAACCCATTAGAGACCAGAAACACAGAGACACATGTAAGTATGAAGGATGACAGGAAGAGAGCACCCAAAAGGTTTGGGATATATAATGTAAAACATTTGTTTCTGTTGGTTAGCTCAAGGATGAGTAATGGGTTACACATTAACATAGAGAGAAGTTATTTTCCCATGACATGCAACGTCAAATCCTTTCCAGTTTACAGTGGATGACTGATGGGTTTTAAATCAGTATGGAGTCCTCTTGAACCGTATTATCAATTGTGTGAAAGGTCCGAATGTCCTGCGACACATAGAATGATCCAAGTTGGTGCCATGTTGATCCCACTTAGCCCCGTCCTCTGTACTCCATGTTGACCTCAGGACCACTCTCTGCTTTTCAGTGTCGCCCTAATGGCCAGGCGTACTCTCCGTCTTTCTCCCTTTCGCATCCTCACATTCTGACACAATACAGTCATGTCCGGCCGATGAATCAATGGCTCTGTTCGGGCCATGAATGGACGAGAACGACAGAGAATGAATAGAGCGGAGAGGAGAAAAAGAGCAGTTTATGTGCGGAGAGCTGTAGCAATGAAATGAACGGTCGCAATGGACTCGTGCAGATGGAAGACAGAGGAGGTCAGGGAGAGTTGGGCAGAAAGATGAAGACAATAACTGCGCTGCACCCCATGGGGACTTCTGGGAGGAGGTCGGAGGTCGCCGTGCTCGGGAAGATTCATATCCGAAGCCCTGTTGGCCCTTAAACTCTGAACGCTGGTACCAGTCTTTATTGCTCCAGACGTCCTCTCTCATAACCCCCAGCATCGCCTCTCTCGCGCTTTGGTTTTCTTTCCATATGCAAAGCTCTATCGCTCTCTTAGTTATAGGCATATCAATCTCTAAGAAGTCAGTAAGATTGCACATTACACAACCCTACAGAAATGTCAAAGCATTTGTTTCCTTTATGTGTGTATCTGTTCATATGCCTGCCTTTTTATACAAGATTTCTCGAGTCCAGAAGGTTTATATTGCCAGTGCAACCGGAGCCCGTCAGACAGAGGGACCATGTCTACGCCATGCCAGTCACGCGGAACGGGGAAGTAAACTGGGGGATAGCCTATATAACTAACTCACAGGGGGGCTTTTGAATTACAGCCTTGGTCTTTGGCGAAGGCCTGTGTTGGGTTAAGTGCTGGTTTGCAGTCTGGTCAGGGAAGAATCATAAAACGTGATGATGCTAACCGTAAAGCACTAAAGTTCCCTTTCAAAACTTCATAAATTACTTAAATCATAAATTGCAAGAAGATGAAATGCATTTTCAATAATCTCAGGGGGTTGAACTGGATCCAGACAGTAAACTTTAAAAACATATAATAAATAAAGATGAAAACCATGGTGTTTAACATAAACTATAGCATAAGAGTGCAGCCAAATTCCAAAAATATATATTGCCAATGGTTTTTTTCGGCAATATACATGAACAGTTGGTATTGTAAGACTTTTGGGTAGGTAATCCAATGGTTAATAGAATATTTGCGATAGAATATTTTAACCCAGTCTTTTCAAATTAAATTGATATACTACATCAAAAAAGGAATATCAACATAACAAGTAATTATATTGTTTTTTCCCCCTGCAATATCTACTATTTCAATCGGTTTTTTTTATGTAAAAGTCAAAGGTGAAGGCACATGAGGGCATGTGTTTAATTTATGAGCATTAACCAAAATCATAATCTTTAAAAACCTTAATTAAGGCCTAAACGTAACCACTTACAGGAAGAAAACACGCTCTCCGGTATTACATACCCACAGATTTTGTATGCCTACAACCTATCCTGCTGACATCCCTACAGTTTGCGTGTTGTACAAATCTGTAGCGTTGCCTCATCCATTATCCAGACAGCAAAATAGCATTTGGAAAAACAAATTAGTAGTATAAACATAATTTCTTTGAGAAAAGGTTACGGAAAACAGACTATCTGTAACTATATTGGATTCCATCTCACAAAACCACATGAAAAAATACCTCAGCGAGTGAAGGGCAGATTGAAGTTAAAGGCCAAAGTGAACTCTGGAGCTCCATGACCCAGGCATGGACCTCAGGGTATTCCTGAGGTGTATCAGTGTTGCTGGTGTTTGGCTGTAACTGAGCCAGACTGACAGCTGCTGTCTGTCTGCTCACTCTCCGTCATCAGCTCCACTCATGTACCAATGCTGTGCACGTTCCTAGCATCAACCACCTGGCCGTATGGAGGACATAATCTATATTTAAAAATAGTCTGGATCACAGACAACACTGGCATGTGCATATGTGTGTCCATGGAAAGAGTTTAAAATATCCCATTCAAAGGGAATTGTGTACATGCTGGAATTTGAATTAAGCATAGAGGTCAAATTGCTGCGAATGCTCTACGTTGCTCTTACAAATGTCTTATTGCATGAGTGAAGCCAAAATACATGATTCATTGAACATTAAAGTAGCCATTGTTAACATCTTAGAAAACTACACCTACTCTGAGGCCCATGTCAATAATACATAATAAACAAAAACATGAATGTGTTATAATCTGATTATAGCAGCGAATTATAGTACTAATCACTCGTGCATTACAACATATTTTATAATTGCTTATGGTCATTACTTGTCACTCACTTAACATCTAGATTGAAGCAAATATGATTAACATTATGAAATGCATTGTAAAAGTGATTACAATGCATTATAAACAAATTATAATCGAAATGATAGCTACTCACTGTATACCTTAGCCTGTTTTAGCTGACAAATTACAGCATGTACAGAATGTATGTCACAGTTCATATACATTGGTATTAGCATGTGTCTTTACATTACATTACATTACATTGCATTTAGCTGACGCTTTTATCCAAAGCGACTTACAATAAGTACAATCGACCAGGAAGACACAACCCAGAAGAAAACAGAATCATATAAGTACATCAGGTTTCATAGAGCCAAAACATTTCAAGTGCTACTCAGCTGGCTTTAGATAAGCCAGTCCTTTATTAGTATATAAGTGCTCTGTTAGCAGTTCATTGTTAGTAATTCTATCGCTCGAAGTGGAGTCGAAAGAGATGAGTTTTCAGTCTGCGCCGGAAGGTGTGTAAGCTATCTGCTGTCCTGATGTCAATGGGGAGCTCATTACATTACATTACATTGCATTTAGCTGACGCTTTTGTCCAAAGCGACTTACAATAAGTACATACGACCAGGAAGACACAGCCCAGAAGAAAAACAGAATCATATAAGTACAGCAGGTATCATAGAGCCACACATTTCAAGTGCTACTCAGCTGGCTATAGATAAGCCAGTCCTATGTTAGTATATAAGTGCTTTGTTAGTAATTCTATCACTCGAAGTGGAGTCGAAAGAGATGAGTTTTCAGTCTGCGCCGGAAGATGTGCAGGCTTTCTGCCGTCCCGATGTCAATGGGGAGCTCATTCCACCATCTTGGAGCCAGGATAGCAAACCCACGTGTTTTTGCTGATGGGAACTTGGGTCCACCTCGCAGCGAGGGTGCAGCGAGTCGTTTGGCTGATGCCGAGCGGAGTGCACGCGCTGGGGTGTACAGTTTAACCATGTCCTGGATGTAGGAAGGGCCAGATCCATTCGCAGCATGGTACGCAAGTACTAGTGTCTTGAAGTGGATTCTAGCAGTTACCGGGAGCCAGTGAAGGGAGCGGAGGAGCGGAGTGGTGTGGGAAAATTTAGGAAGGTTGAAGACCAGACGAGCCGCTGCATTCTGGATGAGCTGCAGAGGTCGGATGGCACATGCAGGTAGACCAGCCAGGAGGGAGTTGCAATAGTCTAGGCGTGAGGTGACGAGAGCCTGGACCAGAACCTGGGTGGCTTTCTGGGTCAGCTGGGGACGAATCTTCCTGATGTTGTACAGCGTATATCTGCAGCAACGGGTTGTAGCAGCGATGTTTGCAGTGAAGGAGAGGTTGTTATCTAGGGTCACACCCAGATTCCTTGCAGTCTGAGTCGGGGAAACAACAGAGGTGCCGATGTTGATCGTCAGGTCAAGAGTGGGACAATCTTTTCCCGGAAGGAAAAGCAGTTCAGTCTTGTCAAGGTTGAGCTTGAGGTGATGAGCAGACATCCACTGAGAGATGTCAGCTAGACAAGCAGAGATGCGTGCGACGACCTGGGTCTCTGAGTGGGGAAAGGACAGAATTAATTGGGTGTCGTCAGCATAGCAGTGGTAAGGTGTGTAAGCTATCTGCTGTCCTGATGTCAATGGGGAGCTCATTCCACCATCTTGGAGCCAGGATAGCAAACCCACGTGTTTTTGCTGATGGGAACTTGGGTCCCCCTCGCAGCGAGGGTGCAGCGAGTCTAAGTGTGTCTAATCACTATTCAAACAGTTACATGCCCAATCTATATTTAAGCATTCCAGGGTTTTTTTGGTGGTGCAAATGTCAGCTGATATTACATTACATTGCATTTAGCTGACGCTTTTATCCAAAGCGACTTACAATAAGTGCGTTCGAACAACAAAATACAAACTTGAAGAAAACAGAATCATATAAGTACATCAGGTTTCATAGAGCAAAAACATTTCAAGTGCTACTCAACTGGCTTTAGGTAAGCCAGTCCTTTATTAGTATATAAGTGCTTTGTTAATAGTTCTATTGCTCGAAGTGGAGTCGAAAGAGATGAGTTTTCAATCTGCGCCGGAAGGTGTGTAAGCTTTCTGCTGTCCTGATGTCAATGGGGAGCTCATTCCACCATTTTGGAGCCAGGATAGCAAACCCACGTGTTTTTGCTGATGGGAACTTGGGTCCCCTTGGCAGCGAGGGTGCAGCGAGCCGTTTGGTTGATGCAGAGCGGAGTGCACGCGCTGGGGTGTACAGTTTAACCATGTCCTGGATGCAGGAAGGGCCAGATCCATTCGCAGCATGGTACGCAAATACCATTGTCTTGAAGTGGATTCTAGCAGTTACCGGAAGCCAGTGAAGTGAGCGGAGGAGCGGCGTGGTGTGAGAGAATGTAGGAAGGTTGAAGACCAGACGAGCCGCTGCATTCTGGATGAGCTGCAGAAGTCGGATGGCACATGATATACTGTACAGGCTGTACATATGGTCCGATGTCTCTATAGAGCACCAACTGTAGTGGGGCAGACTTAACAGGGTCATGTCTGTGACCTCCACCAACATGATCCTTAATTCCTCACTAACCATACTGTATCCCCAGATTATTCAAAAAATAACGGGTACTACCCTCGCCTCAACATTATATTTATTGCAGCAAAAAGCATTTTATTCCTGTAACATGACAGCAAAGCTCAGTATGTCTAATGAAAGATTAACTGAATGAGTATTGGTTTCAGTTTCAAAAGTGGGGTAGGCCGTATATTTGTATGTATTTAGTCAATAACTCCCTTTTAACCATTCATCACACTGTAATTCAAGTGGTCTGAGTGAAAACAACACTTCTGCATCTACTATGGCTCAATTTTCAGGCTTCAGAAAATCTAGCTCATGTTTTACAAATGTTCCTAATGAAGTGCAGTGGAAGACTTCAGTTAAAGTAGAAGTACCACAAAGTACTTGCACTTAAAATGTTCAATTTCAAAATGTACCATACAGTACAAAAGAAAAAGTATCCATTCTGCTAATTTCAGAATAATATATTATTGAATCATCATTAGCAATGCATTAATGTGTTCTTAGTTGTCATTAAAGCAATTAAATAATGTAATAGAGTGAAATGTTTGCCTCTACATTTTGGTGGAGTAGAAGTATAAAGCAGTCAGAAATACTCAAATAAAATACCTCAAAATTGTACTCAAGTGCAATACTTGAATCTACTGAGTTACTGTTCACCACTGCTCCGAACTCCATGACAAAAACATCCCAGAGACAAGTATTGTTTGTTTGATTATCCTGAAAGTTACACATAATAAGAAACAAACCACATCAAGACGATCAAAGTTACTTCAGCCTCACCAAAACTATTAAGATACATGTAGATCAGAATTGGTTGTGAGTTGTGAGGTGGGTTTCTCTAGAGTTGTGGGAGTATCTGTTTCCTCACATCCACTCCGTCTGGTCTAATCCCCATGTCGCCTCTTCCCTCAGCAACAACTCCAGGCCTGTCCTCTGGTCAGGGCACAGGGTTGACCCCGGGGGGTCAGGGGTCGAGGGTCAGGGCAGCTCCTTGGGCTGGACAATAGCCAAAGCGCCACCTGGAGTAAATCAGCGGCTGACTCAGGCGATTGTCCGTGACAGCCACCATTACCGAGGCCAAAGAAACACATATGAGGCAAGGCACTGTGGGTAGGGGAGATCCGTGCACACACACACACACGCACACATTCACCGGCTCTGTCAGCGTCGACTGTCCGAAGGGCCACAACTCACCGGTGCCCCGGCCTCACCCCCAACTCACCTTCCCCCATTGCCCCATGTGTGTGATTAACTGTTGGAAGTGGAGAAGGTGAAGGGTCTTGAGAGAACGAGTGTATCATGGGGGGGGTTTAAGACTGAGGTGTGTATTTGTGTATGTGTGTGCTGGCTTAGGGGGTTTCACTGAAGGGAGAGCTTTGTTTTTGGGCTCGTATTTCATGGAGCAGACTTCTTGTTTGTTGGTTCAAACCCACTCCATGTGTTGATGTGAAACAGAGAGAGCCTGAGCTGGAAATAGTCTTTGAGTCTTTCTCTTCACATGTTTGGGTAAATGAGTTGATGGATGGTTGATTATGGATGTGTATACAGTGGATGTCTTCAATCCTCATACAGCATTTTTCATATTTGATCATTTTTAAATAGCGTCACTGGAAAGGAAAATAATCCGGGTTTATTCTTCGGAGTAGCAAAAATCTTGAATGGATTTAATGATGCCGGTGCAGTAATGAGTCCTAAAACCTGGTGTCCTCGTCATGAAGTCAACAATGTTTTGAACGTGTTGGTGGTTAGAAGTCTGAAATAAGGTCTGCTTACACACAAGGTTACGAGATTTGGACATTTTGTTCTACGAAATAAAACTCAGTAATTATTCCACTTCTGAATGTCCAAAGCTTCTGTGTCATAAAAACGGTGGTTGCTAACAAGTGACTAAACAATCTACTAAACATCATCACACCAACACGAGTCCGCCATTAGTCACGCGGGGGTGATGTGTATCAATGCAACCGCGATGTAGTTTGTTTATCGCATTCGTAACTTTTTATTTTTGCCAATTGCCTTTACCCTCCAAAAATCACAAAGTGCTGCCAATATGTGCAGAGTATCCTGCTGAACAAACTGTGTTATAAACGTGTGTTGGCCATAAAGCTTCTTTTCTGCAATACACCAAAATCAAATTGGGTAATCCCATTGCTTTTTATGGAGGGACTCCTTCAGATGCTAACTTCCGGTTCAGGGCCTATAATCATACCTGCACCACTCTATTATTACCATAAGAAATACAACCATTGTACTTTAGAAGTAAAATGTTGAATTCAGGACTTTTACTTGTAATAAAATGTATTTACTGATAGGCCGATTTTTGCAAAAGATAAAGACAAAGAAGTCAGACATGACATATATCATAAATGTTTGGTAATCTCCATATAAAACAAGAAATCAAATATAAAACAAAACATCTTTAAGGACACTGTAATTTACAGCGAAATGGAATGCAACGGGTTATAGAATATAAAATATGAAATATGAAATAAGAATATGTGCAGTAAGCAGTATTTGAACATTGTGGGCATTAATGTAATGCATATAGAGTCTACGTTGTGCCAGTGGGGGGGCCAGGCCTTGTTTAAGAGGCCGGTAGCGGAGGGGAAGAAACTGTTCAGGTGGTGAGAGGTTTTGGTCCTGATGGAGCGCAGCCTCCTGCCAGAGGGGAGGGGGGTGAACAGTTTGTGTCCAGCATGGGAGGGGTCGGCCACTATCTTCACTGCCCGCCTCAGGGTTCTGGAGGCGTGCAGGTCGTGGAGGGATGGCAGATTACAGCCTATTATTAATGCTGTGAATACAAAGCTGATTAAAAAGTGACAAATACAAAGTTAAGTTATGGCCTTTTGGCTTCCTGTTTCCAACAGTTGTAAATATTCACTGATTCCTACTGTATGTCCAAGTAAAGGCCAGGAAAAAAATGATTTATTTTGTTTTAATGTGATGCTCCAAGGCAATGAAACTGAGTTTTGATATCCACTGTGTGTTAGGACAGTAGAATGGCTATGTTCTAGTGGTGGAGGCTCGGAGGGAGGGGCAGGGGGGGTTAGCAGGGCTCTGTTTTGGATACTTAGACATGTTGATAACCACAGTGGGCTCTCTGGCTCCAGCTGAAGACCACTGTAGTTGGTCAGCATGGGCCACCGCTGGGCTGCAGCTATGTGCAGGCTCGGTTGGTTTATTGCAGGGTTCAATCTGTGAGGAGGAAGAGGGAAACAGGCTGGTGAGAGCAGGAATATAGAGCTGAGTAGGAGGAAAGAGATATTTGATACGCTCTTATTGGCTTTCAAATGATTTGTGTAACTGCACGTCTGAGATTTTGGAAGTCGTTCATATTATTATTGTTAAATAGATATTGGTGGAGAAAAAAACCGAGGATGCTACAAATTGTAGGGTTGGGTGCTCTTTGGACAAAATAGTACTTATGTGGAAAAAACAGAGATCCGAACCTCGCCAGCAAAGTTTTATCAAATTATTTGTTAAAGAATTTGTTGGCACTTTCCTGAGTTGATACAGTAATCACAGTGTTTTTAGGGAGTAAGAGGGGAGGCAGGGGCGTTGCAGTTATTGGAGTAAGGATTTAAACGCGATTTTGATTCGCTTGATAAAACATATGATTATTATCAGTTCTACACAGTTTTGGGAGAGTATTCTGATCCTTTTCTTATGTACACATTGTACAAATATGTAAAAGTCTTGCAATAAAAAACAAAAGTACACAAAACTTTTGCATCAAAATGTACTTTAAATTGCATAATATATAACATTTCCCCAATAAAATGTTTTAAAAAGTCAACATTCTTGTTATATATTGTGTTAAGTTGTGTACTTACATAATTCTAAATTTTTCCGACAATTTTCAAACCAAGCAAAATATGTAATTTTAATCCTGGTAGCACTATTTCCTTTGGTCGCCTCTGATGCTGTTGTCCCCAATCGTGCATGCGTAAGCTTTGTGTTTTTCTGCCAATCGCTGTCATATATTCACTTTTTATCCAGTTTTGGACCCATATTTTTTGTATACTTTTCAGAACTTGTGTTTTTTTTTTAACTATATCGTTTTAACCAGCCAAACAGCATCACAGAAACACTGGATTTTAATGAGAATAATTTTAAGGCAGCATTAAATCTAATACCCCAAAAATAGCTTTGTTCTACTTTCCAATACTGATTAAAGAGGATTAACAGTAGAAACAGTTCTAAGGAAAGAAGAAGAACCTGTCGTTTTTTCTGCCATGTATATAAGTATTGGAAACATAACAAACAGAAAGACTAGTTCCAAATCACTGCGTTTGTTTATCTAAAAACTTTATTGGTATGAGAATCCTCTTTTTGCCTATGCATATTTGAGCATCATGTCTGTGATTATTTGTGTAAAAGGGTTAGTTTCTGTTTTCCTATCTGTCTCCATGTCTGTGTGTATCTGTGGCTTTGTATGTCAATAACGCAGTTTTATTTCTCTCGTGCAGCAGAGGATCCAGAGAGTTATGAGCACATTGAGGGAAAAGGGTGGTTGGTGGTGGATGGATGTCAGTGGTGGGGCTGTTTGGTCGATGATGGTCAGAGGTTTCAGCAGCCCCTCTCCCCCCTTTCCCGGCCCTCAGACACCCTGTCATTAGGGTGACAGTCAGGTCCTGTTTAGCCCCAATTGGCGATGCTAATAACAGTTTTAATAACCCGGGCACATGTCATACTTTACTGCTGTTATGACCGCGATGTCACGCTAAGAGCCCAGCGATGGAAAAACGGCTTCACTGCCGCGAGGATGGAATGACTGGGTGAACTCTGTCCGGGTATGTGTGTGTGATGTATCAATGTTGTTGTATAAGAACACAGTATAAATTATACCCTGCATTTCAGCTTGGGTTTGTTTGTGTCCTTTTTATGTGTGCATGTGTGTTCGCTGGTCTGTTTCAACTCAACTCCGTCCTCAGTATAGATTGCTTGTGTGCACACCTGTTTCTGTGCTATACGTTAACTCTGTGTCTGCATGTTAATCTTTACTGTATGTAATGCAACCCAGTCTCATGGCATTTTTTTGTTCACCAACACGATTTTTAATCTATTGATTCGTGTTCAATAGTCGATGAGTAGTGCAGATATCACTGTAAAATCAATCGACAGTAAGGGGAATACTTACTTCCGGGTGTACAATTCTCCGTTATCCAATGAGAATGGACGCTCACATTGTCTTTAAGGGCAGCCGACACAAATGAATGCCGTGCTTCCATGAGCGTCATTACCAGTAGAAATACATTGCTTTTAAAATCGTGCTGTGCAACACGAAAAAAAGGGGAAAATCGTGTTGGTGAACACGAATCAATAGATTAAAAATCGTGTTGGTGAACACGAAATGCCATGAGACTGGGTTGTGTAATGTGTTACATAAGGCGCTTCCTGTTTCATCCGTAAAGCGTTGAGCAGTCAGTGCAGCTGTTGGGTTGATGTAAACACAAACATTTGACATTTCTGCACAAGGGCATTTCAATTGATGTATAAACAGAACTGGATATAGCATTGGAGGCGGGGTTGATTCCTATGAGAGTTGCACAGTGGCTTATAATGCTGAAATGGCCTGACTTTCAATGCAAAATATACCTGGAACTTCTATAGATCTTTTAACTGCCTTCTGCATCCATGGGGCCCTTAGATCATGCAGCGTCACATCCGCTGTCAGCTCATTTAAATTATTGTAAAGGGTTAGAAGATTATCCACTGATTACAGACGTCTCTTTCCCAATGTAAGAATGTAAAACGTATTTTTGGTCCCAAATGACGTCAAACTGACATGGAAGCAGTTGGACCATTTGGCTACTACGGAAATGTTCTTTAACGCTTGGCCCACTTCCTGGGAGCTTGGGCATCTCTAGGATTTAAAGAACTCTGGGGTTTAGCTTAGGATCCTCTGCTGAGAAGATAAACAATTCTTTTTTGATGCAGTATTATACACTCTATAGCTCCTTATTTACATCCATATGTCTTAATAATTATAAATAGAAAGGTTTAGCTCAATTACTTTTGGAAAAACTTTATTTATGTGGGGGTCCGATCTTTCCCGCCCAGGGTGCTGTGCTGCATGTGAATATAGGATTTCACAAATGTGTGTGGGAAAAAAATGAATGATATAGTTCAGCCGAAGCTAATATGAGGCTTCAACAGTCTGAGTTAAATACAATAATACTATTAAAATCTTCCAAAGTGAATACCTCTGTACCTCTTCCCGGCTCTGCAGGAAAGCAAAGAGAACAACAATACTGGCATGCGATTATGGTAAGATCTGTCATTGCTGTTCTAAGATATTGAGGAACTGCTTTGTAAAATCATTATCCATACCAATTAGCATTTCTTAATTTGAATGGAAAATGCTGAGATGGAAACCCAACTACAGACGCTTACTCTCCTCTAGCTGCTTCAGCTCCTTCCTCCCATGGTTTTGCCACAACCAAAAGGAGGCAAAGAGCGAGACAGTCTGAGTGAGCAGAGTGAAACCTAACACCCTGGCAGCCTTCACCCTCCACCAACGCTGTGAAAGATAAAGACTCAGGGGGGAAGCTGGGCCTGGGAATCCAGCTAGCATCGGCTTTTATTGGGCAGGCCACATCACAGAGGGAACCTTGAGCAGGTCTAAGCCCATCGGGGAGTTCTGGAGACAGAGGCCCGTGGAGAGAGTCGGCCGGACGGCGGCTGGGGAGCAACAGGGATGAGCCAGGGAGCTCTTTCATTTTCTGCCAGCCTGCCGATTGCTTCCAACTGGACCCAAAGGCAGAACACTACTCCAAAAGGACAAAAGGCAAACAGAGAAACCTGACAGCAAATCATTCAAACCAAAGAAAATCACATATACTACTACATCACAGTGATTCATTTTGAAAACCATGTCCATTGTTTTAGAAATCTATATAAGCTGTTGGTTACCATTTATTATGTAAAATACCTATATATTAGAATTCTCTTTAAACTGAGTTGTGTAATGGATCACAAGTAGCGTCTGGTCTGCAGTGATACTTTTCAAATTTGACAATTATTGATCACCATTAGCAACTGGCATTCACTGATGTTTGTCAAAGTTGACAAATGCTTTCGTGGAATGGAAACCAATGGCCTCCATTTGGTGTCACATAGGCTACAAACAAATTAATGTTATAAAGGGGCTGGGTTATTATGACCAGAGGTGCACAGAACCTTTTTAGTGAGTTACTCAGATGAGTACCAGGAGACAGCGTTTGCTACTCACCCCACACGAAGCGTGGTGTTAAGTGCAGTCTTCCTCACTGTCCTCCTCAGTGTCTCCTTCACTGTCCTCTAGTTCCTCTTCTTGCATGGTAGATGATGAAGATGCTGCAGATGCACCTCCCTGTCTCCTTTTAAGCCTCCCATTTGCTTTCCACAAAACTTGTTGCCAAAACTGTGAAGTCCTTGCATTTCCTGAGGCCAAGTTGAAGGATCAAATACTAAGAAATTATCACATGACTTGAAGTCATATCTGATTTCAGATGTGGGAAGTAATTAAGTACACTTACTCAAGTACGGTAATTAAGTACAATTTTGAGATACTTGTACTTTACTAGTATTTCTATTTTATACTGCGTTGTATTTCTACTCCACTACAATTCAGAGGTAAATGGTGTACTTTTACTCCACTACATGTATTTAATCCCTTTAGTTACTTTACAGATGTGGATGAATGATGTGAAATATAATCAAGTGTTAAATCAGACTTTAGTTCCACTTGGAGTAAATCCACAAGCTACCCTGCAGTATACAAAGTCATTCAAACTAGCTGCACCTTTACCAGCTTTGAGAACACTTTCATGATCAATCATTATAAAACATATCATATATATTATTCTGAAATGAACCAATCTGCACAATGACTACTTTTAGTTTTGGTACTTAACTATATTTTGATTTAGATTTTTTGGACATGTCTAGTAGTTTACTCCATTGAGTGTTGACAAGAAACACAAAATATGTGTTTTGTTTTGATGACCTATCAGGTACGCACAGGCACGTAGTGACACAAGTGACATTACGCAATTCATATTTTTGCCACGCATGCGTAAACTTCGTACCAGTTTGTGCACCCCTGATTATGACAACCCTTTATCCTATAATGCATCCTGATGGCATCTTTCACTAGTCCCTCCCTGTCTTATCAAACCCCTTCTTTAAAATGTAGGCCTGCAACCTTTATTTGACATGTTTCTTCTAAAAGTAAAAAAAAAGTCTCAAGGTGAAATCGGTTTGATCCAGTGATGTCACTTAAGATGACAACAAGTAAAAAAACTAAAATAAACTAAACTAAAGTGCCTTCAGGTGTAAGAAAAACATGAGTTTACCAGACCTCTGTAGCCCACTGCTAAACATTGTTTAAGCTAGCAGCTAAAGGCTACATTAGCTGTTTATACATATCATACCAGAGTTGCTGACCAGTTGGCGACTGACTTTCATTCTGGGTAATGTTTTTGTCATGATAGAAGAATGTATGGAATAAAAATGGGGTTCGCTGTTCAATCAATTGGTGATTAATCATTAGTATTATGTTAACAGATCCAACATCATAGATCACCAATCACTTAATTGACCATTGTGGTGTTATAGAACTGTACCACCATTCACTAAGCACATACAGCCTAACAAAACGTTTGAAAGCTCAGCGGTCAGTAGAAGGTTCGAGAGCTGGTTGAGCTGGTGACCACGGCTCATAAATCAACGGTCTCTCTGCAGAGTCTTTTGAAGAGAGCATGGGCAATTTATGGAGGCTTGCATAACAGAACCCAACACTCTTGTAAAAAGCAGCCTGGACGCCTCTGTAAGGATTTGGTAGGGAATCAGCATAAGAACCAAAGCTGAATCAATTAGCCCTAGTGTGTGATTTATGGATGAGGTGAGCATTCTCTGTGGGAGCTCAAACTCACACAACGCAAACACCTGTCACAGACAGTAGAGGGGTTAGACGGCTGAAGGCTGAGCCCACAGATTAACCATGCCAACTCACTGGGACATTAATCAATGCCTGACATGCACACCTGTATACCCACACAACAATGAACACATTACCCTGGGTCATCTTATTTGGATTTTTTGTCGTGAGTTTTAAAATGGTAATATGCAACATTTTCCTATTACATTTCTTAAAAACTACTAAACCTGAATTATGTACCTTAAGACATCTGTCCATTACATTTGGTCATCCGACGGCAACGTTACCTATTTGCGTATGTTTTAGCGCTGTGATTAAAGGTTTCGGATCTTAAAGGTCTCCTACTATGCTATTTTTAGGCATATATTATGGGTCTCAGAGTACAGGTTAGCTCTGAGTGTTAGCGATGCTTGCTAATGTAAACAAAGACCATATTATGTCCAAAACAGTATCGTGGGTCTACATTTCCAATATTACGTCGTATCGGACGCAAATCTGGATCAGCTCCGTTGTACCACCGCTTTTAGAGATTTGGGTACGGAGGAAAAGACAGAGGGTTATATTTGTCCTGACACACCCGGGACACATATCTATGTATACAAGACATCAAAAGGTGCATTTTGCATGACAGGTCCCCTAAGTTATCGGAGAAACAATGAAACAGCCTCTTTTTTGTTTTACGTGAAACAGCTTTTTCAGTGTTTTACGAGTTTTAACATTGAGTGTGTTTGTTTTGGGAAGGAAGCGACATTGGCAGGAAATATGGCTCTCCTTGGTAATAATAAACAATAGAGGTATTCTAAATGGGAAAAATGGACTGACGGCAATGTTGGTAAAGAGAACAACTTCCAAGCATCGACGCTACGTAACGAGGAAACAAAACTTTGTATTTTCTTATTGTATTGTTCAATGGTGGCAGACAACAACATATTTTCTGTTTATATAAATGGTTGATTATATAAACACTGTTAGACAAGTATTCACCTTCCCCATGTCTGCAGCCGGTGTTCGTGGCTCTATTACTACCACCAGACGTGGGTGAGTTTTTAGATCCACTTTCTGGTATGTGCAGTGTTTTCCACTCTCCATGTGCTGTAGATTAGTCTCTTTGTTCTCTGCGGTGCTGCCATAACACTCGCTCATTAATCACACTCTTACAGTAGTCCGCTCTACCAGCCCTCCCTCCATGCCTGCCAGCTATTCCCAGGGTGTGAACTCTGCTGCTGCTAAACCACAGCGTTATCCAGCCAGCAGACAGGAGGAAAGTGGGTCAACAAAAACCACACTGGAACCACCTGAAAGAAGCAGGAATGCAAGACCACCTTTTCTTTCCTCTGGCTGTACGGGAGTCTGTTAGAACTCACTGTGCAGCCTAGTGAGGCCAAATGGCTTTGGAGTGTTCGTTCATCATTTTAATAGAAAGCAAAAACCGTGACACAATAGATGTGCGCTACATAGGGACAATATTTAACACAGCAGCATAATGTATAGATGAAAATGTACACACCTATGTTGAATAACTCTGTACAAATCTTATTGTATGTAGAGTTGTACCACCTGTCTGTCTGCAGTGTCAGGGTTGGTAAACACAATTATTTTTATAAATAGATCATGGAGGCTTTTGCATCAGATTGTGTGAACTTTTATGACTTTTGGTCAAAACCATATTCGCCTGCTATATTAGCACTAGGCTGATATAACCATCACAAGTTGCAGAAGACTGTTATGTAAAATCACAACACTGTAAATTAAAATTATGAAAATGTAACTGCATGCTTTCTATTGGCTGACTGGAAGAACGGATTTTAGTAGACATGCACTAAGTAAGAGTCGGGTACCCACAACGTCACCTGTGGTGTCCCTCAAGGATCAGTTCTCGGCCCCACCCTCTTCACACTCTACATGCTCCCCCTTGGCTCTATCATCAGCCGACATGGAGTATCATTCCATTGCTACGCTGATGACACCCAACTGTACCTCAGGATCAACCCTACCTCCTCTGCAGCCCTGCCTTCACCCACACTCACTGCCTGCCTGGAGGAGATACAGGCGTGGATGAAGCAAAACTTCATGAAACTCAACAGCGCCAAGACCGAAGCAATTATAGTTGGCACCCCACACCAGGTTCGGTCATCCACCATCACCACCATCACCTTCTCCGGCCAGGACATTACCCTCTCCTCAATAGTCACCAACCTGGGTGTTAAAATGGACGCCCATCTGACCTTTGAGGCCCACATTAAACAGCTGTGCAAGAACTCCTTTTACCACCTCAGGAACATCGCCAAACTCCGCCCCACACTCACTCTGTCTGACGCTGAAAAGCTGGTCCATGCCTTTGTCTCCTCCAGGCTGGACTACTGCAATGCACTCCTCATCGGGATCCCTAACAAAAGCATCCAGAAGCTACAATACATTCAGAACAGCGCTGCTAGGATCCTGATGAGAGTGCGCAAGTATGATCACATCACCCACATCCTCAAAGCACTACACTGGCTACCCGTGAATCTAAGGATTGAATTCAAGGTCTCCGTCCTCACCCACCAGTGTGTCCATGGAACTGCCCCTCCCTACCTCAAGGAACTCCTCACCCCCCATACCTCCTTACGGACCACCCGCTCCAGCAACTCCAACTTCCTCAAACCCCCCAGGACTAAGCTCCGTACTATGGGAGACCGGGCCTTCTGCTCGGCTGCTCCCAGTCTGTGGAATGCTCTCCCCGACCAAATGAGAGCACCACAGACCGTGGAGGCTTTTAAAAAAGGCCTCAAGACCCTTCTCTTCAAAAGAGCCTTTGCCTAGACCCTTTTATATCCCTTTTATTTATTTTTTATTTTTGTATTGCTTTTTATTAAATTCTACTGTGTTGTGTAATGTTTATTTATACTGTTCATGCTGACTACTTGTAGCACTTTGGGATCTGAGATCAGATATAAAGTGCTTTATAAATGGAACCCATTATCATTATTATTATAAGAGCCAACAATGCCTTCATGTCTGAAAAACCTGAGAGCATCTTTCACTGGAATAAATGGGGCTCATCTTGGAATGTGGTATCCAGGTGTTCTTAGTACAGCCATGCACTATGATGTCATTGCAAGTCAAATTGTAATCCCAGTTACATTGAACAAGCTAAAAATGCAAATAGCAAAAACTTGCATGCCTTCTGGTTCAGTCTTCAATCTGCATCAGTTGTTTATAATAACACATTTTTTTTGCTAAATGAACAAATGTAGTGTCCATTCCGGTTTGAAATGTGTTAGATGGGGCCAGTTCCCATAATTTCATATTCCCACCGTTAGCCCACCAAACGACAATATTCATATTTTGCCACAAGTGATATGTGGTACAGCAAAATCTGCCAGAAATACGTCAGTTGCTGATAGCTAATATATTCATCATATTGTTGGATGTTAGTCTTCATGTGGATGTCAAACTTTAAATCCACTCAAAGCACTCTTCTAAGTGTGTCAAAGGGAAAGCCACTGGTGGAGAGACAGAGTTTCAACATGGGGCCCTTTGCTGCAGCAACATATTGGAGCTTTTAGAAGCGAGTCCGTGTTTGAGTGTTTATCTCACTGTCCAACAGTCTCTGGCTTAAATCTATCCTGAGCTTTCAGACTTTAAATCAGAGCAGCATGCAACAGGGGGTTGAGTTCCTGTGCTGGAGGCCTTGGGGTCTGAAGCCTCGCTCGCTTTCTTTGTTTCCAGCTTTCAGCCGTGCCTACACACACACACACACACACACACACACACACACACACACACACAACTCTAAACCCCCTTCCCAAAATATCTCTTGCACGCTACACTCTTGCATTTCGTTCCACCTCCACCCCCTGCCTCTTGTCATTGCCTAAACCCCTGCATCCCCCCCACCCCCTCTCCCTTTTGCCAAGCCAATGGTGAATTAGCCTTTTTCCATGGCTTTACTCTTTTCTTAGTGCCACCCCCTCCCCACCACCACCACTGGCCCCTCCATCACCTCTCTATCTGCTGGTACGCGGCCCATCATTAATCTGCACCACAGCCCAAAATGACCTCTCAAAAAAACAGTCCACAGGGGCTACTGCTGAGAAAGGGGGGGGGGGGGGTCCTTCACCTCTCATTAAGGGTAAATAGACGTCCCCTTCCCGTACCCTGACTCCCCTCCCCATCGCTAGCTCGCTATTTCAAACTAATCGCATGTGCTCATTAGCATGGCGCCCCCATTCGGGTCCTGCGGTGCATTATCAGGTCGGGGGGAGCAATGGACGCCTCTCTTTTTGTTGGAGCTGGCGTTTAGAGATGCTAAATATGAGCCCCTTTACCTACCCTCACTACCTCTTCACCACCCCCCATATCAGAATAAGAATCGGTTTTATTATCAAGTAGGTTTACACATACGAGGACTTTGCTTTGGTGTAAATGGTGCAAACAAAGACACAGACATAAAAATTAAATAAATTAAATACAAATAAATATTACTATTAGAAAATATATTTAAAAAATATTTGAAAGACTATTGTAAAAAATATAAAATAAAGACAATATTTACACAAAATATAAATATGTAAGAAACTGGGTAAAGTCAAATAAAATATTACAAATACTATATTCAAAGAGCTGTGCAAATGTAAAATGAGGTATCATGTGGAATGTGTTACATTAATGCTCAGTCGTATACTGTGCATTAATGTAATGCATAATGTATGGGTTGGATAATGGTACTATAATCTATAGTACAGTAGTATAATATATAGAATACATAATATAGTAGTGTAACTCCTCCACCAAGTCTTGTTTAAAGGAAGTCCGCCCCTGATCCAGTGACTCATGCCAAGTCTGAGCGAGTGCTTTGCCAGTCTGCAACCCCCCAAGTCACAAGGCTCTCAGCTGAGTCCGTCTCAGCCTCAGTCTGCCACCCAGACTGTGGTGGACTGAGCCTAACACCTAACAAAGCCAGCACAGCTTTACTTCACTGTGCTTTCCAAAGGTTTAGCTAAACTCATGATGATCAGCAAAGGATGAGGCATGGGAAAAAGTTGCTAAGGGTTAGCAGCACATGGATACACACACATAATAAGCGAGGGATATACACACAGATGTTCCTCGATTCTTATGCCAGTCAACAATAATGAAAAGTGATGTAACCAAAATATTATTTCATAATTAAATTCAGTGACTTGCCAATGACGCCCTGGATTCTGCTGTTAATCCCTATGATATTATGGAAAGTGAGTTGTGCAGTGTGTGCTCAGGCCTGTGAATTATAGTTAGCCCTGTACTATTTCACACTGTCAGATAATAACAGACAGACAACACACGCTGGCCATCCACTTTGCAGACATACTGTCTATGACTTAATAACAATTTTATGTTGCACGCACACTTTTCATCCAGCTTTTGGGAAGACATGAGGCTCTACAACTCAAATAATGCCACGCCGAAGGATGACCTCATATTTATTGCTCTCTTCTTGTTTGACTTTTATGCGAAGGACATTATGAGTGTATGAATCAAATGTGATCATAAAGTATTATTTAAGTGTGTAACTTGTTTTGCAGGATTATACATCAAAGGTTACAATGACGTTATATCACATGAAATCATACAGGTTGTAAACATGCTAACATTTGCATATGTTTAGTTATTATAATGAAACAAACTTGACATATGTGTTATAATATGATTAGAACACTGTATAATTATAGTTTAAAAACACTCAATGATATTCATAATGCTTTATTATAATCAATAAACACATTATAATGCAATTCATAATGACTTATAAGGTCAAGTTACAATATCCGTAACATAATGACATCACTATGTAACACTGGTGCTTCTATTGGCTAGCGCTTACACATTGTACGTGATAGGCTAAGGGATAGACATTAAAGCATGTAAACATGTCATTGTATGCACAACATACAATATGAAACTGAAAAGGAGCATAACTATGTATATATAACTATCTGTAGATGTCAGAGACATGTAGTTGAGCAACAAGTACAGTATTTGCCTTTGAAAGGTTTAGCATTCTCAAATTTCAATATGGATGTTAATATGCTAATGTTCAAACTTCTCCCAGGACTTCACACCTCAATACCCTTCTACTTTTCATCCACAAAAAGACCCCCAACCTCCTGCCTCGTGAAAACACTAGATTTCACAAAACAATGTGTCAAACAGGTCATTGATATTCGGCCTCTTTGCCATGAAACTTTTCTCTCTAGGTGTCAGAGATACCCATTGTCCACACCCCCACAACCCTTGAGAAACCACCCACTCTCGGGCCCAGACCTGACATGGCTGACCTTGGTGTCAAACCCTTGCCCCCCATCCTGCGACCCCTTCGCCAAGCCCCTTCACTCTGACTGTTGCACTATGGGAAACACAGTGAGAAGTGAGGGAGAGAAAGAGTTGGGGGTGAGTGTGCGTATATGTTTGTGTGTGAGGGGGGGGGGGGGGGGGGTCACATCCCCAATCAGTGATGTAAAACAGAACCATTGTCAGGGTGGCATGGAGAAAAAAAACCCTGATTAATGCAACGGGGTGTTTGTTTGAGAGATGAAAGGGGAGAATAGGGGAAGGCGGGGGAGTGAGAGAGCGAGGGAGAGAATATATCACAGAGAAAGAGAGGGAGAGAAGAATTAGAGCATGAGAAGGTTCTCAACGCATCTGTGAGTCTGCTTAATGTCCAGCAGAAGAGATCTGCAGGGGCTGACAAGGGTGTGTGTGTGTATGTGTGTGTGTGAGGGACAGGCACTGATGAGGTGTTCTAGAGTGTGTGTGTGTGTATGTGTGTGTGTGTGTGTGTGTGTGTGTGTGTGTGTGTGTGTGTGTGTGTGTGCGTGTGCATGTGTGTGTGTGTGCGTGTGTGTGTGTGTGTGTGTGTGTTGGGGGGGCTGGAAAGATGTTATGTAACCTCCTCTCTAGAGAGAAGAGAGGCGAGGGTCAGAGCGAGGGAGGAGAGGAGGAATGTCATGAGTAAGGAAGAGAAGAGGGATAAACTAACTTTCTACACAGTCACTTTTCTCTGTCGGAGGTATGCGAGGCTTTCAGCGTCCTACTTCTCTGTTTCTGACCTCATTCATTTATCAACACCGTTTCCTTGTGTCCTGCTCTCTCCATGCTCCTTATGTTTACACTCTAACACATACTATTCCTATATATACACACACACACACACACACACGCACCTCAACACCCCTCCCCCATACTGTCCATCTATCATACAAACGCATTTCCTATATTTCTTCTAGAATATTTCAGACCTGGACTGGGTTGCACCAGTTATTCATCCTACCGGCTTGTTTTCTCATTAGCGATTTACTTAGCTCTTAGTCAGCAGAACCCTTGAACACATTTATTATTGCAGCTTCATATTTGTATATTATGTGTCTCTCCTGGGACATGTCTCCATGCTTTAATGCTCAAAAAGCTCTTTAATGTTCTCATACTGCCTGTGCTGCAGCACCTCTTTTCCCCCTCTGTCTGAAACCAGAGCCCAGTCTGCTCTGATTGGTTAGCTGCCGGCTCTGTTGTGATTGGTCAATGGCTTAGAGATGTACCCCCCCTTAGCCTATCACGTACAATGTGTTGAAGTGCTAGCCACGTAGAAGCACGTGTGTTACATTGTGTTGTCACAATGATACCAAAGTAAAAATATAGTAATCCAATGGAGGGGTTTTCAAGAAGGGGGGTAGTGGGAGGTAAATGTGGAATTGTAGCCTTTGCAGAACATTTACATGCACACAAACCTATTTAACACGATACAGGACACGGAAACCCCCCCAAAAACGTCCTAGGGCCTCTTTACTATGCCAAAAGATACGGTTAAAAACATTTGAGTTTACTTGTGTTTCGACTCTTTATCCAAATGTGAGAAAACAACATTTTCTTCAAGAATTCCCAGTAACAGTGGGGGAGTAATTGATGTATGAAATGGTCATTTTGTAGGTAAAGTGTTAATGTAATAATGTGTAAATCAAGGGACTTTCTAAAAAAGTTTTTTTTTGTTATGCTTCCATTTATTTGACTGGCAGTGACTTATTAAAGCTATTTCCATATGTACCAGAATGTATCAGCAGAGGCCATAACCAGTTATCTCTATGCCCGAGATGTGGTTTGACCCATTTTAAATGTAGCAAAGTGTCTCAATTAGTAAAAGCAACACCTACGTAATATCTAGGCTACATCTGAACTCCCTTGTACACATAACTTCAGGCGTAAAACCCATATGTACTCAAATCCAACACGACAGCGTATCAAAAACAAACACTATCTGGGTCTGGGCCTCATGAACTGTCAGCACAGAGTCGATATAAGGTGGAATGTGATACACGATTTGGCCTTCAGCTTTTCACATTCTGCCCAAAGACATTTACTCTGATCTCCGCTTTGGAAACCGGCTGTTGTTTTCACAGTGTTGGATTTACTCTGATTTAGCCTTCATGTTATGCAACTTCTTCATGATGTGAATGTGTTAAAGTCGCCACGAGTAAATGAATCGAACTCCAGGGGTGTGAGGGGCGGGGGAGGGTCTGCTGGCTGCAGTTAGACCACAGGTTATTGTCGAAATCAAAATGCGTGTTTGTGTTGAGTCACTGCTCTCGGTTGGCGGTACATTACTGAGCGCTGCGTAATGTAATGTGTCATCCCCAGGGTCAATAGAGCAGTACACTGTAATAATGAAACCAGATGATGTCATTTTGGCTCTATAACATAATGATATCATTTGCTTTTTAATATATTCATTTTCTAATCAATGTCTTGTGAAATCTTCTGGCATTTGATATTCCTTTCAACATTGACACAGTTTTTATTTTTCAGTCTCTATTATGGCTCCATCTGTCTTGTTGTAGTATGCAATATGATTATTGAGTGCTTAATATACTAAAAGCCATTTCCCATGTTGTGGGTCTAGGATATTTGCGCTAGCCAGCCCCAATAGCTTCTGTTTTCCAAAATATGATCTGTTTTTTAATTGTTTTGTGTGTTTTTGTATTTCTTCTCACTTTGACCATCGTAAGAATGTATTGTGTTGTATCTGTTTGATCCTGTAAAGCACTTTGAATTGCATCACTGTATGAATTGTGTTATACAAATAAATTGCCTTGACTTGCCTTACTAAGAAAAACATAATATACATCTATATTTATACAGATGCATGTTCTTACCTCTCCCTACTAGTTAATGAGTACATAGCCTGATGAATGAAACTTATTTCCATTTTTTCAAAGAACGTTATTTTTGGTATACAAAATAAACTGGAGAAAAATGTCAAAATTCCCCTATTTTCTGTCAAATTGTGGGCCTGCTTTACAAGGAAGAACCAAGACAACCAAACGGCCATTTAATGGGGCTTCAGAAGGGACAAACTGCACCCAGCAGAAGATATCTAACGGATGAACGGTTGCAGTTTTTTAAAAGTTGCATAGGCACCTAAACTGAGTAGTTAGGTTTAGGAATAAGATTATTGATCAGGTAAACATGTATTGGTGTTGGGGTTAGGGTTAGGGTCAGTATTCCTTAACTTTTTATGTAATTTCAACTAAATGATGTTCGTTCCGTCACTTTGCTTGCATTCGTCATCTAAAATATCGTGGGGGAATGTCCTGTGTTTGTTTGACTCACCCCATTACCACCCTGAGCAGACTTCATCAGTTTCTACACCAGACTTCTTCATTTGCTCATGTCACAACTGTAATGGCAGTTAGAAGTACTCGACTTCTGGTATTGGTATCGGTGAGCAATCATAACAGATGATAACAGCGATTGACACCATTGATTTAATCGGCTAATATCATACAAAGCGGTTGCAAATAAATGTATTTGTAAGCCAACTCCACCTTTCCAATGTCAGAAGTAGGGGTGCTGTGGTCAACAATTGTTTAAACAAATAATGAAGTTCTCTCTCAAACTAGCCCTCAAGTGTGCTCAATTGGAGTATCTTAAAGCACTTTGCCTTCAGATCAGCGATAGGTTGTTTGAGCATACAACAGCTTTCAGATTCAAATGATCATGGCCAACATTGGTTGTCTGGTGGAACTTGTGTGACGATTTCAGCCAACGGGAATTGATAATGGTGGAAAAGGGACAATAAAGCCACCAAGGACTCTAGAAAGTTAAATGAATGAGAAATGGAAATAAATCACATTTCATCCTGAATTGCTTCAACCACAAACAAATCATCAAGAGCTGCAATGGCTCTCTGCTCAGCTTGGCTTCATTAAAAGAGCCGGCAGACTCTAAGGGGAGGAGGAGTGGGGGTGCTGATTCTCCTAAGCCCCGTCAGTTTGTTTATGCTGTAACAGGGGGGAGGAGGGCAGCCTTGCTGTGTGTGTATCTACGAGTGTGTGTATGAGTGTGTGTTTTGGACTTTTTCTAACTCAGAGCCGGGCTCCTCGGCCCATAATGAATGGTCCCTGATGGAGGTGGGGCCGGACAATAGGAGCCTTTCAGTGGGGCAGTGGGGCCCCCGTCCCGGACCCGTCCTGGCCCGTCCTGTAGGCACATTGTTGCCCCTCTGTAACTCCTGCCAGCTGGGCCTGGAGGGAAACTTCAACTCAGTGGGGGCCAGAGACACTACGGCCCACAATCCTGTGCTGATGTGTGTGTGCATGCACGCACTGATGCTTCTCTGCAAATTGGATTACAGAGTTATAAACATATGAGAGGAACAGAGGGGAGACAGTGCCAAAGAGAGTATGCAAGAAGATTCAGTATACATACACACACACATACACACTTGTTCATCATTATACATTTTATAACATTCAAAAAAAGCTAAATCATAAGTTACACGTGTCTTTCTTAAGTGAGACGAAAAGCCGGTAGTACTGTATGACAGCTTTACTTTAATTTATAATAATGATATCTATCATATTCTTTGTCTAATTTCCTCTATTAAGGTATACATTTAAAACTTAATCTGCTTTCAAAAGAGGGTTCCTGTTTTAAAACGTTGTGACCAACACTAGGGGGCAGTGTTCCTATGAGTAAAGAGAGCAGCAGCACCCATCAGCACCCGAGAGTCAGAGGCTCTCTGTCACTGCAGGCTTCACCCACAGCCCTGGCCTGGTAGAAAGGCCCCCCGTCGTGTCTGTAGTAGCCCGTCTAATTCTGTCCTGTTACATAACCTCACTCTCTTTTAAGATTTGGGTTTTTATTATTCTCAGGGTTTTAATTATGATGTTTGTGTCCAAAGCTTACCCTGGAATGCATCACAACAACATCGAAGCATACTCAAAGTGATAGTATCTCTCCCCCTAAGCTTTCAGTCTGTGTAATCATATTGTTGGTACTGTATGGCTGCTTGAGTGGAAACACAAATGACGCTGTGCAAGAACCTGTGTTTGCACGCATGTAAGCCTGGTCAAGCATGTTCATGCATGCCCTGTGTTTTCCAATATCTGAATCCACCATGGCCTACCTATATTTAGCATTATTATGGTATGTTACAGTATGCCATGGCATTTCACATTATATTTTGACATATCAAGTCATGATAAAGCATGTTAGCTCAAGGTAAGATATGCTTTCATATAATGCGATGTCATGTTACATGGTCATTTGTTTTATGCTATGTTACAGTATATGGTATGTTATGCCATGTCATGATTTGGTAAATTACATCAAACCATGTAATGTGACAGTGAGGTAAGTAATGTCATGTCATTTTATGTTACACAATGTTATGTCATGTTATCCAAAGTTACAGCATGCTATGTCATTGTATCTTATGCAACAGTATGTTTTGTAATGGTATGATACATTATTTTATATAAAAGTATATTGTGTCATATCATCTTTTGTCTTTTATCCTACATGGCATGTCATTTCAAGTCACAAATGTCCCATCATACCATGTCAGTATTGCTACAGTACTGTATCAGTTGTGACCATCTGGTATATTATGCCATGTCATGTAATGTTGTGGTATGTTATATTTCAAGTGTGTCATTTTGGATGAAGTCTCCCATGAGAGCAGGAGTATTCCCACTCTGCCATTACTAATATATTCGGATGCAGCGGATGGGAATTACCTATGGTGACAGGGGGAACAGGGTGGGACCGGGAGCCCCTTAATCTGCCCTGTGGACGCCTTAATCCCATTACTGTGTGAGGGAGCAGGAGCCCCAGGATGCTCTAGCTCACTGCCCACAGCCCAGCGACAAAGCTCATGGCTGGCCTTTGAAGTGGGAGCTGACCTAAAGGGAACCTCGTTTGGTTTCCTGGAGGTGTGACAGCAGCGGTTACAGACCAGCGGTTATACAGTAGGACAGCAGCATTTCCACAGGGAACTCCTAATGGTTCTAATCTGAGTGATACACGTACAATTATAGTTTCTGAAATTCCGCGGCTATAAAACAAGGTTCGAGTCACTGCACACATGCATCTGATTATGCCACTTAGTCTACTTTTGGGGGTTTAAATTGCACTATTTTTGAAACAATTAACATCTGGCGTGTTAACATTTTTAAATAAAAATCTAATTTATCAAGAATGTTTTCCATGAAATGACATTATCATCATACACCTACCTCTTATTTCAAGATACCAGCCATTCAGTAAAAACAAGTACGGACATCTATCCCATTGGATACGAGTTAAATCGTACCAGAATACTTCGCTGTTTTCATAGGAAATAATACTCACAACATATCCTGGATCCAGCCCAGTGTATTTTTTGTTTCTGTTTCCACTACATTCACTGTGGAACCACACTGCCATTTTAATTTCCTCTCCCATGGTGCCGTTGTGTTTGGGGTTTCTTTTTCGGACTTCTGAGTCACTTAAGCCTTTGATGTGTCCAAATCCTTACCTCTATTATTTCTTATTGGTCCCAACAGAAAGGAGTTGTTCCATCATTGGTCCCTACTTTTTATTTTCTCTTTTACGTTGAATTCACTTTAGGCCTGATTTCGCACTAAAGGTGTGTTGGCATGCACAAGCCTGTCAGTCTGTGCTGAAATGGGAAGTGTGTGTGTGTGTGTGTGTGTGTGTGTGTGTGTGTGTGTGTGTGTGTGTGTGTGTGTGTGTGTGTGTGTGTGTGTGTGTGTGTGTGTGTGTGTGTGTGTGTGTGTGTGTGTGTGTGTGTGTGTGTGTGTGTGTGTGTGTGGATTCACAGTATGTGTGGCTACATGCCTGCCTTCTTATATATCCTCTATGTGCCAGCACACAAACCTGTTTACGTGAGGATGTGTTGGCTGATCTGCCAAAGGGGACACAATCCATCTTCTGGGCCACAGGTCCCAACTCGTCTGCGTATAGGTGTGTGTGTTTGTAAGACTGTGTGTGACTGTGTGTGACTGTGTGTGGCTGTGTTGACGGCTAGGTACAGCAGCAGGTACCATCCTGTGAAGGAGTTTGGGGAAATGTGGTTGAAAATGCTAGGATCTATGTTTTTCCTTGGATGTTGATCTTGGATTTCTATTTGTATTCATGCAAAGCAAACGTTAGGCTATTTAAGAAATACATCATGGCATGGCTGTGCGTCACCTCTGCTAAGCTAAAGGCAGCTAATGTTTGGCGTAACGATGTTTAGTTGTCTCCTCCAGTCCCTTGTTAACAACCGCTGTGTTTAGGACACATAAAGCTTCAGACATTCAAATAATACGTTTAAATAAACCATAGTAGTAAAATCCTCATTTACGGGTTTTAGGACTCATTCCTGCACCACTACTATGGTTTATGACATGTATAACTTAACCAGGTTGGTATAACTATGTCACTCTATGGGAGAGTCGCTAAATAGTAATATTTTCTATGTTTACTCAAACCTACATGTGCTTGTCATTATAAACCACTTAAATCTTTCAGAGAAAACAAGTCCTGAAGAATTTAAACAAAAGTGGTAAATTGTAAAAGCGCAAGTTAGGGTTTTAAAGCAACGAAGTTAAACAAATGTTTTTTTTGCAAAATCAACAATATTTCTCTATCAACTGCTTCTACAATGATTTGTATACCAATAGGATTATATAAGGCATTACAATTAGAGAAGCCGCCGATCGATATTCACTCTCGGCCGATCGATCGGTGCTCTCTATAAAGGCCGATCAGGAGAGCCGATCACATGACGTAAAATACATAAGACTTTTCTCTGTGAACGGCAAAACAAGCTCGCCAAAATGGCTTCACTGGTCTGGCAGTATTTTAAGGTGTCCGGAAAGAAAATAGCGGTATGCAACGTGTGTGAAGCAAAAATCCTGCAGCTCCGTCCCGCTGTGACGGACCGGTGAGCGGAGCGAAACACACACTAACGGAGCGTCCACACTACAGCTTCAAAAAAAGCTTGGAGCTGGGCGTGTCTGAAGCTTGGGGATTTTATTCGAGCAACTCGACCAACAACCAATCACATGAATCTCCCGCCCCCGACATACAAAGCAAAAAACCTCGGGGATTAATGCGAGCAATATATATAAACTCCCCAAACAGGCGAAAACCTACCAGTTTCACCCACTGTCTCTGCCACCTCCCTCCATGACTGGTTCTTCCGGTTTGTATCCCGGTAGGTGAAGAGGGTCTGGTCATACAAAACTGGGTGATTTGCTACGGCGATAAATAGTTTCTCCTCCATCTTTTTTTGAAATATAGAAATCAACGGCGGGATATCTCTCCCAGTTTAGACGCGGTTTGATTGGCTAGCGCTTGAGCTGTCAGATTTTCAGAAACGGGATTTGATTGGCTGGCGCTGGCTACGCCGGAGACGGCGGAGACGAAACTGTTTTTGAAGCTGTCGACGCTGTAGTGTGGACGCAGCGTAAGAGTTAGACCTAACACACGTAGCTATGTTATCTACCTCTGGAACAAGATAAACTAGTTATAAATATGTTTATTCTTCACTGTCGGGTCACTCATTACTGGATCAGTGAGCTGCATGAGATACTGACAGGCTGTCAGGAGAGGGAGAGAGGGAAAGAGGAAAAGAGAACGCTTCCAGTCATTTCTCCCGTGTTATTATCCAAAGTTAACTTGAATAATGTACTTTATTTGAATGTAATAATTATGTTGGTTGTTGTTTGTGGAAGCGCATCATGTATTAAAAAATTCACTTTCCGATCCGTTACGATTATAAATTAAGCAATATAAAAATGATCCCCATTAACTGAGTTTTAAACATCACTTTAAATGGAAGATCCCCATAGCCCCCACCCACCCTATGATCGGATCGGCCGATACTGATTCCGGTGATCGGCCCCAAAAACCCTGATCGGAGCATCCCTAATTACAATATGCACGTTGATATTTAATCATACCAAATGTAACAGTTGCCGCTATGTGGCCGTTGTTGGCATTACATTGATTACACCTACATATTTAGTGAATTTGATTCATGCTTGTTATAAAAATGCTTCTTCTCTTCAAAGTTTGTTTTCCAGTTCTCAGCTGCACCCATTTGCAGTTCTCTCAGCGCGTGGTTGTGTGTGTGTGGCTGGATATATTTGAGTACATGGTTACAAAGCTCTGGCTATGCCAAGCATTCAGACGGATGCTAACTTTAGCGTAATGTGTACATGCGCTGCTTGCGCATGTAACCACAAATGCACAGGCTGGGGATTTTATTTTGTTCTAACAAAAGCCAAGTGGAGCTAAGGGTTGCAAGGAAGAGATCATATATATATTTATGTGTGTGTGTTATGAAAGGGATGCCTAAATTGCGGTGAGGCTGTCTCGGCAGACAAGGTTATACGGTTTGTTTACATGAGCATTTAAGGGTTTTTGTGGCCTCCACTTCCCCAGTGCAATCAAGCATAGTCAGCCAACTAGGTCAGAGTTTCTCAACCAGCTCGTCTCAAACGGGTTTTGAGGAAATCCTGAGAAGGTTGGAAAAAAAGAGAAAGTAAATGAGAGAATGTTGTGCTATCCTTTCATAGTCCCAGTGCTGTATATCTGGGAATGTAAGCGTCCCTGCCTGGTATGCTCATTAGATGAAGCTCACATGAAGAGTGCCATTTGAATTGACTACATCTAGGTCACGATCTTGTGGCTGACTCAACGTTTTGGGCCTGATGAGAACAAGCTTAACAACATTTGATGTGGGTTATTGACCTTGTTGAAATGTCTGCTTGTGCATGCATTGATGGGGTGTCTTTAATGTGTGCGTAAAGCTACTTTCACATGATACGCGATTTGGTTGCTCAACTAGAGGTAGAGAGCCTTGCAAGGAAAACAGCCAGTTAAGTTTAATTTCTAAGGTTGCCTCCCCTGCTAGCTTGCGCTGAGGTAGGCAGCTATCGAGGTCAAAGTTGAATTGGTTTGAACTTTGAGTACAGCGCTCGGCAGCGTTCGTGCGAGGGTAGCGCTTTAACGTAGTTCTTCTACTCTCTACATAGAAACACAACGTTAGCGCAGAGTCGATCTACAGCTGGTCATGTTAGGGCAGCTTAAAGCCTCAGATTTTTGGAAAGAACAGTAGCTAAAACAGAGAAAGCAGGTAGAATCATTCCTTTATCCTGAGCATTTGCCATTTTGTGCACATGTCCATGCGCCTCTGCACACTCACATACAGCATGTGCTTGGTTCTAATTGTCTGTCCTGTCTGCCCACATTAGCGGCCTGTTTGTTCCACAGGCCTGATGTTTGTCCTGGGCCCCCATAAGGACAAGCCCAACCAAAGATGGGGGGAAAGGATATATGGGAGGGGACGCCAATGGTGGGGAAAGTAAGTGTGTGTATGTGTGTGTATGAGGGGTCTTGCTATGGTTCCTGGCCCCTAATGGGATCAGAGGGGAGTGGTGGCGTAAGGGGGATAAGGTCAAGCTGAGGTGCTGCCAACTCTGGTTAACCCACAAGCGGACCCGACCCCAGGGACAGGTGCCCTCTCACGCCATTGCTCCCACTCTCCTTTTAATCCACATTTTGTCTACACCACCCCCCTTCCATCTCACACTAATTTTCTCTCATTTTATTGTCCTTTTCTATTTTTCCTTTCTTCCCCACAACGCTCCTCCTGTCGGCACTTCATGGTGCAACGACGATAGACAGAAGGTTTATTTCACTTAAATCAAAATTGGAAGCCATATTGTTATTGCTTTTTAAGTAGCAGAAGGAAGCTTTGCAACAAAACCCCAAGTCCCCTGACTTCATTACAACAGAACAAAATCCTTAAACTACCTATTGTTAGTCCCTTCTGCATTAAATGATAGATACAAAAACTACATCTCATGACAAAAAAGGTTAAAAGTTATAGGACAATGACCAGGCTGGACTTTGTTAAAGATGTTTCCTCTACAACTTTCGTATTTTTTTGTTGCAGTTAAAACACAGAAACATTTGCTTTCAAACTCACAAAAGCAAATGTCGTTGCATCCATTACAATTTCATAATATTCAAAAAGATCACCTGAGATAGTAATATCTGGTTAAACTTTTTTAATGGTTCTAATGCCTGGTCTTTGTAACCATTGCTAATGTGGAATTGTTACCACCTGACAGGCTGACCCAAAAATCCAGTACTGACAGTTCACAAGTGCCTTCAAAAATAACAGAATGTCTGCCTTATACTAATGAAACAAATGAAATGAGAAAAAAACAACCTTCAGGCATTTTGGCCAAGCATAAACTCTTGCACGGATAGCGCTGAAAACTGCCCCGAAGCAGGTAACCTAGTGTTTTTTAATATTCATTCCAGCTTGGTTCAGAATGCTCAAAATCCCCCTCGATCAGAAAAGGTAAGACAATAAAGAAGTCTCAAAGGGCCTAAAGAGCAGTTTCTGTTTGAAAAAATCTATTGAAATTAGGTCTGCTCTGGTGGAGGAACGATCAGAATGGCCTGAGTGTGCATTTCTCCACCCCTCTTAACAATTAAAGAAAGGGCATGGTCTCTTCCTGATTGGTGACGAGGGGAAAACGCACCAAGCTGCCCTCAATCCTTTAATTAGGAGACAACAGGTGATCTGAATAACCTTCCACTCAAATCAGGGTATGTGATGTTCATCTAAAAATAAATTGGGGAAAAGAAAATGACTACAAAAGACTTCAAATCATACTTATTTCACACTTGTATTGACTTTGACACGTAACACCCTGCCAAATGTATGATCAAAAATCCCTCTTGTTGCGCTGAAGATGTGACACAATGTGGCTCTGTCAAACAGTATACAATATTAAAAAGTTGACCAGATATAGGCCCACTAGCTATTTTTGTTACCTATTTTATGTAACTGTAATGCAATTTGTAATTCGGAATGATCCGATCGATCAGCCGCCGATCGTTATCGGCCGATATTCACTCTCGGTATACATATGACATATAAACATATATAATGGCAGCCGAACCGTATTACAATGGCGTTATGTGATGAACTTTCAAAGAGAAAAGCAGCACACTCGGATTAAAAGTATGATTTGTTTCGGATTTCATAACACCATATCCCAACATGTTATTTTATGAAATTCAGTTCCTGAACGGACGGCAAAAAAGAGCCAGAGATTATAGATTAACAAATAAATTACAAACAAAAGATAATTGTGCGTTATTGTTGAGTAATCACAGTGTGTTTATTTAGAAAAGAATAACAAATTAGAAGGAAAAAAAGATTTAAAAAAATACATTTGTCAGTATTCTGAGCCCCATTTATTTTCCTCACGGATGGCAAAAAAAGTCAGACATTATACAATTTAAAATAAAAAACAATAATCGTGGCTTGATATTGAGTAAGAACATGTTTTATGAACCACACAGCTTTCTGGTCTTCTAAGACCACGACCGGACAAAAAGACGTGGGTGCACAAAACATACTACCAATATAATACATTGCTTTAAAATTGTTCTGTGTGACACGAAAAAAAGTGGGAAATCGTGTTGGTGAACACGAATCAATAGATTACATTTTGTGACTATACACGAAATGCATTGAGACTGGGTTGGATTTTCCCATGTCAGGTAGACATAGTGACGGCAAGGCGGTTGTGTAAGAGGATTCCTGACATGCATCTCTCTTTATGTGTTTGTTTACTGGTGTTTTGTTAGCTTTCTTGTCAGTGCATGCATGCAACATATCCCCGTGTATGTGAATGCCCTGTAGATGTGTGTAGCTCTCTGCGTGTAAACCCACACATACGTCAACACCATCTCCTTTTACTTAATCTATGCTAGGGCAGGAAGGATCAGCATATGACTCGAGGAGAAACAGCGTGCACACCACACATTTTTAGGGTGCAGATATTTACGGTTTGTGTCAACATGAGCAGAAAGAAGTAGAGGTAGAGATGGAGTGTATGATGAAGAGGAAGTCACTCTGGTGAGATAAACAGCTCTCACACTGCAGGGCTGGTTGACAAACCACATATGTACGTAAGAGAGCAAGACAGGTACACAGGCTGAGTGTGCAGATGTGAGTTAGATGAGAGGCTACCATTAGTCACACCAGCTGCCTCGTACACACACAAACAATCACACATACATATGACAATCTTCTTCACATACCAAAACATGCATGAAACATGATGCACACCCTTGAAAAGTGCAACCCAGTCTCACGGCATTCGTGTAATAGTCACAACATTTAATCTATTGATTCGTGTTCACCAACACCATTTTCCCCTTTTTTCCGTGTCACACAGGACGATTTTTAAAAGCAATGTATTTGTATTGGTAGTATGTTTTGTGCACCACGTCTTTTTGTCCGTTCGGGTCGTGGAAGACCGGAAGCTGTGTGGTTCATAAAAACATGTCTTACTCAATATCAAGCCACGATATTGTTTTTATTTTAAATCGTATAATGTCGGACTTTTTTTTGCCGTCTGTCAGGAAAATAAATGGGTCTCAGAGCCTCAGGATACTGAAATCTGTATTTTTTAAATATTTTTTTCCTTCTAATTGGTTATTCTTTTCTAAATAACACACTGTTATTTACTCACCAATACACACAATTATCCTTGTTTTTATTTATTTGTTTAATTCTATAATCTCTGGCTTTAATAAATAATTAAATAATAATAAATAAAGTAACCGGAACCAGATACACACCCACTGAACTGATTACCCAAGATCCTCAGCTATGGTTTAAGAGGTTGTGATTGGATTGTTTAGCCGCAATGCACGTTGGGACATGGTGTTAGTAATGCGAGTATTAAATCCGAAAAACTTAAAAAAACTTTAAAAAAAATAATACTTTTAATCCGAGTGTGCTTGCTTTTCTCTTTGGAAGTCATCACATAACGGCCAATTGTAATACACGGTTTCGGCTGCATTAAATATGACACATCTAACGTAGTTATTTATTTATAGAGCCCTGATCAGAAGACCTTTTGACAAACTGGAAGAACCGCCACCGAAACTGAATACGTGACGTGGATCATAAATATATCAGCAAATTAAACAACATCTCTCTTCACGCAATACGTCTCCTTGCAGTATCAACATTAGTACGGCTGACTTTTATATTTGATCAATTGTTAAATAAATATATATTTACACCATAACGGTGCACAGCTGATATAAAAGGACTTGTAGTTTTTAAAGCTATTACTGATTTTCTTTGAATATAAGAATGTAAATACTGAGTTGAGAGAATAGTCAGGGGTTTTGAGAGATGGGAGACACATCTATGGAATCACAATTCAATAGCTTACCATTAACTGACGGATCTTTCTGTCTGTGATGTTTTACAAATCAGATATTAATGTGTAGAAGTAAAACATGTGAAATAATATAGTAATACTACCAATAGAAATACATTGCTTTTAAAATCGTTCTGTGTGACACGAAAAAAAAAGGGGAAATCGTGTTGGTGAATACGAATCAATAGATTACATGTTGTGACGATAACACGAAATGCCGAGAGGCTGGGTTGAAAGTGCATTGCACATATCAGTTTGAACATCAGCAGATGTACAAGACATTTGTTTTTATACATTTTGATTAAGTTTGCACATGTGTGTGTCATCCGTTCTTGTTTGTGTGCATCTGTTTTTGCATGGTTCTTTGCTAGTAGGAAGCACTTGATGTTTTTATTCCACTTTGCATGAACATGTGACTCAGAGTATCAGTTGTAGAGTATCGCTATTTGTATTTGTGTCTCCATGGTGCTATGCTATTCTCTATTTTAACACTGGGTCCACAGTCAGCCATAGTTGCCCTAAAGCTACTACAATGAACAAGAAACAGTTAGCACTAGACTTAGCATAATAGCATCTTTACACATAGGGAATTAGCCCTGTATAGTGTCACCAGACTTTTTTACTACCTTTGAACACAGGATCAAAAAATGTCACTACCTTGTACTATCCCTATCTTGACAGACACTTTAACGGGTATTTCACAGTTTTACACATCAAGTCGAGTGCTATTTTTAGATTTATGCAATTGCATAATGCAGTGAGAATCAATTCAAATATGCTGCTGTTCAAGTTATGCAAAGTGATACTGTGTTTTATAGATTGACCCATATAAAGGACTGGAACATGGGATATGTGTGGCCTCTGTCAGACAAATTGGTTAAGCAGAGGCCCCTTTAAGTGATGCCTCTATAAGATTTCATAAATACCCACCTTGGGCATTAATAAAGACTGTATGAAACATAGTGGATGTTCTCAATAGATATATCCTACCGTTTTGAATCTTTGGATTGTGACTGTCTCTATCCTGGCTTTTCTAAACCAGCAGTGATTTGAGAGGATTGAGCGAATAACAACCTAACAATGAACAGATAAATGTTAGGCTTCAAAATGTTCCAATTCACTTCATAAACTGGATAACACAATGTGAAAGCATTACTAATACTAAGAAGAAAACTCTGAGAGCACCCAAACTGGACGGACACTGTAGGATAGATCAGTCATCAAAAAGTAACCACGCCCTAATGCATACGCTGCTTTACCATCTATTTTACTCTAAATTGGATTTTTATTTACAATATTCACAAAATAATATTTAGGAAATTGTTAAGAGATCAAGGGAGAAGTAAGGGTCATTTTATCATAGACTTCTATACACAAATACTTCTTTTTGCATGCCATTGGATTAGACAACCTGTTCGTCGTTAGGAAGAGAGCAGGTTTAAGGCACATTGGGTTCACTTTGAACAACATAGAATCGTTTTTAGCTGGTGCACGTCTAAAGCCACAGTGTGCCTGTGTGTGAACCCCACCCTACGTCACAGCTTTATTCTGCAGATCATCTCAGATGTCATCTGTATAATGACTACAATCCGTGAATGAGTCATCCCAGTTCCACTCAGACTTGGTACAGACTGTCCTCATTCACAACAATGTCCTTACCTACCTGCAGAGATTGCTAAATAACAGGCGGTTAGTCGGTCCCCAATGGTGTTTTTCCGCTCAGCCAAGGGCAAATTGATTGGTGTTTGAGGTTGGAAAGCACGTAATCGTTTCCCATTCATCAGTCTGAACCCGTTGTGTTGTGTATAAACATTGTATGAAATGTGCATTGCCCATACACATGTACAGACACATCATGTATCCATAAATAAACCACATTGATGCAGGGGGGGGAAAGACAGACCTGCTTCACTATAAAACACTATAAGTGCATAAGGAAACATTAGAGGAAGATTTATTTATTTTGCATTTCGGGAATGAAGTTCAAAGTCGACAGTCAGTATATGCACTAGTTGTTTATCTCTAATGCTCAACACTTATTCCCCACATTTTAAATGAACTCCAACATGTCATTCTTATTCTTCAAGGTTTGTAACTTTATCCTTGAAATGGTATTTTAACAGAAAAGTCAACATTTTGACACTTTGAAAATATATACACTAAAACGACATTTTGACATTATTCTCGAAATGTCATAACGTCCTCGTCTAATTCCCCCCCCCCCCCCCCCTCCTAAATGTGTTTCTATTACTCCTCCATAGAGAGAAAGGGATGTAAACACTCCCAGGAACAGATATACACACAGTCTACATATTCTGCACCAATACATACACACATTTGCCAGTGCATGTACAGGAAGTGTGCCTGCATTTTTAGTGTTTTGTGCTAACACTGTGGTTTTGTGCGTGGTGTAGTATCTGCACAATCCCTTCTCATATGGGTGCGTTTGTGTCTGCGATCACTCTGTTCTTTTCCGTATCTCCTGTCACCCAGTGTGGTGCATCTGCAGAGCGCTACAGCATTGTCAAAGCTTTGTTAAGAAGACGCCAGCGCTCGTGTTGTGTGTGTGTGTGTGATGTGGTTTCAACCTTGCAACATCACAGAGGTTTCCAGTCAATCTTCACAGCAACCAGAGTCTCAAACAGAGGAACTAATGGCGCGTTTCCACTGCAGGCCTCGCTCAGCCTCGCTCGGCCTCGCTCGGTTTGGTTAGGCCTTATTAGGCCCGGCTCACTTTAATGCTGCGCTTCCATTACAGTTTAGGAACTGGGGTAGTTACTATAGTAACACAGTGTAGGCAGAGCCGTGACGTCATCTTCAATGAGAGCCCCAGAAAAACAACACAGCCGTTAGCTGTTAGCACTCAGAGCTCACAGCTCCTCATATCTGTTCAGAAACTAGACAAAAGTTAAACAAGTACAAACCACAGACTGCCTGTGTCATAGCGAATACAGTCGCTGGTTTATTTATGTCTGTATAGGCCGTTGTTGTGAGTGTGGACGGTCGGAGCATATATAACGTTAGCTTAGCCAAGCTCCATTCAGAAAACACGCATTTTAAAAGGGTTTTTCGCCTGCCGTCTGTCTGCAGACTTGTCAAAGCATTAATTCATGGTTTTTACTAACCGGTATCAGTATGTTGTTACTTCGGCATCATTTTGAAACGTGTATTACAATTAAATCACGGTCAAATATGTTCATCTTGTTGTAGTTGTAGCCCCCTTGCCAGCGATTCTCTCTCTAGTTTAGCATACTCAGCCCGACTCAGCCTGGTTGTTCCTGGCCCTAGAACTACGATTTAGTCGGGCCAGAAAAAAGGTGAAAAAGTAGCCCCGGGCCAAAACTAGGCCAAGTGGAAACGCAACCGAAAACGGGCCCTGCACGACTCGGCACGCTTAAAGCGAGCTACACGCTGCAGTGGAAACGCGCCATTAGTGTTCTGACGTTATCGTAAACCATCTTCACTTTCTATTTCCACCTCTTGATATATATTTTTCCCCTTGAATATAATAATAATAGTACACTCTGTGTCTTGTTGAAATGACAATAAAGTATGTCTAAGTCTAACACAGTGACATCACTATGTAACACTTATATTGGCTAGCACTCCAACACATTGTACTGTATATGTTAAAGGTAGGGTAGGTCATTCACTTCAGAAACACTTTTTGTTATATTCCATGGAATGCTCTTAACATCCCGATAGCAATGAATAAATTAAATGCTTTGACAATAAATACATACAAATATTTCATCTGTGGAAGCCGTGGCGCTGTAAAAAGCAAGTGCAATTATCTGCCTCAGCCCGCGGCAGATAATTAATCAGCACAGGCAGTTTGAGAAAAATAAAGACCTTTTTTAACATTAAAGCATGGAAACACGTCACAGTAGAGACACACAATACAAATATGAACCTGACAATGAGTATATTAGGGCCCCCTTAATAAGTGAACTTATAAAGACATTTTTGTATTTCATTGATGTTGGGATTCTAAGATGCCCTCTTTTTCCATCTTTCCCTTTCTTTTTCTGTCAACCTGTTTTGTCTCACTATGTTCCTTGCACACACAGCAAAGCGTGCTGCAGTCACCACCGCTGCTGCAGAGAAACCAAACCGGACATCTTTTGAAGAGGTTTCCTCTAGTGAACAAACACAACAGGTGATCTGCACGAGCTGTGTGGTAACCGTGACTGGAGAGCACATGACTTACAGTCTTGTTTCCTTTTTTTCAAAGAAATACAAAGTTCATGGTTTCTACCCATATTTCACATAAACGCCCCGTGTTATAAGTAATGGGCGTGCTGCTTGACATGTGAGAAAACCACTATTTTGAATATCTCCTACACAGCATAAACATCCTGGACAGACTCCCTCACTTACAGTAATTCATTATTTGGAACAGCCGGTTGAGTCACTCATTAATGGGAAATCATCAGCTTTTCATCTCAGAGATCAAATATAAGTTCTGTCTACAAGCACATGTTATGAGCTCTACTAATAGTTTCCAGAGGGACTCAGTTAAGCTGTATTACAGTAAACAACTTAGGACCAAGTTGTGTTGTTTTGCATTACTGCATGGTGTGTGTGCAAATTGTCTCTGTACTGACTTATATTTACTTACACAATGTTTGGTAATACTTATTATTCAAACCATTAAAAGAAGCAGTTGATACAATTGTTGACTATGTTGGAATCCAACGGGGAAACAAAGGAATCAATTTGATCTGTGTGGGAACAATGTATGAAGATAAGCATATATATAAAAAAAAGTGTTTTAATTTAAGTTGACAGCAAAGTTCTCCGCTATAAGATCAACGACAAACTGAACTAATATTGTTCTAGGGCAATGTGATAAATACATTTAATTCACGAACAAAGAGCCACAAGTCGTATTAGAACCATTCAGGTGCTGCAGTTCCAGGGAAAGGGGATTGTGCTTGCTGGCTCTTTACTGGCACACTTAAATGGAACAGGGGGCCAGGCCTTGTTTAAGAGGCCGGTAGCGGAGGGGAAGAAACTGTTCAGGTGGTGAGAGGTTTTGGTCCTGATGGAGCGCAGCCTCCTGCCAGAGGGGAGGGGGGTGAACAGTTTGTGTCCAGCATGGGAGGGGTCGGCCACTATCTTCACTGCCCGCCTCAGGGTTCTGGAGGCGTGCAGGTCGTGGAGGGATGGCAGATTACAGCCTATTATTAATGCTGTGAATACAAAGCTGATTAAAAAGTGACAAATACAAAGTTAAGTTATGGCCTTTGGCTTCCTGTTCCTGTTCCAACAGTTGTAAATATTCACTGATTCCTACTGTATGTCCAAGTAAAGGCCAGGAAAAAAATGATTTATTTTGTTTTAATGTGATGCTCCAAGGCAATGAAACTGAGTTTTGATATCCACTGTGTGTTAGGACAGTAGAATGGCTATGTTCTAGTGGTGGAGGCTCGGAGGGAGGGGCAGGGGGGGTTAGCAGGGCTCTGTTTTGGATACTTAGACATGTTGATAACCACAGTGGGCTCTCTGGCTCCAGCTGAAGACCACTGTAGTTGGTCAGCATGGGCCACCGCTGGGCTGCAGCTATGTGCAGGCTCGGTTGGTTTATTGCAGGGTTCAATCTGTGAGGAGGAAGAGGGAAACAGGCTGGTGAGAGCAGGAATATAGAGCTGAGTAGGAGGAAAGAGATATTTGATACGCTCTTATTGGCTTTCAAATGATTTGTGTAACTGCACGTCTGAGATTTTGGAAGTCGTTCATATTATTATTGTTAAATAGATATTGGTGGAGAAAAAAACCGAGGATGCTACAAATTGTAGGGTGTGGGTCTCTTTGGACAAAATAGTACTTATGTGGAAAAACAGAGATCCGAACCTCGCCAGCAAAGTTTTATCAAATTATTTGTTAAAGAATTTGTTGGCACTTTCCTGAGTTGATACAGTAATCACAGTGTTTTTAGGGAGTAAGAGGGGAGGCAGGGGCGTTGCAGTTATTGGAGTAAGGATTTAAACGCGATTTTGATTCGCTTGATAAAACATATGATTATTAGTTCTACACAGTTTTGGGAGAGTATTCTGATCCTTTTCTTATGTACACATTGTACAAATATGTAAAAGTCTTGCAATAAAAACAAAAGTACACAAAACTTTTGCATCAAAATGTACTTTAAATTGCATAATATATAACATTTCCCCAATAAAATGTTTTAAAAAGTCAACATTCTTGTTATATATTGTGTTAAGTTGTGTACTTACATAATTCTAAATTTTTCCGACAATTTTCAAACCAAGCAAAATATGTAATTTTAATCCTGGTAGCACTATTTCCTTTGGTCGCCTCTGATGCTGTTGTCCCCAATCGTGCATGCGTAAGCTTTGTGTTTTTCTGCCAATCGCTGTCATATATTCACTTTTTATCCAGTTTTGGACCCATATTTTTTGTATACTTTTCAGAACTTGTGTTTTTTTTTTAACTATATCGTTTTAACCAGCCAAACAGCATCACAGAAACACTGGATTTTAATGAGAATAATTTTAAGGCAGCATTAAATCTAATACCCCAAAAATAGCTTTGTTCTACTTTCCAATACTGATTAAAGAGGATTAACAGTAGAAACAGTTCTAAGGAAAGAAGAAGAACCTGTCGTTTTTTCTGCCATGTATATAAGTATTGGAAACATAACAAACAGAAAGACTAGTTCCAAATCACTGCGTTTGTTTATCTAAAAACTTTATTGGTATGAGAATCCTCTTTTTGCCTATGCATATTTGAGCATCATGTCTGTGATTATTTGTGTAAAAGGGTTAGTTTCTGTTTTCCTATCTGTCTCCATGTCTGTGTGTATCTGTGGCTTTGTATGTCAATAACGCAGTTTTATTTCTCTCGTGCAGCAGAGGATCCAGAGAGTTATGAGCACATTGAGGGAAAAGGGTGGTTGGTGGTGGATGGATGTCAGTGGTGGGGCTGTTTGGTCGATGATGGTCAGAGGTTTCAGCAGCCCCTCTCCCCCCTTTCCCGGCCCTCAGACACCCTGTCATTAGGGTGACAGTCAGGTCCTGTTTAGCCCCAATTGGCGATGCTAATAACAGTTTTAATAACCCGGGCACATGTCATACTTTACTGCTGTTATGACCGCGATGTCACGCTAAGAGCCCAGCGATGGAAAAACGGCTTCACTGCCGCGAGGATGGAATGACTGGGTGAACTCTGTCCGGGTATGTGTGTGTGATGTATCAATGTTGTTGTATAAGAACACTATAAATTATACCCTGCATTTCAGCTTGGGTTTGTTTGTGTCCTTTTTATGTGTGCATGTGTGTTCGCTGGTCTGTTTCAACTCAACTCCGTCCTCAGTATAGATTGCTTGTGTGCACACCTGTTTCTGTGCTATACGTTAACTCTGTGTCTGCATGTTAATCTTTACTGTATGTAATGCAACCCAGTCTCATGGCATTTTTTTGTTCACCAACACGATTTTTAATCTATTGATTCGTGTTCAATAGTCGATGAGTAGTGCAGATATCACTGTAAAATCAATCGACAGTAAGGGGAATACTTACTTCCGGGTGTACAATTCTCCGTTATCCAATGAGAATGGACGCTCACATTGTCTTTAAGGGCAGCCGACACAAATGAATGCCGTGCTTCCATGAGCGTCATTACCAGTAGAAATACATTGCTTTTAAAATCGTGCTGTGCAACACGAAAAAAAGGGGAAAATCGTGTTGGTGAACACGAATCAATAGATTAAAAATCGTGTTGGTGAACACGAAATGCCATGAGACTGGGTTGTGTAATGTGTTACATAAGGCGCTTCCTGTTTCATCCGTAAAGCGTTGAGCAGTCAGTGCAGCTGTTGGGTTGATGTAAACACAAACATTTGACATTTCTGCACAAGGGCATTTCAATTGATGTATAAACAGAACTGGATATAGCATTGGAGGCGGGGTTGATTCCTATGAGAGTTGCACAGTGGCTTATAATGCTGAAATGGCCTGACTTTCAATGCAAAATATACCTGGAACTTCTATAGATCTTTTAACTGCCTTCTGCATCCATGGGGCCCTTAGATCATGCAGCGTCACATCCGCTGTCAGCTCATTTAAATTATTGTAAAGGGTTAGAAGATTATCCACTGATTACAGACGTCTCTTTCCCAATGTAAGAATGTAAAACGTATTTTTGGTCCCAAATGACGTCAAACTGACATGGAAGCAGTTGGACCATTTGGCTACTACGGAAATGTTCTTTAACGCTTGGCCCACTTCCTGGGAGCTTGGGCATCTCTAGGATTTAAAGAACTCTGGGGTTTAGCTTAGGATCCTCTGCTGAGAAGATAAACAATTCTTTTTTGATGCAGTATTATACACTCTATAGCTCCTTATTTACATCCATATGTCTTAATAATTATAAATAGAAAGGTTTAGCTCAATTACTTTTGGAAAAACTTTATTTATGTGGGGGTCCGATCTTTCCCGCCCAGGGTGCTGTGCTGCATGTGAATATAGGATTTCACAAATGTGTGTGGGAAAAAAATGAATGATATAGTTCAGCCGAAGCTAATATGAGGCTTCAACAGTCTGAGTTAAATACAATAATACTATTAAAATCTTCCAAAGTGAATACCTCTGTACCTCTTCCCGGCTCTGCAGGAAAGCAAAGAGAACAACAATACTGGCATGCGATTATGGTAAGATCTGTCATTGCTGTTCTAAGATATTGAGGAACTGCTTTGTAAAATCATTATCCATACCAATTAGCATTTCTTAATTTGAATGGAAAATGCTGAGATGGAAACCCAACTACAGACGCTTACTCTCCTCTAGCTGCTTCAGCTCCTTCCTCCCATGGTTTTGCCACAACCAAAAGGAGGCAAAGAGCGAGACAGTCTGAGTGAGCAGAGTGAAACCTAACACCCTGGCAGCCTTCACCCTCCACCAACGCTGTGAAAGATAAAGACTCAGGGGGGAAGCTGGGCCTGGGAATCCAGCTAGCATCGGCTTTTATTGGGCAGGCCACATCACAGAGGGAACCTTGAGCAGGTCTAAGCCCATCGGGGAGTTCTGGAGACAGAGGCCCGTGGAGAGAGTCGGCCGGACGGCGGCTGGGGCAACAGGGATGAGCCAGGGAGCTCTTTCATTTTCTGCCAGCCTGCCGATTGCTTCCAACTGGACCCAAAGGCAGAACACTACTCCAAAAGGACAAAAGGCAAACAGAGAAACCTGACAGCAAATCATTCAAACCAAAGAAAATCACATATACTACTACATCACAGTGATTCATTTTGAAAACCATGTCCATTGTTTTAGAAATCTATATAAGCTGTTGGTTACCATTTATTATGTAAAATACCTATATATTAGAATTCTCTTTAAACTGAGTTGTGTAATGGATCACAAGTAGCGTCTGGTCTGCAGTGATACTTTTCAAATTTGACAATTATTGATCACCATTAGCAACTGGCATTCACTGATGTTTGTCAAAGTTGACAAATGCTTTCGTGGAATGGAAACCAATGGCCTCCATTTGGTGTCACATAGGCTACAAACAAATTAATGTTATAAAGGGGCTGGGTTATTATGACCAGAGGTGCACAGAACCTTTTTAGTGAGTTACTCAGATGAGTACCAGGAGACAGCGTTTGCTACTCACCCCACACGAAGCGTGGTGTTAAGTGCAGTCTTCCTCACTGTCCTCCTCAGTGTCTCCTTCACTGTCCTCTAGTTCCTCTTCTTGCATGGTAGATGATGAAGATGCTGCAGATGCACCTCCCTGTCTCCTTTTAAGCCTCCCATTTGCTTTCCACAAAACTTGTTGCCAAAACTGTGAAGTCCTTGCATTTCCTGAGGCCAAGTTGAAGGATCAAATACTAAGAAATTATCACATGACTTGAAGTCATATCTGATTTCAGATGTGGGAAGTAATTAAGTACACTTACTCAAGTACGGTAATTAAGTACAATTTTGAGATACTTGTACTTTACTAGTATTTCTATTTTATACTGCGTTGTATTTCTACTCCACTACAATTCAGAGGTAAATGGTGTACTTTTACTCCACTACATGTATTTAATCCCTTTAGTTACTTTACAGATGTGGATGAATGATGTGAAATATAATCAAGTGTTAAATCAGACTTTAGTTCCACTTGGAGTAAATCCACAAGCTACCCTGCAGTATACAAAGTCATTCAAACTAGCTGCACCTTTACCAGCTTTGAGAACACTTTCATGATCAATCATTATAAAACATATCATATATATTATTCTGAAATGAACCAATCTGCACAATGACTACTTTTAGTTTTGGTACTTAACTATATTTTGATTTAGATTTTTTGGACATGTCTAGTAGTTTACTCCATTGAGTGTTGACAAGAAACACAAAATATGTGTTTTGTTTTGATGACCTATCAGGTACGCACAGGCACGTAGTGACACAAGTGACATTACGCAATTCATATTTTTGCCACGCATGCGTAAACTTCGTACCAGTTTGTGCACCCCTGATTATGACAACCCTTTATCCTATAATGCATCCTGATGGCATCTTTCACTAGTCCCTCCCTGTCTTATCAAACCCCTTCTTTAAAATGTAGGCCTGCAACCTTTATTTGACATGTTTCTTCTAAAAGTAAAAAAAAAGTCTCAAGGTGAAATCGGTTTGATCCAGTGATGTCACTTAAGATGACAACAAGTAAAAAACTAAAATAAACTAAACTAAAGTGCCTTCAGGTGTAAGAAAAACATGAGTTTACCAGACCTCTGTAGCCCACTGCTAAACATTGTTTAAGCTAGCAGCTAAAGGCTACATTAGCTGTTTATACATATCATACCAGAGTTGCTGACCAGTTGGCGACTGACTTTCATTCTGGGTAATGTTTTTGTCATGATAGAAGAATGTATGGAATAAAAATGGGGTTCGCTGTTCAATCAATTGGTGATTAATCATTAGTATTATGTTAACAGATCCAACATCATAGATCACCAATCACTTAATTGACCATTGTGGTGTTATAGAACTGTACCACCATTCACTAAGCACATACAGCCTAACAAAACGTTTGAAAGCTCAGCGGTCAGTAGAAGGTTCGAGAGCTGGTTGAGCTGGTGACCACGGCTCATAAATCAACGGTCTCTCTGCAGAGTCTTTGAAGAGAGCATGGGCATTTATGGGAGGCTTGCATAACAGAAACCCAACACTCTTGTAAAAAGCAGCCTGGACGCCTCTGTAAGGATTTGGTAGGGAATCAGCATAAGAACCAAAGCTGAATCAATTAGCCCTAGTGTGTGATTTATGGATGAGTGAGCATTCTCTGTGGGAGCTCAAACTCACACAACGCACAACACCTGTCACAGACATAGAGGGGTTAGACGCTGAAGGCTGAGCCCACAGATTAACCATGGCCAACTCACTGGGACATTAATCAATGCCTGACATGCACACCTGTATACCCACACAACAATGAACACATTACCCTGGTCATCTTATTTGGATTTTTTGTCGTGAGTTTTAAAATGGTAATATGCAACATTTTCCTATTACATTCTTAAAAACTACTAAACCTGAATTATGTACCTTAAGACATCTGTCCATTACATTTGGTCATCCGACGGCAACGTTACCTATTTGCGTATGTTTTAGCGCTGTGATTAAAGGTTTCGGATCTTAAAGGGTCTCCTACTATGCTATTTTAGGCATATATTATGGTCTCAGAGTACAGGTTAGCTCTGAGTGTTAGCGATCGTGCTAATGTAAACAAGACCATATTTAATGTCCAAAACAGTATCGTGGGTCTACATTTCCAATATTAACGGTCGTATCGGACGCAAAGTCTGGATCAGCTCCGTTGTACCACCGCTTTAGAGATTTGGGTACGGAGGAAAAGACAGAGGGTTATATTTGTCCTGACACAACCCGGGACACATATCTATGTATACAGACATCAAAAGGTGCATTTTGCATGACAGGTCCCCTAGTTATCGGAGAAACAATGAAACAGCCTCTTTTTGTTTTACGTGAAACATGGGGCTTTTTCAGTGTTTTACGAGTTTTAACATTGAGTGGTGTTTGTTTTGGGAAGGAAGCGACATGGCAGGAAAATATGGCTCTCCTTGGTAATAATAAACAATAGAGGTATTCTACATGGGAAAATGGACTTACGGCAATGTTGTGTAAAGAGAACAACTTCCAAGCATCGACGCTACGTAACGAGGAAACAAAACTTTGTATTTCTTATTGTATTGTTCAATGGTGGCAGACAACAACATATTTTCTGTTTATATAAATGGTTGATTATATAACAACTGTTAGACAAGTATTCACCTTCCCCATGTCTGCAGCCGGTGTTCGTGGCTCTATTACTACCACCAGACGTGGGTGAGTTTTTAGATCCACGTTCTGGTAGTGCAGTGTTTTCCACTCTCCATGTGCTGTAGATTAGTCTCTTTGTTCTCTGCGGTGCTGCCATAAACACTCGCTCATTAATCACACACTCTTACAGTAGTCCGCTCTACCAGCCCTCCCTCCATGCCTGCCAGCTATTCCCAGGGTGTGGAACTCTGCTGCTGCTAAACCAAAGCGTTATCCAGCCAGCGGACAGGAGGAAAGTGTGTCAACAAAAACCACACTGGAACACACCTGAAAGAAGCAGGAATGCAAGACCACCTTTCTTTCTCTGGCTGTACGGGGTCTGTTAGGATAACTCACTGTGCAGCTAGTGAGGCCAAATGGCTTTGGAGTGTTCGTTCATCATTTTAATAGAAAGCAAAAACCAAGTGACACAATAGATGTGCGCTACATAGGGACAATATTTAACACAGCAGCATAATGTATAGATGAAAAGGTACACACCTATGTTGAATAACTCTGTACAAATCTTATTGTATGTAGAGTTGTACCACCTGTCTTTCTGCAGTGTCAGGGTTGGTAAACACAATTATTTTATAAATAGATCATGGAGGCTTTTGCATCAGATTGTGTGAACTTTTATGACTTTTGGTCAAAACCATATTCCGCCTGCTATATTAGCACTAGGCTGATATAACCATCACAAGGTTGCAGAAGACTGTTATGTAAAATCACAACACTGTAAATTAAAATTATGAAAATGTAACTGCATGCTTTCTATTGGCTGACTGGAAGAACGGATTTTAGTAGACATGCACTAAGTAAGAGTCGGGTACCCACAACGTCACCTGTGGTGTCCCTCAAGGATCAGTTCTCGGCCCCACCCTCTTCACACTCTACAATGCTCCCCCTTGGCTCTATCATCAGCCGACATGGAGTATCATTCCATTGCTACGCTGATGACACCCAACTGTACCTCAGGATCACCCCTACCTCCTCTGCAGCCCTGCCTTCACCCACACTGCCTGCCTGGAGGAGATACAGGCGTGGATGAAGCAAAACTTCATGAAACTCAACAGCGCCAAGACCGAAGCAATTATAGTTGGCACCCCACACCAGGTTCGGTCATCCACCATCACCACCATCACCTTCTCCGGCCAGGACATTACCCTCTCCTCAATAGTCACCAACCTGGGTGTTAAAATGGACGCCCATCTGACCTTTGAGGCCCACATTAAACAGCTGTGCAAGAACTCCTTTTACCACCTCAGGAACATCGCCAAACTCCGCCCCACACTCACTCTGTCTGACGCTGAAAAGCTGGTCCATGCCTTTGTCTCCTCCAGGCTGGACTACTGCAATGCACTCCTCATCGGGATCCCTAACAAAAGCATCCAGAAGCTACAATACATTCAGAACAGCGCTGCTAGGATCCTGATGAGAGTGCGCAAGTATGATCACATCACCCACATCCTCAAAGCACTACACTGGCTACCCGTGAATCTAAGGATTGAATTCAAGGTCTCCGTCCTCACCCACCAGTGTGTCCATGGAACTGCCCCTCCCTACCTCAAGGAACTCCTCACCCCCCATACCTCCTTACGGACCACCCGCTCCAGCAACTCCAACTTCCTCAAACCCCCCAGGACTAAGCTCCGTACTATGGGAGACCGGGCCTTCTGCTCGGCTGCTCCCAGTCTGTGGAATGCTCTCCCCGACCAAATGAGAGCACCACAGACCGTGGAGGCTTTTAAAAAAGGCCTCAAGACCCTTCTCTTCAAAAGAGCCTTTGCCTAGACCCTTTTATATCCCTTTTATTTATTTTTTATTTTTGTATTGCTTTTTATTAAATTCTACTGTGTTGTGTAATGTTTATTTATACTGTTCATGCTGACTACTTGTAGCACTTTGGGATCTGAGATCAGATATAAAGTGCTTTATAAATGGAACCCATTATCATTATTATTATAAGAGCCAACAATGCCTTCATGTCTGAAAAACCTGAGAGCATCTTTCACTGGAATAAATGGGGCTCATCTTGGAATGTGGTATCTCCAGGTGTTCTTAGTACAGCCATCACTATGATGTCATTGCAAGTCCAAATTGTAATCCCCGTTACATTGAACAAGCTAAAAATGCAAATAGCAAAAACTTGCATGCCTTCTGGTTCAGTCTTCAATCTGCATCAGTTGTTTATAATAACACATTTTTTTTGCTAAATGAACAAATGTAGTGTCCATTCCGGTTTGAAATGTGTTAGATGGGGGCCAGTTTCCCATAATTTCATATTCCCACCGTTAGCCCACCAAAACGACAATATTCATATTTTGCCACAAGTGATATGTGGTACAGCAAATCTGCCAGAAATACGTCAGTTGCTGATAGCTAATATATTCATCATATTGTTTGGATGTTAGTCTTCATGTGGATGTCAAACTTTAAATCCACTCAAAGCACTCTTCTAAGTGTGTCAAAGGGAAAGCCACTGGTGGAGAGACAGAGTTTCAACATGGGGGCCCTTTGCTGCAGCAACATATTGGAGCTTTTAGAAGCGAGTCCGTGTTTGAGTGTTTATCTCACTGTCCAACAGTCTCTGGCTTAATCTATCCTGAGCTTTCAGACTTTAAATCAGAGCAGCATGCAACAGGGGGTTGAGTTCCTGTGCTGGAGGCCTTGGGGTCTGAAGCCTCGCTCGCTTCTTTGTTTCCAGCTTTCAGCCGTGCCTACACACCACACCACACACACACACACACACACACAACACACACACAACTCTAAACCCCCTTCCAAAATATCTCTTGCACGCTACACTCTTGCATTCGTTCCACCGTCCACCCCCTGCCTCTTGTCATTGCCTAAACCCCTGCATCCCCCCCACCCCCTCTCCCTTTGCCAAGCCAATGGTGAATTAGCCTTTTTCCATGGCTTTACTCTTTTCTTAGTGCCACCCCCTCCCCACCACCACCACTGGCCCCTCCATCACCTCTCTATCTGCTGGTACGCGGCCCATCATTAATCTGCACCACAGCCCAAAATGACCTCTCAAAAAAACAGTCCACAGGGGCTACTGCTGAGAAAGGGGGGGGGGGGGGTCCTTCACCTCTCATTAAGGGTAAATAGACGTCCCCTTCCCGTACCCTGACTCCCCTCCCCATCGCTAGCTCGCTATTTCAAACTAATCGCATGTGCTCATTAGCATGGCGCCCCCATTCGGGTCCTGCGGTGCATTATCAGGTCGGGGGGAGCAATGGACGCCTCTCTTTTTGTTGGAGCTGGCGTTTAGAGATGCTAAATATGAGCCCCTTTACCTACCCTCACTACCTCTTCACCACCCCCCATATCAGAATAAGAATCGGTTTTTATTATCAAGTAGGTTTACACATACGAGGACTTTGCTTTGGTGTAAATGGTGCAAACAAAGACACAGACATAAAAATTAAATAAATTAAATACAAATAAATATTACTATTAGAAAATATATTTAAAAATATTTGAAAGACTATTGTAAAAAATATAAAATAAAGACAATATTTACACAAAATATAAATATGTAAGAAACTGGGTAAAGTCAAATAAAATATTACAAATACTATATTCAAAGAGCTGTGCAAATGTAAAATGAGGTATCATGTGGAATGTGTTACATTAATGCTCAGTCGTATACTGTGCATTAATGTAATGCATAATGTATGGGTTGGATAATGGTACTATAATCTATAGTACAGTAGTATAATATATAGAATACATAATATAGTAGTGTAACTCCTCCACCAAGTCTTGTTTAAAGGAAGTCCGCCCCTGATCCAGTGACTCATGCCAAGTCTGAGCGAGTGCTTTGCCAGTCTGCAACCCCCCAAGTCACAAGGCTCTCAGCTGAGTCCGTCTCAGCCTCAGTCTGCACCCAGACTGTGGTGGACTGAGCCTAACACCTAACAAAGCCAGCACAGCTTTTACTTCACTGTGCTTTCCAAAGGTTTAGCTAAACTCATGATGATCAGCAAAGGATGAGGCATGGGAAAAAGTTGCTAAGGGTTAGCAGCACATGGATACACACACATAATAAGCGAGGGATATACACACAGATGTTCCTCGATTCTTATGCCAGTCAACAATAATGAAAAGTGATGTAACCAAAATATTATTTCATAATTAAATTCAGTGACTTGCCAATGACGCCCTGGATTCTGCTGTTAATCCCTATGATATTATGGAAAGTGAGTTGTGCAGTGTGTGCTCAGGCCTGTGAATTATAGTTAGCCCTGTACTATTTCACACTGTCAGATAATAACAGACAGACAACACACGCTGGCCATCCACTTTGCAGACATACTGTCTATGACTTAATAACAATTTTATGTTGCACGCACACTTTTCATCCAGCTTTGGGAAGACATGAGGCTCTACAACTCAAATAATGCCACGCCGAAGGATGACCTCATATTTATTGCTCTCTTCTTGTTTGACTTTTATGCGAAGGACATTATGAGTGTATGAATCAAATGTGATCATAAAGTATTATTTAAGTGTGTAACTTGTTTTGCAGGATTATACATCAAAGGTTACAATGACGTTATATCACATGAAATCATACAGGTTGTAAACATGCTAACATTTGCATATGTTTAGTTATTATAATGAAACAAACTTGACATATGTGTTATAATATGATTAGAACACTGTATAATTATAGTTTAAAAACACTCAATGATATTCATAATGCTTTATTATAATCAATAAACACATTATAATGCAATTCATAATGACTTATAAGGTCAAGTTACAATATCGTAACATAATGACATCACTATGTAACACTGGTGCTTCTATTGGCTAGCGCTTACACATTGTACGTGATAGGCTAAGGGATAGACATTAAAGCATGTAAACATGTCATTGTATGCACAACATACAATATGAAACTGAAAGGAGCATAACTATGTATATATAACTATCTGTAGATGTCAGAGACATGTAGTTGAGCAACAAGTACAGTATTTGCCTTTGAAAGGTTTAGCATTCTCAAATTTCAATATGGATGTTAATATGCTAATGTTCAAACTTCTCCCAGGACTTCACACCTCAATACCCTTCTACTTTTCATCCACAAAAAGACCCCCAACCTCCTGCCTCGTGAAAACACTAGATTTCACAAAACAATGTGTCAAACAGGTCATTGATATTCGGCCTCTTTGCCATGAAACTTTTCTCTCTAGGTGTCAGAGATACCCATTGTCCACACCCCCCACAACCCTTGAGAAACCACCCACTCTCGGGCCCAGACCTGACATGGCTGACCCTTGGTGTCAAACCCTTGCCCCCCATCCTGCGACCCCTTCGCCAAGCCCCTTCACTCTGACTGTTGCACTATGGGAAACACAGTGAGAAGTGAGGGAGAGAAAGAGTTGGGGGTGAGTGTGCGTATATGTTTGTGTTGTGAGGGGGGGGGGGGGGGGGGTCACATCCCCAATCAGTGATGTAAAACAGAACCATTGTCAGGGTGGCATGGAGAAAAAAAACCCTGATTAATGCAAACGGGGGTGTTTGTTTGAGAGATGAAAGGGGAGAATAGGGGAAGGCGGGGGAGTGAGAGAGCGAGGGAGAGAATATATCACAGAGAAAGAGAGGGGAGAGAAGAATTAGAGCATGAGAAGGTTCTCAACGCATCTGTGAGTCTGCTTAATGTCCAGCAGAAGAGATCTGCAGGGGCTGACAAGGGTGTGTGTGTGTATGTGTGTGTGTGAGGGACAGGCACTGATGAGGTGTTCTAGAGTGTGTGTGTGTGTATGTGTGTGTGTGTGTGTGTGTGTGTGTGTGTGTGTGTGTGTGTGTGTGTGTGCGTGTGCATGTGTGTGTTGTGTGCGTGTGTGTGTGTGTGTGTGTGTGTTGGGGGGGCTGGAAAGATGTTATGTAACCTCCTCTCTAGAGAGAAGAGAGGCGAGGGTCAGAGCGAGGGAGGAGAGGAGGAATGTCATGAGTAAGGAAGAGAAGAGGGATAAACTAACTTTCTACACAGTCACTTTTCTCTGTCGGAGGTATGCGAGGCTTTCAGCGTCCTACTTCTCTGTTTCTGACCTCATTCATTTATCAACACCGTTTCCTTGTGTCCTGCTCTCTCCATGCTCCTTATGTTTACACTCTAACACATACTATTCCTATATATACACACACACACACACACACACGCACCTCACACACCCCTCCCCCATACTGTCCATCTATCATACAAACGCATTTCCTATATTTCTTCTAGAATATTTCAGACCTGGACTGGGTTGCACCAGTTATTCATCCTACCGGCTTGTTTTCTCATTAGCGATTTACTTAGCTCTTAGTCAGCAGAACCCTTGAACACATTTATTATTGCAGCTTCATATTTGTATATTATGTGTCTCTCCTGGACATGTCTCCATGCTTTAATGCTCAAAAAGCTCTTTAATGTTCTCATACTGCCTGTGCTGCAGCACCTCTTTTCCCCCTCTGTCTGAAACCAGAGCCCAGTCTGCTCTGATTGGTTAGCTGCCGGCTCTGTTGTGATTGGTCAATGGCTTAGAGATGTACCCCCCCTTAGCCTATCACGTACAATGTGTTGAAGTGCTAGCCACGTAGAAGCACGTGTGTTACATTGTGTTGTCACAATGATACCAAAGTAAAAATATAGTAATCCAATGGAGGGGTTTTCAAGAAGGGGGGTAGTGGGAGGTAAATGTGGAATTGTAGCCTTTGCAGAACATTTACATGCACACAAACCTATTTAACACGATACAGGACACGGAAACCCCCCCAAAAACGTCCTAGGGCCTCTTTACTATGCCAAAAGATACGGTTAAAAACATTTGAGTTTACTTGTGTTTCGACTCTTTATCCAAATGTGAGAAAACAACATTTTCTTCAAGAATTCCCAGTAACAGTGGGGGAGTAATTGATGTATGAAATGGTCATTTTGTAGGTAAAGTGTTAATGTAATAATGTGTAAATCAAGGGACTTTCTAAAAAAGTTTTTTTTGTTATGCTTCCATTTATTTGACTGGCAGTGACTTATTAAAGCTATTTCCATATGTACCAGAATGTATCAGCAGAGGCCATAACCAGTTATCTCTATGCCCGAGATGTGGTTTGACCCATTTTAAATGTAGCAAAGTGTCTCAATTAGTAAAAGCAACACCTACGTAATATCTAGGCTACATCTGAACTCCCTTGTACACATAACTTCAGGCGTAAAACCCATATGTACTCAAATCCAACACGACAGCGTATCAAAACAAACACTATCTGGGTCTGGGCCTCATGAACTGTCAGCACAGAGTCGATATAAGGTGGAATGTGATACACGATTTGGCCTTCAGCTTTTCACATTCTGCCCAAAGACATTTACTCTGATCTCCGCTTTGGAAACCGGCTGTTGTTTTCACAGTGTTGGATTTACTCTGATTTAGCCTTCATGTTATGCAACTTCTTCATGATGTGAATGTGTTAAAGTCGCCACGAGTAAATGAATCGAACTCCAGGGGTGTGAGGGGCGGGGGAGGGTCTGCTGGCTGCAGTTAGACCACAGGTTATTGTCGAAATCAAAATGCGTGTTTGTGTTGAGTCACTGCTCTCGGTTGGCGGTACATTACTGAGCGCTGCGTAATGTAATGTGTCATCCCCAGGGTCAATAGAGCAGTACACTGTAATAATGAAACCAGATGATGTCATTTTGGCTCTATAACATAATGATATCATTTGCTTTTTAATATATTCATTTTCTAATCAATGTCTTGTGAAATCTTCTGGCATTTGATATTCCTTTCAACATTGACACAGTTTTTATTTTCAGTCTCTATTATGGCTCCATCTGTCTTGTTGTAGTATGCAATATGATTATTGAGTGCTTAATATACTAAAAGCCATTTCCCATGTTGTGGGTCTAGGATATTTGCGCTAGCCAGCCCCAATAGCTTCTGTTTTCCAAAATATGATCTGTTTTTTAATTGTTTTGTGTGTTTTTGTATTTCTTCTCACTTTGACCATCGTAAGAATGTATTGTGTTGTATCTGTTTGATCCTGTAAAGCACTTTGAATTGCATCACTGTATGAATTGTGTTATACAAATAAATTGCCTTGACTTGCCTTACTAAGAAAAACATAATATACATCTATATTTATACAGATGCATGTTCTTACCTCTCCCTACTAGTTAATGAGTACATAGCCTGATGAATGAAACTTATTTCCATTTTTTCAAAGAACGTTATTTTTGGTATACAAAATAAACTGGAGAAAAATGTCAAAATTCCCCTATTTTCTGTCAAATTGTGGGCCTGCTTTACAAGGAAGAACCAAGACAACCAAACGGCCATTTAATGGGGCTTCAGAAGGGACAAACTGCACCCAGCAGAAGATATCTAACGGATGAACGGTTGCAGTTTTTTAAAAGTTGCATAGGCACCTAAACTGAGTAGTTAGGTTTAGGAATAAGATTATTGATCAGGTAAACATGTATTGGTGTTGGGGTTAGGGTTAGGGTCAGTATTCCTTAACTTTTTATGTAATTTCAACTAAATGATGTTCGTTCCGTCACTTTGCTTGCATTCGTCATCTAAAATATCGTGGGGGGAATGTCCTGTGTTTGTTTGACTCACCCCATTACCACCCTGAGCAGACTTCATCAGTTTCTACACCAGACTTCTTCATTTGCTCATGTCACAACTGTAATGGCAGTTAGAAGTACTCGACTTCTGGTATTGGTATCGGTGAGCAATCATAACAGATGATAACAGCGATTGACACCATTGATTTAATCGGCTAATATCATACAAAGCGGTTGCAAATAAATGTATTTGTAAGCCAACTCCACCTTTCCAATGTCAGAAGTAGGGGTGCTGTGGTCAACAATTGTTTAAACAAATAATGAAGTTCTCTCTCAAACTAGCCCTCAAGTGTGCTCAATTGGAGTATCTTAAAGCACTTTGCCTTCAGATCAGCGATAGGTTGTTTGAGCATACAACAGCTTTCAGATTCAAATGATCATGGCCAACATTGGTTGTCTGGTGGAACTTGTGTGACGATTTCAGCCAACGGGAATTGATAATGGTGGAAAAGGGACAATAAAGCCACCAAGGACTCTAGAAAGTTAAATGAATGAGAAATGGAAATAAATCACATTTCATCCTGAATTGCTTCAACCACAAACAAATCATCAAGAGCTGCAATGGCTCTCTGCTCAGCTTGGCTTCATTAAAAGAGCCGGCAGACTCTAAGGGGAGGAGGAGTGGGGGTGCTGATTCTCCTAAGCCCCGTCAGTTTGTTTATGCTGTAACAGGGGGGAGGAGGGCAGCCTTGCTGTGTGTGTATCTACGAGTGTGTGTATGAGTGTGTGTTTTGGACTTTTTCTAACTCAGAGCCGGGCTCCTCGGCCCATAATGAATGGTCCCTGATGGAGGTGGGGCCGGACAATAGGAGCCTTTCAGTGGGGCAGTGGGGCCCCCGTCCCGGACCCGTCCTGGCCCGTCCTGTAGGCACATTGTTGCCCCTCTGTAACTCCTGCCAGCTGGGCCTGGAGGGAAACTTCAACTCAGTGGGGGCCAGAGACACTACGGCCCACAATCCTGTGCTGATGTGTGTGTGCATGCACGCACTGATGCTTCTCTGCAAATTGGATTACAGAGTTATAAACATATGAGAGGAACAGAGGGGAGACAGTGCCAAAGAGAGTATGCAAGAAGATTCAGTATACATACACACACACATACACACTTGTTCATCATTATACATTTTATAACATTCAAAAAAAGCTAAATCATAAGTTACACGTGTCTTTCTTAAGTGAGACGAAAAGCCGGTAGTACTGTATGACAGCTTTACTTTAATTTATAATAATGATATCTATCATATTCTTTGTCTAATTTCCTCTATTAAGGTATACATTTAAAACTTAATCTGCTTTCAAAAGAGGGTTCCTGTTTTAAAACGTTGTGACCAACACTAGGGGGCAGTGTTCCTATGAGTAAAGAGAGCAGCAGCACCCATCAGCACCCGAGAGTCAGAGGCTCTCTGTCACTGCAGGCTTCACCCACAGCCCTGGCCTGGTAGAAAGGCCCCCCGTCGTGTCTGTAGTAGCCCGTCTAATTCTGTCCTGTTACATAACCTCACTCTCTTTTAAGATTTGGGTTTTATTATTCTCAGGGTTTTAATTATGATGTTTGTGTCCAAAGCTTACCCTGGAATGCATCACAACAACATCGAAGCATACTCAAAGTGATAGTATCTCTCCCCCTAAGCTTTCAGTCTGTGTAATCATATTGTTGGTACTGTATGGCTGCTTGAGTGGAAACACAAATGACGCTGTGCAAGAACCTGTGTTTGCACGCATGTAAGCCTGGTCAAGCATGTTCATGCATGCCCTGTGTTTTCCAATATCTGAATCCACCATGGCCTACCTATATTTAGCATTATTATGGTATGTTACAGTATGCCATGGCATTTCACATTATATTTTGACATATCAAGTCATGATAAAGCATGTTAGCTCAAGGTAAGATATGCTTTCATATAATGCGATGTCATGTTACATGGTCATTTGTTTTATGCTATGTTACAGTATATGGTATGTTATGCCATGTCATGATTTGGTAAATTACATCAAACCATGTAATGTGACAGTGAGGTAAGTAATGTCATGTCATTTTATGTTACACAATGTTATGTCATGTTATCCAAAGTTACAGCATGCTATGTCATTGTATCTTATGCAACAGTATGTTTTGTAATGGTATGATACATTATTTTATATAAAAGTATATTGTGTCATATCATCTTTTGTCTTTTATCCTACATGGCATGTCATTTCAAGTCACAAATGTCCCATCATACCATGTCAGTATTGCTACAGTACTGTATCAGTTGTGACCATCTGGTATATTATGCCATGTCATGTAATGTTGTGGTATGTTATATTTCAAGTGTGTCATTTTGGATGAAGTCTCCCATGAGAGCAGGAGTATTCCCACTCTGCCATTACTAATATATTCGGATGCAGCGGATGGGAATTACCTATGGTGACAGGGGGAACAGGGTGGGACCGGGAGCCCCTTAATCTGCCCTGTGGACGCCTTAATCCCATTACTGTGTGAGGGAGCAGGAGCCCCAGGATGCTCTAGCTCACTGCCCACAGCCCAGCGACAAAGCTCATGGCTGGCCTTTGAAGTGGGAGCTGACCTAAAGGGAACCTCGTTTGGTTTCCTGGAGGTGTGACAGCAGCGGTTACAGACCAGCGGTTATACAGTAGGACAGCAGCATTTCCACAGGGAACTCCTAATGGTTCTAATCTGAGTGATACACGTACAATTATAGTTTCTGAAATTCCGCGGCTATAAAACAAGGTTCGAGTCACTGCACACATGCATCTGATTATGCCACTTAGTCTACTTTTGGGGGTTTAAATTGCACTATTTTTGAAACAATTAACATCTGGCGTGTTAACATTTTTAAATAAAAATCTAATTTATCAAGAATGTTTTCCATGAAATGACATTATCATCATACACCTACCTCTTATTTCAAGATACCAGCCATTCAGTAAAAACAAGTACGGACATCTATCCCATTGGATACGAGTTAAATCGTACCAGAATACTTCGCTGTTTTCATAGGAAATAATACTCACAACATATCCTGGATCCAGCCCAGTGTATTTTTTGTTTCTGTTTCCACTACATTCACTGTGGAACCACACTGCCATTTTAATTTCCTCTCCCATGGTGCCGTTGTGTTTGGGGTTTCTTTTTCGGACTTCTGAGTCACTTAAGCCTTTGATGTGTCCAAATCCTTACCTCTATTATTTCTTATTGGTCCCAACAGAAAGGAGTTGTTCCATCATTGGTCCCTACTTTTTATTTTCTCTTTTACGTTGAATTCACTTTAGGCCTGATTTCGCACTAAAGGTGTGTTGGCATGCACAAGCCTGTCAGTCTGTGCTGAAATGGGAAGTGTGTGTGTGTGTGTGTGTGTGTGTGTGTGTGTGTGTGTGTGTGTGTGTGTGTGTGTGTGTGTGTGTGTGTGTGTGTGTGTGTGTGTGTGTGTGTGTGTGTGTGTGTGTGTGTGTGTGTGTGTGTGTGTGTGGATTCACAGTATGTGTGGCTACATGCCTGCCTTCTTATATATCCTCTATGTGCCAGCACACAAACCTGTTTACGTGAGGATGTGTTGGCTGATCTGCCAAAGGGGACACAATCCATCTTCTGGGCCACAGGTCCCAACTCGTCTGCGTATAGGTGTGTGTGTTTGTAAGACTGTGTGTGACTGTGTGTGACTGTGTGTGGCTGTGTTGACGGCTAGGTACAGCAGCAGGTACCATCCTGTGAAGGAGTTTGGGGAAATGTGGTTGAAAATGCTAGGATCTATGTTTTTCCTTGGATGTTGATCTTGGATTTCTATTTGTATTCATGCAAAGCAAACGTTAGGCTATTTAAGAAATACATCATGGCATGGCTGTGCGTCACCTCTGCTAAGCTAAAGGCAGCTAATGTTTGGCGTAACGATGTTTAGTTGTCTCCTCCAGTCCCTTGTTAACAACCGCTGTGTTTAGGACACATAAAGCTTCAGACATTCAAATAATACGTTTAAATAAACCATAGTAGTAAAATCCTCATTTACGGGTTTTAGGACTCATTCCTGCACCACTACTATGGTTTATGACATGTATAACTTAACCAGGTTGGTATAACTATGTCACTCTATGGGAGAGTCGCTAAATAGTAATATTTTCTATGTTTACTCAAACCTACATGTGCTTGTCATTATAAACCACTTAAATCTTTCAGAGAAAACAAGTCCTGAAGAATTTAAACAAAAGTGGTAAATTGTAAAAGCGCAAGTTAGGGTTTTAAAGCAACGAAGTTAAACAAATGTTTTTTTTGCAAAATCAACAATATTTCTCTATCAACTGCTTCTACAATGATTTGTATACCAATAGGATTATATAAGGCATTACAATTAGAGAAGCCGCCGATCGATATTCACTCTCGGCCGATCGATCGGTGCTCTCTATAAAGGCCGATCAGGAGAGCCGATCACATGACGTAAAATACATAAGACTTTTCTCTGTGAACGGCAAAACAAGCTCGCCAAAATGGCTTCACTGGTCTGGCAGTATTTTAAGGTGTCCGGAAAGAAAATAGCGGTATGCAACGTGTGTGAAGCAAAAATCCTGCAGCTCCGTCCCGCTGTGACGGACCGGTGAGCGGAGCGAAACACACACTAACGGAGCGTCCACACTACAGCTTCAAAAAAAGCTTGGAGCTGGGCGTGTCTGAAGCTTGGGGATTTTATTCGAGCAACTCGACCAACAACCAATCACATGAATCTCCCGCCCCCGACATACAAAGCAAAAAACCTCGGGGATTAATGCGAGCAATATATATAAACTCCCCAAACAGGCGAAAACCTACCAGTTTCACCCACTGTCTCTGCCACCTCCCTCCATGACTGGTTCTTCCGGTTTGTATCCCGGTAGGTGAAGAGGGTCTGGTCATACAAAACTGGGTGATTTGCTACGGCGATAAATAGTTTCTCCTCCATCTTTTTTTGAAATATAGAAATCAACGGCGGGATATCTCTCCCAGTTTAGACGCGGTTTGATTGGCTAGCGCTTGAGCTGTCAGATTTTCAGAAACGGGATTTGATTGGCTGGCGCTGGCTACGCCGGAGACGGCGGAGACGAAACTGTTTTTGAAGCTGTCGACGCTGTAGTGTGGACGCAGCGTAAGAGTTAGACCTAACACACGTAGCTATGTTATCTACCTCTGGAACAAGATAAACTAGTTATAAATATGTTTATTCTTCACTGTCGGGTCACTCATTACTGGATCAGTGAGCTGCATGAGATACTGACAGGCTGTCAGGAGAGGGAGAGAGGGAAAGAGGAAAAGAGAACGCTTCCAGTCATTTCTCCCGTGTTATTATCCAAAGTTAACTTGAATAATGTACTTTATTTGAATGTAATAATTATGTTGGTTGTTGTTTGTGGAAGCGCATCATGTATTAAAAAATTCACTTTCCGATCCGTTACGATTATAAATTAAGCAATATAAAAATGATCCCCATTAACTGAGTTTTAAACATCACTTTAAATGGAAGATCCCCATAGCCCCCACCCACCCTATGATCGGATCGGCCGATACTGATTCCGGTGATCGGCCCCAAAAACCCTGATCGGAGCATCCCTAATTACAATATGCACGTTGATATTTAATCATACCAAATGTAACAGTTGCCGCTATGTGGCCGTTGTTGGCATTACATTGATTACACCTACATATTTAGTGAATTTGATTCATGCTTGTTATAAAAATGCTTCTTCTCTTCAAAGTTTGTTTTCCAGTTCTCAGCTGCACCCATTTGCAGTTCTCTCAGCGCGTGGTTGTGTGTGTGTGGCTGGATATATTTGAGTACATGGTTACAAAGCTCTGGCTATGCCAAGCATTCAGACGGATGCTAACTTTAGCGTAATGTGTACATGCGCTGCTTGCGCATGTAACCACAAATGCACAGGCTGGGGATTTTATTTTGTTCTAACAAAAGCCAAGTGGAGCTAAGGGTTGCAAGGAAGAGATCATATATATATTTATGTGTGTGTGTTATGAAAGGGATGCCTAAATTGCGGTGAGGCTGTCTCGGCAGACAAGGTTATACGGTTTGTTTACATGAGCATTTAAGGGTTTTTGTGGCCTCCACTTCCCCAGTGCAATCAAGCATAGTCAGCCAACTAGGTCAGAGTTTCTCAACCAGCTCGTCTCAAACGGGTTTTGAGGAAATCCTGAGAAGGTTGGAAAAAAAGAGAAAGTAAATGAGAGAATGTTGTGCTATCCTTTCATAGTCCCAGTGCTGTATATCTGGGAATGTAAGCGTCCCTGCCTGGTATGCTCATTAGATGAAGCTCACATGAAGAGTGCCATTTGAATTGACTACATCTAGGTCACGATCTTGTGGCTGACTCAACGTTTTGGGCCTGATGAGAACAAGCTTAACAACATTTGATGTGGGTTATTGACCTTGTTGAAATGTCTGCTTGTGCATGCATTGATGGGGTGTCTTTAATGTGTGCGTAAAGCTACTTTCACATGATACGCGATTTGGTTGCTCAACTAGAGGTAGAGAGCCTTGCAAGGAAAACAGCCAGTTAAGTTTAATTTCTAAGGTTGCCTCCCCTGCTAGCTTGCGCTGAGGTAGGCAGCTATCGAGGTCAAAGTTGAATTGGTTTGAACTTTGAGTACAGCGCTCGGCAGCGTTCGTGCGAGGGTAGCGCTTTAACGTAGTTCTTCTACTCTCTACATAGAAACACAACGTTAGCGCAGAGTCGATCTACAGCTGGTCATGTTAGGGCAGCTTAAAGCCTCAGATTTTTGGAAAGAACAGTAGCTAAAACAGAGAAAGCAGGTAGAATCATTCCTTTATCCTGAGCATTTGCCATTTTGTGCACATGTCCATGCGCCTCTGCACACTCACATACAGCATGTGCTTGGTTCTAATTGTCTGTCCTGTCTGCCCACATTAGCGGCCTGTTTGTTCCACAGGCCTGATGTTTGTCCTGGGCCCCCATAAGGACAAGCCCAACCAAAGATGGGGGGAAAGGATATATGGGAGGGGACGCCAATGGTGGGGAAAGTAAGTGTGTGTATGTGTGTGTATGAGGGGTCTTGCTATGGTTCCTGGCCCCTAATGGGATCAGAGGGGAGTGGTGGCGTAAGGGGGATAAGGTCAAGCTGAGGTGCTGCCAACTCTGGTTAACCACAAGCGGACCCGACCCCAGGGACAGGTGCCCTCTCACGCCATTGCTCCCACTCTCCTTTTAATCCACATTTTGTCTACACCAACCCCCCTTCCATCTCACACTAATTTTTCTCTCATTTTATTGTCCTTTTCTATTTTTCCTTTCTTCCCCACAACGCTCCTCCTGTCGGCACTTCATGGTGCAACGACGATAGACAGAAGGTTTATTTCACTTAAATCAAAATGGAAGCCATATTGTTATTGCTTTTTAAGTAGCAGAAGGAAGCTTTGCAACAAAACCCCAAGTCCCCTGACTTCATTACAACAGAACAAAATCCTTAAACTACGCTATTGTTAGTCCTTCTGCATTAAATGATAGATACAAAACTACATCTCATGACAAAAAAGGTTAAAAGTTATAGGACAATGACCAGGCTGGACTTTGTTAAAGATGTTTCCTCTACAACTTTCGTATTTTTTTGTTGCAGTTAAAACACAGAAACATTTGCTTTCAAACTCACAAAAGCAAATGTCGTTGCATCCATTACAATTTCATAATATTCAAAAAGATCACCTGAGATAGTAATATCTGGTTAAACTTTTTTAATGGTTCTAATGCCTGGTCTTTGTAACCATTGCTAATGTGAATTGTTACCACCTGACAGGGCTGACCCAAAATCCAGTACTGACAGTTCACAAGTGCCTTCAAAAATAACAGAATGTCTGCCTTATACTAATGAAAAAATGAAATGAGAAAAAAACAACCTTCAGGCATTTTGGCCAAGCATAAACTCTTGCACGGATAGCGCTGAAAACTGCCCCGAAGCAGGTAACCTAGTGTTTTTTAATATTCATTCCAGCTTGGTTTCAGAATGCTCAAAATCCCCCTCGATCAGAAAAGGTAAGACAATAAAGAAGTCTCAAAAGGGCCTAAAGAGCAGTTTCTGTTTGAAAAAATCTATTGAAATTAGGTCTGCTCTGGTGGAGGAACGATCAGAATGGCCTGAGTGTGCATTTCTCCACCCCTCTTAACAATTAAAGAAAGGGCATGGTCTCTTCCTGATTGGTGACGAGGGGAAAACGCACCAAGCTGCCCTCAATCCTTTAATTAGGAGACAACAGGTGATCTGAATAACCTTCCACTCAAATCAGGGTATGTGATGTTCATCTAAAAATAAATTGGGGAAAAGAAAATGACTACAAAAGACTTCAAATCATACTTATTTCACACTTGTATTGACTTTGACACAGTAACACCCTGCCAAATGTATGATCAAAAATCCCTCTTGTTGCGCTGAAGATGTGACACAATGTGGCTCTGTCAAACAGTATACAATATTAAAAAGTTGACCAGATATAGGCCCACTAGCTATTTTTGTTACCTATTTTATGTAACTGTAATGCAATTTGTAATTCGGAATGATCCGATCGATCAGCCGCCGATCGTTATCGGCCGATATTCACTCTCGGTATACATATGACATATAAACATATATAATGCAGCCGAACCGTGTATTACAATGGCGTTATGTGATGACTTTCAAAGAGAAAAGCAAGCACACTCGGATTAAAGTATTATTTGTTTCGGATTTCATAAACACCATATCCCAACATGTTATTTTTGAAATTCAGTTCCTGACGGACGGCAAAAAAGCCAGAGATTATAGAATTAAACAAATAAATACAAACAAAGATAATTGTGCGTTATTGTTGAGTAAATCACAGTGTGTTATTTAGAAAAGAATAACAAATTAGAAGGAAAAAAAGATTTAAAAAATACATTTGTCAGTATTCTGAGCCCCATTTATTTTCCTCACGGATGGCAAAAAAAGTCAGACATTATACAATTTAAAATAAAAACAATAATCGTGGCTTGATATTGAGTAAGAACATGTTTTTATGAACCACACAGCTTCTGGTCTTCTAAGACCCGACCGGACAAAAAGACGTGGTGCACAAAACATACTACCAATAGAAATACATTGCTTTTAAAATTGTTCTGTGTGACACGAAAAAAAGTGGGAAATCGTGTTGGTGAACACGAATCAATAGATTACATTTTGTGACTATACACGAAATGCATTGAGACTGGGTTGGATTTTCCCATGTCAGGTAGCATAGTGACGGCAAGGCGGTTGTGTAAGAGGATTCCTGACATGCATCTCTCTTTATGTGTTTGTTTACTGGTGTTTGTTAGCTTTCTTGTCAGTGCATGCATGCAACATATCCCCGTGTATGTGAATGCCTGTAGATGTGTGTAGCTCTCTGCGTGTAAACCCACACATACGTCAACACCATCTACCTTTTACTTAATCTATGCTAGGGCAGGAAGGATCAGCATATGACTCGAGGAGAAACAGCTTCACACCACACATTTTAGGGTGCAGTATTTACGGTTGTGTCAACATGAGCAGAAAGAAGTAGAGGTAGAGATGGAGTGTATGATGAAGAGGAAGTCACTCTGGTGAGATAAACAGCTCTCACACTGCAGGGCTGGTTGACAAACCACATTGTACGTAAGAGAGCAGACAGGTACACAGGCTGAGTGTGCAGATGTGAGTTAGATGAGAGGCTACCATTAGTACACCAGCTGCCTCGTACACACACAAACAATCACACATACATATGACAATCTTCTTCACATACCAAAACATGCATGAACATGATGCACACCTTGAAAAGTGCCAACCCAGTCTCACGGCATTTCGTGTATAGTCACAACATTTAATCTATTGATTCGTGTTCACCAACACCATTTTCCCCTTTTTTCCGTGTCACACAGGACGATTTTAAAAGCAATGTATTTGTATTGGTAGTATGTTTTGTGCACCACGTCTTTTTGTCCGTTCGGGTCGTGGAAGACCGGAAGCTGTGTGGTTCATAAAAACATGTTCTTACTCAATATCAAGCCACGATTATTGTTTTTATTTTAAATCGTATAATGTCGGACTTTTTTTGCCGTCTGTCAGGAAAATAAATGGGTCTCAGAGCCTCAGGATACTGAAATCTGTATTTTTTAAATATTTTTTTCCTTCTAATTGGTTATTCTTTTCTAAATAACACACTGTTATTTACTCACCAATAACACACAATTATCCTTGTTTTTATTTATTTGTTTAATTCTATAATCTCTGGCTTTAATAAATAATTAAATAATAATAAATAAAGTAACCGGAAACAGATACACACCCACTGAACTGATTACCCAAGATCCTCAGCTATGGTTTAAGGTTGTGATTGGATTGTTTAGCCGCAATGCACGTTGGGACATGGTGTTAATGCGATATTAAATCCGAAAAACTTAAAAAAACTTTAAAAAAATAATACTTTAATCCGAGTGTGCTTGCTTTTCTCTTTGGAAGTCATCACATAACGGCATTGTAATACACGGTTCGGCTGCATTAAATATGACACATCTAACGTAGTTATTTATTTATAGAGCCCTGATCAGAAGACCTTTTGACAAACTGGAAGAACCGCCACCGAAACTGAATACGTGACGTGGATCATAAATATATCAGCAATTAAACAACATCTCTCTTCACGCAATACGTCTCCTTGCAGTATCAACATTAGTACGGCTGACTTTTATATTTGATCCAATTGTTAAATAAATATATATTTACACCATAACGGTGCACAGCTGATATAAAAGGACTTGTAGTTTTTAAAGATATTACTGATTTTCTTTGAATATAAGAATGTAAATACTGAGTTGAGAGAATAGTCAGGGGTTTTGAGAGATGGGAGACACATCTATGGAATCACAATTTCAATAGCTTACCATTAAATGACGGATCTTTCTGTCTGTGATGTTTTACAAATCAGATATTAATGTGTAGAAGTAAAACATGTGAAATAATATAGTAATACTACCAATAGAAATACATTGCTTTTAAAATCGTTCTGTGTGACACGAAAAAAAGGGGAAAATCGTGTTGGTGAATACGAATCAATAGATTACATGTTGTGACGATAACACGAAATGCCGAGAGGCTGGGTTGAAAGTGCATTGCACATATCAGTTGAACATCAGCAGATGTACAAGACATTTGTTTTTATACATTTTGATTAAGTTTGCACATGTGTGTGTCATCCGTTCTTGTTTGTGTGCATCTGTTTTTGCATGGTTCTTTGCTAGTAGGAAGCACTTGATGTTTTTATTCCACTTTGCATGAACATGTGACTTCAGAGTATCAGTGTAGAGTATCGCTATTTGTATTTGTGTCTCCATGGTGCTATGCTATTCTCTATTTTAACACTGGGTCCACAGTCAGCCATAGTTGCCCTAAAGCTACTACAATGAACAAGAAACAGTTAGCACTAGACTTAGCATAATAGCATCTTTACACATAGGGAATTAGCCTGTATAGTGTCACCAGACTTTTTACTACCTTTGAACACAGGATCAAAAAATGTCACTACCTTGTACTATCCCTATCTTGACAGACACTTTAACGGGTATTTCACAGTTTTACACATCAAGTCGAGTGCTATTTTTAGATTATGCAATTGCATAATGCAGTGAGAATCAATTCAAATATGCTGCTGTTCAAGTTATGCAAAGTGATACTGTGTTTTATAGATTGACCCATATAAAGGACTGGAACATGGGATATGTGTGGCCTCTGTCAGACAAATTGGTTAAGCAGAGGCCCCTTTAAGTGTGCCTCTATAAGATTTCATAAATACCCACCTTGGGCATTAATAAAAGACTGTATGAAACAAGTGGATGTTCTCAAATAGATATATCCTACCGTTTTGAATCTTTGGATTGTGACTGTCTCTATCCTGGCTTTCTAAACCAGCAGTGATTTGAGAGGATTGAGCGAATAACAACCTAACAATGAACAGATAAATGTTAGGCTTCCAAAATGTTCCAATTCACTTTCATAAACTGGATAACACAATGTGAAAGCATTACTAATACTAAGAAGAAAACTCTGAGAGCACCCAAACTGGACGACACTGTAGGATAGATCAGTCATCAAAAAGTAACCACGCCCTAATGCATACGCTGCTTTACCATCTATTTTACTCTAAATTGGATTTTTATTTACAATATTCACAAAATAATATTTAGGAAATTGTTAAGAGATCAAGGGAGAAGTAAGGTCATTTTATCATAGACTTCTATACACAAATACTTCTTTTTGCATGCCATTGGATTAGACACCTGTTCGTCGTTAGGAAGAGAGCAGGTTTAAGGCACATTGGGTTCACTTTGAACAACATAGAATCGTTTTTAGCTGGTGCACGTCTAAAGCCACAGTGTGCCTGTGTGTGAACCCCACCTACGTCACAGCTTTATTCTGCAGATCATCTCAGATGTCATCTGTATTAATGACTACAATCCGTGAATGAGTCATCCCAGTTCCACTCAGACTTGGTACAGACTGTCCTCATTCACAACAATGTCTTACCTAACTGCAGAGATGCTAAATAACAGGCGGTAGTCGGTCACCAATGTGTTTTCCCGATCAGCAAAGGGCAAATTGATTGGTGTTTGAGGTTGGAAAGCACGTAATCGTTTCCCATTCATCAGTCTGAACCCGTTGTGTTGTGTATAAACATTGTATGAAATGTGCATTGCCCATACACATGTACAGACACATCATGTATCCATAAATAAACACATTGATGCAGGGGGGGGAAAGACAGACCTGCTCACTATAAAACACTATAAGTGCATAAGGAAACATTAGAGGAAGATTTTATTTATTTTGCATTTCGGGAATGAAGTTCAAAGTCGACAGTCAGTATATGCACTAGTTTGTTTATTCTCTAATGCTCAACACTTATTCCCCACATTTTAAATGAACTCCAACATGTCATTCTTATTCTTCAAAGGTTTTTAACTTTATCCTTGAAATGGTATTTTAACAGAAAAGTCAACATTTTGACCTTTTGAAAATATATTACACTAAAACGACATTTTGACATTATTCTCGAAATGCAAACGTCCTCGTCTAATTCCCCCCCCCCCCCCCCCCCCCTCCTAAATGTGTTTCTATTACTCCTCCATAGAGAGAAAGGGATGTAAACACTCCCAGGAACAGATATACACACAGTCTACATATTCTGCACCAATACATACACACATTTGCCAGTGCATGTACAGGAAGTGTGCCTGCATTTTTAGTGTTTTGTGCTAACACTGTGGTTTTGTGCGTGGTGTAGTATCTGCACAATCCCTTCTCATATGGGTGCGTTTGTGTCTGCGATCACTCTGTTCTTTTCCGTATCTCCTGTCACCCAGTGTGGTGCATCTGCAGAGCGCTACAGCATTGTCAAAGCTTTGTTAAGAAGACGCCAGCGCTCGTGTTTGTGTGTGTGTGTGTGATGTGGTTTCAACCTTGCAACATCACAGAGGTTTCCAGTCAATCTTCACAGCAACCAGAGTCTCAAACAGAGGAACTAATGGCGCGTTTCCACTGCAGGCCTCGCTCAGCCTCGCTCGGCCTCGCTCGGTTTGGTTAGGCCTTATTAGGCCCGGCTCACTTTAATGCTGCGCTTCCATTACAGTTTAGGAACTGGGGTAGTTACTATAGTAACACAGTGTAGGCAGAGCCGTGACGTCATCTTCAATGAGAGCCCCAGAAAAACAACACAGCCGTTAGCTGTTAGCACTCAGAGCTCACAGCTCCTCATATCTGTTCAGAAACTAGACAAAAGTTAAACAAGTACAAACCACAGACTGCCTGTGTCATAGCGAATACAGTCGCTGGTTTATTTATGTCTGTATAGGCCGTTGTTGTGAGTGTGGACGGTCGGAGCATATATAACGTTAGCTTAGCCAAGCTCCATTCAGAAAACACGCATTTTAAAAGGGTTTTTCGCCTGCCGTCTGTCTGCAGACTTGTCAAAGCATTAATTCATGGTTTTTACTAACCGGTATCAGTATGTTGTTACTTCGGCATCATTTTGAAACGTGTATTACAATTAAATCACGGTCAAATATGTTCATCTTGTTGTAGTTGTAGCCCCCTTGCCAGCGATTCTCTCTCTAGTTTAGCATACTCAGCCCGACTCAGCCTGGTTGTTCCTGGCCCTAGAACTACGATTTAGTCGGGCCAGAAAAAAGGTGAAAAAGTAGCCCCGGGCCAAAACTAGGCCAAGTGGAAACGCAACCGAAAACGGGCCCTGCACGACTCGGCACGCTTAAAGCGAGCTACACGCTGCAGTGGAAACGCGCCATTAGTGTTCTGACGTTATCGTAAACCATCTTCACTTTCTATTTCCACCTCTTGATATATATTTTTCCCCTTGAATAATAATAATAATAGTACACTCTGTGTCTTGTTGAAATGACAATAAAGTATGTCTAAGTCTAACACAGTGACATCACTATGTAACACTTATATTGGCTAGCACTCCAACACATTGTACTGTATATGTTAAAGGTAGGGTAGGTCATTCACTTCAGAAACACTTTTTGTTATATTCCATGGAATGCTCTTAACATCCCGATAGCAATGAATAAATTAAATGCTTTGACAATAAATACATACAAATATTTCATCTGTGGAAGCCGTGGCGCTGTAAAAAGCAAGTGCAATTATCTGCCTCAGCCCGCGGCAGATAATTAATCAGCACAGGCAGTTTGAGAAAAATAAAGACCTTTTTTAACATTAAAGCATGGAAACACGTCACAGTAGAGACACACAATACAAATATGAACCTGACAATGAGTATATTAGGGCCCCCTTAATAAGTGAACTTATAAAGACATTTTTGTATTTCATTGATGTTGGGATTCTAAGATGCCCTCTTTTTCCATCTTTCCCTTTCTTTTTCTGTCAACCTGTTTTGTCTCACTATGTTCCTTGCACACACAGCAAAGCGTGCTGCAGTCACCACCGCTGCTGCAGAGAAACCAAACCGGACATCTTTTGAAGAGGTTTCCTCTAGTGAACAAACACAACAGGTGATCTGCACGAGCTGTGTGGTAACCGTGACTGGAGAGCACATGACTTACAGTCTTGTTTCCTTTTTTTCAAAGAAATACAAAGTTCATGGTTTCTACCCATATTTCACATAAACGCCCCGTGTTATAAGTAATGGGCGTGCTGCTTGACATGTGAGAAAACCACTATTTTGAATATCTCCTACACAGCATAAACATCCTGGACAGACTCCCTCACTTACAGTAATTCATTATTTGGAACAGCCGGTTGAGTCACTCATTAATGGGAAATCATCAGCTTTTCATCTCAGAGATCAAATATAAGTTCTGTCTACAAGCACATGTTATGAGCTCTACTAATAGTTTCCAGAGGGACTCAGTTAAGCTGTATTACAGTAAACAACTTAGGACCAAGTTGTGTTGTTTTGCATTACTGCATGGTGTGTGTGCAAATTGTCTCTGTACTGACTTATATTTACTTACACAATGTTTGGTAATACTTATTATTCAAACCATTAAAAGAAGCAGTTGATACAATTGTTGACTATGTTGGAATCCAACGGGGAAACAAAGGAATCAATTTGATCTGTGTGGGAACAATGTATGAAGATAAGCATATATATAAAAAAAAGTGTTTTAATTTAAGTTGACAGCAAAGTTCTCCGCTATAAGATCAACGACAAACTGAACTAATATTGTTCTAGGGCAATGTGATAAATACATTTAATTCACGAACAAAGAGCCACAAGTCGTATTAGAACCATTCAGGTGCTGCAGTTCCAGGGAAAGGGGATTGTGCTTGCTGGCTCTTTACTGGCACACTTAAATGGAACAGAGCCATCGTAAATGTTATTAGTTACACATGTGCTTTTCCTGTTGTGGCAAAGATTGTGTCGTCACTTCCCTAATTACTAATCCCTTATTGTTGCATGATGCATCACCAGAAGTGCTGTTAAAACTAGAAATGGATCTGGATTACCATTTTGGTATAGTGGGTCAAAAAGCTCTGTATTCTTCACATTTCTTTAAACAAATCCCATGTTTCCTGGGTGGCACTAAGCACACAATGTGCCAATGGTGCTCTTAAAAACAGGGTGCAGGTAGTGTACGAGAAGGAATTGCCATTGTGATACTAAGGACCAAATTCAAAAAGACCCTACCCACTTCCACTCCATGACGATGTGAAATCCTTCTGGATTCACACCTCCAGTACAACTGATTGATGCCCCCCTTTTTTGGGTGAAGGATGTAAATACAGAGGCAAGCTTAGGAAAAATCCTTCTCTCCAATAGAAACAGGAAATTACGTAACTTTTCGTACGGTTTTAAATCAGCATATTTCGGACAAAAATGAACCCGCAGACACATTGGAGGGCTTCATATCCCACTCCCCACTTGTTGGTTTGGAACAGCACTTAATGTGGCGGACCCTCCACATGAACGCACAAACGGAGTGGAAGTGACTAAGGGTAGGGTGTAGGGGTCGGGGTCATACGGTGTATATCTTGTGAGTCGGACTATAATCCATGTATAGTAGACAGTCTTTACTTGTTACTGAGCATTATATTGGGATTTTTGGCACATTAAGACTAATTTGCTTTAGATTACAGTCAGTCACATGGTCTTTGAGCTTTAGATGTCTAGAAGTCTAGTTATTGTTATTATTATTATTATTATTATGTCTAGTATTAAGTGCCAACTGCGGCAAACACTTTGAAATGAAATGTGACCTTTGACCTTGTTTCCTTCATTATTACTTCATAAAGCGATCATTCTCTCACACCATCCCTTCTTTTTTCTCTTATTCCTCATCTACCAGAAAGAATTGCACCCAGTATGGGGGCATATTGATTTTAACATTACCACCACCACCAGCTCCCCAGTCTCACAATGGACCCCCGAGCAGAGCAGGGGCCCTTTATGAACTTGGCAATGTTCCTTTTTTTTTACAGTCTCCTAAATGAATAGGATAGGTAGGGGGGGGGGGGGGGGGGAAATAAGTGAAGGAGGGAGGGGAGAAAAGAAAAAGTGACACAACAAAAGAGGTGAGCGGGGGGTCCTCAGGAGGAGGGGGGGTCCCCTCCTTCCCCCCTCCCTCCTTCAATGAGGCAGTTTCTCCTCTCCCCGCCTTTGATGTGTAACGGTAGACTGAGATTCTGTCAAGTGCACTGGTGGGGAAGAGTGTGTGTGTGTGTGTGTGTGTGTGTGTGTGTGTGTGTGTGTGTGTGTGTGTGTGTGTGTGTGTGTGTGTGTGTGTGTGTGTGTGTGTGTGTGTGTGTGTGTGTGTGTGTGTGTGTGTGTGTGTGTGTGTGTGTGTGGATAGGGTTGGGGGGCGTGAAAAAAGCAAACCTGATGGGCTTCGGAAGTGCGGATAAAAAGAGGCACAGCTGGACTGATGGGAATGATGAGGGCCCCCTCTCTCCCCCGCAATATAGACACACCATAAAACACACAAACACACGCACACACACAGGGAAAGTTTTGTTTCTCTGTCTCACCCACACAGACACTGCACAAGTGCACACATTCTTGCACACAGACAAACACTCCTCCAGATTCCCCCTCTCTCTCTTTCGCTGTCACACACACACACACACACACACACACACACACACACACACACACACACACACACACACACACACACACTCTTGGCTCCCTGGTGCTGTTGTCCCTCACACTAGTCTCGTAAAAAGACCCTCTGTTCGGGCTCGTCCCCTCACTCTCTGCTAATGGTCAGGTGCTTCTGTTCTTACCCACAGAAATCAATCAACAGTCTGCTAGCTGTCTAGCTTTCTGAATGGTGTGTGTGTGTGTGCATGTGTGTACTTTTCTCCCTTTGACTATATAACTGTAGGTGAGTTATTGCGAAGCCAATAACTCTTAGAAAATAAAGTGTCGTCTGCGGAGAAATGACTCACTCTAGTTTAAACAGTTTGTCACTCGGCTTATTGTTCCCTCGCTATCTTGCAGATTCAAAACACTTGTCTCGTGTGAGTCATTACCTTCAGCCCACACATTGATTTAATTTTTGCGTACATTTTTTGATTTCTTCTTGGTAGAGCTTCAGGCCGGGCAATGAGAAATAAACGAAAATATGTATAATCTCCGCTGTATTCAAAGAAGGTAAAAACTTTGAAGACACTGAGATGAGCGGATTACTGAGAAACTCCTTGCCTCACATGTTTGTTCATGTGCAAGGTAGAACGTTGAAATATGTAGCTATACTTGTGTTTAGTCTAATTAAAGTTTCTTTGGCTATGAAGTAAGACCTTTTTTAAGGTACTGGAGTTTAAGTTGTGGCTCATTTTGAAGGTTATGTAACCACTGTTCCTATGGTGGAATGTATATGTGTCACTACAACTGACCACACAATCAAATATTAGCCTGACTTTATGAATGCTTGCAGGTTGAGAACATTACATGGCGCTAAGGCTACCGACAACTACCAGCAACTTTTAAGGTTGACTGTTTTCTTAAATGTCAAAAAGACAACTTTGACCATTCCATTTGTTTTTTAATTGTCTCTCTTGCATGATGTACGCTTTAGGAATGACTATTACATTACATGTTCACCAGATGCTTCTACCCAAAGCGACTACCATACACTTCAATAAAATAAACATTTGTCTAATTTTGGGTTAAGTATCTTGCCAAAGTAAACATTGGCATGTTGGCTGCTGGGATTGATCCACTGACACATTCAGTTTGATGATCAGCGAATGAACACCCTCTGCCACAGCCACCCACAGCTGATTGAATCTAAGATTGCTTAAAAATGTGTATGAAAGGCTATGGAAACCGTAATACTGTAGACATTAAAGGACCGCCAAGAGAAAAGGTTCTCCACCCAGTGTCTTTCAACTGAGCCGAGAGTCTTTGTGTGGCAACTTCAAGCGTTTCAACTTGAAAATATCTCAACTTTCAGAAACTTGGATAAAAAGCTTGTTTTATGCCGTGTCTTTCAGAAAGAAACATCACAAAGACAGAAAACCCTTTTGTGTACGCAAGAATCTTCCATTTGTTTGTGGCGAAAACCTTTCAGAAAAATCCTTTGTCACAAGAGTACAGTAGATGGTAAAAAGCAAGGGCACGTGTCATACAAAAGTGGTGGTGTTGTCAAGATAGAGTTGTCATAGAAAACATTTTAAAAAGCACAAGTCTTTTTTTTACATTAGAATCATATGTCCATTTAACTTAAAACTAATGGCATCATTGTGTCCTCCATGGAAGATTATTTCCCCTTGTGTGTTAGACTAAATGTCTTGGTCAGATGGATGTTTTTAGCCATGTGTCCAGCCTGGCACTTGGACACTGCCAGGTGCCCACTGCTCAGGGCCAGAATGCACTCTTAAGCCCCGCCACCTTTCACTCTCTTTAATGGGTGGTGGTGTGAATGCCCGATGGCACTAACACCAGCCATCGGTGGGCAGCAGGCCTGGACGAACAGAGCCTCTTATAAAAGAAAAGATAGAGAGGGAGAGTTATAAAATGAAAGGCCAACACCGTAAAGCAGCACTCCAACACAGAGGGAAGGCAGAGAATCACCAAAACAAGTTACCCACCCTCACAGACACACACAGAGAGACTCACACTCATCAGCCTGCCAATCCCCAACATTTACATTAGAAGAGGAAGGACACAGTGGGCCTGTGGAGGAATAGAGGGATGGGGAGGAGAAGTCGGACACGCTATTGGGAGGTTGTAAACACTGTAAGACAGTATCTCCATGGAAGCCCGCACACTGCTCTGAGGCATCTGCCCCCCCCCCGTCCAGCCGCCAGCCCCCCAGCTTTTCCAAAGCCAAGTACCCTGACCGCCGGGCCCCAAATCGGCCCCTCGCCTTGCCTGCCAGCCTGGCTGTCCAGCACAGCAGATGTGCACAGAGGAATGGCCTTGGATGACTGGATCCCCTGGGCTTTACAGAAGGCGAGGGAGGAGGAAAGACGATGAGAGTGGCCTTGACGGAGGGCTTGTGTGACCATGGTGTTTGTGGAGAGCTTATATTTAATGCGGGTGTCCATGTGGGTTCATACATGTACAAGTGTGTGTTTGTGGAAGTGTTTCCATAAGGCATGAGTTCTTCTTGTCATTTATTTTGACATTTCTGCCTGGTCTTATGGCCTTATATTACTTATATGCAAATAACACTAAATGATACATACTACTTGTTTTAAACAGTTGTATTACAATGCACTTCAAAAAAGCAATATTTTGCAAAATATTGATGTCTTGAAATCTGTCTCAAAAAGTCTTTGAAGCCAAGATACTGCACATACAAATTAGCTTTATGCTAACTGATGACATATTTGTGTAGGCCAACACAGAATTGAGCACTGGTTCCTCTGACAAAGAGCCAATATTAGCAAGTATTTTCGAGGCGATAAATGAACCACACCACGGTGGCATGAGTTACAGTAAAAGTCATCACCACTAGGTAGATTAGTTTCTCTGTGTTTTGCTTGATGACGTTTAATGTTTAACTTTTTGCCAATTGCTAGCAACCATCTTTGTTACATGTCAAATTCACAAATGTGTTACTGACGTATTTCATCATGTAAAACTACATTTTAAAAGCTCCCGTACACCTATTGGATTGTGAATTTATATTTCCATCTGTGATGACAGCTAGGCGGGCAGACCTTCACATAGTTCCTATATGTGGAGCGTATGGCGCTTTGATGTTAAACACCCAGTTTATGTGTGTGATCAGAGGCCATACAGCATGCTATACAGCCCTTGAACTTCGCCCTGCTCCTCTGTAAAGGAAGGATGTCAGGATGGAGAGGAGGAGGAGGAGGAAAACAGGTGGGTTTAAAAGGCTGTTCTGGCTTGACTGAGCCTCTTTTCAGCCTGTGCTCCTATTATACAGCAGCTTTGATGTGACTCTCACTTCAAGCCTCTACATGGAAGTTCCTTTACAGACAGACAGGGAGACATAGATTCACTTTATAAATGGCATAAAAGACATATGAGGATATGTTGTTCATTTTACCTTCTGCACTTGACATTTCTTGATTATTTACTAAAGTATTTTAAGTGAATTCAAGCTTGTTGTATAAAAGATCAATACAACTTAAATTGGGAAATGTATTGTCCCCCCCTCTTTTGTTTTTCATCTGTTTTTATCTCACAGGGTGGAAAGAGGCATGGGATGTAGATGCTGGTAATGGTTGGATGCCCTGTAAAACAGATTTTAATTCAGCATCTCTGTATAAAGGCCTTTCATTGGGAACTCTGTTCGTTAGCCCTCTCACCTCCTGTATTGGCCACTTCACTCCCGGAGAGAGAGTGGGAAGCTGTTGAAAGATACACATGAGGAGGGAAGAGCGGGAAGAGAAAGTAAAAGGGTAGTCCAGAAGAAAACAGGCCTACAGGGCTTTTTTCTCTTTTTCTTTGAGACAAAAGATAGAGTTAGAGAGCAACGGAGGGAGATTGAATGCTCAGAGAGAGTGCAAGAGAAAAGAAGAGGGTTTACAGAACAGGAGCGGGCAGCGCCTGCCAGGCGCTGAGGAATTCATGGTCGATTTGTCCTTGTTCGTGCCCGCTTTGCAATAAAAAGGAGCTGAAGGGGAGAAGGGGCTGGACCGGGCTGGGGGCAAGCAACAGATTGCAGATGCCTCTATTGGAGAGGGCTCCTTGTGAAAAAGTAGGTCCGCTCTCTGAGTCCCAAACCACCCTTTAGAGAAAAGAGCCCTTCTCTACTGTAAAGGAGCGCTCGGGACATTGTGGGGCTTGTCAATGGCTCTCGGCTGGGGCACCCGGAGAATACAAGGAGGCCCAGTGTTCAGCCAGCAGCTCCCTCTATAGAGGCCAGAACTGTAATGGGGGCCCCGGGGGCTCTACAGGGAGTTTAGAGAGCCCAGTTTCAATGGAGACCAAGTCTTTTTAACTGGTACATTGTGCGATTCTCTCTCTGTCCTAGAGATGGGAGAGAGGGAAATTCCTATGCAGATCAAACAGAATGTCTTCATTTCCAAATGAACGTGGGACGGACAGAATTTGGAAGGACACAGTTTGAGACATTGAGGGGGTATTGTTAGTGAAGAGAGGCAGGGGGTGAGGTAGTAGGGTGTATGCACAACTGGATTGATGTGTGTGTGTGTGTGTGTGTGTGTGTGTGTGTGTGTGTGTGTGTGTGTGTGTGTGTGTGTGTGTGTGTGTGTGTGTGTGTGTGTGTGTGTTACCACAGACAGTGGTCAGCAACCGGTCTATCGCAGGTGAGATTTAAGCCAATCACGGCATGTTAAAGCACCTGTCAATCAACTCAGTGGATGACTAGACCCAGGGCAACCTCAAGCTGTTTTCGTGTGTGTGTGTGTGTGTGTGTGTGTGTGTGTGTGTGTGTGTGTGTGTGTGTGTGTGTGTGTGTGTGTGTGTGTGTGTTAGGTAGGGTCAGTCATGGGTTGTTACCATTCGGTTTCACCATGAAATCATTATTTTTGAGCATATTTTACCTTCAAAAACACCACATAATCACTAATGGCTTTGAGACAGACACACACTGCCATTTCAGTCATTCAGGACAGGGTTACCCGCAACTTAGGAAAGACAAACTTTACACAGTCACCATGACCGCCACAGAAAGCTGTAGAAAATGCAGCTGATAAACAAAGTGTCGTTCAATGGTGCGCACTTAGATTTTCCCCTAACCACAAGTCTGAATACACATTTATAGCTAATGCCTTTTTATATTTGTGTTTGTCTAACTCTTCTGTCTGTATGTAGCCTATGCCACAACCTTTAGAAAGTTGCATTTTCATTGAAATATATAAATATATTTTGATTTATTCTAACTTGGGTCTCAGGATACAAATCTTAATTTTCCTATGTTGCATCTCCATTTACTTTTCAATGGTATAAATGTGCTCAATGGATTTATATTCATTAGCATTCTAAGCCTTAGGGTTCAGGAGTTATTCCCAGTGCTTGAATTGGGCCGGTACTCACCGGTACGCAGTACCGGCACTTCTGATTTGTACCCATGTGGTACTCAGCCGCCGGCGGCACGTCATGACGTCCCGGACTGGCCATCGGGAGGACCGGGAGGTTTCCCGATGGCCTGGCCTGTTAAGTCAATCAATCAATCAATGTTTATTTATATAGCCCAATATCACAAATGTTACATTTGTCTCAGTGGTCTTCACAGTTTGTACAGAATATCAGTATGACAGTACGACACCCTCTGTCCTTAGACCCTCACATCGTACAAGGAGACACTTCCGGAGAAAACCCACAGTTTAAAGGGAAAAATGGGAGAAACCAACAACCCTGCATTCTTGGAACGCAATGCCCTAGTAGGACAGTAGGGTATAATGACTTCTTTAAGGTAAGTGGCCTGCTGGCCTGAGGATTTTTTTGTATACGTATGTATTGTGAACGCAACGCTGCGCAAATGTGGGTCTGACTCTGCCTCACAGAGGGTGACTGGCTGTCTCCATGATGTGGTCTGCCGACATGGCCACTTTCATACAGATCATACTAATGCCCTCGATTGGTCTCTGTGTGTCATTCAAGCTCCGGAGGGTGTGTGTGTATGTGTGGCGCGAGCGAGCGAGAAAGCGCGCGCACCGGTTATGTGTATTGTTGTTAGCATCTGGTGCTAGCTAGCTGCGCTAACGGATATAAGGAGCTGTTTCAACAACAAGGTGGAGTGAGAGTCCTGTCCTGTCAGACTGAGAGGCTGATAACTACAGCTCAGGTGAGGTAGAGGACTCTCTGAGTGTTTAGATAGTTAACTTAGTCTAAGTTATCTCAGTGGGTCTCAAACGGTTCGGTCACCATTAATGTAAACACATATTTCCATTTGAGGGGGTAGTGATTAGTAAAATAAGCATGAATAATAAAAATGAAATGTTAACTAAGTGAAAAAAGGTAAGATAAACTTTTAAAACTTGTTGAGAGCTAAAACTAGTCTTTGCTGCTGCCTCAAAGAGCAGCAGGGGGGGAGAGGAGGGAGACAGGAGAGGCTGATTCAGGAGCACAGACACACTCACAACTATAAATGAACCAAAAACAAATAAATAAACAAGTTTCAATGTTTTTTTCATATTGGATATGGTATGTTATTGACTATGGCCATGTACTTATGATTTTATGATTATTTAAATGTATACAGTTCTGTTTCATATGGGTGTAGTCTCTTTATTTCCCCCTCAAAATGCACCAGATTGATGCATTTAAGTCCAACATTTTAAAAAAAATATTACCGGAAATTTGACATGCCCCCGGACCCTCCTATAGGATTTGAGGTCCACCCCCACATAAAATATGTTCACATGGACAGGTTCCTAAATAGATTTGCACATTTTTTTAAATAGTAACCCATCTCCATATGTTTATTTTTGGGTAGAAGATTTAAACTAGAGGGCTATCACTATGTGCAGCAACGCTTTAAATATTGACAAATAAATCCAGCAAAATGGACCAACAATAGTGGCCTGGCTGGGTGTATAATTCCCGGCCTGACTTATTGTCCCAGTCCGGCCCTGAATTTGACGCATGACAACAAATATGCCCAGCGTACCTATGACGCGCCGCAGCGATAGACTAGAGCAGAAAAGACATCACATAACGTTAGCATTTCGAAAATGTTAGCGTGGCTTAATAATAGTGCGAAAAGGATTCCCTCTCTCCTTTCCTGCTGAAAGATGGTGAGTGTACTCAGGGAGGAGGAGTCATTTAAACAGCCGCCAGTAGGAGTCAGGATTTACTTTCTTTTATATCCATAAAGAAAAAGTAAATCTGTTTACAGTTGTTTTATATGGATGTTGAGAGGTATCCATATATCTCTTCATTTTGCTCTCAAAGTGCACCAGATTGATGCATCTAACTTCAATATTGAAAAAGAAAATCTTCCCGGGGGAGCATGCCCCCGGACCCCCTAGAGGGTATCAGGTCCACTCCACACTTAAAACATAAACATAGCACTTTACCACTGCACTCCCTCTAATCTCAGATGCACCCCCCTGAGTCATTTTGTTTAAGTACAGTGAGCCTTTCTAAAATATACAGTAAAGAGACAAACCCACCAGCATTATAGGATATACTATGACTTTGAGCCAAATACTTGTTTTTGGGCTGTATAAATACATCGACTTGAAACAGTTGCTGATTTAGAGTACTGGCACCTTTTTTATTCCAATTCAAGCACTGGTTATTCTTGATTGGTTATGGGTATGATAATTTAGGTTTTGATAATGTACATTCATTGAGGATCAGTCTAGGGACTTGGTTTGGGAACCAAAGGGTCGCTGGTACAAGTAATGGACCAAAGTGTGGACTGGAAGCTGGAGAGGTGCGAGTTCATCTCCTGGGCCGAGGTGTTGTTGAGCAAGGCACCAAAACCCCAACTGCTCCCTGGCGCTGGAACACTGGCAGCCAGTTTGCGCTGCCACAAAAATGCATGTGTTTGTATATATCTATTTGTATTTAGACTTAATGTGCATAGGTCCTGTGCATGTGTGTGTATAGTACCGTGTAATAACAGAGTGTAATAACAGAGTGATCAACTGAATTTCCCCCTAAATAAAGGGTCTTCTTCTTCTTTACAAGAAAATCGTAAGACTACAGCAAGTACGGTGGGTCAAAGTTAAAGGATGTACAATTTGCTGTTTCATTGTCTGAATGGTCATGTGTCTTGCGTTGTCCCTCCTATCTTATTTTACATGGTTACATTCCTAAAACACAGCAATCCTCTTATAGTAAACAATGGAAGTGTCCATTCACTTTTTGAAAATAAACAGCAGTCTTTCTGTGACAACACACTTTTTCTCTGAAGTCACGCAACAAACAACTGCACTTTCGAGCTATTGTAAATTGTTGAAGCTATTCTAAATTGAACACACATGCACTGAATCCCCAGTTGAAACGGTCAACATCCATGAACATGGGCGGCGCCAGGATTTGTTAGCTGCAGTAGCTTAGCAGTTGCTATATGACAGCACGGCGTTGCTAGTTAATTTTCTAAATAAATAAACAAACAATACCAGTGGGCCAAGCACGAGCCTGTTCATATTGTAGCGTTCACCGCTATTCAAGATCACAGATCACGAGCCTTCAATGTCGAAAACGTTCTCTTTATTTTCTGGTATTGACGACCACAGCCACACCTTACAGAACCAATCAATAGTATAACACTCATTATGACTTTCACCCACACTCGAACACAACTCCTACCGTCTCGTAGGCCTACTCCCTCCACACTCACACCGAAAACGCATACACCTGGAAGAGGCGGTCTCTCCCTAACTCCCACCAACAACATTGCCTAAATAACTTTACAAATGTACAAGTTTTTAGTCCCAGTCCGCCGCTGAACGTAGCTATTATGTAAGGGGCTTGTATATATATATATATACTAACTGTGCTTTCCCTCCAAAAAAGTTGTAAATCAAACAAGTGAAGTACATGTTATGTTATAAAGCCGTGGAGGGCGGTAGTTTATAAACCAAAGAGTAGCCGCCCTTACGGGACGCTCTAATAAGTAAAGCGAACGCACCCGCGAGCGCACAGAAACATCCTGAGTGCGAGGAGAAGGCTTTAAGCTGGAACACAGGAAATCTGTAAGCAGCAATATATCTGAGTGCAAGCGTACAGTTTGAGCAGAAGCAGAGCAAATATAAGTGCAAATATAGTATAAATATATATAGATACATTTTCATAACAAAACAATGGGGTTGCTAAGTCGTTGCTAGGCCAATTGTTGGAGTTGCTACAGAAACTCCAAGCTACCTCCTGGCACCGCCCCTGTCCATGAACTCCTGAACAGGAACCAGCTCGTCCTGCAGAATTCCCTCATCCAGCCATCTGTCTGTGTGTGTGTGTGTGGGTGGGTGGGTGTGTGTGTGTGTGTGTGTGTGTGTTACGTGTGGTAGTGTTTGTGTGGGTGTGTGTGTGTCTTTCTCTCTCTCCCTCTGATTCCCCAGGTGCAGCCTGATTGTCCCCAGGTGCAGCCTCTCCCCAGGTGCTCCCAATCCTCAATCAGGGCCTCTATAAAGGACCTGAGGAAGGCTGCAGTGGTCTCTCTCCTTCCCCTCTGGCTGCAGCCTGTCTCTGTGTGAGGCCTGTACATTTGTGCATTGTTAGGATTTGTGTTCCGGTATACATTGGTACCTTAGTTTACTTTGCAAGTTGGCTGGTGAGCCTGTTTTTCTTTTTTGTCCATTAAACCCTCAATTTGTGGCTTCAGAGATCCGTTTCCTCTCCTTTTGCTCTCGCCCGGTCATTTTATATTTTGTTACTTCCCTTTGCTTCCCCTAGCCCAGTAGTGTGTGTGTGTGTGTGTGTGTGTGTGTGTGTGTGTGTGTGTGTGTGTGTGTGTGATGTGTGTGTGTGTGTGTGTGTGTGTGTGTGTGTGTGTGTGTGTGTGTGTGTGTGTGTGTGTGTGTGTGTGTGTGTGTGTGTGTGTGTGTGTGTGTGTGTGTGTGTGTGTGTGTGTGTGTGTGTGTGTGTGTGTGTGTGTGTGTGTGTGTGTGTGTGTGTGTGTGTGTGTGTGTGTGTGTGTGTGTGTGTGATCTATGCATGCGACGGAGATACAGCGAGATGAGAGAGTGTGACACCTCTGACTGCTGGGTTCCTTCAATTGTTAGTCAGGAAGCCCGCTCCAACTGGAGGTAAAAGAAAACGAGAGGGAAAATAGAGACGACAGGGAGGGGGGGGGTACACAGAGATGCTCGCTCCCCATGTTAGAGACAGTAGGGCAAAGGTGAAGGTCTTGTAACAACAGAGAGCCCGTGAGCAACTACGAAAAACAACAGCATGGTGAGTCAGGCCTGCGGTTGAGAGGCTGCACTCAGCTGTTCTGTATGTGTGCTGAGGAGACCCCCGCAGTGACGCACAGTCTCACAACACCTGCCCACTATCTGGACACTTCACACACAGCCAGGCCACAAACGTACAGGAAAAACGAACAAATGATAGTCACTGAACTTACGTACACTGAAAAAAAACTCGTAAAAAAACGGTCAAAGTACTGGCAGCAGCGGCTGCCAAAAAAAAACCCTTAAATTAAAGTAAAATACTTTATCTTAATAAAGTGAATGAGCCATTAATTTACGGGAATTGTCCTTAAAGATTTTACAGGAAAACACTGTAACTTTACAGATTTACTCTCTTTTTACAGTCAATAACCTTTAATAAAAATACAGCACTAATACTTCTACGGGCAAAAAACCCGTACAAAAACGGTCAAATGACTGGCAGCAGCGGCTGCCAAACAAAAACCATAAAATGAAAGTAAAAATACTTTAACTGAAATAAAGTGCAAAAGCAATTAGTATACAGAAATTGTCCTTAAAGATTTTAGAGGAAACTTTTCTCTCTTTTCAAAATCCATTGTCTTAAAATGTTACATTCAAATACCTTAAAGTTCTGATGAGAAAAACAGTTTTTTACATTTTTTTTTATTAGATTTGTATGATCAAACACTAAAATAAATACAGAACCTAAAGTTCTACAGCTAGAATACTGTTATTTTACAGCTTTTTTCTAACATTTTCCAATCAAACAGGTTCAACAAAATGTTTTGTAGGAAACAATTACTCTGAAAACTTAAAATATAAAAATATTTGTAGAATTATAGTACAACTAATGAATACAGCATTTAATATTTAAACATCATACTTATAAACAGTAGAAATAAAAAGTAAGTTGAATTTCTTAAGATTACTTTGAAACATTCTCAACTGAAAATAACTGAAAAAAAATGGCGACATATGTTCACATTGTCAATTTGAAGGAGCAGTGTGCAGGATTTAGTACGTCTAACATTGGAGATGTAGATGTATTGGAGATGTTTCCAACCAATGGATAATTTGTTCCCTCACCCTCCTATCCCAAGTTTGTAGGAGAATGTATTTTGGCTGCAAAAAACTTGAGGCCCAATCATGTTTCCTCTGTCCATTCTGCGCTGCTGTAGACGTGGCAGTGCAACCTAGAGGACAAAAAGATCAGAATCAGAAACGGGTTTTTTGCCAGGTAGGTTCACACGTACGAGGAATTTCACTAGGTGTCGTACATACAAATACAACATTTAAAAAAGTACACAGATAGCGAACTATATTAAGAACATCCATCCATCCATCCATCCATATTAAGAACACTGTAATAAAAATATAGTTGTTGAGGTGGCGAGAGGTTTTGGTCCAGATGGAGAGAGGTTCTGGTCCTGATGGAGAGAGGTTCTGGTCCTGATGGAGATAGGTGTTGGTGCTGATGGAGAGAGGTTCTGGACCTGATGGAGAGAGGTTCTGGTCCTGATGGAGAGAGGTTCTGGTCCTGATGGAGAGAAGTGTTGGTCCTGGTGGAGAGAGGTTCTAGTCCTGATGGAGAGAGAGAGGTTCTGGTCCTGAGGGAGAGAGGTTCTAGTCCTGATGGAGAGAGGTTCTGGTCCTGATGGAGAGAGGTTCTGGTCCTGATGGAGAGAGGTGTTGGTCCTGATGGAGAAAGGTTTTGGTCCTGATGGAGAGAGGTTCTGGTCCTGATGGAGAGAGGTGTTGGTCCTGATGGAGAGAGGTTCTGGTCCTGATGGATTGTGTTGAAGGCAGAGCTGAAGTCCACAAACAGTATCCTGGCGTAGGTTCCTGCTGTGTCCAGGTGCTGGAGGAGGAAGTGAAGTGATAACTATTAGTACACCATAATGATGGATGTTATTATCAGCAGCTGCCAATAGATCCCCTAAATCTTGTATGATGGACCTTTGAAGCACAAGCTTACGCACGCATTATTGTGGGAACAATCAAACGCACCCTCCCAGGCACTGCGTGTTAGCGAAGTACAACTGGGATTTCGAAGAGGAAGATATGATTGGCCAATTCTTAATAAAAAAGAAAAACCAACAAATTGAGGGGAGAATAAATCAGCAGTGTGTGAGGACTTAACGTAACGGCTCCACGGATTGGTCCATTTGGACCAAAGAGTCAATTTGGGCATGGGCACGTCACAGAACCCAGGAAGCAAACAATGGAAAAAGAGAAATCTCCAATGAGGCGTTCTGGGGCAGCACAGACAGGTCTTTTCTGTGTTAGAGTTGTACTCGCTACAAGGTGTACTTTGAGGGTTTGTCACTCTGCAGACCGTTCACATGCAGAAAAACCTTCATAACACACAAGGGGACGGGTAATAACCGGAAAAGCATGACATGGGACCTTTAATAGTTTTCTTTACATAACCCTAACTGTAATAAACAGGAAATCACCTTCAAACACACCCACACACCCACACACACACACACACACACACACACACACACACACACACACACACACACACACACACTAATGCATATACATGAGCAAACAAACATAAAGGTATGATCACAGCCTTAAGATTGGAACACACAGTCCTTGCTGCAGTCCGTCTGTTCCACAGGTCGCGTAGACGTGATCGATGTCACACCGAGCATGCTAAGTGCTTGTGCACCACTCTTCCATCGTCGTGGTTACCCACTGATGGGCACACATCGTCACGGCGACGGTTTGAGGGGATGAGCGGGGATTGGCTCTCTAAACGTGTGTTGCATCAGGTCTGAGTTTGCATTGTGTTCTGCCTGCAGCACCAACTGGGTGGAGTCAGCGGCAGCAGGATAATGAAGCTATTGTCAAAGAAGATGCGAATCAAATAGAATACAAACAGCCAACCTGTGGTTATCTAAACGCTGGAAGGCTGCGGTAGAGCCCCACTCATCGAGTATCCTGGGTATCCAAGAGCACCAATAATTACAATATGACTCATACTTTATGTTTATATGTATTTTTGTTATGTTGTTAGGGTTGGAAAAATATAATTACTGATATTTGGAGCTGATACTGATTGTCAATAAAGACTATACTAATGCCATTTGTCATCCACCTCAGATATAATGGGTGTTATTTATTTTGAATGCATGTAATAAAAGTATTGGATTCGTTATGTAAGGTGACAGTTGCATTGAGCTTTTTATTATTTATTATAATTGTTAGCTGCAGTGACAAAGCAGCCTATAATAACGCAGACAATGTTGCATGCTACAGTATGCATGCTACAGTATGCATAGAGTATGATGGTTAATACAAATAAACAACACAAAGTTGTGATAACGGTCAGCTTTGTGCCTTTAACAAAACGGTCTGGTTTGTGCCTTTGAAACAAATATTTTTTTCATCAAATGAACGAGCATAAAGTTGGTTATATTCTATGTTTTTCTATGTTTTGCACTGACAAACATGTTTCTTTATTACCATAAACATGTTCACTGTAGTCTTCTCAGCTAAACCTTGGTTAGTGAGGTTGAGAGTTATCGTGATTGCATGGATGCATTTAGCATGCATGTGCGTGTAGGGATTGCAGCTTTGCAGCTATTACTCAATGGAGCAACAATTGTGAGTTTATCCATCAATGAAAATATTTCCCCCAAAAAAGCCCTACCACCTTTTAAGTTAAACTACAGTGGCCAGTCGTTAATTTCCTGAGCTTTTTCTGAAATGACACAATAAAGTCATGTCCAGTGTTTGGGAGCATGCAGCAACAGTACATGGTGCATCACTACAAATTGAACTACATTTCCCTGTAGCTTAGGAAATCCTAAAGTTCCTTCTAGTCACATTGGAGGCACACAATTCAAACATAAACCAGAGAATGAGAATAATATATCCTCATTAATACAATGTTAAAGAGTTTCAATCTATTAATAGCTTACCACATGTCACAGTTCTGTCTAGGTTTGGGTGTTTTCACTGTTCTCTGTCATGTTTTCCTCCTGTCGTTAGTGTCCCTGTGTGTTCTCCTCCCTCCTCACCTGTGTCTCGTTAGCTAATTGTGTTCACCTGTGGCTCTTGTGTTTTTCTCCTCCCTCCTCACCTGTGTCTCGTTTGCCGATTGTGTTCACCTGTGTCTTGTAATTATCCCTCCCTGTATTTAGTCTTGTCTCGTGCTGTGTTCAGTGTCGGTGCTTCTTTTGTTGGTGACGGACTTCACCGGTGAGTGTTCTGTGTTTGGCTGTATTCGTTCCATTTTAGCCTTGAAATAAAGGTTTATCAAAGTTATCTGCGCTTGGGTCCTGCTTCCTTCACTCAACCGTGACAGAAAGCACCGACCAGAGATGGACCCAGCAGATGACCCATTTGAGGTGGAATTACAGCATTTTTCATTTGCTTTGGCTTGCTGCTATGATTGGTGGAGGGGAGCGTCCAGTGTTCGGCAGAAGGAGGCCGCTCTGGTAGAGGCGCACCGGTTGGCTATGGAGAAACCGGACTTGGTGAAGTTCTTACCTGACTGGATGTTGAACTTCATCTGGGCGTGTGATTTCCAGCCTGCGGACTATAAACGTCTCGGTGTGTTCCGTCTGGAGTCAACCAGTGCTTCCGCCCCAGTTCCTGCTCCTGTCCAAGAGGCGTTTTCTGGAACTCGGCTGGCTTTTGGAGGTCCACGGAGCCTTCAGGCGGCTTCTAGGAGAAGGAGTCGCAAGTCCAGGCTAGCAATCCGAGCCCCAAGAGTCATGGTTCCGGCTACAGAACCGGCCCACACAGCCATAGTTCCGGCCCCAGTACAGGCCCCAGCAGCCATGGTTCCAGCCCCAGTTCTGGCCCCAGCAGCCATGGTTCCAGCCTTAGCTCTGGCCCCAGCTGTCCTAGTCCCTTCTCTAGTCCCTTCTCCAGTCCCACCTCTAGTCACTTCTCAAGTCCCTTCTCGAGTCACTTCTCTAGTCCCTTCCCTCATCCCATCTCAAGTTCCCTCTCGAGTCTTTTCTCAAGTCCCCTCTCAGGTCCCCTCTCGAGTTCCCTCTCGAGTCTTTTCTCGAGTCCCCTCTCAAGTCAACTCCCCAGTGTCCTCTCGAGTCACCTCCCAAGTCAACTCTCCAGTGTCCTCTCGAGTCACCTCTCAAGTTTCCCCTCAGGTCTCCTCTCGAGTTCCCTCTCAAGTCCCCTCTCTAGTCCCCTCTCGAGTTCCCTCTCGAGTCACCTCTCAAGTTTCCCCTCAGGTCTCCTCTCGAGTTCCCTCTCAAGTCCCCTCTCAGGTCCCCTCTCAAGTCCCCTCTCAGGTCCCCTCTCGAGTTACCTCTCGAGTTCCTTCTCGAGTCCACTCTCCAGTTTCCTCTCAAGTTCCCTCTCAAGCCCTCTCTCGAGTCCCCACTCAAACCTCATGTCCTGTCCAGTTGGAGGTCCCGCAGACTAGTCTTCTGCCGGGGGTCCTGCCAACCCCATGTCCCGTCCAGTTGGAGGTCCCGCAGACTAGCCCTCTGCCGGGGTTCCTGCCAACCCTTTGTCCGGTCTCGTTGGAGGCCCCGCCGACTACTCTCCTGCCGGGGGTCCTGCCAACCCTGTGTCCTGTCCCGTTGGAGGCCCCGCCGACTACTCTCCTGCCGGGGGTCCTGCCAACCCTATGTCCTGTTCCGTTGGAGGCCCCGCCGACTACTCTCCTGCCGGGGGTCCTGCCAACCCTGTGTCCTGTCCCGTTGGAGGCCCCGCCGACTACTCTCCTGCCGGGGGTCCTGCCAACCCTGTGTCCTGTCCCGTTGGAGGCCCCGCCGACTACTCTCCTGCCGGGGGTCCTGCCAACCCTATGTCCTGTTCCGTTGGAGGCCCCGCCGACTACTCTCCTGCCGGGGGTCCTGCCAACCCTGTGTCCTGTCCCGTTGGAGGCCCCGCCGACTACTCTCCTGCCGGGGGTCCTGCCAACCCTGTGTCCTGTCCCGTTGGAGGCCCCGCCGACTACTCTCCTGCCGGGGGTCCTGCCAACCCTATGTCCTGTCCCGTTGGAGGCCCCGCCGACTACTCTCCTGCCGGGGGTCCTGCCAACCCCATGTCCTGTCCCGTTGGAGGCCCCGCCGACTACTCTCCTGCCGGGGTTCCTGCCAACCCCATGTCCTGTCCCGTTGGAGGTCCCGCCGACTACTCACCTGCCGGGGGTACTGCCAACCCTGTGTCCTGTGCCGTTGGAGGTCCCGCCGTCTACTCTCCTGCCGGGGGTACTGCCAACTCCTGGTCCTCTTCCGTGGGGGATCCTGCCGAAGCCTGTCCCGCCGGCTCCGGTTCCTGTCCGGCCGACACCGGGTCCTGCCCGGCCTCCGGAGCTGTCTGGTCTTCGCCCTCGATCCCGACCCTCTGTGAGCCGCGGTCTTCGTCCGCGGGCCCGGCCCCCTGACTCTTCCTGCCGCTGCCCTCGTCCTCGAGCCCGGCCCCCTGACTCTTCCTGCCGCTGCCCTCGTCCTCGAGCCCGGCCCCCTGACTCTTCCTGCCGCTGCCCTCGTCCTCGAGCCCGGCCCCCTGACTCTTCCTGCCGCTGCCTTCGCCCTCATGCTCGGCCCCCTGAGTTCGCCCGCTGTGGCCTTCGCCCCACCATGGACTCTGCCTTGCCCCCGGGCCGTCCGCCCGAGACCCCCACCATGGACTCTGCCTTGCCCCCAGGCCGTCCGCCCGAGTCCCCCTTCTCGGCTTCTGCCGTGCCCCCGGGCCGTCCGCCCGAGATCCCTTCCTGGTCCCCTACTGGGCTCCTGGGCGGTCAGCTTAGTCCCGTCCTCCGGACCCCCTCCACCCACCCTGGTGGCCTAGGGAGACGTCCCTCCTCCGGACCCCCTCCACCCACCCTGCTGGATTTTTTTTGGATTTTTGTGTTGGGGTTTAGGGACGTCTGGAATCCGTCCCTTGAGGGGGGGGTTCTGTCACAGTTCTGTCTAGGTTTGGGTGTTTTCACTGTTCTCTGTCATGTTTTCCTCCTGTCGTTAGTGTCCCTGTGTGTTCTCCTCCCTCCTCACCTGTGTCTCGTTAGCTAATTGTGTTCACCTGTGGCTCTTGTGTTTTTCTCCTCCCTCCTCACCTGTGTCTCGTTTGCCGATTGTGTTCACCTGTGTCTTGTAATTATCCCTCCCTGTATTTAGTCTTGTCTCGTGCTGTGTTCAGTGTCGGTGCTTCTTTTGTTGGTGACGGACTTCACCGGTGAGTGTTCTGTGTTTGGCTGTATTCGTTCCATTTTAGCCTTGAAATAAAGGTTTATCAAAGTTATCTGCGCTTGGGTCCTGCTTCCTTCACTCAACCGTGACACCACAGCTAACAAAAGTGCAGTGTTGCTAGCATAGCTTAACTCCCAATAAAGTCACCTGAAGCTTGACTGGAAAGTTTCACAACACTGCGGCTGACCTGTTTTTCAGTTGTAACAAATAGACAGGAGAAATGTATTGAGGAACACGCCTACACATTGGTGAATTTAATATTTTCATTGGACTTTATTTTATAAATTGTCCAGAACAACAATTTCTAGTAGCATCTTTCTCCAGAAAACAAATAATAAAGTCACAGCGAACACTTACATAAACTCAATGATCTGAAATGAGTCATGGCTCACACAAAAAGGTGAGGCAGAACAATAGAAAGTCTATCCATGGCCTTGAGACAAGTTTCACAGTCACCTGTTCCACCATTGGCAGCCATTTATTATCTTTGTAACACCCTGATCCTCAAATATGACAGGAGCAGATTCCTTTATGCAGCCATGTATGAGTGTGTATACAGCGTGTGTGTGTGTGTGTGTGTGTGTGTGTGTGTGTGTGTGTGTGTGTGTGTGTGTGTGTGTGTGTGTGTGTGTGTGTGTGTGTGTGTGTGTGATGTGTGTGTGTGTGTGTGTGTGTGTGTGTGTGTGTGTGTGTGTGTGTGTGTGTGTGTGTGTGTGTGTGTGTGTGTGTGTGTGTGTGTGTGTGTGTGTGTGTGTGTGGGGTTGAAGGGGGAGAGGGGGGGGGCGGGGTTGACAGGCTGACAGCTACCTGCAGGAAAGTGTCTCAGTATGTAGGCCATGTCCGTCAGCCTCTAATCCTCTATGATGCCGATCTGTTTGAACAGCCAGCAGGTTCTCACCAGCACAGTTAAGTAATAGCTGAATGAACGCCAAGCAAAGAAAAACACTGAGAGAGACAGACGGGTAGAGAGGGATTGGTTTGCACTTGTCATAGTTCATTTACCTGAGCTCTGCAATTAGACAGGAACTCTTGGCAACTCAGAGTTTTCTGTGTGCCATGTAGCACGTTTTTGTATGCTGTAATGACCAGGTATTTGACTCAAAAAGTTTTACTAAACACAGTTAGGCAGATGGAGATTCCCCCATGCTGCTCCAAGACTATCAGTAAGTGGATGGAAAGTAACAAATGCAACACCTACCGTGATATCTCTTCCCTCCCGATTTTAAATTAACCTAATGGAAGGGTAGCAAAGGCCATGAAATAAGCATTTATTGGATTTCGTTCACAGTGCAGATACGCTCGTTATTTTTCCACTTCTGTTAACATTCGGCCTTGGGGAGTGCTCGGATCTTCGAAGACCGGAAGCTGTGTGTGTCAGGGTTGGGGAAAAATAGGACCCAAATGCAGATTGAGGAGGAAGCAGGTTTCAAAAGGAAACAAAAGGCGAGCTTTATTTACAAAAGCTGAACAAAACAAGAATCCATGAACAGGTACGAGGCACGAGGCAGCATCCAAACCAAAGGTGACTGTGACCAACATGAAGGGAGACATGAACGACAAATAATGAACCAACACCGAACACAGGAAGAGACAAGACTAAATACAGGGAGGTGTAATCACGAGACGAGAAACAGCCGGGCAAGGGAGGAGAAACACAAGGGCCACAGGTGAACACAATCAGACATTCAGACACACCAGGGAAACTAACGACAGGAAGGAAGACAAGACACAGGGAGAACAGAATTGCAAAATAAAACCGTGACATAAAACTAAGATCGTGACAGTGTGGTTCATAAAAACATGTTCTTACTCAATATCAAGCCACGAGCATCATTGCGATACACACCCACTGAACTGATTACCCAAGATCCTCATCTATGGTTTAAGCTTTGTGATTGGATGTTTTAGCCGCAATGCACGTTGGGATATGGTGTTAATGCGATCAGAAATCCGAAAAACATTTCGGAGTTTAGGATGGACGAAGACACGATACTACCCATAATCCTCAGCTATCATTTTGGACTACAGTCCCTTTGCTTGACAAACCCCGTGATTAATCTTCAAGTTCTGGGATTGGATGTTGGAGTGGCAGTGCGCCAAAGTTACGCCGAGCGTCAAACAGCAGTTTGAAATGGAACAAAACCACGGCAGACTATCCAAAACTGGACTCGAACGGGACCATCCTAATTCTACTCCACTACAATTCAGAGGTTAACCTAGTATTTTTACTCCACAATATTATTGTAGTTACTTTGCAGATTCTGATTAATTATGTGAAATATAAACAACCCTTAAATCAGACTTTAGTTACACCTGAGTAAAATTCAGGTAAGGGGATTGTCAAGTGCCAACTATCAGGAGAGATATTTGATAGTTGGTGCTTGAGAAGACTAAACATTTATCTGCAGTTGACATGAATGGAAACAAATAATAAAGTATATTCATTACTCGTTATTCTCTACTAATAGTTAATTAAAGACTGTATATGATGGCTATTTTGCACATCCCTTTCAAGATTTTCAAAGGTTTATTGACATATCATATACACAACTACATTGGAGTTAAGCAATAAATGAAAAACTTGGGTCGCAGGTTCCTCAACAGTGCATTAGACATAGGCATACTTTATTGTCATTTCAACAAGACACAGAGTGTACCAAAAACAAAAACAATGCACGTGCCTTGTTTGCTACCGTCGACAGACTAACTAACCCCCCAGTGTCAGTAGCCTCTGAATTTCTATCCACCAGGGCGTGCAATAATTTTGCCTCCTTTTTCACTGACAAAATTCAGAAAATAAGACAAGCAGTCAGTGCCTCTGCATCAGGAACAGCAAATGTGTTGTCTCTGTGTCCACTTAACATCAATTCAAACACCATGACACAATTCCATCAGATTAATGATAAAAACCTAGAGGACATTATTCAACTTCTGAAATCCTCCTCCTGCTGCCTTGATATTATTCCAACGGGATTTTTTAAAGATGTTTTGCCTTGCATGGCCTCAGATCTACTTCATATAGTAAACAAATCTCTTCACTCGGGTATTTTTCCACAGGCCCTGAAAACTGCAGTCATTAAACCGCTCTTAAAAAAGAATAATCTAGATGCTTCAGTAATGAACAATTACAGGCCCATATCAAACCTGCCATTTCTAGGTAAAATCATTGAAAAAGTAGTTTTTCAACAGCTGAGTAATTTTTTGCATTTAAATGACTGTTTCGATGTGTTCCAGTCAGGCTTTCGTCCAAACCACAGTACTGAGACTGCTCTTGTAAAGGTCTTTAATGACATCCACTTAAACACAGACAGTGGCAGAACTTCAGTGTTAGTATTATTAGATCTCAGTGCTGCATTTGACACTGTTGACCACAGCATATTACTAGACCGACTGGAAAACTGGGTGGGACTTTCAGAAACCGTCCTAAATTGGTTTGAATCCTACTTAAAGGACAGAAACAACTTTGTTTCTATTGGTAAATACACATCTGAGTTGACAAATATGACATGTGGGGTTCCTCAAGGCTCCATCCTGGGGCCTCTTCTCTTTAACATCTACATGCTACCACTGGCTCAGATAATGAAAAACAACAAAATAAGTTACCATAGCTATGCAGATGACACACACATTTACGTAACAGTTTCAACAGGAGACTATGCTCCAATTCAAACACTGAGTAAGTGCATTGAACAAATCAATGACTGGATGTGTCAGAACTTTCTCCAATTAAACAAAGATAAAACTGAGGTAAGGCAGAACGTATAAAAGTTAGCGCTGAGCTTCAGTCTGCAATGTTCAAAACAACAGATAAAGCCAGAAATCTAGGTGTAGTCATGGACTCTGACCTGAGTTTCAACAGCCACATTAAAACAGTTACTAAATCAGCCTACTATCACCTAAAGAACATATCTAGGATTAAAAGACTAATGTCGCAGCAGGATTTGGAAAAACTTGTCCATGCTTTTATCTTCAGTAGACTCGACTACTGCAATGGTGTCTTCACAGGTCTCACTAAAAAGTCTATTCGGAAGCTGCAGCTGATTCAGAACGCCGCTGCTCGAGTCCTCACTAACACTAAGAAAGTGGATCACATCACTCCTGTTCTGAAGTCTTTACACTGGCTTCCTGTGTGTCAAAGAATAGATTTCAAAATACTGCTGCTGGTTTATAAAGCTTTGAATGGTTTAGGCCCAAAATACATTTCTGATCTACTGCTAAATTATGAACCATCCAGATCTCTCAGGTCTTCAGGGACTGGTCAGCTTTCTGTCCCCAGAGTCAGAACTAAACATGGAGAAGCAGCGTTCAGTTATTATGCTCCAAATATCTGGAACAAACTCCCAAAAACCTGCAGGTCCGCTGCAACTCTGACTACTTTTAAATCCAGACTAAAGACTTTTCTTTTTGTCGCTGCTTTTAATTGAACTATTCATATCTTACACTGCACTGTAACTTTTATCCATGTATTTTTTTTTATTAGCTTTTCTTTTTAATGACTGATTTTAAATGCCATTTTCTTAATGTCTTTCATTTGTTGTAAAGCACTTTGAATTGCCTTGTGTTGAAAAGTGCTCTATAAATAAACTTGCCTTGCCTTGCCTTGCCTTACTATTAAAAGAAATTTCGTTGTACTGGCTTACAGGAACAGGACAATATAAAAACTTGCTAAAATTGTACATATAAATAAATAATAGTGACGTGGTGCTGATAAAATTAAAGATAAAGTGTGCGTTTATAATATAAAGACTTACTATACATATAAATAAAATAGCATACTATATAAAAAAGATGTGCTCTTTACACAGCGTAATGTAATCTTTATGTTACTGGTCTACTTGCTGTTCAGCAGTCTGATGGCATGGGGGAAAAAGCTATTGCAGAATCTGGCTGTTTGCTCTTAATGCTGCGGAACCTCTTACCGGAGGGCAGCAGGGAGAACAGAGCATGGTGAGGATGAGTGGGGTCTTTAAAAATGTTCTGGGCTTTTGTCAGGGAGCGTTTCTGAGCGGTGTCTCTGATGGGAGGGAGAGAAACTCCGATGATCTTCTCTGCTGTCCTAACCACTCTCTGCAGAGACTTACAGTCTTTGGCGTTGCAGTCTCTCGACCAGATGGAGATGCCGCTGGTCAGCACGCTCTCTATGGTTCCTCTGTAGAACGTGGTGAGGATGGGAGGGGGGAGCTGTGCTCTTCTCAACCTGCGCAGGAAGTGTAGGCGCTGCTGTGCCTTCTTAAATAGTGATGTAGTGTGAGTGGACCAGGTCAGACGGCTTGTGATATGCACCCCCAGGAACTTGGTGCTGTCTGTAGTCTTCACTGCTGTGCCGTTGATGTGGAGTGGTGGGTGACAGTGCTTTTTTTTTCCTGAAGTCAACAATGATCTCTTTTGTTTTATCGACATTCAGGATCAGGTTGTTGGTGTTACACCAGTCTGTCAGATGTTTCACCTCCTCCCTGTAGGCCTGTTCGTTGTTGTCCCTGATGAGTCCCACCACTGTTGTATCATCCGCGTACTTTATGATGTGGTTGGTACTGAACCTGGAGCAGCAGTCGTGGGTCATCAGGGTGAAAAGCAGTGGACTCAGAATGCAGCCCTACGGGGAGCCGGTGTTTAAGGTGATGATGCTGGAAGTGTTGTTACCATCCCGAACATACTGGGGTCCCTCTATTAGGAAATCCAGCAGCCAGTTACACAGGGGTGTGTTGAGTCCCAGGGGTCCCAGTTTGTTTACCAGATGCTGGGGATGATTGTGTTGAACGCTGAAATTCAAAAATATTCCTCTAGTAGTTTCTAAAATATTTAAGTTAGGATCAAAGTGGTTAACAGACTGACCAATATTGTTATCTGTAGAACTAACACTGCTAGTTTGGAGAAAAGTTAATAACTGAATGTTGCTAGCATTGAGTATTGGTTTACTGTACAGTTAACCCAACTGCATCCTAGCATTAATCATCAGCAGAACCCTGGAACACTATATACTGTAGACCCTCTTACCCAATCAACATGTATTAGCATGTCACACCATGGATAACTCAGAAGGCCACTGACTGCTGCACAGCCTAACTCTGACCTCCTATTCTCCACAATTACAACACGTTTTTGCTTTTTCATGTTGAATGTACTTATATAGGCATTTATCAGATTTAAAGAAGGACAGCAGTGTTTTCATAAGGTTTAAAACAACATTCCTGGTCTTCACATTTTTCTAGGTTGGGTGATAACTGTGTTGATACAGTGAGCTTGCTAAGCCATGTTCTCCTAGTATGTGATTCATCATTTAAGGGAGAGGGGAAATTGATATGACTGTGATTAACTATGGGACTTACAATGGGATTTATTTATTTCCCAAACAGCTCCTTGAACCCTGATGTGAAGTATTTGAAATGTGTGAGTGACCTCTACGTCAAAAGCGATTGGACACCATATAAACATTAGCACGAGTAAATATTAACACATTTGTAATACCCCGCCATTGTAAAAAAACACAACAAGTGAGGACCTGTTGCATAAGAAAGCCTAGCGGGACATAGTGATTGACTGAGACAACCATGCTTGCATTTACAAAAAAAAACACACACACACACGGGTCACAAGTAGTTAATGATCACAGGAGTAATGTGATAGCCTTTGCTTGTGCTGCTGTCATATCAAGGATAGGTCGGTTCCCGCCTCTTTCTCACAAACCATCATTGTTTTCACTGGCATGGAACACTGGCTACAAACAATGCCTGTGTGTGTGTGTTTGTGCGGGTGTGTGTGTGTTCATGCCAGTTTCAGAGTGTGATTATGTTCAGAGTTCAGTGCCAGTTTGCCAGTGTGTTTAAGGTGTGGGTTTGAGAATAACTGTGTGTTTTACAGGTGGCAGTGTGTTTATGCACAAAAGGAGCGTCAGTTCACTAAACTGTAAAGGGTCACAGGAAATAAATTACCCTCATTGATCAGATTAATCAATTTTTTCTACAAAAATTGCCTGTTAAACTCAGTTCAATTTATATTTCAGACTCCAATATATGTCATTTGATTATACCATTAGATTTGACAGTGGAATGTTAAACTTGACAAATCTAAAAAGTTAACCCCATTTTAGGATTGTTTGATTTAAGATTGTTTGTTGAAAGGATGAATCATATGACAGTATTCCAGTCTGTTACTAGTTGTACGGTGTATAGGTAATAACTCACCAGTTTGCCTAAAGGTAAACTGTACTGGTTCAGTACAACATTGCTATCATTTATGATCAGTTTAGAAAGCATGGGACCTACCACAGTCATTGTATAATTGACAAGGTCCAATATTTAGCTACATGCTTCTGTTTGTTGCATGGAGAAAGTATTGTTGTTGCAAAAAGGCTTCAGGCACAATGCAGTTTGTTTTTCGGGATAACACGCAGGGACCATTTTTAGATTTTTTTGGAATCGCAATAATGAGCTGTCATGAACAATGGACGGTACCACAATGGCCAAAGCCAAATAAAACACTTTAAAATAATTAATTTGAAAAAAGGTATGATGTATCCCACATCTCACCATTACCCAACACCTTTGATTACATGTGGCAACAAAAATACCACTTTGAAAGCCAGGTTCAGGAAATAAAATGACTGACAATGTCAAGATAATGTAGGGTGTCCTTTTCAATCCTGTTACCATGCAGACTTAATAACCACTGTGTTCTCTTACACCCTAAAAGGAACATACTTGTATCTGCTCATATTTCATCCCTGTGACAATATCCAAGGTCTTTACTTACAGTAAACCAGACCTGGAACAACAAGATAAAACATGGAGCAGACAGCAGCGTTTTAAGAGGAACTAATACGAACAATAGGTGTGTATTGCACATGTGTCAGCTTGCAGCTTGGCTGTGTTTGATTTGTATTATTCAGTTTAATTACACACAATGCTTGCATCTGTCACAGGGTAGGTGTCACACAGCCATTAATCAGTAAGAACCTGTGATCTGTATCCACATGTCACAAGTCTCTTTATGAAAACAGTCGTTAAACTACTCCTATGAAAAACATTCAATAAAGAATCAACAAAAAAGTTGTTACATTACATTGCATTTAGCTGACGCTTTTATCCAAAGCGACTTACAATAAGTGCGTTCGACCAACAAAATACAAACTTGAAGAAAAACAGAATCATATAAGTATCATCAGGTTTCATAGAGCAAAAACATTTGAAGTGCTACTCAACTGGCTGGTAAGCCAGTCCTTTATTAGTATATAAGTGCTTTGTTAATAATTCTATTGCTCGAAGTGGAGTCGAAAGAGATGAGTTTTTAATCTGCGCCGGAAGGTGTGTAAGCTATCTGCTGTCCTGATGTCAATGGGGAGCTCATTCCACCATTTTGGAGCCAGGATAGCAAACCCACGTGTTTTTGCTGATGGGAACTTGGGTCCCCTTCGCAGCGAGGGTGCAGCGAGTCGTTTGGTTGATGCAGAGCGGAGTGCACGTGCTGGGGTGTACAGTTTAACCATGTCCTGGATGTAGGAAGGGCCAGATCCATTCGCAGCATGGTACGCAAGTACCATTGTCTTGAAGTGGATTCTAGCAGTTACCGGGAGCCAGTGAAGGGAGCGGAGGAGCGGAGTGGTGTGGGAAAATTTAGGAAGGTTGAAGACCAGACGAGCCGCTGCATTCTGGATGAGCTGCAGAGGTCGGATGCCACATGCAGGTAGACCAGCCAGGAGGGAGTTGCAGTAGTCTAGGCGTGAGATGACGAGAGCCTGGACCAGAACCTGCGTCGCTTTCTGGGTCAGCTGGGGACGTATCCTCCTGATGTTGTAAAGCGTGTATCTGCAGCAGCGGGTTGTAGCAGCTATGTTTGCAGTGAAGGACAGGTTGTTATCTAAGATCACACCCAGATTCCTTGCAGTCTGAGTCGGGGAAACAACAGAGGTGCCGATGTTGATTGTCAGGTCAAGAGTGGGACAATCTTTTCCTGGAATGAAAAGCAGTTCAGTCTTGTCAAGGTTGAGCTTGAGGTGATGACAGACATCCACTGAGAGATGTCAGCTAGACAAGCAGAGATGCGTGCGACGACCTGGGTCTCTGAGCGGGGAAAGGACAGAATGAATTGGGTGTCGTCAGTGTAGCAGTGGTATGAAAAACCATGCGGGCTAATGACTGATGACTGAGGAGGGGACCAAGAACAGAGCCCTGAGGGACCCCTGTAGTTAATTGACAAGGGTCGGACTCGGACCCTCTCCAAGTTACCCTGTAGGTACGGTCTTTGAGATATGAGGTGAGGAGAGAAAGTGCAGAGCCTGAAACTCCAAGTTCTGAGAGGATCTGATGGTTCACCGTGTCGAATGCAGCTGACAGGTCCAACAGGATGATGACAGAGGAGAGGGATGCTGCTTTGGCAGTGTGCAGTTCCTCAGTGACAGCAATGAGAGCAGTTTCTGTGGAGTGACCTGCCTTGAAACCAGACTGGTGTGGATCCAGAAGGTTGTTCTGATGGAGATAACAGGAGAGTTGTTTAAAGACAGCGCGTTCAAGTGTTTTAAACAGGAACGGGAAGAGAGAGCCAGGCCTGTAGTTTATAACATCAGACGGGTTGAGAGTGGGTTTCTTTAGGAGAGGGTTTACTCTTAATTATTATTATTATATCATATGTTTTGAACAATTTTATAATTATTATAATGATCAGCTGGTTTGCAGAATAGTTTAGCAAGGCTATTTGTCTAACACGAAAAAACAAATTAATGTAACCATGCAAATCACTTCTAGCTAGGCTATAACAACATTATCTTAGCTATTATGCTAGTTGAGATACATATTGGAATTGTTCAGAAGAAAGTCGTAAATAGCTATCTCTCTTGCTTTGTAGAAGTGGTATTCGTAAAATCAGTCATATAAAACTCCTGAACCACAGGTACAGCTGCTACAGAGTAACCAAGTTTACCAATGAACGAATGCTAGTTACCTGTTAGCTAACTTAGCTTAGGCATGGTCCACACCTACACAGCACAGGTATTATTTAAAATATCACTTTTTGGATGTGTATATTCCGACCAGGCCTTTTGTGTTTCATGCAATAATCACACATCTATCCATCCGTTGTTTTGTTACGAATACTTTCACACAGAACGTGAATATTACATACCGAAAAAGAGACCATTTCCTTTTAGCTGTGCAGAACAGGTTGAGGAACTTGAAAAAGGTATCAACTAATCACCAACCCTGCTGAAAAAAACAGCTTAGACCAACTTAGCTGGTCAGGCTGGTCAACCAGCTAAATTGACCAGCCAGTAGATATTAAGCTGGAATGTTTGGCTGGTTTAGCGGGTTTTGGCTGGTGCACCAGCTAAACCAGCTAAACCAGCCAAACTGGCCAGCTAAAAAAAACTATCATAGACCAGCATAGTATGCTGCTATGCTGGGCTGGTCACCAGCATCCATCTATCACCAGCTTATGTTTAATAATAGTATTAAATATACCATGCTGGAAGCTTACCAGGATTCCAGGTGACCAGCATACATTGTTTAAATACTGGTATGATTATTTAAACCAGAGAAAATAAATATATTACAAAGATTCATTGTGTCATGCATTCTGGTATCTACCAAAATAAAGACATTGTATAGTGTTCATAACACTATTTAAATTTAATAAATAGCAATAAATAGCTAGTTAATATAATAAAATACACAGTAACAATACAATAATTATACATAACAACAACAACCTGCAAATCAACCTATACATCAAAATAAATATATTATATATTAAATGGTAACAAAAACAGTAACGTATGAATGTATGATAAGAAAAAGGCAACAAAAAAAGTGTTTTTTGTTTTTCCTTGTTCATGTTCATGTCCATAATGTTTCCCGTTGTGTAGCGTCCAGCATTTCCCAATCTGGCCTGCATTTTTGTCTGTTGAAGCCACTTCTTGAAGCAAACTGAAAATAAATGTACAGATATAAGTACACTGTAAAAAGAAAACTTGACATTTACGTTAACATTTGGGCTGCTGTGGTTGCCAGAACTTGACCGTTAAAGTATGGTAAAATACATTAAACATTAGAAAAATGTTTTAATAATAGTAATGATGGTAACAACAATAATATTAGTTTAACTATTTATATAGCACTTACACAATTGCAAAGTGATTCTCACAACAAAAATAAAGAACAACACAATATCAACAATAAAAAAACTAATTATTATAGATTGTTAAGAGACAACAGAGGCCGACTACAAAAGGTAGACTCAATGGCTCTTGATGACATCAATGAGCAGTCCCAATAGATGCTGTTGTATAAAAATAAATAGAATAGGTCCAGATTTCTTGTGTTGGATGATTTGTTTTATTGATTTCTGATGGATGTTAAGATGTGTTTTACAATTATAACACAAAGATTATTGTAATTGGAATCAAAAAGATTGCAAATCATAGTTTTAATAAAATTACTAGCAATATAGGGTTTATTCATCAGCAGTAAAGCATTAAGTTGCTAAATGAACGTACACTGAACTGTAAAACAACTTACCACTATTTAGGAAAGGCTCTGATCAGAAGGGTTGACTAGTAGGACAGCAAAGAGGTGGAGGAGGTCTCTGTCATGTACAACCATTGGTAGATGTTACATCTGAAAGAAAGATAAGGAAATAAGACAACACAGGAAGACAAACATCCTCTTAAGTAAAAGACCAAATAATGTCAAGCTTTAACCTGTTAAGCCTCAAGCCTGTTTTTTCAGTCTTTACAATGCACTGTTGGAAATTACCTTCCAAAGGCAAACTCAAAACCATAAATAACTGGGTACCAAAGTGCTTTACCTGATATAACACGTTCCACACAGAGCAGCAACCATCCTCTGGGCCTTTTGCTGCATATCATCTCCTCCCTCTCCACTGTTTCCAGTTGATCTCTACTGTCCAATCAAACTGAAATTCCCCAAAAAATCATATTAAAAAAGTTAAAAACAATAACTTGCTTTTGGCATTGAAATGGATTAGAATCACCTTTTTCCTGGATGTCAGGAAGGCCAGGAAGTCGTTCCCTTCAAGTCCGCAACCAGTCATAGGAGTTCAAATGCAAAGCCTGAACGATGACAAGAGCGGGAGACTTACATTTTACAATTATATTTTTAATTAATACCAGAGCAGTGTGTATAGGCCCTGTACGACATGCAGAGAATGGCAGTGGCTCAGTCAGTGGGGCTTGGACTAGGAGCTGTAGGGTGAGGGGTTGCCGGTTCAAGTCCCCGACCAGACCTAAAATATGGAGTGTGGACTGCTACTTGGAGAGGTCCCAGTTCACCTCCTACCCTGCCGTAGTGCCCTTGAGCAAGGCACCGGACACCCCCCAATTCCCCCCTCACTCCCATTGCTGTGCAATACCTGCCCACTGCTCCTAGTACTAGGATGGGTTAAATGCAGAGGCCAAATGTCACTGTGTGTGCTGTGTGCTCTGCATGTGTGACCATTAAAGAGGGTTTCATCCATCCCTATTCTATTAAAAACAGATCAAATCCCCTGACAGACTCACACACTTTGGTGATGTCCTCATCTGATAATGTTTCATTTTTTAGCAGCAAAGTAACATTACTCAAAGTATGTCGGACCCAACTCATTTACAGTGTATTTGCATCTCCTCAACAATGGTCTGTATCATTGAGTAGTAAGAAAGCAAAACGAACCTTCGAGAAAGCTTTTACTCTCAGACTGGGTGAAATTGTGTAGTTGTTTACCTCCAGAAGGACTTTTAGCGTGTTTCCCAGTAGACAGAGCTGGCAGAGCGGTTCCTATCAGCAAAACTGCTGGTAGACCAGCATAAATACCAGCTTCACCAGCATAGACCAGCTTAACTACCAGATAACACCAGCATAGACCAGCATGACATCCATGCTGGTCTATGCTGGTTTAGCTGGCCAGGCTGGTCTTGAACCTGGTAAACCAACTAAACCAGCCTAACACCATGTCATTCTACAAAAATGGTGGAAGTAGCCTACTGTCACTTACTTTTGCAGACACCAAAATACATGACGTTGATCTAATACTCACATTCTTTATATATGTTGAATAAATAGAGATTGTCTTTGCAATGGTACTAAATAAATTTTAAGTTTTATTAATAAATTACAATTTATTTAAAATGCCAAGTTCAAGGAACTGCCTTGTCACTTTGATCATACATGGAAGTGCAAGGCCGGATTAACCATATGGGCAACCTGGGCAAGTATCTTACTAATCATACATTGTTTTAAATGACACTCACTCTTCACCATAAATAACACAGCTTTTCTATGGGGTCAAATTCATATATTTTCTAAACCGTCTCTGTACCGTAGGTCTCACTATGTATGCGCTGAACTTTATTACTACGCGGCAGCAGTGTATAGCCGAATCACAGCCCCACCCTCACTCATGTCACATTTTGTCACGTGAGCTGAAAAAATGGATGGTGCCGGTAGCAGCCAATCGCCCAGCGGGGCTGCGAAAAGAAAGAAAAAGAAGAGAGAGTGGCGGCTGCATTAACATTTCTACTGATCATAATTCCATTGTTGAGGTTTGATTGATTGATTGATTGATTGAAAAGTTTATTAACAGCTTGTATATTGGGTACAGTATACAAGTCAGTACAGTCAGTACAGTTCAAAACATACAATTGTTAAGGGGATGCAGACCAGAGAAAGACTTTCGTCTTGTTTACATCAGGGTCCCCCATTTCCAATTCATCATATCATTTAAGACATATAAGACATATTTGACAAACAGATGGGTTATTTACAATTTACATACAGGTGGTTTTTTACATACAGATTTCTTATTTACAATTTTCATTTTAGATTTCGTTCTAATACATCCTAACCGGACATTTAAGACCAACCAAGTCTACAGATATACAGTTAGTAACAGAGTCTAAAATGTGAGTATATACATAGATGGGGGGGGGAAGCTGTCCATTGTACGACAGGTTGAGATTTGTACCATTACCGGGGCCAGTTTTGCAATGCTCTCCCCCGAAGGTGCTCTTTAAGAGAGGTTTTGAAGGTAAGTATAGTTTTACTTTCCTTTACAGTTGTGGGAAGAGCGTTCCACCTTGATGTGGCATAATTGTGAAACGTGTATTCCCCCTTTTTTGTGCCAAACTTGGGTTTCACATGATTTGTGGAGCTCCCTCTGGTGTTATGATCATGGTATTCACTGACCTTTGGGAAGAATTTTGACATGTACATGGGTACCATAGAGGTGTAGTGGATCTTGTAGACCAGGCCCATTGCAAGTAGCTGTACTCTGTCGTCTACTCTAAGCCATCCTAGGTTGTCAAAGTGGGCAGAAGTGAGGTGGGTTCTAGATGAAAGGTCAAGCAGTAGTCTGACCAGTTTATTTTGCGATGTTTGAAGTTTTATTTTTAGCGCCTTGGAGGTGCTATGGTACCATGACGTGCAAGCATAGTCATAGTACCCTTGAATGAGTGCTCCTGCCAGAGTTTTCAGGGTGTTTTTGTTTACCAGAGAGGAGATCCGGTATAGGAATCTAGTTCTTTGATTGACTTTTTTTATTACATTGGATGCCATTTTGTCACAGGAGAGGTTTGCCTCAAGATCTAGGTCTAGGTCTACTAGAATAGATTTACATTGTGCAATTTTCCAAACTCACATTGGTTTCTCATACAGCATCTCTGTGTATAGTAGCCTATGTGTATTCACTCTGTCCTAAAAGGCTTATTGGAGCTCCTGCCCCCCCCCCCCCCCTCCCTGTGAGCCCAGTGTGCTCTGATTGGTCAGCTCGCCCACTCTGTTCTGATGAGTCTACCACCATTACAGCGGAACATCAGTGATAATGTGTTACAATGGCGTTTGTTAGCAACCAGAAAATGACACCAGTAATGACAAACAGATGAGAATGCTGCGTGGGGTCTGGGTGCCGTGTTGGTGGGACGTTGCGAGGCTCGCTGCTGTGAGGAGGGGAGAGTGTGAGCTCTATTACTGGTGTTGTTTCCTGGTTGCTGCGTGGGGTCTGCGAGACAGCGAGACATCGCGAAACTCAGCCTGAACTCAGCCTGAGCACCATGGACGCGGGCAGGGGGGGTGCTGAGGGGGCTGCAGCACTCCCATCTGTGAGGCTCCACTAGCACCCGCACTCGCAAACGCGGCGCACCTACAGCTTAAGCGCGCCACAGTGTTGCCGCTTGTGTGTGTGTGTGTGTGTTTCACACACAATTCATGCACACACACACAATTTATGCGCTTTTATGACTGCACTGACAGCAGGACACAAAGCAGTGCTGAAAGGCCCAAGGCCATGCAGGACAGCACATGCCTACATACACATTCAGGCACACACACACACAAACACACACACTAGATTTTCCCTCCAAACGTACTTACCATCACAGAACTGATAGTAATGTATTTCTACACTTGGTTTTCACAATCACACAATTTTGTTCACTCATTTACTAAGTATCTCACTATCACACAGACACATACAGACACACCCACACCCACACAAACGCACACAGACACACACACACACACACACACACACACACACACACACACACACACACACACACACACACACTGGCTAAATTGCTGGTGCTATAAAAAGAAAGCAGTGTTTAACCTGTCCTTGAAACTGAACATACTGCCAAAGGCGCACACAAACACACACACCCGTGTCACAGCTCCATTCCTACACACGGCCTATATTGAATACTGCTAAGTTTATGTTTAGAAATGACAGGTCTGTCTGGCCGAGCGTCCCGTATGTGGTGGGGATGTAAAGTGCCAGTGTCTACTGAAATGACCACTCAGGCGTAAACCATACACAAAAATACACACGCTCACAGCTTCGCTCGTTTCCTACAATCCTTCTCTTCTCAGGGCAGTCTCCCATGCACTTCTCCAAAATAACGTTCAAACTAAAATGGAGTCGTTCAGAGAGACAAAACGCATTTAAAACAACCAAATGTGTTCACTTCACAGATGTTTGGCCCATTTCATGAAAAAACAACTATTCATAGACCTACATGCGCACACATACATATTCTCCCCGATTAAACAACCTCCAATTACTGCCACATTAGTGCCGCTATCACACACTTTAACTATGGAATAAACAGCACTAAATCCCTCCATACCACAAAAGCTGACTCTCCTATGACATTTGTTTTTCAATACTCCCCCCTCCCTCGTTTTTTTTCAATAATATGTATGAGTTTATTATGAATATTGTTATTAATATCTTTTATTTAAATTATTCCACCATAAACACACATAAAACCTCTGTTAATTTGAACCGTTTCCCCATTGAACACAGTGTAGTTGAACTTCCAGTAACAATGCACTATGTTAGACTATTATTTCATCCTATTGTATTTCATTTTTGATGTTGATATTTATATATATGTATATATCAATATATGTAATATAGTGTACGTAGGAACTATATTGAGTTCTGTACGTCTCCACCAGTCAGTAATGTTGTTTTTACAATTTTCTTTAAAGAATTCTCAAGAAAAAATACATGTTAAATCAAGATAAAATATGAAAGGTTGCACATTTTAACTTAGCGTGTATTTAAATGTAGCAGTATCTGTTTTAGGCCTGATACTCCTCAAATGGCCATCCTCAGTTCATCCATTACACTGTGTGTGTGTGTGTGTGTGTGTGTGTGTGTGTGTGTGTGTGTGTGTGTGTGTGTGTGTGTGTGTGTGTGTGTGTGTGTGTGTGTGTGTGTGTGTGTGTGTGTGTGTGTGTGTGTGTGTGTGTGTGTGTGTGTGTGTGTGTGTGTGCTCTCCATCTGGTTTCTCTACTTTCTCCATTTTGCTATGCGTAGGGCAGAACTTCACTTTTACTCAGCTTTGTCCTTTTGCTGTTGTTTAGATAGCTGCTTAGTGTCTGTTAGTCTCTCTCTCTCAATCACTGTCACTCACACACACACACACACACACACACACACACACACACACACATGCATCACATTACATTAGCGGGCAACAACACCACGAACAAAAACATGTAGCAACAAAGAGTGAGGATCCTAGAAGCACACACATGGAAATTAAAGCAAGAATGCTGCTCAGCTATGTTAATGAAGTGTGTCGTCCTCCCCTTGTGTGCCACACTCCTCTGTTTCTCTCATTTACCTCCTCAGTCATCTCTTTATCTCTCCATGTTCTTCTCATCTTCTGCTCATCCACCCCGTGATGTTGTGACCTATGACTTGCTGTTGTCCCACACTAGTTTCACTTGTGGCATTCCAGTCATTTGCTGCTGCTTGATGTCTGGATGTTAGCACAGGTCATTAGATTCTATTGAATTACTTGAATAGTCGTTGGGCTTTTGTAGAACTTCAAAAGTCACAGTTTAAGTTAATTCCACCTGAACTCATGTTTTTTGTGTATCCTTTCATCAAGACTTTGAAGGAATAGGTTCGGGAAATGCACTTATTCTCAAGATGTTGATCAAAAGGTTGATACCACTCTGATATCTGACTAACACATATGGACATACTGTACAGCCAGCTTTTGCTTAGCTTAGCTGGAAGCAGGGGGAACTGCTAGCCTGTTATTAAACTCAACTGAGCCAATACAAGAAAAATATTGGATATGTGACAGTGGTTTCCTGACATTATAGCCAATGTAAAGGCATAAATGTAATTTTCTGCCACTAGGGGTCTCATTCTAAAATGTTCTTCTCACAGTAAGGATTCCACTCATCGTTCATGAGGTTTTATGGGAGCAGAATTATCCGAAGGGGTCTTCTACTATCCAAAACAGACAGGAAACAGACGTAGGCCTATATGGGACATTTCGAGCATTGTTGTGATACACACGTTGGGATATGGTGTTAATGCGATATGAAATCCGAAAAACATTTCGGAGTTTAGTTTAGAAGACACTACACTACCCATAATCCTCAGCTATCGTTTGCTTGACAAACCCCGTGATTAATCTTCAAGCTCTGGGATTGGATGTTGGAGTGGCAGTGTGCCAAGGTTACGCCGAGCGTCAAACAGCACTTTGAAAAGGAACGAAACTACGGCAGACTATCCAAAACTGGTCTTGAACGGGACCAACCCCCCCCAGAACTACACATGCAAAATGTTCTATGGGACGTCTCTACTGGGAACGTTTTCGTTTTTCCCACAATTAGAAGTTGCCAAATTTAAAACATCCATCCATCCATCTTCTCCCGCTTATCCGTGGTCGGGTCGCGGGGGTAGCAGTTCCAGCAGAGAGCCCCAAACTTTCTTTTCCCTGGCTACATCAACCAGCTCTGACTGGGGGATCCCAAGGCGCTCCCAGCCCAGCGAAGAGATATAATGTTGTTGTTAGCATCTGGTTAGCTAGCTATGCTAACGGATATAAAGAGCTGTTTCTACACCAAGGTGGAGGAGAGTCCTCTCCTGTCAGACTGAGAGGATATTATAACGTCAGCTCAGTGAGGTAAGGACTCTCTCAGTGTTTAGATAGTTAACTTTAGTGTAAGTTATCTCAGTGGGTCTCAAACGGTTTGGTCACCATTTATGTAAACAAGTATTTGCGAGGAATACCTTTATATGATCATTATAGTTATTAAAAAATAAGAGAAAAAAGGAAAAACGGGTATGAAATACTATAGGACAGTAACAAAAGAATAGAGTTTAAAAGGGGAGTGATTAGTAAAGAAAAAGTACATCTGTTTACAGTTCTGTTTCATATGGATGCTGAGAGATGTAGGCTATCCATAGATCTCTTAATTTTGCTCTCAAATTGCACCAGATTGATGCATTTAACTTCAATATTTTAAAAATAATCTTCCCGGGGGAGCATGCCCCCGGACCCTCCTAGAGGAGGTTAGGTCCACCCCCACCTAAAACATGTTCACATGGATAGGATACTAAATACATTTGCACACTTTTTGTATGGTGGCCTATGTCCATATGTTTCTGTTTTGGTGGAGGTGCCTCAACCGTGCATGTATGCACAAGTTATAGGTACGCTATACAATAGCACTACACACCTGCAATGTGCGTGAAAGACAATAGACTTTACAGCATGTTTTTTGAAGTTGCGTTGGTGTTTGTGTATTGGTTGTTGACGGCAGTGTGTGCCCCCCCTTGGTAAATGATTGCCCCCCCATTCGATTTGTTCTAGAGCCGACCCTGACCTGGTCCTAGGTCTACCCCTTGGTCTCTTCCCAGCTGGACGTGCCTGGAACACCTCCCTAGGGAGGCGCCCAGGTGGCATCCTAACTAGGTGCCCGAACCTCCTCAACTGGCTCCTTTCGACGCGAAGGAGGAGCGGTTCAACTCCGAGTCCCTCCCGGATGACTGAACTTCTCACCTTATCCCTAAGGGAGACGCCAGTATGTGTGTATACTGTACCTCCACCATTATACCATCATATTCTGCACATTTCTTATACTATCTACATACATAAGAGTATAATTAATATGTATAATATCAGTTAAAATAAGTGCTTCAACATACTTAACATTGCAGGAAAGCAATATATTTGACATTAAGTACTTTGTCAGGCTTAGTATTTATCTGTAGATACCCCCAAAGCTTTTTACTTATTTAAACGAAGACCTTAACCTAAAGTATTCTTTAATGTTTAAATAAAGGTTAATTCGTTTTTCTGATTTGCACATCCTCCTATTAATATCTTTGTACATCCGGAACTAAACTGTTTTATTGTAGAGATCACTTATAGTATATTCTTGATTTTTTATATTCTATATTTCTATCATTGACCTTCTACTTTTCCCCGATGAAAGTATGTACTCTTAATATTTTTTTCATCAAATATAACATTAAAAAAATGATTCAATAACGTGCTTTAACCACTAGGCGGTGCACACAAGGTACACACAGCATACAATGCCATAATATATTTGTATTATTAGTGTAGGACACTTATGTATGTATAACATCTGAAGATGTATAGTTTTATTCATGTTTTTACATCATTTTACAGGATATTGCTATATTATTTCACATGTTTTACTTTTACACATTAATATCTGATTTGCAGACAGAAAGGTATCCGTCATTTAACGGTAAGCTATTGAAATTCTGATTCCTATGATGTATCTCCCATCACCCAAAACCCCTGACTATTCTCTCAACTCAGTATTTACATTGTTATATTCAAAGAAAATTGAAATGGAAGATGTTGTTTAATTGCTGATATATTTATGATCCACGTCACGTATTCAGTTTCAGTAGCAGTTCTTCCAGTTTGTCCAGAAGTCTTCTAATCAGGGCTCTATAAATAAATAACTACGGCAGATATGTAATATTTAATGCAGCCGAACCGTGTATTACAATGCCGTTATGTGATGACTTTCAAAGAGAAAAGCAAGCACACTCGGATTAAAGTATTATTTTCTTTTTTTTTATAAATGTTTTTCGGATTTCATATCGCATAAACACCATATCAAAACGTGCATTGCGGCTAAACAATCCAATCACGAGCTTAAACCATATCTCAGGATCTTGGGTAATCAGTTCAGTGGGTGTGTATCTGTTTCCGGTTATTTTTATTTTGAAATTCAGTTCCTGACAGACGGCAAAAAAGCCCGAGATTATAGAATTAAACAAATAAATAAAAACAATTGTGTGTTATTGTTGAGGAAATAACAGTGTTATTTAGAAAAGAATAACAAATTAGAAGGAAAAAAAGATTAAACAAATACAGGTTTCAGTATTCTGAGGCTCTGAGCCCCATTTATTTTCCTCACGGACGGCAAAAAAAGTCAGACATTATATGATGTAACTTTCTTTATCCACACCCTAATCTCTATGCAAGTGAATGACAATCAAGTGTCAAGCCTTCGTCCACCATGTTCTCACAATTACAAAGGTTTAAATCCTTTATATGCAATGCATCACCTCTCTTCATCCCACTGCACATATAAATCATACATCATGGCCATATATGATAGCTATGACTTTTACAATAATGGAATCAACAGTGTATGTACAGAACATGCTGTGACTATACATGAAATTCACAATCAAACCTTTAAAAATCAAGTGTTACTACTGGTTTGCTGAGCTGTGTATACCTGGATATAACTGCATTCCTTTGTCAGTACAGTACCTGTAGGTGTGCTTATGTCTACGTGTGTGTTTGCATGTACAGTTCATGACTGTCACCATGGTGAAGGTCACAGTTTATCAGCAGGGTTGTCTGTGGAAGTGTGTGTTGTTCATTTGCATGTGATGTGCATGTGAGTGTGTGTGTGTGCTTTACATTTGTGTATGTTACTTAAAATCTGATTTGTGTTCCTCTTTGCAAGACAGGTATCTAGTTAACGAAAATGTAAATCAGCAGTAAAACAATAAACTGAAACTAGTAAAACTATATCCCCTGAAAGAACAATAAACAAAACTAAACAATATTATTTGGATAAAAGAAACTGACAAAGTTCAATAACGATTTTCAGGTATAATATATCACTACTGAAAAAAAGACACTGCATGAATTTCTGTCAAATTGTGACATTTAACCACATATATTAAATTGACTTTGCAGACAAAGAGAGGATGTTGTGCTTCCAAATTAACATTAACTTGTTTACACGTAGTCTAGGATTAAATATCAATAAAAGTTGGTTGTAGATTTAATGCCATTTAACTTTTCAGCTGTCGTCTAATGTTTACCAGCAGGTGAGTGTGATCGTGAAAGAAGTGTTCATTTATATTTGTATAATTTAAACATTATGGTAATTTTACTAATTATATATGTATGCAGGTACATAGTTCTGAACCTTAACCTTCTGGCCTTAACCAAAACAAATTAACCCTGGTATAATAAGTAGAAAATGCACTATTAAAACAATTTAGTAATACAAAATGCAAGCCTTTTTGGTCAACAATTGCTGTGTGTGTGTGTGTGTGTGTGTGTGTGTGTGTGTGTGTGTGTGTGTGTGTGTGTGTGTGTGTGTGTGTGTGTGTGTGTGTGTGTGTGTGTGTGTGTGTGTGTTTTTTTTTTTTTTTTTTTTGGGGGGGTTAGAACGCTGTAGATCATTTGTAAGTACAGGTCAATCTTCAATCCAGATGGCCTCCCAGACTCCTGGGCTGCATTCCAAACAGAAACAGACTTCACTATAACGTCACCTCGTTCACAACCTACATATAAACCAAGCAAATACCTAATAGTTATTTATATCCTTTACTTGAAAGTATTAACTGTTTTTAATTAGTCCAAAGTGTGTAGTGAACAAGGAACATTTTTAAGGATGCATGATTTTGAATTTGAATCTCGCCTTACGTATACTGACAATTCACAAGCAACAGATAGCACACAGGGATCCATAAAGAAATACAACTTTATTATCAATCAATATGGATTTAATCAGTGACACACACACATACACAGCACAAACACACACACTTAAGCTGAATGGATGACTGGCTGAGTTTAGCTTTTCTAAGAGCCACTATCTCCTTTATCAAACAACACCGCCAAGTATCTCTGCTGCGATAGCCTGTGTGTGTGTGTGTGTGGTGTGTGTGTGTGTGTGTGTGTGTGTGTGTGTGTGTGTGTGTGTGTGTGTGTGTGTGTGTGTGTGTGTGTGTGTGTGTGTGTGTGTGTGTGTGTGTGTGTGTGTGTGTGTGTGTGTGTGCATGCGTGCCAATGTCATGCTGTTAAGGGTTTATTGTGGCAGACGTCCTTGGCCACAATGGCTTAGCTATAATTAGCATATTGCCTATATCAGCCAGTGCTCTCTCCAAGGGCTGAGAGGAAGAATTGAGAAATAGACAACTGAGTGAGATAATAAGGCGACCTTCAGTTAAGCAATTGTTTTGCTCGCTCACTGGAATATGATGAATGAAAATGGAATGAAGGGAAATTATTGAGGAGGAGGGGAGTGCTGATCTAAATCAGAGACACATGTCAGTTTTTGGCTCGTCCATCTCCTCTCATGAGTCAGCTGTGATGTTCTCAACATCTGTTATCGTCCTCATTTCTCTTTCCTCTATTTTCTTGCTTCCATACATCCAGTCCAGCGCTGACTCCAGGACAGTTGTGGATGACAGCATGCGATGACAGCTCGCTTAAAACGAGTGCACAATTTATGACAAGAGGTTCACCAGCAGATATATCTCTCTGTGTGCAGTAGGAATTTATTTAGTGAAATGTTAGTTTTGTGTTATGAACAAGCACCAAAAACTTGATCAATCTGTGACAGAAAAAATTGCTAAAAATAAAGGTATAGTCAGGAAAACAAACACAACATGCTTGAAGCCCCTGAGGTGCCGCTCTGCTTATGTAAATGAGGCACACTTTAGCATCTTCAATAAGAATTGTTTCCAATTGAATAATTAGTCCGTTGATTTTCCATTACCGTTGTTCATTAAACCTAAATAAGATTCCATCAAGGTACAACAATGACACTTAAAACAAAACAACTATCTAGCCAAACTTTACCTAAGCATAGTTGTGTAAATACGAAAGCACCATTGTTTTATATTCCTAGGGCAGTCTATACATGTGGATATTTATCCCATTTCTGTGCAAATAGGTACTATCACAGAGCTCTGGCTGCTCACATATGGCTATTTTTTCCTCCTACTGCTTTAATAACATCAGGCCATCAATGACAGGAGGAGGAGTTTCTGAGAGCCAATTGGCTTTGCAACACAGTGCCACTGAATTGTGTCTATTTGCCTCATTCCAGCCATGAATTTGCATCTCTTTGCTTCCTTGCATAGACTTTGTATGTTATCTCACAATGCAAAAAGTTAATCAAAGTGTCATGAATGTGTAGAGTACATTTCAGTGTGTTCCCTTTGTACTGATCTTCCTCATAACAGGATATGACAGACATGGAAAGACTGTTGGCCATCTCCCTGGCCGGGTTGCTCTTACTGACAAACAGACACACACACACACACACACACACACACACAAACACACACACACCGAACACACAGGTCAGTCAGGCTACCACTGAGATCAGATGTCCACCTTTTCCATGTAAATCTCGCTTCACATCTGTCTTTTTTCCCATTAAATAAACCCTAACAGAACACGTCCGCACAGCAGTCAATATGGTTTGAGTTCCCTTTTCGTCATCACACAGTAAAAAGTGGAAATGACTTTGACTTTTACAATGTCTAACAACCTTCAGTGAGACATAAACATGACAGGCAGGACAATGGGTAATATACATTCAGGATCACAGGGCAGGATACCTCAGATAACAATAGCACAAATATGTATTGGTTCGTCGATGGACATGTATATGAGAAAAGGTAGGTAAAGGCATCATTACCTTCTGATATGATCCTTCCTCGGCCCTGCTGCTGAAGATTGATCAGATATCACGCAAAAATGCAAAAAAGAAAAACTACCCAACAGAAAATTAAACAACTTAACATGACTTTAAAGATATAATAATATTAATATTAATAGGTCATTTGTCCCATACCCTTTTTTCTAACCTGTTGCCCCCATTTGTAAGATGAATATACACTAAACGTTATTTTGGTAAAACTATGTTTCACCCCAACTTTGCTTCAATTGGACCTACTTGTCATAACAAGACTTTACTTCAGATAGTCAGATAGGGCAAGAAACACTAGTAGTAGTCTGATGACCATACCAGGTTATGCCCTTTCTCTTATGCAAGAACTCTGAGCTGATTGAGAATGGTCTGTTTAATGTTAGATAGAAAAGTAAATAAAGCTGCATGGGATTAGGAGAACATACTCTGAGCAAGTGGCCATGTTACTAAACTGGCGCAGAACTGGAAGGAAAATAAATCCTTCATCAAATTTAATTTTCATTATTGTATTGATATAGACCAACATAAGAGATTACGCAAATGATATCTAATTGGGCCTCTGAGACAGATGTAAGGATAATCTGAGGATAAAGAAAAAGGGTCTTTAACATGAAGCTGAAGAGACGACTGTAAGGTTTCAGCGTTAGAGTCCTTTTAGTTTATTGTTTTGTGTTTATATCTTGTGACCTTTCATTTTATTGTTGTTTCCTGCTCCTGATTGTTTCCACCTGTGTCCCATTACCTAATGTGTGTGTGTGTATATATAGCCCTTCTCTCCTTTTGTCTTTGGTCGGTTCGTCTTGTCTACACATCAAGTCCATGTCTGTATACTCTAGTGCAGTGGTTCTCACACTGGTGGGTCGCGACCCAAAAGTGGGTCGCTGACCCGTTTCGAGTGGGTCGCGGATGTGTGAGTGAATAAAAAAAAAAATTGAAAAAAAAAACTCAAACTTTTATTTTGAAGGCCCGATTTTCTAACGCTGTACATGCAGTCGGCGTTGGACTGGAAGTACCGGAGACCATAAACGGTTTTGAAAACTTCTGTCACATAGTGAGCATCTTCTCAATAAAATATCTTTGCTGAGGTTTTTTCGAGTCTTCTGGCCAATCAGAATCAAGATTGTTGCCGGAAGTCCCCTCGGAGAATAACTTTGCGGTAGAACTCTTCTTTATACATCTATGGTTACAACTTCAGATAGAAATGAACACATAATGAAATATGACCCCCGGTCACAGAATAATGGGAGCTATCTACCCTTACCCACAATTTAAAGTAAGTCACACAGACTATATCCTCTTTTTACTCTTCTCGCAGCAAGATGTCAGAACAAAGTGAAAAACAAACAATGGCATAAAATATTATTAATATGTCGGGTAGTAATAGATTTATTTATTTTCTTCTCAGATTGTACCAGAATGCATAGTTTATGTTAGTAAACATGGGGGGTCTGGGAGAATCCCCCCAGACCCCCCTGCAGAACCACTGCTCTAGTGCAGTGGTTCCCAAAGTAAATCTCTTGCACCGTCACTGAGCCTGACAGAAAAAGTTTGAGAACCACTGCTCTAGTGAACTGTTGCACAACCTAGTGGAACCTAGAGATCTTATGAGAATCCTAGTTGAACCTAACCTTTTGCCCTATAGTCTTTTATAAAATAAAATATATTCTTGAAGTCATACCGAATTGTGCATCTGAGTTCTTGTGAGTCCTTCGGGTCAACAACGAGAGTTGGGAGCTTCTGTAAAAAATGGCTAAAATAATTTTGGTCTGGAAGAGCCTGAAGAACTCAGGAAGAACTTTGGGAACAAAATGTATCATTGGTCTGGAAGAGCCGATGCTTTGAATCTTCAGACAAATTCAAGGAACGGCAGGAGACTTAGTTGGTAATGACCCAATTACGAACCGGCTTCATTATAACTGTGTCATGTCCAGTGTCATGTCGCCAAAACCAAACGCAGTATTTCCAATATGTGAGAATGTGTCTGACATGGACAATCATGGAGTTGTCCAGAGTTAATATGAGAAAAGGGCGGCACTATTCACACATCACTAAATTATTTAATCCATTGTTAGTGTAAGAATATTGGTCATCTTTATAGAAGATATCCCACACCAATATAATCTATATTTAACCCACTTGGCCACGGTGGAGAAAGAAGGCGGGGCAGGCAGGGGCGTCTGTACCCCGGCCCGCCCCCACAGCCCCCAGCAGGACCATGAAACAACACAAGCCTGTCAACACCTTCAGTCGTCCAAATCACAGCCAGGACCCTGCTGTCAGCAGGGTGCTATACACACTGACGCACACACACTCATTCACATACCACCACAAAACCCACACAGACCCCCCCCCCCCCCCCCCTACACACACACAGCAACTGTTTGGTTAGCCTGTTTGTATGGCAAGCCATTTGAGTATTTATTCCATATCCTTGATTGTTGGCTCTTTGATTTCACTTGTTAGATATATGGTCACACTAGTTTGGCACTCTGTTTTACTCGTTCAATAAAACATTATACTAGTCACTCTTTTTCAGTAGCTAGTGGCACTTTTGTCTGACTAGTTACCACACAAGCCTTACTAGTGACGCCAGGAGCAGCACTCGTAGCAGCAAAGTACCTACATGTAAGCCTTTTGATGAACTAGTGGCTATGGCAAGCCATTTGAGTATTTATTCAATTTACTTGATATCAGACGGCAGCGGCCTACACTAGTTGGCTCTTTGATTTCACTGGTTAGATATATGGTCAAACTAGTTAGGCACTCTGCTTTACTAGTTAAATAAAACATTTCACTAGTCGCTCTTTTTCAGCAACTAGTGGCACTTTTGTCCGACTAGTTACCACGTATGCCTTACTAGTGACGCCAAGAGCAGCACTAGTAACGCCAAAGTCCCAACGTGTAAGCTTTTTGATGAACTAGTGGCCCTCTGACCGTACTAGTGACCCTAAAAGTCTTACAAGTTAACTAGTGCGCTGCAAAATCTCTGACATGTTAACTAGTCACACAAAAGAAGCACAACTAGTTAACTAGTGGCATACATTTGTCTGCACTAGTTAACTAGTCGCACCCAGAATAACTCACTAGTTAACTAGTAAAGGCAAAAGGTTCACTAGTTAACTAGTTGACGCCTCTTTTGACCTTACTAGTTAACTAGTGGGGCTCAAAATGTCTACACGTTAACTAGTGAACCCTTTGCCCTTTACTAGTTAACTAGTGAGATACATTTAAATTCCACTAGTGAACTAGTGAGGCTTAAAATGTTCACTAGTAGTACTAGTGGGTCCCAAATGCGCACTTGTCACACTAGTTGCACAGAATGCTAATGAGGAGGAGGGGAAAGAACGCATCGAGGTCTCCTATTGGCCCTATGCTATAGAGCGCCACCCAGTCCAAATAGTTTATTTAAGAGCTTAAATACACTGTTTTAAAATATGACCATATTTACAAACATATAAAACAAAAGTATTTTTGTTATTATGATCATATGACTGTATATCAAATTAGGTAAGAACATTGAAGACTTTCTTAAAATTAGAAACGTGCCTTAGGACTGCAGACAGGAATATAGATCCTCTTTAAAACATTTTATTAAGCTGCAATTTGTAAGTGGCTTGGATTAGAATTGCATTGTGATAACAGAGTGACATTATTGATAGATAGAAAGAGGAAGTAACCCTCTTCGGATCACAGCTTTGAGAGATCGCCGTGACTTCCGTACATATTAGTCTAAGGCAACATATGGAGAGGTTGTTTATATTCATACGGATCTATCGTTACCCTGATTTTAAGATCTGCCCAGTGTTTCAGCTTTATTCATTTCATGAGCACCGCTGATACAATGTCCGACGATCACTTCCTCTACTTTTGTGTTTCGAGTGTGGTTCTCACACACAATACGCACACTCGCACCAACAAAAACACACACACAAAGCGGAACAAAGCAGAAGCAGAAACATGTATTTTTCTAGGCAAAACACACACTGACTGACTTCCCACGGACAATATGTTAACAGTAGGCACTAAATACCCGACTGATGCACCTCACGTCTTCAAGACGTTGCTAAAAACATCGCAGGAGAACGCCCCCTAAGTCTCTCCCTCACAGAGCTGAACTGACCAATCAGAATCTGGGTCCCACCTGCTGAGTCTCAGCAGATATCCAGGATAACACAAGAACGGAGACAAGAAGGTGACAGCCAGTTTCACGGAAGAAGTGAGTATCATGACAAGTGATTTTGAGGGTCCTGCTTGTGGTGACGATGAGATGTTCAACCAGAGGAGACACAGTTTCCGACAACAGAGGGAACCCTTGGCCCATAGGGAACCCAAATTGCTGCCGTTATCGCCAGAGGATGACATTGAACAGTTCCTGACAACTTTTGAAACAATAGCATATGTCTGCCGCTGGCCTAGAGATGGATGGGCGGTGCGCCTTGTTCCCTTGCTCAGCGGTAAAGCTCGTAGTGCCTATGTGATGATGGACATGAAAGACTCTGACGAGTATGAAAAAGTTAAAGCAGCAATTTTGTCAAAGTATGAAATCACACCGGATACTTACAGAAGACGATTCCGGTCCCTGAAGATCGAGTCTGGCGAGACTCCACAAGAGCTGTATGTTCGTCTGAAGGATCTCTTCGTAAAATGGGTCAAGCTAGGAAAATCCACGGTGGAAGAAATAACCGAGACCATTATCCTGGAGCAGTTCCTGAGGATGCTCCATCCTGAGCTAGAAATCTGGATAAGAGAGCATGACCCCAAGACAGCAGCGGAGGCAGCACGCCTGGCAGAGGTCTTCACATCAGCCAGGAAAGAGAGCCGGGATGCCACCCGCAGTTGGGAGAACAACCAGGCCCATTTGAGTAGGTCCATTGGGGGTGACCGGGGGTTTGGTCAGTCACCAGGTAGACATTTCTCAAGTGATAGACAGTTCATACCCCAAGCCCCAGACCAAGCTCAAAAGCCTTTGAAACAAGAAATGAGGTGCTATCATTGCAATGCTCTGGGTCACACCAAGCAATATTGCCCAGATTTAGGTCACATCAAGCCATCTCTCCTGTGTGCAGTTTCTAGGCCAGACAAGTCGAGATATTAGGTGAGAAAGGCAGGAAAGTACAAGTATTGATCGATGGGCAGCAGGTAGAAGCTTTGCTTGATACAGCATCTTTTCAGTCAGTAGTTTTGTCAAGTTTGGTCCCAAGGGAAAAGTGGAGTCAGGATAATTCAACCATGAGCTGCATTCATGGTGATCAACATGTTTACCCCACAGCAGAGGTCTATCTGACTGTGGGAGGCCAAACCTTTCTTTTGTCTGTAGCATTAGCCCCAACATTGCCATACCCAGTTATTCTTGGTAATGATCTTCCCACACTTTATGACCTAGTACACCAGCCAGGTTGCAAGTCTGACAGGGAAAGAGGTGTGGTTGAGAGCCCTGAGGCAAAGGTAAGGGAGCCACTTAGCCAAGTTAAGTTGAAACCAGTCCTACAGCCAGTCAAACCTCGTAATGTTACCACGAGAGCGCAGAAAAGAAGGGAAAAGCTGAAGCTGAAGCAGAAACAGCTCAAGGAAAGGGGGCAGTATCAGAGAGAGCTGAAGCTGCAGCTCATAGAGAAGGAGCACAAGAGACAGGAGGCGTACGACGAGTTCCTCAAAGAGAGGCTCCTGGTGGATGAGCTTGTCGGGAAGATGTACGATGAGGGTCAGACGGAGAGGCAGCTGAAGAAGGTCAGAGCCACTCAGCAGCACATTGAACAGTTCAAGAAATACCGGGCGGAGTGCAGACACATGGACAGTGGCGACTGGTCATTAGGGGCAGGTGGGGCACAGCCCCACCTAGTGTCAGCAGAAAGTATTAAAATAATGATTACAACAAAATGCAAAAAATAAATTAAAAAATATATAAAATATATTTTAAGATCATGTTTAATCATCTGATTCGTCTGTACATTGCTGTTTTAGTATGTGTTCTTCTAATTAGTGTCTACAGTGTGTGCCTATTGAGTTGTTAAGAGCCATGTGGGACAAAACCCGATCCTGCCCCTCCCTCTCACTGTCTAAGTGAATGGTGACTGTAAAAACTACACTGCGCATGCTCAGAGTATTTTCCTATTTAATGTGTGTGGCAAAAAATAATGACCATAGGGGCATAGAGCTGCCATCCCCACCATACGTCATCTCACATCATCATCAAGTACGTGTGCCGCGAAAAGTGTGGTGTGTGAAGAGGAGGAGAGAGACGCGTCCTAAAACCAGGAAGTAAGCTGCGCATGGCTTCCCTCCACAAAAAAGCAATGAGATTTCTCCATAGGATTTTAGAAAATAGCTCAAAATAAGATCTGTGGGAAACGTAGCTGTTAGATAAATGTACGTTTTGTTCAGCCGGATAATATCCACATGTCTACCCTACTTTTATCATTTTCGAATCATAAATCCATCATTTAGATTTATGATAGACTTTTGAAACTACAAGAGGATAAGGAGGACTTTTACAAAACAGTAATAGAGCTTTTTGTCCAGAAGGATGTGCAAATGGACTTCATCTTCAAGTCAAGGTAAGACCACCATTTTATTGAAAATGGGATCTTACTAAGAGAGAACAATTCAATATTTAAATGATAAAATTACATTTTTTGGGTATCCTTCTGTTGAACTGTCTTTAAAATTAATTGAAGCATCAGACAAAAAAAGCTTTTGAAAATAATATTATATTTTGATTTAGGTCAAAATATAATATTTGTTAACCTGAAGAGTCAGTACCAGTGCCTCACCAGCCATGAACCTCACTGCAGAAGCTTATATATAGACATCTGAGTTGTTTGTGCCCCACCACTTTTGTACATATAGAAACGCCACTGCACATGGAGGAGAGCAAAATGGCCAAGATCAGATCAGCAAACATGTTCATCGCTGGATGCTACCTGTCACTGCCGCCGTAAGACTTTCTGTCCAGAGTGTCGCAGGAGTGAGGTACTGTTCTCTTTCGGGAGAGGCAGTTGGAAATGTAACGAAGGTGGACTGACGGCTTTGGGCCCTTGTAATATTGCACATGTGGGTTTGCACTTTATATAACAACTTCCTTTTGCACAGAAATAATGTCACTCAGCACTTTAGTAGTGAACAGTTTGCACTTTATTATCGTGATTGCACAGCACAGTTTGACATTGTCTATTTGCACATTTTTACAGATTTTATACTAATTATTCAGGTAGTATTTATGAAATGATTAAACCGTATTAATTGGAATGTCGTCTGGCAGATGCTGGTCGGGTCGTCGGCTCCACCTGAAAAGAGAGGGGAGTTAGCGAGAGCGCCGAAAGTGTTTATGATTGTGTAAGATTGACAGCGGTTCAGATTAACCATTGTGGGCAAATAATATGTATTGGCGTGTAAATAACATGACGTTAAAGTTGCTTTTGATTGTATAAGTGGACACTGTAAAGTTTACATCTATCACTCACCAATGTTGTTTCGTCCTGTGTCCGCTCCAGTGTGTTTGGCCAAAAGGTCCTCGGGGGGAACAAACACTGACAAAGAAGGTTCCGGTATGACCCAAGTGGCGAGATAGGCATAGGGGTTTCTGTCTTAGTTGGGAATGTAGTTATATTTATTCTGGTCAGTTATAATGTTGTTCTTGTGTTCAATTAACAGATGGCTATGAATAACTAATAATGCTATATAAATGATATTGTGAATCTTCTTTATAATAATAATGACACGTGTATTTATTATGTGTACCTGTGAATGGTTTCTTCCAATCAAATCCTCTGAAGAACCTCTATAAAAAGAGCCAGTCTTCAGTCAGAGGGGGGCGGTGAAAATGTACAGAGAGGGGCGAACACCTACATGCTGGCTACTGTGCTCTTGTGGTGTTTTTGGGAATAGTCATCATGGTCTGCAATTTTAACTCCTCTCGAGTTCGATTCTTTCCCTGAAAATCCAACCGCTAAAGGGTCGCTGTCTCACTGTTAAGCTCCTCGTAAAGAGACACAAAACTTGAACCCGCTATGCAAGAACACTGGGACGGAGACTTAGGTGAAGTGTCAAAAAGACTGGATTTAATAAGTCCACAAAAACCAGGCAGGGGACAAAGCAAACTCTGAACAGAGTGGGGAGAACGTGGAGCAGGGCTGAGACGGAGGTTGGGCTGGACGTGGCAGGCAGGACGGAATGGAATGTGGAGTTTCACTGTGAGTATACGAAGAACTGGCGAAGTCTGATGATCGAACCGGAGTTTTAAGCAGCAGCAGGTGAGTGGTGGTAATCAGTGATGATGAGAAACAGGAGCGGAGGTGAGTTGGCGGAAAACGGAAAGTAGGTCAACCACGCCCAGCTAGGAAGACAGACAAACAGATAGACAAACAAACAGAAAAAACGAGAAGGAGATACCGCAATTCCTCACACTCACAGCCCCACTAGTTAACTAGTAAGGTCAAAAGAGATGTCAATTAGTAAACTTTGCCTTTACTAGTTAGCTAGTGAGTGATTCTGGGTGTTACTAGTTAACTAGAAAAATGTATGCCACTAGTTCTGCTTCTTTTTTGTAACTAGTTAACAGCTCTCCAACAAATTGGACGTGATTAAGGGGGTGGGACATCTCTAAGCAGCCGACCAACAGGCAGTATGAGAAAACTAAAGAGCTTTTTTAACATTAAAGCATGGAAACATGTCACAGTAGAGGCACAAAATATAAATATGAACCTGAAAATGATCAAAATGGTGCCCCTTTAAACTACAGAGTTAAAAACAACAATTTTCTGAACATTATTTTGTTAAAATGTAGCTCACAATGGGGATACAACACCACACTACAGTTAACATTATTACATTTCATTTCATTTTAGCTGACGCTTTTATCCAAAGCGACTTACAATTACCAATTTCAGGGACATTCTCCCTGGAGTAACTAAGGACTAAGTGCCTTACTCAAGGGCACACTAGTGGTGGTGTTCCTGGCGGGATTTGAACTCACAACCTTCCGATCTTCAGCCCACCTCACTATCCATTAGACCACCACTATCCTTTATGGATTACTTCAGCATTGAAAAGTGCATATGTCTTAACATATGTCTAGTTTCCATTTGCATACGTAAATTCCCAAGTTAATCTTTCCAACTGGTTTTTTCTAATGAATAAATTGCAACGTAGGACCGTTATGTGATCAGGTTCTGCAGTCTAAACCAAGGAGACTTCCCAATCTAAAATATGCACCTTTTTTAATAAACATGACTTGCTCACTTATTCCAACTCAATGTATTCCATAAGTGTCCTGCCTGCCCCCTCACTCTATCCTTATCCATTACTCATACATGCATCTCTCCATCACTTCCATATTAACTACTGTGTGCTTTGCCTCCAGCCGGGTCCTGCAGTAGGAGCAGTCCACAGATGGTGCTGAATACTGGATGGAGGGGCAGTGCCGGCAGGAGGGGGTTGGATCAGGCCAGTTTACCCTCCATGACCCCATTTTGCAGAGTTGTTATGATTCTGACTCCCCCCAGTCTTTTTGAAATGGCTAATTATTGTTGCAAATGTAAAAATTACTGCAAACCGGCAGGGATGTTATTTTTATTCTCATTTTTAATATTCTTTTTACTTTATCTGTTTTTGGTTTAGTTGGTTTGTTGTCAGATGAAAGAACTACTGGCCTGAAGGGTGTTCCATGGGTCAAGTAAGAACCCATTAAATGTTTTTTTTCGTCTAAAAGGGGATGTTCTGTGTTTTAACACGAATGAAGCAAAGGTTGAATTGTATAATGTTTTGTCGGAAGTAATTTCCAAGATTTCAGCTAATGAGGAATGACCACAAGTTCCAAACTACATACAAATAAGATATGTATGAACTTAGAGAAAGAAATCTCACAAGTGCCTGAAGAATTTAACAATTTCTCCCAAATATTGCTTAGAAAAATAAGACCTTTGACTTTGAGAAACTAGGACATTTATCGATATATTCTGGTATGTTATCCCAAAACACTAGCATTACTTAATCTAGAAGAAAAGGGCAGATTATTCTTTAATACAAGTAATCATTAGTTGAAGTCATAGTACAATCTAACGTTTAAGCTTAACTGGGCCCTTATTTCCTCAGCTCTGGACTCTGGACTGTAAGTGACAGTGACCTCCTTTCCCAGCTAACTTGAGCTCTAATGTTTTTTCCCGGGTCACCTAATCACATCGTACTGTAAATTCAGAAACAAGCTACAAGCTCATAATATCTTTGCTCACTTGCTGGTAGTTAAGCGGGGTGAATAACTCTCATATCAGTCGGAAGTGTCACCTAGAACCACATTGTTTGATGAAAGAAATGGGTCTCCTCAACACACCCAAAAATGGCCCTTCAACTGCCACTGCTCTTATCAGCTGGCCTAGACTGAGACAAATCTGGATCAGTGTGCTCTGTGCAACCAGAACTAAAACTGAGGGGATATAGTATAACGCTGATGAGTCTTGAGTGTCCTGAAACGACTCAAAAACTATTTTTCCAAAATCTGTATTTGCAGAAGACGTGCCCGGCTGCACATTCACAAACAATTAAGAATGAGTAAAACGTTCCCCAATGCAAACACACACAAAGCGTTAAATGAAGCATGAAGGCCGGTTTGTCCATGGGGACCGCTCATAAAGTGAGTCGGGTATGACTGAGAGGCCTGAGACGAGGAAGCAATCACATCAAGGAGGATAGAGTTTCCATAAACAGGCCGCGGATCAGGTATGCAGCAGCAGATTTAAAAAAGATGTAATATTAGATGCACACAGACAGACAGGCGGGCAGGTACACACCCACAGAGACAGCTGTCCGACATATTAAATAGCATGAGCCAGAGTATTGTTTCATAACCTATTACCCCCCCGGGCAGAGATGTTCCTCACGCTGAATTATGGGTTATGACCGGTCTGATGACCAGATACAGTTCTCCGACTTTTATTCCACACCCCCAGGGCGTCTGCCCCAAATGGGCCGCAGTAGCAACAGACAAGCAAGTCAGTGAGTTGGTGTCACAGCAATTTTTTCTGACTTCTGCTACTGTAATGCTACATTTGAGCTATTAAGATTGAATGCATCTTGTGGTCACTATTCAGCAAAAGTAGCAAAGGCTCAAATTTATTATGCCTCAGAATGCTTATCAAGCTAGCTTTAATATAAATATAGTAGAATCAAAAATTCAATATGTTGTACTTAAATAATTTGGGGTTGCAGTATGAAGTAACATGAAATGCATACACATGTATTTGTTTGGTCTTAACTACACGTTACTCAAAATTGTAAATCATGTACTTGAGTAATATATTTAGTTTTCACTTAGCTAATACTTCCATACGTACAATGTGTCAACGATATGCAGGGATAAACATATATTATTATTTAATTAGTCATTTAAGTCTTTTTAGTTTTGGCTCCTCAGTCTGGGCTGATGAAACAGAGGATGTTTTAAATCAAGCATAAATGCACAGAAGCCATCTGCTTGGACAGGGATGATCACTATGAATTGTCCCATGCAAGCGAATGAGTAACAAACCAGAGTCTGAGTCATAGAGCAGTTCATCAGGGGATAGATAAGACTCAAACAGCCCAGCCTTTTTCAGTTTCACTCTAATCTGAATACGGTTTCAAATAAATACATTCAGAATCTTCTGAGAAGAGATAAACGGGTGTTTCTCGGTAGAGCAGCATGACAAAGCTAGCTCCATGGTGTGCAAATATGAGTCGGTGCTTCGAGGGTTAAACCGTCCCTACATAGTTTCACATGCAAATGACGTGTCGACAGGGGTGGACTGGGACTCAAATTCAGCCCTGGAAACTGACCCAGTCCGGCCACATGAAATGTAAAATGTTAGAAATCCGCTGTTTATTATTTAAAGTTTTACGTCTGATTCGCTCCTTTTTTCCTCTCTGTACACAGCTCCAGTTTGGGCATTGGCCTGTCATCAGATTTCATTTTTAGTTGCTGCTGTAGCAGAAGTTTAGTAAAATTATTTTTGATGAAATTCTCCAAATCTCCACCCTCCATAATTGCACTTGCTTCAGTTGCTTGCTACTTTTTAAGGGCAGTGATGACAGTTACAGTACTGAAGTTGATGCAATTTGATTGGATTGCGTGGCATGACGTGAGCCTCATCTGTTTGGACAATCCCTCAATTTTTTTTCACCAAGGGAAGCCAATTTCTGCTAGCCTCCTCTCGCAACAGAGAGTGCAATCTACTATTTCACCATAACATCTAGAGGGGCGCTGTTTCACTCTTTGTAAAATACTCAGAGAATGGGGGAGATATGGGCCAGCAGAATAATTACCGAAACTAAACAAAGTGTTTTTATTTATTTAACATTATAACTACAATCCAAAAAAACAGGGGAAGCCTGGCTTCCCTTGGCCCCCAGGAGAAAACGCCACTGAGTTCAAGGGATAATTCTCACCCACCTCTTGCCCTGCACTTGTATGTGCCAGTTGAGCTGGTTCTTCCACCAGCTCAACTCTGTCCCTCATCATGAACGCAGGCTGTATATCTGAACTCGCGCCCTCATCATTCTCTTCATCATATTGCACCTTTTCTAAGCTGCTGCAGATAGTGCTTGTGTTATGGTGAGTGAAGCAGGCACAACCCAAATGCAGAAAAAACTGAAAATACCTTTATTTCAAGGATATGGCACACGGACAACCAGAACACTCCCCGGTGAACACAGTCACAGACAAACCAACACTGAACACAGGAAGAGACAAGACTAAATACAGGGAGTGGTAATCACAAGACGAGAAACAGCCGGGCAGGGGAGGAGAAACACAAGGGCCACAGGTGAACACAATCAGACAACTAGACACACCAGGGAAACTAACGACAGGAGGAAAAACACAGGGAAAAGGACCAGACAATATACCAAGAGGAAAACATGACCGGGAGAACAGCAAAACACCCAAAACAAGACATACAAAATGTGACATAACACAATAATCGTAACAGCTTGTAGCAGCGAAAAAGGTGACAACCCAGGAGCTGACAACCCAGGAGCACCGCAGAGGACCCGGAAGGGATCTCGGGTGGACGGCCCTGGGGCAAGGCAGAAGCTGAGAAGGGGGAATCCGGCGGACGGCCCGGGGGCAAGACAGAGTCCAAGGTGGGGGTTATGGAGGGGCGAAGGCCACCGCGGGCGAACTCAGGGGGCCGAGCATGAGGGCGAGGACCGCGGCCGGAAAAGTCAGGGGGCCGAGCATGAGGGCGAGGACCGCGGCCGGGAAAGTCAGGGGGCCGGGCTCGAGGGCGAAGGCTGTGGCCCTCCGGGGGCCGGGCTCGAGGGCGAAGAATGCGGCTCTCAGAGGGCCGGGCTCTCAGAGGGCCGGGCTCGAGGGCGAAGACCGCGACTCTCAGGGGGCCGGGCTCGAGGGCGAAGACCAGACAGCTCCGGAGGCCGGGCAGGAAGGCGCTGACGGGACAGCTCCGGAGGCCGGGCAGGAAGGCGCTGACGGGACAGCTCCGGAGGCCGGGCAGGAAGGCGCTGACGGGACAGCGCCGGAGGCCGGGCAGGACCCGGTGTCGGCCGGACAGGAACCGGAGCTGGTGGGACAGGCCTCGGCAGGATCCCCCACGGAAGAGGACCAGGACACGGGATTGGCAGGACCCCCGGCAGGAGAGCAGTCGGCGGGACCTCCAACGGGACTGGACATAGGATTGGCAGGACCCCACTACATTTATTTTAGTTACTTTGCAGATTCTGATTAATGATGTGAAATATACAGTGGGGCAAAAAAGTATTTAGTCAGCCACCAATTGTGCAAGTTCTCCCACTTAAAAAGATGAGAGAGGCCTGTAATTTCCATCCAAGGTATACCTCAACTATGAGAGACAGAATGAGAAAAAAGAAATCCAGAAAATCACATTGTTTGATTTTTAAAGAATTTATTTGCAAATGATGGTGGAAAATAAGTATTTGGTCAATAACAAAAGTTCATCTCAATACTTTGTTATATACCCTTTGTTGGCAATGACAGAGGTCAAACGTTTTCTGTAAGTCTTCACAAGGTTTTCACACACTGTTGCTGGTATTTTGGCCCATTCCTCCATGCAGATCTCCTCTAGAGCAGTGATGTTTTGGGGCTGTCGCTGGGCAACACGTACTTTCAACTCCCTCCAAAGATTTTCTATGGGGTTGAAATCTGGAGACTGGCTAGGCCACTCCAGGACCTTGAAATGCGTCTTACGAAGCCACTCCTTCGTTGCCCGGGCGGTGTGTTTAGGATCATTGTCATGCTGAAAGACCCAGCCACGTTTCATCTTCAATGCCCTTGCTGATGGAAGGAGGTTGTCACTCAAAATCTCACGATACATGGCCCCATTCATTCTTTCCTTTACACGGATCAGTCGTCCAGGTCCCTTTGCAGAAAAACAGCCCCAAAGCATGATGTTTCCACCCCCATGTTTCACAGTAGGTATGGTGTTCGTTGGATCCAACTCAACATTCTTTCTCCTCCAAACACGTCTAGTTGAGTTTTTACCAAAAAGTTCTATTTTGGTTTCATCTGACCATATGACATTCTCCCAATCCTCTTCTGGATCATCTAAATGCTCTCTAGCTAACTTCAGACGGGCCTGGACATGTACTGGCTTAAGCAGGGGGACACGTCTGGCACTGCAGGATTTGAGTCCCTGGCAGAAAAAGGTGTTACTGATGGTAGCCTTTGTTACTTTGGTCCCAGCTCTCTGCAGGTCATTGACTAGGTCCCCCCGTGTGGTTCTGGGATTTTTGCTCACCGTTCTTGTGATCATTTTGACCCCACGGGGTGAGATCTTGCGTGGAGCCCCAGATCGAGGGAGATTATCAGTGGTCTTGTATGTCTTCCATTTTCTAATAATTGCTCCCACAGTTGATTTCTTCACACCAAGCTGCTTACCTATTGCAGATTCAGTCTTCCCAGCCTGGGGCAGGTCTACAATTTTGTTTCTGGTGTCCTTTGACAGCTCTTTGATCTTGGCCATAGTGGAGTTTGGAGTGTGACTGTTTGAGGTTGTGGACAGGTGTCTTTTATACTGATAACGAGTTCAAACAGGTGCCATTAATACAGTTAACAACTGGAGGACAGAGGAGGCTCTTAAAGAAGAAGTTACAGGTCTGTGAGAGCCAGAAATCTTGTTTGTTTGTAGGTGACCAAATACTTATTTTACTGAGGAATTTACCAATTAATTCATTAAAAATGCTACAATATGATTTCCTAGATTCTTTCCCCCCATTCTGTCTCTCATAGTTGAAGTGTACCTAGGATGAAAATTACAGGCCTCTCTCTTTTTTTAAGTGGGAGAACTTGCACAATTGGTGGCTGACTAAATACTTTTTTTGCCCCACTGTATACAACCCTTAAATCAGACTTTAGTTACACCTGAGTCAAATTCAGGGAAGGTGATTGTCAAGTGCCAAAATAAACTATGCAATATATTAGACGTTAAGTACTTTGTCAGACTTCATATTTATCTGTAGATACCCCCAAAGTGTTGTTCTTATTCCAAAGAAGACTTTAACTTAAAGTATTCTTTAATGTTTAAATAAAGCCTTATTAGTTTGTCTGTTTTGCACATCCTCCTATTAATATCTTTGGACGTCCTGCACTAAACTGTTTTATTGTAGAGATCACTACAGTATCTTCTTGATATTTTCTATTCTATATTTATATAATTGACCTTCTACTTTCCCCCTTTTTTTTATGTACTCTTAATATTTAGATTTTGTAATCAAATTTAACATATTCAACAAAAATATGCGGGTTAAAAAATGGTCATGTTTACACTGTTAACACAATAAATTATACTTTCCAGTATAAGTTTCCAGTTTATGACGGATTTATTTTGTTATCCACACTTATATTGTTTTGATATTTGTAACACCAAACTGACGGTCTTAACATGACCCAGTGTTCTAGTTAATAAAACATAATAATATCAAACATAATATTACTATTAACTTTATTGTGAAATTAAAACAGAACAGTAAAGGAAAATACAGTTTCAGTCTCTCGATTTGAAGCTTATGCATTGCAGCATGAACCTGTATAGATAGACCTGTAATAGTGAACTGGTGAGGATTTGGAAAGGTAGTTTCTGAAGATGTTACAAATAACACACAGCCTACAATGCCATAATAACTTTGTATTATTAGTGTAGGACACTTATGTATGTAAAACATCTGAAGATGTGTAGTTTTATTCATGCTTTCACATAATTTTACAGGATATTGCTATATTATTTCACATATTGTTGTTCTATACATTAATATCTGATTTGTAAAACATCATAGACAGAAAGGTATATCCGTCATTTAATGGTAAGCTATTGAAATTCTGATTCTATAGATGTGTCTCCCATCACCCAAAACCCCTGACTATTCTCTCAACTCAGTATTTACATTCTTTAATTCAAAGAAAATCAGTAATATCTTTAAAAACTACAAGTCCTTTTCTATCAGCTGTCCTGAATTGGATCAAATATAAAAGTCAGCCGAATTAGTGTTGATACTGCAAGGAGACGTATTGTGTGAAAATAAATAGAAGATGTTGTTTAATTGCTGATATATTTATGATCCACGTCACGTATTCAGTTTCGGCGGCATTTCTTCCAGTTTGTCCAAAGGTCTTCTAATCAGGGCTCTATAAATAAATAACCACGGCAGATGTGTAATATGTAATGCAGCCAAACCGTGTATTACAATGCCGTTATGTGATGACTTTCAAAGAGAAAAGCAAGCACACTCGGAATAAAGTATTATTATTTAATTTGTTTTATGTTTTCGGATTTCATATCGCATAAACACCATATCCCAATGTGCATTGCGGCTAAAACATCCAATCACCGAGTTTCAACGATAGCTGAGGATTATGGGTAGTTCGATGTTTTATCAAAACCTCTGAAAAACGAAATGTGTCTCTCAGAATCTAAAGGGAAAAAGCTATGGGAAAAACACAAAAGCAGTGTACACAATTTAAACCAATTAATGTTGTGTAATTAACAAGGATGAACTGATGTTTTCTAGTGGATGAGTACTGCAGATATCACTTTAAAATCATTTGACAGTGAGGGGAATACGGTTTTATTATGAAAACTTCAAGACCGGAAATACTGTTTTCACCCCGTGAGGGTTGACGCTAACTTTACTTGGATGCAGCCGTCAATAGAAATGAATGGGGGAAAGACGTAGTATATTCACGTTCTCCTGGCGAGACCTGAAATCATCTTCGTAATATCCATCAAACTATAGATCCTACACATCCACTGGACGTGGATTCTAAAAGTACAATATACACTTCTCGCTAGAAATCTAATCAAAAAGCATTTTAATGGCCAAACTATCCTACAATTTAGGATTTTCCAGAGAGGGTTATTTGTGACTTCTACGACCCACCGGAGTGTTTGCAGTCAACGGGAGCACGAGATCTTGAAAACTTTAAAACGTGATTATAGGTCGTAATAAGAACTTGAACAATCAACCTATTTGGTCGTATGAGTTGGAAGACATGTTGGATGCTACTAGCAAACACATAAACCCCAACTGACCCAAGATTGATGTTTTTCTTTTTAATGGTACACACACAGCTCATTTTGGCTAAGTTCCTTAGGTGTGTCCAGGGGCCATCCGGGGTCAGGCTGAAGGTCATAGTGTGTGTTGTGTGTTTAGGTCTGGCCTGAAAATCACACATACATATCAGGTGAGCAGCTCAGCAGTACGAGATTCTATCAGACTTCAACCAGGTGGGTCAGGTTAGCTAAGTTTGTAGGTCAAAAGAGAAGAGCCAAAGATCATCGTTCTGACCTGGTGGTGACACATACTGTCATTACAGTAATGTCCTGACTGCCAGAGGTGGGGACTCGAGTCACTTGACTTGACTCGAATCAGACTTGAGTCGCATATTTTTGGACTTGAGACTTGCTTGACTAACATTGATAAAAGACTTGACTTGACTTTGACTTGGTATTCATGACTTGAGACTTGACTTAAGCTTGAGACAGATGACTTGAAAGGACTTGACTTTTTAAAATTAAATACTTGCATTTGTTTTTGTATTGAGATATTACGTTTACATCTACTTTTAGTAAGTTTGTTTAAATGTTTTAATGATGTTGTTTTTGTTTGTAGAAGTGCATCATTCTTTGATTTATTGTAAAATGAATCTGAACTTTTTGATCTGTTATGATGATAAACTGAAGCAATTTCAAAATTAACCCAATTCAGTGAGTTTTAAATCGTCCTACTTAGTTTATAAAGAAATTATGAAGAGGAACAAATTAAATTATTTGAAAATGATATCTATGTAGGTGCTGACGCTGTGTTAACATACATTTAAATTAAATGTGTAATTGCAAATGCCATATATGATTTTCTTACCTGGAATTCTGCCTTTTTGAACAGACTTTTTGAGTCCTAGCTATATTGTCTGCAGTTCTAGGGTTAATATGAATCTAATATGATTGTCATCGGTCTAAATTAGATTTCAAATGATTAACTGTGTATGTAATGAAGATCAGCACGCGGTTCGATTGGCTAGAGTTTGTACTGGCTTATGATACACCCCCTTTCTCATTTTAAAGCTTCACTTCAGCTTCTTTCCAAAACTACACAAAACTGTTATCTTGCTACGACACAGGTTTAATTGTCCGGATTTGTATATATATTTGACTAGAAGATTCCTCCCTCCACTCAAGCAAAGTGAAATCGAAAAGGAAAAAATCCAGGCTTGGAGGACAAACTTTCTCAACAATGTGACGTGTGTTTTACCATCATTTCTGGTTAAGTATGGTACATTTTAAAAATAAATGTAAAAAATACTATAAAGCCTTAAACAGCTAGTTCAGACAAGACCATAATGTATACTACTTGTTTTGAGTTAGGTTGTTTGTTTTGTTTAATTTAAAACTCGTAAAGCCTTTGGCCATATCTCTCTTATGTAGACCTTTACACAACGCATCCCTACTGTGTCATGTGTTTCCCACTGAGCGTAACACATGGATGGAGCAGTATGTTATGGAAAGAGAGCTCCTTCATAAAGTGATGAGTCACAGGATACTGCAGGCGGAGGCTCCTGCACTGAACTGTTTATCTGAAATTGAATAGTAACTCTCATATGAGCAGCATGCCCTGTGGGGCAGACCGCAGGCAACACGTTGTAAACATACTCAGTAACATGGAGTTTCACTGTAGATCACAAGGAAACCCCGAGAAGAAACGGATGACCTTCTTATATCTCTTGGATTGGAACCATGAAAACCTCCTCTGTTGTAAATAAAGCCACACATAATATTATTTTATTACATTTCCTAAAAAATAAAGAGCTATTTATGAACTTTCTCGGAAATCCTTTGTTATCCATTCTTAAGCATTGCAAACTCACACACACACACACACACACACACACACACACACACACACACACACACACACACACACACACACACACACACATGCACACAGAGTTAAGAAGCCATTTCCCCAAAAGTACTGTGCACTAGTTTTCCTGGAAATGTAACAGTAATTGAAAAATTGTTGCCAAGTGTTATTTAATTAAAGTAAATTGACTCAAACCTAAGTGGTGGACTTTCCCTTCTCTCTCCATTTCTTTTTACCTCTATTCAGTGTTACGTGTTTCATTTGTGTGTTCCTCTCTCGGTCTCTCTTCCTACCTCTTAAGAGTTACCCTGGTCTCATGATCAATTAGCCTGCAACATGAAAAGGGGGTGGAGTCAAAGTAACCATGACGTCCAACTGTTGCCATTTTGTCAGCGGGTGAGGCCTGAAGAGTCAAGAAAGAGGTGGTGTGATGTTTCCTAACCAGGGTGTGTGTGTTTGTGCGTGTGCCATAGATCATTTGGCTGTGTTTTTATAGTGCAGTGATCCGGTCATATGATGGTCAACACCTCAACACAATACGTGTCACACAGAGACGAACATATGAACTAGTTTCAGCACAGTATTTACATAGCCAGTCATAAGTGCACCATGCTGAGTGAAAAGAAGAAATGCTGCTTTAAAAATGCACCTTCTAAGTCGTGAAAAAGGTGTGAAATGTAAAGATGTGCTGTGTTTCCCTGTTTTATATCATGTCAACTTTGATTTCTTTCTACAAAACGAGGGTATTCAAGAGTTTTGGACTCCAATGAAATGGCCGTTTTGCACTATTTATTGACATTCAACAATTGGATTCATCATAAAGAACAACTGAGGAATTGACCAATACTTTAAAAAAAATCGTTCTACTCTTATCTTTCTATCATGTACATTTTTTACATTATTAATTAAGATATCATTTTACGCTTAAAAAAAAATCTTTTTTATTGTAATTTTGTCCTATTATTGTGTATTGTAAATTTTTTCGTACTGTATTTTTCTCTTCTTCAAATGTGTTTTTACACATTTTTCTAACTGAATTTACTTTCCTATGTAATTTTTTTCTATTAATTTGCCAAAGCAATTTGTGTAAAAAAAACACCTACTTGAATAGAAAAAGGGATTCTGGGACGAATTAATATCAAAAAGTAAAAATTGATATAGTACAGCTAGGCTTTGCAGAAAAATTAAATATACTACAATACCATTTTTCTAAAATGTATGCACCTCCTGATAAGCAGAGCATTATTTCTTGCATGATGTTACCTTGAAAACGGCAAACATATAAAAGGCACTATTAGTAACCTTATCTAATTCTAACCTGATACAGATTTCATACAATTATGAGTGAAAATATGGACTTCTTTGATGCTTTTCAGAGCAAATCGTCCTTGACTATGTGTACTTTTCTTAACATTGACTGAGTTTGACTCCGACTGTCCTGGCCTGCCCTGGTTTGAGTGACTCCGCCCCTTTAGTTTCCACACTTTAAAACAAACACAGCGCACTTTGCATAGTACTGCTTGACCCACTTCCACACTGCAATGTCATGTGTGTGACAGAGCCCTGTGTCATTTGAGCGCTCCACCATTTTCCACCAGTACAGAGATAGACTAGCAGTGTTTGTTTGTGTGTGTGTGTGTGTGTGTGTGTGTGTGTGTGTGTGTGTGTGTGTGTGTGTGTGTGTGTGTGTGTGTGTGTGTGTGTGTGTGTGTGTTAACAAGATATGACAGGCCAGTCACACGCAACTTCTGATGGCTTTCAAGAAAGTCTATGTTTGTCAAATGTGTTTTTGTTAACAGTGTTTTTAGTGTGTGTGTGTGTGTGTGTGTGTGTGTGTGTGTGTGTGTGTGTGTGGTGTGTGTGTGTGTGTGTGTGTGTGTGTTTGTGTGCGTGTGTGTATATACACTGGGGTAAACACTAATTACCATGTGCTGCGATCAGCTGTGGCCCTGAGGCCTGCAGGGAGAATTCCTCTGTGGTCAGCCGACCCTGGTCATTCGTCTATCTCCACCTTTTTCCCTCTCTCTCTGTCTCACGCACACACACACAAAATCATATACACAGTGAACTCACTCACCCCGCTGCTGCCACTCACTCAGGCACATAATGTAGAGGCCGAGAGACTGCAGGAATGGAACACACATATATACACTTAGGCTGTTATTAAGTTCTGTGCTGAACAAGCACGCAAAGACATCAAAAACACTATTGTGGGTAAAGTGCTTCTCCCTGTGTAGTACATTAGTGGCCTACTGTACATAGTGGCACAGTAAAGTAAATGTGTCTGTGAGTTTTCATTTGGATGCTCGCCAGGGAATTCAGATGTTATCTAAGACATGCATGGTGTATTACTAGTAGAGCAGAGTCTAGTGTCTCTTAGCTGGATACTTACGGCTACCCCACACGGCGGCGTGCGTTGAAGCTTCAACGCTTCTGCCAATTCACTTTGAATGGGGTGACGTCAAGCTTTGCCGAACTGCATTGTGGTTCCGTCGCTTCGCTTTGCTGGCGTTGCTCGCTTCAAAAGTTGAGCAATGTTCAACTTTTGAAGCTTCGACAGAAGCGTCAGCCAATCAAATCATAAGCCAGTACAAACTCTAGCCAATCAAACCGCGTGCTTGTGTGTCCGGGGCGGGAGACTCATGTGATTGGTTGTTGGTCGAGTTTCAGACACGCCCGCCGGCAAGCATCAACGCACGCCGCTGTGTGGACGCTGCGTTACTATCAAGCATTTTCAGGTTGAAAACCCACGTAAACAAAATGACTACGTTATAACAAAATAACTACGTCTTTTGAAAGCAGAAAGTGTTTTGAAGTTGGAAACTAAGCCTAAAAACTAGTTTAAATCTTCAATATAATCAGAGGTAGGATTGTATTAATATGATCCCAGTTCCATTACACCCACAATCAGTTTTATTGGCTTTTTGACGAAGGAACCAGCGATGCTAACTTTCAGTTTGGCCTACCCTACAGCACTCTATTACCAACTTTATTATCCCCGAACGTCAACAAGCGCTCTGGTCCCAGTTGTGTGCGTCACTTTTTAATGGCCCCATTTCCGAGCTTCTTGTAACATTTTTGTATTTGTAGCACTTGCATTTTCAGCGTTTCGTTTATGCAACGCTTTTAGTAAGCGCTGCACATGTCTCGTCAATTTGGTAAATGTATTTTCTAAATTCTGCACAAGTGTTATCAAGTTGGTAAAGAGGTTTCCTCATTAGCCTGTTTTTTGGCACATTTGAGTTTTTATGTTTGCATCGCAGTGCAGAGTGTTTTTCAAAATGTAAGGGTTTTGAGTCGTTTTAGCGCGTTTCCCTCTGTTGGCCCCCGTACTATTTAGATACCAAGGGCTGCTATAAACTGTTTTTTCATTTATATTTTGTGTTGTTCCAAAAGTGTCACGTCATACAACCCTTGGGAAAAATACCTAATCCATTTATTGTTTTTTATTTGTTTTGTTTTATTGATTCACATTAAAAAGGTACATGAGGCCATATCCACAGCTCAGGTTTTGGAAACACTTCTACTTGGTAAAGTAACTTCAGCTGTTGAGCAAACATGATGTGTCTGCAACATGTCTGCATCTGTTCTGTGTATTTATCCTGTTGTTGACATTAGTCCACATAGATCATGTGAATTATCCCTCGCTACCTTAAGGGAAAAGCAAATATATCCCGGGTCTATTTAAGAGGACTTTGCTGTGTCAGCTTACTTAGTTAATGTTCAAGCATATGAAGGGCACCATTTCACATGCACACACAGGCATGTGCACATTCACCTCTATTTCCAGTCAGTCAGGTTGTCAGAGGGCTGTCGGGGCGAGAGATTAGCAGCTGTCACGGTTAAAAACACAGGGTCTGCAGCGACGAAGCTAAATACTAGCATGAAGGAATCCAGGCAACCACCCACTGACCCCGCCGACCCCTAACACACGCACAAACACACACACACCAGGCCTCTTACCCACCTGCTGGGAGTTACTGAGTGTGTCACCTCAGTAACTCTAAACCGGTTTGAGACTTGCCTGACTCTCTCTCTTTACCTCATATCGCATAGGTTTTTAGGTTGCCAACCTAAAAACTCCCTGAAACACTCAAGAACCAAAATGTACCCTTGAATGAAAAAAATTATAATAGGTAGTAGGGTTGCAAATAGCAAGACGTCCACCCTCAACCCATATACTGTAGCTCCTGAATGGTCTGAATGTCAGGTTTTTATGGACCTAGGTTACTAAAAACAAGTCAAAACAGAGCTAACAAAACAAGTTTTGTGAATTTCAGAAACATCTGTGGTTCTATATGGAGCTTTGATAATACTCAATACTTTATAAGAAAGCCAAATCAAAAAAATAAATCTCTGAAGTATCTCTATAGGTCAAAATATAACATATTTAACATTATATTGTTTAACCAAGAACTTAAATATTACAGAAACAATTTATAAAAAATAAATGAAAGGGAATTTTATAGGAGCAAACTATTAAAAACAGAATGCACTTTTGTATCATTATAAAATAATAAGCAATTTAGAGTTTTTCCATATCAATGTAATGCTTGCATGTTAGAATTGCTGTTTTAATTAAAGAAGATAATGATAGTTAAGATTTTTCATATAGAATAAGACATGAATAACGCAAAATATGTGATTACTAGGTAGGTAATATGCAGCCATCCATGTACATTCGTCCAAAATTGTTGAGGGAAAGGACGTAAAGGAAGTGTTTAACAGTTAACAATAATTTGATGTGGAAAGTATTTGACTAATTTATATTTTGTAGGATGGTCTAATAACAGAGAATAACTCACTGAATGCTTCTTCCTTCTGCCCGAAGCAGTGATGTTAGAACACAGGTAAAAATGTGGATGCAAACTGCTATGCAATCATACGTTTGGACATATTAGAGACAAGGAATTATTTGAGTGGCCAGTCTTATAAGAATCTTATCCACAACAAGGAGAATTATCAACACACTCCAGCTGATAACAGTATTATTGCCTTGTATGACTTTTACCCTGCGACCTCCGAGGGTTTTGCACTTGTGAGGCTCGGGTGGGGTAAGGAGCAAATGTCAACACTTGGCTCATACTGATTGGTGTACAGACATACACACACAAAAACTCAGAAACCCTCGCAGACGGGAAAAAGACAGTAGTTGTGTGTTTGACGCGACTGACAGATGTTACCTTCTAGTTCCAGCTGTTTTTTTACCTGGCTTCTACCGTGGGGTGGGCGGTGTTTAACGCTAATGACACACATACTCGCACACACTCATTTGCACACTCACTACCACAGTTATCACATCAGCTATCTGTGACTCACCAGATTTATGTGCTGAGCGCCAACACACACAAACAGCCGTATTTCAGCCTGTGTATGTGTTTGTGTGTGTGCAGGACGGGGACGTGTTTACCATTTGGAGGAATGTACAGTATTTGGTGATGTGAAAAGCAGCCCTCAGTGGTCAGCAGTCGTACAAACTCTGTTTTATTGGATGGGCCTGAGATTCCTCTGTGTATACCCAGGGGCAGGAGCGAGGAATTTAAACGCTTTAACATGATGTCTCACTGTTGGGGCTTTTTAACTACTACTATGTATGTGTTTGTTACGAAAGTGATAACAACAGATGTGTATCTGTGTTTTCCTGTTAGTCCTTAATACACATGTCACTGAGTCTATTCATAAGTCGTAGACTTTTTAACTAAAATACTATATGAGATATTTTGTAGGAAATCTACGGAACATTACTGGGGCGAAAATAACGATAAAATGTCTGAAATAAAGGTAAAATGTCCAAAATAATGCAATTTTAAGTGCCAGGTATAAGAAAAATAAATATATATTATTTTTTTCTTCTTTGTTTAAAGTGTTGTGATCAAGTTGGAATTATAATTTTTTCAAAGTCAGAAATATTAAGAATAAAGTAGAAATGTCTTGAATGAGGACACACTTTTAGTATTCCAGGCATAAGGGAAAAAGAATATCCTTGAATTTAACACTAGAACCATCAGAGGTTTTTGTATACCTAAAACCGCCACCGGGTCAAATTGACCCGCTATTAGAATGCATTGATTTTCAAGGTAAAATGTTCTTTTATTGAACAGTGAGTTTTGATCGCACAGGGATGAAACATATATACCAATAGAATCTGGGGACTCTCAGCTCTTCATATGATATTAACAGGGCTCGACATTATAAATGGCCCGCTGACCCGGAAGCGCGTTTCGTGAGGCGGTTGTCATTGTTGGGTGACCGCGAGCAGTCTCGTGAGCGCCTCCTTCACTACAGACTGTCGCTATCAATATCTATCAATATATCTATCTATCTATCTCTCTCTCTCAATCTATCTCTCAATCTATAAGGAACCGCAGTAGACAAAAGGCCTTGCTATAGCAACACGTCATGTTTATGTTTACATGCGAAATCAATAGCGCGAAAAGGGGTGGGGTCAATATGACCCGCTGGCGGAATTAGGTATAAATGGCCCTTTTTTTGGCGATTTCTTCAATCTGACTTCATATTGACAATGTTTAACAACAGAGGGTGCTACATAACACACTTTCAGGAAAAGTCACTGACTGGGAGACTTTAATATTTTATTGAAAAAAAGTTACATACAATAAAAAAACAGTTGCGGGTCAAATTGACCCGATGGCGGTTCTAGTGTTAAGCAAATGTTGATAATTAGCTGTATACCATGTCAGGAATTAAATGAAAATGTCAAGAATAACACCAAACTTTAATAAAACAATCTTTTAGCATTTGTTCATATACTGAAATGTAAACATTATTCTTGAAACTTAAAATATAAAAACACTACACCTTTTTTTCCTGTATTTCTGGCACGAATGGTCTTCCGTATATTTCTGATTCAATATCATATATTATTTGTTATCTTCTTTTCACTTCAATTAGTAACTGTTTCTATGTCACGTGAAAAGTCTATGTACACTTCATCATGTGTATGGTAAAGGCTTATGGGTTTAGTGAGTCATAACTACAGTATAGCATGTGTGTGTGTTTAAGAGTGTGAGGCTCAGTTGTAAAGTACTCTATGGTCTTATTTAACATGCTTCAGGGCAACAATGTGACCACCTGTGCGTCTCATCATGATACATGCAGTGGGGCAAAAAAGTATTTAGTCAGCCACCAATTGTGCAAGTTCTCCCACTTAAAAAGATGAGAGGCCTGTAATTTTCATCCTAGGTACACTTCAACTATGAGAGACAGAATGGGGGGAAATAATCCAGGAAATCACATTGTAGGATTTTTAATGAATTAATTGGTAAATTCTTCGGTAAAATAAGTATTTGGTCACCTACAAACAAACAAGATTTCTGGCTCTCCCAGACCTGTAACTTCTTCTTTAAGAGCCTCCTCTGTCCTCCACTTGTTAACTGTATTAATGGCACCTGTTTGAACTTGTTATCAGTATAAAAGACACCTGTCCACAACCTCAAACAGTCACACTCCAAACTCCACTATGGCCAAGACCAAAGAGCTGTCAAAGGACACCAGAAACAAAATTGTAGACCTGCACCAGGCTGGGAAGACTGAATCTGCAATAGGTAAGCAGCTTGGTGTGAAGAAATTAACTGTGGGAGCAATTATTAGAAAATGGAAGACATACAAGACCACTGATAATCTCCCTCGATCTGGGGCTCCACGCAAGATCTCACCCTGTGGGGTCAAAATGATCACAAGTGATCACGGTGAGCAAAAATCCCAGAACCACACGGGGGGACCTACTCAATAACCTGCAGAGAGCTGGGACCAAAGTAACAAAGGCTACCATCAGTAACACACTACGCCGCCAGGGACTCAAATCCTGCAGTGCCAGACGTGTCCCCCTGCTTAAGCCAGTACATGTCCAGGCCCGTCTGAAGTTTGCTCGAGAGCATTTAGATGACCCCAAGAGGATTGGGAGAATGTCATATGGTCAGATGAAACCAAAATAGAACTTTTTGGTAAAAACTCAACTAGACGTGTTTGGAGGAGAAAGAATGCTGAGTTGCATCCAAAGAACACCATACCTACTGTGAAACATGGCGGTGGAAACATCATGCTTTGGGGCTGTTTTTCTGCAAAGGGACCAGGACGACTGATCCGTGTAAAGGAAAGAATGAATGGGGCCATGTGTCGTGAGATTTTGAGTGACAACCTCCTTCCAAACAACAGATAAAGCCAGAAATCAAGGTGTAGTCATGGACTCTGACCTGAGTTTCAACAGTCACATTAAAACAGTTACTAAATCAGCCTACTATCACCTAAAGAACATATCTAGGATTAAAAGACTAATGTCACAGCAGGATTTGGAAAAACTTGTCCATGCTTTTATCTTCAGTAGACTGGACTACTGTAATGGTGTCTTTACAGGTCTCACTAAACAATCTATTAGAAAGCTGCAGCTGATTCAGAACGCCACTGCTCGAGTCCTCACTAACACTAAGAAAGTGGATCACATCACTCCTATTCTGAAGTTTTTACACTGGCTTCCTGTGTGTCAAAGAATAGATTTCAAAATACTGCTGCTGGTTTATAAAGCTTTGAATGGTTTGGGCCCAAAATATATTTCTGACCTACTGCTAAATTATGAACCATCTCAGGTCTTCAGGGACTGGTCAGCTTTCTGTCCCCAGAGTCAGAACTAAACATGGAAAAGCAGCGTTCAGTTATTATGCTCCAAATATCTGGAACAAACTCCCAGAAACCTGCAGGTCCGCTGCAACTCTGACTACTTTTAAATCCAGACTAAAGACTTTTCTTTTTGCCGCTGCTTTTAATTGAACTATTCACATCTTAAACGGCACTGTAACTTTTATCCATGTATCTTTTCTTTTTAATGACTGATTTTAAATGCCATTTTCTTAATGTCTTTCGTTTTTTGTAAAGCACTTTGAATTGCCTTGTGTTGAAAGGGGCTATATAAATAAACATGCCTTGCCTTGCCTTCCATCATCAAGGGCATTGAAAATGAAACGTGGCTGGGTCAGCATGACAATGATCCCAAACACACCGCCCGGGCAACGAAGCATTTCAAGGTCCTGGAGTGGCCTAGCCAGTCTCCAGATCTCAACCCCATAGAAAATCTTTGGAGGGAGTTGAAAGTCCATGCTGCCCAGCGACAGCCCCAAACATCACTGCTCTAGAGGAGATCTGCATGGAGGAATGGGCCAAAATACCAGCAACAGTGTGTGAAAATCTTGTGAAGACTTACAGAAAACGTTTGACCTCTGTCATTGCCAACAAAGGGTATATAACAAAGTATTGAGATGAACTTTTGTTATTGACCAAATACTTATTTTCCACCATAATTTGCAAATAAATTCTTTAAAAATCAGACAATGTGATTTTCTGGATTTTTTTCTCGTTTTTCCTCTCATAGTTGAGGTATACCTAGGATGAAAATTACAAGCCTCTCTCATCTTTTTAAGTGGGAGAACTTGCACAATTGGTGGCTGACTAAATACTTTTTTGCCCCACTGTATATCCAAACGCGCACACGCACACACACACACACATACCATGTATACATCACTTCAGGGGACATTACATTGACTTACATGCATTTCCTGGAGAATTATCCTAACCATAACCATAACCAACACATGCCTAACCCTTACCCTAATCCTAACCAAGCCTTCACCCTAAAATTCCCCTCATGGGGACCTGGGGGGCGAGTCCCCACCCCTGACTGTGTAAACATATTTTGGTCCCCACAAGGATAGTAATGCTAGGTCACACACACGTGCATGCACACGCACACACACACACACAGCAATCTTTATGTAAGAATCTAGGCCAGTGTTGTAACAATGAGTCGAGACGAGCAGCACTGAAATCCTGACATGAGGTCGAGCGAAACATACCCAGCTGCTACAATCATCCTCAAAGTTATGATGAGACTAGGGACTTTATTTTATTGTGTTTTGCTCCCAGAAAATGTTTTTGTATGAAACTCCATTAACTCTAGCTTATACGTAGTTCTCTTCATTCCTGAAAAAATACACGGAAAAATAAATGTTTCCTTCTTTATCATCAATAAGGCTTATAATTTGTAAAATAATTGTAGCTGCTTTAAGATTTTGAGTATCCCTTCATGATATTTAGCCAAACTCCGGAAACGGTTACATTTAAATGCTAACATTTGGTTAATAAGTACATTTTAATTTTAATTTGAAACTTTATTCCGTAACACAAAGTCTCAGAGAACACGAAGAAATGTATGGCAACTGCTGAGATAGAAACTAAAAGTTGTAGGATGGAATGAAATCCCATCTGACATAAAACTCAACAGTGTGAAAGACTTGCTAGTAACACAGCTAGGTTTGTGTCCTCTTTAACTCTACTGTACCTTAATTCTCTCAAACAAAGTCTTCACACATTTTGCATCTTGGCCTCAGTTGCTCGGACAACCTCACCTCTTCTGGAAAGACTTTTACAAGTAAGTAAAATAACCCGTCAGAAAAATTGTAACCTCAGTGCTGGAAACTACTTCTATGAATATGAATTCACATGCCAAGATGTTTGACAGGGAATTAATGCAGAGACCAGAAAGTGGTTAAAACACTCTGACTGGTAATGAATGACTTCATACACTTCCCCGGGAATGAAAAAAGAAAACAACTTGTTTTTCACAGTTTATCTAACGCTCCTCTAATAAGCAGCAGCAGAGGCAAAGAGGACTTAAATGGGAAGTTCTGGCCCGGCCAACGGCGCTGGGAAGCAGCGAGAATGTGCCGCTCTGTAAACACATGGTGACAGGTTTGCCACTTTATCAACGGAGCGATCTCAAACCTCTCATTTCCTCTGAAGAGCAGCGGTCCTTAGGGATTTCAGTGAGGTGAGGAGGGTATGATGTGCTCTCTCATCAATATTATTTTAGTGATAGGCCTATATGGTAGAAAATGCCTCCAGCTGGAACTGAACGTTCACTCAACTCCTCGGAACAGGTCCCTCATTTTGGACAGTGGTAAACGAAAGGTAGCTTAGCAACCGTTAGCAAAGGACTGTCAAGCTTTGGATTTCTCCACATGTTGGAGTGTGCATGGGGATGTATCAGTGTGGAATTTACAATTGTTCTATATATTTCCAAAAGCCAGTAATAGCAAAGAATAGAGTAAACTGTCTGTGTATGTGCTTTGACGATAAAGACACAGTTTTGTGAAAGAAGCAATTTTAAACAAGTCCGGCTAACTAGTTAGCCACACTGCGCTGTCCTTTTTTTCATTTAGTAAAATATTTTACTCAAGCAAACCGAGCAATATTATAAGATAGATATTACACACATAATGCACGTAGTTCATATTGTAAAAGCAATTTCGCTTTATTGTAAAATATGTCACAAAGATGATCTCTACTAAGCAGCTTAACATTAAATAACAGTCAGATCTTTACTTGTACATTTTAAGACAGTCTAATTGTAATCTGTAATACATAAACAGTGCTTCTAATGTTTTTTCATGTCTCCTGTACATACAATCATACACTAGTGAGGTTGCTACATTTTGCCTGGTCTACTTAGCTTTAGCATCATTCCTTTATCTTGATGTCATGTAATGTAGCTGTCAAGATTCTGGGTAAAATAAGAAACAATTAGCTGGAAACCATTAGAGTCATCCCAAGACAAGTTTTCCAATTCATGGTGCTAAATATTGCTAATAAGCTAGCTAACAGCAGCTAATGAAGTCTGCTTGCTGTCAATAGAGCTGCCAAAACAGACAGTTGCCAGCTAGTAATGGGAAGCTTGCTTTTGTCGATCTCTGTTCAAAAGCTAAGCTAACAGTCATTTACGATTTCTTGTTTATCTTGTATTATATTATTACCCTGCTCCCACGGCTTTAAAACGTTTTACTTTTAATATAATATAATGGCCCTCATATTCTGTTGTAATTTTCTTGGTTTTAGGTCAAATTTTTTACTTATAAGTAACATCCACTTTCCTGTTTAGTTTGGACTGGGTGATTCGAGGCCATTCCGGCTATGTTTAGAAGGTGACTCAACTGACTTAAATAAGATTATTGAGGTTAGGGTTAGGTGTGTGTGTGTGTGTGTGTGTGTGTGTGTGTGTGTGTGTGTGTGTGTGTGTGTGTGTGTGTGTGTGTGTGTGTGTGTGTGTGTGTGTGTGTGTGTGTGTGTGTGTGTGTGTGTGTGTGTGTGTGTGTGTGTGTGTGTGTGTGTGTGTGTGTGTGTGTGTGTGTGTGTGTGTGTGTGTGTGTGTGTGTGTGTGTGTGTGTGTGTGTGTGTGTGTGGGGGTGTGTGTGTGTGTGTGGGGGTGGGTGGGTGGGTGGGTGGGAGGTTGTGTGTCCAAATAAACTGTGAGTATGTGCAGCAGTGGGTATGACTCGTCTTTTAAATACTAATTCCCTTATTATTATAGTGAAAAGCACCATTCAGAAATCTGACTGTTGCTGTCCAAACGTTGTGAGAAGCAGACCAACGGCGTCTGCTGTTCATCCCGCAGAAGCTGCTGCTTGGTGCTGACCAAAGAAAACCTGAAAAACTCCTAAATGGCTGCACAGATGCTAAAGTTTGAGATTGATAATTCAAATAAACATGAATTGGTTTATAAGATGAAATCTATCTTTATTTACAGTAAACAGAGGTGTGTGTATGCACAGTCCCAGATGCAAAACACACACAGATGCACATATGGAGTCTGCAAATGAGTGCAGGAGGTGTGTTTTCATGCTCCCCAATGGTGTTTGAGTAAGCAAGTACACACGTACAGGCTTTGCTCAGTGTGTGTTTGCGTGTGTGTGTGTGTGTGTGTGTGTGTGTGTGTGTGTGTGTGTGTGTGTGTGTGTGTGTGTGTGTGTGTGTTGCTGCAGATAGCTCCCCCTCTCTGGTGTATGAATGAGTGTCCTGAGAGGGCTAGATAAAGGTGGTCTGTGCTGCCTCACTGCTCCACTGACCCTTAAAGGGAGGCATTGATTGGAGGACCGGCCGGCTGCTGCAGCGCGTTACAGTAAGACTGTTAACAGTAAGTTTGTGAAAATGCCAGGGGGTGCCAAATATCAGTTCCGTCAACGTGCAAACACAGCCAGGACCTCCGGTGTGTAAGGCCACCGCTTGCTTGGATGCACAGTTGAGGTACAGCCCAAATTGGATTATTAATGGCCAATTCAGATAGGAGGATTTTGTTACGGTATTTAACAACCATGACCACATTAGCCTGCGGGCCCCGGAAAACCATTTTGCTCATTATACCCCCATTTATCCAGCAAAAGGTCCTATGTGGGAATCAAAGCTGTGTACATTGTATGCTGTGCACTGTGAACACTGTGAATGTTGACGACGTAGTGTTATCTCATATTACACAGGGACTGTTGTTAGCTACTGTAGCTAGCTAGCAACGATCGTTGGCAGTAACAAATTACTACTGCTCAATTAATTGGCTTCTTTTTAGTACAAGTGAGGTGGTAAGTTACTGAAATAGGGGGGAAAAACACATTTAATTTATATATTGCTGTCTTCAACTGTCTTCAACTGCAATCTCGGGTACATAAGTTCCGTTAACTTCCGTGATGTAGCCAACATGGACTCAATGAACGCCATTTTGGCTACTTAAGGAGAGTAACACGAAATGGTGGTCAAGAGAGTTTTGACCACAATGTGTGCACCACCTGGTCACTCAAAGGGCACTGCATTTTGACATACTTCGCATTGGGGCGTACTTATTTACTTAAAACAGCAAGTGTAAACACACGTGATTTGAGGAAATTTACATTGATTTGATCTTGCTGCGTCTGAAATGTTCTTCTTGTTTGTTTTGAACGCACCCTTGGAGAATGACTGATATCACTGTTAATCACAAGGTCAATCAATTTTCCTATGTATTTTTAAGGTACATTTTCAGAGAAGGTCACAGGTTTTATCCTTACATAAGTCTAATGAAGTCACACATCTGTTCCAACCCAGTCTCATGGCATTTTGTGTTCACCAACGCGATTTTTAATCTATTGATTCGTGTTCACCAACACAATTTTCCCCTTTTTTTCGTGTTGCACCGCACGATTTTAAAAGTAATGTATTTCTACTGGTAATGACGCTCATGAAAGCACGGCATTCGTTTGTGTCGGCTGCCCTTAAAGGCAATGTGAGCGTCCATTCTCATTGGATAACGGAGAATTGTACACCCGGAAGTAACTATTCCCCTTACTGTGGATTGATTTTACAGTGATATCTGCACTACTCATCGACTAAAAAATGAGATTATCCTTGTTAATTACACAACATTGATTGGTTTAAATTGTGTGCAATGCTTTTGTATTTTTCCCCTTCGATTCGGAGAAACAAATATTTTTTCGCAGTAAAGGATGGCAGAACACTACACTACCCAGAATTCCCAGCTATCGTTTGGACTACACCCGTTTTTTTTCACCATTCATTCCAATGGCTGGCATCTATGTCACGTGATCTTCAAATTTCTCCTTGCAGAAAAAAAAAACATGGCCGAACTTCGTTTTATTCTCGGTGTAAAATGCCTATTTATAAAGTTAGTTATAAAAGTTAGTTTGGCCATTATAATGCGTTTTGATGTCATTTGATGCGAGAAATATGAGTTGTTATTTCAGATTATGTGTGCAGTGGATGTACATGATCTTTAGTTTGCTAGTTATTACGAAGATTACTTCAGGAAATTGTGTCCATAGAACGTTTTCATTGTTACCAAGGTGGTTGCTAGGGACGCTGCTATCAATATTATTTCTGTTCTGTTGTGTAACTGTTTAATGGTGTTATCTTTATTGCTACCCCCTTCCCCGTCAATGTATAGTGTTGGTCCACAGCGCAAACATATTAGTTTAACAAAATCCGCATCTAAAGATAGTCTACCTTATTTTCCCCTGTGCAATTCCAGTCTCACATCTCACATCACATCGTCATTAACAAATACCGGAAACAGACCGAAAACATTTAAAAAAAATTAAATAATACTTTATTCCGAGTGTGCTTGCTTTTCTCTTTGAAAGTCATCACATAACGGCATTGTAATACACGGTTCGGCTGCATTAAATATTACATATCTGCCGTAGTTCTGTATTTATAGAGCCCTGATGAGAAGACTTAGACAAACATGAGGAACTGGAAACGTGACGTGGATCATAAATATATCAGCCATTAAACAACATCTTAACATTTCTTTTCACACAATACGTCTCCTTGCAGTATCAACACTAATTCGGCTGACTTTTATATTTGATCCAATTGGTAGATAGGCTGTATTTACACCATAAAGGTGCACAGCTGATATAAAGGGACACCTAGTGGTTAAAGCATGTTATTGAATTTCATTATTTTTATTATTAGATATTAATAGGATCCCTATAAAGTATATTCATTACTCGTTATTCTCTACTAATAGTTAATTAAAGACTGTATATAATGACTATTTTGCACATCCCTTTCAAGATTTCAAGATTTTCTAAGGTTTATTGACATATCATATAGGCCTACACAACTATGGTGTAGTTATGCATTGAATGAAAAACTTGGGTCGCAGGTTCCTCAATAGTGCATTACAAGACATCTATCAATATTTGTGCATACCTCCAGCAATGTTAACTATGTTGAAGCACTTATTTTAACTGATATTATACATAATGTATTATACTCTTATAAGATGTATGTAGATATTTCATCTCCGGCCTTGTCAGGTATTGAACAATCAATAAATAAAGAACACAGAATTGTTAAATATAAAACACAGAATTTGTGTGATTATACTAAATGATTTACAAATAAACACCACTGCATATTTACAGTACAACTGTTACACATGCTGATGTAACGCAAATGTTACAACTTGGGATCAATAAAGTATATCTTATCAAAGCTGATCGATGGCTACTGCCATATTTGCAAAATTTGCCTCTGAACCTTGACAAGTACATGTTTCAGGCTTATCAATTAATGTAATGTTATCAATTAACAACAGGAGGGGTCACAAACATAAGACCAGCTGTTAAATAAAGCTGTTTAATACTGGCAACTTCTTATTATGGGAAATACGGCACAAACGAATGCCGTGATTCCATGAGCGTCATTACCAGTAGAAATACATTGCTTTTAAAATCGTGCTGTGCAACACGAAAAAAAGTGGAAAATCGTGTTGGTGAACACGAATCAATAGATTAAAAATCGTGTTGGTGAACACGAAATGCCATGAGACTGGGTTGTCTGTTCACAGTAACAAATGCATCACTCATGCTGAATCTTAGGACATGATTAGTCCAGAATGTCTTTGATCATCACATGAGTATATGTTGAAAATCTCTTGCCAAAGAAGAATAGATTTGTGGGTATGTTGAGGAATGAAACTGGGTAATGTTGAGCTCAGTGGAACAAAGTGGATCGTATTAGAAAGAGAAACAGAAACATCATTAGTGAGCACAAACACTCATTTCCTCTGGCTGGCCAGCAGATTGTATCAACATACTGCTTTTGTTTGAAAGCCGCAGATATGAAATATGGACCTGTGTAGGAGCGCTGCAACTAGACCGAGAAGCCCCTCCTTCTCTGTTAACACACACACATACACACACACACACACACACACACACACACACACACACACACACACACACACACACACATGGCCTTACCAGCACCACATCCAGGACTAGGTGACCCTTAGCCCCTTTTAACTCTCTGCCAGATGCAGGGCAAACCTCAAAGGAGCTCTGAACTCCCTACCTCTGAGAGCCAGAGCCATTATTATTTCAGATGTACTAATAAGCATTCATAATGTATTCTTACTGCCTTATGGATACTAAGTGACATAACATCATCATAAAGATTAGAGGTACGAATGATAATCATGAAAAGGTTCTAAGTGCCTCAACATTCTACGAAAGTTGGACATTGACACTATTAGCTTGTTCCAACAAAAACAAAGAGTCTAAAGCCATGCCAGCAGCTATAGTGGGATTGTTCTTGAGCAAATCAGAGCTTAACATATTGATGATTAGGTGACATATTCTAATTGTTCACCATCCTAGTTTAGCATGTTGGCATGCTAAAATAAGCAAATCACCACTAAATAAAACAATTAAATTGAGGCTGATGGGAATGTCTCTAGGTCATAAACCATGAATTGAATGACTTAAAGGCCCTGACACACTGAGCCAATTTCGGCCGTCGATAGATGTCTGGCCGTCGATGAGCGCCCTGTCGCCCTATTCAGATTGGTGTGTCCCGCACCGTCGTGTCTTTTCGGCCGTGCCGACACCTTCCGCTGTCGGCAAAATAAGTCACTCTGAGTGGCTGTTCAGCTTAGCGAATCAGTGCATGAGAAGCGAAACGGAAGTGAAGAAGGCACACACAGACGGCTATTATTTTTCATTTTCCAGTACTGCACTAAACATGTTTTCAATTATAAGTCGTTATCTGAAACAGTCAGTGAAACAGACGCAAATGTGAAAAGGGGACCCAATTATCCCAGTGGGGCCGCCGGAGTCCACACCGCCGAAGCTAACGGGGCTGCAGGGGGCTAGCTCGCTAGCGTGTCCCGGCCATAGGTCCCGGCGGCTCCGTTAGCTTCGGCCAGCGGCGGAGTCCGGCGTTATAACTGGAGATCAAGGAATGCATCGAAACGCGGACTTGGTTCGCCTGTAGCCCGCTGTAGTATTAGCTAAATAAATGATGTTGAGCAAGGTCTATTAAGCTGAACACCGCCACAATTATTCTGCTATGTATCGGTACTTATTTTTATTTTATTAACGTGTGAATGACAAGCATTAAGAATAATACCAAATAGCTAATTATCTTGCAGATTGTCTCGTTTGATTATGAATGTAACGTTTATATAGTGGAACTACACTGTGTTATCAAAAACCAAAGTGCCATGCAGTGACTTGGTATGCATGTATTTCAGCAGGAAATGTGCAACCTAGATGACATTTACCAACACAGACTATATAGAAATATTTGTAAAAGTTGTTCGTTACTAAGTGAACGAGGAGCGGTGACTGCAAACTGGGTTGTTAGCATAGACTGTGTTGTTAGCATAGGTTGTTAGCTTAATACTGAGAGCATGTTAGCTTAGCTTCTTAGCCTGAGCTAGGTCTGGAACATCACGCTCGTTGGCAGCAGGTCCCGCCCTGTCTCAGCTCCGCTCCGCCTCAGCTCCGCCTCAGCTCCGCCTCCGCCTCAGCTCCCGCCTCAGCTCCGCCTCTTTGCCCTTATTTGGAGCAGGCTGGAGAAGGCGGGAGTTAGACTCTGACGTCACTGTCGAGCCGTTAGTAGCCGACTCCGCCTACTTGCAGAATCCTATGGGTGACGTCACGGACCCCACGTCCATTTATATATACAGTCTATGGTTTACTCCTGTCTTTCAAACAAGACGCTGGAGAAGGGGCGGGCCGTATCTCCATGTAAATCCTATCGGAATCGGATCGAACTAACCTGTAGCTGCTCCGTCCACACTCACAACAACGTCATACAGACATAAATAAAGCAGCGACTGTATTCTAAATGACATAGACAGTCTGTGTTTTGTATATGTTTAACTTTTGTCCAGTTTCTGAACAGATATGAGGAGCTGTGAGCTCTGAGTGTGTGCTTACAGGTAACGGCTGATGTGTTTTGAAATGCTGTGGTGTCTTGCACTTCAGGGCCACCGTAATTTTTCTCAAATTGATAGTCGGATTGTAAAGAATTGACTGGCAAAGGGACATCCGGTGGCAAAAACGTAACCCCAGGAATGAAGCCCCTTGCCACCAGAGACTTAATGACCTGTAATTGGCGCTAGATGACAATTCAGAGGGTCACCAAAGTCATTTTAATTCATCCTTTTGTGCCTTTTGATATCTGCACAAAATGTCAAGATAATCCATTCATTAGTGACTAAGCTATTTCCTTCTGGAGCAAAGTGATGGACCAATTCCTAGCTGTGGGCTTGTGTTGTTTAAAAAAACAAACCCATTCTCAATCAGAAAGATCCAAAACCTTACCAAGTACCATGTATTTAATCCAAGAGCAACATAGTTTCTCTGATTACATTTAAATAACACAAACCATAATGTTTCAGCCCAACAAATTATACATCAGGCATTAATTAGCAAGGAAAACTCAGAAAGAGTCATACAATGACACTAAAGTAGTGTACAGTGTTTCTGACATAAGATTTAACATGATTATTATCTGACAGGTGTTTATCAAAGCTGCGTTCAATAAGAAGCACAAGTTAAACAACGAATCAGTTGTGACTCGACTAATTGCAGAAACAGTTCTGTGTTTGAAGCATGTCGTGACGTATTCACGAACACGGAACACTTCCTTCCCCTAGCCTTAAATATAAGCATTGCCATAAGGCCCACTGATTACATTATACAGTATGTCTTTATGATATGTTGTATAGTGCGGTTTGGATATGGTGGTAATAAAAGAGTGTTAGCAGGCCCTGCATGACAATCAGAGCTTGGACCTGAGCCTCGGATTCATTCAAAATGACAGCTAAACCGATCCAACACACCCACTCACTCAGCATCGTGAGACTATTTGTACAGTATAAACATTTTAGATGATTATATATAATTTAGCAGTGCAGCACGGGTGCATGGACATTTAAATGAACTCATAAAATGGATGAACTCGCACAAACGTCCACACACTGACCCCAAGTATTCTCCTCCAAGTGTACTGAATAATAACGAAATTGAAGGAAGTCAGGGAGATGCCAAGGTCCTATCCAAACAAGCACTCCCCATTAAAATATTTTCGAGTCAACCTTCCTACTTATTGCCATGCTCCATCATTTTACTCTCACTTTCTGACCGGGAAGCTTCATTCATAGCCTCTGAGATCTCATGTGTGGCTCTTTCTGTCTTTTACACCTTTGGTGTAGGCCAAAAGCACAGCAATGTCAACAAAGCATTTACGTCCACAGCGGTCCCGCCCTCTCACCTCACAGATACTTCCTTATCGGCCTCCATGCTCGGCTGCCGATCATGTGCTATGAGACCACGCCTGGCCTAAGTAAAGCCCCTTACTGAGCTAGATAGGACATGATACATTTTACAGCTGCTTCTCTCAAATACTCAGGCCTGAGACTATAACGCCTGCCCTCTGTCTCTTCCTTTCCACCTTGTGTGACTTTCAGATCGTGGTCATGTTTGCTGAGCGGATAGAGTGAGTGACACATATAGCACAGAGATAGTGATTGTTATTTCCAGGTTCCTCTCTTATGTGGGTACTTGAACTGCTTGCTAATCAGATCTGCTTTCAAAGCTGCTAGTTTACAAATCTGTAGATGCTGTGGACGTTTAGTGTTGAATTATTGGCTTATTTTATAAAGCTGTCACCTCTTCAACTTAATTTAGGACTATATAACTTTTAAAAGACGCAAAGACACACTGTTACTCTTATAAATAAAGGTAATGTCACTTCCAACAAAAAGGCAGCCTTGCTCAATTCAGAACGGTCAGCTGCTAAAGCCTTGTGCCACATTTCCAATGCTTGACACGTCTTTACTCAACTTATCTTTTTGGATTTCAATAAGCAAAGGTGGTTGAAAGTACTTGGTAGGGTGTCATGACATTGTTCCAAAGGCCATCTTATTCGGATATCCAACAGTCTGAGAACATTTCTCATTGTTCCGACGACCCATTGTCCAACAATACACTCTGCCTGAACTTCACATGGCACATTTGAATGCAGAAGGACAATTAAAGCATGACCCGCCTTACCTCTTTCAGCTTACCCAGATATATTTTCCCCGAGCCTAACTACAACCAGCAAAGGTCTGTAGGATTGGTCAAGCCTTTCATGGTCGAAGAGAGTGCGTGTCTAGAGAAATGGGCCTTGAAAGCAATGAATGTCGCATTGGGGTTCCGCAATAATGAGCAGTTCCCAAGCCCACAGGATGGGCACCGACCGTTGAAGGCAAGGCAAGGCAAGTTTATTTATATAGTACATTTCAACACAAGGCAATTCAAAGTGCTTTACAAAAATGAAAGATATTAAGAGCAATAAGAAACATATTATGAAATGACATTTAAAAACACTCATTTAAAAGCAAAGATACATTCATAAAAGTTACAGAGCAGTGTGAGATACACACATCTGAAATGTGTAGGTCTGACTCTCAATCATTGCTAACTTTTTAGCAGAAATAGTTTTCTATCACCTCCCTTTCTACATTCTTGTTTAACTTGTCCTTTAGTTATTTCAAGTGTTTCATGCTAAACGAACCCCCCTTTGGAAAATTATAATCTGACCCCATGGTACCTTTTAGTTTTCGCCGAAACTATTCCTCTTTTTTATTTTTAAATGCACATAGTTAAGTTTACCTTGTCTTTCTGGGACTTTTTTGGTATCCTCCGTGAACCAGGGTCTTAAAACTAAAACAGCACACGTAGGGGGCTTTAACCCCAATACAAGTACTTTAACCCTAAAAATAATAAGCCTGAATATATCAATTAAAACCAGCAGCAAAATGGCATTTAAAAACAGTCATTAAAAAGCCAAGATATTAAAAGAAACATTAAAAGAAAAAATACATGGATAAAAGTTACAGTGCAGTCTAAGATATGAATAGTTCAATTAAAAGCAGCGGCAAAAAGAAAAGTCTTCAGTCTGGATTTAAAAGTAGTCAGAGTTGCAGCGGACCTGCAGGTTTCTGGGAGTTTGTTCCAGATATTTGGAGCATAATAACTGAACGCTGCTTTACCATGTTTAGTTCTGACTCTGGGGACAGAAAGCTGACCAGTCCCTGAAGACCTGAGAGATCTGGATGGTTCATAATTTAGCAGAAGGTCTGAAGCACATTTTCGTAGTGGCCCAATGGTGGTACTCCAACTTCAGTGACAAACATCATTCCAGCTGAACCATGCAGTGGCACCGAGGCCAGTGGAACACATTTTTCTTGAACACATGACAACTCAAAGTAATACAATGCATCCTGGCTGGGTTCAGAACACTTAAACTATTACTTTGTCTGATATGTGCATAGAGTTGGCTTCATAATTGTTTGTCAGCCTTATATGGAAGTATTTATTTTACTTCTTCACTCATTTATTCAGTTTTTTCCTTTAATGTCTCACCTTTCTGAATCTCTGCCACAAAGTAATTTGGAAAAAAAGATCAGAACAACAAGAGCTCTTGTAAGGTTTTATTTGACTACATTCTATTCAGTTTTTTTATGTAGAAAGCAACCCATTCGTATTATATTATGTTATTGTCAAAACCTTCATTTCTCAAGGTATAGCTTTTTCATGCATTGATTTGGAGCTCTTCTAAGTGTCTTATCTTGTGTTAAGTGTTTTTCTTTAGCAGATTAAAAGGCAGCCAAGAATGTTCTAAACCTCTTAAATAAAGTATCCAGAGACAAAATTAGACCCCTTCCAGGTTAGCATGTGTGTGTACCTCACTAACCATACACTACAGTGAAACTTCCACCCATGCCGGAGCTGAAGGAATCTGGAAACATCCTTATACAGAACTGCATGCCTAAAAACAACCCTTAACCGTATTTACACCCTCCGCATTATTTACATTGGGAAAGGAGTAAAGAAAACAAGTTTTATGGGAATGTTCCACCCGCAAAGACATGATGTCAGCGCCGCGGCCTCGTACACAGGGCGGGGCGAGGTAAACAAACATCTACCATCTTTCTCTCTCTCGTGACAGGGGTCAGGGAAGGCAGAGAGAGGTGCCTCTCTGCCCGCTGGCTCTCACTGTTGATTCATAGATGGAGCTCAAAGCCGGGGCCTGAACAAGAGCCAGGGGCCAGTGTTAGTAAACTGTGGAGAGACCAAGGGAAATGCCTCATCCGACACACACAGCTCAGGGTTTACACTGCGCGAGGACCAAGAGGAGCGTCTGCACTGCTCACACACACACACACACACACACACACACACACACACACACACACACACACACACACACACACACACACACACACACACACACACACACACACACACACACACACACACTCTGAGAAGCCATAAGCATTGGCAGTAAACACACACGCCTCTCACAAGATGCTCTGTAAATATTTACAGCTTTGCAGGCGTTGGAATGAGAAGAACATGGCGGCCCGGGCAGCGCTATCCGAACGTGACCTGTATCAGGCAACTCCCTCATCTCCCCCATCTCCTGCCCCCCCCCACCCACCTCCCATCGTCTCTGACCATCACTGGACTTCACATCCACTGTGCAAACACCATGACTCTATTCAGCATGTGCACTGTGGCTCACCTTGCGGGAAGCTGTGGGGGGGGGGTCACCTCAGCTGAGCGTGTGGCCGGAGGCTGCTTCCTGAAAATAAAGTGAAGATGATGATTTTAGCTCCTCACAACGAGAGGCAGTGGTGAACTGATGTAAACTGTGACCTGTCTGCAGTCTAAAGAGGTCAATGATTACATATCCAGAGGGTCAGAAGTGTTTCATTCTCTGAAGTAACATTAGAGATATTTGCATCACTGCTCATGCAATTATAAAGTGTTGATAAACACTTACTACTCCAATATTTTTTACTTAGAAAAACATACCCAAATGTGATACAAAGCAGCAGCTTGCAAACAACTTTACTTATTGTAGCCACTTACTGTGATGAGTGAAGAGGTACAACTCATGGCAACGCCTCAATAGGGAGTGCAGGCCTGTCAAGAGGAAAGCAATATTGTATCAGACAGACTTCAGAGGTTAGGTCAGGTAAGTAAACCGGCGCACATACTTTAGGTAAAAAACGTAATTGAAAGACTATCGGCTAACTTTTATCAGAGTGACACAGTGCAGAGACTCATGCTCTGAAACAAGCTCCCCTAATTAGCAACTAATTAAGCACAGGTTTGCAAAACAGCGAGGGCTGCATGTTAGCATGGTTCACAATGAAAAAAGGGAAAAGGAGAAATAAAGATATCTATGACTTTATTTGCATGTTTCACAAATATAGATTGAACTTGAATCAGGGCCATATCAAATAATACTTTTAATTTGAGTAACAAACTTTATTATGTGATTTGAATAACTTCTTTACAGCAGGATTTAGTAGGATTACTGAAAAACAGGATGATGAAACTTGGTCGAACTTGGTAATAATTCAATTATGGAGCATATCTTATATTTGTTGCTGGTACATGAATGGTATTTCACTTATTGAAAACAGCCTTAAAATGTACATTTATTTTTGGTCTTCAATGGGCAGCACAAAACACGTGTTTACCCAGCAGTGACATAATCTCACCTAATACAGCATGTGGTATTGTTATGGTTATCTTGTTAGTCAACAGTTTCCCTCTAACACATTTAGAGAAACATTAACTTTCATTTGGAGTGGGATTTTTGGTCTCCCGACAAGTATAACTCCAATATTCACACGTATTTTTGCTCTGTTTTGGTCTCCTCCAACTCCTAAGTGAAAAATCAGTTTATATCAGCAAAATGCTACAATACCAGCTAGTTGCTAACTTTGTCTGTCTGTACTTTGGTGCATGGCATGTACTGTTCAGTGACTTTATCAGAGAACAAGTGGCTAGACAGAACAGTGTGTTGCAGGCCACAAAGCAAGTGCTAGCTAAAAGAAGCTAACATATTGGAGAGTGGAACATTTCAGAGTCAGGCGATAACTATCATTGGGTTAGTCATTATAAAGTTACACCTTTCACATTACATTAAGTTAAATGATATTTTGTCAATATTAAATAGAGCATTATAATTATTTAAGGACACTGACACTAAGTGAACAGACTGATATCACCTGCCTTTACTATTACATAAAGTTACAACAGTCATTAAATAAGGATCTTAGCAAGTCAACATTAGAATCGTTGTAATCGGATGCTGACAGATGTACATATTTGATTGAACCTAAAGTAGAGCCAGTTGGGTGTGAATCCAAGCCAGATACACACACACAGACACACATTGTTTTATAATGAAGCCAGAATGCTGTCGGAGAAAGTTTGCAATGGCAGTTAGACATTGTAGGGACTTTTAAGGGTTGGTGACTCAGGGACAGGAGGGATCTTTAGGGGGTTTCCCCATTAAAATGAGACATTGTTTACTTCCACTTTTACTTATGAAGCAATTACACAGAAAACAAAACCTGGGGCTAGAATGTAATCAAATGGAAGGTTGAGGCCTTATCTTGCATTTGGGGGTTGTGGCACCAAAATGATAAACAACTTCACTTTCATTTTGGCTAAGCGCCACCCATCTGGCACCCATGTCGGCCGAAACAAAGTCTATAAAGCATTAGGATTTGACCCCGGGTCTGGGGCTGAGATGCCAAAACAATACCAGGACGAGGCGAGCTTCCCCGCACAGGGGAACACAAATAGTAACTTCTAGAAGCCGCCACTACAGAGGAGAGGGGAAACTGAAGGAGGAGGAAAAACAGCAGGACGAAGAAGAGGTGGAAATGGGTGGTGGCCAGGAAGTTGGACTCTTCCTGCCCTAATCACAAGTCGGAGAGTTTCCTTTCATTGTAGGAGCTCCAGATCCATTAACCAGCGAGACCCTGCGCACACACACAAACACCAACACATCCTTATATAGAAAGGCTTCATAGACACGTCTTTCTGTGACGTCGATTTCTATTCCCATTATAAACACACTTATAATGTGTTTAATCTGTTATATGATTGTATAATTATTGTTGAAAGCATTTATAAACATTCATACTGCTTTAGAGCAATAATCGCAACACATTATAAATACTTTTTATCATCATACTTCATAAATGCCGGTCACTCATTCAAATGTTTTGCTAGGATCAAGGTGTTTTATCATTCTCATAGTTATAATACATTATAATCTTATGAGAGTGATTTATAATGAGTAATAATAATGCATTAGAATGTGATTATTATAAATTAAAAATAGCAAAAATATACATGAACAACACTCAAAATGTTGTAAAAATAATATTTAGTTATCCAATGTTCAATTAGCGTAACTAATAATCACATTTGAATGCTTTATTACAGTGATTATAATAATTTGTTTAATATTTTAATGTATTTCGCAAAAAACAAGTGATCTTCAAACATGAAGAATTATGATAGTTAATATTAACATAAGTGCCTATACTGTATCTATAATGTCACAGTGTTATAAGTTATTATATATTATAAGTATGATACAGCATTCCAACTACTTGTTCTTCTACCCACAAATTCTTTATTATTATTATTCAGCCTTGTTTTTTGCACCTCTTCTGCTCCCACATTTAACATCGCAGAAACTCCGTTCAAACATCAAAATGTTCAACTCGATCGGGAATCAATGGCTATTACTTTTCTCATTCGTAACTTTCATAATTCCCGAGATATATCTCAAAATTCATCAAACATTTTACATGGAAGTCAATGGAGAAACTCTTCAGACTTGAAAAATCTTCATGCGACTTCAACTGCTAACTGTTCCTTCATACTTTCACTCAGAAACCTCATTCCAACTTTAAAATGTTACACATCTTTCTGACATTATTCATATTAAACAACTTTTAAATCAGATTCTTACTTTTACAGATATTAAACATTGTTCAGACCTTGGTAAAGAGGCCTTCTTCAGAACATTAGTTAACATTAGTGTGTATTGCGCAGGTCGTTAAGGCTAGAGTGCATGATGTCAAAGCTAGAGTGGAGGACAGCTTGAAATGTGCCTTCACATATTTTTTTAAACCTGCCATAATTCCCAAACCCTACACTCCTGATACATAATTATTCATGAAAAACGTAGGAAAACATCTCGTAGCTTGAAAAATGTAAATAAATTAAGCAAAAATAATTAAACAAAGTTTATCTCTCATTCAGAAGAATGGAAAAGCTCTCCTCTGACTGATTACTGCACATCACCATGGAAACCTTTGATCTCTGGGCTCAAGCACAGGTGTTTCATAATGTCATTAGCTCAAACTAAGTTAATGGTCCAGCCCTCAACATGTCTATGTGCCATTAGTGAGTTTTCCTCAAAAGCTGTTGCCATGGCAACGCATCCATCAACGTAAAACACAATGTCGCTGTAACCCATATGAAAATTGTCAAAATGTGCTCAAACTTCACATGTGTGCTAACAGTCCAGCCGTGAAGACCTCTACGTGACAGTTTTGAAATGTCTTCAAATGTCGTTGCCATGGCAACACAATGCTCGCCATGAAACACGGTTTTCTCATAACTTCAGTGAAAATGCTCCAAACGGCCCAAAACTTCACAGGTTTGGTAACGATGCAGCCATCAACACATCTAAGCGTATTATGGGGTGTCATCAAATACCGTTGCCATGACAACAGATCATTCGCCATCAAGTTAGTTAAAAAGTCTGCAGTTCAAATATTCTGCTGCTTTTCCAAGCCTTTTTACTTTCTTTTCTTCTCTTATCACACATTCAAGCCCCCAGTGTTCATGTATCATTTAAATCTAAATTCTTCACTTTCTTTTTACACATTACATTTCAGCATGGCAGTTTAGCGTCAGCTTTTCAGCATTTCAGTCTTCTGGAATTGCATTCTCTAGTTGAAAATGCTACCCACATCTCATTTAAGGTATGTTAAAACAATTAAGCATTATATGAGGGTTTGTTGATTGACACACATAGCCACACACACTCATGTTCCCGCACAAACACACTGAGTCACAGGTACAGTACGTGGATCCTTGTTGGCAGGGCCCGCTGCATTGTGCGGCCCTTTGGCTCTGCTCTGATAAACACTTCATTATGAAACCCTGAGGACACAGTAAATATTTGCCGGGGCCCTTATCAGCCGCCTTATCTTGGTGTGAACTCAAGGCACCACATGACTCCTGGGCCCTTTATTTTCTCACTGCCTTTGCCACCGCTGATAACTTCACAGAACAGCCTGCAGAGAACAGGCGCTCTTTGAAAAGATTCCTGGAAATGGCGGCACCACAACAACACCAACATGTAGGCCAGGGGCTTCGGTCTAGACATGAGCGAATAAGACCCACCAATGAGGGTGAGGGTGGGCTGCTTCACAAAGCCACCTTCGTCCCTGGTTTACCTGCCCACTGACTGATAGTAGACACACATTTACAGCTGCAGAGTTAATCAGTTACGGGTTCCTGTCTGGTGTTCAGTTCCCAGACTGATACATCCATCTCCGCCTGTCTGACCTCAGGACACACTCATATCACTCACAGTAACACCACTGCCGGATTACAGTGGAAGATTAATTAGTGAAGCAGCATATAGGATCATTGAGATGGGATTGAAGATCATTGATTTGTCACACCGGTGAGCAATCACTCCAGCTGTAAGCACCGGCTTAGTGATCATCATTCACTCCTTAATCTCAGGGGTGGAAAGCACTTTTACTCAAGGACTGTCCTCAAAAGAATACTTCCCCCTAAAAAAAGACAGATTATACAGTATATCCAATCCAATTGATGCCTAGAACATATCACACAAAGGGAAAAAAAGAAACATTTTGCAGTTTATTCTTTCTCACAGCATGATTTATTTTACCACCCCTAAATTGGGAACCACTGCCCTAAACTACTACATCAATGTAAATTAAGTGGATGAAAAAAGCTTTAACATGACTAGCTACAACAACAAAATACTTCTGTATAAACAAACTGTTAATAAGTAGCTTATTTGAAAAAAATCCATTTGACTTTTGATACTTTAGGTACATGTTGATTATTCTCATTAACCTGCAATTTTGAATGCAGGACTTTGAATGTATATATTACATATTTTTCTTTATATTACAGGGTTTTACTGAATTAAAGGCTCTGACTTCCTATTCCATCACTGGTTAATCTCCATATTTACTACAGGTGGCTGCTCTCTAGGGATGGGGATGTTTTGTGAGTGCCCATGTCCATTATGTCAGAGAAAAGGGTCATAATGTATTCAAAGATTACAATCTTCTCCTGATGGCGAGGATCCAGACAGCCTCCCAGCCTGAGCCACAGACACATTCCGCTCACTTTCCTGTGAGCTCCTACACATTTTCCATTTTAAAATTCCTCGGACGGCGCGGACATATCGCTCATCACGCTGTGTTTATAGCAGAGCATTACAGATGATGCAATATTACATACAGTTTGTTCAGTGTCTGTTGCCTGTCCATGTTCATTATGACTTCAGACAGTCCCAGAGCCCACCTGCAGCTCTTTTGTTTGACAGGCGATGGGCCTCAGGGTCAGGCCCCTATGTGGAAACTACAGGTCAATGCTTTCACTGTATACTGAGGGACAAGTGGCAGATGCTAGGGGCCCCAAGCCAAGCAGTAGCACAAGGACCTCCAGGCTTTTATCCAAAGGAGGAGAGTTGTGGTGCTTTCTTGCGTAATGTCACATTTTCTCCTCTGAAACATCATGGTGTGAACACGTGTGTATATACCCTAAAGTAAAACAAAGTTTCTGTGAACGTAAGCTTTTTCAAAATGATTTTTATTGGGAGAACTACAATAAAATGTACAGTACAAAGTTAACAATCTCACACTCAATTTGTAGTGAACTGACTCCCCAAAAAATATCACAACTCTCGTTGTCTTTTTGTCCGTTTTGTTACATTCAAAAAGCTTTACTTCTGATAAAGTAGTCAAAAGTTCATAGTGCGCATCCCCCTGTACCTACTATGTACAAACCAAACGTGTTCATCCACTTCCCTCTCCAGCAAACTCAAGACTCAGACTAGATTTCAACATCAATAAAAAAAGAAACAGAGCTACAGGAAATAAGAGGAATGGGGATTTAGAACAGTTTCGGTTGTTTTTTCAGAGTGTCTGAGTGGTAACAACCTTAAAAATATTCAGAATTCAACACTACATTCAGTTCATCCTGTGTATAAAAGATGCCATGTAGGAAAAATACTTTATTTGGTTAATTTTAAGGCATGTCAAGATGGTGAACCCCATAGGCACTACATCATAATAATACTGGGGCACAAGGGATGCTACATTCTTTAGCACGTGGCTGGAATCACAGACCTCGTGCAAACAGAGAGAAAAACAAAAATACTTTTTGGTTAATTTATTGACTTGGATTCTTTGTCACTGAAGTCTGATGTAGATCAACAAAAGAAGTAAGGTTTGGACGGTCTGTACAACCACATCGTTTATACATTCTACAGAAACATCTAAATAGGGATCCTCCACAAAAAAAGACAGAAAAAGCCTTCTACAGCACTGACACACAACCTCAGGAGCAAACAGCAATCACGCAAACTTTTTTTAATAAACGTAAACAAGGAAACAAAATTAATGAAATAAATATCACATACGGTCTCTTAAATTAAGATTTTTTTTACTCATTTACAATAAAAATAACCAAGTGAAGTTACAAAAAAAGGAGAAAAAAAAACAAAATATATATATTACTGTGAAAAGAACATACACTCCACTTTATGCAGATTAATAATGGCGATCATAATTTAAACATAAAAGAATATAGATCTATTGCTTCATCATACTTGATAAATACAGTATGGACACAAATGACCAATGTAGCCTATACTTTTTTCACAAGATAATAAATAAGTTAAATAGTCCATAGCCAGTTATGCACAGCTATGTCAATCACTCAAAAACAGCTAAAAAAAATATATATATTCAACCATCAGCAGTGATTTCCCCAAACAAACCCAACTCAAGAGTGCTTTTTATCCAAGCAACAAACTAGACTAACCAAACGAACCACTGGGTGGCGCTGGGAAAAGACAGGTCTGGAATGGAAGTTGAAGCTTTCAGAGAAGAAAAAGAAAAAAAACACTTTGATAAAGAAAAAAATGTTACTTTGAGTCAAGGCATATTCTTGGCAGGATGGGAGGAAATCTGAAAACCGCTTACAGTCTCTTCTTCTTGTCAAGTCATGTTACCCACACATCTAATCCCAGGAAAAGTGTGGCTTGCCTGATAGAGCAAAAAGGGAGAGGGGCTGCCATGAGCCCTCGGGCAAGGCACTGATGGAATGCCTTCTGTTTGCTATCTAAGTTTTAATACAGCTATATTACATACAAGGAAAAAAAAGACTAACTAATGCCAGGTCAAGCACACTTTAAACTGTCTGAAGCTTTATTGATCCCTGTGGGTGACATTCTCTTCTCTTGCCCCCCTCCAGGGAGGTCAGAGCAGGGTCAGCACCCCTGGAGCTGGTAGGGAATCAATGTCTTACACTAAGGCACATCGGCAGGGTGGTTGTAGCTGAAATGGGATGGAGGGGGTTTAACCTGGTTCCTCTGCTTGAAGGACAGTCTAGCTCACTCACTGACACTGCCCGGGTCCTTTAATTAACCACCCTGCCTGACCCGTCCATAAATCCATAAGAAAACAAAAAAACGATTAGTCATCTGAAATCGACAGCCTGCTGAAGATTGGCAAACGCCTTCCAGCGTCCAGACTCGGGGACTCGGAGCCGCTGAGGCTCCCGGAAGAGCTGAGGGACCCGCTCGCATAGCTTTCCCGGTCAGAGAGCGAGTTTGGTGGGCTGGGAGGAGGCTCGAACACCGGCGACCCGCTGAGGCGGCGCAGCGCCTGCAAGTGGCTCATGTTGTAGGTCGGAGGGGAGGGAGGGCACTGGCTGCTCTGCATGTTCCCGTAGTAGGCACTGGTGGAGTGGTTGTTGGCGTAGCCACTGGGGGTGTGCACAGCCAGGGGAGCCAGTAAGGCTTTTAAGTCTTGTCCAGGGAAAGAGAAGGCACTGTTGATGCAGGACATGGAGTTAGGAGACAACACGTCCTCGTAGAAGCTGGAGGTGGACGTGCAGGAGGAGGTGGTGGTAGGGGGTGGAGGGGTCCGGGACATGGGACTGTCGAGCAGGGGAGACTCGAGTCCGTGGTGGGTGGAGAACCCGGAGAAACTGAGGCTGTGGTGAAGCTTTGGTCTGTCCCTCTGGGTGTAGCCGAGCTGCGGCGGCAGGATGTCCCTCTGCCCGTAGCCGCACAGCTCGCGGGCTGAGCGGGACTCTCCCGCCTGCATGTTAGCGTTGGTGGGCGGAGGGGACCGGCGCTCTTCGGCGTTGTGTATAAAGTGACACCGGGGACCGTACGGGCAGAAGCCGATGGTGTGGAAGGTGCGGCACGGCTCTGTTTTGTACTTAGGGTGGCGGGACAAGCTCCTCAACTCATGGTAGCCGTGAGCGAACTGACATTTCTCCCCGTACTTGCAAGACCCGTTTTCCTCAAATGGCCTGCACAGCTCTGTCTTGTAGCGGGTGGAGTTGATCTGAGACCCGGGCTTCTGCTGCAGCAGGCCCCGGTCTCCGCTGTCGCTGTAAGCGCGGTCGCGGAACTTGTTCTCCTTGTTCATAAGGGCCGTGGCGGTGCTGTTGCAGGTTGGTATGTTCTCCTTCAGGCTGCTGTAGGAGCCCATGGAGTATTTGTTGCCGTTGTTCATTGCCTCCACGTTGCTGGTTGAGTTTCTGCGGAAAAATCCCGGCGAGAAGGGGCTACCGGAGCCCGGAGACGTGACCGGAGCCCCCACAGCTTTCTTGTCCAGCATGCTGTTGATGTGGATGGCGTTCATGTTCATGCTTTTATCTTGCTGTAAAAAGAAAATATACAAGTTAGCAATGCACGTCAGGCTCACATTTGGAAATGATTTTTGACCACATGGCATGTTATGAACTACGTTTGCCTGCAACGTGACAACTTGTTGCACACATGCTAAAACTTGAAGCAGCTTATTCAACTCTACGTTAAAGTGCTTCACCCTGAATGCAAAAGGGAAACACATTATTTTTGTATGATATAAACGTTTACCTTATAAAGCATGTCCATGTCGTAGAACGCAGACAAGACTGTCGCAGACATCTCGTTTCCCCAAGTTTGCTGCACTCCGTCTTTCATGGAGGACCGACCAGGATCCTTGAACGCTACGTGCGGAAACGGTAGTTTGTGCCACGACTGGTTTTGGTTGTGAAAAAAGTTTGTGTTCAGTTTAAGTCCGTAGAAAATGAAGGGGAAAAAGGGGGATAGGTTTGTATGGTGGAGTTGTAGGTGGCTTTATGTCCTCCCCTCGAGAAGCGCTGAGCCAGAGTGCTTCACTGTCCGCTCGAGCCTTTTTACATGGGTATAAATGCCTTGCGGTGACCGGGGAGGGGCGAACTCAAGTCGGTGCAAAGTTTTGCGAGGAGCCGCCTCCTCCCCTCCTCCCCGAAAAAAAACTTCCATTCATCGGTTGGTCGCCTATTCTATAACACCACGCCTTGAAATCCAACCCCAGGAACCCCCCGCCCCCTCACCACCACCTTTTAAACTTTTTTATTTTTTTATAAGACAACCAATTTTGTGGAAGTTGGTTTTGCTTTTTTGGTTGACTCTCGCTGAGAAAGAATGTGGAAGCATCAAGGGGCGTCTACTATGCATGCAAGCTAAAGCAAATTAACCATCCACACATATCATTAATCAGTACGCCTTGCTCAAAAGCTCTACAACTGACAGCCTTAACTCCTCAGCAAAGATTTAAACCAACAGCCCACCAGTGATAAGGCCACCCCTCCAGCCTCTGTGGACCACCATACTGTTGGGAGCTGACACATGTATTTGTAATGGAAGGAAACTCTGCCTCTCTCTCCCTGTGGATGGAGTGAAACCACAAGTATGAGCAGAGAGGAGTCCAGGCAGAGTGCATCACACATTTTAGAATCCACTGGTTGCATAATCCACTTCCACAGCCTATTCCAGTCTACTACACATGGAACACATACAAGTTAAAGCCTGCTGTGCGCACATGACCCACTTTTCTTTTTGTCTTTAAATGTTGCCTTCACCTTAAGATCAGAAATGCCTCCTAAAGCACAACATGTCGAGTCACTCCAAGCACAACATGGATTTACTTTGTTTAAATCTTTTAAAGCCACTCTCTAAATTCCTTCCCTGACTTGTTTTTCCCAATCTCAGCCCAGACTGCAGGAATGTGGTTTTCATGTGGTGCAGCAGAGCAACACTGCCCCCATGAGAGGAAAGGGAGAACTGAAGATCAAGAATAGTGCGCCACCTGCTGAGAAGAGCTGGAGAAAGATTTTAACTGCACTCAGGATCATTTTGCAGCTATAAAGTCACTTCTTTGTGGATACATTATATTTTTTCAGACAGGATACAGCATGTTTGAGTCATCCTCAGTCCTATCCTTTTGGTAAAGTCAAAAAAAAGCTGCCATAAGTATTTTTCAGCATGATGTAACCTTCTCAACATGTCAGAATGTTCACATGAAAATGTCAAACTACTGCTGGAGTTTTGTCAAGTTTTTAAAAAAGAACCACAGTGGAAAGATTTCAGCGTTGGCAGCAGAGGACAGGACTCTATATCAAGAGGACACATTTTGGTCAGGAGGGTGTAAAAACCTTGAGCGACACATATCACCAGAAATAGCCGGTTTCTGCGACAGTAACCATTAAGCCTTTCAACATAGGATCATAATTGGAAGAGTGGTTGTAAAGAAATGAATTCATTTCATTTCAAACCTTTATTTATCCAGATTGGTCCCAGATCTCTTTTTCAAGGGAGACCTGCAACAATTAGTTTCCACATGAAACATAAATCAATAGAGGATATCATACAACATATTTACAAGCCATTTACATACTTATCATCATTTACAAATACAAAAGAGCATTTCACTTAGACTTGCTTTAAAAACATTCAGAGGAATAAAAATATATTCTTTTAAATGTCTTTCGCCGACATGATTCCATAGAGGTGCTGAATGGGTTGGTTGGAGGAGAAGAAAAATAGCAAAAGGCGAAAAACAAGTGACACAAGAGCTTGGAATCTACTACTACCAACCCTAAAATTAGTCTGAGGGCTGTCCCAGGACTATGTGCGCTTTGCAAGTTGTGATAAATAGTTTAATGTGAAGGACAGACACGGAGAGGCTCCTCCTGAGAAATCCCTAGAACATGTCCCTGTCCGCTGAAACCACTCTCCCATCACACAGCTCTGTTTCTATTGGGGGATGTTGAGCCGTTCCAAAACATTACATCAGTTTTACTGTAACAGGGAAGATGGCTACCACACACACACACACACACACACACACACACACACACACACACACACACACACACACACACACACACACACACACACACACACACACACACACACACACACACACACACACACACACACACACACACACACACACACACACACACACACACACACACACACACACACACACACACACACACACACACACACACACACACACACACACCACACACACACACCACACACACACACACACACCACACACACACACACACACACACCACACTGCGAGAGAGGACAGTAGTCCATTGTGCCGTCCTCCTAATTACATAAGCAGGAAAAGTAGAGGGAAGCTTAAAAACACCATCCAATGGGAAGAATCCTGCAGTAAATTAATGATCACAGGAAAATAACACCTCGTATAAACATACAGTAGAGACCAAGCGTATACTGAAATACAACTTTGGGAACGTGTCAGCGACTTGCTTTCAGAGTCCCATGCTTAAAGCTTGTGTCGCCGCACAATTGTGCCATTGAAGTCAGAACTGGAAGCTTTAGGCGCAGAGTTGTTTTGTTCCAACCTTAATTCCCTAGTAGACGTGGAGAAAGCAGAACGGCCTGTGTACTCAATACTGACACTGTTGAAGTCTGTCGCGTGACACATTTCCACTGATAGGAGAACAGAGCGGCGAGTGTTGTTTGTGCACATGCTCCTGCTGAGTTATTGTTATGGCTTCTGCACACAAATTCACACGGTGTCCATTTTATTTCTATGTTTTCTCTCTCCAGCCTCTTTGCGAATGTCTATCCCTTCAAGAAAAATACAACTTTGGCATACTTTGGTTTGTTTATTAAAAAAGACATCAGTGAACAGAAGAATTGAAAGACATTTGGTAAATTAGGAGAACAACAATTTTAAGACAGAGACAATGACAGAATACAAAAAAAATGGTTCCTTCATTCCCTTGAAATGCTAATAAAAATATCACGTAGCCAGTCTGTGTCCAGATTTGTTGAAGTATTTATCTGACAACTCTTTGTTTATTTCAACCATAATTATCAAAATGTTCCCTTAAAACTAAAAAGTGTGCTATTTACTGGTCTACCTGAGCCTGTCCAGCACCTCCAGAGCCAGCGTGGCCCTCTGGAGCCGCAGCAGCAGCCGGGCGTGCTCCATGGTGAGGCAGAACTGCGGCAGAGCTGGGAGGGAGTCCAAGGCATTCTGGGAGCTCAGTGCCTGGGCCTGGGCCTGAGTTGACAGTGTTTGGATCTGGTGGACCTGGTCCTGACCCGGGACCTCTGGGGCCTGGCTCTGCCTGAAGCCCAGGAGGAGGGAGTGAACGTGTCGGTGGAGCAGATTCACCCACTGGACAGGCTCCGCCCACAGGTTCAGACCCCCCTTCTCAAACAGGAAGTCCTCATCATCCTGGGCACAAGCAAAAGGAAATGTGATTACTGGGATGTTGATTTAAAATCAGTATTGTTTGGTTGTATTTTTTCTACAAAAGATCAAGTTGAAAACAATTCCTAAGTTGATACAGTATGATGGATGCGATAGCAAGTTGTTGCCTATACCTACACAAATATAGCAACATTAGCATAGCGGTTGTGTTTCTGGACCCCTCCCTGGTAAATGAGGTGTCAATATTCACTCTCTGTAAAATTGGTTTACATCAGAACATAAATAGCTGGACGGGAAATCAAAACAGTAAAGTTAAGTACCCGAAAAACTGAAACCATCAGCTCTAATACACAAAATGACTCTGTAAAACTGAGAGGAACTCCAAAAAAAGAGATAGTTCTCTGTAAGTTAATTTGTTTTTCAAGAGAATGAAGTCAAGAACTGGAATCCTCCGCAAAGAATAATTTAACTTAGCTAACAAACAAAGTTGAGGTGCTTTCATAGAAAATGATAGACAAATGAGAATGATAGAATCTTCATTAAAACTGTGCAAGTTGTTTGTTTACATGAGCATTTCTCTCAAAAACAGCCCCAGGTCAGGGTGACCAGATGTCCCGCTTTGCGCGGGACTGCACAGCATCTTCACGACTTTTGGTGCGTCCCGCAAATTGAGACGATGTCCCGCATATTTCATTTTGATTGGCTAAAACTCTTTTCTAAAATCAGATTCATCCAATGGCTGTTGAGAAAGCAGGGAAGGCTATCATCACGGGGGGGTGTTTGCTGTCAATCAAACTGTAACACACGGCGGGTGCTGGTCAAGTGTTAACCAATGAGAGTAACTCACTCAAAACCGAAAAGCTATTTTATTTGATGTATTATTATGTTTCTGTTCCCTCCTGGCCATTTTTGATTTGTATTTATGGTTTTATTTGATCTATTAATTTATGTTGTGCCTACTTGTACAGATAATACACTAGTTGAATTAAGAAGATGCATTTCTAAACACTTGAAGTGAATAATGCCTGCTGCCTTGGTTAGCCTTACTTTTCTTTATTAAGATACTAAATTGTTACTGCATTTTGACTTCACTTTCTGCTCTGATGTTATTTGTTACTGTTCTGGCTGTTGAGACGGTGTCCCACACCATACTCCATACTCCTTGTCCCACATTTGGTTGGTTGGGACCTGGTCACCCTACCCCAGGTACAATACAAATATTGACCTGTGCAGCAACTACTGCTGAAGATCATTAAGCCATCAGCCACAAGACACAATGATTTACTGTTAGTTTGATTAAAGTAGAAACAAAAAGTAACTCAACTGGAACAAACACTGAACAGACACCTTAGTAAAGTGTGGCCTGAAAGCAAAAACCTTGATGGATTAAAGCCTTTAGCTATTTTGACTACTACTATGACCAGAGAAAAACAAGGGCAAGGAAAATAAAATATAGTGCAGTCTGTCCCTGTGAATCCACACCTACGGACACCATCGTAAACCAATCTGAAACACTTTGTGATTTCATGGTTTGTGCATTAATGTCCTATAAGTACTCTACAGATATCTTGCATTGTTCCTTCGTACTGTTGGATGATATGTGGTTGCTCTGATCTCGCTAAGACCAAGCTACTCTTACTGATACACGATGACTTCTTACCAGGCTGGAAGCTTCCTCTGCCACCGCTTCATAGTTAGCCTCTTCATCTCCCAGCAGCCACTCTGTCAGAGCGAGGGCCCCGGCTGGGACCTGTGCCCACAGCTCAAACAGCCGGCACAGGAGACCCACACCGGCGTCCAGGGCCACCGGAGGACACACAGACGCACCCGTCACATCTGAGGACAGAAAGAGGAAACACGTTTATACAAAGTCTGTAAACAGTGTTTTGATGCATGTGACTTATGTGCCACTTTCCCCCCCACCCTTAGCCAATTTGTAGGACTTTCATTTCAGAGGCCATGTCATAGGTGACCGTGTCAGAAGAGCAGAGGCTCTGCAGCAGAGGTGGTTTCACCTTTAGTCTGAAGTTCAGCCTTGGAGGGACCAGAGGACCTCTGCCCTGGGTCTAAGGTTATACTCATAATAAGGGTCAGGGACAAAACCTAGGAAGAACAAACAAAACAGCTAAAATTGAACCCAAATGATCAAATGTCCAAAATCTATGCTTTATCTTAGGCCAACATACTACGTTGACCAAAACAGTAACTTTACCACGCAAAACAGAAATCCTATCCACTGTAAGATGAATTATTTAATAATTATTTGCTAATTATTATAAGTTATAGCTAACAAATGTCTATTCTGTTATCCTTTTCAAATGTAATTCAAAATCATCATGACACTTTTTAATTAAATCTCAGGTCAAATGTCTTGACCATAACATTTTGTTATCTCTTGTTAGTCTTTTAAAGTTAAGTTATATCTAAAATATACGAAGTGTACATGTGTTTTAATTGATTGATGATTATATTCCATATAGAAATAAGCTTTTGTTACAGTATGACTAAGCTTAAAGTTGGGGTAGGTAAGTTTGAGAAACCGGCTCAAGATACACTTTTTGTTATATTCCATGGAATGCTCTTAACATCCCGATAGCAATGAATATCTGAAGTGCTTTGACAAAAAATCCATAAAAAAAAGTCATCTGTGGAAGCCGTAGTACTGTAAAAAGCACGACCAATCATTTTAGCCGGCCCGGCTAAAATAACTGGATGGCCTACCTGCCTGTCAGCCTTCCATCGGGGCACAAACTTATCTCGTGCCCTCATTGGTCATGTGCGCGTTTGTGTGTGTTGGAGGAGGGGCTCTGTAAGGAAGTGGCAGATTTTCTCCGGTTGTGTATTTTCAAATTCTAGCGATCTCGAGCCGGTTTCTCAAACTTACCTACCCCACCTTTAATGTAACTTAAGCTAGGTTTTTACTTTGAGGCATATTAGTATGAATCACTTCTACTGACTCTGATAGTTATAGTATAGTGAGTCGTAATAACTATATACATGACATTTTTCGGATCCCAAAATGAAACCCTGGTTGGTGCACAACCAACACAGACAAACTAACAACTCAAACGGACCGAGTGAAGACCTTCTTGTTGATCTCTCAGTGTGTTTACATACATGTTAGTAACATAGAGTTCTTTCAGACAGTCCACGGCTTGTTTTGTGATACAGAAACCAGATTTCTCTGTACGGTATACACAGGTTTCTAACTGGGCTTCTACAAGAGTGGATTTGCGTAACGTAGACATAGCTAATGGAGTACTGTGTGATGGGTGGCAAGACAGGAAAAAACATTCCCCGAAGTGGTGTGTCCCTGTATCCAAAATAATTCAATCCAAAGTCAGACTAACTGAAATTAATCATTCTAAATAAATTTGTTTCCACAGCTGAACTCTAGACGTTTTGTGTGTGTCAGTTACTGCGACGCAAGCCAAAAAACAAGGGAAAAAACCTTGTCAAGCTGTTACATTATGAAATATCAAATAAAATATCCAAGTTCTTCTCAAACATATGACAGCAAGGAAGACATGTAGTTACTAAGTACCTATATGTGGACGTTTCCCCATCGTAAAGGATTTGATGTGGGTATGTACGGTATTTGTTGCTGCATGTGGAGTTGCAGCGTTCAAATGATTCAAACGTAATGTGAGTGAGTGTGTGTCTTCTCTGGGCTTGGACGTCCTTCTGGGAAACACAATTATAACTCATACAACCGACCACGATCAGGGTGTGTATGAGAGGATTCAAAAGGATTCCTCACCAACACACAGAAAGAGAAAACGCTGCCCATAACTTCCTGTAAACGTGTTTACAGGAGGCCTGCATATGCGAGTCGGATCTTCATGTGGATTTCTTTTCAGTGACAAAACAAATGATGTGTTCTTAGTCATCTTGCTAATTATAGTATTGTACAAATAGTACTCTGTTGCCATAACGCTTGAACACACAGTATTTTCAAAGGTAGGCCCTACATGAGCCCGTACTCACAGTGTTGTATACAAGAGGAAGTGTGAATGCAAGGACACACACTTCAAACAGAGGGAAAACACACCGTATGACTTCATTTAACGACTCCAGTTGTCCACGCAGCAACTATCTGACCCAGAGGTTGTGTGTGTGTGTTGTTGTTCTCCCACCTTGACCACCATCACCACAGCTGACACCAAGATAACACCAGAGACTTCAAAAGGCTTTGAGAGACACTAGCCAAAACACTACCACTATGGGAAGAGAGGAGGGAGGTATACAGACCCCCATCGGCACACATATAGTACATAACACACACACACACACACACACACAGGCTCGGGAACCCTGTTTTTCCGCTTCAGAGAAAGGCGTAAAATCGGAGCAGAGCCTGAAGTCTGAGCAGAGAGGGAAAGCGACTCTGAACATTAGAGGCTGCTGATTGTACCGTATTAGGAGGAGATTTAAGAGTTTAGAAGCTTGAGTGACAAATTCCTTTCTTTACCTCTCTCTGGGACAGCCCAGCCTCAGATGTCAAGTCTTTACAGCCCCCCCATTAACATTAAGGGACATAATATGAAATGTTAGCCGCATTCAATCTATCTACTTTTCCACAGAGGCTTCACACATCACTTAATGCGATTTCCCTCCTGGAGCTTTTGCCCCGTTTCTCAAGGGGATTGTCTTTCACGCTGTTACTGGCATGTGTGTTGGGTGTGAGAGTGCGTGTGTGTGTGTGTGTGTGTGTGTGTGTGTGTGTGTGTGTGTGTTGGAATGAGTTAAGTCCTCAGTAGGTATTGTGTGCATTGAAAGAGTGTGTGTTTGTGTTAGACAATCTCGCAAATGACAATATTAGTGCCATTTGGTGGATGAATTGGCTTGAGATGGTAGTTAAGCCTGTGTGTGTGTGTGAATGTGTGTGTGTTGTGCCAATTGGCTTCCACTGGCACATACTCCATACACTGGCATCCTATGGTACATTTGAGCTGGGCAGGGCAGGAGTGTAAGGGGAAAACTTAACCTTGTGCCACTTGTGGAAACTGTTTAACAGTTGTACCATTCGGAGCTATTTTAAACTCAACTGAGATCTTTGGTTGCCTTGTTAGAGACCCTGGCAACCATGTCAGAAAGTGCTTTATATGTAGATTTGCCGGAATTATAACAAGCCTTTTATATTTCACACACTATCTTCTTTGCTCAGTTACACTGCCACCATTACCTTATAGTTACATGCAAAGGCTCTAACTATGAGCTGTGTCTGTCCTGTTCTAAATGTTAATCTGTAGCAGGTTTTCCACATATTGAATCCACCTAAATTAACCTACCGCTTTATGTACCGCATGAAACCAAAACTCAATGTTGATTCATTTGATGTAACAACATAAAGGACGTACTAAGTTATGTAACAAACATACTTGTAAACCCAAACATTGACCTTGTACTAACCTTGACCCCGTACAGTACTTCTGTTGCCTTAACTCAAACAAGTCGTTTTGTTTCTATTCACAAACTCAACCACACCAGTTTGTCCCTTCTGATGCATTATAAGATAAGATAAGATGGACCTTTAATAGGGGTGTAACGGTATCCGTATTCGTCCCGTACCGTCACGGTTCGGCACATGCAGTCACATGGCGAATACGCTTTTTTTTTATGAGTGGGGAAAAAAGTCTGTCACTCAGGGCAGTATCCATTACGAAATTCACGATGATTATAATGTTGGTTGTAACAGCTAACGGCCATTTAATGGGCTGATGCCATTTAAAAATACATAAACATTTTCATTGTTGTTGTTTAGACAGTTAGCATGCTAACATTTTACAGTGAACTTGCAACATACAGCTAATATGAATCCGAAGGTTTTTAGTTTAGAAGGTATGAGTTATGAATTCCATCTGTTTATGAAGACTGTTGTAAGTTTACAAGACTTGATATAGTTAGTAACGTTGAGCTGTGTTCGTGTAGTCAAATCACTTTTTCTATGGCCAAAGGATGAACTTATTTTGCTTTCTCAATAAAGTTTAAATAGCATTGCAAGCCATATTTTGATTAATGTTCATAACTGCATGTTTTGTCATGCCTCAAACAGGGAAGTACATTGCTTTGTATACTGATAGCAGTATAATGTTAGTGTATTACATATGCACACAATTACAACTGTTTGTAGTATAAACTGGGATCAATTAAAGTGTTGTTATTGCCTTGACATGAACTCAGGCTGTTTGAGTCTGGCAGACTGTAAGACCGAACCAATGTCAACTCCATTTTAAACATAAATAAAAATATAAAAGGTGTATAATATTTTTTGTGTGACTTATGGCGCATTTCCACTGCAGTGCGTAGCACGGTTTAAGCGTGCCGTGCCAAACCCGGCCCGTTTTTTGTTGCGTTTCCACTAGGGGTGGTTCCGGCTAACAGGTACTTTTTCACAGTTTTTCTGGCCCCCCAAAATCCAGGTTCTTTCCGGGCCAACAACCGGGCTGAGTATGCTAAACTAGTGAGAGAATCGCTGGCAAGGGGGCTAGAACTATAACAAAATGAACATACTTGACCGTGATTTAATTGTAATACACGTTTCAAAATGATGCCGAAGTAACAACATACTGATACCGGTTAGTAAAAACCATGAATTAATGCTTTGACAAGTCTGCAGACAGACGGCAGGCGAAATACCTTTTAAAATGCGTGTTTTCTGAATGGAGATCGGCTAAGCTAACGTTGTATATGCTCCGACCGTCCACACTCACAACAACGGCCTACAGACATAAATAAACCAGCGACTGTATTCGCCATGACACAGGCAGTCTGTGGTTTGTACTTGTTTAACTTGTGTCTAGTTTCTGAACAGATATGAGGAGCTGTGAGCTCTGAGGGCTAACAGCTAACGGCTGCTGTTGTTTTTCTGGGGTTTTTATTGAAGATGACATCACGGCTCCGCCTACACTGCGTTGCTATAGTTACTGCCCCAGGCTACTAAACTGTAATGGAAACGCAGCATAAAGTGAGCCTGGCCTACCAAGGCCTAACTATACCGTACTAAGCCGTGCGAGGCCCTGAAGTGGAAATGCGCCATAAATGTGCTGAATAGTGGAACCAATTATCAATAGCAGTACCAGGGACGTGCACAGGTACGGGCTAATGTTGCCCGGACAACGGCCCTTTTGAACTTTTTGGCTGACCTGCCCCTCTGGAGAGAGCGAAAGTCTTTTTTACTGTCGTGGCCGAATAAACATGATTAGCCCACAATTAGTATTGTAGATTCTCGCTGCAAACACACCTTGTCAGCGCTGTCATCTGCCCCCAGTCACGTGACTTTGTTTACAATCTGACAGTTGGAAAGCAAAGGGAAGCCCTCCGAGTCCGGTCCGGCCTCATATGGCTATGGTGATCATGTGCCTGCCTGGCTTTGGTGGCTAATCCTCGGGTCAATCTGTCCCCGGAAATGTTCCCGTTTTTAAATATGCTTAAATTGATTTTGAGTTTTCTCATGACAGTTAGAGTACAGGGGACACACCAGGGGACTTTACTTCCTCTTGACACCGTCGGTTATTTACAAAAAACCACCTAAATATACTTGTTATTGTGCTTCAAACTACATTAAAACAGAATTGTCCGCATTTTGTCTTTAATAGTCACTAACATTAGATATGTTAATGAGATATGGACCGCAACATTTTTTTCCCTCTGGTTTTCATTTATTTATTTTTTATAAAGAAAGTTCTTACGTTTTCGGGGGGGGAGGCCCTTTTTCTAGTTTAGAGCAATAGCCCCTCCAAATGTCTGTGCACGTCCCTGAGCAGTACAATATGATGACAATATCATTGGATGTCAGTTAGTTTTTAAACATCAAGGTTATGCAGCAGCCTCATTGTGTCTGAACAACAGTTGTGTCATTAAAGTCCCTGAATTAAATTAAGAGAGTGAAGAGACCTTTGCTGTTCAGTAAATCCCTGCTGAGCCTCTGCAGCTGGGGGGGTGTCAGATGTCTCATTGAGTGGGGGCGGAGCTGGAGGGGGAGGTTGATTTTTTTTTCTTCGGCCGGCTGTCAGAGCATTGAAATGAAAAAAAACACTTTGCGCCCCACAATCTTCCACTGGCTGGTGTCATCATGTTCACTGTACTGGGAGTCCATTCCTCTGCTCAGCCACCCATATCTGAGGGATTTAGGTAAGAAGCCCCCGCCCCAACTAACTGCATCAACTACACCCATCCCACCTGGGGGCCGACAGACCACCATACAGTTCCCTTAGCTACACCTGCTCCCCCCCACAGTCAGGTCTGTATTCCATAGAGGTGGACAAAGACTGCCTGTCCAGTATGGTTGCAATTTTTCATCCAACAAATGGCAGAAAATGCTGTTTCCTTCCTCTAAACCAGGGGTTCCCAAAGTGGGGGTCGCGAGACCCTGAGTGGGGGTCGCGAGATGATTTAAAAAAAAAAAAAAAAAAAAAAAAAAATGTAGCAATTTTTTTAATCCATTTTTTAAATGATTATTAATAATAACGTGTGCATAGACATTTTTCAGGGGCGGACTAGCCATCTGTATAATTTCTCCGCAACAAGGCTCCCCCTTTGACAATCCATTAGCGCAGTGTTTCTCAAACTTTTTCATACCAACTTAACCAATACAAAAACACTCCACAAATATCCAAAAACAATAGGCCTGCTTACCCATTCCAACAGTATATAAAAAATTACAGCCTAATAATGACAGCTTAACCTTCTCTACATCGCCTCGTTCACACATTAAATCAACAATAGAAATACAACTATAGATTATATAAGCATTTAGGCCCCGGCCACACGAGGACGAAAGCGGCTAAACGCATAGGATTAACGCAAACGCAATCGCAAAAAAGCTTCCGTCCACACGCAATATTCACCGGATAGTGTCTGTCCACACGAGACAGCTCCGTTTAGCTCCAACCGCTGGAGAAGCTGCAGTACATATGCAGGAGCCTGTACGCGGCGCTGTAACTTCCTCCACAAAAGCAGCGAAGAAGCATGGTTGTCATGGTTGCCCTTCTGTTTATTCTCCGCGGTGGGGGCCGAGGGAACCGGGCAGAGTTTTTTGCCAGTCAACGTGTATTAAAGTTTAAATCTTCCGACAAAATTATAAAAGTGCCGGTCAAAGGTATTCTTTGTTATTTATTGAGTTTTAAAACAAATGAATAACGAATCTATATAATATAATAACAAAATACACGGAGCCTCTCTTTTTCCTCCCTCTCTTTGGACAGCGTCAGTGTCTGTCTCATGCAGCAGCTGATCCAGTAATGAGTGACCCGGCCGACAGTAAAAATAAACATATTTATAACTAGTTTAGGTAGTTTGAGAGGTGTCTCCGTCCTGTCAGATTAGACTTCACTCGCGTTTATGTCCATATCGCGAGAAAGATAAATAATCTGAATTCAGTGTGCAGTTTACTTTGACACGGGGGTGAGCAGCAGAGGCGGGGCTATTGCCTCATCATTATCAGAAAATGATCGTATAGGGCAGGGATCACCAACTACATTTGTCCAAGGGCCAAAATGTATCCAATAGACACTATCGCGGGCCAGCGGGGGGGGGGGACAGGTACTGCATAAAGCTTAGCAGACTCAGAATACAGTTACGTGTCTTAAAAAAGTAACGTGTTCAGGTTACTTTTAGAATACTTTTGGAATACTTTCTTTTTCCATAACAGATTGGTATGTTTTGGTAAACAGGAGACACTTGTTTTACTGTTTTAATGGCTTATCAAGAACTCAAACACAACATCTTGGTGTCATTTTGGACAGCTCCCTCTCATCTGCACCCCACATAAAAAACATCACCCGGACTGCATTCTCCTGCTGTAAACCTTTCCTATGTTATGAATTGTAAGGTGTCCTTGGGTGCTTTGAAAGGCGCCCCTAAATAGAATGAATTATCATTATTATTTATTATTATTTTTATCTGAAACGATGTAATAACTTTTACAACTTTTTCCAGTCACTTGCCCCATGCATTCAGCAGCAGCAGGCCATTCACTTTGATCCCGTTATAAATGTCATCATTTCGACAATAAAGAAATGCTACATCAACGTTATCTTGCACATTTTATCTAACCATCTCCGTTTCTAACTTTCAATATATTTTAAAAGAGATCTCTCTCTCTCTCATCTGCGTGCGGGGGGGGGCGGGCCCTCACAGACACGCTGCATCTCTCTCTTACTCACAGACACGCTGCAGGGCTGTGCAGTGTGCACACAGTTCTGCCGGTAATGAATATTACATTTTGTGAGGAAACTTTTCCTCCAATAAGTATTCCAAAATGTATTCACTTCAGGTTTACGAAAGTAACTGTAATCAGATTACTCGTTTTTCAAATGTAACGCCAGCTGAATACAGTTAGCCTACTTGATTTTTGTATTCTGATTACGTAACGCCGTTACATATATTCCGTTACAGCCCAACCCTGCTTCTAGGCTACTGTCCCGCAGCTCCTGCCTCTCTGTTGGACTCTGTCGCAGCGGGGCTGCTGCTGTGGTGCGGAGCGCACAAAGCAGACTCTTCACAACGAGGATCACTTCTTCTTCTTCTTCAAGGAAGGGAAGGTTTCGCAGTAGCAGTCTACCGTCCCGCAGCTGCTGCCTCTCTGTTGGACTCCGGTACTGCACCTTACTCACGAGACGTTGTAAAAAAAAAAATGGGTGGGGGGCGAACGCAGTAACCACTCCGCCAACGCCACAGTCACCCCCGTCGTGCGGGCCGGATGAGAATGTCTGGCGGGCCGGATGTGGCCCGCGGGCCGCCAGTTGGTGGTCACTGGTATAGGGCGTACACACGGAGCCGTTGGACCCCCCAGAGCATTGCGTATGCCGTTCTATCCACCTTGGGACCCGTTATCGTTTCCGCAGTCGTTTAGTGCCGTATTCGGTCGTCCTCGTGTGGCCGAACGGTCTATACGACACTAAATAGTAACGCAAACGACCATTTTCGTCCTCGTGTGGCCGGGGCCTTAGATCAAATGCAATTTAAAATGCTCTCAGGTTTTACACCTCTTATTATGAAATGTAGACTACATTTATTACAGAGTTTATTTCCGAGCCAACAGACTCACAGATCGTTGGCTACTGAGAGATATGCAAAATACACCGCATGTAGTACGACACAAACATCCGCTGTGGATTTTCAAAACAAAATACAGTAAAACTATGGTCGCAGGCCCAAGTTTAACTCTCTGAGGCCTGCATGGTCTGCCTACAAAACAAAAATACAAAAACGTTTATGCAGCCCCAACAACAGCCACTGATCATCAACAGACTTCATACAATGGTTCATCAGATGCATATATTAAATAATAATCTCTATCTCACTCCTAACACATCTAAATCTACTTTCAGCATGGATAAATGTTCATAAAATACATTCATTGTTTGTTCTATATGCTTCTTGAAATCCTAAAAAACACATCGTTTTTTCTAGAACAGATTACAAATCGCCTGAAATTGGTACAAACACGTGGCAACATGTGTGACGAAGGTGTTGCGCTGGGCTATATCATGCAATCGAAAGTGAAACCTAAGCTCGCTCCATTGCGGAGACTGGCGAGACTTTTCGCTGAAAAGTTTGGGAACCCCTGCTTTAAACTACAGTGATTCTTTGTTTTATATCATATTAAACAAAATATTTTGGACTGACAAATCAAGAAAATGTACTTTGAGGATGGCGAAAACATGTTTTACCAGTTTACAAATAAATAAAACCGTTTTTAAATATACTGCTACCTTTTTGTATCATGGTGTAATAACGTGTGCCTACTTTTTTTTATATAATATGTAAGTCTACTCTTTTTAATGTAATGCAATATACTCTTGCTGTTATACCGTAAATGTCCTTGTTGCAGGACAAATAAAGGAATCTGATTCTGAAAGTAATCATTAGTTGCATCCTTTCACAACAACAACAACAACAACAACACCCATGATTAAAGATCAAAGAACCCCTCTTTCTTCCTGACACATGACACACACAGCTTCAGATGCTACACTGGAGCCGAGACACCAGGAAGCATAGGTGTGAGATCGAGGGAGAGGGAGAGGTGTGAAATAAAAACACACACTTTACAGCTCTGACTTCCTCTGACGAGTGACGAGAAACAGGCGTCAGAGAGCAACAACAACATCACCGACAGGAAACATTAGCATGAAAATGATAGCACAAAATGTAGCTAATGGTGAGTATTACCATAAAGAGAATGGCTGGAGGATATGCTAGTTTTAGCCCACTGTAGCAGCATTTGTCATGAAGCACAGTCAGTGGTTAGCTCAGTGAAAGGATCAAAAAGAAGTGAATGGCTGCCTTGATGGGGAGACAACAGAGGCCGTCTCTGTCATGGAAACGCCACCTGTGGTCCTTTCATTTCCTATGAGACACAAATCAAAGAGGAGCCAAAGCTAATGGTAATGTTCCGAAGGCTCCGACAGAATATATTGGTACAAGTTGTTAACCGGTAATTTCTCTGGAGGCTTTAAAAAATTCCTGCTGAAGTAGCATCTGAGTGGATTGATCGATAAACAATAAAGTGACACAACAACTAACCACTGTATTGGTTTGACATGGAGTCTTGGGAGTGAGGAGTGTATTGCCCTTTTCAGACATGGAATGTGCAGAAAACAGGAAGGGCCGAAGCTAATATACCCTGGCTTTTAATCCAAAGTATAGTATGGACCGCAATTCCCACCAGGGTTAGATATAGAAAATGTGAAAAGGCAAACTCCATCAGATCCACAAAATGAATGATATGACTCCAATATGCTTCGGCAAACCTTAGCACAACAAAAACAATAGAAAATGTCAGCAGTGCTGCAGTAGTCTTTTCACCATGCTCAGAGTATAGGTACAGAAATGTGTCTTAGGTCTGGTTCAGGTGAGATTGCATCAAGACTTTAATGCAAAAGTTGCAGGGGCTGATTCAGAGATGTGCACGTTAAACACCAGAAACACATTTTTTAAACCAAAGTGATTGATAGAACAGGGGAAAAGCAAACAAGACGGTTTCTGTTCAGTTTATTTTGTTTCTTTCAAGTTTGAATTAAATGTGTTTATCAATGATCACCAAGGTAAAATGACTGTTTCCCTCAATGTAGTCTTGTTGCTTTGAGGAGAGCATATTAAATGTATGGTTTACATTTGAAACAATGCATTAATTGGTCAAATCTATGTTTCTTTTGTCTATTATATATTCACTTCAACACGTGTAAAGCATCGCAAAGGAAAAGGGGAAGAAATAAGCGTCCGGTTTCCGTCACTGGTGATTACATCTGGAGTCGATAAATAACCCTGACTACTGTAGAGTCATTTGTTGCCACTGAAGACAGAAGCCATATGTTATGAGTTTTGTCCAGTGAGATAGGGGCTTTAGATTGGAAAATAGCCAGATCAAGATACTCTGCACTCCTAATTTATTTTTAAATCACATTATGTTCAAGTTTTACAACGCACAGCTCCAGACGCCAATGAATACAATGTATCTCAATGCTCTATGAGAGAGCCTGCAGACTCCAGGCATGTGACCAATTCATATCACCAAATCTCTTGCCCTTTGCATTTATAAGTTCTTCTGAAGGGACCTGTGTGTTTCTTGTGTTGTTCATTCAATACAAAGCAACATTATGGTTGAGTGAGTGCTGTGCTTAAGGAGGACGGGTGTGTTTACTGTGTGTCCTTCAGCCCCGTCAGGTCGTTCACTTCCAATCATGTGCGTCACCCTCTGCAAATGAGGGAACTGGGGGAAAGGACACATGACTGGCATGTTATGCATGGGCGTTTGTTGGCTTTACAGTAAGACAAGTAGGTTACTCCCGGCCTGTTTGGATGATAATGGTTCGCTAAGAATGGCCCGGAATACATTGGCATGTAAGCAGAGTGAGCGAGGCCACACAAAGAGAGTTCAAAAATACTTCAGATCGGTGGATAACACAGAGGAAATGATTGGGGACTGGAAACAATTCGATATTTAAAAATCAATGACAAATGTGCGTCATTTATTGGTATAGCATTAGATTGTCTGAACTATGTTTTCTTTAATGTTCTGGCGAGATAGAAGAGATACCAAGGAAAACAAGGAACACAGAGTGCCTTGGTGTCTACATGTAGTAAAATATGCCTACAAACACCTTTTAAGGTAATAAAGAATTATATAAATGCCTTTAAAGCCTCTTAATTGGATATATTTATGAATATATTGAATGTTAGTCTGTAAAAAACAGGAAGTTGGTATTTCAGAAAATACTTGGGTGTAGAGTTGGTTCAGTGTGAGGTAATACATGGTAGATACTAGCTGGTACAATTCTAAGGCCATGTTAAGATAGAATACAAATAGAGCTGTATTACTGTGTAGTTCTGTTTCCCTTTTGTCTTCCCAATCAGAATCCTAATCAGTGCCCTCTTACACACTGCTGGCCAACCACAAGCCCTCTGTGCTCTATATATAAAGTGATCCCTCTGTTCCTGCCCTGAGTCTGTCACAATGCTGGAGGTCCAGGGAGGGTGAGCGGAGTTTGATTTCAGACCCAATTAGCCTGGAGGTATTTGGGTGGTGGTGGTGATGCTGCTGGTGGGGGGTGGCGGTGTTGGAGGGTAGGATGGGGTTAAATTAGATTTGCTCTTCCTGTCCAGGACAATGGCGCCACTGTGGTTCACAGAAGAAGAGCTCCAACGCAACCTGATGTGAATCTACACAAGATTTCTCTCCCACACACTAAACAGGTTTATTTGGATACACCTGGATTTTCTGATTAAAAGAGAAACACTTAACTATATTGGAATGAGTTGCAAAGTATTCTCACCCTTAGATTAAAAGGCAATGTGAGTCCGACTCTTACTTATTGATGAAAGAATAACCGTTCTTTATTTTTAGCAGTGACACAAAATAGTCCTTCGCATTTATGAGAAAGGACACAAAAGCTAATAAACGATGCTATGCTATACTAGCTTTACATATTACTGCTTGATACACATTTTAAAGCTTTCCCCCAACATTTTGATGGAAGAGTTTAACATTTTGAGAAACATGCTCAATCAAATTCTCTCTGAGAGTTGGATGATAATAAAGATATACTGACATAGCCAAGGCTAACTGTTTCCAGCCCTTATGCTAAGCTAATCCTGCTGGATTTAGATTCAGGTTTAGTATACAGACATTGAAAGAAAGCTAGTAGGCATAATAGTGTCAAACTATTCTTGAAATGTGTTCAAGATACACTTGGTATATATATTGCATAGTCAACATGATTTTTTTATTTGTCTGTTGAGCTGAATGACTTACTGGTTTTAGCAACAAAACACCACGTTAAAACATTTCAATTTCATTCACATGTCTTTCCTTCCTAAAGGGGGTGAGTGTTTAGCATTTTGTCATTTTGTGTGTTTGTGTTGCTGATCCTGTCTCTGTTCCCACATCCCTGTCTGTCCTCCATATCAAAGGGCCAGGAGTCGTCACCTCCATCTGAAGAAGATAACACCTCAGATACTTGACTCTGCAAAGGCAGGTCATAAAGCACACACACACAAACCCCACTATAGGCAGACTGACTGGCTGACTGGCCTGCAGGGGATGGGAACACACACACACACACACACACACACACACACACACACACACACACACACACACACACACACACACACACACACACACACACACACACACACACACACACACACACACACACACACACACACACACACACACACACACACACACACACACACACACACACACACACACACACACACACACACACACACACACACACACACACACACACACACACACACACACACACACACACACACACACACACACACACTACATATAGCTATGGTGTGGAATAGCATGCCAAGTTTTGCTGTTTCATTTGCCTGGCACTGAAGACAGAAGAAGTTTATGTGCTGACCTGAGACATTAAGCAGGTCACCAGGCTAAAAGGTTTCAATACCGGAATCTAACCTTTCAGGCCAAAATAATTGCAATTCAATATTTCATTCCCATTTATCATCAAAATATTCTAGCTAATAACTAGGACTTCATGATTAGGAAAAAATAAACTAGTTGCGATTACGATGTTGGAGGGATTAAGCATTATTGCATTATAATTCTTATTGTTAATAATTAAAAAAGTGTTATTGAGTCTGTAAGAGGCTATTTCTAGACCAGGATACCTCTGCAGCTCCACAATACTTTATTCATAATGATCATTTTAACACATATTTACTACATGTTGTGGTTACTGTGTTTTTTTGTGTGCAACCTTAACTACATTTCAGGGATTCCAGTATGTATAAGTTAGGAAATATCTTTTCGGACAAACATTTTTTTTTCACAAATACTTTTCAGTGAAAAACAATCAATTACACAACCTTAAATGAGGTTACACATTATAATGGCCCCTTGCACAAAAAATGATAAATACATTCATCCATCCATCCATCCATCTTCCCCCGCTTATCCGTGGTCGAGTCGCGGGGGTAGCAGTTCCAGCAGGGAGCCCCAAACTTTCTTTTCCCTGGCGACATCAACCAGCTCTGACTGGGGGATCCCAAGGCGCTCCCAGGCCAGCGAAGAGATATAATCCCTCCACCTGGTCCTAGGTCTACCCCTTGGTCTCTTCCCAGCTGGACGTGCCTGGAACACCTCCCTAGGGAGGCGCCCAGGTGGCATCCTAACTAGGTGCCCGAACCACCTCAACTGGCTCCTTTCGACGCGAAGGAGGAGCGGCTCAACTCTGAGTCCCTCCCGGATGACCGAACTTCTCACCTTATCCCTAAGGGAGACACCAGCCACCCTGCGGAGAAAACCCATCTCGGCCGCTTGTATCCGCAATCTCGTTCTTTCGGTCATGAATACATTCAAATAAAAATAATTACTCTTATTTTGACACTACTCTAACATGACAGCAAGCAAGACAGCTTTTTTGAAGTCACTCAATCTCAAAAATGGAATTCACCATGATCAATTTATTTTGAGTTTTCTTTACGATCTATGATTTAATTACATTTTAGAGATCATGAAAATGTTCTCTGAAATTTGACCAGCACTGCATTTGGGTGCTGACAGCATTACACATGTATGAACATTTAAAAATAAATAAAACCTCTAACTTATTAACACATTGACAAATACTATGATATGTCTGCCTTGTGATAGCAGTAATGCAATCCTCCTGATGACTTCATTAAAAGCTCTCCGAGTACCAAAATGTCTCAGCAGCTTACGGTCGTGTATTTAATTTGAGCAACATCACTTAAGTTGAAGCACTGAAGTAGAAAGATGGCATATTTATTTTAATTGAAGGGTGATGTTGTTTTTACAGTCGCTGGGATCTGATTTGTTTTGGGGTTTTCAGTTGTTTTTCAGTTACATCAGGAATTCAACTCCCCCGGCCAAGTGGCTCATTCATTTGAAACAAGCGGACTAATTTACTGTCTCATTTCTTTTTGTTTTGTGCGCTACATTCCTGCTGTGCGTACGACAAGTGTCGAAATAAAACAGGAATTTGCAGGGCAGTTTTCATGAGTTTCAGCGAAAGCCGAGTGGCGTGGCCTGGAGAGTGACACACAGGATGAGTGTCCAGGAGGGAATGTGTGCCAGATTACTGTAAGTAAAATACAAAGTCTGTAAACTCCAAATGAGTAATAAATGTGTATGGACAAAGAAGGACCTCTTTTCTCCACACACATACACACAGGACACCCACTCTGCAATTATGCCTATTGTGTTCTCTTCCTGTTGTAAAGAAAACCTCCACGTCTTAGTCATGTTGTTGAGCTCCAATCTGCTGACAGCTTATCAGCCCTGTCTGGCCTTATGTGCTTATGTACACATATAGATACACACATACACACAGCTTTTTGGATAAAATCCTTCTATCAAAACACTTTAAGGAATGTTTAAATGCGTTTCCTAGGCCTTGAGATAGTGAGACATTCTCTGCCTTTACAGGAAAAGGTTGGAATTTTCTCTAAATGGACAATAAACATGTCTATTTTCACCGGAGTTGAGTCTTCCCCCATGACTCTGCCCTCCCATTCACAAGGGGCTGCGGAGACTTTTGAAGAGGTGTTTTGCTGCCTTGTGTTATGTTATGAGATCCTATCAGTGGCGACAGACACAATAAGGGTGGCTCCGTGGAGGAAAGCAGGGAAAATACAGGAAGTGTGTGTTGTGAGGACAGGAAGTCGCACTGTGGTTGTTTGTGAGGGCCACTAGAGAGCTGGCAGCTGTCAGTCCTCTGATAGCAGGGCCCGGAGGGTTACTTGAAAATGTAAGGAGTAACCGTATCCAAGTAGCACAATAATAAAGTGTGTAATTACTTTCTGTTATTTGACGATAAACCCAATCGTAAATCTGGAAATGAAGACGAGCAAAGAACAACTCGGCGTATTTTAACCTGCCGTAGCACTATATTAAAGGGGCCCTACTATGCTTTTTGGGTTCTTCCCTTTCCTGTATTGTTATATAGGTGTTTGTGCATGTAAATGGTCTGCAGAAACTAAAATCCCAAAGTTCCCTTCAGAGGGAGTTTCTCTCCCACACACTCCCCCCCCCCTGCCTGAAACGCCTCCATTGGACTCCTTTGTTTACTTCTGTAACTAAATGACATCACCATGTAACACCTGTGCTTCTATTGGCTAGTGCTTTAACACATTGTACGTGATAGGCAAAGGGGCGAGACATCTCTTAGCGGTTGACCAATCACAACAGAGCCGGCCAGCAAACCAATCAGAGCAGACAGGGCTTTGGTTTCAGACAGAGGGTGAAAAGAGGTGCTGCAGCACAGGCAGTATGAGAAAAATAAAGAGCTTTTTGAACATGAAAGCATGGAGACATGTCCCAGGAGAGACACAACAATACAAATATGAATCTGAAAATGAGCATAACAGGGCCTCAAATTCTTAAGAATTGTATCGATAATCTGATAAACCTGTCTCAACGTGTGCGAGAGGTAGTATTGTAAGGGTGCTACCTTGGGGATAAAACTGTCATCAGTCTAAATACATGAGGGATTTGTGAGTGAATCTGAATTCCTGCTTTCATACAATCCTCAAAAAATAGACCTCACTTCACAATGACACATAACCGCCCGCACATGCACACGCACACACACTTTTCACTCTTGTGTCCCAACTACAATTAGCGCCCTTCATTCCGGGAATGCTCCCCAACCCTTAGCACGAAGTGATGTCATCAACCCTTTTTAACATCAACATGCGTTTGTGGTGTTGTTATGTGTGCCAGAGTTTCCGTTAAAAAACGTTTTTGCCGGTCAACATGTCCGTTTAAGTTTAAATCTTCCGGTCAAAGGTCTTCTTTGTTATGTATTGAGCTTTAAAACAAATTGATATGATTCGATATTAAACAAACTAATTATAGTAGATTAACTACATCATTCAAAAGTGTACAGTAACTTACAATAACACGGGAATAATAAACGGAGCGCTCTCCCTCTCCTGACAGCCCGTCAGTATCATGCAGCTCGCGGATCAGTAATGAGTGACCCGACAGTAAAACTAAACATATCTATAACTAGTTACGGTAGTTTGAGAGGTCATTAAAATAGCTACGTGTGATATTCTAACCTGAAGTGTGTGTTTTGTCCACTCACCGCTGCAGGTGATCATGCAGAGCTGCGTGTCGACTCGTCAGCAGCAGCTGATCTCTCTCTCTCGTCAGATTAGACTTTACTCCCATTTATGTCCATATCGATCAGATCCAGCTAGTTCTAGCTAATGATAGGACTACATGCTTATTAAAAGACAACTAAACAATAAGCGTTGCTATGCAACCGGGTGAGGCCGTAAAGTATAGCGCAGCATTATGCATTTGTTTACATGCCCACCGGAACCCCGAGGCATTACCAACAGATCAACGCACAATCAACCCATCCAGGACATCTCTTTCTCCACATTAAGTGTTAGACATTAGAATTGACTATTCTTGTCCATCACATAAGTGGCGCAACTGATGCAGTATTGTGCTATGGGGAAATTATTTTGACCGGACATTTTGACCGGAGAGATTTAGATTTGCTGGTCTTCAGCATATTTTACTGGTCAAAGTCCAGTAATTACCGGCTAACAAGAACTCTGATGTGTGCGTGTGTCTGTTTATATATGTGTGTGTGTATACATTCCAGTAATTACCACTGTTGTCTTACACTGCTTTGGTATGCGTTTGAAACTAAGTGGGTGAGCGCGTAAATCACAAGTAACATATGTACACCATGGTTGTACTCAGCATGTATGTATGTTAATGTGTAATAATTGTGACTGTGTGTGTGTGTGTGTGTGTGTGTGTGTGTGTGTGTGTGTGTGTGTGTGTGTGTGTGTGTGTGTGTGTGTGTGTGTGTGTGTGTGTGTGTGCGTGTACCTGTGCTAAGCAGAGATGCTGGTACATTACAGATGAAGTCACAGGCAGAATCTCGGACATCCTCGTCTTCATCCTGCAGCAGCGTGAACAGACTCCTCCACATAGAAACTGTTGTGGTCAGACCTGACACACACCCACACACACATATGAACATATGTTTTACTTTATCCTTTTAAAATTGCAGTATACATCTTGCCTGACTGAGGTAATTATCTCATCACGTGGTTCACATTTTGAGACTCACCAAGGGGCAGATGGGAGCTGGTCAGCACAGTGGCCATACAGTTGACCAACACCTTGGCGGCCATTAGCTTCACCTCCACTGGCTGCTCCTCGCTGCAGCATGAGCACACCAGCGCCCCCCATTGACCTAAACAAGCCACTGCACTTGCACCCTAGATGACAAATTAAATAAAGCATTTAATTAAAGTGTACAGAGGAATTCTTATTAATCAGTTCATTAACTAATGTCACTTCAGTTGCATAGAAGAGTATCCATGAAATGTCTTGTAGTAGGGTCACTACATTGTATGTTAAGCTAGCAGAAACAGTCATTGGACTGAGGTAATAACCAACATCTTTTTCTAGTGCATTTGTGAATTGTGGTATGAAGCAAAGGCTGCTAGAACATTTATCTTTAACAGGTGAGAGATTACGAGTACAGTCCGTCTTTACCTGAGGGTTAGAGCTCATCAGTTGTACCACAAGTCGAGAGACCAGCGTCAGAGCAGCACAGTGGAGCTCCACACTGAAACACAAGATCAACACCTGATACCAGCTCCCAAATGACTAATAATAACTTGGTTAGTTTATTTTAAATGTCTGATCTGAAAGGAGGAATCTCTCCTCTGTAGCTCTTTATGACGTGAATCCCCCTTTGTTCCCCTAATATACAGTTTATATATATATAGGGCTGTCAAACAATTACAATTTTCAATCAGATTAATCACAGCTTAAAAATGAATTAATCATGATTAATCACCATTCGAACTATGTCCAAAATATGCCATTTCTTTATGTATATTGTTGTGGGAATGGAAAGATAAATGAAAGAAGGCGGATATATCCATTTAACACAGTATGTATGTTTATTATAACATTTTTCTGTGTGTCAAAATGAAAGACAGCCCACACACCTATCAATCATCAAACCGTGGGGTCTTAATTCATTACGTGTTGATTTCTATCAACAGGGGGGGGGGGGGGGGGCTAGTGGAGTACTTCGTGACCACAGAGTGTGAACGTTGTGATCAGCTGTTTTAGCGCAGTTCTCCAGTGAAGGGGGGGAAGAAAGTCTCCCTCCGCAGCCGGTTGGCGTAGTTTTGGCACAATTCCGTTGTACAGACCGACGTTAACAGCAGCCCTGTCTGTGCACACGGAGACCGACTCTGTCGTCCGGTGATCTAACCGCCTTCTGGAAAAGCTTCACAAGTAGGCCTACGTCGGTATGCAAAACACAAACACTAGGGACACTGGCAGGCTGAACAGGCTCGTGAGGAAGGCTAGCTCTGTAGTGGGAGTTCAACTGGACAATCTGGAGGAGGTGGCGGAGGGGAGGATGAGGAGGAAGCTCGACAGCATCCTAGAGAACCCCTCCCACCCACTCCACGCAGCGCTAGTGAAGATGAGGAGCACGTTCAGCCACAGACTCAAGCGCCTCGGACAGTCCTTTGTGCCTGTAGCCATCAGGCTGCACAACAAGGGGTTAAATATGAAAAAGAAATACAATTAAATCACTGGTCATAAATATACACTGTTTCCACAACCCATGTTAACTTGTCACTTTAACTTATTCCGCACTTTAGAACTTAGATGATGACAAAATATGTATATATGCCGACAGTTATTTTACTCTTATTTTTATTCATCTCCTATTTTCATAGTCTTTTATTATTACTATCATTATTTCCTTGATTTTATGTTATTTATTATTTATTTTCGATAGTATTGATCTGTGTGAATCTTTGCTGTACTGTTTTTTTCACACTTACCCTGTTGCTGCTTTGTACAACTGAATTTCCTCTCGGAGATTAATAAAGGTTCATTTTATCTTAAATGCGCTTTGTGACACAAGTGACGGTACGCATTTCAGATTACGCACATAACCTGCGTACCAGTTAAGTGCACCCCTGTACTACGGCAAAAGTATTCTCTGTCGGGACTTCCTCAACAACACCACGCCGTTATCTTGATTCTGATTGGCTAGAAGACATTATCAAAGATGTTCTATTGAGAAGACGATCACTACGTGACAAAAGTTTTCAAAACCGTTTCTGGTCTTCGGTATTTCCAGACAAGTGGCTACTGAAATCAATCTTACTAACTGCTCTCTGTGCAATTTACTACGCGTGAGTTGGCGGACTTTATGTTGCTTACTTTAACATCATTTTTCATGCTGGGGCTAAGCCATTTCTTGGTATGGGTGTAGCCTACCCCAGAGCCCTTAGGAAGCAGGCAAACTCCGGCTCTGAAAAGTGATGCCAATCTGTAAGTGCCTTAAACTGCTAACTTTGTATTGAATAGCAAGGGGCCATCTCACCAATTGCGGAAAGGAGTCTAATTGTATAGAAGTCTATGAGAAAATGACCCTACATCTAACTTGATTAAATACCCCATGAAACCTTTTCCTGATGACTTTATGGTCTCATTGATTTATTTCAAGTCTTTTTCATTACAGCATAATGTTTATTTTGTAGATCATTTGGAGTCAAATAGATAATAATGCTGCGTATGCAAGTTTAGAGTGTGGCTAGATGGTGATAGAAGAGGTCACTACAACTGCATCACTACCAAAGCTTTGTCCCCGTTGTACTAAAAGACACTCTAAGGAGTCTGGTGTAATTTTCTTTTGGTAAGTATATTTATTCTAAAGCATACAGCTAAAGAAACGAGGGTAACTTAATTTATTTTGGGCTGTTTGGAAGTACAGTGTGTTTTTTCTTGTGTTTTTGTTTTTTTAGCACTTGGGTGAACTAACCCTTTAATTTTATATTGGTGCAGTGAGAGGGTCTGAAAAGAACATTTTCTGCACGGGACGTTCTGTAAAAAAGGTTACGCACATTAAACACCGCGGCACCGTCAACTACACATACATCACTCAACTGTATTGACTTACAACCCACAAAAGAAGTGTGCTGGTGCTCACCACTACATTATGGATCACAATACCCAGAGTGCCCAGAGTGCCATTCAACCACACGGCAGACAAGGGCAGCCAGAAACCCAATCTCGTCCTTCCCCGGCTCTAATCATAACCCTGGGGCCGCTCCAAAGGGAAAGTGGATCCTCGGGTCCAGTGATTGTGGCCAGGAAAAGACTTTACAGGGCTAAAAGCCTTTGTAATCCAATCCTCATTCAAGCCTGTATTCTCTTGTTGGGGTGAGAAAAGTACAGCGGTGGCTTGTCAAGGAAGGTGTGTGTGTCTGTCAATGCTTGTCAAAGGGCTTACAGTGTAAGCAGTAGCACACACACACAAACACTGGGACAGTCTTTGCCAAATCACTTTGTGGTAAGAGGGGCCCAAAGTTTCTCATAAACTCTCGCAAAAGTACTGGTTGGAGCCTGACAGGTGTAAATAATCTAATGTAGGAATAATGCAGTAATGACGGCCTTTGAGAGCACAAATATCAGCTTTCATCTGCGTTTTTTACATTTTAAAACCACCAATCTCTGTTGCTGGTGGACAATTCGGTAACCTAAATACGATACACAAAGACCCATGAAGAAAGGGGCCAGAAACTCCAGGTGTGCCCAGGTGCAGCCAGTGAACCTGTGAGCCCCTCCTCCATGGACTCTGGCTCTGAATGAAGGCTTGACAGCCAGGGCTCTTTCACAAATGGATGTTGCCAGAAAAAACAGGAAAATGGAGAAGGAGTGTGTGGTTGCATTTTAACATGTACTCCCTTCATGTCACTTCAATCCATCACAGCGAAAGGCTGGCCTGGGATGGTCCAGGGACTGTTTCTGACAGCTAGTGTTCAGGAGGTGGCAAAGTGTTTTGGAGTAACAACGTTGCTTCCCTTTTTCTGCACTTACCCAGAAATGAAGTGATGATTCAAGTATTGGCTTGTTATATATTCCAAGGCATTCCATCAGATCTCTGTGGAGCGATGAGGAGACTGCCGCCTTTTTTTGTCTCTATAGTAGACCATTTCGGTTTTTCAGTCAATTGTCACAAAAGTGTTTTTGATGGATTGCCTTGCAGTTTGTTAACGGTAACCATTGTCCTCAACTTTCCATTTGGGCAAACATCACCACCAAGCATTTGTTCCCCACACCTGCAAAACTAATGACACCCCCTGGGCAGAAAAGCTGAGGTGTCTTCAATGTCCATGACACATTTGAAATACAGTTTTGCAGTGCTGTGAAACATAGGTTTTATTGAAGTGCTTATTCCTGACTCACCTTGGTTGTTTTTATTGGTTGTAAAAAGGTGATCAGAATGGGGAAGAAAGGTGATTTAAGTGACTTTGAATGTGGCATGGTTGGAGTATTTCAGTAACCGCCGATTTACTGGGATTTTCACGCACAACCGCACAAACCTAGGGTTCACAGACAATGGTCTGAAAAAGAGAACATATCCAGAGAGCGGCAGTTCTCTGGGCGAAATGCCTTGTTGGTACCAGAGGTCAGAGGAGAATGGCCGGTTCAAGAATATAGAAAGGCAACCTTGGTTAGAACCAAGGTATGCAGAAGATCATCTCTGAACACACAACACGTGGAAACTTGAAGCAGAGGGGCTACAGCAGAGAAGACCACACCGGGGGCCACTCCTGTCAGCTAGGAACAGGAAACTAAGGCTACAACAGGCTCACTATAATTGGACAATAGAAGATTGGAAAAATGTTGCCTGGTCTGATGAGTCTCGATTTCTGCTGCGTCAGAATTTGCCGTAAACAACATGGATCCATCCTGCCTTGTATCAACGGTTCAGTCTGGTGGTGGTGGTTAATGGTTTGGGGGATATATTTTCTTGGCATACTTTGGGCCCCTTGGTACCAATTGAGCATTGTTTAAAAACCACAGCCTATCTGAGTATTGTTTCTGACCACATGTATGCATCCTCTGATAGCTCATTCCAGCAGGATGCCATGTCAAAAAGCTCAAATCATCTCAAACTGGTTTCTTGAACATGACAATGAGTTCACTGAACTCAAATGGTCACCAGACCTCAATCCTTTAGAGCACCTTTGGGATGTGGTGGAACGGGAGATTTGCATCATGGATGTGCAGCCGACAAATCAGCAGCAGCTGCGTGATGCCATCATGTCAATATGGACCAAAATCCCTGAGGAATGTTTCCAGCACCATGAAGGCAGTTCTGAAGGCAAAAGGGGGTCCAACTCGGTACTAGCAAGCTGTACCTAATAAAGTGGCTGGTGAGTGTAGATGTCTGATTGTATAGAAGTCTATGAGAAAACTACCATACTTCTCACCTATTTATTACCTCAGTACAGATTGTTATAAAGAAGTTTTGGTACCAATGGCTAGTGTTAAGTCTCCTTCGATAAATCATAATGATCATATAGTAAATTGGTCCCATTTTGAGTTAAATTGATGACAAAGAAGGATATGCTTCAGAGACAGGCTTCCTTGTGATTAGCAAGTCCAGAAATCTGGGTCATCATAGACAGCGATCTAAACTTCAAAAGCCATATTAATCATCTCACAAGATCAGCTTTCTCAAATCCTACTCTGAGAAATGAATGAAATGATCTATTAAAGGCAGACTACACTAATGTAATGGTCTGTATTCACAAGCATCCCAATCTCAGCTGTGCTAATTCTAAATGCTTTGGAAGTGTTTCTCCTGGGAGTGAAACCTATAAGCACATTCTGCAATCCTTCCCTATCAAATCAAGTATTGGTTGATGTATTTATGCCCTGGGTAGAAGGTATTTAGACCTTTAAAAGCAGTTTTAAAGCAATGCTCTTTCAAAGTGTCTTCATGTGGGTAAGGATGTGTATTTCTGTGAACTTGTGGAAGTGTGTCTTTTTTCCTCTTGTACATTCTGCACTTGTTTTATTATTATATGTCAATTTGATATAAAGCACAGTGAGTTGCATGCTTTATAAATAAGGTTGAATTGGTTTGACTTTTGGGGGGGAGAAGTCATTACAAGCATCATATTCTTTAAAATAAATATAAGTTAGAAGTGTGTGTGTGCAGTTTCCAATGCTTTGAATGTTCGCCCTGTGAACTCTAGCTGCTGGAATAAGGCAATAACTGTCTAATGCTTTGGCCCAAACAGAGGAAACATCAGGATTATTTGTACATGGACATTTATATGTGTCTTCTCTGACCTGTGAGTGGAGTTCTGAGCCAGAGCAAGAAGGTGCAGCAGGAGCTCCTCCTGGGACAACATCTTAACACCATCCGACCATGAGAGCTCAGTGGTGGTGCTCAACACACACAACACAGAGAGGACCTGAGAGGAGGAAAGAGACAAAGAGACTGTCACAGGAAGATATGAATGCAGTCACTGTTGTTCACCTCCATCCCACACACACTCAGAGCTACTGGTGAGGGAAGTTGCTCAGGGCCATCCATCAACACAGCTTTGGTGTCCTCTCTGCAGCGCGGCTGGCAAGTTGCCCTGGAGGGTATTTTTACACACCGGTCAGATCCTCCCTACGCACACCCTAACCACGGGTACACAGCTGCCTCGCTCTCTCTTTCACACACACACACACTGCAACACAAACACATGCATGAAGATGGGTGCAAAAGCACATGGGTGTCTGTGAAGATGTACAGCATAGCAAGTGAGCTTTCATTTATATCTCCATCGTTCATTGAGGGAATAGTCTAGGTCTCGTCTTTTGTTGACACCATTCAGTTTAAAGGGCCCCATTGCAGTTATTTCCAGGTTCATATCAGTATGTTGTGTCTCTGCTGGGACATGTCTCCACGCTTTAATGGTCAACAAGCGCTTCATTTCTCTCATACTGCCTGTGCTGCAGCACCTCTTTTCACCCTCTGTCTGAAATCAGAGCCCAGTCTGCTCAGACTACAAGTGTTACATAGTGATGTTATTATGTCCAGGGAAGTAAATACGGAAGTATATAAGTATATATATATATATATATATATATCTATACAATACACAAAATAAAATATATTACATTTGTGATGCATACCAGGACAAGAAATGTAAGCATTTGATAAAAGCAGTTTAAAATGATCGTTTCATTTTGTTAACTTATTAGAGTAAACCGTAATGAGGGATGTTTGGTTCTAGGGTTTGGATATATCTTGAAAATATGATCAACAGCCAAATCAACATTTCTTTGTTTATGTATTTATGAATAACATGTTCTATAAATCTGGCTGTGAATGATATACAAACAAACTTCTCACAATATAAAAACCACTGTAACATTCCATACATTTTGCAATGCTTCACAGATGATTAAGGATTTCTTAAAAGTAATACATATCATCAGGAAACTGCCCCACTTCATTACTTATACAAAGACCATTTGATATGAAGTTTTGTGTAAAAACATGCACATGAGAAACAATGTAAGTTGGGGTGAATGTAGGAGGAATCTGCAGACACAAGTGGAGTAAACATCTAAATGTGTCATTTGAACGTTTTATTTCCACGAGTCTGATAGAAAACATGTTATGAAAGCAAAATAGCCCAAACTCTCAAAAACTGACCAATGCATGAAAATGATTTGTTTGCCTGGAGTGTCACGCGTTTACCTCCTTAACTCGATTGTCTGCTTCCTTCACTCCTCACTGCCCCCCCTCCTCTCCATCCTCTCCATGCTCCGTCACTCCTTCAGAGAGCGAGGCAGCTGACCGAGTCCGAGGAGGAAAAGCTGAGTTTTCCACCGCGTGAGACCCCGTTAAAAACACACATCCAGCCGAGAACACATGTTGACATTCCTGCTGCATATCTCAATGATTATTATTTCTTTCAAGGCCCAAACCTGTTATTAGAGCTTTCAAATAAAGCTGACTTTATAGGATCTGTGTGGGGGGAGAGCTGGGCGAGCGGGCGCATGCAATATCTGTGTGTAAACATGTGTGTGTATGTGTGTGACTGTATATTTGTGTATGTGAGCAGTAAAAAGGGAGCAAGGTAGACCTCCTACCTGCTGGTGTGTTGTTCTGACTCTGAATGGCTCATAGTTCAGTCAATACAAAGTGTTTATCATCATTAGATTAAACAAACAATAACTTGTATAAAAACACTGGATGTAAATGCAGGAAGGAGTCCAAAACCTGGAAATGAGTCGGCTATTTACCAATTCTGGTTCCCTCGTCTGGAAGTCAACAGTTTGAGAACTGGTTTTTGATTAAAGGGCTAAAATGAGGCGTGGTGGTTAACACAAGATTAAGAGATTGTAATGTTTTGGTCTATGACGTAAATTAAGTCAGCAAATAGTGACATCTAAACTGTGCCTGCTAGCAAATGAGACTACTAAACCTAATCCCTTCAGATTGAATTCAACAACTTTATTATTTGATTTTATGTTAATGTTGTGTTTTTCCATTTCCATTAATGCAACTTTAAGCATCCTGCAAAGGCATCGGCTAAAGACAGTTCGCCTATACTCGCTGACATAAGTCTATAGTGTTAAAACACAGCTAAGGTCCATTATTCATACCATTGTAAACAAGTCATGAACATTTTCTAATGCACCATCAAGTAATCCAAAAAACCACAGCAGCCCATTACACTTGTAGGGTCTTTTTTTAAGCAATATTTCCCAAAGTCCATTGGCTACTCTCAACTCCACTGAGAGTGAATCAATCAATGGAGCACTCATGCCAAGCCAGTGTCCTTATTCATTCAGCCACTGAATTTCTCTGTCTTTATTGCACGACTTTAAATCCTGCGTGTGTCTGTGTGCCAGGTATTACGAGTGCGAGCTCCAACGCAGCTGCTCCGACCAACTCTGCTGCTTCTGACTTTAACAAGCTGCTTTAATGAGCTCCCGTCCTGCAACACACTCGGCTGCCCGCATACTGAAATATACACAGTCACAGGAAAACATGCCAACTCAGGCGAGGACGCGTACAGACTTTCATAGCTGTAACATGCAAATAAACAGTGATGCCCACCCTGCATGAACAGACGCACACACTAAGACGTTAACAAATAGAAAAAGTTACCCAGCATGCATGGCGGCTTAGTCTAGCCTTTAACACCTTGAGGCTGTCCCCTCAAGGTGTTGCTGCTTTTCACTGGTGGTGTTAACTGACATCTCTGGGCCAACGCAGACCCCAAGCCAAACCATGAAAGAGATTTTTAGTTTTATTCAAATGTCAAAAAATCATAATGATTCCAAGCCGCAAATTGCCTATCCTGTGTAGAAAGTTTTTAAAACGTTTTACAGCAAAGGGACCTGACGACATCACCTGCCCCAGTCACAGTTTCTCTCAGTACCATCACGCAATCTCTTCCACAGGCCTCCTATTTCCTAAATAAACACGCACATAAGCATTGTAAATTAAACCCAAGAGATAACCAGCAGTTAAAGCAACGGACAGAATGTTCAAGATACAAAAAAAGACGTCCGAAAATAAAAAATGATGTGTGACAGCTTTCTTCCGTGTGAGCGGTGAACGCAGCGCATGGCAACTCATCCTTTTCAGTAATTGAAATTGAAATGAAATGTAGCACTTTCCTATGTTTTTAGTTTTTAAACAGAAAACACAAGGTTTATTTTGTGAAATGACATTCAATTTAGCCAACAGCAAGTAGGAAACTCTCCGCTGCCTGGTGATGTCCATCCAACACTTTGTGAGGGTTCTTGTTGTGAAATGAGAATCAGCCGTATCATACATGTTTTATCTTTCTTAATTGTCTGTATTTTGTTTACTTTCTTAAACTTCTTCAACACGCCCTGCGTTCTGTGCATGTAAGAGCTTATGGCTTACCCGGCTTTAAAGCTACACTCTTTCCCAAATGACTCCTCTTTTGGAACCAGAAATGAGTTACCATGTTAGCACTTCAGGTTCCCTCATCTCAAAGTACTTAAACAAAATAAACCACTTTTTGATTAGATTCCCGTAATTAGAACTGCAGTTTAAAACAAACTTACAAGATGTTCCTGTTTTGTTGATCACTATCAAATACCTCAGTTAACAGGCACTGGAGAACGTCTGAAGCTTTCACGTGTGTTTAAAACATTGGTTGCTAATAAGTGGCTAAATGACACTACTAAACACAATGACCCGGAACATTAGCCTCCTTTAGCTTAGCGATGGTGACATGAAGTCATGCGACCGTGATGTTATTCGTTTAAAGTATATTCCTTAAGCTTTTTACATCTGGGGATTGCATTTATGTGTGTTTTCCAAAGATCATTTTTTCTACAATGTTGCAAATCTAATGGAAAAAATATTTGGTTGTGGAGGGGCCCTTGCGATACTAACTTCTGTCTCGGCCTGCAGAAAAACATAAAGATAACAGTCTCCTTCAGACTTTGAAAACAGAGTAGCAAACCAATTGTCCTTGTCCTACTGCTGCCCCTGCTCCTCTCCCAGAATGCTTCATTGCTATGACAACCGGCCCGTTGTGTTAGTGTGTCCTTGGCGCAGGGGAGGCTACGCTTTAACAGGGCCGACACTTTAAACATTAACGGCTGGCCATGCGAAGCTGGCAAACAATGGACAACCAAACACATACATGCACACAAAGAACCTTAAAACACATCAAAAACACACACTATAGTCACACACACATACAGTTCCTGCAGTGCTGAGTCATATTTACAACAGCAGCAACAGAGCCGATCTGCCTGTCCTCACTTTAAGAACCCACTGAAATACAACCCTCTGTCACCAAACAGGAAATAGGACTCATCCAGAGCCCTGGTAAGAGAGGAAGCCTACCAAACCTCTCCTTAGTGTAAGTGAGACAGAGAGTGAGACAGGGAGAGAGCCAGCTCACTGCCAGCTTGGCGTTTCCCACTGCGGCTGATTAGCTTTTCACGAAAGCCTCTGCAAGATGGATTTGGACGTTTAATCAATTTGCTGCGAATGTCCCTGTGGTTCAGTGGAACGAGGATGAATAGGAAAAACTTATTTTTTTGGAAAAGGGTTTCTCGTTTTGTTTCTCTTAAGGTCCCCTACACACCAATCTGATACCAAAGAACACGTCCCGACGGACCCGACTGTTGTGTCGCCTCAAGTCTCCTGCGTCTTGGCCAACAGTCGCACTGGAACACACCGCAAAGACTTCAGCCGACGGCCAAGGAGCACGTACGAACTGCACATGCGTGAGTGACAATAACTCTCCTTACCAGCAGGAGGCAGTAGTGTGTATTCGTCATTCAAAAGAGGCAACAACCGGAAGACAGACTGCGTGATAACAGAGAGAAGAAGAACAGACTGCGTGATATAAACAAACAACAAATAGCGTGTGTGTGTTCCATTTTCACTCTACAGCGAGAAGCTCATGGGGCTTTCCCGAACCTGTGTCGAGAGCTGGAGTTGAAATTTGATTTGCCTTCTTAATAGTTTGTTTGGGTACCTCACTTCCGTTTTGCTTCTCATGCACTGATTCGCTAGCTGAACAGCCAATCAGAGTGATTTCTTTAGCCGACAGCCTACCGGCGGGAAGGTGTCGGCACGGCCGAAAAGACACGACGGTGCGGAACACACCAATCTGAGTAGGGCGACACAACGCTCATCGACGGCCAGACATCTATCGACGCCGAAAATCGGCCCGGTGTGTAGGGGCCTTTAAGGCTTGTCACAGATTCACACACACAGGCACGAACAAGTTTATATATACGCACACACTTCCATAAAGTGACCCGACAAGATCTCCAACAAACACACAACAAAGAAACGTGTGTGTGTGTGTGGTCTCACCTTAGCCAGACACTGGGGGTGTGTCTCGTGAAGAGCCAGGCTGGTCAGGCTGGACAGGGTGGTCTGGTCCAGCCACTGATGCCCCCTCTCCTCCTCATCCTCCTCCTCTTCCTCCTGTAGCCTCCTCAGGACCCCTTCCAGAGCGAGCTCCCTCACCTCATACTGGGGTGCCTTAAGGAGGCACTGAAGGAGCTGGCTCTTCGGCTGAGGGCCCCCCCACAGCTCAGGGATCTCCACGCTGGCACTGAGGGCCACCCGAGCTAGGCAGAGCAGGCACTGGGTGCTGCCGGGCCCCAGGGGGACGGACGAGGGGACGAGCTCTGAGGCCATGATGACGGACAGAGCGTCCTGACGGAGATCACTGACCTCTGAATCTGAGAAACACACACAGCTGAGTGTTAGCTAACTGCAGGAGGTGGCTAGTTATTTATGACATGCTTCGGTAGTAATACCTGTGTCTATAATGCATTACAAAGTTATAATTAGCTTACACCTACAGTTAGTAGCTCAAAATGCTTATGAATTGTCATAACAGACTATACATTTTTTATAATGACTTATAAGGTCAACTTCATAATTGCTGGTCCCATACTGACATGTTTATCATCCATTTGAATACTCTAAGTTGTCATCGCTAAAATGCATTTTTTATTTCTGATTTGTGTTGGTCTTGCATAGATTTAAGGATCACATAATCTATTGCAAACAATGACAACTTACGGTAACTGATAATGACATTCTAAAGCATTAAAACAATATAATAATGCATTACAAGTATGTAAAATTATAATATACAATGATCCTTGCAAAATAAGAATAATTGATTAACAGTTATGAAGCATTATAAGCCTGTAATGGTGAAATGCTTTATAATATGCTATGTAGTGATGTTTAGGATTATTGTTATGAAGCAATGTGAACATTTATGAGCGCTTATAATGATAATTATACAGTGCTGAAATCAGATTCAAATGCAGTTTAGACATCCGCATCAGCAAAGGAAGTGTTGCCAATATTTCTGGCAACACTTGTGTTACACATTTTTGAGAATCTTAACTTTTTCGGAACAAAAGTTTAAAACAAACTTGTGAAAGATTGCAAACAGTAAAAATCTCCTGCATTCATTAAGAATAATTGGAGGCCCTGCTATGCATTAATGTTATTTTGTTGATACATAACTGCACATCTTTAAATCTTTGCCTTTTAACGATATCAAAGACTATATATTTTAAAGTATACTCTAAGTTTACTTATTGCAAAGGCCGTAATTATTCAGAGTACATTTTCAGTAAAAGTCTTGACATTTCCAAGACACTTTCACTTCCAACTGTCTGAACTAAATGGCGTCACATGAACATACAGCAGAGCAAGGCTATTGCGATAATGTCAAATCTGGCCTACCTTTTGGGAAAACTATAATAAATCGCACCGGCATCCATTCAGGATTAATAAAGTCTTCGCTTATTTTGGCTCTATTATGTCTGGCGATGTACGTTACAACAACATCTTCATCAAGTTTATTGAAATGTTTATACAATGAAATCCCAGCGGCTTAATTTCTTCAGATGTGTCCAGTCCAACAAAACACACACACACACACATACACACAGACACACACACACACACACACACACACACACACACACACACACACAGCGGCTTTGTGCAGCGGACAACAGGCCGGGCTCCTGTGTTCCTTTCTATTTTCACTTTTATAGGAAAGGCTGCGTCAGTGTCTGTTTGGAAATGCCCATGTCCGTGCCAACCCCACCACCTGTGAACATACAGTCTCGTAGAGTGATGATACGCACGCGCACACACACGCACACACACACACACCCCACACACCCACACACACACACACACACACTGTAACCCAATGCCATTCTAAAGCTGTGCTCCTCCTTACAGTATTGCTCCACACAGACCCTGCTTTGACAGCCAACTCAATTAGTTTAACACACACACACACACACACACACACACACACACACACACACACACACACACACACACACACACACACACACACACACACACACACACACACACACACCACACACACACACACACACACACACACACACACACACACACACACACACACACACACACACACACACACACACACACACACACACACACACACACACACACACACACACACACACACACACACACACACACACACACAGTGCAACTCAATCTGGCCCTACAGCGGCACTCAAAACGTGGCCCTTGACAAAAAAGCGGGAAATGCCGCATTCCTCCAGAGATGGGCCGGGTTACTGTGGAGACGGACCAGGTTACCATGGAACCTGATCCTCAAAGGGGGGTCCGGGGCCAAATAAGCATACCCTAATGGTTATAATGGGGGGGCAGGGGCACAGTAATGACACCGATGATGAAGGGAGGTGGATGACTGAAGGAGAATGGGAGCGTGTCAAAGAGAGAACGTCTGTCTCTGTCACGGTAAAATGTCAAGTGTGTGTGTGTGTGTGTGTGTCAAAGAGTTGTAGAAACAGCATGCTACCATTAGCTTGTCACACACTGGTACAGTTAAATGTAATGCTACGGTTCTGATTCATACCTGATGATGATGTGTGTCAGACAAAGCCTTACACACAAGAAAAACACTTAAAGGGAGCAGATCAAGAAAAGAGGCCCAAGAAATACTTTCTTTCAACTGAGTCCAACTGCACTCATTAGAGAGGGAAGGGAAGACAAGTTGAATAAAAGACAGGGAAAAAAACGAAGGAAATGGGGGAGGGAATAAGATAGTTAAAAAAAGGAAAAACATTATTAGTCAGGATGCAAAGCTGTTTTTTTTATGATGTCTTTATTGAAATAGTATGTGGAGAAAGGGGGGTTCCTTTAGTAAATGAGAGGTATGCCTGTGGGGGTTGATTCTATGTGATTCTGATCATAAACAGCCATTGTTCCTCCACAGCTGTGTTTATTTAAATCTGTGTGTACAACACTTGTGTCTCTTAATGCTGCTCGTGTGCGAACCTGCACCTGGAGCGCGTCCACACTCCATTAAGCTGTGATAACTCTTTGACATTTTGGGATACTGGGAGGATGAGGTCTGGCTCGGTGGATTGCTGTGCCAGCAGAGAGTTGAGATCTTGGAGAAATGTTTGTGTAGCTGCACGTCTCAGTGGGGGGGGGGGGGGGGGGGGGGGGGGGGGTACATATAGAGGGGGAAAGGCTGTTGCAGATTTATAGACTGCTAAGAACACAGCTGATCCCTCTCTCTAGGCCAAAATGTAGGCTTTACATTTTTGGTCAGGACTGAAATATCTCCACTATTATTGGATGGATTGCCGTTAAAATGTAGTCCCTACATTCATGCTCCCCTTAGGATAAACTGCCCTGTTTTTATTGAATAAGTTTAGATCCTCCAACAAACTGTTCATTCCTTATTGATGAATCAGCCCACTAAGGGTATAATAATGACAACCACACTGTACTAGCATGTTGATGTTAGCATTTAGCTCCAATGTGCCTCAGTGCAGCCTCAAATAACTTCCTCTACATTATTTTGAATGTTAATGCTAAACATCCCATGCTGCCAAACCTTGATACAATCATTGAATCCCATTACTAAAACTGAGCCAATGCATGGTTACATAGAATATGCAGTGATTAAAGCACTGACGTTGTTTGCATGAACCTGAATTTGAGACGTTCAGAGGGTAAGTGAGGTAACGTACAGGAATCTTCTTCTAGTTCCACAAAGTGAGAGGACAGTAAAAGAGAATTCTGCTAGAATGCTCTTGATTACACACACAACTATTCACCAGGTTCATTGTGCAACCTCCCTGGAATCAAAACATGGAAATAGGTCAGACTTTGGGTGGAAACATGCCTCATTAAACTAAAACATTTGTCAAGGTCTGTGGTTGTGTTCATTTCACCGTGCAGTTTTCCTGTTTTAGTAAAGAAACTTGAGACTTGAAAGAGACGGCCTCAACCTGGTGTTGTTGGCCTGGGTAGATGTCCACAATGAAAACAGTACAACTGCATTCTGTAATGACATCTATAAAGCACACAATTAAGAAAACAATTATTTCTATAAAGTAATGCTTTAGAGATTTAGATTCATATCATCTGTGGGTCACATGTTCAGGGGAGATTAGCACGTACCTTCCTCTAAAGGTAAATGACATCTGGTTTGAATGAACTTGGTCAACACTTAAAGTTAGTGGTTTAAGATGGTCACTGAACTAAGTTTGGATGGAGGATGGAAAGTGAACACACTGGTCCAGAGAACACTTAGTAGGCCAAAATAAACGGTCACTTAACAGCCAAGTCCATTTATTTTAACACCTTGCTTTTTGAAGAAATGTCACTGGGAATTGAGTAAAAGACCATGTGTGATGCTTGAACATGTAATATGGTTTATGTGATTGTGTTGTATTGAGTAAATAAAGAGTTACCTAAACACAAGTTGGTGCTAAACTCAGACAAAAACAAATGGATTCTCTTCATTGGGGATAATCATGCAAAAACATTTGACATACATTCTGCTAATGGCATTATCCATAGAAAATGTGCCATAGTAGAATGACCTGGACAATAATATCTTTAAGCTTCATATTACAACTCTATTTACGAAACTGAGAACAAAAACTACTGTCCTGATTTTATGGTGGAAGGTTGTAGCATTACACAATGAAAGAAGCCATACACAATAGGGGTGTAACGGTATCCGTATTCGTCCCGTACCGTCACGGTTCGGCAGATGCAGTCACACGGCGAATACGCCTTTTTTTACGAGTGGAAAAAAAGTCTGTCACTCAGGGCAGTATTACACTATATATAATCCAGGGGGCGGTATTGCGCCTAAAAGCCAGCCGCCCGTAAATAACAAATGAAGAACAAGAACAAAACACAACAAAACGAACACAATACATGAAGAAGAAAAGTTAGTATCTATGGCGAGTTCACACAACACACAGGAGCTAGAAGACCCACCTGCTTCTTTTAAATCAGCTGTGTGGGAACATGTCGGGTTCCCTGTGGATTACAACAATGATGGGGTGCGAGTTGTGGATCGGACGAGGACGGTGTGTCGGCGTTGTTCGACAGCGGTGCGGTATGCTAGTGGTAACACGTCAAACATGCTCAATCACATCCGAGTCAGTCTCAGGCCCCAGCGAGAGGGTTTTCTCGACGGCAGGTGACATAGTTACCTCCAACAGATCTGCCCTCACTACTGACAAACGTAGACTAACTCATCTTTTTGAAGAACAACTTGAAAATAGAGTAAAGCTTGAGTACCTTTATTTAGGCATAATGGCCTCACACACTCACAAGTTAATTACACATGTTAGACATTGCTCCTAAAGGTACAGATTTATTTTGTTTTATATTTATCATTGTATTTATTTTTATATTTTGACATCAGGAGATGTTATACAGTTCTGTATTGCCTTTTATTGATTGTGATTCAAACACTTTCTTGTTATTTATTTTAATATGTTCAAGACATTCTTTTTAGTTGTACAGCTTATTTAACCTTTTTGTTTGACATCAGCCATTATAAATAATAAGGCCATCTGAGTGTGTGAGTGTGTGTGTGTGTGTGTGTGTGTTACTGTTTGTGGTTTGTTTTTAACTGTGTAATACAGTTAATGATTCCAAATGTTAGAGTTCCTTATTTTCATACCTACTGTTAAAAATAAATAACAGCAAAAAAAATTATGCATTTGGGACTTTTTTTTGCTTTTCCTTGTTGTACCGAAACCGTACCGAACCGTGACCCCCAAACCGAGGTACGAACCGAACCGCGACTTCTGTGAACCGTTACACCCCTAATACACAAATAATGTTTCATTTATTTTTTAACATAGAGGGTTAGAATAGGGTTAGAATCTGGCATCTGTACCCCTTTCCCGGGTCGACCAAAAAACACTTTGTCACGTCCATTTTCTTTACCAATTGCAACGTAAAGCGAATGAATGCACCAAAGTTGAAATAACAACTTCCCAAATTGGGATAAGGGACCATCCAAGGAGCACAGGATGGAGAATTGGATTTGGCGCAGGTCTACTATTGTTAGTTTTATCTGTTTTGGATTGCTTGTGTCTAAGCTTCCGACTCTAGATTAAAATCATTGGGAGCTGTCTCTCGCTCGGCCCTAACTGTTTATCCTTTCAGTACGTGCCACTGCCATCTTCCAAAAGGTCGGCTGGCCATTGTTGCCAATGAATCGGAGCCAGCATTGCTTTTTATTCATCTATACATCTTTAATGCAGTTGGTTCTTCCCATGTTAACTCTGAACTCACATACTCTTGGAAATATTCCACTTTCCACCATCCAATACTAAATAGGAAAGATGTCATTCTCTTACGATGCACTTTATAAATGTAATCTACCAAAATCATGAACTTGGACTCTGTGACACCACCACAGCTGTTCAAAGGCCTTATTTCAGATACTGTTTTAACAGATTGTGAATTAATTTAACTGCCTTTTTTTCTGGTGTATTCTACCTATTTGTTTTTATACCTCACTGTATTATCTCTGTTTTATTATCTACTCCATTAGGCTATAATCCATTGTTTTTATTGTTAGCTTTTTTGTTTGCAACATCCTTTTAAATGAGATACCTCCTCAATGGTCTTTCGAGGTCAAATAAATAAATGAATATGTTTGTATTGTAAAGGAAAAAAAGTACTCTGGATGAGTGCTTGGGTGTAGGTGTGTTTGTGTATCAGAAAGCTCACTGTTTCTCCATCTGTAGCGTCCACAGTGCACTCAGAGCTGGCAGTAAAGACACTTTGCTGGGTCAAGCTAGAACCTTGGCGAGTAGATTACGATGTGCTCTCACATGCAAGCACACAGCTGGATTTCACATCAGCTTCCACCTTCATTACCCAAACTGTGAAAAACAAGCCCCAGACGCTAAGTGTGTGAGTGTCTGACAGTGTGACCTGCTTCTCATGATGATTGAGCTTTACAATTTGCAACAAGGTCCCTCCCTTTCTTTAGCCTAACAGCTCTATGCCTCCATATATCCTTAATATATATATGACTGTGCATGTGTTTGTGGGTTGCTCGTTGTCCTAAAAGAGATATAAATAACAGCAAGCTAAAAAGACGTTTTACGACTCAAGTGGCCACATTAATGTTAAATGATACTGCAGATTGTCTGACAGAGGCAGCACATCCACAGTGTTTAAATTAAAAGTGTTTAAGCAGATAACTTCTATTTGGCACCTGTTGCTCTGGAGTAATCTACCAATCTGATTCTTAGACCATGCAGTAAAGATTTCACAGTGTCCTTGGGCAAAAATACCTAACCCAGATAAGTGTATAAAAGTTGCTATGTATAAAAAGCAGGGCTCGACATTAACGACTGCCCGGGGCCATCTAGTATTTAGCTCGGGCATTGAAGCCTCACCTGCTGGTTGCCCGATCGGGCAATCTATTATGCCAGTATCATGCAGCTCGCAGATCCAGTAATGAGTGACAAGACAGTAAAACTAAACATATCTATAACTAGTTACGGTAGTTTGAGAGGTAATTAAAATAGCTACGTGTGATATTCTAACCTGAAGTGTGTGTTTTGTTCCGCTCACCGCTGCATGTGATCATGCAGAGCTGTGTGTCGACTCGTCAGCAGCAGCTGATCTCTCTCCGGTCAGATTACGGCCCGTCCACACAGCGGCGTGCGCTGACGCTTGCCGGCAGGCGTGTCTGACACTCGACCAACAACCAATCACATGAATCTCCCGCCCCAGACACACAAGCACGCGGTTTGATTGGCTAGAGCTTGTACTGGCATATGATTCGATTGGCTAACGCCTCCGTCGAGGCGTCAAAGGTTGAACATTGCTCAACTTTTGAAGCCAGCAACGCTCCACGTCGCTTCCCAAAATGCAGTTCGGCTAAAAGTGACGTCACCCCATTCAAAGTGAATGGGCAGAAGCGTTGGAAACTTCAACGCGCGCCACTGTGTGGACGGGCCGTTAGACTTTACTCGAGTTTATGTCCATATCGATCAGATCTAGCTAGTTCTAGCTAATGATAGGACTACCTGCTTATTAAAAGACACCTAAACAATAAGCGTTGCTATGCAACCGGGTGAGGCCACAAAGTATAGCGCAGCATTATACATTTGTTTACATGCCCACCGGAACCCCGAGGAATTGCCAACAGATCAACGCACAATCAACCCACACAGAACATCTCTTTCTCCACATTAAGTGTTAGACATTAGAATTGACTATTCTTGTCTGTCACATAAGTAGCACAACTGAAGCGGTATTGCGCTAAAGGGAAATTATTTTGACCGAAGAGATTTAGATCTGCCGGCTAACGGGAACTCTGACGTTGCCATTTTGTGTGCTTCGCGGATGCGCTCGGCTCCTCTCGACTGCTGCTCGGGTCTGCTCGGTCAGCTTCCGGATGAGGAGGCATTCGTTCGACCAACTTACCCCCTAATCCCACCAGGAGCGCCTGCGATGCGCTGCACTGCGGCTGCGACGTTTTTAGCAATCGCGGCTACTCTAGTCAATGGGTTCTATTCCACCAGACCCGCTGCGCCGCGGCTCGAAGCGTCCCAGAAGCTCCTCGCCGCAAGGAATTTCTAAAATATAGGATGAATCCTATTTTTGACGCAGCGCAGCGCAGGCAGGAAGTGGAACGTTCATCCAACAACTGCGAGGCTGCACACACGGCGCTCCGCTTCCGCAATGTTTTGAAACGCGCCTGGTGGGTTATGACGCAGGAGGAGGTCGCAGCGCGGCGCAGACGCTTCCGGTGGGATCTGGGGGTTACAGTAGATAACGTTACAAACATTTTTAACAGGGGCCATCATAGTGTAAATAATGTTTGTTTTGGCAGTTATAACTGAACATTAATCTCATGTTGTTAATGATGGTAATACACTTTTTCTTTGTGTACTAGGACAGATTTAAGTTAAAGGATACAGTTGGATATTTTCAAATCCATCTATTTATTTTGTTGTTATTTTCTCCACTTGAACACGCCAACACAAATTCCTAATAATAACTTTTACAGTAAGGTTTGACTTTCTAGTCCGTCGTAATCTATTATTACCCATCATTTTTTTTAACAACAAGACCTATTTCAAAGCATTAAATTGTTAAATTAAATTAGAAATATAGAGAACAAGCTTTTAGTTTATGCATTTATAAGGGAATGGCGATAATATACAAACAGACTTTGCACTAAACTTCATAACATATTTATTTCTCCAATGTGTTTGTGAGGAGTCTCAAACAGGCCTTTGTTTCATCATTTAAAGATTGGCTTTAATCAAGTTTTGCAAAGTAATTCTTCATATATGATAAATGAGAGGTAACATTCTATTGATGGTATTATTTCCACTTATTTCATTAGCCTTCAAACGAAGCAGATGAATGATTTTTTTCCTGCTGAGGGTTAGGCCATGCTAGAAGACGATTCGAGACACTTTATCTTCCTTATTATACGAAGTCTTCAGCCCTAATCAAAGCTGACTAAAGTGACATGACATTCAATAAATGAAGCAACATTTACAATATGAAATTTCTGATTAGAAGTGTGTTAACCAGGAAATGAAATGCCAGAGAACATAATATTTGAACATCACTATCAGGCTATTGAAGATTCCAGCAAATGTACCAATACTTTAAACATGTATGTGTGATTCTTCCCTTTCTACTTGCGTCTACTTTCTGCTACTCTCCTCCTCAGGCCAGCTCTTTTTACTGGCATGACTGAAAAGCAGAGAAACGGAAGACTGGCAGAGGTGGAGATTAAGCAATGGACGGTGGGGGATTTTTTATGAGTCCGCGTGGATCAAAGGGGCTGAGGCAGAGAAATGCGCACACAAAGACCTGTGTTCAGGCCGACAGGAATTGGCTGCTGAATGCAAAGTTCCTACTTGATGCGGGGTGCCCGTTGAAAAAGGGAAAAAAGAGGTTGAAAAAGCTGATTGTTCACCTCCTTTACCCCGGGTGCCAAGCCCTCTTAAGAAACGGCTGTTTTCGTATGAACTCGCTCAACCTGTGGCTTTTTAACTCGACATCTGATTTGTTTGAAAAGTGCAATTACACAAGAGGAAAAAGGGTGAGTGATTGGAAATGAGGGAGGGAAAAAAATGGCCTCAAAGAGTGCTGGAGAGAGGGTGAGAAGTGACGCCAAAGACAGACATATGATGATGATAATAATAATAATAATAATAGAGAGCATTAGAGGTGTGTGAGCTACAGGGTGCTTATTTAGTTATGTAAGGCCGGGCGCTCAATCTGCAGGCTTGTTTTGAGAAATCCTCGGTATTTCCACTGTCAAGACCGACATGTGTTCAGCACATGGCCGACTGAAAACACAAGTGCCCCCCCTCCCCCTCTTTTTTTCCCTCTCCGAGTACAGCACTCCCGACACAAACTGGGTCATAGGCACAATCCCACCATCTGTCAGACATCGCTCGCCTTTGGTTTCACATTCCTGCACCACGGAGACCCCCGCCGGTCTGCGCACATGTGCACACAACCACACCATGTACACATATCCACACACACACACAGACAGACACACACCAGGGGGATGAAGCTGCCTTCTGTCAACAATCAGTCTAAATGGAGAGCGCAGCGGACAGCCTCGCCACCAAACGTTGTGGGGTCGTCTGTTCAGACTGTTTCAAAGTCCGCCTCACAGCAGATGGAGGGCTCACAGTTGCTGATCAACTCCCCGGCAACTGGCTGACATCAGCAAAAGATCAACACAATCAAACTCAAGACTGATACAAGAGTGAGGATGAACCTTTTATAGGTACAATCGTTTTCACTCTTTAACAGACTTAAAGGTCACCTATCATGCTATTTTTAGGCAATAGCATAGGTATAGATATATAACAATATATAAAAAACATGTCTGTGAAGTGTTTTGCTCAAAATACCAAACAGATCATCCATTCTAGCCATGCCTCATATCCCTCTATTTCACTTCCTGTTTCAAAAGGGCTGATTTGGCGGTTTTAGAGATTTGGGTACGGAGGAAAAGAGAGAGGGTTTTATTTTCTGACGCTGCGTGAGTTCCCCGACGCACCGGGGACACATATTTATGTATAAAAGACATAAAAAAGTGCATTTTGCATGATAGGTCCTGTCAAGTTTTCACAAATAAAATAACAAATAAAGTAATTGTTAAGTATTCCTTTTGTTTGTTTTTTTAAATGTATGCAAGGTTTACCTTTAGAGATATCCTGATACTTAAAACATATATCATTTTTTTAACTACTTTTTACTTTGCTAGTGTAATCTGTAGTGTTTAATTTTTGCATAAAACATATTCAAATGATTAGGAAAAAGATTATTAAACTTTAATTTAGATATTTGTTTTCATGAAAAGTAATCTTGGCATTATTACTTCCATTATGCGTCATAAGTTTTTGTCATCATTTAGGTCATAATACTCTTTTTTATATTGTTGTAAAAACAACCGCATTCATTTTACGAATCATGATGTTTTATTAGTTGCTTTCTTCTCTCAATGCTCATTTTTAATGAGTAGAGTTTGGACAAGCCAGCCAAGCAGGGCTCTGCTGCCCACAGGCTGCTAATGACTAACAGCCAACCTGCACTCCACCTGCCAATTTAAACACTGATCTTATGTTAACAATGTAAATCGGCAACTAGAAAAACGATCTGTGGTGTGTAGAAATAAGGTCCATCTAGAGTAAGATGCCTGAAAATGAATATCGCATGAAATTCATGTACAGTGGCTATTCATGGCTTGCAGCACTTTCCTGGGAAAGTCACAAATCGCTCCAATAATAGCGTAATGCACATGTATACCATGCTAGCACAGATAACAAGGACAGCACCACCTGTAATTCTTCATCCATGTTCATAAAACACTGCTAGAGAAGGCTGATGGGGCGATAAGACCCAATGAGGGAACGAAGGTGGTTCAAAATCAGTGTCCGCCTGAAAATACCTATACCAAATCGCAGAGTTTTCAAACTAGAACAGGAACAGCGATGTTTTCAAAAGTCAGAAGTGTGGACGCTAGGCTTCTAGGTAAACTCGGTGCTGTTTTCTTCTGGTTAGTAAAACAACGAACCAATAAAAGCACTCTATGAAAGTAAATGTCTGATTTTAGCATGAATTCATAACATAACTACTACCTAAAACCATGTGCTGATATTGAATATACAATGTGATATTAAGCCATCTGTATAGGCTATGGTATGACAAATTCAGCTAGAAACCATGCGAGACAGCGCATGTCCAAAAATGGGCGGACTCTCCATAGTTTTCAGATATTCAAAAAGACTTGTATTTGTTTCCTGCTGTCTTAAAGCATGAGTCTCAGGATCTACTCACCATTCAGAATACTGATCTTCGTTCCAGCCAAACACACCAATACATCCAGAAAGGCTGCTCTGGTCACCGCACAGCCATTTTGTCTAGAAAGAGGAGAATGACTTTAAGCTTTTTCATTAAACAAATGTTCCCTGGATGATTCATTCTGCTTTGACCAGGACATTAAATATACAATCTCCCTTTTATTAAGTAAGACCTTTAAAATGTTCCTAAACCTTTTATCGAGTTAAAAAGAGAACACTACATTCATTGATATTGTCACTGTTTGCGGTGAGTCATTGACTCATGTCTCACCGCAGTTCAATTAGGCCATTTAAATGATATATTAGCTTTGATGTATTTTCGCCATTTCATATCTGACCTTCCCTTGTGGCTTTAATGGTTCCTGTTATTTATGAAGTTAAAAAAGTTTAACAAGCATAAAGCGCTTATAAATTATAAAATTGTTTGAACTAATGCTACATTCATTAGCATTCTAAAGCAAGGTTAATGCATTGTTTGTATCTCTTGTTATCCATTCTTTTGTGTGCTATCTAGTGAGCCTGACTCTTTAGTTTAATAGTTTTTTTAATTCACTTGTAAATGGTTTCAAATCAAACAACTGTATATGCAGTCAATTGCCTGTTCATAACTTTTATCTCATGATTTGTAATGTAATATCTGTTTAATCATTTGTTACCTTTTGAACTATTCACATCTTAAACTGCACTGTAACTTTTATCCATGTAATTTTTTTTTCTTTTAATGTTATTTTCTTATCTTTTCTTATTAATGACTGATTTTAAATGCCATTTTCTTAATGTCTTTCGTTTTTTGTAAAGCACTTTGAATTGCCTTGTGTTGAAAGGTGCTATATAAATAAACTTGCCTTGCCTTTCATTGCTGAAGGCTTTACTGAATAGTTCAGTAACTCCCACTCCAAACCAAAAGTTAGAAATGAATGAAAAAAATTAAAACAGAATGAATTATAAATATTCCACCTTAATCTATATTTGTTGGCATTAATCTTTTAAAAACATAATTTGTACCAAATGATTTGCTCTCCCGATTCCACCGATAAAGAAACACACCCTCCTATATTTTCAGGGCTGCCTAGCAACATAAACAACAGTTGTTCGAGGACGTCATAAATGATGACTAGAGACAATTGTCAAGTTCAGGACACTTGTGAAAAGAGATTCTTAATCCCCATGAGTCGTTCATGGTTAATTAAAGGTATTATTCATACAAAAGTACAGTAACATAAAAAATAAATGTACCAAATATTGGCTTCAACCTGATTCCTGTTGGTTACTGCATGTGGTATTGATTGGATAACAGATAAAGGTTTAAGATTTACATGTGTACCACAAAAACAAAACGTTACTGTAAAGTCTGGCTGAGCAGAGACGATGCAGAACAGGACAGCATTTCGTTTTTCTGTTTGTTTTTGTTTGTGGTCCGTCCTCAATGTGGGACCATCACATGAGAAGACCCCAGCGGCACCATCGCAGATTTGATTAATTCACTCATATTTCACACGCATATGACAAATCAAAGGCTCCTTTTCATAATTTCCTCCAAAAATATCAATGTTGAATAATTGATTCATTATAAAACCTATGACTATTTTGGCTTTAACATGATATAAAGGTATTGTTATCATAATATGATTTGCTATAAAGTGTTATACACCAGGTTAAGTGGAGCAGCGTGTGTGGGCAGTGCGCAGTGTGTTCGGTTCAGTGTGCGTTCAATCAAGGCGCTGTGAAAGCCCTCAAGTGTGTGTTTGTGTGTGAAAACAAGAGACACTGTGTGTGAGCTTGACGTCAGATTTTGTAAAGTCTGATATGAATAAAATACACACATTCACATGATGAAGCATGGGTTGTGTGAAAATATATTGGGCACGGATGAGTCCTGTGAAGCGTGTTCATCTATGTATAAATGTGAGGAAACATTATTTATATTATGTAGCCCCGCCCCTTTTCCTACTTCTGGTTCAAACGCATATCTACACTGAACAAAAATATAAACGCAACACTTTTGTTTTTGCTCCCATTTTTCATGAGATGAACTCAAAGATCTAAAACATTTTCTAGATACACAAAATAACCATTTCTCTTAAATATTGTTCACAAATCTGAAAAAATCTGTGATAGTGAGCACTTCTCCTTTGCCGAGATAATCCATCCCACCTCACAGGTGTGGCATATCAAGATGCTGATTAGACAGCATGATTATTGCACAGGTGTGCCTTAGGCTGGCCCCAATAAAAGGCCACTCTGAAACGTGCATTTTTGCTTTATTTGGGGGGGTCTGGGGAGGTCCGAAAACCAGTCAGTATCTGGTGTGAGGGGTAGGGTTAGGGGTAGGGTTAGGGTTAGGGTAATGTTGTGAATCGAGTGGCCTGTGTTCGTCGACCCCACCACCACCATGGGCCACTCGAATCACAACATTACCCTAACCCTAACCCTAACCCTCACACCAGATACTGACTGGTTTTCGGACCCCCCCAGACCCCCCCAATAAAGCAAAAATGCACGTTTCAGAGTGGCCTTTTATTGTGGCCAGCCTAAGGCACACCTGTGCAATAATCATGTTGTCTAATCAGCATCTTGATATGCCACACCTGTGAGGTGGGATGGATTATCTCGGCAAAGGAGAAGTGCTCACTATCACAGATTTTTTCAAAAGCATAAAAACAATTTCCTTTGCAGGTAAAGGTGCATAAAGCTGCTGTGCGGATGCTAAACAAAGTTATAGAAATCTCACAGAGGATAGATAATTAGGTGCTATCCAGAGCATATAACGACTATATATTCAAAAATGTTAAATTAAAATGTGTGAAGTTCATAACATGTAGCATAGGGACACTGACGGGTAAAAAAGGCTACTATATTAATCAAAGGTTGAGGATTACATATTCCATAGCTCCGACTTTACTGAACATAACTGGTCACTATTGGGGCAATTGTTGCGCAGGTGGTCAATATGTTTAAACTAATGAGAAGGTCAGCGGTTCGACTCCACCCCCTGTAATGAACAAATCAAAGTATCCTTGGGCAAGTTACCAAATTGCTCCCGTAGGCCTGTCTACACTTTTTAAGTGCATGAAAGTTTGGGATAAATGCGTCAGCTAAATAACATGTCATGTAATATATGGATTTAGTGGATATAGCTGACATCCTCTTGGAGCCAGAAAAAGTCCAAAATGACACAACACAGAGACAGTGTGAGACCAAAACCCAACACTGACTCAGAGCAGACCAACAATGCATTCCGAAACTTTTTGGAAGGTGGCCGTTTCAAATGAGTGGTGTTCTGGAAGAGACGAGAGGTTTTTCTATAAAAAACAGAGATCCACTGACCTGCGTTGTCCTTAGATCTGGGCTCTGTGGTGCAGCATGATCAAACGGACAGACGCCGGGCTCGCTCCGGTGAGCAAGAATTCACCTCGTCATCTTAATAAAGGCTCATCAGTGCAGCCAAGCGGAGCTAGCGGGGCTAGTGTTGCTAACCTAGCGACCTTGTGTTATCTGCTGAGGGCCGCAGCACATGGGGGGGCCAGAGACCCCGGCCTGACCTGGGCCGGGCAGGAGGGGGTAATCTGTGCCCCATCTTGAGGACTCGATGTTGGCCAGGAGGGGCAGGGGTACAAGGCGGGGGAGAGGAGGAGGGAGGAAGGAGGGATGGGGGGTCTGCGGATGGGACAGCAGGCGGTTCGCTTTGAAATGGAAGCCTGGGCAGAACATGAAGCGGACACGGCAAGGGAGGGGATGAACGGTGAGACAAGGAGCCATTCTTCTGGTTAGAGAGTTGGGAAGGCGGGAGGGATGCTTATCTGTGTGTGTGTGTGTGTGTGTGTGTGTGTGTGTGTGTGTGTGTGTGTGTGTGTGTGTGTGTGTGTGTGTGTGTGTGTGTGTGTGTGTGTGTGTGTGTGTGCGTGTGTGTGTGTGTGCGTCTAGGATTACCGAGAAGCAAGCCACATGCGCTGACGGAGGCCTCGGGTGATGCCATTTCCTGCTGGCAGGGGTCTGTGAGAGTCAGTCTGGTAGGAGCGCAGCAGAAACACCACCTGCATACACACAAATACACACATTCTTGAATTGATATACATGTGAGAATTATGACCTATTACATGTATACATCAGCCATGATTGGAACTGCTAGATATGTTGATCCACAGATGATATTTTGATAATATATCATCATTAAAGTGATTTTCCATGCAAAAATGGCAGAATATTACCATTTCAGACACTCAAATGTGGATATTTTCTACTTTTCTCTGTTTTAAATCATATCAAGGTGAAAATCATTGGGTTTTGGCAAAACAAGATATTTGAAAACATCACTCTGAAAACTGGACAGCAGGTTTGTTAATGTTTTCTGACATTTTCATTACTAAATGTTTGATCGATCAATGGACAAAAAAATTATCGATTTTCGAGTCTGTCAGATCGCTTCACTCCAAAACTGACCCTGCAAAATCCTGTTTCAAAACATACAGTTGGATCAAACAGCCAAAGGCATGAACATTTTAAGACCAAACATTAATCTCACAAACTGTTGGTCACTTTTATTTCACCAGACAATAAACATGCCACCCCCCGCCCTCTAGACAACCATCCTTCCCGTCACTTGACTTCTGGCCCCTGTGGTGCAAACAGGCGGGTACGTAAACACCAGCAGTGACTGCGCAGTGTCTAACAGTGACAGGGAATGTTAAAGAATTCCCAAGAAGAATGTTTCCCATTGGAGACCAAATCATTCTTCTCATTGTGGCCGATGTGACAGTGTGTGACTGAGCCAGTTTGTAGCAGGTGGACTAGTAGTGGGGAGTGTTACGGAGGCCGGGACACAGGCTGGCTGGCTGGGGTGTGTATTCTGGGCCTTGGTAAGTATACTCTTTAAGCCGGGGCCACGGCCACAGACCAGTAGGAAGCCATTCATTACGCAGTGCAGGGAAGGAAACGTGGGGAAAAACCAGGCCGACCACGTAGCACCAAGCCTGGCCAACGAGTCCTGGCCCGCCCCTTCTCTCCTCCTGCCGTCTCCACGCCCGGGCTACACCCACTGACTGCAAACAGCTCCTACACCCCTGGGTCCTTCTTCTGTCTGCTGTCATTCTCTGAGGGCTGTTCCATCAACAGGAGCCAGTGCTGGAGCATATTCCCAAACCAAGTAAAACTGGTTCTAGAGGATCAGTCACACTTGAAAAGGGCTTTGCAAATATTTGCTGAGCTGCTTACTGATATCCTTAAATCTCATGTTACTTAAATCTAACCATCTCCAATTTTAATGCAAGCTCCAACCAGTTTTGGCAGACGGCCAGGTTACGGCTCAGCTGAGTACAACTTTAAATGTTTGATGAATAGAAACAATTATCTCTTGATAATTGTTGTCTTTCAAAAAACAAAGTGATTCAAGCACTTTCCTATTAAGCACACAATATGTAATTTTCTACCAATTGGGATTCCCTCATTGTTCCTTGTCCAAAGGTTTCTACCTGGAAATCAAACCCAGTGTTTAAAAACTGTTAAAAATGCTGAATTAGACTGCTTCATGTTTAATGCTTCCCCAGTCTCAACCTGTTTCTCTGATAACTTAAAGGGGACCTATTATGCAAAATCCACTATTTCATATATTTTATACATAAACATGTGTCCCCTCTGTGTAAAGAGATTCTGAAAGTCTCAGGAAAAAACTCACTTTTTGTCCTGATCCATTTATATAAAAACTGAAAATGAGCTGATCAGATTTTGGCCACTTTATGATGTCATAACCAGGGCTTCACATAACTGGTGCGCAGGTGCGCACCCCCCGCCAAAAAAGGAGCATCGGATCATTTGAAAAAAGCGCATTTGCGCACCAACATTGAGAGAGAGAGAGAAAAGAGAAGAGAGAGAGAGATGAGAGAAGAGAGAGAGAGAAAAGAGAGAAGAGAGAGATATTTGCGAGTTGCATAAGAACTAGTGATAGCAGGGTTTCCCACACATAGACTTTACTTGGGCGGGCCACCCAAGTATATTAACGGCCGCCAAAGTATAATTCGCGAGGCATTTCGCTTTAATTTTTTTAATCCGTCCGCGGGCGCGACGGCATCTGCGATCCCTCGCTCTACCCCTCGCTATCGCGTGAAGGGTCTGCTTTATGTGCTCCGCACAGTAACCCTGCTGCAAGGCACGGGCGAACAGTTCATGAGCGTGCTCACTAGTGCGGTGTCATGAAGGTTTCTGGTTTCTCAGAATTGTCAAACTTGTTTGTTTTTTTGCTTTCAGGCTGTTCAAACAAACCAAAGAATGCTGTAATTGGTTGTTGGTATGCCTTGTGAAATCGGTAAACTCATTCACAGGGCGGCAGATTAAAAGGTCGCAGCTCTGGTTGCAGTGTCAGTGACAGAGCCCTCTGTCTTTATTCCATCTCCATTCAGTCCACAGCTACACCTCAGTCAGCGGGTGGGGAAGTCCCTGCATGGGAGGCTCAACCGGCTCAATCCAGCCTGGCGTGGAGAAAACAGGAATATTTATAGAAAATGCAGACTCCCTGTTCCTCCTCCCAAAGACAGAGCAGAACTACACCCCATGTGTGAGGAGATGCTGGGACTGGATCGAGCTCAGATGAATGGGAAAATGTAAGACAGCAGCACAGAGACCTGGTGCAGGCTCATTTCTTTCAGCAAATGTCAGGATTTTTTCTTTGGACTTTTATGTTCAATTAGTCCTACTACACCTGAAGGGAAATGTTTCTATCAATTATTACTTATTCAGACCCAACTACTGCACAATATCTACAAGTGAATTTAATTTAAGAAGGTTTAAATCTTATATTGAATTATTGTGTTATTTTGGTAAACAAGCAGCATTCATCCTCATGGGTGTGCAACCGAACAGGGACCCACATTTAAAAATATGACCTTCTAAAGATACATGTGGTCAAAAACTTAACAGGGTAACTTGAGATCATTTTTCAAATAAAAATGAGAAAGAAAGCCCTTGTCGCTACCATATTCTATTAATTGTAACTGTTTGTGAACGTCATTTTAATAGGCCGGTTACCCAATTGTGTATGTGTTGAAGAAGTTTAAAGGCCCAACCATAGTTCTTACTGTTTAAAAGTAAGGTGTGTTTCTCTGAATTTCTCAAATGCTTTTTCGTGAAAAAACTCGGCTCTTATGGGAGATAATTGCTCCATTTGGCACGTTGACACCGGAGTACTTTTCCCACAATAGTTCATCAGAACTCAGATATATTTGCGTTCACACCAAAAAGCCCCCTGAACTAAATGAGTTCATCAGAACCATTTTTACCCCCTTTTCAGTCCCTGCTAGAGAGCAGGGACTTTCGTGGGAGAAAAAGGTTCCTATGTCTGATTGGCTGGGAGGATTGCAAATTCCCCCCCGAAAGCCGCCATTTTATTATCCTCGCATTAGCATTATTAGCATTAGCCCAGCGCAGAAAGCAGAGAGACTAACTTATGGCAACACAAAATAAAACATGGGAGTGGGGGAGATGAGGAGGTGTCGTAAGTGATGTCACAATTGTTTTCCTCCACTAAGAGATAGCTAAGATAAGATAACTTTAACAAGATGCCTGTGTGCTTAGCACCAGGTTGTTATCATACCAGCAATGGGTCTTGCTCGTTCTTTCGCTTCCCGTCTGATGAAAGGACCAGGAGTGGCTGGATCAAGTTAGCTACCTAGAGAGTAGCTAGCACGTTAGTTAGCATTACAGCCTTGTAATTTGTATTAGCCTTAATATGAAGTAACATTAAGTAACCCAAAATGTTAAACAGTAAGAGTAATAGTCATATTTCGTGAACCCTTTGAAGAGTACTGTCACCGGTGTGATCATTCTATAATACACAATTTAAGCCCGGGGGAGAAATGCTAACGCTAGCATCGGCGATCGCCGATCTTTTCTACTTCATGCTATCTGCACAAATGGTTGACATTAAACATTAAAAAGACCAGGCAGTTCAGAGAGAATCAAAGGAAGGCAGGCAGGCAGCTTTGCATGACATTCTTCTGGACGTGTTTCATTGTGGTGATAGTGAGGGTAGTCAATCGTTTTGTTGACAAGACAGTAGTAACGGCCATCTTGGTGACGTGTGTTGTTCTGCCAGACCAGAGATGTAGTTCATGGAGCGTTTCACACAAACAAATGTGTTACTTCTAGGGGTGTAACGGTTCACAGAAGTCACGGTTCGGTTCATACCTCAGTTTGGGGGTCATGGTTCGGTACGGGTTCGGTACAACAAGGAAAAGCTGTTATTTATTTTTAACAGTAGTGCAAGTTTTGGTATGAAAATAAGGAACTCTAACATTTGGAATCATTAACTGTATTACACAGTTAAAAACAAACCACAAACAGTAACACACAGATGGCCATATTATTTATAATGGCTGATGTCAAACAAAAAGGTTAAATAAGCTGTATAACTAAAAAGAATGTCTTGAAAATATTAAAATAAATAATAAGAAAGTGTTTCAATCACAATCAATAAAAGGCAATACAGAACTGTATAACATCTCCTGATGTCAAAATATAAAATAAATACAATGATAAATATAAAACTAAATAAAATCTGTACCTTTAGGAGCAATGTTTAACATGTGTAATTAACTTGTGTGTGAGGCCATTATGCCTAAATAAAGGTACTCAAGCTTTACTCTATTTTCAAGTTTTTCTTCAAAAAGATGAGTTAGTCTACGTTGTCAGTAGTGAGGGCAGATCTGTTGGAGGTAACTATGTCACCTGCCGTCGAGAAAACCCTCTCGCTGGGGCCTGAGACTGACTCGGATGTGATTGAGCATGTTTGACGTGTTACCGCTAGCATACCGCACCACTGTCGAACAACGCCGACACACCGTCCTCGTCCGATCCACAACTCGCACCCCATCATTGTTGTAGTCCACAGGGAACCCGAAATGTTCCCCCACAGCTGATTTAAAAGAAGCAGGTGGGTCTTCTAGCTCCTGTGTGTTGTGTGAATTCGCCATAGCTACTAACTTTTCTTCTTCATATATTGTGTTAGTTTTTTTCTTGTTCTTCATTTGTTATTTACGGGCGGCTGGCTTTTAGGCGCAATACCGCCCCCTGGATTATATATGGTGTAATACTGCCCTGAGTGACAGACTTTTTTCCCACTCATAAAAAAAGGCGTATTCGCCGTGTGACTGCATGTGCCGAGCTGGTGCCGAACCGTGACGAAATAAGGTCCCATGGAGGTCCACCGGATGGGGAGGGACTTCGCCACTCTATTGTGGGAAAATAACTTGGTGTGAACGCCCCTAATTCATTTTCAATTTAAAGAAAACGTAGTAGTTATATCTGGCTCCGGATGTTGATGTACCGAAACAATTAACAGAAAAACATTAAAGCACTAAAAGAAGGTGAGGTAAACTGCAGAGCTGCGTTAACTGGGAGCAACACCTTGTTACATTAGACATATTCATTTGATCCATTATCAATACAAATATTTGTTTGTATTTATTTCCAAAACATCCTTCTTTCTTTATGATCGTAAACCCCCCTCGAGCTTTGAGTTGCAAATGTAAAGATAAAAAAATACTTGGTGTGGCAGTGCTAAATATGAAAAATATCAAAAACCTATTTGTACGCCTTGTTTTCTAACTGAGGCGTTTTACTGCTTGTGTGTGTGTTGTTTTCTGTGTGAGTGTGTGTTGCAATAAGCCTTGCTCCTCTTTTGGGTCCAGTAAAAATAGTGGTGGTGGATGTGAGGTCCCTTCAGACTCTGTTATCAGCCTGCCCTGCCGTCCCTCCCACTGCCGCAACCACAGACTGACCACACGCTGCAGCGAGCACAGACACACACTCATACACACACACACACACACACACACACACAGCAAGTGCAAATAATTGCACGCCAATTCATGCCCCAGTCCAGTAAAACACATGCACAAAGAGACATATAAATCGACATTCACATAAAACCAGATAGAGGTTAGGCGAAGTGTGGACGCGCCCAATTAGACAAAAAGAGATCCCAATAAAGTCGGGCTAAATATAAAAAAGAAATAAACACACTCTCTTGCTCTATATAGCAGTACCCTTGCACAAACAAAGCTTAAATATGCACTGTAGATATACTCCCTCACACATGCAATATACACACGGGCGTGACAACCAAGTCATTTCGTGGTGTATGTCTGTGCGTGCATGCTAGAACTGTGTTACTACATTTTGTCAAAAGATTACAGCAGTGTATCTCAACTAGCAGCCAAAAGAGAGATGTTTGTTAATTTCATTATGTCCAGAGACCAGTAAATATTGGTTTACTGGCAGAATGAGCTGTGTGTGGAAGGGTGAAGTTCAGTAGCCCATTGCTATAATTCCCGCAGTAAAACGTGAGTAACTTCCAACACAACTGCTAAAACCCAAGTCAGTTCACTTTCAGTTTCTTTATAACGACATCAGCGTTTAACTTTTTATCATACATTCAAATAGGTATGTTTTACATATTTGCTTCAGATTGCCCAACTCCATGGTCCACAACTTAAGTCCCTCTTTTTTAATCATATAATAAGATGTACCCATTGCAAAATTGGACATTATATATTTGTTTAATTAAGTAATTCAATATTTATAAAAATGTTTTCATATTATTAAAATTAAGAGCTAAGAGCTTTAACAAATGCCTATTCAGATCAGATTAATACTAACCAGGGTAAAAGTAAACGTTTCATCTATTACTTAATACAATAAAGAAAGGTCCAAATGAAACTCGTTAGAGCTGGCAGCCCATATACTGGGGCTTAGTCCCAATGCAGAGGACCCAGGTTCAAATCTGGCCTGCGACCATTTTCCGCGTGTCATCCCATCTGTCTCCCACATTTAACAATTTATCTTCAATAAAAGGCACTGGTGGCCCAAAAACATCTTTAAATGAAAAAAGAAAACTGTCCATCCATAAAGTTGTTTTAATGTTTCAATGTCACACCTTCATGGCTAATATCCGGCACCAGAATCAGACATTTGGGATTCCCTTTGGATTAGACACATCTCATGTCACTAAAAGAAAGCTGGCTGGGTTTCAGGCCCACGCACTTTTTCACTGGTTCAACCCTGAGGGTTTTCTCAGAAAGTCCAGGCAAAGGCATCAGAAGAGACCAAGGAAGAATGCATCTGGGAAAACAACACGACACCACTTCTGTCTCACTCTCATTTAGCCTCTGTTGTGGAAATACACAAAGGATTACATCCGTCGACTAGGCCCTCCTCAAACCACCAAAGGCTGCAGCTTTAATACGTCTGGCTTGTACCGGGCATTGTGGCCCAGGGCTGTTGCTGGCGCGTGTCAAGGGCAGAGTCCAGTGTCGAGTTGGGTTAGTGCCGGCCTGTGCGATGGGCTTGTTAAGCTCAGTTCTGGTTGTGTCAACAGAGGCTTGGGCCCGCTGGAGTCGACTTAAGTAATTCCACCAGACCTTTAGAAGCCTTATCAAAGACAAGGACCCCACTCAGGACACCCACAGTATAATGCTGCCTTAAGTTAAACCAATCAATCAGGCTTTCATTCAAAATCTGATATCAGTCAGTTAGTTGTATCTTATACGGTTGAAACTTCAGTAGCCGCTTTCACACCAAGTACTTTGCCGTACTTAGTACCCCAGGGCACTTAGTACCCCAGGGCACTTAGTACCAATCGCGTTCACACCGGAGTACTTTTCCCTGAGGGAAGATTGCGCAAATGAGCCGCTGACGTCACTTCGTCTTCTTCTGCTTTGGGTTTACTGGCAGGCCGCAAACAACTTCACGGCGTATACTGCCACCCAAAGTCCCCGGAGTTGGGGACTGGCTTCAGTAGAAGCTGCTGGGAGTCCCAGCAGCTTCTACTGAAGCCTTCTGAGTAAATCGCCAGAACGCCGACACCTCCTCATCACTCCACCGCCCCCATGTTATTTTTTGTGTTGCCATAAGTTATTCTCTCTCCGTTGGTGCGCGGGGCTAATGCTAATGCTAATAATGCTAATGCCACGAATACAATGGCAGCTTCACAAAACTTTTCAGAGTTTTACGGGCCGTGGTTTGAAATTCGCTCAGCCAATAGAAATTGGTAATCTTTTGGTACTTTTTTGGTACCACAGGCACTACAAATGGGGGTAAAAGTTCCCGGCACTAAGTACTCTTTGTGGTGTGAACGCGACATAAGGGGTACTAACGGAACTAAACGGGAAAAGTACGGGGAAAAGTACTCCGGTGTGAACGCGCCTAATATGTTATTATAAACCTAAGTTTAATGGAAAACTGGGAATCTCTGGGAATCTCTGGGAATCTCCCCGCGATCGACCGGTCGATCGCGGGGAGATTCCCAGTCGATCGCGAGATGTGTCTAAAAATAGAACAACAATATTCTGTTTTATCGTTAATGTCCTATAACTAGGGCTGTCAAGTTAACGCGGGAGGGTATGTGTGGCCCGAGCGAGCGAGAGAGAGACCTTACGTGTATTGTTGTTGTTAGCATCTGGTGCTAGCTAGCTGCGCTAATGGATATAAGGAGCTGTTTAAATGAAAACAGAGGAGCGACATTTTGCCGAGCACTTGACTTTATGCAGGAAGCCAGACAGTGGGACATTGTACGAAAAGTCAGCACGGATAGTGCGCGCAACATAATCGCAGCGTTGAGCATATGCCTTGAGTTGCACATAGCTCCAACGATCCATCACACACACACACGCACGCACACACATGCACGCACACACTTTGTATTATTGTATGAGGTTCCAGGTTGAATTGAGGCGAATATTTGTAATGTTCAGAGGTTGTTGTGTTTAATATTCATGAGAATATTTCTCATTGTTGAAATGATAATAAACATTTGCATAAAGCATATTGTCCACTCATATGTTGATAAGAGTATTAAAAACTTGAAAAATATTCCTCTAAGGTACATTTAGAACAGATAAAAAATGTGCGATTAATTTGCGATTAATCGCGATTAACTATGGACAATCATGCGATTAATCGCGATTAAATATTTTAATCGACTGACAGCCCTACCTATAACATAATCTTCCCGTGCCAGAATAATGCACTTGAAAGCACCAAAGCTTTGTGATTGGCCGGCGTGACCCCATGTGTGGGGACGTGGCAGGTGGGCAGTGGACACTATTTCGCTGACGTTGTCCGTGTCAATCATGGTGTCAACAGGAGTGACAGTCCGCACACACACAAGACCGCAATTACGGCAGAAGCAAAAAAGCCCAAAATATATAATTTTCACTCCGAGTGGGAGGATAATTATTTTTGTATCTATTCCAATTCAAAGTCCATCTGTCTCATCTGCAATGCGAGCGTGGCTTTATCGAAGAAGGGTCATTTAGGAGCGGCATTTCAAAACAGTGCATAAACGCTACGAGACGGAATTCCCTCCTAATTCTGCCCTACACTCCCAAAAGGTGAGGGACCTGAAAGGACAGCTAAATGCACAGCAGTCCATTTTCACCAGGCCCAACAACAAGAGCAAGGCTGCTACCATAGCATCTTATCGTGTCAGTCACGTTCTTGCGAAACACATGAAGTCTTTCAAAGACGGCGAAGTTGTGAAAGAAGCATTCCTGGAGGCTGCCGACGCGCTTTTGGGGGACAGTAAAAATAACAGTATCATTTCAACAGGTTTTTGATATAATAAAAACTCAAGTTAGATACCGTTATTAATCAGCTGTAAGTTTTAGTTTGTTTGAACTTATTCATTGTAATTATTGTACAAAATGGTATAAGAATGCAAACTTAAATTGATTATAGTCTATCATCAATTCAGGTTAAGAAACTAGTGTTGCTTGCATCCTATTTTAAAAAGGCATTTCTTTTTATACTCTACTAAAATGCAACAAAAAAAGGGTTTGATTCTATTAATTTTGTCTTTTTTATTGCACTTTGGCAGCAAATTCCTGTGTAGCTTCAGATCTGAGTTGTCTTATTAGTAAGCCTAATTCGAATGGCAAAGAAAGGGTTCAGAGTATTTTCATATGTGGCAGCACTGTTCAATGTTTCTTGAAAACATTACCCAGTATGTGACGTGTGAATAAACTCCAACTCTGTATCAACAACACTGTTGTGCAACTTCAGTTAAATACTTGTATGTGTGTAGATTAGAAAGGTAAGATGAAGGATCTGCAGTATTTTATGAAGTATTAATCGTACAAAGGTCAGTTTTATACAAGTAGAAGTGTGTATTTACCTGGCTGTCAGTAATGGCTACGCCTCTCTATTTGGACTGGTAGATCTCGGCAGACTGGCAACTTTAAAAGTAGCTCTCGGTTCAAAAAAGGTTGGGCAACCCTGACCTAATGTAAGTGTTCTTTTGCCAAATGTTGTCATAAGACTTTTTCTCCCATGTGAACAGTGCAGGGTTTGTTTGTACCGTCTGAGCAAATCAGGATTTTTAAATGACATTTCATGGCCAAATCATCTTTATTCCAAATTATTCTGTTTGATCGGCACATTTGTCCGTAGGGGAGTGAGCGCACGTGATTATTTCACATCAAGCCTGAAAGCTGTGTTGTACCATCACTTTTGTATGAATACAAACTGCCACACAATAAAGACTGGTCCGTAGGGATGCTCCGATCGATTGGCCGCCGATCGTTATCGGCCGATATTCACTCTCGGCCGATTGATCGGTGCTCTCTATAAAGGCCAATCAGGAGAGCCGATCACATGACGTAAAGTACATGACACTTTTCTCTGTGCGCGGCAAAAGAAGCTCGCCAAAATGGCTTCACCGGTCTGGCAGTATTTTAAGGTGTCCGAAAAAGACAATAAAATAGCGGTATGCAACGTGTGTGAAGCAGAAATCCTGCAGCTCCACCCACTGTGACGGACCGGTGAGCGGAGCAAAACACACACTAAGAGTTAGACCTAACACACTTAGCTACGGATACTAACGGGCTGTCAGGGGAGGGAAAGAGGAAAAGAGAGCGCTTCCGCTAATTTCTCCCGTGTTATTATCCAAAGTTAATTTAAACTTGAATAATGTATAGTGTGCCACAGTGACGCGTCCTATGTGTTGACACACATTTAAGAGACGGATCACGTTTTGTTCAGCCGGATAATATCCACATGTCTACCCTACTTTTATAATTGTCGAATCATAAATCTAGTCGCCAGAAGCAAAATGCAAACGTTATGCTATAAACTAACTACAGCAGGGTCGCTGCTTCAACGTCACGCCAACTTAAGATCCATATTCAAAAATACAGATTCAAAATTGTACAAGTTGAAGCTTTTGTTTTAAGAGTTTGCAGGAGGCAGGAACTTGCTTTCAAGCAGAACACGGGGGAAAACAAACTTAGCGGGAGTGTTTACGAGTTTGGTGTAATGACGTACAACGGCCTTGACAACTTGTGTAGTCCTATTCAGACACATGTTAACAACCATCGTTTTTCAGACACGTAAACTCTTCAGAAATCACCAGTGAGGTCACTGCTGATGTATTTAATGTCATAGAACAAAACGTGATCCGTCTCTTCAATTTGTGTCAAACACAGACCTTATTTCGAGCTATTTTCCAAAATCCTATGGCGATATGCATTGCTTTTTGGCGAAGGAACCGGAAGAAGTAAAATGCTAACTTACTTCCGGGTTTTAGGACGTGTCACTGTGGCACTCTATTTAATTTGAATGTAATAATTATGTTGGTTGTTGTTTGTGGAAGTGCATCATGTATTGAAAAATTAATCTGAACTTTTCGATCCGTTACGATTATAAACTGAAGTAATATAAAAATGAGCTCAATTAACTGAGTTTTAAACATCACTTTAAATGGAAGATCCCCATAGCCCCCACCCACCCTATGATCGGTATCGGCCGATACTGATTCCGGTGATCAGCCCCAAAAACCCTGATCGGAGCATCCCTACTGGTCTCTATTTGATTTGTTCCAACCGGTTACCATGTTAGTGGTTAGTTTACGGCTACAGTGGTTCTCCTAGTCGTGCAACGATCACAACATAAGCTACTTTTTCTCATATACGTATTGATGAAAAATCCCTTTTGTTTTGCACCATGCCTTTTAAATATAATTTGGGCAAAAGACTCAGCCTATACAGTAAGATAGGTGAGTGATAATCACAGCTGAGTGTAACAAATTAAAACTTAATAGACCGATAATTTTTGGCTAGCATAACATACCATAAACTATAATGGTACTTGGAGAGCCCAGATCAAGGCCAATGGGACATTGGCCATTTAGGTTTACGATTAATCCGACCCCACATGAATGCCGCACAAATGCCTTACCTCGCAATGTTAAGGAAAGGGAAACTTGTTTGTGTATTGGCCAGTGATTTGGATCCATTCCAAAATGTAGTGGGTTCTTCCTTGACTCATGCTACACCCTTCCATGAAGTTACACTTAAAAACATAGCCAGTCGTTTTTTTGCGAAACGAAAGATGAACAACAACAATAACCTTGCCGGAGGTAAAAAGTGACAATGTGTAATGAAACTGGAATTTGAGACATTTTTATACATATTCAAATGTTTTTTCTGCTAAGAAGTTTGGGTTTATTTGATTTTTTTGCTTCCATTTGCATCCCTGAATATTACAATAGCTAAGTAAGTCAAGCCTAAGTAAGTCAAGAATGGAGGTCTAACTGTAAAGGTTTATACTGTCTAATTCAGCATAAAACTTTGGAAGAATGGAGATTCGTAGGAAGAATGGACTAAGGGCTGCAAGTAAGGATGGATGAAAACATCTTCTTGAGAGGTTATCAGACCTCTTGACTGTGTGCGTGTGAGAAAGTCAGCAGGGTGGTACAGCTGGCCTCAGTAGCTGTGATGGTTCCCAGCTCCACACTTGGCCCACTAACAGTTGTTCTTTGACAATAACAGAGGAAGTAATTTCTCCCTCGAGCAAAAACATCTGCAACCTGTTAAAGCCCTGACACACCAAGCCGATTTCGGCCGTCGATAGATGTCTGGCCGTCTGGCACGTAACACCGTCGATGAGCGTCCTGTCACCCTACTCAGATTGGTGGCGTTCCGCACACTCCTTTTTTTTCGGCCGGCCGACATTCAACATGTAGAATCGGGGAGCTGTCGGCAAAATAAATCACTCTGATTGGCTGTTCAGCTTAGCGAATCAGTGCATGAGAAGTGAAACGGAAGTGAAGAAGGCACACACAGACGGCTATTATTTTTCATCTCACCTGGACGCAAGAATTTATTTTACATCATGGCGATCTGGAATGAAGAAACCGAAGACCAACTCAGTTGCCACGTAATTTGCTGCCACACTTCCTGCATGAGGTGGACAATAGCTTCTTCAAGTATTTAATGGACAGGACCATGGACGATGTGGCTATTCTTTTTTTAATTGTAGGCTTATTACTTACTATTTGTATCTTATTGTATTTTAGTCGATTGTTTACATTGTACAGTTACTGCAAAATACAAAACTTTATTTTGTACCTTCATACAAAATAAATTAAATTATTTAATTTTGCTTACATTAGATAACAAAACATTAGAATGAGGATAAAATTAGCTATACTACAATAAAAGTCAGAAGATACAGATGTACATGATGATACATAATTTGCCTGTCAGTATTATGATGTTGTATATTTATATAATCTTGGATTATAATTACTGATGCATGGAATGTGGTAGCAGCAGTACTTTAAGGTTGCCAGCCACAATGCTTAAATAGTTTATTTCTGCTTCATAGAGCTGAAGTTTGTATATGTCACGCAGTCTGTCGTCTGGTTGCCTCTTTTGAATGACGAATACATACTACCACCGCCTGCTGGTAAAGAGAGTTATTGCCACTCACGCATGCGCAGTTCTTACGTGCTACTTGGCCGTCGACTGAAGTCTTTGCGGTGTGTTCCAGAGCAACTGTTGGCCAAGACGCAGGAGACGTGAGGTGACACAACAGTCGTGTTCTGTCGGGATGTGTTCTTTGGTGTCAGCTTGGTGTGTCTGGGCCTTTACACGCAAACACACTATTTTATTTTATTTGTTAGCGCTTTTACAGGTGCTCAAAGACAATGAAGCATATTAGCATACATAAGGCATCTCCCAAGGCCAAACACTATGTCCTCTGTATAAACAACAACCAGTGTCTGGTGTACTGGCACACACAGTAGTTCACACAGACTCCTCTTCACTCTTTGTGTGAATTTTTCTGCGATCTGAACATCCCAGTTACCTATCGTACAGAACACTTTATACACTTGCCGTGGACTGCATGGCTACTATCTCCTCTATCTGTGTTTCTGTGTGTGTGATGCTTCCCTCCACACGTACGCTACAGGCCTCTAACTCCGCTTTACTATGTTTAGAACACTTCACCTGCATGCAGCTCTAAAGCCTACTATGACAGTCCAATCAGTCCCCCCCCCCAGCCCACAGCCCACAGCTCCTTATATATCTGCCTTCAACATCTCCATAATGACTTAGCTTCCAACACACATGCTATCTTTAGCCTGGTTACAGATTTCCCCTGAGATATATACAATATAATGAAGACAACTGTCAACTCTGGATAACCCTTCCATCAAATGTGTATAGCCCCTGTTATACAACGTAATATTAAAATCCCTGGCTCTTGAGAAAAAAAGAGGCAAAGAAGGATGAGTTTGTGCCAGGAGGTTTTCCATTATACCACAGTTGGACTATTTCAAAGAAATTGCATTGCTAGGCAACGACTTCTGTCCATGAATACATTCTGTCAGCAGATGTCATCAAATGTGCACTTTGGTTAACCTAGCCATCTGAAAATCTGTGAAACTAGTATTCTTCACCATTTAAGACGGATATACATAGCCAACAACATGATTCAAAAATGCAAAACAGCTGCTTGTTTTTATCAGGGCTGGGCGATTTGGAGAAAATCTAATTTTGTGAGATCTTTGATCAAATGGATTGGTATCAAAAGGGCAACGGTATTGAAGGATTGATCATTGGTGCCATAAAAACAACATATGAGCTATGTGAAATAATCATAGGTTATGAACTTTAAAAAATATTAGAATGATGTATACTTCTGTTGAGTTTTTACTTATATTGTGCAGCAGAAGAAATGACTACATATTCAAAGAACGGACAGTGATGAGTTATGATAGTCTGGTGTGCTTTTGTGGTAGGAAAAAGGAAATTAAAAGGCAAAGAAAGCTGTGCTACATTCCATACAGACATGTCTGTGCCTGTGAGCTGTCACTGTATATAACAGCTATATTCCTGTCCAAATGTTATTTATAAAATAATAGGTGTGTGACATAGGTGAAGACATTTTTATACTGTTGAACAAAATGCCCAATATCTTACAAAGCAACAGTAACTAAAGGGGGCGTGACTTGAAAAGTGCCAATTGTGGGTGTGGTTGTCTAGGTTCAGAGCAATGAATGAAATGCTTAGATCCTAAATGCCAAAGGTGTATTTTCAGTGACCAATTAAAACAGAATTTGTTAAATGTAATGGAAAGCTATTTAAGCTCATTTTAGGGATTAAACAAAATCAGAAGTGATCCAAGAAGAGCATCATGTTGTCAAATTTAAGTCAACTTGTACTCCATCGACAACAAAAGGCCCGTTTGCTATCCTGGCTCCAAAATAATGGGACATGCTCCCCATTGATATAAGAACAGCAAAGCGTCTAAACACTTTCAGTCTGTTTCAAAAGCACCTTGGCCAAAAAAAAACACTTCTCACTTTTGTACCAACTTGGAAAGGTTAGGCTTCCTTGAAGTCATTGCAGTAGCACTTAAAATATTGTTTGGCTTATTGAAAGCTAATGTATTGCAGGATTCTCGCTTTTTGAGTTTGTAACTTCATGGTTAGAAACTCATAAACGTCATCACGCTGAATTGGCCTTTAGCTTAGCGTTGGTAATGCTGTAAATATGTGGAGATAATACTGTAGTGGATGGTGATGGAGCAGAAGAGACGTTAAAACAGATCTGGAAACATCTGGGGAAGCTCCCCCCTCTTCACCCCCTCCTCCTCCTCGCTATCCTTCTTTCATCCCACAGCGGACCTCCATGCAGTGCAGACCGCTATCTAACCATACAGTAAGTGATGAAGTAATCGGTGCAGTTTTCATCCTTGGTGTCGACCCCCCCCGCACCGGTTGTTGCTGCACTGCACCCCCCTGCTCCCGCAACGACCCCAACAGTGGCGTTCAGTAATAAAAGGCTGGGGGGGGAACTCCCGCTCCCACTTTTCCCTCTGCGTGTGTTGATATTACCGGCAGAATGTTTGGTTGTGTTTGTCAGAGTGTGATGACAGAATTAAACACTGGTATTTACTCTGTGATAACCACCTTGTCTGGACAGGCTCGGTGTGGAAACTGTCTGTGTGTGTGTTGAGGTTTGATGCTCCATATCTATAATCTCTGTGTGGGTGTGCACATTCACATGTTATGATAAGCGCTTAGGTTATTGAATTTTATATAATACAAACCTTTATGTCCAATTGTGAAGATGTTCATGCTTTAACTTGAATTTGTGGATTCAAAACTCATTCATTTATGGATGGTAGATATTAAACCCTGAGAATGGCTGTAAACCAAATACAGTACAAGGCTGCTTTTATTAGTTCGACAAGATCTGCAAGATATGGGTTTATCAGTAACTCATGAATATCATACGGAATTGTGAAATAAAATATGTGATGTGCATATCTCCATATTTTGTCAGCTATAATGGACCTATCACTGTACACGCGTCTATTTCATCAGCTAGGGGTTTTCACATCATTTTAACATCATGGCCTGAAACAATATGTGATGATGTTAAGAAAATGTATTTAAAATCAAGACATGTACATTGATTCAACAAATTATTTTCCTTTTTTGGTAAAAAAAACTAAGTCTTAACTGTCCTCACAACCCTGTTTACACTGACATTAATAGTTGTTAACCCTTTGTCTAACCTTTACATCTGACAGTGAATATGGTTGACACCTTTCTACCTCCTTCCACTGTACAAAAGTAGAGCAAATATATCCCGATACAGACCCTACCATCTTGCGCTTTTGACGTGATTTGGAGCCAGTTTCTGCACAGTAGTGACCTGGAGACTGGGGTCAAAGTAATAATGTCCTGTGAGCAAAGCACAGCTACAGCTTGTTAACGTGTGCTACCTAGCTGCTTCATTAGCAGCACCCTAGTTCCATCCATCTTCTCCCGCTTATCCGTGGTCGGGTCGCGGGGGTAGCAGTTCCAGCAGAGAGCCCCAAACTTTCTTTTCCCTGGCGACATCAACCAGCTCTGACTGGGGGATCCCAAGGCGCTCCCAGGCCAGCGAAGAGATATAATCCCTCCACCTGGTCCTAGGTCTACCCCTTGGTCTCTTCCCATGCCTAGGGAGGCGCCCAGGTGGCATCCTTACTAGGTGCCCGAACCACCTCAACTGGCTCCTTTCGACGCGAAGGAGGAGCGGTTGAACTCCGAGTCCCTCCCGGCTGACTGAACTTCTCACCTTATCCCTAAGGGAGACACCAGCCACCCTGCGGAGAAAACCCATCTCGGCCGCTTGTATCCGCGATCTCGTTCTTTCGGTCATGACCCATCCTTCATGGCCATAGGTGAGGGTAGGAACGAAAATGGCCCGGTAGACAGAGAGCTTTGCCTTCTGGCTCAGCTCTCTTTTCGTCACAACGGTGCGGTAAAGCGACTGCAGTACCGCTCCCGCTGCTCCGATTCTCCGGCCCATCTCACGCTCCATTGTTCCCTCACTCGAGAACAAGACCTCGAGATACTTTAACTCCTTCACTTGGGGTAAGGACTCATTCCCTACTTGGAGTGGACAGTCCATCGGTTTCCTGCTGAGAACCATGGCCTCAGATTTAGAGGTGCTGATCCTCATCCCAGCTGCTTCACACTCGGTTGCGAACCAATCCAGTGAGTGCTGAAGGTCGCAGACCGATGAAGCCATTAGAACCACATCATCTGCAAAAAGCAGTGGTGCAATCCTTAGTCCACTGAGCTGCAGACCCCCTCCCCCACGACTACGCCTCGAAATCCGATCCATGTATATTACAAACAGGATTGGTGACAAAGCGCAGCCCTGGCGGAGGCCAACCCTCACCGGAAATGGGTCCGACTTACTGCCGAGGACCCGGACACAGCTCTCGCTTTGGGAGTACAGAGATTGGATGACCCTGAGTAGAGACCCCCTCACCCCATACTCCTGCAGCACCTCCCACAGTGACTCCCTGGGAACTCGGTCATACGCCTTCTCCAAGTCTACAAAACACATGTAGACCGGATAAGCGTACTCCCAGGCCCCCTCCAGGATCCTTGCGAGAGTAAAAAGCTGATCCGTCGTTCCACGACCAGGACGGAATCCGCATTGTCTCTCCTCAATCTGAGGTTCGACAATTGGCCTGACCCTTCTTTAGAGTACCTTAGAGTAAACTTTCCCGGGGAGGCTGAGTAGTGTGATGCCTCTATAATTGGCACACACCCTCTGATCCCCCTTTTGAAAAGGGGAATCAGAGCACCCTAGTTGTTTAGCTAAAAAGACACAATAACTAACACTTGTTTTTTCTACAATTACATTGATGATCAAATCGACCCATGTCTTATTGATAGTGATTAGTATCTCAGAAATCATCTGCATGTCTACCGTGAACACACACGACGGTCCAACAGCCAGTGATATGATGAGTGACACAATGATTAATAGTTCTTTATGTTTGAAACATACAATAACAGTTATGGAGAGTTAAGCTAACCCAGTGGTTCTCAAACTTTTTCTGTCATTCCCCACTTTGAACAGGTGGGCCTTTTCAAGCCCTACCTGTTCCTCATCGCTCCAATAAAATGGTGGGCCAAGCTTAAAATTGTCACATGTATCGTTCTATAACAGGGGTCTCCAACCTTTTTTAGGTTGAGAGCTACTTTCAAAAAATAAAACAAGTCGTGAGCTACTTTTACTCCTCTTTTTTTTGTTTTTTGCAGTGTATATATTTAGCACATTTTAACATTATGATATGCTGTTTGGGTCTGTGGGACCCGTTTTCAGTGTTTACTAAAAGAAAATGTATTCAATTTAATTATTTTAACCTGCTTTATTTGGGGGTGGACCTCACCTCCTCTAGGGGGGTCCGGGGGCATACAACCCCGGGAAGGGGTAAACATTTTTTTTAAATGTTGAAGTTAAATGCATCAATCTGGTGCACTTTGAGCACAACATGAATTTATGGATACAGCTCTCAACTGGGAGCTGTATACTTTTCAATAATCCAAACATCTTTAGAATATGATCACAACCAATAACAAATCATTTAAACTTGTTTATTCTTATCTTATGTTACCTAGTTAGAATTCTTTCTTTTTATGTATGCATATCTTACTAATCACTCCCCTTTTAAACTGTTTTTTTCTTCTTTACTATGCTATAGTACACATTGGAATGATTTCTTACTTTAGTTTTTACAACTAGGCTATGGTGTACTCTCTCTAGCTCTTTCACTCTCCCTCTCTGTCTCGCTTGCTCACAGAGGCTGTGTGCTCCTCCGTGGCGATGACTGCTTGCGTTAAAAAATAATAATAAACATAAGCCTATTTGTAAAGTGGGGGGACACAAACGGGATTTTGAAAAGTGTCACGGTTAAACTCCTTATGAAGTAGTGAGGTGCCGCTCCACATTGCTTTTCTTCCCGACTACAACGCTGTTGTGTGTGCGTGTGTCTGTGTGTGTGTGAGAGAGCGTTTCACATGTGTGTATGAGAGGTTTTTACATATGTGTCAGGGTTTCCGCTAGGATTTTTTCTCGCCGGTCAAATGTCCGAACAGAATTTATTTTACCGGACACATTTGAAACTTACCGGTCATGTTTCAATAATAATAATAACAATTGTGTGGCAGAGTTTCCGTTAGCAGGTAATCACCGGACTATGACCGGCTATGCTGATGTTTAAAACTCAGTTAATGGGAGTCGTTTTTATATTGCTTAAGTTTATAATCGTAACAGATCGAAATATTCAGATTTATTTTTCAACAAATGATTCCACAAACAACAAACAACATCATTATTACATTCAAAGAAACTACTTGTAGTAGATGAACTACATTATTCAAAAGTTTACATTAACTTTGAATAATAACACGGGAGAAACGGATCCTCTCTTTTCCTCCCTCTCTCCTGACAGCCCGTCAGTTTCTCATGCAGCGCTAAACAGTGGGCGGGGCTTCAGGTCAGACTCAGCAGCTGATCTGATCTCTCTCTCGCGTCCGGTTACACTACACTCGCGTTTATGTCCATATCGATCAGATCCAGCTCTCCTGATCGGCCTATAGAGAGCGCCGATCAAACTATTAAGAGTGAATATCGGCCGATAATGATCAGGCGGTCAATCGATCGGAGCATCGGACATTTTGACCGACAGGTTTTGAATTTACCGGTTTTTATTCAATTTGACCAGCTAAAAACCGGTAAATACCGGCGAACGGAAACCCTGATATGTGTGTGTGAGCAGGCTCGGATTGGCCATCGGGAGATTCGGGACTTTTCTCGGTGGGCCGCTGCCGTTGGTGGGCTGCATGCCTTCGGTGGGCCGCTGCCGTTGGTGGGCTGCATGCCTTCGGTGGGCCGCTGTCGTTGGTGGGCTGCATGCCTTCGGTGGGCCGCTGGCTCTGGCATAGGTGGGCCGTGGACTTTCACAGCACCGCTGCGCCGATACCGCATCTGCCGATACCGCATCCGCCGGTACCGCATCCGCCGGTACCGCATCCGCCGGTACCGCATCCGCCGGTACCGCATCTGCCGGTACCGCACCCGCTGCCGCAAACACCCGCCGTTACGAGGCTCCGACGGCTCTGGTGCAGCTGCGCTGTGAAAGTCCACCGCCGTTGCGAGTCTCTGGCTGTAACACTCCACTACCGCCCGCAAGGACCCAGGTTCGATTCTGGACTGAGGTCCAAAACATTTATTTATATAACTTATTTTTTTAATTTTTTTCTTGTGTGTCAGTCATCCACACCAATCAGAAGTGCTGTGCTCCACATGTACCAGCCATTGTTAATCAATCAGAAGCGGCCCATGATAGAAGGTGATCCAATCACCTGCCAAGTATTTTTGAAAGTGCCTGCCCTTTCCAAATGGCTTCCAATGGAGCTTTCCTAGATGGTTTGGTGAAACAAATCATCTGCGTCAGGTTAGTAATGCTCCATCACATGTTTCTATTACAGGGTGAGTCTTAAACCGAAGCTTGACTTTAAAGCAACCCAACGGAAGTTTCATGTAAGTTTAGTTCTTTCGCTCGTAGCTCGGGCTGCGGGGGTGCTAGAGACGGGAGTACGTTGATACGACCTTCCTACCCGGAGTTATGTCCGCATTTTACAATAAACTTCCGTTGAGTCGCTTAAAAACAAATATCGCATTTCGAATCGCAATATCTGTCAGAAAAATCGCAATTAGATTTTTTCACAAAATCGTGCAGCCCTACACTGCGCCCCACACTTTGAGAAACGCTGAGCCAACCCTTACTAACCTCTTGACATTCCTACATTTTCCAAGCTTCCAGCTCCGTGAATACAAAGAGAAGTCTATCCCAGCTGTCTCAACCCCTTTTTATAGTATGAAATAATGATTTAAACCAAACCTAGAGGAAAATTAAACACTTGAACATACATCTGCTTAAATAGAATAACCTTAAAACTATTTTTGCAGGAAAAATTTTTTTGACGTATACGTGTATATTTCGTTACTACTTTTCTGTCATATCCATCTTAACAACTATGATCTGACCTCATTGATACAAACAAACCAAAAGGAATATTAAGCTCCTTTCTATGTGATTCTCATTCCCAGACAGTTAAACTGAAATATCTCTGCATCTAGTGACAAACTTGATTAAAATATTTAAATCTGTCGATAATTAAAGCAATTGATCATTTATTCTAAATGTCAGAGAAATTGAATTTAAAATGATAAAAAACGGCGAAAAGCAGCACATCTTCACATTTGAGAAGCTTTGTGTGTAATAAGCACTTTAGTTTTTTTAGGACACTTGTGATTACAGACCCCACTGAATGTTATGGCATATGTTATGTATATATGAGTGTATTGGTTTGTGTTGGTGTGTGCGTGGGTGCAGACCTGCAGCAGCGTCCCGTGGATGTGGTTGTGTTGGGTTGTGGGTCCGGGCTCAGCAGGGAGCTCCTGCAGCAGCGTGTGCACGGTGGAGGGGACCTGGGTCACCAGCACGAAGGGGACCAGGGCCCGGGCCGCCATCTCTCTGGTCCGATACACTGCTGAGCGCCCGCATCTACAACACACGAGGCTGCACCATTAGTGTCATTCAAAGATATTTACATCATGTTACACGGATAGCTGCAATGTTATCTTTTAGTCTTGTGTTACGTAAGATTGTATTTTTGAGTTAATGGAGGAAGTTATATCGCCTTTAATTTTTTCCAGTTGGTGGTCCAGTTGATTTATTTCCCAGGAGTAACTTTTTAATGAAAAATGATTTAATAACTGCATGTATAGTGATTATCTGTTAAAATAGTTATTTTGTTCTGCAGCCACATTATGTCATGGACAAATGAGATTCATTTGGAAGTATTTATTTTGGACATTTGGTCACTATTACTGCATACATTATGTAACATCCCCCTGTTTTCCCTCCATTTTTCGTGGTTCTATTGCTTAAAGCAAAGGATCAGAACATTAAATTGCTCCCAGAGGACACACTTAAAAACATATTGAAACTATCATGGATATAATCAATATTGTGTTGTTTTTCCCACATACAGTGGGGCAAAAAAGTATTTAGTCAGCCACCAATTGTGCAAGTTCTCCCACTTAAAAAATGAGAGAGGCCTGTAATTTTCATCCTAGGTACACTTCAACTATGAGAGACAGAATGGGGTGAAAGAATCCAGGAAATCACATTGTAGGATTTTTAATGAATTAATTGGTAAATTCCTCGGTAAAATAAGTATTTGGTCACCTACAAACAAACAAGATTTCTGGCTCTCACAGACCTGTAACTTCTTCTTTAAGAGCCTCCTCTGTCCTCCACTTGTTAACTGTATTAATAGCACCTGTTTTAACTAGTTATCAGTATAAAAGACACCTGTCCACAACCTCAAACAGTCACACTCCAAACTCCACTATGGCCAAGACCAAAGAGCTGTCAAAGGACACCAGAAACAAAATTGTAGACCTGCACCAGGCTGGGAAGACTGAATCTGCAATAGGTAAGCAGCTTGGTGTGAAGAAATCAACTGTGGGAGCAATTATTAGAAAATGGAAGACATACAAGACCACTGATAATCTCCCTCGATCTGGGGCTCCACGCAAGATCTCACCCCGTGGGGTCAAAATGATCACAAGAACGGTGAGCAAAAATCCCAGAACCACACGGGGGGACCTAGTCAATGACCTGCAGGGAGCTGGGACCAAAGTAACAAAGGCTACCATCAGTAACACACTACGCCGCCAGGGACTCAATTTTCTCATTTTGTCTCTCATAGTTGAGGTATACCTAGGATGAAAATTACAGGCCTCTCTCATCTTTTTAAGTGGGAGAACTTGCACAATTGGTGGCTGACTAAATACTTTTTTTCCCCACTGTATGTTCCTCTCCCTCCTATTTTGTTTCTTTCAGTAAGCACACATCACACACAGTCTCCACTGGTGATGGTGAATGTGGCCAGTTACCCTGAGTGCAGGCTAAAATTAACCTTGTGTACAAGCTGATAGTCTTTCCTTATCCAATGTCATAACACTGCTGTAGCCGACATGAGGGAAGGACATGACCAAAAGGACCTGAATGAGATGAGAGGGCCGAAGGGGGGGGGGGGGGGGGGGTGTTAGTGCTAGTGAAGGAAAGAGGAAGAATTGATGTGCTAACAAACAGATAGCTGTAGTTCAAGGTAAATCCGCAAAAATCCTGACTGCCATTATTGCTGTTACTGTACCAGCTGTCTTCACCAGAGATAGTTAGCAAGAAGGCTAACATTACAACTGATCATTACAAATATGAACTGACTGCCAATGTGAATAATGCCTTTAAAAGACATTAAGGATATACACACCCAGGAGTTTCAATAACATACAAGAAAAACTATTAAGAGACAACGTCAATTATAATAGTGTTTGTGGTTTGACTATTTATAGGCAGTACACTAGTGAAATTTGTCCTAAATAAAAAATATATATACATTTTCTGTCAATATATTCTCTAAATGCAGGTCAGAAACCACAAAACAACTATTTTTGGAAGTTTTGGACCTAAAAAATAGCAAATAAGAAGTTAATATACATTGTAAGGCACCAATACTAATGTTTTTACTTAGGAAGTTAAAACGTAGATATTGGTGGTCACATAGCTGTTGGGTGACAACAATGTAAACAACGCAGCTTGGTTTTAGGGCTTCCTGTTGATCACTTGACTTATACCAATAAATAGTAAGTACAGATAAACTGATTTTTGCAGCGGTGTCTTCATTTTTTTTTTGGAGCTGTATATGTCCAAGATGATGCTTATGTGGAGGGGCCCTGAAGCTGTATTTGGCACAAAAGAACATTGCCTGAAAGCCTACATTTAATGCAACAAATGTGTTCCGTACATTGACTGTACAGTATGTACAGCATAGAGTATGCAGATATAAAAAAGATGGTGAAATGTGTAAGTAAACACAAATATAGAGCTATGTACATTCTTCATGAGGGCGAGAAACAAGTCAAAACTTACTGCAGCTAATAATGACAAGCTTTTAATTATCTGTAAAATAATTTCTCCAAAAAAACAAAAACTGTTAATGTAAAAGACGAGGGAAAATAAAAGAGGATCAACAAAGAAAAGAATGTTTGAAGCAACAAGTCAACAAATGCTTTTCCACCTGCTGTGAGCAAGCCACACGCACACACAAGAAATTAAAGACAGACAGCAGTATCCTGAGCTCTACACGCCTGTAAATGATATGCCACACACACACACACACACACACACACACACACACACACACACACACACACACACACACACACACACACACACACACACACACACACACACACACACACACACACACACACACACACACACACACACACACACACACACACACACACACACACACACACACACACACACACACACACACACACACACACACACACACACACACACACACACACACCACACACACACACACACACACACACACACACACACACACACACACACACACACACACACACACACACACACACACACACACCACACACACACACACACACAGGTTTAATGACCAAATGATGTCCATTCTCCACCCCTCCCAGTCCCCATGTGGGGCCCATATGTTAACTATCTGCGCTAATGTGTCCCATTGAAACACTTTTGCAAAAGGAAATGACAGTTTGGAAGGGTGTAATTTTAGCAACAGGCCTGTCCCCTGTGGGGTCACAGACTGTCATGTGCACCACAGACACTGTAGCATGCTGATGAAACAACACCAAACAGCATGTCTGTCACTGAAGAATGTTAGGAAAGGAAGTGGTGACATAATTAGGATGATTTGTCTTATTTTGCATGGAAATGATGTTGCTGAAGACATCCGTTCTTTACTTTGTTTAACATTTTAATTGTTTCATTTTTAGTCAATCTACCGTGTGGAGTATTTGAAAATGTCCTTGGTGCCCCCAGTGGCAGTATTAACAAGATACTATTATTAGTATTTAACCAGCCAGTTATATATATACCCCATACATGCGTCTTGAATCTTTAACGCGTCTTAAAAAAGGCGGTTGCTAACAATTGGCTAAATGAGACTGCTACGCTAACTCACAGGTTGAGCTAAAAAAATATGGCAATGCTCCAGCACTCTTTGATTCTGTTCATTATGGATGTATCTGTCTTTAAAAAATGTTTAAATGTAGCAATCATGACAGTAAAACATCAGGAATTTTGCAAAGCAAGGGTGAGGTCTTTAAATTGCTGGGGTTGTTCAACCAAAGGTTTTTAGGCTGAAATGGTTTAAAAAAAACTGAAGAAATTGCTCATGTTCGAGAAACTGTAGAATGGGGAACATTTGGTATTTGTGTTCGTAAAATGGCTTTACCAAGGAATCTATCAAGAAATGTTGAACGAGTATTTGACTTATTGTATCAGAAAAAAGATCTGATAGTAACGCTTGTATTAAAAACCTTTTTCAACAGATTGAATTATTTGTATATTACTACTTTTGAAAGATGTATACAGTAGATCGTTGGGTAGTTAGGAGTGAATATAAAAGCATGAATAACAATACTTTAAAAATGCTTGCAAGTTGCTGGTTTTAGGTATTAACTTGTTCTTGTCTTTCCATAGAACATAAATACAACTTTAGGACGACCATACCTTAGACCCTATTACAAAAAAGGTATATTCTAATAAGTATCTTCATTTAGAATGACCCAGAATGCAACACAAGGTACAGTATCAGTTAACATTTAGAAATTTGATCGAGGAATCCAAAAGTTCAGCAACGAAAAGAGCATCCAGAGAGCGCCGACATCCGCCAAGGCTGTTTCCAAAAGATACAAAAAAATGTGTGTGTCCGCCCCGTGATCAGGATTCGAATGCAAACTTGTATAGGCTCTAATTTGGCCCATGCTTTAGCCTTTCATCAAATCGTTTTAAAATTCTGCGAGTTGTAATCCTGATGACAAACGGAACCAAAGAGATGGCAGGGTTTGTGAGGTCAAATTAACTGAATCTTTGTTGGGAAGTACACTTTTGAAGCCTTTCTTTGGTTTACGGGCATAACCTTGCCCAAGAAAATGAGTTACGAGTCAGTGAAGACAAGAAAGGGAGTGAGGCAGGTTAGGGGAGATGCCTGGACTGGATATCACAGGACATAAATCTCTTATCTCAGCACTCTCAGATGCTTTAGATAAAGGGCAAAGAGAGAACAAGGTAGAGGGAAAAATAGAAGCTGGGAGAGGGACTTCGGGAAGGGATAAGAAATTCTCTAAAGACGTCAAGTGGTGGAATAGAGCAACCATCAATTATTAGAATGAATACATCTGCTTGTCATTGGACTCCCCCTCTTTTTCGTCATCTTCAGCTCTTCGTTATTATCCAGGCAGGTGTGACGCATGCAGAGGCCACGCAGCGAAGATATGTCAACAATCTTGCGGGGGTGTTTGGAGGATATAAAGATGCCATGTGATGGAAAGGTATAGGGGGAGGATTACGAGACATGATGCTCAGACCTGTCAACAGAAGAGGAGCCGAGCAACATCTGATCCTTGGAGGTGGCGAGTCAGATCATTTGAGGAGAGGGAAGTAGAAGAAGAAGACGGGGGGGGGTGACAGTCGCCGACCTCGTCAGACACATCCCAACACGCCTCGGGAAGATGAGTTGGGGGGGGATGGTGAAGAGAAACCAGGCTGGAGCCAAAGAAGTTACTGCGTGGCTATATTTAACATTTTCAACATGTGTGCTTCATTTGGGTGGATGTGTGCTCAGCATACCTTCTCTGACAGGAAGGGTCTGCCAGCAAGTCAGCACTCAAGCTATCCACCGTTTGGTTCTTAAAGAAGTTAAAGACTTCACTTAACGACTGATTATTTCAAATAAAGAGTCTGGTGAACGAGTCCATCAGTAACTTGGAGGAGCTGATTTCTAAGAGTTTACGGGTTCTTGACATTGCAAATGGTTCATGTTTATAGCCCTTCTGTTATCCCACTTCACTCTCCATTTGTCCCCTTCTGACCAGCATGCATTGAGGCAAACAGGATGAACATTTGGTGTCTCACTGACAGTGGAGCTGTCTAGCCCAAGTCGTCATTAAAGGTGGGGTATGTAATTTATTTCAGAAACAGTTTTTGTTATATTCCATGGAATGCTCTTAACGTCCTGATAGCAAAGAATATCTTAAATAATTTGACAATAAATACATAAAAACATTTCATCTGTGAAAGCCGTGGCGCTGTAAAAAGCATGACTGGATGGCCTACCTGCCTGTCAGCCTTCCATCTGTGCACAAACTTATCTCGTGCCCTCATTGGTCATGTGCGCGTTCGTGTGTGTTGGAGAAGGGGCTCTGTAAGGAAGTCTGAAGGAAGTGGCAGATTTTTTCCGGTTGTGTATTTTCAAATTCTAGCGCACTCGAGCTGGTTTCTCCAAAATTACCTACCCCACCTTTAAGGCATAAAACACTTCAAATAAGTAGCATCATATACATGGATGTATTAGCCTTGGTGATGAGCCTTGGTCTACTTGTCTACTGGGATATATTGGACTGTTTATACAGATTTAGTTGCTAATATCCACACATTAGATTGATGGGGGATAAAAACCAAAGACCTTGCCACAATAAATATCAAAGCTTATCTGATGCTTGAGATTCAAACAGACTGAGTTTGTTTGTTCAAGTGGATTTCTCGAAAGTTACGGTTATATTTTGTTTAAAATCTCCTCTGGGTTTCCTTGGACGAGCTAGTTGTTGGGATTGTAACATGGAGAAGTCATTTCTGATAAAAATACTTTTTTTTAAGATACCTTATTGATTATTCTAACATACATACCGACATACAGTCTCATATTAACTTCAGAGTAGCTCTAGAATCCGTGTTTACAAGGTGCAGATCTATTCAAGTCAAAATTACTACAATTCATCCTGGGGTGTTGAGCATGAACCCAGTAGTACCCATTAATATTAAGATATCCCAAAATCCCAAAACACAACCTCAGGGTGGCATAGATTCCAAAAGTTCATTACTCCTATTATTCTCTGGGTTCCAGGAAGTTCTGTAAAATATCATGGAAATACATCAAGTAGTTGTTGAGTCTGGACCACGGCTGATAACACAATCCCTCGAGCATTGCTGCTCGAGTGGATGAAAACCTCTTGAGAAACAATCATTGTGTATAAACAGCTAAGGAGCTGAATCTAATAAGTTCAGTCAGCTGTGATGGAGCAGCAGACAACACGGATGAACAAATACCCACAAGTGCTGTTATCTAAACCGTCAACAGAGCATTCCTACCTCAAGGTCTTAACCTCACCCTCATCTCCTCCAAACACATACTCAGTGACACAAACACACAACTCTGACTTACAGCACTCTCCACCCTCCTCAGCTGTAATAACTCTTATCATCATAGCCTTACTTGAACCTAAAGAAAGTAAAGCATATCCTTTGATAAGCAGTAATATTTCACCATGTGAAAACTTGTCTGGAGCTATATATTTTATATTTTTGGGAAGGGTGTTTTCGCTGATATCTTTTGAGAGGGTTAGGGTTCACCTGAGAGCCCGGGTTCACAGAGAGAGCGTAACGTGCGGTAAATCACCAACATTAGCTACAAAAATGCTGCATGTGTGTGATGTCCTCCACACTTTTTCTTTTCTTATGTATCATAGTGGAGGGCTACTGTATCTCATTTTGTAACTGTTTTGTTGTACAATGACAATAAATGAACCTTGAAATTATCGTTCCCAGTTAATAATTTTTATCCACAAAATATAATCAGCTGTGGGAAAGTGTTTTCGCCTCACCGTTTAGACTACCATGGTTTCATTCATATACACAAAGCACTTATAGGTTTTACAATTTAAGTTTTTGAAATAGCAGACCAACTCAGAAATACTTTAATTCATATTTCAGAGCTGTTGAGATGAAGGCGCTTTTCCACTGCAGCGTGTAGCACGGTTTAAGCGGGCCGGGCCAAACCTGGGCCAAACCCGGGCCACTTTTTTTTGCTTTTCCACTGGGGTAGTTCCGGCTCAGGGCTACTTTTTCACCTTTTTTCTGGCCCTCCAAAATCGAGGTTCTTACAGGGCCAACAACCGGGCTGAATATGCTAAACTAGTGACGTAAACACTCTCGACTGCTGAATGGCCAGAGAGAATCACTGGCAAGGGGAACAACTACAACAAAATGAACATATTTTAGCGTGATTTAATTGTAATACACGTTTCAAAATGATGCCGAAGTAACAACATACCGATAACCGGTCTGCAGACAGACGGCAGGCGAAAAACCATTTTAAAATGCGTGTTTTCTGAAAGGAGACCGAATCGATCAGGCTAAGCTAACGTTGTATATGCTCCGTCAACACTCACAACAACGGCCTATACAGACATAAATAAACCAGCGACTGTATCCGCCATGACACAGACAGTCTGTGGTTTGTACTTGTTTAACTTTTGTCTAGTTTCTGAACAGATATGAGGAGCTGTGAGCTCTGAGTGCTAAGAGCTAACGGCTGATGTTTTGTTTTTGTGGTTCGCATTGAAGATGACGTCACGGCAGTTTTACGTAGCATCGCTCCGCCCGCCGAACAGCCGATCGCCCCGCCTACACTGCGTTACTATAGTTACTACCCCTATTACTAAACTGTAATGGAAATGCAGCATAAAGTGAGCCTGGCCTACCAAGGCCTAACCATACCGTACTACGCCGTGCTAGGTCCTGCAGTGGAAAAGCGCCATTAGTTTAAGGTAACAATAAAGATAAATGGTTACTTAAGGCAAGGTGTGCTGATGGAAATGCAATAGGTCAAAAAGAGTAGATCAAAGAGTAATACGATAAATGTAGGAGGCACAATCTGCAGGTGCAGTAGATTAACTTGTACTAATAACATTTGTAGCGCTCTCCATCTCGGTAACGTCAAAAATGCAGGCTGTCACCACAGTTTCCCATTCGCCTGTTAGCTTCACTCCCCAGTGAAAAGCAAGGGAAGTTACGATAAAACGGTTACAATCTAATCAACCGCTGAGACACGAGACAGAACAAGCAACGAAACAGCAACTTTCTGGTGGTTTGTCTTGGTGTGCAGATACCTACAATCAGACAAAATGTTTCTTATTGTTTTAGCTAATTACCTCTATGGCCTCATGGACAGGGTTTTTGGTTTGGGTGAGTGTGAGGTAAATAACAGCAATGAAATGATGTAAGACACAAGTTCACAAAGATGCACCTGTGAAAACAACATCAACAAACACACCTAGAGAGTTTAGACTGCAGGTGTTTTGTCTTGCTGATTGTTCTATACTTAGGAGTAGTTGTGGTTCAGAGAAATGTTTGAGAGGTTTTTCATGGCTGAGAGAGCAGGTGCGTGACCCTCTTGGATTTGATAAGAGTGTTCCACACGCTAATGTATCTTTCTAACCTCTATGAGTTCAACTATTCTTGTTGATAGTGATTACACAAGGGAGGTGAGCTCTGCTGGAGAGAGCGCTTTACACTCATTGTAATACAGCTGCTCATGGAGAAGAGTCGCTGCACAGGTAACTAGGAGTATTAGGGATGCATGATACATATCGGACTGCTCACATTATCTCCAAGAGCATTGAAGGTGGTAAGCACCTTTAAAGCTTTATTTTGATCCGTTAATAAACACGCCAAAGGAGAAGAACAAAAGCAATATGCAGTAGTGAGCTAAACATGTCACAGTGTGGGCTTTTTGTCACTTTCGGAGGAAGTATGTTTTTTATTAGAACTAATTGTAAAATCACTTGAATATGTTTAGGTTACAGCTACGGAATATGAAATACTAATGCTAACCTTCAGGTGTAAATAAACTACAGGTTATGAAATGATTTTAATACAAATAATTTGCTTGTGTGTGTGTAGCACAAACCTGATGATGAAGGGCATGAACGGAGCGAGTCCCAGAGGTGAAGAAGATCCATCCATGGGAGAGGGGTAGAGTCGGCTGAGCACCAGCAGCAGCAGGAACAGACTGGGGTGAAGCTTCACCTGACCGCTATCACTAAACACACACAAACACACACAGTCAGGGTTTCTGAGTGCAACATTAATATGACCTTAAAAGAGCGGGGTGCAAAACCTGCAGTTATAGATAGAGGCGAGGTGAGACATGATAAAATACAAAACATATAGATGTCAGCGTAAAGCTAACGCAGCTCTGGAAAAATGAGGTTTAGCAACTGGTCCTTTTTCTCCATTTAAGGATACATGGGAGAGATCCAGCCATACATGTTTGATTCTGAGAGGAGTATGTTGAATACCAAAACCATCAACCAGCAAACATTTGAGATTGTTAGGTGTAGTATGCCTCCATTTGTTTATGTTGTTTGTTAGCTTGTTAACTTGAAACTGGCAGTGGGTGACACAGCATTACAATATATGTTTTGATTGATAGTGGAAGAAAGCTCCAAACGTCCACTATGCTAATGCTAAATCTCAATACTGACAAGTACCCTCAGCTATGGAGAGGTCATCATTCCTGGCAGATGAGGAATATAATATCGTTTTTAAGATGGTTTGCAGTCTCTATATGTCAGCATTGGCTTATTATACAGCTTTTAGTTTATTTCAAAGTAGCATTTAAAGAAAAATATTCAAGTTAATTAGAAGTTACTTGGATTAGTATTTGATTACATCACTTGAGTAAATTTGCTCAGATACATTCATCTGATAATTGACAAATTGTATAGTATGTGATATTTAGATAAACAAAGAAATAGCGGTTATAAACAACTGGGAAGAGAAACGTGTTTGGATTAATTCTCAGATTGAAAGAGAGTGTATTTTCCATAGGGATCACATACATTCAACGTTTCAATCCCACATATAACAGGGAGAAGTTCCCCTAAACCACCCACATTATAATAAAGTTATCTCCTCATCAGTCCCTGAGCTGAGCTTTTATACTTCCCTCTTTTTCCTCCATCCAAATCTCATCCCTGCCAACTGAGTCAGAATGGAAACTGTCAGTGTCTGCCAGCGGTTTCACAGTTTCACTCTGAAACACTCGCAGTGGAGCAAGAAGGGAGGGAGATTGAGAAACAGACAAGAAGTCCAACTACACTACAAAGTAAGGAAAATTACTGTTTGAATATCAAGTATCTAAAATGGAGAAGGGCCATGCTTTGCCTTCAGAACAGTTCTTTTCCTTCTTGTTCTGGTTTAACAGTCCAGCTGTTTGTGGGATAAATAAAGCGGGAATCAACTCCCCAAAGGTTCAGTGAGTTTTATTATCCTGGAGTAAGATTGTTTACTTTATCTTGGTTATCTTAAAAAAAAAAATCGAATTAACAGCATATTATTTATTTAACCTTTGTTTAACCAGATAAAAAAAAGCATTGAGATAAAATCTCATTTTCAATGCTGACCTTTCCAAGAAGGCTTCAACGTTACACATTACACAAACATATAAAATACAGAGAACATAACTAAGAAAACAAAAGACAAAAAAGCAGTCACTACATTGTGCACATTAGGACAGTAAGAAAGGTGCACTACTTATTACTGCAAGAGCAGCTGGTGGTAAGGACTTCAGACAACTTCAATTTAAAACAGGCTATAGAGACAAGTGCCCTCAGTTTGAGGCGTGATTGAAAAAGACTCCTTTTCCCAGCCTCAGTCCGCACAGCAGGAACCTGGAACCCTATCCAGGCACTGGATCTGAGGTTGTGAGAGTCACAAACTGGAGCAAATCTGGCACATATATACAGTGGAAGCTTTCCTAAAATGGCTTTATACATTAATAAAAACCAATGCTGCATCCTACGCATAGTAAGTGAGGACCATCCAGTTAGCCTATACAGTTTGCAATGATGAGTCCTATAGGGTGCATTTGATATATAACGCAGTGCAGCATGGTAGAGTGGGTCAAGTTTGGCCAAAACAGTGGGACAGGCAAATCTATAAATGGTATCACCGTAGTCCAGCTGGGACAGGAATAAGCCAGAGACCAACCTTTTACGGGATGAAGTTGAAAAACAACTTTTAAGTCTGTAAAGGAAGCCAAGAGTGTGTGTTGTTAGAACTTCAATATGGTGTTTGAAGTTCAGATTACTGTCCAACCAAAAGCCCAGATATTTGTAGGTATCGACAAACTCAACAGAGACGCCATCAAGGGTGTCAAAGGAAAGGTAAGAGGACGCTGACTTGCTTTGGTTTTATTACTGTTCAATAGCCGTATGGAATCAAGAAGTTCATGCTGCAGCGTGATACAATCCGATTTTGAATTGGAAACGGCCATATCCAGAGAAGGAGCACATGAATATACAATAGTGTGCATTACTTTAAGACTGTGGCTCAGTCTGTAGGGACTTGGTCTTGGAACCGTAGGGTCACGTCCCGATCGAAAAGAAAAAAAAAATGGAGAGAGCTGGTACCTGGAGAGGTGCCAGTTCACCTCCAAGGTCACTGGTGAGGTGCCCTTGAGCAAGGCACCTACCCTCGAAACTGCTTCCTTGGCGCCGGGCACCTGGCAGCCTCTCTGCTCTGCCACCTCTCCTATCTGCATGTGGTTGCGTGTGTGCATGTATATCCTCCCCTGTGTGTGTAATGTGTGTAAACACAAGTGGGGAAAGAAATGTCCCTGTAAGGGATTAATAAAGTATATCTTTTTCTTCGTTATCATTTTATAATCGAAAATGGTAAATAAGTAAATGGTACATTTTGTTTTTTTAAATGACGAGGGTGCAAGTATAACTAAACGGGACATTTTAGTGCTACCAAAATGTTGCAATTATCTTTACTGTACTGTAGAAGTGTTCATCTTTAGGAGGGAAACACAGACAACACCACAACGGGACACTGTGGTAGCCAGCTGTCAATCATAAGGTAGCCCCGCCCAAAAGAATGTCATGCTGTATTGAAGAAAACTTGAAACACGATAATGTTTACTAAGGTAATAAATGAAGTTATAAGTAGGTTCATTTTCTCATAGACTTCTATACAATCACATTTCCTTTCGCAACTGGTGGCTCTGCTGGCCATTTGAAAGAAAGCATGTTCTGCACTGGCTTTACTTACTGTATATAACAGGAAATTCATGCTTGTGTATATGTAATGGAGAATAATTTAAACTAGCTAATGTTTACCGAGGTAATAAATCAAGTGAGAAGTAGGATCATCTTCTCGCAGATGGCAACAAGTAGTCACCCCTGCTGGCCATTAGGAAGAAAGCAGGTTTGAGGCCCCTCCGCAATGGATTCACTTTATATAACCAAAGATTGCTGCTTGCTTAAAACAGCGGAACATCATGTGGAAACTATGTTTACATTGAAGGAAGCGCCTGCAGTTTTGCAGGTCTGCAAGTATGGAAGGTCTGCTTTTACGAGTGTGTGTGTGTGTGCGTGTGTGTGTGTGTGTGTGTGTGTGTGTGTGTGTGTGTGTGTGTGTGTGTGTGTGTGTGGGGCCTAGCATTACTATACTTGTGGGGACCTAAATCTGTTCCTAAATCCTCCCTTATGGGGACAAATTGGAGGTCCCCATAAGGGGAATCATTAATTTTAGAGTGAAGACTTGGTTAGGTTTAGGGTAAGGTTAAGGGTTAGGGTTAGGCATGTGTTGGTTATGGTTAAGGTGAGGATAAGTCTCCAGGAAATGCATGTAAGTCAATGTAATGTCCCCTGAAGTGATGTATACATGGTGTGTGTGTGTGTGGTGTGTGTGTGTGTGTGTGTGTGTGTGTGTGTGTGTGTGTGTGTGTGTGTGTGTGTGTGTGTGTGTGTGTGTGTGTGTGTCAGCAGAGCGATATGTCCTCTGGGCTCTGTCATTAGTCTTGAGGATCTCATAGAAGGAGACAGAACAACGGACCCCCTGCAAAAACAACTTGTGCTTTTCATTCCTTCATTCAACAGCACACACACACAGAACCATCCGCTGGGACTGACATGGATCGGCAAGATGGGAAAGATAATAGCAGGACAATTAGTAAGTGGTCTAATTTGTTTCGGGTCACAGACAGGATGTGATGTCAGAGCTGTGGTGGGGGTTGGATAGAGAGGAGTATTGCAAACATATTATGCCTTGTTGGGATACAGCTGGAGGCAGGGACATTGATGTTACGTGAGAGAGAGAGTCTTAATTTATTTGAGCTCTTCTATTAATGTCTGCCCTCTCTCCCTAAAGTCCTCAATCATCTCTAGTACCCGGGTGTTTGATGACTGGTTATTTTTGTTTGACTTCTTTTAAAGAGAGTGGAAACAGAACACTGACCTTAGGTGGTTTTATTCTTCGTTTGGAACGTAAAGAACAGGACACAGTAGCAGAGACTCAAAAGACGTTCCAAAGTAAACTAAAGCTTTAGACAGATAAATCAGCAGTTTTGTTTAGAAAATTAGGGGAAAGTACTTGGAGTATGATTTGAAAACTGTTTTATTTGGAAGTAAAAGCAGTGGCAGAAAAATGAACCTGTGTGTAGTTCAACAAATCACTGCCCATCACTTTTACACGTGGGAACTGACCTGAAATAGTTTCAGATATAAATCAGGTTTACGTGCTACACTGAGGTAAAACCATTGGGAATATACTAAAGGGAAAGTCTCCTTAGCTCTATGCTAGGAGATGCAGCATATTGAGGTTACATCTTCATTTGGTGTTTGGAAATAGCGGCCAAATATAGAAGCAGGTGGATATACAAGTTAACACGGTGCGATTGGAGGACTTACTATCGTGGCCACAGAATGGAGTTTGATCAAGTTACCAAAATCCCAACAATGACAAAAGACACACTCGGCTCGTCTCAAAAGTTCCAGCCACTAATGCAGGGGCAAGAAGATCAATCAGAACTTATACTGGTAGAAACATAGGAAGGAGATGTTAGATCTTTTGCCACTTAAACTTACAAAGAATTAGGAGAGTTATCATATCTTGCAATGATCAGGTATGACATTATTATTGCCAGTAAAATGACTTTCTGTCATAGTCTGGTGGCTAAAGAGTTAAGCATATAACAGTTTCTTTAAGGGTTAACTTTATTAATTCCTGAAGGGCAAATTGGATTGAAACCATAAATAAAGACCCAATATATACATTAACAAAGACAATATTCTCCTTGACCAAACTCCTTAAACAGAAGAAAGAAAGAGTTGTGTTCCTGTTGAGCTTGTAAAGGTTATATTACTGATTCTTTGAATGGAGCCTGGTGGCTTTGATAAGAGAATATTAATTGCATGTTTTGTGCATAAATAACTTTGTCCAGATCTCATTTATATATACTTATGACTGTGTCCAGCTGTTCATTGAGCTGGAGCTAATAAATACCTTTGACCATTGTATATACTTTTCTGGAAATGACTGTCTTTTAACCTTTATTACTGAAGAGAGAAACCAATGTGAGAAAAAAGGGTCTCAAGTAAAAACAATCGAATGGTTTATGTCAAGAAAATGTATGTGACCATTCTTGTGTTACTTTAGTGAATTGCTTCCTCATTATCATCTTGCATAAAGAATTTCAAACTGAGTTATTCACTTAAAAGTACGTAGTGTATGTGTGTACAAGTATCATGAACATAACCGGCATCTTTTGGGGACTTTTGTTGCCGTTTGGGTTTTAATGCTATCTCTAAACATTATTCTTAACCGACATGTATTTGTTTGGGAAGAACATTGGTGGAGGAAAGATGGATTACATAGTACATAATGAATAATGATGTCTACACTTAGTCCTCTTTCTGGTTCATGATCTCATTTCTGTAATCTTTCGTGAATTGTGAGCTATTTTGAAAAAGCACTTGTGCTCCATAGGACTCTGAAACCACTAACAGCAGCTCTGTCTGTGTCCTGCTGGGTATTGCTTCATGGTGCGGTCGCTGTGTTTGGGTGGCTGATGTGGGAGGTCAGACAACCGGGATCTGGTTCCGTGGGAAATGTGCGAATGTTTTAACAAGGGTCGGAATGGAGTTAGGGGAATTGTGAAAGAGCTGGTCAATTAATTGGATCCATATTAAGATAAGGCCGTCTGGGGAGCTGTTGGAAGGCTGCGATGCTTTTAAAGAGGGACTTCGGGCTGACAAAGATAAGGCCAATGAACCTCCCCACTGCAAAAACTAAATCTCGACAAGACATTTACTTTATTTGGTTGTAAAGTCTTGGTGTGCAAATGATATCTTGAGAAAGAGAAGCCCACACAAGAACCTAATCTAAGGCAATATTGCTTGATTAGAGAAAATAGCTTAAGAGTTCATAGTTCGTGTTTCCATAATCTAGCATTAAGAAAAGTTGCACCCACTTGCTTGTCCAACAAGAAAAAACCATCGCTGCTTAATCAGCTTAAGAAAACAAAAAGAAAGCTTCCGAGTATGGCTTAAGTGTAACTCAAATGAAAGCTATAATGGGATCAGGGGAGTGAGAAAAGCCATAGCAAGGGGCTGCATGTGTGTGTGGATTAAAGAGGAGGACCACCTCACCTCTCCACCGTGCCGGCAGCCGCCTCCAGCTGGGTCAGCAGGAAGGGATAGAGAGCGGGAAAACGAGTGAAGAACTCCCGGCCCGTCATCCTGAAGGGAAATATACATTTGTTAAACAGTAATAATAGAAGAGCCATTATATATGTATACTTTCAAAAACAAGGATTCTCACCACTAAAGTCCAGAAGCTCTGTTTTTAAGGCTTGTAGAACTCCCACTATAGTAGATGTTGTAAGGTGAAATATAATGTATTAAGGATATTTACTGACATCTTGATGTACAGAACAATCACACAAAGTGCCTCACTATGTAAGAGATTACATAGTGAGGCATGTTCAGCTCAATACTGAACTGTATTAGCCTCCAATGCAGCAAGTCTAAAGAAAATAAATAATGTTTACTAGTCAAACATGGGCCAGGGCAGTTTGGCTAAGACCAGTGAAAAGGGGCATAGCAGGAGTCGAGATGAGACAAACGCTTAACATCATAACACTATAATTATTCATCCGAATTTTTGCATATTTTCCCAGTTGAAAAAAACAGGATTGAAAATAGATAATGACAAGATGAATGGAGTCAGGTTTGAAATGGGGAGCAGGAGGGCTTATATCGTGGAAAGTGTCATTTGTAGTGTTTTCATGTTTTTTATTGCACTTCTATCATTTGACTTCCTTATTTCTTTTATGTTTTTACTTTATTGTATGTTGCACTGTTGGAGGAGAATGGGATTTAAGATTTTCATTAACTATTATATTGTAGATATTTTGCATATGACAATAAAGTCATATATATTGTAATTAAAACAGGCATAGTAATCTAACACAGCCGGAAGTTCACTGTATAAAAAAGCAACACTTCTCTGTAGCTTCAATTGCCGTCATGAATCAGGAGTACTGGGGGTTGATCCAACTTCAATTACAGTTCATTCAATTACCTGCTGTGATTGAATTCATATGTTTTGAATACTCTCTGTCCAAAAAAAGTGACATAAGGAGAAGCAGCGGGGGGGGGGGGGGGGGGGGGGGGGGGGGGGGGGTGGAGAGACAGACTGCTGATAAGGCATTTTTTTTTACCTAAACACATCCAGCCTTTATGTTTGCTTACCCTGAAATACAGCCAGAGATAAACTGTGTGTGTATGTACACATACTACGCCATGTGTTACCATCACAAATGCTTATGTATGTATTCTCTCATGCAACTGTAGATAAAATGACAAACTTTATATTTAACGCTGGCGGTCTCACTGCGGCAACCGCTATTCAGCCTCAGGGCCAATGAAATGTTTTTATTTAACTCTGCGCGTCTAAATCCAGCCGTTGCTAAAGGGAAGAGCTCTGGTCTGCTGAGCACATGATCTCAGGCCGGGAGCGTGCACACACACATTGTATACATCACTTCAGAGGACATTACATTGACTTACATGCATTTCATGGAGACTTATCCTAAACTTAACCATAAGCAACACATGCCTAACCCTAACCAATTATTTACCCTAAAATTAATGATTCCCCTCATGGGGACCTCCATTTTGTCCCCATAAGGGAGGCGAGTCCCCACATGTGACTGTAAACAGATTTAGGTCCCCACAAGTATAGTAATGATAGGCCACATACACACACACACACACACACACAAGCAGCAGACACAGTCTTGGTAGTAAAGTGGGTCATGTGTATTGGTTCAACCTGGATCCGACACACTCACCTCCTGTGACCCGACACACAGATTCACACACTGATAAGAGTGTGGGGATAACTGCAGCAGTGGAAGAAGTACTCAATACTACTTTGTTCCAAGTCCTGCATTCATATTTTCTTGAGGGTTTAATAATTATTCAGAAAGTTTCTTATATTATTATTTTTAAATGTAGGCTCTATGTGTGAATGTAGGTGTTTTAATAAAAAAATTAGGTAATATTTTCCATCCACATAATAAATAAAAAATGGACTAAAGTACCAAAATGAAAAGTACTTGTTAAGTGTACAGGCCCATTTTGGAATTATATGTCTGAAATTATTGGATCATGATTATTGATGCTAGATATTTCAGCCTATAATTATAAATAATTATGTATTTATTTGTTGATTTATATTTTGCGCTAGCTAATAATCTCATTCTTTAAAGTAACTAAAGCTGTCAGATAAAAGTAGTGGAGTAAAAAGTACAATATTGGCTTCTATATTGTAGGGGAGCAGAAGAATGAAGTAGCATAAAATGAAAATACTTAGTTAAAGTACCTCAAAATTGTGCAATACTTCAGTAAATGACATCCCACCACTGGATACCTGCAGATTTACACTGCATATGGGAACAAATACAGGACACAACATTGTGTGCCCCCCCTCCTCTGCTCTCTCTATGAGACTCTGCTGCTGGAGGACAAAGGTCAGAGGTCGTGTTGGAGCAGATTAGATGGGGGTAAAAGGGGTGAGGGTCACAGAGCAGGACAGAGCAGAGGGGAAAGGCCTGCTCATGTTTGTGGCCTCACAGCTGTGGCTGTATTAGGCACAACAAGTGTGTTGGAGATTAGTGTGCAGTTTCTTTCAGAATCCAAACATATAATAATGAAAGTAATACATTCCACCCGTCTCAGATGCTTTTAAATAACTAAGATGTTATGAATGTATATATTGATTTATCAAAGACAGACATCCCTTTGCTCTACTTAAGCATGTGTTCCTTTATCACCACCGTTTGATGATACTACTTTGACTTTCTGTAGGACTTTGACTTCTAAAGAGTGCTGTATTGGTATGATTGCTTAAGTTAATAAGAAGAAGAACGGGAGAGCCCAACACTCGACTTGGATTTGATTATGTTAGACTTGATTTAGACTTCTTAAATGCAATCGTTATAAGTTCTGAGAGTGTAGCTTTCCCATTCTATTTTTATTCAAAACACCAAGGTCATGTAAATATGGAGATGTTTGCATGTACGATAGCGCAAAGTGAGGAGTTGAAGCAGGAGGTAGATACAGCTTGGAGGTCGGAATGCAGAGAGCAATCCAGTACATGTATCTCATAAACGATATCAGATCAACATGGATGCACCGCGATGGAGCGGAGGAGTGTGAGCCGGGTGGAACGATAATCCAACAGCAAACAATATGCCTGGAACCATGTAACTATGTCAAATACACAGCTGAATTTCCCACAGACAGCAAGACTTCCCAGATGCACAAACTGCTGCAAATCAACTAGTTAGTGCATAAGGGAACTAGTAATGCTCCATAAAGGCTTCTTATGAACACACGGCCATGTATCAAAGTGGACAAGCTGTCACAAAGCGTTTTCTGCTGCTGGACATCACAACCGTAAAATCATGGTAATGGCAGAAACCAGAATTACAGCCGAAGGAAAAGACAGACGTCCACGATTAAGAATGAGTTGCAGCTTTGTGGCTCCTGCACGCACACTTCTGTGTTCCAGGTCGAAACAATAACATTTACTGCCATGACAACAAACATGCTACAAGGGCACTGTTGCAAAGCCTTTCTCTGCTTATCAGAGCTCACGCACCTTGCCAAAGTTATAATGAAGAGAGGAGCAGGCAAGAAGAGTGGAAATAAGTGACAGCGGTACAAAGGGAAACACAGCAGACTGAAAACACAAGTGAAAACAGACAAGATAAACAGCAGCAGCCTTGGCTTGGTTAGGAGGATTGAGAGGCCTTCAGCAGCCAATAGAAACACAACTAAGGGAACTAGACCACTTCCTGGAAAAGGGTCCGAGTCGTGTGAAACTTCACCAAGGATGATCTGTTGCTCAACAACTCACCTCTGAGCTCGATATAGACCTCATTACAACTATCATAGTACATGTACATTATTCTTGTTGCTGGATACAAGATGGAACTTGTCTGATGTGTTTACTATAAGTTCAGGTGCACAGGGCTATTGCATCTTCATATGTCCAAATAGAGTGCTGCTTGGAGGATGTTTATGTAGGCAAATCTGAAAGTCAGCACATCTCTAGTTCCCTCGACAAAGCAAATGGAATTTTTTCCATTACATTTTTTAATAACTCTGTGGCAAAATTGTTCTTCAGTGTGTTAATCTCATAGACTGTATATATAAAGGTTCATCTTAACAAATGACCACCAATTTGATGTTTTTTTTATAACATTCATTACATTTCTAGATGGTCTGATCTTGCCCCCTAACATGTATGCATCTCTGAGGGTGTGTCTCTTTCTCAAACCAGCTGAATGTCAACGTCAGCATGCTAACATACTAGTGTTAGGAACATAGAATGTTTACTATGTTCACCATCTGCGTGTAAGCATGCAAACATATGCTCACTAGAAGAAGACAAAAAGGAGTATGTCAGAGACTTTTCAATATCAGTTATTTGGTAATGCACAGTAATGTTGGAAGAATTTAACATTTTTAACAACATTTAGGATTTGTTGAGCTCCTGGCAACAAACATGGTTTTGTAAAAATAAAAAAATAAAATGGTGAAATGGTTTGCTGTTTGAGATATCTAAAACACAAACCACATTTGTCAAACAACCCTCAACAGCTCATAACCCTCTACACTTAAACCTCATTTGCACAACTATTGTTGTTTCTCAAAGTTGCCCTGTGACTCAGATGTCCCTCCCTTTTTGTTGTTACAGCGGCAGAGGAGAAGATCAGCTCCACAGACACTCATGAGCAGTGGCTTTGAGTCAAATGTGAATTTGGGCAAAGTGGTGTTACAACAGTGTCCCCCAGTGGTCAAAGAACCACCATTTGAATGCATGACTTTGTATTACCATGGCTTCAAATCATTTACGGTTGCTTTTTTTGTTTTGATGCAAACACAAATATATCATTTGTGTACATCTTTTGGTATGCAGTCTTGCGTTTCTAAACTATTTTATTTCTTAAAACGACAAGAAATGACAGTTTCATTTACAGTTCAAGATGACTTGCTTACCAAACTTTAACCAAAGTCTTTCCAGAGGTCGTTTAAAATGTGAATATTATACTTCTGCAACATCAACTGTATTTACAAAGTCCATTTTAACAACCGTATATCTCTTTTATGAACAGTCTACCTTTCTGTTTGTCCATTTCATTTCCTCTTGTGTGTTAATGATTATTTATAGCACTGGTCTGAAAAGTAACTTAATCTTTGACACAAGTTACACTACACTGTATAAAAGTGGAATCACCTCAAGGTATTCCATATGTTTCATAAGGGCCAAATCCTAATTTCTTGTTGCTAAGAACTTTTGTTGCACTATTCAGTTTGACCTTTGTTGCAAACACATGTCTGATAACCACTGGCTATGATGTAGTTTGTATTCATGGGGAGAATCCCATTGTAATGGTGGAGCGGTTTGAGAGAGGGAGAAGCAGCACACCTGTTCTTTTTCGAGTGCTCGTCCTTCCCCTTCTTCACTCCGAAGATCCTCGTGATCAGAGTGCTGAAGAGCAGAGTGGAGGAGTTCCTCACCTGGGGAACACACAAGGGGAAAGGTCAAGGGAGGATATGAGACAGGAAGAGAGAGTGTATGCGTGAATGGCTAAGTGAATCCAGTCTAAGCCCCTTCTCTATAAACAAGGAGCGGCGTTAAATGGTGGATCATGACATTTCAATTCCAAATTATTTTTGTGTGTCTTAATCTGTTTTTTTTCTTAATTGTATGTATTTGCATTGTGTCATATGACTTCTCCCTGCAGAACAAGTAGACTTGTTGTTGTTGACTTTAATTCTTACTGGACTTTAATTGAAGAAAGAAAATGCTCTGCTAATTCAGTGTATTGATACCATTTCAATTCTTCAAAATAGTCCCTTGTTTGTAACCTGAAACACCTTATAATGTAGAAGCATATCACGAAAATGCAGGGTTTTTTATTGGCAGTAATTCAACATTACTCTTATAAAAAGACAATTATGAAACGTTATCGAGATCGCAATATGGGCTTATATTTCTTAAAGGTTAAATATGTGTTCAAACACCATAATGAATGAAGGATTGTGGGGCTTTAGAGCCTTGATATTGTGTTCTATAAATAGAGACTTTTGAACATATCTCTTTGGTACAGATCCTCTTCAAAAGTCAATAAGAACATATCTTGAATCATATTGCACTTAGAATATCAGCCAAAATAATTGACTACGGGTGAGAAGGTGACGTCACGGGTTTTATCAGAAGCTGGCAAGATGTCCCTAAACCTGCTTAGAGTCCGCACAACTTGGCGCGCTAAAACTTATAATGGAAACACAATTCAGTGCAGCATGATTTGACTCAACACAGCCAAAAGACGTCATAGTGGATATTCTGTGATAATGTTAAACTTGGAAGTGGAGACTCACTGCCCAAACAGGAGAGGTGAAGCCCAGAACAGCAGCCTGCATTCCGTCTGAGACGAAGGGAATGATGTTCTCCCCCAGACGGGTGTCCCGGTACAGAGCCCTGAGGATGTTCAGAGCGTGGACCTGTAGAGAGGTAAACGGATCATTTAACCAATATTCAACAGTATCTTGAAAGCACCACTTGATTTAACGTTTTAATCTTGTTTCCATGCTATTTGGTTACAGAACATGTTGACCTGTTGAGCCCCGAGCCTGTTTTTCAGGTCTCAGGCTCGAAAATAACATTAACAGAACAAATGACCATATCTTCCCTTCTAAAAGGGTTAAAGTAATAATCGTTTTTCTCAAAGCAAGGTTACATCTGTGAGTTGGATGTAGAAGAGTCAGAATCAATATAGATGTTTTTATTTTAAAGTAGATTCAGATTGAACATCGTAAAAAACTTTAAATTATTGTGTCTGTCCAAAAAAAACAACATCAAGCTGCCATACACTCTGGAAGCTATCATTAGCAGCTAATATGAAAACATAAAAATTGAATTATGGATTATCAATAACTTTTTCAAAGTGACAGACACATTGGATGAACCTATGGATTGACCTTCAGCCGCGTTGTTCTCGTTTTAATGCCATTGAACACGACTTTTGATCAGAATAACAGCTAAGGTGAGCATATCTCCGTGTTTTGCTACGTCGTGTGTTGTCTGGTTTTGCTTCTCCTGTCGCGAGTTCTGATCGCTCAGTGATGATACTTATATTTATAGAATCTGTGGAATTTCAGCTTGCTAGCAAAGCTCGTTTGTGCAGATCCGATAAGTATATCGATCGATTTATACCTAGAGTTCTGTACTAAGTGCGTCAGCATTTTTTCACTCAGGGCTCATTTAGACGCTTCTTGTGAGACTTGTGTTTTGTTTCGGTAAAAATTGTTCATATCGTCAGTTAGCTTAGTTTCTTCCCGTTAAGTGAGGATGACACATTCATAGTTTACTAAATTTTAAGAAGCCCTGAGACACAGTTTTGTAAACAAAAAAGCCTGTTAAGCTCCGTAGACCCTTAACAGGTTAAAGGCACCTAAGGGTAGGTCAAAGTGTATGAGGGATTAAAAGATCTTAAATCAGTCACAGCAGCATTTTTTCCCAGGTAAGACCGGACCAGACAAAGGACTCATGCATGAGCTGCTGGGGGGGGGGGGGGGGGGTGTCAGACCTGAGGCACGGTGGAGCTGTCGGTGGTCCTGTTGGTGGAGGGCATGGCCAGAGCAATCAGTTCTCTCATGGTCAGTTTCAGCAGACTGCAACTGGACAACTTGGGCTCAGAGGAGAGCAGGGCCTGCAGAGGGAAAAATAAACACATTAAAACACAATATTCTCAGTAATTACCGTGTAACACACTGCATTTTCAAAACGATAAAGCAGAGCATCATTGCATTATCTTTCCTTGTCAAAATCTGGTGCTCTTTTACCAACAATGCAATTCTGAGATTTGCATGAAGTCTTCAGTCTTCATTGGTCCTCAACCAATGATGCCTGAAGTGGAATACATATTTATTTTGAGATGGAAGTGCCATTCCATTTTATTAAACCCAAAGAACTACACAATTCCGTGAACTCAAAGTTTTGTTTTACTTGAGGATATAATTGTCTTTTTTATGACAGTAAGCAGTTTGAGCAATGTTACATAAAGTGATATACCCCTTGTTAACAGTTATTACAATATACTGTATGGTTTGCCATTCATTTATATAATTTGTATTCCCATTAGCCTCAATACTTTAAGTTACTTCTTACTTTTGTTCTTAACTTAAAGAGTAGACCTCTAATCTCAACTGAATCAGGCCCATCAGTGGTATTTTATGACATAAAGTCACAACTATATGATTACATAAGTTTGCTTATGCTAAAGGCTCCACTGAATGACATCATCTGGATGTGCCGGCCGGGAGTTGAGAATGTGGCAGCAGAAGGTGACAGCAGTTGGCTGCTGTGTGAGAGGAGTCTGTGAGGGGGGGGTGATGGGAGCCAGCTGTGTGTCTGGCCTGGGTTATGGTTAGGCCTGGGAGGGATGCAGGAGATGGAGCAGGAGGAGGCAGTCTGGATCTGATGAACTCTCGGGTGGAGGAAGGTTTCCCGGATCTCACTCCGTCTCTCTGTGTGAAGGAATGCAGCCGACGCTCCGCCAAGTTCAAATCCTGCTTCTCCACGAACGCTTTCCTCTCTCCCTCCCCATTATCTTCTGTCTCCTTCACCCCCCTCTTAAATCCCCCATATGGGTTTTCCAGAGGTGGGAAGTAACCAAGTGCATTTACTCAAGTATTGTACTTAGGTACAATTTTGAGATATTTGTACTTTAATTGAATATTTCCATTTTATGCTGCATTGAACTTTTACTCCACTACATGTATTTAATACCTTCAGTTACTTTACAGATGTGGTTTAATGATGTGAAATATAACCAAGTGTTAAATCAGACTTTAGTTCCACCTGGAGTAAATCCACAAGCTACCCTGCAGTATACAAAGTCATTCAAACTAGCTGCACCTTTACCAGCTTTCAGAACACTTTAATGATCAATCATTATAAAACATATCATATATTATTCTGAAATGGACCAATCTGCACAATGACTACTTTTACTGTCGCTACTTTAACTATATTTTGATGCCAATACTTATGTACTTTTACCTGAGTAACCTTTTGAATACAGGACTTTTACTTGTAATATTCCTACACATTTTGGAGAAACCAGCTCGAGTGCGCTAGAATTTGAAAATACACAGATGGAAAAAATCTGCCACTTCCTTACAGAGCCCCTCCTCCAACACACACGAACGCACACATGACCAATGAGGGCGCGAGTTTGTGCACAGATGGAAGGCTGACAGGCAGGTAGGCCATCCAGTTACTTGAGTTACTAAAATGATTGGTCGTGCTTTTTACAGTACTACGGCTTCCACAGATGACATTTTCTTCAGGTTTTTTTGTCAAAGCACTTCAGATATTCATTGCTATCGGGATGTTAAGAGCATTCCATGGAATATAACAAAAAGTGTATCTCGAGCCGGTTTCTCAAACTTACCTACCCCACCTTTAAGTACAATATCTGAGTACTTTTCTGTGTTCTGCTTTACTACTCTTCTTCTTTACTTTGCAATATTTCCAGCTAGACAACAGGGATGTTTAAGGTTTTTATCAAGCAGAGAAACTCTTAACAAGTCTGCAAATTTAAATTCTGATATTTTATTTTTATTTTGTCATCTACCTTTTTTCTTACTTGTTTTATATTTATATTTATTTGTAATGCTTATTTATTGTATTTGTGTTTTTAAAAACAGCTTTAAATAGTTATATTGTTGCTCTTATTTTCAACTTAATCCCTCTTGCTGTGTTTATGTATTACACATCAGAGCACATTCCCTGTATTAGCGAACCTACTTGGCAATACACTTGATTATTAATTGCATAATGTTTCAGAAATAATCCAGAAAAAGCGTGTTGCTGAAGTTTTCAAGTTTCAGAAAGGTACAGACTTTTCAAAATCAAGAGCCCAAATCTGGCTAAGCAGAAGGGTCAGTGATGTCAGCGGTGCCGCCATCGTGCGGTTAACCGCTAGAAAGAGCCGCCCTCTGTCTGAAATGACTGCTATGATAAAACATGAACTCACGTCTACTTTAATATCAGTAATCAGAGGAGGGGGGGGGGGGGGGGGAGCAGCAGCTGAACAACACTCTGAGTCAGTGGAGTGTTGAGGTAGTCACAGATTACAACACATTGTTAGATGTGAGGGGGTCAAGCAAAGGACAGTGTGTGTGTGTGTGTGTGTGTGTGTGTGTGTGTGTGTGTGTGTGTGTGTGTGTGTGTGTGTGTGTGTGTGTGTGTGTGTGTGTGTGTGTGTGTGTGTGTGTGTGTGTGTGTGTGTGTGTGTGTGTGTGTGTGTGTGTGTGTGTGTGTGAAAAGAGAAAAGAGAAAAGAAGGCAGATGGATTAAGAAACTCCATGTACTTCCAGCATGAGTGCACCAGTGGCATGCCAAGAACCGTTGATTGCACTTCTTTTAGAAGTAAACAGGAAGACACACAAACAGTATTTATATTACAAAACTTCTCATGTTACAGTTCAGACTGGATAAGAATTTCTCCTAAATCCAGAGACAACATAATAAATATAAAGCTGGCAACACTATATTTTTCTAATGTTCAGGTTCATGTCTCCATGCTAATGTTCAGAAAGCTCTTTCTTTTTCTCATACTGCCTGTGCTGCAGCACCTCTTTTCACCCTCTGTCTGAAACCAGAGCCCAGTCTGCTCTGATTGGTTAGCTGGCCAGCTCTGTTGTGATTGGTCAACTGCCTAGAGATGTGTCAGAAATGTCACGCCCCATAGCCTATCATGTACAATGTGTTTTAGCGATAGCCAATAGAGGCGCTACTGCTGTATATTGTGATGTCACTGTGTGACGAGAGTAAACAAAGGAGTCCAATGGAGGCGTTTCATGCAGGGGGGGGGGGAACCCCCTCTGGCATGAACATTGGGATTGTAGCCTCTGCAGATCATTTGCATGCACACAAACCTATAGAACACACTGCAGGAAATAGAAACCCCCACAATGCATAGAGCCTCTTTACAGGCCTAGTAACAAATCAGGCAGCAACCAAGAAATGAAACATCACCACAAGATCACTAACAGCAACAAAGCATCACTGTGTGCAGATGGTTAGATTCACCAACGGTGAGCAAACCAATGTGACCGTCAGTCCTACACACTCTGAAGAGACTGAATCAGAGCAATGTGCTTTCCACTGACCAGAGTCTGCATCTCCTGCGTTCTGAAGTGTTTACAAAAAAAACTATATCCCCTTGCAGCTCTTCAAAATCCACAGCGTGAGTTCACTTTCAAAGCGCAGATACTTTCCCCAGTTGTGAAGCTTACACCATGTTTACCCACCTGGATGTAGAAGGGTATCCCCGCGCTGCGTCGTGTGGCACACAGCTTTGACGACGGGTCGCTGGATTTAACCTCCTCCAGAACCTCCGAGAGCCAGCGGGCCGGGAGCTGCTGCAGGGCCGGACTCCCACTCCTGACACACAGAAACACACAAGAGTCATTTTACACATGCTTGCATTCAAAATGTTTTTGTCTTAATGATCACATTAGAAGATTCACGATGAATTCACGCATTCAGGTTATAAATAGACTTATTCAATAAAATAAATTGAGCCATGGTAGCAGTTTTAAGCTATTATTTTGTGCATTATCATACACGAGTGCCCTTTTTAAATATATAATGTAAAACTTCTGAATTATAATGTTACTTTGTTAGATGACCAGAAACAGAAATAAACATCCTTTGATTGACGGTCTTTAACGGCTTCATATGGTCACCTGTAGTGGTTTGTGCATAGCGTTCAGGTTCTCTGCCAGAAGCTTGTTGTTAACTGGATGAAGATTTTTAGTTTGCGTTTGAATCTTAAATTATAAAAAAACAAGCTGAGCTAACGTTAGCAACAGTTTGGCTTGCAGCTCTTCAGGAACTTTGTCCGTCCACTACGCAGCGTCGGAGAAACACACATTTTTAAAGTAAAACTGCTTTTTTACCAGTTTTATTCACCTGGTCATTTTGGTTTACAGAGGAGAGCATTCTGGATCATTTGTCTCCCAGTAAATGTATAGATAGAGCTAACAGGAGGTTTCCATAAAAAGAATGCTGCAGTTTAGAAAGTGTCAGATTCATTATGAAAGGCATTGCAATTCACTTGATTAGCTTTCACTTTGATGAACAGACAGAAGTTTCCCGATTCTGATGTTACCATCACGTATTCAATCCCTGCTGTGAACTTTGTTACACATTTCCACTGGCATCTTAAAGACAAAGCTAAGAAGCAGGTCTGGCCAACACACAGCCACACCTGCCAGAAACAGCTCTGCGCTGTTCTGTAGGAAGCAGCTGTTTAGAGAGCCAGTGGAGCGGAGAGGACAAAGTAAAACAATCCAACGTGGAGGAAAGAGCGAGGGGGGCTGCGCTGCCACACACACTCCAGGGCACTTCATGTGTACTTCATCACACACACTTGACACAACAGGGACGCCACACACACAAGAGACTTCCCCATTGACAAACAATAGGAATAAACTGTAAACCAGTTATTCACAACAAGGGGTACTTTAACCCACAGGGTACTTCTGTAGAGTCACAAATCACTGGTGGAAACAGCTCAAAGTCATGGATAAATGGTTAGAATAGTTATCTAAAACTAACAACAAAAATGGTTGAAAAAAGAAAAGTAAATAGTAAATGGTTTTAAAACGTAATGTTCCCCGGGCGCAGTACATAATGGCAGCCCCCTGCTCCTGACACTAGGATGGGTCAAAGTTAAATGAAGATAAAGTGAGAACAAGACACGCAGTGAGAGTGCAAACACAGTGGAACACATTAGAGCCAGATCTCGAGGCAGAGCATCAAACGGGCCACAGTTAAGCACCCCGCAATCAACACCCCATAACCCAGCACACGGCCTGCATACCGAGCACACACTGCTCTTCCCCTCCTGAAAACAACACACTCACATCCACACATGCCCGGAGCAGGACACACACACTGCCTGTGCTCCTCCACACAACCACCAGAATGTCGTCTCGTTTCACAACACACACCGCCAGACTGGTTTCTGTTGGACAACAAAACAAGAGAGTTCTGTTTTAACTGCTCAGCGCTGGGTGGTTCAAAGTCAACACGTGTGGCTGTGACGGTTTTGTGGTTCGTCACCTGCCGCGGGGCCGAAGACATCTTCCGCAACTTGGCGGTGAGGAGGGAGAAACAGGGAGGTAGAGGCGGGAGAGTGAGATTATTTCATGTTGTTGTCAATTAAAAGTTTTTTTCTCTTTCCCTCAGGAAGAGAGTAGTAGGATTCTTTCCATCAATAGCACATGGATGGGGAGTGTGAATTGGAATGTGTATGAGACTAAAGTCACGTTTAATGTGGAAATGAAATAATGAAATATTAGTGTTTTACGGTGTTTTTTTTCTTTCTTTTTCCACACACAAACCAATAAATCTGACTGAATATTTCAAAATGACACGTAGTTAAAGGAGTTTCCCAAGATTCTGATAAGATTATTAATATCAATCTGATCTGTGTTCAACAATTATGAAGCCACGGCCTGTGTGCTGGCTAAATTAGCCTAGCACAAAACAGTTAGCCTGTCCTTGCCTAAATAGTGATGTCACAAATCGACTAGTTTACGAATACTACTATACTTTGGCATGTACGATACCTAGTCGATTGACTTATTCATTGGTGTTGAAAAAAAAAAACTTGAGGTAATGCGTAGCGTAAGCTTTTTACTTCGTGCAATTGCATTCATGTTAAAAAGTGGTGTCAATATACTGTATGGAGATGACCCTGCTGAAGGAAACATGTAAGTATCATAAATGTGTGTTAGCCAAGAGTCTTATTTCCTGCAATATTCTAAAATCCAATGAAAACAATCCCAGAGTTTTTAGTCAAGGGAGTCCTTGCGATGCTAACTACAAAAAGTTTGTCATCGCTGTACCACTCTATTTTATCAGCTGGTTAATTTTTCTCATGCCGTGCGTCTGTTGGCCGTCCAGAGAGCTCCGTATGATGAATAACACCTATTACAAAGTCTTGACGTAATTAAGTCAATTATCCCTGAAGAGTGATACTGACAGGACCCGCCTACGCGCTAATAACAAGGCACACTGACACTCTGTCATGATGGGGGCTAATGCCCTCAGCCATTCAGCGGTATTACCTTTCAGCCCTTTGCCCGCAATGTGAACACACACACACACCTGCAGAGCATCTCAGTGAGGCGTACAAAGCCCACATAAGCCAGTTCAAAGGCGCCACGATGACGGGACTGCAGGAGCTGCCGACGGAAGTACAGACCGACCCCCTCCACCTATAACAGAGACACAGAGAGGGAATCAGAAACTCAACTACAACAAGAGCAATACTGTCCAAGTGTGTGTGTGTGTTGTGTGACTCTATTCTCCAGTAGAAATGGATGTGTCCATGTATATGAAATAACAGCAGTTCAAATGATATGACATGTAAGGTTCCTCCCCACATTAGAAACGTGCAGGAAGTGAGCATTGCATCAATAAAGGTCAAGAAAGCGAATTGTAGTGTTTGTCATTTGTTTGTTGTCTTTATTGGCAACAAGTGCACTGTCCAGGCATTTCTGAGGTGCCCTTGAGCAAGGCACCAAACCCCCAACTGCTCTGGCAACCAAAACACCTGCAGCCTGTTTGCTCTGACAACTATACCGTGTATAGGTCCAGTCCAATTGACCCTCGGGGATACATAAAAGATGCTCTTCTTATAGAGACATAAAGCATCCAAGGGGCATTTTACCCAAACATCTAAATACCTCTTACTGTACCTGTAGTGCGATGCATACATCTGTATTGTTTAGGTGTGAGTTGCAGAGGAATAATAGAGATATTCGCCTTGAAATATCTGCCTTGTCTCCACCATATTGAAACTAGACAGCATGGGCTTATCGTGTTTGAAGGGCCAAAAGAAAGCATGATCCTACTTATGGACAAGAGGCTCTCCTGAGCTAGCCCTTAGTGTTTACATCCTGTGCCATCACAAGCCTCCTGTCCATGAGTATATGCATGCTTCCTGTTGAGAATTATTCCACTAGTACAATGAAAACAAAGCATCTCAAATAAACCACTCTTTGTAGCCTTTGAGTTAGTGTGTGAATCATTTTGTAAAGTCAAGCAATTCAATCTAAACACATGCAATAAACTTAATGCAATGGCAAAAAAAAAAATCCCCACCCCTGTAAATGACCTCATTCCATTCATGGTCAGTCAAATGCATACAGTAGTAAAAGTGAACAACTTCCCTTAGCAGCTTAGTCATTAAGACATCAAATGGTTCATTGTCTCCAACTCCTACATTCCAACTAAAAGCAGAGCAGTGGTGTGTGTAAAAGAACTGCATCATCTAATCCCACTATGGCCTTTTCTCTATTTGGCAAGAGAAGTGAAGCTGTAGCCCCGGTGACACTCGTGTTTTAGAGACACAACTTAAGTTTTCAGCCAGTAAGCATCGAGCATGTCAAGCGTGAGAGCGGCATGTCAGTAGCGTGACAAGTGTGTTCAAAAAAGGATGCTGAGACATCCACATAATGGCCACTGTCAATAAAACCATCACGTTAGTAACAGTGTTAGCGACATTATTCTAACTATACACACACACATACACAACTCAGTGTGTAAACTGGTGAGTGTGTTGCAGGTGAGGCGGCAGGGCGAGGCGGACGCAGAGCTTCAGTGCCCTGTCATTTGGGCTGTGGTATCACCGCCACCACAGAGGCGGCCAAGCCTCGTCTTAGTCAGGGGTGGCATGGAGGGCAAAGGGAGGGGTGGCACGGCCCAGATGCAGAAGAAAAAAATCCCCAAAACAGCTCCTTAGGGGATGTGGGGTTAGACACAACATCTAAACATACACAGACGGAGGCCCGCAGATGAACCGGGAGCCAGTCACTGGAACACTCAGCCAGGAGCCCTGATGTCACTGGGTGATAGAACAAGGATGCGAGACAGGGAGTTTATAACATGGTAGTGTAAAGAGAACTTGATACGGCGTTGGAAGTGGGGTCTCGTTCATTCATACGAAAGTTGCTCACTGGCACATGAAGCCAAAATGGCCTTTCTATCAAGAACAATAATATCCGGAGTGGCGATATTTTTGCATCTTTGGGCCCACAGAGCATGCGCACTTTAAGCCCCGCCTCAAATCTGCTCCGTCATAGCAGTCTGGTCTGTAAGTCAAGTCTTTTTGGGCCCCAATGGCTTCACGGACTGACACAAAGTGATGTTCCAGTATATGGAAATTAAGACAATTGGCTTGAAATGTTCTTACTAAATACGTTGGTTTATTTGAAGAAAGGAGAATGTGCTGAAACAGAAAAAAATAAGGAAAATAATGTGTAACCAAAAATAGAAAAGAAAAAGAATAAACTAAAATGTAGGGCTTAGGCAGCCTGTTTCTGGCCACATGACTGGTCAATAAACTCGACTGACCAAGCAGACTTAAATTGCACTAACTTTAACACCAAAGTATTGCTTAAGTAAACCACAGCCATACCAAGCCCAATGACTTGTCACATTGGTGGACAGAGTGGACTCCCAGCACAGGCCTGACCTCACCAGGGTAAAAATGGCAGCGACAGTCACCGTTAGATGGCCCGTGGCTGCCGGGCTTCAGACCGCTGCGGTGCTGAGCTGGGCCGAGCCGGGCCTATTTAAAGCCTCCCCTTCAGAAGGTTCCCGTCTGAGTAACTGTTTAAAAAGGGCCGAGCAAGCTTCCTGGGGGAGGTTACAGGGGGGCTTTATTTAGACGTCAACTTCCTGTTTGCAAACGTGCCTGTTTCCCAGAAAAAACTGTGCAGAGAGGGAAGTTTTCCCAAGACTAATTACATGTATATGTATGGCTCGGGGTCGTGATCATAATAGTTCACTTCTGGCTGACAGACAGCTCGGATCGTGTCTGTTGTTGTTGCTGCAATTTGAATTGTGAAGCTCTGATCTATAAATGGTTTATCAACTTTTCTAGACTAAGTTTGGTAAATATGTCGATGTGTAAAACGAAATGTATTGACAGTTAATTGGAGTTAAAGTATATGTATTTCATCATGACTTGCAACTGTTATTTTTCTGATATATACAAATCAGTCATATTCACTTATTTAAGACTTGATTAACCTTCACCCGTGGGAAGCAAGTCACGCATCAGTCAAAGTTGTGGACGAGTTTCTTTAAACCAATAGAGCAGAGGGTTACAGATCCAAAAAAAAAAATACAGTAAGTACGGAGTGCTGCTATAACAACGCAAACTTCCAGACAAGTTTACATTTTTATAAATATGGGCATTTTCTCTTATGATAAGTCAAATTGGGAAATCGATGTTTTGCCTGATATCACTTCTAATTTACTACCTAATTATCTTATGTTTGTCTTTAGTTGTAAAGACCCCACATTGTATTAGATGTAGGGTCTATCTTGTATGAATCACCATCATTTTGCTCAATCTTTATTTTTTATTATAAATATATTCTTTCTAGTTTTTCATTTGCAAATACAACCATACACACATGTGTACATTGCTTTTAGGTAAACCCATTTTTAAATCTGCAGCCACGCTGATAGAATTGTGTCCAATGAGGGTGGATTGATAAACCATGATGTAAATTGCATCCTTTTAAGGAGTTAGGGGGAAACATGCTCCATCTTTATAGATTTTTAGAAGTAGAATACATAATATAAACAATCCTTTTTTACACTGTGAGAACCTTAGACAGTTATCTTAGGGGCCGTAAAACTCACTTTTAGAATGGTCTAAATATTGTGCACTAGAAAGCAAACACAGAGCTATGAGATACAAAGCATTGCTATTGTGTTCATAGCAGAGTGTGTTTCTCTCTTAGTCACCTCTGTGTAACCAAGGCTCCAACCGACCCAGGCCGAGCTATGTCAAATAAAAAACCAAGCTGTCAAAATCCAGCTGACCAGCCACTCTGGTGGTCTGTCCCACTCGTACAACACACACACACACACAGAGTACTGTCCTTTCAGGATTTCAACGTGTTTTTCCTTCCTTTTATCTCAGCCGTTGTCCCTAAATTGTATGGTCAACAACAGACGAATGAAGTCATGAAATAAATAAATCAAATATAACCATTTACACCCTCCCACAATTGTAGAGTGAAGCCGTGATGGGGACTTTTTGTAGGCAAGGGCTTATTCGAAACATATTGCATGTCACTTTGGGAACCTTTTGTCAGTATCACTCTGAAGTGATGATTTACTTAATTACATCACGACTTGATAATGATGATATTCATCACATGGAGCCTTCTGGAATGCCAACAGAGACGCGTGGCATGAGAGAAATTAACCCGATGATTTAAGAGGTACAGTGATGACGTTTTTTTTTTTTAGGCATACACTGAAGTTAGCCTTGACAAAAAACAATGCAATTTTTCCTTTCTGAAGTATGGCAGAACATAAGATCTTTGGAAAACAAACGTTTATGGTAATTACACGGTTTGTTCAGCAAAATAATCTTAACAATTAACAATTCCAAATTGGTTTATGTCACCACGCTAAGCTAATGGCAGCTAATGTTTGGTTGTTGACGAATAGTAATTTTATTCAGACACTTGTTTATTCAACTGTTGTTTTTAAAAGACCAAAAGCTTCTGACATTCACGAGTGGGCTGTTAACCGTATGTTGTAGAACAAGACTTCAGACATCTGACCAAAAACTGTTGGCTTTGTAAACAAGGTAAGGAGAAGTTTTAAAACGGCAACTGATTTCTGGGTTTTAGGACTCATTCCTGAACCACTCTATTCCTGTTGCCTTGGTGCTACCCAGTGACAGAGACATCTGCACGGTTGCCAGGCCAACAAGGATGTAAAACAGGATGCTAGCTGTGGGCCGCAGAAGATGTTGTGTGTTATGAACTCTAACACACACACACACACACACACACACGTCTGCCCATCATCACTGTGGTAGGGCAGAATGACTGTGTCCGCAGAAGCCTCGCCAGACCCAACTTTCCAAACACTATTGGAATCACCCCACTGAACGTTAATGCGAACACACAAACACACACACTTCTTGCACATTCTTACACAGAGCGTAGAACCGATGACAAGTAAAAGAAATAGAAATGCCGTAAGTTCAGAGTTTCCTCCCGTCCACGTGGTCCTCAGCTTGAGTTTATTAAATCATCGGTTATGTAGGAAAGTCGATTGCCATAGTTACCACAGCTGACATCCATAATATCACCGTCAATTATCTCTGCAGGACGCTGCAGGAAAGGAGTCAATACTGATGTCACAACCACAATTACAGTGTTTTATAGGGCCCGATTACATTCAGCGTATTATTGTGTCCAACTGCTTTATAGGGTATAATGAACAAATTGAGGACATTTTATGGAGCATGAAACTGAAAAACTCATTGACAAGTGTAATGTGCATCACTGAGGCCTATGGGTTTCACATTCATGCACTTAAGCCAGTTTAAATGACAGACAAAAATGAGTAAAATATGGATTTGTGGTTGAAATGTAGCAGCGATATAGCTGAGAACATGGAAAGAAGTCAAAAAGTAGGCAATTTGTTCTCATTAAATTGAGAGTGCAACGTATTAATACGATTACAATGCGATCTTCGTCTTACTGCATGATGACAGACAATTGGTTTAACATAGCTTTAGTGATGGATTCAAAACATTTGAGCGTCTGCTCTGATTGGTTAGCTGGCCAGCTCTGTTGTGATTGGTCAACAGCTTAGAGATGTCCCGCCCCTTAGCCAATCAGGTACAATGTGTTGAAGCTGTAGCCAATACAAGCACGACTGTTTAGTAGTGATGTCACTATGTAACCGAAGTAAACAAAGGAGTCCAATGGAGGCGTTTCAGGCAGGGAGGGAGTGTGTAGGAGAGAAACTCCTTCTGGAGGGAACACAGATTTTAGCCTTTGAAGAGCATTTACATGCACAAAAAGCTTTATGACACACAAAAAAAGGGAGAACCCGAAAGAGCCTAATAGGGCCTCTTTAATCCAGCCAATTGTACAACAGTGCTTTGTTTGTACACAAAAGCTATTTTTATATCGTTACAAATACGAACAGGAAATAATGTGAAAGCCATTTTATGAATAAGAAAAACAATACAATGCTCAGCCTGCTGCTTATCTTCTAGTAAACAGTGTAATGATTGTCTTTGCACACATTCCTGATAGCTTCATCACACAAAACAGACATTCAGTACAGTGTGATACTTTCTCTCTGAGAAGTGTAAATACATGCTCAACAGGCAAACACAAACACCCCGTACGCAGACAAACACAGCCTATGTCTAGTGCCCTTGTTATTATGGACGTTCACATGCTGAAGCACTCAGACAAGTATTCCTGTGTGAGTCTGTCTGTCTGTTGTGTGTGTGTGTGTGTGTGTGTGTGTGTGTGTGTGTGTGTGTGTGTGTGTGTGTGTGTGTGTGTGTGTGTGTGTGTGTGTGTGTGTGTGTGTGTGTGTGTGTGTGTGTGTGTGTGTGTGTGTGTGTGTGTGTGTGTGTGTGTGTGTGTGTGTGTGTGTGTGTTGTTTAAAGTGCCCAGTGTTTTCTTGCTGGTGGTGGAAGTGATTTGGAAAGAATGCAGTGGAAAGGGAGGGGCGTCGCGGCCGTTAAACCAGAAGGGTCGGGCCTCACATGAAAGCGCAACGCTAACAAGGGCGGATGCTAATTGAAGAGCCTCCCAGCGTGGTGTCACAAACACACAACCACACACACACACATTCACATCATTCTTTGCAACAGAACATATACACATACGGTCAAATGAATGATGCTTTTAAAAGAAAAAGGGAATACTAGGTTTGTGTGTGGATATAAACAAATCTCATGCCAGTTTTTTCTGTCTGATTGTCTTTGTATGAGATCCCTCGATATGGTCATGGTGGGGGGGGCCAGCTTAGCTTCTTAGCAGCAAACTGCCACAGCCCAGCTGTCATACTTTGGTTAGCCTTGTTAGCCATCCTATTCCCAAAATGTGACTTCAAAGCAGCTAACACGACCAACATACAACATACATACACTGTAGGGAGCAGAGCTGGGGCTATTTTATATTTTAGAGCATCATTTAACATATTACTGTGTGGATTATTTTTTTCAAGTAACATGAGGCCAGGGCACTAAAACTGAGTCTTTGCCCTGATGTGACAGGATTTGACGATGACAGTGATGAAATAAGCTATTTTTATATAGATCCATCACATGTGGACACAACATGTTGCTTTAAATGAGGACCGTTTTAAGCTAGTGAATTGTGACATCCCTATTGTACAAATACTGAATACAAGATAACAATATCCAGCCAAGTCTTTTTACAACATTATCGGGTAGAAATATATATTGCTTATCCAAAGTAAATGGGTGCAGTGATACGAACAGCGCTTTAGTAAAAATGGTTTTGTACCAAATTAGCATTAATAACGCAACATTTTGTCTTAAAGGGGACCTATTATGCTTCAATGTTCAATAAACCCTCTATTTTCTCATACTGCCTGTGGTGCAGCACCTCTTTTCTCCCTCTGTCTGCTCTGATTGGTTAGCTGGCCGGCTCTGTTGTGATTGGTCAACCGATGTCCCAACCTTTAGCCTATCACGTACAATGTGTTGGCACGATAGCCAATAGAAGCGCGAGTGTTACATAGTTATGTCACTATGTTATGGAAGTAAACAAAGGAGTCCAATGGAGGCATTTCAGGCACAACCATTCAAATGCACAACAATATATATAACACACTACAGGGAAGGGAAACCCCCAAAAAGCATAAGTGGGCCCTTGTATGTTTGCCTTTGTGTGTTTACTTTATTGCATTCAGTTTATATAACATATTTAAAATGAAATCTCCATAATTATAACCATTTATCACTATTATATACAACTATTTGTTTTAGTATACGGAGGACTGGATTGCATCCACCACTATTAAAAGAATCCAGAATACATTTAAATCGAATTGTTAGATACTGAAAGATTCACACAACAGTAGATCTCAGGCTCAACACACACACACACACACACACACACACACACACACACACACACACACACACACACACACACACACACACACACACACACACACACACACACACCACACACACACACACACACACACACACACACACACACACACACACACACACACACACACACACACACACACACACACACACACACACACACACACACACACACACACACACACACACACACACACACACACACACACACACACACACACACACACACACACACACACACACACACACACACACACACACACACACACACCCACACACACACACACACACACACACACACACACACACACACACACACACACACACACACACACACACACACACACACACACACACACACACACACACACACACACACACACACACACACACACACACACACACACACACACACACACACACACACACACACACACACATTGGGCTGGATGCTACTGTATATGTGGCAACAGCAGCTCTGTGAGAGTGTTTGGTATGTCAGGAGCTCACCTGTTCTTCAGTGATGAGTCCAGCATGTGTGTCGTCAGCGCAGTGCAGAGGCAGACTCTGACACAGCTGTCCCAACAGCATGGCCACTTCCTTCATGCTCCGCCAGCAGCACACCAGCACCATCTGGGCTGTCACTCTGTAGCCCTCCCCGCCTGAAGCCAACACACACACACACACAGTCACACACACATGCAGAAAGTGACACGGAAAAAGTTTGATCACTTTTATTACCTCATAACTTCAACTAAAAGATGTGTTTGTTTTATTATGCAATATGCCATGTCAAAGCGTTGTTTTCAATGGAAACTGAAGACGTCTTGAGTAAAGTCTTGTGCTAGTTTTTGTGGTTTATGAAACACACATTACACAGAGCCATTTGACTTTCTTTATCACTGTCCAGTCACAGTGGCTTAGGTCATCATTTCATATGATTCATTGAAGTATTGGACTGTGCTCTGTATAAATATACCACACAAAAACGAGGTCAAACACCACCCCCATCAGGACATTAGGAATACTGTACTCACAAGCAGAAAGGTTGATGGGTGAGTGTACGAAGTCTGACACTATGGACTCCCCTTGTTTAAGAGACAGCAAGGACATCATTAAACACCAACTTTGACAGAGCAAAACATCTAGACCAACATTTAGTAGAAAAACTCAAATCTGTCATTATTGATTTCACCTTCCAACTTCTCTTTCCCTCCCTATCTCAAAAATACAGGCTCGGCACACTGTCTGCATCTGTCATGGTCTTTGTCCACAGTTCTATCGATAGTGATACTCATGCATTGTGTCTGATTAGGGAGGTTATTAAATGCATATTGCTGCATGTTTGCCGGTGGGATTGGCTCTTAAGAAAGGGCCTAGGAGAAGCAACATTTGAGTTTTTCCTCCAATTGAGACAAAATAAGAATCTTCGGAAAAATAAAACGTAAGCAAATGCTTAAATAAACCTCAATTGCCTGTGTCAACTGTTAACTATGTTGACAAAATGGTCAACCTACCTGTTTTCTTTAGCACACTAGCATGTTCCTGTCTCTTTTCCCTTATGCAGTATATTTACTGGTATTTGTATGTAACTGGAATCAGTACAATGATCTCTATCTCACCTGTATTCAGTGACGGTGTGTGTGTGGTCTGTGTTTGATCATCTCCAGTGTGTGTGTCCAGCTCTCTGGCGCTGGTGAAGAAGTCGTTGCTGTCTCTGGGCTGAATCTCCTGCAGGATCCTCTGCAGACCCGCTGACGTCTCTGTCCAAACACACACAAAAAAGATGCTATATTAAAGTGGAAACGCAGCATCATCTGAGGCCAGGCTGAGAGATGGGATTACCTGAGTCTGTATCCATGGGAATGAGTCCCTCTGGGGAGGAGCTCTGGACTACAGGGGACACCACGTCAGACATCCTGTAGCACACAGCGATCAGCTCCGACACCACACACCTCCACTGCTCCGTCTGGATTAAAGTCCTAAACACACACAAACATTTAACAATAAAGTATGTAACTGACAGGGTGAGCAGAGGGGTCTTCAATCAGTCTGAAGGGGTTTATTTTGCCATTATGAGCAGCTCACTGCATGTTATCCCGCTTAATACACAGCTACTGATTGAATACATCAATAATTTGACTCAACATACTCATTTAAACACGATTTTAATGATTTAAAAAGGAATCGTATTGCACACGCTAAGAAAGTTGTCCTTTCTACTGCACAGCAATGGTTACAAATCAGAATCTACAACGGTAACTCAAAATAATGGCAGCACTGATTGTGTAACTGTCCAAGTCTGTTCACATGTTCTGTTCCATGAACCAGTCTTTAATACTACGAGAGCCCATACTGCGGTCCTGTAGGTGTTTACTTCCTGTATGTCTTCTGCTGGTCTATTGTCCAGCTCTCTGAGTCTCTTAACCTCTTATCTTCTCTTGCGCTGGTTTCTATTTATGTCATTTTCCAGTAATATAAAATGAATATTCTAAAAGTATTCCACAGTGTTTTCTGATGGAGGAAAGCTCAGAGCGCCCTCAGCAAAGGCCTGCTATCCCTAAGTCAAATTGTATAGCAGAACATCCAATCAGAATCGAGTATTCAACTAAGCTGCGGAATAAGTTTGTGTATGTGTTTGTGATTCGTGTGCTCACTCGAAGTTGAGAGGCTGCAGGACAGCAGTGATGCAGTGGGCTCTGCCGTAGAGAGGATAGGAAGCAGCTGCCTGCAAGAGAGAAGCCTCCGCCCTGGGAACCTCCGACTGCAGACAGCACAGCAACAGCTGCACCACTGAGGACAAAAGAACAAAGACATATTGTTGCACTTATTGGAAGTCGCTTTGTATAAAAGCGTTAGCTAAATGCAATGTAATGTAATGTTATTCTTTTTTTATATTCAGTGAAAACACACAGATATGTATTTGGGCAATGCATCTTGATTTTACCAGCCAGGGTGTTGAGCTCCAAGATGACTGCCTCAGACGCGTTAGGTAAGGGTGAGGGGGGGTGGAAGGGGAGGCCCTGCTCCTGGGCGCAGTGCAGCAGAGCCTCGGTGAGGTGGGGCTGGGGGAGCAGCAGGTGGAGGAGGTGCGCTGCTGAGACGCTGTCAAAAGGCTTGGTGCTGGTGCTGAGGTCCAGAGCAGCCTGGAGCACGCTGCGCATCCTCTCCGGCACCTCACAGCATCAAGACCAAGGTGGAGTTAGTCAAAGCAGTTTCAAATACAACACAGAAGAAGTTGGTCATTGTGCTTCACCGACACAACCACTGGAATGTCATTTCTACCAGTTACTGTAACTTGGAACAGTATAAACATCGTAGATATATTCAATCAAGGACACCTGCGACGTTGCCCTCGTCTGAAATGCAATATGATTGTAATCATCATGAATTATCATATTTGTACTGTACTGTAAGAACTCAAATACTTGTTCTACTTTAATCATATTTGAAGTTACTGGTCATAGCTTCAAGTAACTAATACAAAATATCTTAAAATATATGCAAAAACAAAACTGTGCAATTAGAATAACTTATATATATATAACAATGATTATAGTGCAATATATATAGTATTACAATTAGTGAAATGATAATACACATGCAAAACTAAAGTTATCAACAATGGTGAATTATTGACCTGATAATATATTATGAAATGCTCTATACTGTAATTATTTTTATAAAGCATTATATAATATGAGTTATATAACTATAATTAACCATAAACAGTGCTCTAAGAAGATTTGAAAGCATTATAAGTATGTTATATAATGCATTTTAGATATGGGTGTGATGCAAAGCGTTACCAAAACAATACATTACCAACCAAAAAAAAGGAAACGTATTCTATAACAACAAACAGATGTCATCACATTATAAGATATCATTAAATCTAGTGACCGAGCATGGTCCTCATACTAACCTGTAATCCAACAGCTGATGGTGGGAGTTGCCGTAGTAACGTTGAGGCCAGTTGTTTGACTTCCAGGAAGTTGCTGGCTACGCTGTAGAGGACGTTCTGAGCGTGGGCGGAGGTCACGACTTCACCGAGGGCAAACATACCTGAGTCTGAGGGGGAAACAGAGGCGACACTATTATTTAAAAGGTTGCCAAGCATCGGGGTCAATAAGTTGTCCCTGAACAAAGCACTGAAAGTCAGACTGATCTGCGTGTGCAATGCATGTTATTGAGAAATCTCTTCATTGTGTATAACACCTGGTATTTGTGCACAGTTGCAGATAAAGATTAGGCAAGACAGATATTATAAGGATTATACTATATGCAGAATATACTTGTTTTATTGTGTTAGGAGAACAATTCAAAATAACACAAGAGCATTGTAAAGTCCAAAAGACAACATTTATGGAAAAAAGAATGGGACATTGTCTACTAATGTTCTTGTAGCAAGACACACATGTGTTGGCCCTGTATTGTAATCTGCATATTGAGCCAGAAACGGTGGATCTAAAACTGCCAAATTGAAACCAAACAGAAATCTCTTTTAGTAGATGATGTATGTTCTGCATTGGATATGCTTCTTTAGTTTGTTTAAGAATAAATATGACTGGAATTACTACAGAAAATCGCAGATGAACATTTCGTATACAGGGATTAAAGTAGACACATTTGACTATCCCTCTCCCGATTTGGACCCATAGTAGCATATTTACATTCGGACTCAATTATGTTACCCGTAGTAATACTTTCACCTTCTTTTAAACCCTGTTCTTATTGCTTGCATGCAATATCATTGAATTACTTGATAATCTTTCATTACAGTGACAAGCATTTGCTTTTGTGACAATAATAATATATATATTGTATATGCTGTAACAACTGTCATAATTAGTGAACTTTAGTAAGTCATGTACGAGGGCTGCTGATGAAGAGTAGACGTACCAGAGCTGAAGGTGAAGAGCTCGCCCAGGAGACACAGCAGCTGGAGGGCCATGAGGCACTTGGAGAAGGACGCTCCAGGAAGCAGAACCTCCAGCAGGCTCACACACAGCCAGCGCAGGAACTCCTACACACAACTAGCCTTTTAGTTCTTTCAAAAGAGGAAAAAAGACTGTGTGCTCTGCTGTGTTCATGAGTGTGGTTCACCTCGTACTGATGTAGTGTGTGTTGGTCTGTGGCTCTCTTGTCCGGATCTCTCTCCTGGCTCATTCTCTTCTGCAGCAGCAGAGCGCTGTCCTTCAATCTACACAGCAGCTGGACAGGAGATGATTTCAAGCTCCATTTAGTGATAGAAGTTTTTATTTCATCATACAATTGTGTCATCGATTTGGCCGTGCAGGATAAAAGGGTTGTTAGCAATGAGGATACCTTTGAATATGTCCTCATACAATGACTGTAGGTTGCCATCTGAGCCTTAGAATGAGCTGAGAAACTTAAATCCATATTTAAATAAATATTATGCAACAGCAAAAGTCAATGCATGTCTGCTGTCTGACCTTCTTCAGCAGGCTGACTGTCTGCTGTCTGACGCCTGGTGCCTGGCTGTTGAGATTATGCGGCAGGAAGCAACGGATCAGGTCCATTTCCTGAGGGGTCAGGGCTTCGGTGCTGCGGAGGGTCTCACACACCAACCCCAAGGCGTCCATCCTCACCTGGGGGAACAATTGTATATTTACATTAGATACTGAAAATGTAAATAAAGAGTCATTTTTTCTGAAATAAAGTCATTTTAACCAAAATGTAGACATATTTAGAAAAAGGTAGCTTGTGTGAGTGATTGTTGCAGTTTTAAATAATAGGATTGTTCAGAGATGGAGTCATTTTCCAAAACAATTCATTTGATTTGTTGAAAAATAAGTCATATTTGATCAGAGGGGTTCTTTCAATAGGATATCTACTCTGTAACACGTACAACAGTGAGAACAAAGGTTTTACACATGAGGGTTCAGACACTCACTTGATCATGTTTGTGTACCAGTGCTTGTTGGAGCAGGGAGAGGGGCACCAGGCCCCCCCACAGACCCTCCTTTGAGGACGGAACGACACCCTGGGCCCGGGCCGCCCGCAGGCACATCATGAGAGCGCCCAGTGCTCCTCTGCTGCCCGAAGGGCCTGTGAGGACAGAAACACAGCGTTCAGAGAGCGGCCACTCATTTGTTTAATGATGCTGTTAGAGAATGCTGCCACTGTAGCTGTGGAGAGGACGTGTTTACTATGTTTATCCCACAACAGGATGCTTTGTGGAGCTAAGAGATATTCAGCTGATGTTATGAGACAGACAGGCCTATGTGTATTTTGGTTTGTGTTTTGTATTTAATTTAAGAATATGTAGGCCTAAAGCTCAGGGAAATTATTTGTCTTAAAATATAAGCCTCGAGTAATATTTATTTATATATTAAATATGTATTTATTTAATAAATATTCATTTATTTTAATATTTATACGGCTTTAAAAACTAAAAAATATATTTGTTTAACTTTTAATTTGTTTGTATTATGTGCAGGTTTATTAATTATAAGTATATCCCATACTTCTTTATGTATCATAAATCTTCATGCTTTGATGATATCATTGTTCATATAGCCTGTCTCTAGGATATAGGTTTTCAAGTTCAATAAAAACAAACAATATTTCCGGAGTGTCTCCAAACGTCCCTCACGGACACGTTGAGCAACAGCACACATTTGAATGTAATAATAGCAGAAATGCTGGAGCAGACGTCTGAATATTTGAGTCTTCACCTGTACTGCAGGGCGGGGTGTCCTGCAGGGCCTGCACCATGTGCGTCAGACTGGAGGGGCTGCAGCGGAGCAGCTTGGGCAGGAAGTAGTCCAGGATGTACGTGGTCTGGTCCAGTTTGGCCCGGCACAGCACCAGCAGCAGGGGGGTCACCCACGTCTTGTGCCAAACCTCCATCCACGCCTCTGAGCCCGTGGTGTCCACTGCACCCGCCTCACTGCCCAGCTGCGCCTTGTGGCTGACGAACAGCCTCTCCAGGAGGTCGCTGGCGTACGGAGCCAGGTTCTGGTCCCCCATCAGGCCCAGGAGACTAACAGGCAGCTGGGGCTGGACGTCCAGCAGGTGCTTCGCCCCGTAGAGCTCCACCAGGCAGCTCAGAGAGCCGTACTTCCCCCTCATGTGCCACTCCAGCCCCAGCAGGCTGAGGGTGAGCTCTGTGATGTAGGAGTCCTCGGCTGGATCAAAGATGGAGGAACATGTGTGCTGATGGAGGAGGAGGAGGTTGCGGAACAGCGCGCGGGTTTGGTGGCGGACGCCGTCCAGCGGGTGCTCCCAGTGGGAGTAGATGTGTTCCAGCAGGCGTTGCTGCAGCTCAGAGCCTCCGCTGAGGGACTGTTGGAGGTGGGGGGGGCAGACCTGCCTCTCCCCCTGCAGGCAGTCCAGAGCAGCGCTGCTCCACAGGGTCAGCACCCGAGACACCACCATGGCTGTACTGGACTCCTTTATACTACAGCAGAGGGGAACACATTGTTTACGCGTCAGAAACACTTGGAACTTTCAAAGAAGGTAGCCACTCTCAGTATTACTGGTTTATTGCTTTTATCTGCTACATTTTATATCTACATGCATGTTTTGCAAGCAAGTTGAGTAGGAATGCGATATTATTTGTGTTCTTTTCCATTAACAGTTTTTTTTTTGTCCTTTAATTTAAATGTTGTTCTGTTTTTTGGAAGAAATTAAAAGTATATAACGTGTTTAAATATTGAATTTATGGAAATGAAACATGAACTCACTATGGGTGCCCAAGTGTACCTTGTTTGATACAGATCTTCTTAAAAAGATGATCATTTTAATTCATTTTTCAAGGATGATGAAAATTAAAATAAATGACCATTCCCATTAATATCTCGAATCATTTTTGCTACATAAGTCAAAAGGATCGCAATAACTAATGGTTTCCAAACTGCAGCCATTGTGGGCAGCATTATAATTTGTTGCTTTAAATGACTTTTGACTCCTACTTGGGAACCTTCTGATATAAGCAGTCAGTACTGATTGGGGATCAGTGTACCTGACGTCCAGATCCAGCAGAGTGTTGGGAACCAGCAGCAGCAGCTGTTCCCACTGCGGCCCGGGCAGAGCGCCCTTCCAGCTCAACATGGCCAGAGCCCCGTGACACAGATACAGAGAGACCCCGGCGGGGCGAGCGCTGCTGCACAGACCCTCACACTTCTGCTGCAGCCACCGAGGGGCGGAGTCTAAACCCTGTGCTGAGCCACGCAGCAGACTGCACACCTGAGGAACAGTTCAACAGAATGAATATGATATTAGCAGCTTTAAACATGCACCATTATAAATATGTATATCTTATGCTATTTCATTTGTACATCATTTACTTATTCCTGCATTTTATTAACAACATCATGTCACGTGCACTATTTCATGTATTTTTCTTTTTATGTCGTAAGTGTATTGTATGTTGCAATGTTGGAAGAGCCCTAGAAATACGCTGTGTTTTTACTTTGACATGTATTTCAAATATACACAAGTCAGAAGAAAATAGTAATTGTTCTCAAACATTTGTGTGAACATGTGAACAATCCAGAATTCTAAACAACTACCATAACTCACCACAGAGGCGACTTCATCTCCACCCCCCATGGCAGAGCGGATCAGTAACACTATAGCCATGCCCGCTGTACTCTGGACTGACTGGATAAAGTCTTCTATGAAAGGAAAAGGAACAGGGGGGGCAGGGGGTGAGAGGAGAGTGTGTACACACAGTTATTTCTGATTTCAAGTTCTGGAGCAATGGGAAAGTTCATGGCTCCATCTGCTCCTAAGAAGCTGCTTCCAACAGTCCTTTGTTCCCTGAGTTAATGACTTCTTCTGAGAAGTTGTAATAACTGCTTAGTAAGGATGGATCTTGACGGATGTCTCTGCATTGAAATGAAGGCAGATCTTCATATCTACTTCCATCAGCTGGGTCACTGTACATGTCCACGTGTTTCCACTATTTACCAGACACGATGGCGACACCGGTTCTTTCCGTTTGTCATTTTGGCAACATCTGGTCCTGGAGCAGTTTTGAACAGAAATACATTTACTAAGTTATGGTTAGGACTCAGTAAAGTGTTCAGGTACTTTCCATTTATTTAAGCATGCTGCTTTTTACTTCTACTCCATAACTCAGAGGGAATTTGACTTTTTACTCCACTATAGTTCTTTGTTTCGTCTAGTTAGTTTTGAAGATTCAGGTTCATATTAACAAAACACAATATAATAAACAAATGTATCATGCATTATTATAGGTAAAGATCTATTTAACTGTATTGATCCCTTGGAGAAAGTAACAAGCTACACAATAATGCATCAGTCATTATAATTCAATATCATTTTATAGGATATTATTTGATGGATTGTTTTGGTCAATTTGATGCTTATACTTTTGGACTTTTACAATTTTCAAATGTTGAATGCAGGTCCTATTTTTTTAGTACTTCTAAATTCTGGTAGTTGTATGAGGGTGGTGGTGTGATCCCCAGAGGGTCTCTAGTTTTGCCCTGGTTCTTACCATCAGTGAGGATGTGTGTGTAGCAGCCCAGCAGGCTGCTCAGTGTGTCCTCCAGCTTGGTGTGTGTGTGTTGAGCCTGCAGCGAGGAGCCGATGGTCTCCTGGGATCTCTGCATCACCAGCATGGAGGCCTTCACTGTCGCCAGGCAACAATACATCAGCTGGGCCTGAGCGATGTGACGTCCTGCGAGACCACTGGGACAACAGCAGGGGGCGACAACAACAAGGTATATACAGTATATTCAGAATCACAAGAAGATGATTTATCCTGAGGAAAATAATGATGACAGTAGATTTGTTTTAGAATAAAAAAAGATCAAATACAATTATATTAAAAATATATATCTATATATTTGATGTAAACATAGAAAAATTGCATTATGATTTAATTAAATAGAATATTTATATTAGCATAAGAAGTTAAGTATAATTGTGCACATTGTACTTCATTATATTAGAACAATCGTTACTTAATATGTGTATATTACAAAGTATGCAGTGGTGTATAACTATTCATAAAGATATACATATATAAAAACACGGAAGAAAAGTAGATAGATATGGAACACAGAATATGCCTGTATACCTGTTCTGATGAAGATATTCACTCAATCCCTTGTGAAGAAACTGCATCACTAAATAGAGGAGAAAGATAGTTCATGGCTGGCTTCTTTAGAAAAAGGGAGACATTTCTAATTCCTAGGACACTAACCTTCAGGCAGCAGTTTGTTAATGCATCTCTCACCTGGAGGAAAGGTAATGCAGTTAGTCTACAGTACAAAATAAGATTGATTTGATAACCGTTATCTCAAAAGTAGAACAATTCTGGAGTAAAGGTAAAGACGACCCCCCCCTTACCGAGAGTGAAGCCATCCAGACAGGCAGTGATGGTGTCGGTGATGTGTGGGTACTGCTCTGAGGTTGGATTGGACAGACAGTCGGACAGACAGGCGGACAAACTGTGGACAGTCTGCTCCTGTAGCCAGGCTGGCACTGAACCTAAAGCACTGAGGATATCAAAACAGAGACATGGTAATAATCAGGTTATCAAAATGATGTTTGTGATATTTAAGTTTGAATTCAATGGTTGTAATTTAATAAAGATTCAAAAGATGCATTGTTAAAATGGAAACTTGGGATGTAAAATGGTAAATAGACCAACAAATATTTACTTTTTTATACAGAAAATATGACTTTCATGATTAACTGATAACAATGAAAACAAATTGATAACACTGGAGATGACAGTTTGCACTAGTCTGAAAACTGATATGGAATTGACATTGCTGTTACGTTGAGGATTCAGATTTATATACAGTTTATTGATTAGAAACGTTTCTTGCTGTTTGCCATTTGAAAGAAGACTAAAATCAGCCAAACAAATACTGCTTTTCCCACTAGCATCATATGAAATCTCCTTATAGTCTCAATCTTGTTTACTTGTAGAGATGCGTTTCAAATTAAAATCCTAAAATGTAGCATTGTACCTGGCGATGGTTCTTCGAAGGGGGTTCTTGGCCTGCAGACAGGTGTAGACCAGAGTCAGGGTGTGCAGACAGGACTCCAGAAGAGCTCCATCAGAGGGCTCTTCACTCAGGGCCTCCAGCTGGGACCCCGCCTGGTGAAGTATGGACACACAAAGGTCTGTTAAAGGTCCCATGTCGTGCTTTTCAGGTTATTACCCGTCCCCTTGTGTGTTGTAGCTTTTTCTGCATGTAAACGGTCTGCAGAGTCACAAACCCTCAAAGTACACCCTATAGCGAGTAAAACTCTAACACAGAAAAGACCTGTCTGTGCTGCCCCAGAACGCCTCGTTGGACATTTTTCTTTTTCCATTGTTTTCTTCTTATAGTGTAGTAAGTACAGTGACGTATTGGGTATAGTGACGTAACGTCTCTATACCCAATAGAGTACACACACACTCAATCTTTTCTCAGCTGCAGCTCCGCGGATTTCTCACCCTGAACTCAGCCTGAGACGGCGAGACGCGGCGGGGCTCGGGCTTGTTCTGAGCACACGCAGCCTCACAGCCAGGCTGCAGGTGTGTGTGTGTGTGTGCGAGGAAGTCCGGTTCAGGCTGGGTTTCGCTGTGTCTCACAGATCCCCCGCAGCAAGCCAGCTCACACTGTCCGCAGCAGCGAGCCCCGCAACGTCCCACCAACACGTCACCCAGACCCCACGCAGCATTCCCATCTGTTTGTCCTTACTGGTGTCATGTTCTGGTTGCAAACGCCATTGTAACACATAATCACTGATGTTCCACTGTAACGGTGATGGACTCATCAGAACAGAGTGGGCGAGCTGACCAATCAGAGCACACTGGGCTCACAGGGAGGGGGGGGGGGGCAGGAGCTCCAACAAGCCGTTTAGGACAGAGAGTGAATACACATACTATACAGAGATGCTGTATGAGAAACCAATGTGAGTTTGGAAAATTGCACAATATAAATCTATTCTAGTAGATCTCAACAATGGAATTAGGATCAGTAGAAATGGCCATGTCATGGGACCTTTAAAGGGGAGCTATCATGCAAAATGCACCTTTGTACGTCTTTTATACATGAATATGTGTCCCTGGTGTGTCAGGGAACTCACCAAAAGTCAGAAAACACAACCCTCTCTCTTTTCCTCCGTACCCAAAATCTCTAAAAACGGGGCTTTAACGGATCTGATACAGACTGATGCAGATTTGAAAATAGTCTGACATCAGTGACGAGGAGCTCCGCCTATATGGCCAACACTCCACCAATCAGGGGAATGAGCGGTTGCCGTGGCATGGTAACAGCATGGTAACAGCATGGTAACATGACGCTCTGCCCCATCCTTTGCAGGGGGGTGTGGTCAGCTGCAGCGCATGCAAAGACAGCGTGCAGGAGAGCAAAATAGAGCGAAATGAGGCATGGCTAAAATGCATGATCTGTTTGGTATTTTGAAAAAGAAAACGTATAAATATACCTTATATAGGTATGGCCCTACAATATATTATTCAAATATAGCATGATAGGTCTCCTTTAAGCTAAATTCTTGAAATCTAAGTTATTTCCCACTTTTATTTATCTTGCATTCATGTTGAAGATTACATTTCTCTGTAAACCAACCTTTATAACAAGCTGGATCTGCTGCACCGGCTCCGTCAGCTCCAGGCAGGACTGCAGGGTCTGTGCCACCTCCCTGACTCCATCCTCTCCTCCGCCCACAGAGAGGGATGCTGGAAAAATCACAAAGAATACAAATGAACCCAATTACATTTATATTAGTAATAAATACTCCTTATGTGCACATGAATAAACACATGTGTATACAACTCAAGTGTGCATTTGTTTTCCATATGTAATAGTTTTTCTAATTATTAAAAACACATTTTAACTATTATTGTCTGTATTTGTGTGTGTATTTACAAAGAAAAGCTATTTTTTATTTTTAAAATAGTTTCCTTTACATATAGTTTTATAGTATTCATTTGTTATCATTTATTTGCATGAATAAATATTTAAAATTATGCATTATTTATATGTTTATAACTGCTTGTTTACTTTTCCTTCGTTGAAATGTACTTTTTCAAAAATATGTTTTTAAATGTTGTCATTTGTATATTGCACCTGCAATGGTAATTATATATAGTGTACTCAAATTAATTCATATTATGAGAAAACTACTCTATGATGTTTCGTATTGTTTATGTCTGTAGTTAATGTATTATATGTGTTTTCAATAGTTATACTAATGTTCAGAGGGTTTATACTACTTAACACTACAGTATACTACTTCACTTTTTGATATATTTCATATGTACCTACCTATACAATACACTGCACACGACTGCTTACTTTTTACCTCTGGTTAGATGATAACTGCATGTTCAGTCTTTTTTTTCAATTAAATATATCTTAACAAACTATGAAGGGGTGTGTGGTACACACACCTGTGCTCTACTTCAGTCCTTTGGTCACATTACCTATCAGCTTGTGTAGTTTCTCCTCATCCAAAACCACAGCCTCTACTTTGGGGCTCTTCCTCTTCTTCACCACCATGGCTGTTCCCTGTATGAAGTGAGGAGCAATAATAGTTCATTCATTCATTCACACGACTGTTTATCCAAAAATATGCAATTTACAAAAGTTAGAACTCCACCATGTCCGTCTATTTGTTCAGTTTCTCTATTTGTGTCTCTCACACACACACACACACACACACACACACACACACACACACACACACACACACACACTTGTCACGCGGTCCTTGCATATTTTACTTTACCTTGGTTAAATGTAATATTACTGTATGCTAGGACTAATGTTAGCCAGCAGTTATTGCTAGCTATAGCACTGAGTCTACGTCAGAAATTAAAAAGGGAGACACAAGTAGACAACACTCACACGGTAAAACAAGGAAACGCTCACAAAGAAAATAAAAGGAATAACTATATACAAGTTATTTGTTTAGGTAGCTAGCATTTACCTTAATCCAGCATAAGGTTTACTTGGTTTCAGCCGGTAGGCAACTCAAATTCATGTAAAGTCACTTCCGGTAATGATTTTCAGAATAGAACTTCATTTAAAACATGCCTAATAATAACATTTAAATTGCAATTTATATGGAACTTTTTGAGTTTATCTATTCTTCATTTAATTACATGACAAACATACATTGTGTTGTGTGACATTAGCTGCTGTTTCAACTACTTGAGTATCTTGCAACTTTACATTTGAAGCCACACTTTTCGCTTCCTGTATTGTTATTACAAGCTTGACCAATCCATGGTCCATGCTGCACATGTGAGACGTCACTTCCGACAAATCGTTACACGCCGCCTTCAGAAGTTTGTCAGGCCATAAAATAGCGCTCCAGCTATTCATTGGTGGAAAACACACGTCAATATTACCCATACTTCGTTGTTGTGCACTGCTGAGAAAACGCCTACCAAAAATATGATTGGACGTAATTGTGCGAAACCCCGCCCTCTACATCCGACCCGTCTCCAACTTTTGCCTGAGCTTGAAATGAAATCCTTTGGGCACGAGAGAAATTCACCGTTTTACTCATGAATTAAGACTTTCACAACAGGAATAACAAGAAATGTGTTGATGCTGGAGTCGACATGGCGTGAAGTCCTTTGAGTAGTAAATATCCATCAAATATTCTCAAAGGTAAGTCGAGAATTTGGAAGTAATTTGCAGTGTTTTAATTTAGTTATAATAGGAAACGACAGAAAGTTCTTTGGCAGTCTTTTTGCTGAGTTTAGTTTCAACGGTGATTTCAGCAATTCATCTTTCTCGGAAATCCGCTATTTGAAATTATGAATATACACAATGTCTCTACTGTTTGCCATTACTCACACATTCACTGTTTATGAAAAAATAAACAAATATGTTATTTGCGTCTTTTGCTTGAAGGTGTTCACTCTTATGTTATGTAAACAATATCCCGTAAAAACTGAAAACCCCAAAGTACGGTTTTATGGTCAATTCAATTAAAAAAAGATTGTGACATCACACAAACATACATGAGCTATATATAATGTGTCATAGTCTGTGTACATTATATTTAAAGTACCACAAACGATTTGAAGTTACAGTTTTTACTCAGAGTTGCTCACTGTTACTGTATTAATCCATACATCCTGAAATGATTTGAGGGAAGTTTGCAGCATTCACAAACACCTTTTAATACATATTAACCCAATATTTAGGGTGCTTTTTATTCCAGTCTGTACTTTTTAATCCCAGTTAGGGCTTTTTATGGCTCGACACATCATTATTCCAGCCAAAACTCCCAGGGAATCACTCTAAGAGCTGATGAATGCTCCACTATCTCATTACACTGACACAGGCTTTACTCAACAGGAAGTGAGGCAGAGAGGGAGACAAAAAGAAACTCAGAGTCAGGGTTCAGGGGTTAAATTGCCTTTCATGTTTTCCACCACCCACATCCTTTCATTATCATCGTTAAATACTGCTTGGATAAAAAAAATGATATATGTCCTCAATTATAGAAAATGTATTAATATCCTAACATAATCGTCTGTAATACTATAAGACATGTATTTGGCAGTACATTTAAGTGAATCAACTTCTCAACTGAATCACAGCAATATCAAGGAATAAAAGAAAGGAAAAGTCGATTGTAACAATGGCACTTTTTGTTGCATAACTAGGAAATTACTATGATTTTTTTCATCTTTAACAATAAACTAGATTATAAACATGCTGAAAAAATCATGTGATTCTTTAAATTACATATTATTATTTGTTTGAATTAATATGTATAATACAAACCAGATACCACAATTCCTTAGTCGTATCGCTCTGTTGATCTGCATGCAGTATATATGATATATTATAGTCATTTATTTTTGTTTTGTTCTGTGGGATCAGGGCTCTTTTTTCCCTTGCCTTATTCAGTGTTTACCACAGCAAACAGGCGGCAGAAATAAGCCTGTGGAAAGCAGTTTATTGCCGTCCTCCACACATGTTTGCAGTCTCTTTGTGCGGAGGCCATGCTGGTAATGAGAGGTTATTACTTGGAAGAGAAACCCGGGCTTTCTTTCTTCCTCCTCCATCAGAGATCCTCATCTGACTCTCTGTACAACTGTTTTCCTATGATAGCGTCTGGAAAACATGATGCAAGTCCCAGGGAGGGCGTCAAGGTGTTTTGGAGAAAAAGTTGTGTTTTTCTGTTTGGCTAAGCTAAATGATACGCCCACTGCCCACACTGGTCCAGCTGGGCTCCGCACTGGAACATTTCAGGTGCTGCCTAGTGGCAAAACATCTGCACAACACACCCTCTCTGTCTGTTTGTCTGTGTCTTTACACAAGTGTGTGGGGATATATTAAAGTTTGAGATGTGTGGTAAAAGGATTTGCAAGTAGAGATGGACATAATGACATTGTATCTTGGATTAATAAACGCTCACAAAAGTTTAATTGTGGTGAATTTCCATTGTTGGCAATTGATGAATATTCGGAAGTAGCCATCTTGAAAAAGCTGGCATGGTAGAATAGTGAAAACATAGCCTGATTTTCTAAAATACAGGAATGATCTTGTGAGAAAAAACAGAATCCCACTATTTGAGAGAAAACATAATTCCTTCACGGGCCCAATACATTTTATTATTACACATTTCACAAAAAAGGGCTATTGGAAGAGTTAAACGTATATTTAGATTATAATCAGGATAATATCATCAGTGCAAAATGAAAAGGACATTTTCATATCTGTCATTTAGGAAATCAGATATGGTTCAGTTACTTTTTACCGTTTGATTGATTTCATAATATTTAAAGAACGGACGAATGCAGCATATCGTGCCTAATGCAATATTGACATTAGTGAGCATCAACCCTTGTGAGTCTTCAGTGTTGTTTTCGAGAAACTCTGACATAAATGAAGTTCTTGGGAAAACACAATTTTTATGAAGAACTTTTGGAACTAAATTGTTAATTGACCTCTCTGCTATCAACAACATTAAAGACATAACATGCCCAAAAATATCCAGACTTTAGTTTCCAGGTCAGCAATCGTCTGCTGCCCTTGAGAAAGACACTTAACCCTTGTATGGTGTTCGGGTCTGTGGGACCCGTTTTCATTATTTATATGATCAATTATTTTTTTTAACTCACACTCAATTCTCTTGGCTCATTTTCTGTGAAGAACATATATCAGAACACATTTTCAATGACCACCCACTGTCCCCCCTACACATTTACATTACATTCGGGACCCGGGACTAACAAAAGTGTGAAAATTGTAGGTCCTGTGCACCTGTGTGTGTGTGTGTGTGTGTGTGTGTGTGTGTGTGTGTGTGTGTGTGTGTGTGTGTGTGTGTGTGTGTGTGTGTGTGTGTGTGTGTGTGTGTGTGTGTGTGTGTGTGTGTGTGTGTGTGTGTGTGTGTGTGTGTGTGTGTGTGTGTGTGTGTGTGTGTGTGTGTGTGTGTGTGTGTGTGTGTGTGTGTGTGTGTCTCACATTCCCGCATTATGTCTAGCAGGAACCAATCTTTATTTTGCTGCAAATTTGGGGTGAGACACAATAAATACAGCTTCGCCAGTTTGGGTCCTTATCACAACTGATGAAGATGGCCAAACTATTCTCTGCTCAGAAGGCCTTGCAATTAATTTTGGAAGACAGAGAACCATTTGATGATGATGTAGAGGAAGAGGAAGAGGTTTCAGAATGTGAGGATCACATTTCTGAGAATTCTGAGTCTGACAGTGACTTTGAAGAAGAGGATGAGATTGAGCATCAGCCAGTTACAAAAAAAAGACAAGCCACAGGACCAGCCGGTCAGCGGGCAAAAAAATGAGTCGCACTTTAACTCATTAATGTGATCTAACAAATGTAAAAGGTGCAAATATTAACCATATATGCTGTTTATATTGCCTGTAATTGAGATGAAGTAAACATCTGTTGAGTATTTTAACATAAAATAGTTTGATTGTGTTGAATTGAAACCCAAAAAGGCAGCGGGTCGGTCCACCTGACCCACGAACACTGGCTGAGTAACAAAAATATGAACACCACACAAGGGTTAATCCAAACCAGCTTCATAGAAAGACAATATTTTCCACAGGAAACATATAGCGGTGTATTTTTCTCAACACTGTGTGTATGTCTGTGTGTTCTCTTTCAGAGGGGCCGGGCGTGATGGCGGAGGGTGAGGAGGCCATGAGCCAGGAGGACTGGAAGGACAAGTGCGTAGTTCTGGAGGCGCTGCTGATGAAGTTCAGAGTGCAGATCATCAAGATCAGAGAACTCACCGCTGACAAGGTGTGTGAAAGTAATGGCCACCTGTTCGACATACCCTCAAAGAATGGTTTGCATGATCTCTGAGGAAAGTTGTCTTGTCATTTTTTGTGGGATTACCTATTAATATCCAGAAACACAAGCGGTCAGCTTCAGGGCAAACCCTTGCAGTGCAGAACCTGTTAAGGCAAAAAACAATATGTTTAGTGAAAATGGTATGGTTTGGGCTAAAATAACAACTGGAATCATGTAACGTAAATATCATTGTTGAGGTTAAAAGAACTATGGCAGTGGCTTTACCTAGTTTGAAAGTTAGGGAACAAACATCTCAAAGTTTTGGGGTTTAAAATAACTTCGGAATTACGTACGTTCAGTACGAAAGTTACGTAAGAAATATATCAATAATAATAATAATACTTTAGATTTTTATAGCGCTTTTCCTAATGCTCAATGTAGCTTTACATAAAATCAGAACAGAAACAGTACAAAGAAAACAAATAACAGAAACAGTAGTCCTAACCTAACCTAAGTTAAGTTGGCCAAATTAAAAAGTATTTGCTGACCGCTGGTTTCACACAGCATCCTATCAGCAGCCTGCATTGCTTGGTAGGGGATGTAATGAAAGTTTATCGAAGACAATATCAAAGATGTAAAGTGGTCAACATGTCACCCTCAAGAGGAGGACATCCACTCTGAAACGGAGAGTTATGGTGTGTCTGGTGCATTGGGCCGGCCCAAACTGCTCAGTGGCCTAGATCTGAAGCTGCTCTCCAGGGAAGCTGATTAGAGCTCTAATGTAAACAGCAGTCTTACCACAGGGTTCCGCCACGCACTGCATGATGGGACTGACCCAGCTCCAGTCAATTACAGAGTCAGAGTAAGCTCAGCTGGACAGCAAAACAAACTCCCGGAGAGTTGGAAGAAAGATTGGTTTTGGTGGGGTTTTTGTAGCCCACGTAACATATGCTGTTTATTTTTAGTCTTATCCATTGTGCTTGACAGATTTTTCTTAAGCATTTTTTCCACTCAACATCATAAAACACACCATTAAACTCAGAATAACACAGTTTGTTTTCAAGAAGCGTCTGTGCAACTTTAATTCACTGTTTACTTTTTCTCTTTGAGATTCAGAGCTTAGTTGCCTTTTCTGTAGTTTTCTCATCCTGTATTAAACTGTTAAGCTCAGTGCTCTGTAATAATGTCTTTGAGTTTGTTGTAAATCTGATACCAGTAATCCTTTTATTTACCCCATACGGAAGAACACTGATTTATTTCCCAGGGATCCAGAGTTAAACCTGAGTTTAACAGTTTTGCTAAATCTTTAATTTGACAAAAATGCTTTTGGACCACGAATACTGTGTGCTTGTATTCAATACATTTTATTTATGAAATTTGAAAAGATACAAAGATTAAGGGAACCTGTCTCGATTTTAGTTGGGTAGTAACATTTGTAAACGTATACTAATAACATTATTGCCATCATAACAAAGAAGATTTAACCTTATTGGCCAATTCCAGAATTCTAATAAAAGACAAGAATCAGAACTATTTAGCCAATTCAGGCAGATACAACTTTCACATTTAAATGTATTTTACTGCTGTAGATTTATTGTAATGACTCATCACTGTGTGCTCCCCGGCCTGCTGATGCAATAAGCTCATCATGTTAACATGCAGACCCCTGCTGATGCTTTTTTTCTCTACTGTGGCTCCCATCGCCTCAGCCAGAGCTTGTTGTTTTAAAGCGGTGCGGGGGCGCAAGCACGTCACTGCAAAATCCCCCTAATATCTCACTGTGGAGGTGGGCTGATAAAAGGGTGAGAAGCCATTGGTGAGTCACTCTGTTGTTATGACCTCTGGTCCAGAACAAACTGCAGGTTTGTCTTCATTCAATGATGCAACTGAAGCATTCTGGGTTGTTCTATACTACTAAAATTAGATTTAAAATGTACGTTATGATAATTTCCAGGTTGATATTTTTATTGTGTGCCTCTACTGTAACATGTCTCCATGCTTTAATGTTCAAAAAGCTCTTTTTTTCTCATACATAAATATCAATTACAGTTGTGTCTGTCTCTTTAAATTGTTACCTTTCATTTGTGGTGAATGTTTGAAAGACTTCTGTCAGTATCACAATTTGCTTTTCTTTATAAAATAAAACCCTCTCTCTTTCCCTCCGTGTGCAAATCCCTAAAATGGGGGAACGACGGAGCTGATCCAGCACCTCTTTTCACCCTCTGTCTGAAATATAAGGCGCATTCACACCGCAGTACTTTTCCCACAAAGGTTCATGAGAACTCTTTTGTCGCATTCACACCAAATAGAGCCGGAACTAAAATTAGTTCATGAGAACCTTTTTACCGCTCTTTTGTGAGAAAAGAGCTATATTTCTGATTGGCTGGGCGGATTGCAAACCACGCCCCGTAAAACTCCCAAAAAGTTTTGTGAAGCCGCCATTTTATTATCCTTGCATTAGCATTATTAGCATTAGCGCAGAAACGCAGAGAGACTAATTTATGGCAACACAAAATAAAACATGGGAGCGGTGGAGATGAGGAGGTGTCGGCGTTCTGGCGATTTACTCGGAAGGCTTCAGTAGAAGCTGCTGGGAGTCCCAGCAGCTTCTACTGAAGCCAGTCCCCAACTCCGGGGACTTCCGGCCGGGGACTTTGGGCGGCAGTATACGCCGTGAAGTTGTTTGCGGCCTGCCAGTAAACCCAAAGCAGAAGAAGAAGAAGTGACGTCAGCGGCTTAATTTGCCTAATCCTCCCCCAGGGATTTATTCCGGTGTGAACCATAGACTGTATATATAAATGGACGTAGTGTCCGTGACGTCACCCATAAGATTCTGCAGAGTTGCCGTGAAGCCCTTAGTAGGCGGAGTCGGCCACTAACGGCTCGACTGTGACGTCAGAGTCTAATCCCGCCTGCTCCAAATAAGGGCAAAGAAGCGGAGCCGAGGCGGGACCTGCTGCCTCCGAACTGGAAGTAAACAGAGCTAGCTCAGGCTAAGAAGCTAAGCTAACATGAAATACATGCATACCAAGTTACTGCTAACAGTGTAATTCCCCTATATAAACGTTACATTCATAATCAAATGAGACAATCTGCAAGAGAATTAGCTATATTTTGTTATTCTTAATGCTTGTCATTCACACGTTGAGAAAAGACGGACTCCACCGCCCGGACCTAACGGAGCCGCAGGGGGCTAGCTCCGGGATGCCGGCTGGAGCTAGCCCCCTGCGGCTCCGTTAGCTCCGGCAGCCACTGAGGGAAGATTACGCAAATGAGCCGCTGACGTCACTTCGTCTTCTTCTGCTTTGGGTTTACTGGCAGGCTGCAAACCACTTCACGGCGTATACTGCCACCCGAAGTCCCCGGCCGGAAGTCCCCGGAGTTGTGGACTGGCTTCAGCAGAAGCTGCTTGGACTCCCAGCAGCTTCTACTGAGCCTTCCGAGTAAATCGCCAGAACGCCGACACCTCCTCATCTCCACCGCTCCCATGTTTTTTTGTGTGATGCCATAAGTTATTCTCTCTCCGTCGGTGTGCAGGGCTAATGCTAATGCTAATAATGCTAATGCCACAAATACAATGGCGGCTTCACAAAACCTTTCAGAGTTTTACGGGGCGTGGTTTGCAATTCGCCCAGCCAATAGAAATTGGTAACTTTTTGGTACTTTTTTGGTACCACCTCTAGCAGGCACTAAAAAGAGCCGCGTTCACCCCGCGTACTTTGCAGTACTTAGTGCCCCGGCACTTATTACCCTGGCACTTATTACCCCAGGGCACTAAATACCAATCGCGTTCAGACCGGAGTACTTTTCCCTGAGGGAAGATTACGCAAATGAGCCGCTGACGTCACTTCGTCTTCTTCTGCTTTGGGTTTACTGGCAGGCTGCAAACAACTTCACGGCGTATACTGCCACCCGAAGTCCCCGGCCGGAAGTCCCCGGAGTTGGGGACTGGCTTCAGTAGAAACTGCCGGGACTCCCAGCAGCTTCTACTGAAGCCTTCCGAGTAAATCGCCAGAGCGCCGACACCTCCTCATCACTCTACCGCTCCCATGTTTTTTTTTGTGTTGCCATAAGTTATTCTCTCTCCGTTGGTGCGCAGGGCTAATGCTAATGCTAATAATGCTAATGCCACAAATACAATGGCGGCTTCACAAACATTTTCAGAGTTTTACGGGGCGTGGTTTGCAATTCGCCCAGCCAATCAGAACTGGGGCACTTTTTCCGCCCAGGATAGTACCTCTCTAGCAGGCACTAAAAATGGGGGTAAAAGTTCCCAGCACTAAGTACTCCATTTGGTGTGAACGCAACATAAGGGGTACTAACGGAACTAAACGGGAAAAGTACGGGGGAAAAGTACTCCGGTGCCTCTTGAGATGGCTCCCAAAACTCGTAAAAAACATTCAAACTGACTTAAAAAAAACTGAACCTAATCCATTGTTCAAGTTGTAAACTTTTTTTATTTTATATACACACCGGTGTCATCGATCTCCTTACCTAAACATAACCATTAAACCAATCACATACTTAAATGTTCATGTTTATCATACTGCTCAATATCTTTTCTTTATTCATTTATCTAGCAATAACCTTTACCTCTTGTTTTGTGATGGCTCTAATATCTAAGTTGTTTGTAAGTCACAGAACACTTCTTCTAATGTGCCTGGTTCCTTGGCTGGGTTAGTGTAAGGCGAATCTGGGTAGGCAAATAGTTAAAGTCCAAGAAAGCCTGTATGAGTGGATGAAGGGGGGGATGAGGAGAGAAAAAAATGAAGGCTGTGTGTAAAGATTGAGCTGCCCATGGGAGGAAATACCCAGTTTGGTAAACAGTAGGCCCTATGCGTGTGTGTGTTGCTCAAGAATTGAGTTAGCAAGTTGACGCAGTCAGTTATACTGTGTCCACGTGTTTGTATGAAGGTCAGGTTAAATTAATTTATGAACTGGGTTTTTAACTTGACTTTGCACAAAAATGAGAACTGGCATAGTGTGTGTGGGTGAAGCTTTTTGGGAGGGACGTTAGTTTTGGCCTGCGGGGCCTCCAGCTGTAACAGTCGGCTACACATCTCATGAAGGAGACAAAGAGCCCAAGTGTGTTCATTTTCTGTCAGAGTCCTGCCTTCAGACTAACATGCACACTGATCGTTTTGATTCTTTCTCTCTGCCTCTTAACCGCAACTTTACAAAGAACGTATCAGCATTTGAAATTATGTCAAATGCAAATGAGGTGGAGTTCTAGGAGTATTTTAGACTACAAGATTGTGTATGTGGGATTGGCTCAATGTAAACCACTATACAGGTTGTCATAACGAAGGAACATGTCACCTAGTTCCAGGATGTGACTCAACACTCAATGTGTTTGTATTTGTTTCCAGGCATCAATGGAGCTCTGTGGCACATAGAAATAAGATGAAATTACTCTTTGGACACACACACACACACACACACACACACACACACACACACACACACACACACACACACACACACAATTCTTAATATTAGTAGCATCAATTATTTGTTGTATTGTAATATTTTTGTTGGATTTCTCTTGTTTATTTATGGATTTCATGTTATTTAATTTAATTGTAATGAAATACCCTCTAAAAACCTTATCTAACATGCTAACCAACCATTATATTAGTCAATTAACCAAAGAGACTGTAGCTAATGTTATGTGGTCAATTCAAGGGGTAGCCCAGTGCTGTTATTTTTGGTCCAAACTATACTCAAAAAAACTTTACAAGCCTGTTGAACCTTATCGTAACATGATCGTAGCGTTGTCATACGTGTTAGCTTGGTGGCTGGCATGAGCCACTAGTCATACTGTAGTAGCATATCATCGTGATACTGTCAATCATAAGTGTGCAATACAAACAGAAGAGCTAGACTCCTTCCTCACTCTTCACATACGTTAACATAATAGTGTTCCCCTGGAAGTTGTACTGTTGCATTAAAGGGTATATGCTTTTGTATTATATCATAACTTAGTACTTTTTTTAACATATGTAACATTAAGCTGTCTGTGGCTCTTTCCTGCTGTAACGATGCAAATTTCCCCTCTGTGGGGCTAATAAAGGTATTCTGATTCTGATTCTGATGGCGCCAAAGCTACAAAATGAAGTGCATCATTAAGGCGTTAAATTAAAGAACCGACTCAAGGTCGTATTAACGTATTATAACCTTTGAAAGGGAAACTACTCCCAAACACAGACCAAACAGGGTGAATTGGCATCATTTTATAGTTTGGTCTTCAAATATATAGTCAACCCCATTAACACATCCAAACGTCTGCTTTTACACCTCTACCTACCTAGTCACCGCTACATAGATGCCAACGGATGACTTTAAGTTATTCAGACTTGCCCTCACAGACATTGACTATCTTCATGTGTGTGCATCCTCATTTGCTTGTGTTTATGTGTTAGTACCCACTGCTATCTGCTTGAATGCCTGCCTTGTTTGTCACAGAAAGCTAGTTTATGAGGTGAGTTTATCCGTCTATTTGTCTACAGTTTCCATTTTATTGGTCCGAAATAACAATTATAACATTATAAATGTAGTGTAAGAGTGTTGGATAGCATATGTGCGTGAGATGAAGTTCTAAATGTAACTATATTTGGTCAGCCTTTTTGGTATAAAACCTGTAGGTCAGCTCTGTGAGTCGTAGTGTCTACAGAAAGAGGCTTTGTGAGCTGGCTGTGGATGGAGCGATGGGGGGGGGTGGATGGAGTTCAGGGGGAGGTTGGCCACAGAGCGCCAGACGCCAGTTGTGGAATTTCAGGAATGGAAGTTGAGCTGGAGTTTGGATCTGAAGAGAGAATTTATTGCAGAGGTGATAGAGCGTTTTACGGAGGCTGAGGGAGAGGCGAGGAGGTCACGGCCACGCGTGTTTGTGTTTGGGAGGTAGCAGCAATACTTATAGTTTTTGTACATTAGGGCCTGTAAATCATAAAATCATAGGGGGCAAAGAGTGCATAGAAAGCATCACAATAGTGCATTTTTCAGATCTTAGAAATACCCCACTTCAGTTCATTTAAAACTGAATAATTCTAAAGAAAGCTAAATTATGGGCCTTTTAATATTTAGTTATTCTAACTTATACATATTATCGTTTTCAGCTGTGTTAGTTTATCTTTTTTTTCAGCAGGATTACGGAAAAACTGCTTACCGAAATAGTTTTTAACAAATCCGAGTTACTAGGTTGGAGGGGTTGGCTTCAATTGAATTCACATGTTTAAACATTGCAGCATACGGCATTTGTACTACATTCATGTGGTGTCGGAATATCTGACAAATGTAAAAAATGTATTACAAAATTAAGTGAAGACGTAAGACTTTTGAAAAATAAAGTTTACGAAGATTTCTACATTTCCAGGACAGATATCTGGCATTTACAAAACGTACACATTTCTTTTGGTCCTACTCTTTTTACTAGAAGTAACTCCATAGTAATGTGACTTAGTAGTGTTTTAGAAGTGGAAAAGGACTTGCAGCCAACACACAAATGTCATATGTCCTATGTCGTTACCAACTATTTCGTTTCCACAGTGGTTCTGTTAAATGCACTGAAATAAACAAATTAGCACTCCTAATGACTTAAAGCAGCTGCCGTTCTGTTGCATAACCAAACTTTGTGTAACTACCGTAAAGAGTGATAACTACTAAGCTGCAGCTGGTGGAGACTGGCATGGCTGTGCTCCAGCTTTCCCCTGCTGCTGTTAATTTCAAAATACCAGTAGAAGTGGACCCAGCGCCGTCCAAAAGCAGCCACACCCTGCCAGAGCCACTCACTATTTCCACTGCACAGTGTTCTGGACCAGAGTGGAACCAAGGCCGGTACATCACCACTTTTCCAATTGTCATTTAAATGGAGGATTGGTTCTCGGCCTGGAAATTAATCATCTAGTGTGGGTTATTTTTGTCAGTGGAACCTGTGGTATCTTCACATCTGGTTTGGTGATCATATGATGTCCTTTTGTGCTCATTAAAACTGACAAATAAGACAATAATATAGAAACATGCCTAAATTCCCGTGATCGATTTCTTTGGTTACTATCACTTCACTGGTCCTACTTCTTTGTTATAATTACATTAAAAATATTAATATATATGTCACAAAAGCGCACCCTTTATATAGATCCTCTGCTGTACCACAAACCACATGTGCCTCTCTCAATACAGATATAGCATGTGGTGGAGGATAGCATGTTAATTACAGGGCATGTATTCTGTATGCTGTAGCTGGAGACGACACACACACAATCTCGCACGCACACCAGACATAACAACATATAAAACCCTATAAACATATGTCTGCAATCACAGAAGTGGAGTTTGTTCTGCTGAACAAAACATGTAAGTATCATAAAAGTATGCTAGCCAAAAATCAAAATGTTTGCAATACTGCCAAATCCAATCGAAAAAATCCCATTGCTTTTTGTTAAGGGATCCCTTGTAGCCCTAATTTCTTGGTCGCCGTAGAAAGAAAAAAAGGGCATAACTACACCACTCTTTAAAACAAAGATTGACGAGAATGGCACTCATGGAGAGCAGACTGCCAAACTCAACGGTGCATCCATTAGCTCCTCTGATGATCCCATTTCCCGAGTTGGAAAGTCATTCATAATCATAATGCAAATTTTCTTTGTAAAATGTATAATACTGGTCATATTGATTCCAGAGTTGATGATTGTTGAAATTGAACATACATTAAACCAATCAGTATCATATCATTTTAGTTGCATCAATATACTTAATTTTTTACAAAACATCCAGTGTTTCGGTAGTGACCACAGTATTTTGTTCTCAAGGTTGTATCATAATCCCTCAACCTTATTGCTTAATCTTAACTCATAACATGCCTTATGTTGAAGTGTGAATGTTTGAAGCTACTGACCCAGAATCAGCACTTTAGTAACAGGCTGAAATAGAGGGGGATGGGGCTAGAATGGGTGATCTGTTTGGTATTTTGAGCAAAACACTTCATAGACATGTTTTTTATATATCTGAGACCTATAATATATGCCTAACAAAAGTATAATAAGAGACCTTTAAAGTAACACACTGATTTTCAGACTTTAAAACACTTTATTTCAAAACAATGGGATTTACCTGCTTACCATTCAATTTTGTCTCTAACGAAACGATCATGTCAATTACTGAAACGTAAACTTATGTTTCGGTAGTGATGATTCTAGTTTCTCCAAAATTACCTACCCCACCTTTAATTGAAGATAATATGTGTTTGTTAGTGACAATTCTTAAGGTTACATGCCGATTTTCAGATTTTGGAACAGATTTATATCAAAAGTATGGGATCTAGCTACTTGCCATTCAGCCATGAGGGACAGGGATGCAGTGTCACTGCCTAGTCAACAATGCAGGGGTGTGACTAAAAACCAGGCCCAGCCATTGGACTAAAACCCCTGTTTCGGTAGTGACATGAAAACTTAGGATAAGATTTTTTGAGTATAGTTTTTTTTATTAAAAAATTAAACCCACTATAAATCTAAATATTCCAACTTCTGTTTGAATGTAATCATAAAGATCTTCTAAATACACCATTCAACAAAATAAAATAAAATGTTTTAAGCGTTATTTACATAAATTGAAATGTAGATGTCAGGACAGCTACTTCCCAATAGAAAGTACCCTATAAATGATGTTTTTGTATATATTAAGCTTATCACTATATAATGTAATGCCTTATGTTTAAATAGACCATAACATATTCTTAGTAAATATCTATGTCTGAATATTTTGTTAAATAGTTTTTCTTGTTGTGGGACCGCACCTTGTACTAATTCGGTACGGAATGCCCCATATACTGTATGTGCACATGGAGCAAAAATATTCTAACCACGATGGTTGCAAAGTTGCTAAACAGAGAATTCCCATTGAGATTCTAGCATTTTTTCCTTCACAAAGCCACTGGGGTTTGAGAAGAGTCTCCTCGTGCTGATTCCACCACTTTCAGCTGAGGAATTTCGGAGGAATGTTGCTCATAAAGTCATCTCTCCCTTCAACTACCTCAGGGTTTTTCATCCTTGTGTGTGTGCGCTTCCAGTCCATCCACATGTGTGTATCCAGGCTGTGTGACCTTTTGGTGTTGCAGCAGCTTTTAACACACTCATACCAGGTTCCACAGGCTCTGCTCTGATCTTAGCAAACAAAGAGCTGGCTGTACCTTTTTAGAAGTGACACCTCATTATTATTATTATTATTATTATTATGTAGCTGGTTAAAGGTGCTATAGCAGCTATATGTACCACTTCTGCAGGAATACAACTGCCTTATCAATTCTGAGATATAAGTAACAGTGTTGTAAACATACCGAAACATTGCCAAAAAGAATTGGCAGCCTAATCTTGGCATTGAAGTCTGCAATACATTTCACAGTTAGTGCTAAAGGTTTTGTTTTTTATATAGTAAGTTTTCTTAGAGCACTTACCTTCTGGCACAAACAGAGCCAAAGGTTTATGTAATTTCCACAAAAATAGCCAATGGAATGAATCTGTTAAAATGTATATTCCAAATGGTTGCAGATCATTGTAGTGACACAGAGGAGGAAAAGGAGCCATTACATTTGAGAAATACCCAAGAAAGACAGCATGTTAATGAACCAAATAATGAGAAAAACAACTTTTTGATTTGCAAAATTCACCTGAATGCCACCTCAAATCAGAACAACAACTGGGAAACAAATATCCATTTTTTATTTAATCTCAATAAAATTCAACACATTGTCTTTGTAGCATCCATGTAGTTTCCACCTGAATACTTAAAGCGCATAACTAAACAAAATGTGGAAGAATGACTTCCAAAGTCCAAGAAAGAGACCATCCAAGGTGCTCATGAATGCACCATGGGCCTTGACGGAGCTCTGCTTTCTCCAAGTGCTATTCTAGTTAACAACATTACATTATTTCCATGTAGCTAACAATAGTAAAAATACCAGAAATGAAATACAAATGAGCAGCTACAAATTAAAGTAATTAGATATGGATTTCATCTAAAGAACAAATCCATGTATGTGCATAGGACTTTGAGTATGCCTATTGTGATTCTAACCCTTCTGAGCAATGGATGCCCAATGAACAGCTGCAAAGCATCTGTTCCTTTGCAACATATTGGCATTATCTGGAGCTCATTCAGCTTCAGCATGCAGCACTTGCTTTGTCTTTATTTGGTGCTGATGTGCTTGACTCAGGACTTACATGGAATATTTTCCTTCTGAGGTGAAGCTGAGAGGAAATAACAAACCGTTTCTGATCAGATGCTGCAGGTGAAGGAAGTGTTAATATGTGTATGTGCTGGTATAGGATGCAATATGTATTATATATCAGTTTTAAGATCAAAAGATAAAGATAATAGAAGAATAAAATATTCAAACAAAAATACCGCAAATGAGGAATGAAAACTAATATTGTGCTCTTCCTTTCCCAGATTCAACAGTTGGAGACGCAGGTGATCGATGCGGAAAAACGGGCCTTCACCGCTCACCAGCAGGTAAGGATCCGTTCAAAAGTGTGTATACCTCTCCTGTCAGTGTGTGTATAATGCGTACACATGTGTATTTACAGTGTGAACATGTACTTTCAGGTGCAGTGGATGGAGGAGAAGCTGAAGGCTCCAGACAGTCAGTCCGGAGACTCGGAGGTGCGTTTGTTCCAGCGGTGCCAGGAGCTGCAGGCCGTGGTGCAGGAGAAGGAGGACGCCATCGCACAGCTGGAGCAGCAGCTGGAGGAGCAGGTAACACTCATCACATGGAGAGCTTCTTCATAGCAACAGTCAGGGGATTTTTTTGTAACAGTTTTTAAAGGTGCCAAACAATGTAGACTGAGGAAGATACAGGCATGCAGTCAGTCGACACAGAAAGCAGAAAACATAACAAACTCTCAGTCCCTTGTAAAAAGCTTTCTTATAATCCCTAAATAAGAACATTGAAAATGCAAAAAGAGCAACCTACATTCTTAGTTTTAAATTCTACTAATAATCATGATCACAGGTTTAAGTTCAAAGCCACTACAAATACAGGCTCCCCCTGTGGACAAAAGTGATAGTTTCCCATAGCGTTAGCTAGTTTTGTTGCCGTAAATTCATTTATTAAAGGTGGGGTAGGTAAGTTTGAGAAACCGGCTCGAGATACACTTGTTGTTATATTCCATGGAATGCTCGTAACTACGACGGAGTATTAGGGCCACACTTAGAAAAAAACCCAGAGAGATTCCGATAATAAAGTCGTAATAATACGAGAATAAAGTAATAGTTACGAGAATAAAGTCGTAACATTACGAGAGTATAGTCATAATGTTACGAGAATAAAGTCGTAATGTTACGAGAATAAAGTAATAATTACGAGATTAAAGTCGTTGTTTCATAAGTGACTTGAGAAGTGGACTTGGAGGAGATTGTCTCCTTTCTGCAGAAGGAAATGGCTGGTTCTGGCCGATTACATTACATTACATTACATTGCATTTAGCTGACGCTTTTATCCAAAGCGACTTACAATAAGTGCATTCGACCAACAAGATACAAACTTGAAGAAAACAGAATCATATAAGTACATCAGGTTTCATAGAGCCAAAACATTTCAAGTGCTACTCAACTGGCTTTAGATAAGCCAGTCCTTTATTAGTATATAAGTGCTTTTTTAGCAATTCTTTGTTAGTAATTCTATCGCTCGAAGTGGAGTCGAAAGAGATGAGTTTTCAGTCTGCGCCGGAAGATGTGTAAGCTATCTGCTGTCCTGATTTCAATGGGGAGCTCATTCCGATTCCACTACAAGGCTATCGTTCGACTCCTTCTGGATCCAAAGCCTTGATTACAAGTCTCATCGTTTCTTGTGAAACAACAAATCCCCTTTGAACAGCTCGTAGATGTAACCAACGATAGCCTTGTAGTCGGCCAGAACCAGCCATTTCCTCCGGCAGAAAGGAGACAATCTCCTCCAAGTCCGTTTGGTTCTTTCTTCTAAATAATAGACATAGTTTCTTGCACAACCTTTTCAAAGTTCTAATACTTATGATAATCTAATGCTGATGTGCCAAAAGATTAAGTATTTAGTTATTTGAGAAACCTAAACTAAAGTACTGCTTCACAAGATGCTCCACATTCCTCATTGTATTGCAGGACGTTGCTGTTGTCTCCTTCTCAAGTCACTTATGAAAATACGACTTTAATCTCGTAGAATTACGAAATTAAAGTCGTAATGTTACGAGAATAAAGTCGTATGACTTTATTATTTTTTTTTTCTAAGTGTGGCCCTAATACTCTGTCGTACTTAACATCCCGATAGCAATGAACAGCTTTTGGCATTTCCCACTATTTAATCTGCATTAACACAATCCATTTGCTTGAAATACCATGAGTGACTTTTATGTTCTCTCTTCAAAGTCTCTCTACCCATTGTTTGTGTCTCAAATATTCTGAGTACCAAGGCCAACTCATGATTTAGCCTCTTTTCCTATATTTCCGAAACAGAAACAGATCCGACTTCAGGACTCCAAAACAGTGGAGGAGAAAGCAGCCAAAATCAAGGAATGGGTGATGCTGAAGTTATCAGAGGTACATTAAATGATAGCTTTAGATATAAAGTTGGATGGAAAAGTGGCAACATGTGTGTTGGGATGTGCTTTTATGTTGAAAGATATTTGTTTCAGTTTGAGGTGGATAACGCTGCGCTAAGAGAAACCAACAAGCAACAGGAGGCTCAGATTCTGGAGTTACAGAAACAAGTGCAGGGTAAGAGCCTTTTCTGTCCTGTTGGAATATATCTAATCTAGCTTGATAACACCTTCATGATGACACTATGGCAAGTATCAAGTGCATGCATGTGCATACACACACACACACACACACACACACACACACACACACACACACACACACACACACACTTTTACATACTAATACTGTTGAAACATGTTTGTGTTTGCAGCCTTTGAGCAGAAGTGTGGTGCGGGAAGAGGAGTCCTGTGCAGACAAGGGGAGGCCCAGCGGCTCAGCAGCCTGACGTTTGGCTGTTTCCAGGTGAGGGGGAAGAGCCCCCAGGTCCTTACTGGACCAGCACCCTGCCAGAGGACCCTCAGCACCCAGGGAGAGGCTGAGGACATAGAAGAAAACGGTAAGTCCCTGCAGATTCACAGATTTAGTTAAGGAACCAGATGGGCAGTAGTAGGCACTTGTCATAAAGGATTAACGAAGAGACTCAGAAGACTTTTTTAGCCATTTGGTTACATTCATGGTGTCTTGGGCAATTGTTCCCACAACCATACTATTTGACCGCTGACTTTAATTAATTACTGGTAGTTATTGGTCTTATTTGATTAGAGAAACAGAGCATTCATGGACAAATAAACCTTTCCTTCCATGAACTTTATTTAAAAATTGGATGTATTCATAAGGTTTTGAAGACTCAAGTTCTCTATCTTATTTTTTAGAGACACAAAGGGCCTTGCTTAATACAACTGACTGCGGAACAATACATTTTGAAATGCCCAACAAATGGTTTTAAGATGAAAACACAACCTAGCAATGACAGGTAGCGACCTCTCACAAGGTAGCCATGAATCATTCACTGCTTTATCACTTACTTTATCTATCTTACTCTGAATGAGACCAGCTATAATACAAATAATTGAAAAACGTACAAAGAAAATGTTATATACAGTGATAAATGAAGTGAGAAGGCAGGTCATTTTTCCTAGACTTCTATACAACTGGACTTCTTTCTCAATAGTTTTAGTACATAGCTAGATACAAGACAAAGCTGCTGATTTTGTTATTGGTGTGATAGTTTGTATTTACAAAGACTGTAGCATAAGATCTTAGAGGCTGTGAAGGGTTATTAAATAATTAGTAATGTAGGCTGGTCCCAAACCATTAAAAACCTCATAAACAAATAGAAAATAACTTTAAAATCAATAATGAAAGATATACAGAGCAAATTAAGTTTAGATTTAATCATGTATGTGAACTCTGCTATAAGACGTTTACTTATTATAAATCAACACTGAGGGGGTTTCATGATCCCCACCTTAATTAAAACAAATATTCTTAACAGTTATTAAATATATTTCCTCGTGTTTGCTTTGACAGAGATTAGCGGTGAGCAGGCATCCTCCTCAGGGACAAACGGTGACATCCAGACCCCTGACCCCACCGGACATCTGGGGGACGAGAGTGCGTCTGAGAGCCTGGGAGATCCCGCTCGTGGCCCTGAGTCCCGCAGCGTTTCCTCCGTGCTCTCCAGCGCCGCCTCAGAGGGGGGAGGGGGGGGCTTGGGCGGTGTGGAGTTCAGCCGCCCCGGCAGTGAGACCTACCTGACTGCCTCGGACGACAGCAGCTCTCTTTTCGACGATGACATGCAGCGTGCCGAGCGGCCCCGCTTCAGCCTGCTGGGGTCCTCGGATGGGCCCCTGGGAGGGTGTAAGGAGGAGGAGGGGGGCAAACTGGAAGACTACACCTCTGAGGAGCTAAACAAACGCTTTCAATCACAGAGACTCGACTCCTCATCGTCTTCCAGCGAGCCCAACACCCCCAGCCCCATCCTCACGTCCGCCCTCACCCCCAAACGTCCAAACCCGCCTCAGGACCCGAGGGACAACCCCGCCTCCCCCAAACAGCCCCGCCTGCGGACCCCGGCAGGATTCGGGCTGATGAACGTAGCTCTGGCTAAGAAACACCTGAGCCAGCCCCCCATCAGCAGTGAGGCCGCACACGGACACACGCGTAACGCCCTCAGCATGCTGCGCCCCCTCCGCCCGCAGGAAACAGACCTCGACCAGGAGCAGGAGGTCAGCATGGAGACCGGAAGGGACATGCCTGGGCCTCCTGAATCAGAGGTCATCCCAGGGCAGGACAGTGACAGCTCCGTGCCCCCCACACCCCCGCTACACAGGCTGCCCTCCTGGGTAAGATCATCTAAAGCCTATTTCCCACAACACGCAAAAAAACACTAACCCACATTAACATATTCAATGTACACATGCAAACACATTTCATTTAATGTCAACAGAAACAAAATGTTACTCATCAAAACCGTCTTTGTTAGTCATCCATTCTTCCAATGTAAACTTTCTCTGGTTTTAGATATAAAAAATGATAATCAACATTATACTATTTACTATCCCAGCTTCCTGTTAGTGGATACTGCAGTGTTTACTGACTATATCTATCGCATCATTTTCAAAGGTTCTCCCACATTTAAAAAAAAAAAGTGCATATATGCGCTTATTTTGGTGAATAGGATATTATGTTTTATTTGATCTCATTATGGGTTATAAAAGTGTACACCAGTATTAAGCTCCTTAATGAAAATGAATTAGTAGTGCGAAAGTTGTTCCATTCGTGGGTCTTTATTAGGCTAGGTTCTAGTAAACATGTTCAGAAAATAATATTATTATTAGGGGCTACATGGTTTTCATCACATGCCTGTCATTTCAGGTCGATGCGCGACTATTTGTATTTCTAGTACTCGCAGTGCCATCTGCTGCAGCCCCTGTAGAAGTGTCAGTGTTTCTTTTTGATTATTGACCGTTAATCCTGCCAGTTTCTGTCCACAGGAGAGTCGTATATATGCTGTGGCCAAGTCAGGGATCCGGCTGTCTGAGACTTCCTGCACAGACCCTGCTAGCAAAGGTAAGATGGGGGGTGAGGTGGGGGAAGGAGGAGACGTGCACCTTCTCGCTCAAACTCAGACTAACTGATCTGTGATCTGTGTTGCAGACCACTCACTCAAGTCCTCCTATCCTGCCTTTGTAATGTACACCTCCCTCATCTACAGAAACATGACTACTCCAGTGTATACGACTCTGAAGGGGGTGAGTCCAGCTTTACATCAAGATAAGACTGTAATGCATTCAGCGAAGATTTAGGCATTATATCTGACCTAAACCTAATCTAAACCTTAACCCCAATTTATATACATCTTACAGCAGGGACATTTACAATTTGACAGCGAAGGGACAGTGCAGATAAAATGCAAAATAAGTTGAGTAGACCAGTAGAGTAATATATGATATAAAGAGACAAGCACACATTAATACAATCAAATCAAGTACACATCTATGGTTAAAAAAAGAGCTGCATTTAAAAAAAGAAATCAATGAAATAGCAGCCAGTTACAATATTAATAGCTTGTAAATATTGCACTCAGCACAGTTTTCTCTCAACAGTGGTGTTACAGTCTGAGTAGTGAGGTTAAGATTTTGATATACAGTATTATGGCTTGATCGCTGCCCCACCGTCCTGCAGAAAGCCACCCTGCTGAGCAGCAGTCCGTTCTCAGACGAGTCGTCCAGCTCCGAGGAGTCGTCCAGCTCCGGAGAGGAGGACGCCTCCATCTGCAGCTCTCACACCTCCTCTAGCTCCCGCAAGGACTGCAGCCCCGGCAGCCCGCGCTCGCTCAAGAGAGGTACGGACCACACACACATGCTGGAAGCTTGTTTAATACTTTCACTCTGGGAATAGTACCATCTCATCAACTTCTTCACTTTTTCCTTTCCTCCAGCTGTGTCCATGTCTTCCATGACATCAGAGAGCGACTACGCCATCCCCCCTGACGCCTACTCCACCGACACAGAGTGCTCTGAACCGGAGCAGAAACTCCCCAAGACCTGCTCCACAGTCAGTGACAACGGCAAGAGTGTGAGTCCCTCAGAAATATCTCAAATTAAGATTTCAAGCTCCTTTGGTAACATGTAATAACACATCAGTAGTTCTACCAGGTTTCTTCGACAATAAAGTATTTTATTATATATATTTGGCAATGTCCTTTTAATGAATTTTTTCCATTTTTAAATTAGTGGAAATTGCAGCAGGTAGTTTGTATTGTACTTTACTGTACTACATCAAACTGAACAGTGTCGTGTCTCTGTAGGAACCAATGGAGAAGTCCGGCTACCTGTTAAAAATGGTGAAGACGTGGAAGAAGACGTGGAAGAGACGCTGGTTTGTCCTCAAAGACGGAGAGCTGCTCTACTACAACTCACCTGTGGGTTTCTTACAAAAATGATTGTCAAAGTCATATTATTTGAATCTAAGTGCTTTTTTTTCTTAAATGTTTTTGTTTACTTAAGTACGTGTATGGTCATCATTACTCCACTGCATTAATCTCTATGGTATAGCTTCAAATAGTTGTTATTAAATGTGGTTTGATTAGTATTAATCCATTGTGTTGTTGACAGATGATTTGTATTCATCGAGCTAAGTGGATATACGCTGTTGCCTCTAAAGTTTGAATACAACACGTTTGACCTCTTCTCATGATTGTGTGTGTAAATAGGAATAGAAACAGCAATATGTCTCAAAACTAAATTATTCCAACTTTATGGGCAACCGTGTATGTCTGTATTTCTTCAATGCGCCGCTGTAAAACTCTATTCCTCTCTCATAGAGTGATGTGATCAGGAAACGTCAGGGTCAGATCGAGGTCAACGCCACCAGCAGCATCGCCCGTGGTGACGGTAAACAAGTCCTCCAGGTATGTTTGTCCACTATTGAAAATCTACTCCAAATCCCAACACAATTAAAACCGATTCCCTTCCTCGTCCTCACCCCTCCATGGGGGTCTGTCCTGTGTCCTGCAGGTGGTGACGGGTAAGCGTGTGTACTACCTGAAGGCGGACTCCCCCAACCTGCTGGAGGAGTGGCTGCGGGTGCTGCAGAGCGTGCTCCGGCTGAAGGCTGCCAGTCCTCTCTTCACTCAGCCCGACATCCGGCCCGGCATGAAGGGACTGCTCATCAAGGTACCATGACCTCAAAATTAGACTTCAAATCTCTTCATATAATGCATGTATAGCAGAGATGTTGACTTGAGTCACATGATTTCAAATCACACATTTGACTTTAAACTTCATTTGATAAACTCAAAGAAATACATGAATCTCCACTTTACACTGAGGACTTGCCAAGTCATTTAGACTTGATCCTTTCAATTTGAAAATACTTGATACCTTCGCCGAAGCCCAATACTTACAGAGTATGTTATTTAAACAGTTTGCTATCAATCAATTCATCTCCCTTGATTTCCTTCACTCCTTCATCGCTAAATCAACACTCAGTTTGTTTAAATGAGTCAAAAGCATCCAATCAAGAGGCAGGAAAGAACCATGGCAACTTTTCCAAAACACAATATGCAGAAATTGGTGAAGAGCGCAATATGACTTGTTTAGGACTTGCTTGTTTATTACTTCAATCAAGACCTGCCTGTCTACACTTAAGACAATCTAGATTTGGAACTTTAATCTGGCCTTGAATGCAAAGACTTGCAAAACAATGATTTTGATCACTTCTGATTTCCCCCATGTCTTTCATATCAGGTTGTCAGTGTGGTGTGATTTGTGACATCAGTTTGCTCCATTGCAGGTGAAGCACGGCTACTCCAAGCGGGTTTGGTGTGCTCTGATTGGAAAAACCTTGTACTACTTCCGCAGCCAAGAGGACAAGGTATGATTCAACATGAAATCTCTGTACGGGATGTAGAGACAAAGCTGTAACGCTCGTCAGGGTCATATTTTTGAGCTTTTCCATAAGTGGTTGGACAAAAAAATCTATATTAAATTGTAAATGACTCAGCAGAAAGGAGCTTCATCATTATAGGACAAAAGGTTGTCCCTGTTATTTCAGTGTGTGTGTGGGATCATGTGTATTTTCCCAGTTCCCCCTGGGTCAGATCAAGCTGTGGGAGGCCAAGGTGGAGGAGGTGGACAGGTCAAGAGATTCTGATGACGAACTGAAGGCATGTGGGCGGGGCTTACAGGCGGCACCTTTTACCATCACCATCCACCCTCAGGAGCAGGGGCCCACCTACCTGCTCATCGAGTCCCGCCACCAGAAGGTCAGCAGCACTTATAAAAGCTTTTTTGGTTATTTTTGATCACATGATCTGTCCCGCTCGTTCTATGGGAAGTCGAGTCAATTTCATTTATATACTGTGGCCCAATATCACAGATCACATTTGCCTTAAGAGGCCATTTAAACTCTAACTTTGTTTTGTCTTTTCTATTGCTTGAATTGGAGTTTCTATATGCAATGTTTTGTTTTTTATCAAAAACAATTAAAAACTAAATGACCTCTGGTGCATCACATTGTTCACGTCAAAGGAAAACCAAAAATGTTTTAATAATAACAAAGTAGCTTGTATAAAGTGCTTTATACAAATAACAATAAAAACTCAGTTAATGCTAAAATATATCATGTGAAATAAAGAAAATACTAAAGGAATAATATATAATAATCAAATAATAATAGGAAGAATAAGAATGATAATTCTTGGTAAGGTATTTCATGATGAATGATGACTATTTCTATATGTGTTTATTTGCGTGTAAATGCTATTATAAATGTTATGGAGAACGTTTCATTTAGGATCCTTAATTCTTTATAATTCAATCTGAAAATGTGTCAATCAGGACTAATTCTGTTCTCAATAAAAATACAAAACATGCCTTTTGGTGTTCATCCCCATAATCACTGACGTTAACGTGTGTCCGTAGGATGCGTGGCTGTACCATCTCTCTATGGCAGCGGGCACCACCGTGGGGAAAGTCGGCACGGAGTTCGAACAACTGGTGGGAAAACTCTTCCAGCTGGATGGAGATTCAAGTAAGAAGTGACAACCAATTATTTCCTTTCATTCTGATTAAATATCAGCTGACCACAACACGTCTGCAGCAATATTCACCTGATGGGTGATGATCCATGGAAGATTTGGATGAGCATCAACAGGAAATGGGTGGAATCAGTACATTTTACCATGCAAAATAATATGTTGAAAAAGGTAGTGAAACATATATTTGTCTTTCTTTTGAATTGTTGTATGGAGCACGTTGTATGTATCCATTTGTATGATTGTATGATTGCATTCAGCTAGCATTCCGTTGTTCTGCCTTCAGACTCTCAGCTCTGGAGACACCCCATGTTGTGTTTCAGTAAGGAAGCTCTGTTATCTCCTCTGACCACGCTGCCTTCACAAGCTCTGCAGACAGAGGCTGTTAAACTCTTCAAGGTACACACACACACACACACACACACACACACACACACACACACACACACACACACACACACACACACACACTGTAATCAATGCCGTTTTGTCCCTATTTTTCCTGCGTTTGTCTTTAAACTCCACCTATTGTCTATCCTCAGACATGTCAGCTCTTCATCAACGTGGCCATCGATGCTCCGGCCATCGACTACCATGTCTCGCTGGCCCAGAGTGCATTGCAGGTGTGTCTGGCCCACCCCGAGCTGCAGAACGAGTTCTTCTGCCAGCTCATAAAGCAGACCTGCAGGAGGCAGCCACACGGCCACCCAGCACCCCTGCAGGTAAGCACTCTCACCACAAGGGGGAAGCAGTTACATGAGTTGTAAACAGGAAACGCTGACATTTCACAGTATGTAAAGGTTGGATTCATTGCTGAGTAAATCTATGACACTAATGTCCATAGTGGATTATAGACAAACCAACTATGTGTTATAATCTGCTTGTAGCATGGTATAGTTATGTTTATATTACTATTCATATAAATAATGCTATATAACAATGATTATATAACCTGTTGTGGAAAGTAAATATATTTCAGATATGTCATACTGTGTTGACTTGTTCTGCTTATCTGTTAATCCACTGTTAGTTGTTGATACACTTAATAATGTACAAGGTTACTTATTCATTGATGATCCATTAAGTGTTACTTTATCACAGAAACAGATGCTTGATTGTATTTTCCTAAAATTAGGAATGTGATACATACTGCAGTAATTATTGCATTACAAGTACTGTACTTAATATACCATAGTCTACATCATACTTTTACCCGAATACATTTTGTTGGCACATTTTGTTTTTTATTCCACTATATTCATTTTACAGCATTAGATATTAGCTACTTTGCAGATTAGGTTATTAATACACACTTTTAAATAACTATTACATTGTAACATACAACCCCAGTAACCTGGCAGTATGTAAAGTCATTCAAATAAACCACACCCACCAAATTGCACATTTAAACACATGTAATGCATGTTAATAATTATAATGCAATAATGTAACATACATGATTCTGGCATGGGTCATACTACATAATAAGTACTTTTACTTTTTATTTTCTTTAAATAAAAATAAACCCTTTTGAAGAGCAGAACCCCTCCTTTAATCATGTGCTGTTTTGTAACCAATAACCAGATATACCTGTAGCACCAGCAGAGGGCAGACAGTATGTTTACCTGTTTGGAAGAGTTGTACTATTCCAAAGAATGATTATGTCTGAGATAACAGACAACAGGCTGAGTCATCAGTCAGCTCCTTTGTGAGAGTAAAGAAAAAGGAGCCTATTGTCTGATCATTCACTGAAGCTAGTTACACTTGAGGCACATAGTTCCACATGAAACTGTATCAAAAAGCTGCAGTTTTCTGTCACCTTCTGCACATATGCTTCTGTAAAGTTTCTGTCATGTTTGTTTACAGAGTGTGTGTTTGCCTGTTGTTCTTCAGGGATGGCAGTTTCTGGCTCTGTGTGTGGGACTGTTTCTGCCTCAGCATCCGTTCCTCTGGCTGCTGCAGGTTCACCTGAAGAGACACGGAGACTCCAGGTGAGGAAGCAACCAGGGGCCTAACGTTAGCATGAGGAACCAAGGCACAGCATTTAATAAGGGACAACAATAAATAAGCCCATTAAACACACCTCTACAAGCTTCCCTGTGAAACTCCTTAACCCCAACTCATGACTCTGCAGCAACTCTGCTTTCTGTCAAAAGTGGTTCTATTATGTTATTATTAAGTTGTCTGTTATCCTGATGCTCATTCTTCCAAAATGGTGGAATGAGCTCCCCATTGACATCAGGACAGCAGATAGCTTACACACCTTCCGGGCCAGACTGAAAACTCATCTCTTTCGACTCCAATTCGAGCGATAGAATTACTAACAAGGAACTTATATACAAATAAAGGACTGGCTTATCTAAAGCCAGCTGAGTAGCACTTGAAATGTTTTGGCTCTATGAAACCTGATGTACTTATATGATTCTGTTTTCTTCAAGGTTGTATCTTCTTGGTCGAATGCACTTAGTGTAAGTCGCTTTGGATAAAAGCGTCAGCTAAATGAAATGTAAAGTAATTATAAATATTTCAATGCATATTTTATTTTTTATTTCTGCACATATTTGTTGTATGCTTGTACAAGTGTAAATAATTGTTATTATTATTATTATTGTTATGATCATTACTATTATTATTTAACAACACCCAAAAAATAATAATAGATAAATATCATAAAGTCTTGAATCTTGTATTAAAAATGTTAACCGACATGTTTTTATTTATATTAAGGCTTAGCATTGAATCTGCCCAATACGTCCTCATTATTTGATGGACTTATTGAGCCCAGTTCTTCACATCTCTCTCGTTATGCACACGACTTTATTTGCACACTGAGCATAAATTCCTATGTTGAACTTAAGAAAGTTTCAACAAAACATTCAAATGAATCGATTATCAAATGAGGTGCCTTTTGTTCTTTGTTGGTTAAAGACTTTTCAGCCTTTTATAATTAGTAACTCACTTCTGTGGAAGCCTTTGGAGTGCTAAACCACAACTTGATCTCAGCTAAGTGGAATATAGTTATTTAGGTATGATGTCATTTATGTCAGATCTTAAAGTTGACTCAAACAAAGGGGCACGCCACCAATTATGCAAATACAAACACACACCTAAATATATATAGTATCATTATAGAAATCAAATATTCAAAACAAACAAATCAAATAAGAACACATTGAAAATAGAATAAAAAGTAAACAAATAAAATATTAATAAAAAATATAACATTTACCAATAATTGGTCTATTTACATTTTTCCATGAAAGTGCTATCATTTAAATAGATTTGCTAAGTTTTTTTTTTTTATATCAACCAAAACAAATAAAGAAACTTAGGCTCCATGATTAATTGTATTAATACAATCTCTCATCTTAAATTTGACATCTTCTTCCTATGCACTAAGAAAAGAATACCGGCTTTCATTGTTCACATTTAAAAAAACAAAAAACTGGGATATGAGCACAAACATTTGTACTTGTACTTGTTGTAAAAGCAGTCACAGTATACACCACTGTCTCCTCAGGACAGAGGCGGGGAAGTATGCTGTGTACTGCCAGCGCTCCATGGAGAGGACGCAGCAGAAGGGAGAGAGGCAGGCCAGGCCGTCCCGAATGGAGATCCTGTCCATCCTCCTGAGGAACCCCTACCATCACTCCCTGCCCTTCAGCGTGCCTGTTCACTTCCTCAATAACACCTACCAGGTAAGAGCAGATCACACAGGAAGACACAGGAAGGCACAGGACCATAACAACCACAGGGAAGCCAACAGGTGGAATCATGCTGCCAGATACTCATATCCCCATCCCTAACATACCATCGTGAAGATTCAGTGTGTCATGCATCGCTCACATGCTTCACTGACACCCCCCCCCCTCCCCCCCACCATCATCCACCTGTACGCTCTTAGTCAGGTTTCTCTTCAGGGCGTGTTTGCTTTTGTCACTCCTTGCTCCCTCTCTGTGTATGCTTGGATAAACTGATTACATCACAGCCTAGTATCAGCTCTTGATGATACAAAAAAATCTGCTTCACTCTGTCGGTTCCAGCCAGTTTAATATAAGACCAGGCCATAAGGCCACATAAAAATAACTTCAATACTTGTATGAGATTTTATGATAAAACAAGTACTAATGACTTCCACAACACACGTATTGGCATACAATAGTAATATTAACCAGTCAAAATTATATATTAGGTTTAGACGATACATGAAAGCGTAGATGTTTTGATGCAAACACCTTTGCTCTCCGAATTCTTATTTTTTATGATTTCATAAAGATCCTCAATATACCTTTGGAAAGCCTTAAACCTAATGGTTTCAACAGTGGTCCAAACCAAACTGGTCTGCCTGCATGTGTTACCTACAATCACATGTCAGTCAGGAAACATTTAATCAAATGTAAATAACCAAATATTTTGGCAATGGTATTTTGATCAAAAGCAAAGAAATGTAGACAACCATTCTGATAGTTTGCAGTTAACTCAACAGGAGAGGATCAATTCATACCTCTACAATTACATTAAAGATCATTTTGGGGTTTTTTTGGGCTAAAATAATTGGATTTATGACTGTTTACCGACCCGTGGAAACCATGTTGGGACGTCTGATTTTAATACGATAACAAAGAAAATATTGTAGTATTGTATGTATATTGTTTCAAAGACACTTTTAAAAGGTCCCAAAGGGGCAGAATTAAGAAAAGTCGAAAACAAATACATGCATGACAGGAATCAAGGATTGTTTGCATGTACCTCTTACAGATAACGTTGGACACAAAACAAACGTTTAAATGTTTAGACTAAAATACTTTAGCATGACATTGATCATATGGTCAGACAGAAGAAGAATAAACTGTCATGATCATGATAATAACTGATGTGATGTATTTCATTGCATTTCCGCAGGTGGTGAGCTTCGATGCTTCGACCACAGTGGACGAGTTCCAGTGTCGCCTGAACCAGGACACAGGCATCAGGAAGACGGGTCTGTCTGGGTTCAGCCTGTTCACTGACGACCCGACGGGACGAGATCTGGAGCACTGTCTGCAGGGAGCCATCAAGGTGCTGCTTCCATTCATGTGTTCAGAGGAACTGTTTCGTTTTTATACCTGGATTGAAAACAATTGAACAGTTTAACGATAAACATCTGTATCTCTACTTCGCTGTTTGACTCAAATCGGACTTCCTCGAGGTGATTTGAGCTGAGTTGCAACTAATGCATCCTCAGCTTTTCCTCTGATAACTTAAAATCCTGATACTTAGGAGGTTTTTAACGTCAGCCGTATTATCCACAGTGGTCTGCTCCTCTTCTAAACAATCAGACCAAATGATTCAATTGGTAAAATGCTGAATTGAGCCTTTTCACATTCAAATCTGTGTTTTTCCAATGCTGTTTGGTTGCCACTAATGTTTCCTCAGCTTGTGTTTCTGATACTTTAAGATCCAGACGGCCAATGACTCAAATATATCACTTGGCTAAACAGCAACAAACAAACTCAACCACAAATGAACTAAGAGAATATGTTGCCATTACAGGCGACTAACTTAAATTACATTTCTGTAGGTTTGAACATTTCTGAAAATATTTTAAATAATGTAAGCAAACAAGTCAACACCATTTTGTTAAGAAAGGTCCAATCAAAGCGTTTTTATATCTCTTGCAGATTTGTGACATTATCTCCAAATGGGAGCAAGCTTCGAAGGAGCAGCACACTGGCAAGTCTGAAAACACCAGGACTGTCCGCCTCACCTACAAGAACAGGTATACCTCATTCACACCAACGCAACTCCGGTTCAAGCTCCGTGCTAGAGCTTTTCAGGTTCAGAACCGGTTCTTCGGTTTAGCTCCGGCTCTTTTCACACCGCCCAGAGTCCGACTGGTGCTGCGTCATTGCGTCATCGTTTGCGTCATGACGTAACCGTTTGCGTGCCTGCTTCATAAAGCCAAACCACGCGGAAACCCCTCACAGCTGACACCGACAACCGATTGTGCTCCAGCTTCCTCTGTACCTCTTCGGAAGACCAGATTCCCAGTAGGTAGCTGGTCTCTTCAGTGGACCACTGCTGCTTGTTAAGTTTCTCCATCGATGTTTACAAACTGGATAAAATGCGGGCTTTCTGTTGTTGTTCAGGAGTTGATCCCGCCCCTGCCCCTGCCGTCGCCTTGACGTAAGCGTGACGTATGCGGTGCTTTTGCTCTAGCCGGACAATTTTTTGGTGCTCGAAATGAACCGGATTCCGGAGCTAAGAGGCTGCTCCGCTGCGGTGTGAACAGGAAAACCCGGTGCTTTTCAAGCTCCAGCTCCGAACCGGCCCTGAAACACCGTTGGTGTGAATGAGGTAGTAGAGAAGGACCCTACCAAGAAAAACACTTACATACATCTATGCTTACACCAGGTTCAACAAATCTATGTGTAGATTCAGCCTCAAGATATCTAGGAGTTTTGATTAGGGTTCACTTTAAGGGAATACATCAGAACGTATATCAACATTTACGCTATTGTATTTTTAATTGAATGCAATCTTTTAAAAGCTCAACTGGAGTGAAGACTAAATTGATTTAGTCTTGAGAAATACAACACAAACATTTGAAAATACATGTCTGTTTTGTTCATTTCTCTCCATCTTTTTTCACTTTTACCATTTCTGTCTTGACCCCACTCGCAGGCTGTACTCCTCTCTCCAGGTCAGGGGGGAGTCAGAGAGGGAGAGGTTGCTGCTGGCCTATCAGACAAATGAAGCTATTGTAGCGGGACACTTCCCTGTCAACAAGGAACTGGCTCTGGAAATGGCTGCCCTGCTGGCTCAGGTCTGGAAGTTATAAAACATTTTTAATGAATTTCTCCTGAACATTTTCTTTTTAATTTGTACTTTGTGTAACATGTTTGTGTCTATGTTCAGGTGGAGTTTGGAGACTTTGAGCGTCCCTTCTCTGCTCCTGGATCAGCACAGACCAAGTCCAACCAAACCCTCAAACAGGTTCTGGACAGATTTTATCCCAAACATTACCGGAGAACCACGTCTGAAGAGCAGCTCAGGTACCAGATCACACTGAAAACGACACATACTTCCCACTTTTATTTTGGTTGTGTCGATTTATTAAGTTGGCAATATACTTTAGATATTGCCTCTTTTGTATGCTCACTTCACATTTTCATAATCTGTTGTTACAGCCATAAAGTGTAGGTTTTCTTTATAGGGAAGTTGCTCCCTGGCGTTTAACCCCTCAATTTCCTGCTATGAACATACAGTATGTGTTATAGATGTTAGCAATATTCATACTGATCCAGTCCAATCAGATCTCTGTGAAACGTTTTTTTTTTAATTTAAATATAGCTTTAATGGTATTTTTATTTGTTCGATTTAAAACCTGTCTTGTACTGTAGAAACGTAACTTCCATTTATTTAAACTTATATTTACTTTGTTTTGCTTGTAATAGAGTGGCGAAGTCCCTCCCCTTCTGGGGGACCTCCATGGGACCTTATTTCCGAAAAAATATGTATTGAAGTCAATGGAGAGAGAAAGATTATCTTTCGATCCCGTTTGAATTGTGCCACGAATTACACATATGATGTTTGTCAATTTAAAAGATAATTTTGCAAGTGAAAAAAAAAAAATGTGTCGTAAAACTGTGAAGTAACACTTTTTTTGTGTGAAACGCTGAATGAACTACATCTCCCGTCTCGCACCAACACCAAGACGGCCGTCACGTTGAGACATTTCACTTTTTCTTTCAGAATGAAGCGAAAAGTATTAAAAGAGGTGAAAATCACTCCAAGTCTGCGCACGTTGAGAGCTGTACATACACACAAGGGGAGTTAGTCGGTTCCAGAGCCAGCATGCGGGACCGGATTCTGGGATTTGTAGTCTTTCTAGTTGCGTATTTTTCATAGTCTTATATTTCAACAGTTTTACGACAAACTGTGACTTTTTTGACATGGAAATGATTTTTTAAGATTGACAAACATCATATGTGTAATTCGTGGCACAATTCAAACGGGATCGAAAGATAATCTTTCTCTCCCCATTGACTTCAATGCATAATTTTTCCGAAATAAGGTCCCATGGGGCGGAAGTAGATGGGCGTGACTTCGCCACTCTATACACTTTAAATGACCTCAGTGTTTGATAAGGTGCTGTGTAAATAAACATGCCATATGAGCACAAAGGAGGTCCTAAAGCTCCAACAAAGGGACAATAGAGCCATTTCAAGTTATGCAGCAACACCTTCTCCAAAATCAGGTTGTGGCAATCACAAGAGTATAATGGCTGTCTGTCTCCCCCCCCCCCCCCCCCCCCCTTTTCAGACAATTGCTGCAGCGCCTCTCTGCCCGCTGGGCCTCCCTCAGGGGGCGAAGTCCATCGGAGTGTGTCAGGATCTACCTGACCGTTGCCAGGAAGTGGCCTTTCTTTGGAGCCAGGTTATTTGAAGCAGAGGTGAGAGAGAGAGAGAGAGAGAGAGAGAGAGAGAGAGAGAGAGAGAGAGAGAGCAGTAGAGAGATATCGAGAGAGAGAGCCTAGCGAGATGAGGATAGCGTATCTAGATAGCGCTCCTCGCTAGCTATCTCATCTCGATAGCGCTCTCTCTCTCGCGTCTACTCTCTCTCGCCTCTCCTCCTCTCTCTCTTCTCCTCGCTCGCTCTCGAGCTCGCGCGCTCTGCTGCTCTGTCGCCCCTTTGTTTTTACCATTGTTTAAACTCAGTTGCTTTCTGGTTTAGATTCAAATATAATATATTACGTACAATTAATCATAACCAGATTGAGTGTAAATTGTCATCGTACATTATTGATTAAATACTGACAATTTAACATACATTAGTGCAAAAAAAAACCCATCTTTGATTAGGTTTTTATTTGAATTTAAAGAATACTTTCTCAAACACCGAAAGAAGTACATTTTTAATCATTATATTTTTATATTTATTTATTTATACATTATTGTATTCTATATTGCAATGACCTTATACCATTATAATAAAATAAATAATTAAATAAGATAATGTAATAAATAACTAAATTGGATTCATATCCATTAAAAGCAGTATGCATCTACATATCTATACATCTTCTATGTATACTGTAGGTAAGATAAAGTTATCGTAATTTAATTCAATCCATCTTTATTTAAACATTTCAAACATAAGATTCAGATTGATAAAAAAGTGTTACACTCTACAGACTGCTGATGATTCATCTTAATCCCACAGTGTATCTACATGTGGCATTGCATACTGTTTGTATCTCAGTGTATCACCTTGTAGTTTATTATGACATGTGAACTCTCTTCATGTTTCTCTCTGTTTTAAGGCCATCCCTCCCTCTCCGGAGCAGGGAGCTCGTGTTTGGCTGGCGGTGCATGAAGATGGTGTCAGCGTTCTGGAGCACAACTCTGTCGTAAGCGTATCTGTTTTATCTCCCTGCAACTGCTTGACATGATGTCTACTTGATCCCCTGATAAAGAGAATCTAAACAGGAAACCTGTATGATGTGTTGGGTCTTGAAGCTACAATTTTGAAGTGAGGTTACACAAGGTAGCCTGACCATAGAGAAACAAGCAGGAGTACAAACATATATTGTGAAAGGGGATAGCAGCAAAATGTATTTTAGCCATAAATTAAACAGTTGAAGTCTAGGCTATGTTTACGAGAACTAAAGTCTTTTGTTATGCTTCGTCCAAAGCCACCAGATTCCATTATAATTACGTAGCCAAACACAATAGGTCACTTTGGTGTTTTAAGGAAGTAACAACAAACTAACTAACCCATTGAGGCAGTAGTAGTCGAACAGTACCTTCTATGTTTCCTGCGGTAGCATTCATGGTTTTGTTAATGGAGTCTGGTGGTTCTAAAGAGAGCATAGCCAAATGCTTTAGTTCCCATTTGGAAAGTGCTGTCTCACGACTTAAGCAGTTAACATTTCTAGGTGGTTAATTCGTACTTTGCCACTGCCCCCTTCCACAGAAGTACAGCATTGTGTAGCTAATGTGTGCTAGCTCCTGTTAGCTTCTGCAGAATGAGGGTGTGTCGACCGCCATTTATGTAATAATACACTGTCTATTGATAAGTTCATCATACAATCTTACTCCAAAAAAATCAAAACTATCACTTTAAGAGTCAGTCATTTTCCATGGGGTACCTGTGGTCTAAACTAACTTGATTCTATTAGCACAGTTAAGCACTAGCTTAACATGATTTTGTCACATAAGTTGGACTAAAGCACAGCAAAAATGCTGATGAGTAAGCTTGCTTACAGAAAGTGATATGTAGGTCATATATCAGAATCAGAAACAGGTTTATTGCCAGGTAGGTTCGCACATACTAGGAATTTGACTTGATGTCATGGTGGAGATGCTATTGATGCCATATGAAGATTCTTCTAGGAATTGGGGTAATAATGTTGTGTTATGTAGCGCTCCTAATCTCGACATGGATTTAGTTTCCACATTGTTTTCTATCTTTCTTATCAGAATCCTGTCATAACATGAATATCTGTACATCTGTGTCTTCAGAAGCTGCTGGTGTCCCACCCTTATAAGACCTTGGTGACGTTTGGCGGCTGCAAACAGGACTTCATGCTGGTTGTGGGACATAGCAAAGACAAACCTACAGAGAAACATCTGTTTGCTATGGACGCCTCAAAGGTTAGTGAGTGATCAGGCTGTTTTACAATAACCTTGGTGTCCATCATGACCATTCAGACACTCAAGTAGGGTTAGACAATCAATCAACCTTATTACGTGCAGCTTTAAAGCAATTTCCTTTCATTTTTATTACATAAATGAAAAGGTTTTCATTTCTGTCATCAGCTTTGACAGTTGAACCATTACTAATTGATTATTTACCTTGGCCAACTGAGAATCCAGAGTGGTTTAAGGGATTCATCTTGACATGTTTTGGGCTTTAATAACTTGCTAAGAATTGTCTGAGCAGGCCTCTCAATATGAGGAGACTGTTAGCATTAGCCATTTTCTCATATAAACTCTGGAAACCAGGAATTTCCACTTCCTGTTAAAGGTGGGGTAGGTAAGTTTGAGAAACCGGCTCGAGATACACTCTTTGCTATATTCCATGGAATGCTCTTAACATTCCAATAGCAATGAATATCTGAAGTGCTTTGACAAAAAATCCATAAAAAAATGTCATCTGTGGAAGCCGGCCTACCTGCCTGTCAGCCTTCCATCTGTGCACAAACTTATCTCGTGCCCTCATTGGTCATGTGCGCGTTCGTGTGTGTTGGAGGAGGGGCTCTGTAAGGAAGTGGCAGATTTCTTCCGGTTGTTTATTTTCAAATTCTAGCGCACTCGAGCTGGTTTCTCCAAAATTACCTACCCCACCTTTAAGTCTAACCTGCAAAATGCTATATTAAATGAAAACAGCTGATAAAACACTTTAATTTTCATTTTAATTTAGCATGAAAATTGTGAACTTGTGGAAGTTTAAGTTGTTCAATATCAAAAAGATTCTGTCAGTAACTTCTTAGCTTGAAAAACCACTTTGTATAATCAATCAATCAATCAATTAATCAGTCAAGCAATGTTTATTTATATAGCCCAATATCACAAATGTTACATTTGTCTCAGTGGACTTCACAGTGTGTACAGAATATGAGTATGACAATACGACACCCTCTGTCCTTAGACCCTCACATCGTACAAGGAAAAACTTCCGGAGAAAACCCACAGTTTAAAGGGGAACATGGGAGAAACCTAAACGTATAACCCTAAACTTTTCTAAATTCACTCTTCAATAGTTACTAGCATTATATTGCATCTCCTAAAGAGCCTTCACTAGCCGAAGCAGACCCTTAAACGATTTCATAAAGTGAACTTTGTCCATGAAGGCACCATCAAAACTACACGCTGACAGGCCTTTTTGTTGTGTTTTGCCATCAGATAAGGGAGATCACCCTGCTCATCTCCGGTTACATCAACAGCGCTCATCAGCAGAAGGCGGCGGCGCACCACCTCTCCGCCCCGGCGCTGATGGTGGCGCAGCCCATCAGCCTGAAGAGCAAAGAGCTGAGGAGCAAATCCCCCCCGACTCTGGGACGCCCCAGCAAGACTCCCACCCTGCTGTGACGACACAAACATAACTCACCCTGAGAAATATCAACCCTTTTACTTCACTTCTATAACAAAAATGAAGGATTTACCTACAGTACAGGTTTAGTTGCACTAGGCCAGAATCCTTTCTGTCCTGTAGATGTGACTCATTGGCCCGGATTCATTTCTGGAATGTGCAATGGTCACTTCTCTAAAGCGTAATTGCCCCATCCAGACGAGTTTGGACTTGTCTCCTGTTTGGTAAGTTGTATTATGAACGAGCAGCTGAGGTTGCAGCAGTTTACCCACATCTTCACTCAGGATTTCTGGAATGTCCTGTCCTTTCATTTCAAGCATATAAAAGGTGATTTATAAACCTGGAGCAGTGTGTTGTAATACCCTCAAAAGTGTCTTAAAACAACATTCTTCTAAGACTTTGTTTGTCACTGATGAATGTGTTGCATTCAAGTGCCGACTCCAAAGAAAAGTCAACACTCTTTATTGCCAGACTGAGCTAGTGTTTTGCAGTCTCATTATTAATCTACCTGTACCTTGTGCAACATTAACTTGTTCAAAGATGCTGTTTGAAGTAAATTAGTGTATTCTGGCTTTAACCAAATAAGAGGCAATGACTCTTTGTTAGGGAATAATTAAGACAGTGTTTTTTTATTTTTCCTTCCCCCTGTAGGGTAATGAAACCCTACCAGGAAGTGAAACTCAGACAGTGTTAGATATAATGATACTGAACGATATGATGAAAGCAGACGGAAAGACTGAAGAACACTGTTCAAAAAAATGAAGTGAAATCGATGAGTTGGCGGTTTGTCTAACTTAAAAAAGGACACCAGTTTTGACCCTGTGTGCTCTTAGTTACTGAACAGTCAGGAGAGTGGTGGCACTTTAATCAAATACTTCAAGCCTTTCTGGTGAAGAGTAACTGAAACCAGCTAGATGCCTTCATTTAAAGGGCCCTATTATGCTTTTGGGGGTTTTCCCTTTCCTGTAGTGTGTTATATAGGTTTTTGAGCATTGACATGGTCTGCAAAGGCTAACATCCCTCCCCCCTGCTTGAAATGCCTAAATTGGACTCCTTTGTTTACTTCGACGACATAAAGACGTCACTACGTAACACTCGCGCTTCACTTGGCTAGCGCTCCGACTTATTGTACGTGATGGGATAATGGGCGGGACATCTCTAAGTAGTTTACCAATCACAACAGAGCCGGCCAGCTAACCAATCAGAGCAGACTGGGCTCTGGTTTCAGACAGAGGGTGAAAAGAGGTGCTGCAGCACAGGCAGTATGAGAACAATAAAGAGCTTTCTGAACATTAAAGCATGTAATCGTGTCACAGTAGAGTACACAATACAAATATGAACTGCACATTGAACATAATATGAACCCTTTAACATTACATTTTCAGAAAGGAAACGCAGGTACATTTAGAGGAAGATGGTAAGAGGGTGTGGCAGTGTGGGTTAAAGAGAAATAGAGTGTTGTCTGTACTGTTTTGTGTGTAATAGAATCATTTAACCCTCTAAAGCTTTTTGTACAGGAATATATCCTAATATGACTCGCTGGAAAAGGAGACAAACTTTCACCAGAAACATAAACAAAGGCTAGCTCCCATCGAATCATATGAACACACGGGAGGTGTCACATGAACGGCTGAAGTCACCCATGTCATAAAGGTGTAAACAGGTACTTTGAAGTATTATTCCAAGCTTGTACAGAAAAGTATCGTCAGTTTTATATTTATTTGTCATAAAATAATCATCCTTGGAATAACTCTAATTACTGTACATGTAATGCCTGAATAAACAAAACTACAGCAAAGTGGTGTATGCAGTCATCTCTCATATTAACAAACCACGCCCACCGGTAACACGGATTTTTCCTAGTTTCTCTTCATTGGTGCAAATATAAAACTGACGAGTTGATACCTGCAGCAGGTGCCTGACCGCAAGAGACACACCTTCATTCCTGTAGTTTCGAAGAGAAGAGGGGGAGGGGAGGTGGAAATACATACCCAACCTGTCTGAACTAGTTAGAGACATGCTTTTGCCCCTGTGTTGCTATGGAGACAAGTGGGGGGAAGGCATGGGGTTGAAAAACTAGGCGAGGCAAGAGAACTAATAGACAAATGATTAATTGTAATACTCTGCTGGTTAATATACAGTATTCAAACTAGAGGAGCACAATTACAAAGTAAGGTCAACTATCTGATGTTTTGTGTACTTTCAAGATAAAATACATTTAGGCTGCTTACAGCTTTTTTTGGCACAGCATTTACTTTGTGTCCCTTGAAAAATAGACTTATCCTACATTGTGTGACAGGTTAAACAAGGACTGCTTCTTAGAGTGCTGCCTTCAGCTGGAGCACACCCAACCCAAACACAGGTCATGTTGTTACGGGATACAAATGCCATTTTTAACCAGTTTCACCAAAATGTAGGTTTGCTGCAACAACACCCGTTTCAAGATGATTGTGCAACAAATTCCCAATTCAGTCTTCGGTTAGGTCTCCCGTTTTGACAAATGAATAAATGCTGCCATAAGTAATTTTAAACTCCTTTGTGTACATATTGCACTAGTTCCTTTTTTATGATAGTGACGGAACCTGACTGACAAGTTGAACACTTTGCAACAGTTTCAGAGGTGATATAGAAGTGACTAACCAGCTCCCTTTAAAAAAGGTAGTCTCAGTCAGACAGTATCACTAAACAGCACACTTACATTCCACACACCTGAGCTCAAACACTCAATATTAAACTACATTCAGGCATGGATGAGACATTTACAAGTGTATTGTTAGTCAGATTCAAGCCAAGGACAATGGAAAGCAGAGATTAAAGTGTCCTTTAAGGATTCAAAACAGGTAGCCACACCCTTTTAAAAACATTTCAACATGGTAGAAACCTGCCCCGTGTAAATCTACATTAGCATAAGCAGCCATTTCACGTGACACTAAAGGGAGGGAATAAACAATGACCACACAATGCAAAATGGTGCCCAGTGTTTGCCTCTAGCTTCATCACTTCCCCCCCCCATATGATCCTCTGTACTTTTCCACCGTGTCCGAGGCACAAAGCTTCTTACACAAACCCTTAGTTTTTAAAATAAGAAACCTGTATCACATCAAGTCTTTTAAAAACTTTTTATTAAAAACAATCCATCAAACACACATAAGTAACAAAATGTACAATCTATGGCGCAACATTTAAACCCTTCAAATGTGTTCTAAACATAAAACGGCATATGGTCTAGGCTAATTTTTGAACAGTTCTTTATGGCATATAGATTTGAAAGTCGTCTCAAGACTTTAGAGAGTTTATAAATAAAAATGGCGGTACCGGCAGTGCCAACATAAAAAACACAAGCAAGTTCATTCCTTTACAATCCATATGCCTCAAGTAAATTGGTCAAAATGGCACCCTCCCACTGCAATTAAAAGTGAATCCTAATCAGGTGATGTACAAGCCGACTCTTCAGAGACTCCTGAAGAATTTACATGGGCTCCAGCTCTCTTGGCTGAATTAGAAAAAAGAAAAGAGCACAAAAAGAGTTGTTAAAAACATTCTATGGTGCAAAGATCTTTTTTACTGAGATTGTGAAAATGTCCAAGATGTTCATCTCACCTGGGCTTTGTTGTATCTCTGGTTCTGTCGCTTTCTGGCAAAGAACTAAACACAAAAACAGAGGGTTAGGATTTGTAAACTCAAAAGATGTGCATGCTGAAGAAAAGACATGTTCCATAAGTAGATGGACTCACCAGGACCAGCAGGCCGGCGACCACAGCCAGCACCACCACCACGATGACGGCGATGATCCCACCAGACAGGTGCTTCATGGTGAACGTCGGGGGCTCCTCATCCACGTAGTACACCAGGATGTTCTCCATCTCCACCTGCTGGCCTCCCATAATGGCCGCAAACTTGTCCTGGTTCTTGAAGAGGGGCAGCACCTTGACCTGCAGGAGAGGAGATTATAACGGGGTCAATGGATTTCTCTTTTGGATATATACAGTGTTGGGACTAACGCGTTACAAAGTAACTAGTACTCTAACGCATTACTTTTTAAATTCAGTAACTCAGTTACCGTTACTACATGGTGCTTTACTCCGTTAGTTTTTTTCATATAGTCAACAGCCAGGCGAACAGAGATGAGAACTGTACTTAAGTACAGTACTTGAGTAAATGTACTTAAATACTTCCTGTGTCACATGCGGAGACGGGCTGTGGGCGTGTTTGTGCTGTTTACTAACAAGACTATCATGGCGGCGGCGGAGCTCAAGTCTAGTTTCTCCACCTGGAGATATTCTCACTATTTCACTTTTGTCGAGCACAAAGAAAAGAAAGTTTCTGTTAAATGTAAGTTGTGTCCTGGCGGGTCAAAGAGCCCATCTACTGCCCAACCCAGTAATTCAAATCTCTTAAAAGATCTGCAAAAACAACATGCTGGGACGAAGCTAGTAACTAAGACCACAGAGACTCAGCCGACGCCACTCCACCTCCACCTAAGCAACAGCTGCTGGATTTTAACCAAGGGACTGCTATCCAGGGAAAAGTCGATAAAGCCATTGCACGGTATGTTGTAGAACACATGCAGGCTATTGCTACAGTGGAGTCACCCGCTTTCAGGGAGCTCGTTAGCATGATACCATGTCCGGGCGGAACACGGCACGGAAAACTTTTTCCAACTACCTGGAGAAAGAATACACAAAAATGGAAAGCCAGCTAATATCGATGCAATCCAGATTGCATATAATGCATGTGAAGTTTATCAACAGATTGTATTATTCTCCAATGCAATAACAAACTGAAATGAAGGCTATAAGGGCATTAATGGGAGCCCTTTTTTTAAGTAACTAAAAAGTTACTTTTCACAGTAACGCATTACTTTTTGGTGTAAGTAATCAGTAAAGTAACTGAGATACTTTTGAAATGAAGTAACTAGTAATGGTAACTAGTTACTGGTTTTCAGTAACTAGCACAACACTGCATATATAACAAAATGAAATAAACATTTAACATACATCTTTCTCCATGTAGTAGGCCATGTTGGTCAGGTCATTCTTGCGGTCTCCCTTGGGTTTCTTCACATCCACCACAATCATGCGAGAATCAGCATCATACTGCGGAAGAACAGACAGGAAATTAGTGGAGGGTTCCTGTAATGCTGCTCTGATAATAAATTGTTCTCAAAGAAGTCCCTATGAAGTTGACTAATGTAACAAACAGAAATAAAATGTGAGAGTGCACCAGATAAGACACTTACCTCAACGTCTTTCACCATGTCCTTGTTAAAGTTGTCATAACGCTTGTGAATGGCTTCGGCAATGGCACTGTATTAAAAAGGCAAGAAATTAGAATTATAAAAAAACTCAAAATCTAATGTCAGTGTTTTTAATGAATTTTAAATAAACTTACGTTTTCAAATTATCTTTATTCAGTGGAGTTGTCACAGGTTTGTGTGTCAGCTGAAGACGAACCCAGCTAAAAGAAAATTTAACAAGCGGTTAATATATAGTGTTGGAACACTATAACTTTGAACACAGTCCTCTGAAATGATGTTGAGATCACTTACTTGGTCTCCACCAGCTTCTCACACTTGAGGGTTTTGTCTCCCTTGTCAGTTCTACGAACACCAGCACTGTTGACACACCAGCACTCCTCTGTGTTGTTGCACTGCTTGGCCTTGAATATGCCGCTGTTCTCACACTCTGGGTCGTAGATGCCATCGTTGTCCACAAAGGCAGACTCAACTGGTTTTCCTCCGATAAGACGGGTGCTAAGGTTCTTGCTAGATCTGTACATCTCAGCCTTCATCAAGAAGCACTTAGGAATCACTGAAGGTGGGGGGAAAGGGGCGTAAATCACAAGCAAAAAAAGTAAGGAAATCTACATACTTTATTTCATCAATTATGTTTTACTTACTTTTGGTGCAGTCAATGATTTGCTTCGTTTTGTCAGCAACCATCAAAGTACAGGTACAGGGAGTTCCATCACAGGTGGCCCATTTCATAGGTTCACATGAACCTAATTAGGAAACACAATTAATAAAAAGGAAGAACGTGTCAGTGATCCAAAGCATGAACTAGATCGCATGTAAAGTACATGTATATTTCTGGTATAAAAAAAACAAATCTAATGGCACTTCACTAAACTAGGATTGTTTTTACAGCATTCTACATATTTGGACAGAGGCAGACAGTATGATAAACTTGATATTAAAGATTGCAAAATGTCTCATAGGCTTGGTGTAAGCCTTATTCATAAAGGGATGTATTGTATTGTCAGTTATACAGCACTATACACAGAGGGCAAAGCAGGTAGACCAGCAGGTTTATCAAACACCTGGGCGTTGGTTTCTCCAAACAGAGAAGTCCCCAGGGAGCGGGACAAATCCTCCCAACCCCCACTCAACAGCGAAACTACCTGCGTTTGATATTTAACTAGCTTTTACTTCCGTTTTCCATCTTGTCTTGCTTATTAAAAAGACGTCATACAATGCAAACATTACGCGTAAGGAAAGAAACGTATTAAAATATAAAACTGCCACCTGTTAAAACACACCCTATTAAAGTTAACATTTTTAAATGTTTAATTGTTCGTATCTAAAGCTATACAAGTATTGAGAAAATATACTGACTATTACATAATTTCATCACAATTTAGCAGCATGTTAGCGAGACGTTATTTAGATAAATAAAGTTTAAGAATTCAAAAGACTTACAGCTTTGAGCTGACGCCGTCGCTGCGAAGGCAACGAGCACGAGAGCAATCCACATTTTCATCATGGTGGAATTAATTAAACCTTAAAAACGAATTAATGTGAATCCAAAAGTTTCCCTCTTCTGCTTTCTATCCGTCTGTCGTCCTCAGAGGTCAGTGAAGTAAATAATGGCGTCCCGAGTACACAAGGCTCCTTTTTGTCCCTGCAGGTGTGTCCTGGTCGAACCTGTTTGGAGAGAAACTCTCGAAGCGCGCACACGCCAAAGGTAAGGTCTCAAAAAAAGCACGAGCACTGAGATATTGTTGATTTCCGGTAGGCCTATCCCCTTTGGAGGTTGTTGTTCAACTGACAAGGAGCTTTATAAGAAAGTAGTCTATTGACGTCACCCTCATTTGCATAGTGGAAAGAGTGGGAGTCAAACGTACCTTTTTTCCGGTGTGACCATATTTGGTCTTGTAGCCTTTATTTATCCAGGTAAAAAATCCCATTGAGATCAACGATCTCTTTTACAAGGGATACCTGCCGTTTATCTCGTGCGCGCTCTCTCACTCTGTTGACACATTGTACTCTTTTGTCTTGTCAATACATGCAAGATTTCTTAATATTGTATGACTTTTGGCCAACAAAAATAAGTAAAACATATCCCAACGAAAGGAAATATATATTTGTGTAAGTCAGAGTACTTTTTTGGTTCTCCTGAACATATTCTGCCTACATTATTATCGTGAAACTGTTTTCTACTAGTCTGTGGCTTACAGTTACCTTCTTAAAGACTCGCTATTATTATTCTACAGAATGTTGATAATCACTGTGTTTTTTTTTTCATGTAAAGTCCTTTACTTTCTGATGTATCATTAAACTATTCCTGCAGGATAAAAATATATCTCTTCTGACAGTTTAACCTACACCAATGTAATGCTTTTCATATATTTTCAATATGTTAAAGTAACATTAAAACAATGAGATTTGTATCACTTTGTGGAAACAGTTCCCTCATAGCCATAATATATCGAATTGTGTGCTATATTGAAACTATTTTGCTGTATCCAGAGATGTGTTCATATTATGAACACAAACATCCCAATATGTGCCAAAAACGCACAGTGTTTAGGACATAATTCCGAATATGTTACTTATTTATTATAAACAGAGGCACATCAGACATGATGACATCATCAACTGTCCCTGCAGGTATCTTACCTGACTGAAACCAGAGGCTGGGAAAACATTTCCCAGCTGTTGTTGTGAGTCACGTTCTGTTTGGATGACATGGTTGAGTCACAGTTTAGAGATGATCTATGAGAGAAATATTCTCATAAGCATTGAACCCAATATTGTCATCTGTATTCTGTAGTTTAAAAATGTGGGCAAAGCAGAGAAGGAAAGAGAAAAACATCTGTCTTATAAATTGCTTATTTACTAAAGGCAAAGGACTATCAATCAAAGGGATTTTCCAAGAGTGGCCCTTGAAGAATGACGGTGCTGTGTTCTAGTATTCACATATGCACTTCTGATGTGTCATTTAAAAAAAAAAGTCCAGCAAGGTTGGATTTTGCAAAGGTGATTAAAACACCAAAAAACGGCAAGTAGCCTATATGCAAACATTTTTCACTACATTTCGTATCGCAGTCATTAACTAAGGACAAAGTTATTTATCACATTGAATTCCTTTATTAAGTGTGAAATGCATTTGAAATACGTTGACATAGGTAGGAGAAGTACTCAGATATTGTACTTGAGTAAACGTAGAAGTACCCGAGTGTAGGAATACTCCGTTACAACAAAAGATCCTGCAATCAAAATGGTACTCAAGGAAAAGTACAAAAGTATTGGCATCAAAATATAGCTACTTAAAGTGCCAAAAGTAAAAGTACCTACTGTATTATGCAGACTGCCTATTTCAGAATAATATATATTATATATTTTAATTATAATTAATTATGCATTAAAGTGTTCTCAAAGCTGGTAAAGGTGCAGCTAGTTTGAATGACTTTGTACACTGCAGGGTAGCCAGGGCCGTCCCTCCCTACAGGCCGATCATGCAGACTGTGTGGGGCCTCACCTTGCAGAGGGGGCCTCATCTTGAGGAGGGTGCCTCAACTCACGGTTTCGCAGCTGCGAGGCTCCATAGCACCCTCCCCCCCCCTGAACATGGCAGACACCCGATTTATTTTTAGTGGAAATCCTAAATTGTAAGATAGTTTGGCCATTAAAATGCTTTCTGATTAAATAGCGAGACGTGTAGAATCTATAGTTTGATAGATATTATGAAGATTATTTGAGCTCCATGTTTTTCTTTACAAAATATTGTATCCATGTCACGTCTTGAGAGGGTTATTTGTGAATATACTACGTTTTGCCCCGTCGACCAACGTAGCTATTACACGTTTTTTTATGAGACTGGGGCTTGTGACTGTTACTCGAGGTATAACTAAAGTTATAACATTATTAACCTAAGTCTGTAAAGTAACTAAATATACACAATATGTGTAGTGTACAAAGTACAAAGTAGCATAACATGAACATTTAGTAAATGTGCTTTGTTACTTCCCACCTCTGCTCATTTATCCATACATCCTTCCGACTACTGAACATTGTTTATGTCTACTCGATGTTATAAATCCAACTGTAATGATTCAACACATACATGTTAATGTTGTCTGTGCTTTACCACAACCACTCAACATGTAAACGGCTCAAATTAAAAGAAAGGTCCCGTCCGCCCCTTTCCCGTAAGGGGGCCCCGCCGACTCCTGGGGCTCCTGCTCTGTCGGGGGTCCGTCCGACTCCTGGTCCCGTTCCGTTGCGGGTCCCAACGACTCCTGTTCCCTCTCCTGTTCCACCGGCCCCCGAGTCGATTCCATCTCACCGTGCCCCTGCCGTTGCGTCGGAGGTCCTGCAGCCCCCAGCTCCCTCTGCCCCTCCCGTCCAACCGCACTCCAGGCCGTCCTCCAGAGGGGTCTCGCCGCCCTCCAGCCGGGCCCCCAGAGTCTCCCTGCAGCGGACTCTGCCCGTGCTCAGCCTCTGACTTGCCCCCCGGCCATCTGCCCCAGATTACCTCCCAGAATCCCTCATCTGTACCCCCTCCACCCTCCCTTTTGGCCCTGGTCAGTGCCATTGCAACCGTTTTTTTTAAATAATGATGAAATAAAAGAACAAAGAAAGAAAATAACATACAATTATTGCTCAACATTTGTAGAGCAACAGCTGCACAGGGCCCTAAACATCCTGCTGAAGAACTTCCTGATCCTTTTTCCAGGACTGTTTCTGGTTGAGACTCCATCCGAGCCAATGTGGGCGTCAGTGGAGTCAAACGTTAAGGGTGGAGCGGGGTTATCAGCTGTGACTGTGCCTTGGTCAGCCGACACGGCATCATACAGGCCAGTTGTTGCTCTTTGCGAGTCTCCACCACCTTTTTCTACACCCAAGCTACTGACGAAAGAATCTGTTGATTCATTGTCAGCGCAGGCTACGTCTGTTGAGCTCATGTTGGATGAAGCACCCTCTGAGGTGTCCGTTGCAGAACAATAACCATCATCAGCATAACTGTTATCTTCTTCAGATGATTCCTCTACTAGAGAGTCATCAGCATCCAGTCCAGTTATGAACGGGTGAAGCAGAGCGTCACTGGGTGTTATTCTGTTCTCAGGATTCAGGTGCAGCATCTTACGAAGGAGGTTTGGCAAATCTTTGCTCATTCTCTGAATTGTTACCCATCATCTTAACTTCGGTTTTCATCTGGATAACAGAAATCGATTAGCCAAAACGCTTCTATTTGGGTTTTCAAGATAAACACCTAAATCTAATTGTGTTTAGATTACTTACATGATAAACTATGCATCTCTGAGGGAGTAACGGGCTGCCGAAGTACATGGTTGCCAAAACACCACCCAAAGACCACATGTCTACTGACTCTGTGATGGGAAGGCCCAGAATAACTTCAGGAGACCTGAGGGTGGAAAACAAGCTTTTTCATTTTAGAATGTTTTACATATCAATGATGTGATTTGAATACAAAAAAACAAACAACTAATGATAACTGGAATACAAATACCCACCTAAATGCAGCAGCCTGCATGACGACACCGCGTTTCACTTTCGCAGATACAACGGCTGAACCAAAGTCGATGATCTTGACTCTGAGTTGGTCGTTTTCAATCGTCAGCATGATATTTTGCGGGTTGATATCAGTGTGAGTTACACCAACAGTCTTCAGAGACTTCAGTGCACTGAGCAGCTGCAGAGACAGAAGATAAATAAAGTTGCTGCAGTTAAAAATTGACCATTTTGAACGTATTGGTGTGCACAATTCAACATGATCGCTACCCGGTTAGATCACATCCACATACCTGTTGTGCGATGGGTTTGATTTCCTCCAGAGAGAGCGGGTTGCCAGGTCTGTCGTTGAGTAGCTCGTGCAGATTCATGTCCAACTTTTCAAAGGCCAGACATGAGTACCCTTTGTGTACAAAGCTCTCCACGAATCGTACAAGGTTGTTCGGATCAAGACCATGGATCATTTTCAGCATGGCCAGCTGGAGAGAAAACACAAAAATGAAGGCATCTAAGTAACAGTTATTAATAAATGGCATTACATGAAATGTGATAATTTAGACTCAGATGATGTATACCTCTGTGTGGTGCTTCTGGGACTCCTCCTTATACATCTTGATGGCCACAGATTCTTTTGTTTGTGTGTTGTTGCACTCAGCGACTGAACTGAAGGTGCCGGTGGAGGTGAATTCCAGTAGCTGGTACACACTGTGCAGCACGTCAAAGATTTGGATCTCAGCCTCAGGTCCTGAGACAGACACATGGAGAGAACATGTGTTTAGTCACTACATTCAGTCAACACGAAGCAATACAGATGATTCTCCGGTCATTTAAATGAGGAGCATTCAACAACATTAAACACGCAACTCGAAAGCAAATGATTGAAAAAATATCAATCAACTCAACGTTTGTATAACTGTACTTTCTCATTGTGTCTGTCTGTACTTTCTTCTTGATCTCACAGTTGTCCTTGTATTTATCTAACTGAATGAATTATTGCTTCTCTTCTAACTCCATCACAAAAAAATTACTTTTTCAACATTTTCAGTAGGATCAGGACTTTTTGCAGATTTATACAGATTACACATGAGGAAGAAAATGCTGTGTGTCTCACCTGTGGAGCTCCCTGGGAGCTGCAGGTTTTCCTTTCTCAGAGTTGAAAGGGACATGTTTGTTATGTCAAGTTTTGTAAATTCAAAGCACTTGAAGAGCAATGGTTTTCCTGTGTTCCCTGTCTGAGCAGGTGATACTGAATGACTTCTGACTGAGTCCTATACATGTTCCAACGGAATTGTCTTTGATGTGGAAGGATTCTGGAATCATGGAGTGTTCTTTTTTTTATGGTTTCCTTTAGAACTCTCATCTGATTATCATGGTTGAACAATAGAGACATGGGTTGGGTATAGGATTATATTACACAGCTATCAATGTTTATTCAGAAGCAAAATCAATATAATTTAGCCTTAATCCAAATAAAAGAGAAAACAAATATCAATAAGATGTTTTTTCATTATTTAAAATGTATTGTAACATTGTAATCTTGTGAGTAATCCCCATTAAAAAAAATGTAACAGTAATATGATGACGTAATTGTTAAACGTAACTGTAAGGGAATACATTTGTATCCTGATTACGTAATCTGGTTACATGTAATCCTGCTATATGCTGTAAAATGTATTATCTCTTCGATTTATACACAGCATCTATTGCACGTCTGTCCGTTCTGGGAGAGGGATCCCTCCTCTGTTGCTCTCCCTGAGGTTTCTCCCATTTTTTCCCCTTAAACTGTGGGTTTTTCTCTAGAAGTTTTTTCCTTGTAAGATGTGAGGGTCTAAGGATAGAGGGTGTCGTTTTTCTCATACTGATATTCTGAACAATCTGTGCTGTTGTATTTGCTGTAAAGTGTCTCTACTGTAGGCTATTTTTTATTATATGTACAGCACTTTGGCTCGACCAAAAATCGTTTATAAATGTGCTATATAAATAAAACTTGATTTGATTACTCCTCTGTGTATAGGGCAGGGGTACTCTTTTTGTTAAAGGTCCACTTGTGAATTTTATACAAGGTGAATGGTCCGGATCAATGCCAGCAAAGTCCCCCCCGCCCCCCGGAGCGGAGCAACACAACTGAAATTAAGAAGAAGTTTCGGCGCATGGGGCCCGACATGTCGTTGCAGTAAATTAATGGGTGTTTCATGTTGTCGTTGTTGTGGACCTTCTTAATCTTTTTTTATGTTTTTTTTTTTTTGAAATTGTTACGTTTATTCTGGTTTGTTTTGTGTTTGTATCTTTTATTTTAAATTTATTTATTTATTTTATGTTTTGTGAGCTGAGCTGTGTGATTTTATATTTTATGTATCTCTCTGTACGGCACTTTGGTCTGGAGGTTTTAAAGTGCTATATAAATAAAGTTGGATTGGATTAATCTACCTTATTTGGGGGCCCCCTTCTGGTCCAAGCACTTGCCTGTCGGTAAACGGCACCCCTGTATACACACACACACATTCAATACATACAGTATGATGGCTTGAACTAGTGGGAGAAATGGCACTGTTTGTCTGGAGCCAATACCTTGAACCTCGGCAAAAATGGCATTAGAAGCATTAGAAAGTCAAGGTAAACTTGCGGTTAACTTGCGGTCTGCAATGCGTGTCACGCTCGCGCACACAAGTAAATATATATGCACGTTCATTCTCACAACGCGTCAGACACAAGAAAATATACATTAAAGGGGACCTATCATGCAAAATGCACTTTGTGATGTCTTTTATACATAATATGTGTCCCCGGTGTGTCGGGGAACTCACACAGCGTAATAAAAATAAAACCCTCTCTCTTTTCCTCCGTACCCAAATCTTTTAAAAACAGGGGTACAATGAGCGGATACAGATTTGCTGCCGATCTGACGTCAAATCGGCAGCGGACCCACAGAAAATTGCTATCAGAAACAATGCCTGACGTGTTTTGGACGTAATCTCGTTTTTGCAAGCCTCGCTAACACTCAGAGCTAACCTGCACTGTAGAGCACATGTGTTTAAAAAGCAGGAAATAAAAAAAGGAACTCACCTTGTGATAAACCCGCAAGAGAAAAAGCATTTGGGCTCCATACTGTTTCAGAAATAATCTTTGATGTGGTTTAAACAGGATGGCGTTTTATCACAGCAGAATTTAACTTTATCTCTGGTAGAGTTCTGATTAGGCATTAGCTCCGCCCCCTCTTTTTTTTTTTCAAGCTAAGGACCTAAAATCCGCGTTTTTCTAACAGGGCTGCAAAAGAGGGGTATGAGCAGTAAGAGGCATGGCTCCAATGGGTGGACTGGTATTTTAAGCAAAAAACTTCACAGACATGTTTTGTGTATGGCCCTACAATATATTTTTCCAATATAGCATAGGTCCACTTTAATTTACATCAGAATCTTTTTTTTTTGTGTGTTAATAATGGGACACAGGGTTCGGTTCAGTCTCAAATATTTTTTTTATTTTTTGGAGTATCACCTTGGAAATATGATTAAGTTAAAGAAAATCAACTACTGTATGTATAACTGCCCCATAGCCACTTCTTTTCTAAAATCGTCAAAATTATACAATTATTCCTTATAAACTTTATAAAACTATTATAAACTAACTAGAATGATAACATATAAAGATAAGCATAATGTTGCGCCCAGCAGTAACTAGCCAGTACCTATAGACCTATAGGCAAATAATAGTTGTAAACACAGGTGTAACTGCAATGATGCATTCATGTGCCCATGGAAAAGTGTATGCTCCTTCCCTGAAATGCAGCCTTTTCTAATGTGAACAGTGACACCTGTGGTTCAAAAGTTGTTGCTGTGATCTAAACTCACAATGTATAATTTGAACATATACTTTACAATTAAATTACAATTTCTAATGTAACATTTGTGGACAAACGACAAAGGATTCTTGATTTTGCCACCTTTCCCTAACAGAGTTTGAAGACTAACAAAGGACTGTTAGATGATCTAATGCTCATGAGCTTTTCTTTAACCTGCGTAATTATCTACTGCTCCTTTGTTTTGTGTTAAATGTTAACTTTCTTATGAAAACGTTTGTGTTAATGACACTGGTTGCCCCTGTCAGAACATTGTAAGAGAGCTATGTAGCAAGGTCATCACTCAAAGTGCAAACAAAAAATATATATAATAAAAAGATAATCCCCAGATTTGTATTTGAGAAGTTTTATGTTAGAACCATTTTCCTGAATGCTAAATCAAGATAGTAAATTGAGTCACATTTTTTCATTTAAATCTGTGTTGATCACAGTGCAGAAGGGGCGCACTACTAAAAATTGGGCTCAGTCCAGTTTCAGCTCTTGAACCAGAAAAGTTTTCAGCCTTCCAGTTATCTAGACAAATGGCGAGAGCAACTTCTGCTAACATTTATACTTCTGCGGATAATTTGTATCATAGCAACCATGCGCAACCAAAGCATCTCAGTTTATAAACCGCTGAGCCTCCAAAGCGCTTACAGCTGGGTGTTTTCAGATTAGCGTCTGTCATTTTCCGACGGGAAACATCATTATTTGGTGGACAAAGGCCCTTTAACAAAAACATGAAACATTTTTATTTTATTTAAAAGGTAAACCAGGCATTATTTTGCAATACTAGTTAAATCTAAGAAGTAGCCCTATTGCTCTCTACCCTTCAGGAAGCTCTTAGTGGCAGAAAACGCCATTACACTTTCTTTCACCAACTGCTTATTTTACCTGCTAGATTAGAGAGAAGCTCCACAGAGGGTCCATGGTCAGTGCAAAAATAACAAACTGTGTTTGTTATGCCATTGACTGATAAGCAATATACAACCCAGACCCTCACTGATTTAAAAGTAAAGTGTAACAAAGGCAGGGGCGGTTCTAGGGGTGGGGGGGGCAGGGGGTACTATAACTTAAGCTGAAGCTAACAGTAATAACTATAAGATATATCTGAAATAAATAAGTGTACTGAAACAAATACCAATAACTGTATTGCATTGTTTTCTTATGCGCAATTACTTCATACTGTCTAGTTCTCTTTTTCGTCCTGCATTTATTGTGCCCCCCTCAGAAAATAACTGGCCCCCCAGTGGCCCACCCAAGTCAAATTGGTCTAGAACCGCCACTGAACAAAGGTAAACAGCCTGTAGTGATCATAAACTGAAATCTTTACCACAGTTCCACTTTTCCCACTTGTGGATAGAGCTGATAAACCAGCTCGATATCTGTCGCTCCAGTAGCTGCTGCCAAGGATTTATGACTTTGTGTGTCATATACTGTATTGTACACAGGGATCAATGGCAGGTCAACTATGTCACTGCACAAATTAAGTCTTATATTAGATGGTAGAACTCACCCTGGAATAATAGCAAGAATTTGGTTTTATTTTACATTAATCCCATATGGATTACCATATGGATATTTTATTTCACCCACAAAATCCTAATTTCTTTATCATATGACCCCAATGTTACTTTAAATACTTAAACCTTATTATTTTGAACAATAAAATGTACAGTTTCACACTTCCTTATACAAGCTTTTTTTCAGTGTGTAAATAGTGAAATGAAGGGGAGAGAAACTCCCTCTGGAGGAAACTTTGGCATTATAGGGCCTCTTAGGACTTTTCTAAACATTTTTGATTTCTTGTTCGTCATGGAGGCATGCAAAACATGTTTAAACATGGGGTGAGTTATTGTTATACAGATGGTCCTTTTGTGGTTGAAGTATTCCTTTACATTCTCATATTATTCTGGTATCAATAGTGAGTGCAATATGATCCGCATGTTTTTAACACGCCTTTTTGATGAAAAACTGATCTCTCTGACAAACACAGGGAAATTGTACAAATTACACAAATCCCAACTCCCTGATGGACATATTGGTGTCCTTACCTTTGACACAGTGATGGGGACAAACAAAGGCCTCGGGGGACGGGTCTCTTATTGTACGACAGCCGACACATAAGCAGGGTGATATGGGTGTTCCCTTTCCCAGAGGTTTAAAATGTCAGGGCAGTGCAGGGTTCGGTGGGCCATTGTTGCGAGTCCCAGGGGTGGAGGAATAACGGCAGAGGTGGAGGAGAAGGAAGGTGAACAGGCTGCTTGACGGTGGAGGTTCAACTCTGCGGGCATAGACGTAGAAAAGGGAACAGACTCAAAGTCCACAAGGCGACGGGGAAAGATGCGGTGAGTGATATGCTACTCTATTCTGTATTATTTATCTTGCCTTTTGTGTTTATGGTATACTGTAAGGTCCACTTTAAGATGTAGTTTAAGAGTTGTATGTTTCTTTTATGGTTTATAGCAAGTGTTATTTCATCTATTTCATGTGACCCTTACCAAATTGTTATTTTTCTTACTGTAATATTGGAACACATTAATCGACATTATCACCATACATGAACTTAAACATAAACACTGTGTATTATTGTCTTAGTGACATACATGTTCATCCATGTTCAACTTATTATATGCAAAAATATGAAAAATACTGAATACATGATTTCTTTAATAATCCAAAAGGGAAATCACAAGACTGTCAGGGTGCGAGGAAAAGGTAGGACCCAAAAGCAGTATTAACAAAAAGCGAGCTTTCATTTACAAAAAAAAGCCGATGACAAAAGAAAACGAGACAAAGTCAGCATTACCAAAAAAACAGGGGAGCATGAGTAAAGGATCCAGGACCAAACTTCAAGGACAAACATGGAGCGTGACATGAAGGGAAAGACAAACAATGAACCAACACTGAACACAGGAAGATACAAGACTAAATACAGGGAGGGGTAATCACAAGACGAGAAACAGCCGGGCAGGGGAGGCAGGGCCCCTGGCGGAAGAGGACAAGGAGTTGGCAGGACCCCCGGTGAGACAGGTGACGGCGGGGCCTCCAACGGGACAGGACACAGGGTTGGCAGGACCCCCGGCAGGAGAGTAGTCGGCGGGACCTCCAAAGGCACAGGACATAGGGTTGGCAGGACCCCCGGCAGAAGAGTAGTCGGCGGGACCCCCAACGGGACAGGAAACAGGGTTGGCAGGACCCCCGGCAGAAGAGCAGTCGGCGGGACCTCCAACGGCACAGGACACAGGGTTGGTAGGACCCCCGGCAGGAGAGTAGTCGGCTGGGCCCCCAACGGGACAGGACACAGGGTTGGCAGGAGAGTAGTCGGCGGGGCCTCCAATGGCACAGGACATAGGGTTGGCAGGACCCCCAGCGGAACCTCCAACGGCACTTGAGTAGGGACTTGAGTAGGGACTAGAGAAGGGACTTGAGTAGGGATTGGAGAGGGGACTTGAGATGGAACTCGAGAGGGAACTCGAGAGGTGACTCGAAAGGAGACTTGAGAGGGAACTTGAGCGGTGACTCGATAGGGTACTCGAGAGGAGACTCGAGAGAGAGAGGGCTTGAGAGGGTACTCGAGAGGAGACTCGAGAGAGAGAGGGCTTGAGAGGGAACTCGAGAGGAGACTCGAGAGAGGGCTTGAGAGGGAACTCGAGAGAGGGCTTGAGAGGGAACCCGAGAGAGGGCTTGAGAGGGAACTCGAGAGAGTGGGCTTGAGAGAGAACTCGAGAGGGGACTTGAGAGAGAACTCGAGAGGTGACTGGAGAGGGGACTTAACAGAGAACTCGAGAGGTGACTGGAGAGAGGACTCGAGAGAGGAGACTCGAGAGGAGACTCAAGAGGAGACTTGAGAGAGGGGACTTGAGAGGGAACTTGAGAGGAGACTTGAGAGGGGACTTGAGAGGGGACTTGAGAGGGGACTTGTGTCGGTCGGTACGCCGACAGGCCTCGGGGAGTATTGAATACATAGCCAAAATCAGTGATGCAAGTCAGTAATTGTATGTATGAAAATGATTCAACGAAAAGATAGTTTGACTGGATCAGATTGGATTAGTGATTTTAGCAAAAACTCCAGAAAGTTAATGTTTAATATTTCAGTTTTAGTTTTTTAACCTTGTGTTTTCAAAGTTATCTGAAGTCTACAGGTGGTGATGGACATTATGGCATCTATCATAGCCATCATGTCGTGGTTGTCGTTCTTCAGGGTGGATTGATGAGATATACATACAGTAGACAGTTCTGCATTTATGTAATAGGAGTAAACACAGTACTGTCTCTGTCCACACAGAGCCTTCCCCTGAGACACAGACAATAATCTTGCATGGCCTCGAGGGAATATTGACATTTAGATGGTAACATAATAAGAATAAACCGGGATTGATGTCATTATTCTCATAATTTAGCTCAATTCCTTTCTCAGCCATTGCCTTTAAAAAAATATTGGGATGAGGCAAAAATGGCAGAAGATGTTGCCAATATGGAGATTTCCTGCATTACTCTGTTATTTATCAAATTAGATCGAATATCTTTGGGGTTTTGAGGGACAAAACAAGATATATATGCACCATTTTCAAGTTCAGAGCTCCTCACCAATATGTCTCTAGTAGTTGATAAACTACTTTGTTTCTGAAAAACAGGCTACGATTAAACACTCACCACACTTTATCTTTGCCATTACAGGTTCCCACTCTCTTTGCTGATCAGTCTATTTGCAGGGCTGGAATACTGCTGTGCAGGTACGTTTCCTTCAATGGCACTGTCACACAGACAGTACACACCAGATTACATAAGCCACCTAAACACATCTGTGTAAAAATTGTGTTGACCCATAATCACATTCAGCAGTTCTCAATCTCCTCTCTCTCCCTCTTGTTATTTTCAGTTGCCACCCTGAAGGACTGTGAGGCAGCTGGCAGCAAGTGCCATGCTCAGGCCGATTGTCTGCAGGTCAGAAACAACTTCACCTGTGAGTGCCGCATGGGCTACCAGGGCAATGGTCTGCTGTGCAACGACATTGATGAGTGCCTCAGCGGTTTGCATCGCTGTCACTCCAAGGCTCGCTGTAACAACAACCTTGGCAGCTACAGCTGTGTCTGTATAAATGGATATGTTGGAGATGGCACTAACTGCCAGGACATCAACGAGTGCCAGAAAGACAATGGGGGATGCCATGCCGGTGCCATCTGTACTAATTTGGAGGGTGGGAGACAGTGCCGGTGTAAAAATGGCTTTAGGGGTGACGGCTTTCAGTGTGAGGATATAAATGAATGCGCAAACTCACAGATCTGCCATTGGAACGCCACATGCACGAACAACCCTGGTTCTTATGTTTGCACCTGTAATGCTGGATTTAAAGGAAATGGAAACTACCTGTGTCTTGACATAGATGAATGTTCAGAGACTCCTCGTGTGTGTTCTTCTTCACTTGGCTACAAAGGCTGTCAAAACCTGCCTGGCTCATACCGCTGTTCTTGCCAGAGTGGCTTCCAAAGCAATGGGAAGAGCTGTGTGGACATCGATGAATGTGCAAGCAACACCTGCAGTCTGTATGCAGACTGTGTTAACACACTGGGGTCATACCGCTGCACCTGCAATAGTGGTTTTGACGGAAACGGACTGACCTGTGCAGACCTCAATGAATGCAATGGAATCAATGAATGCGACCCAAGTGCAACTTGTATAAACAGGCTTGGGAGTTACGAGTGCTCCTGTTTGGGAGGTTTTTTAGGAGATGGTCGTCTGTGTGAGGACATTGATGAGTGTGCAACACCAAACATCTGCCCTTCTATCACTAACTGCGTCAACACTGGGGGGTCATATTACTGCAAATGTGGTAGAGGATATACCTTCAATAACTCCAAGTGCAATGACAATGATGAGTGTTTGGAGGACCCCTGCAGCCCTTACGCAAACTGCACAAATTCACCCGGCTCTTACTCTTGTCAGTGTGCAGCAGGATACAAGGGGGGTGGCTTCACTTGTGTGGATGTGGATGAGTGCTCACTGGCTAAGCAGTGCCACTCCGATGCCCTTTGCAGGAATGTCCCTGGCTCCTACAACTGCACCTGTCAGGTGGGTTATTCTGGAGAGGGGGTGATCCAGTGCATAGACATAAACGAGTGTCTGCTGGACAATGGAGGTTGCCGGAAGAAGGCTTCATGCGTCAACAACCAGGGTTCCTTTTATTGCCTGTGCCAACCAGGATACATCTTGGTCAACCAGACTCTTTGTCAGGATATAAATGAGTGTGAACCAAACAATCCATGTGGAGTGAATGAAAAGTGCAAGAACATTGATGGGTCATACAAGTGCCCTTGCCAGGTCGGATACTACCGCCCGGCCAGCAACATGGACTGCGTTGATATGGACGAGTGTAAAGATAACTCGTGCCATGTGAACGCAACCTGCCTCAACACCATTGGGTCCTTCACTTGCACCTGTAAGCGAGGTTTTGCAGGAAATGGCACCCAGTGTGAGGATATAAATGAGTGTTCTGTGGAAGGTACATGCCACGCACGTGCAATATGCAACAATGTCATGGGGGACTTCTTTTGCTCCTGTCAGCTGGGTTTCAAAGGTGATGGCTTTTCATGTGAAGATGTGGACGAGTGCATCCTCTATGATCCTCTTTGCCCAGATTTCTCAAAGTGTATAAACTCCCCTGGTGCTCATGTATGTTCATGTTTGAATGGAACATTGGCCTCCAATGGCACCTGCGTGATACCCAGTCCTTTGTGTGACCCTGTCTGCCACAGTCGTGGACTGTGCCACCAATCACCTTCTGGATACCAGTGTGTGTGTGACGTTGGTTACGTGGGCAACGGGCTGGCTTGCTCTGACATAGATGAGTGTGAGAGGGAAAACATTTGCCCTCAAGATGAAACGGAGTGTATGAATACCCCAGGATTGTATTCATGTGTCTGCAAAGAAGGCTACACTCTCAATGGAACACAGTGTGTCGGTAAGGCAGTTATTCTATAGACTGTACAAAATAAAACCAATCCTTTCTCTAGAAACCATCACCCTTTATTGTATTCTCGTTTCCAATGAATACCAATATCAAAGCAGAAGATAAAGATACTGAAAAGCAGTTTTAATTAGAATTAGTGGGACAAAAAAGATGTGGACTCAATGAATGAATCTTGCATCTAGAGTATATATTCATGTAATATCAAAAAGCTATCGCCAAATTCCAACAGTACGAGTAAATGCTCATTCTAGAATTGAAAACAATGTAGGTTTATGTATATCAGTGACTTAGCATTAAAATGAATCTACTATGTCAAAACCTAATATTGTAAAAGCTGTTTTTTTGTTTATTTTGGAATGTAATGAAGGGATTCTGTTAAGCTTAATTATCTTCCTCCCTATTTGTCCATTCCTTTTCTAGATGTAAACGAGTGTGAGTCAGGACAGCAAGAGTGCAGTGAGTTTGCCCAGTGTGTCAACACAATTGGCAACTATTCCTGCTTCTGTCTCAGCGGTTTCTCGGGTGACGGGAAGAACTGCTCTGGTAAGTATCAATTCCTAATTTGTAAGCATCCATTATCCCCATAAGTAGACTCACCTTTAGCCCCATTTGGGACTGTTTCCCTGACACTGTCCCATTTTGGATAAATTATAGACATTGATGAGTGCCAAGTCCAAAACGGAAGATGCGATCCAGTTGCCAGCTGCACTAACACTCCTGGATCTTTCTACTGTGCCTGCCCACCTGGCACAATGGGCAATGGCTTTGACTGCCAGGATGTGGATGAATGTGAGCAGAACTCAACCCTGCCACACAACTGCAGCTCCCATGCATTGTGCCAAAACACAAACGGGTCCTACACCTGCCAGTGCCAGGATGGATACCAGGATGGATACCAGGGTGACGGCTTTGTTTGTGAGGATGTTGATGAATGTCAGTTGGCCACAACCTGTAGCAGCAACATGACATGCAGCAACACACCTGGTTCCTACACATGTTCATGTATCTTGGGCCTGGTGTATGATGATGGCACATGTGTGAGTGAAGACACCTGCCTGAATGCTAGTAGCGTCTGTCACCCACTTGCCAAGTGCTACCCACACAAGGGTTCCTTCTACTGCCATTGCGAAAATGGCTATGAAGGAAGTGGTATTGGATGCTATGATGTTGATGAATGCAACACATCGCAAGATCAAGTCTGCCCTGCCTTCTCCTACTGCTTTAACACAAATGGCTCCTACATATGTGACTGCTGGGAAGGGTTTCTGAACAATGGGACACATTGTCAGGACATGGATGAATGTTTGACTGGTAACTTCTCCTGCCCTGACAACAGCACCTGTACTAACATAGACGGGAGCTATGAATGTACCTGCGACCCTGGCTTCGTAGGCAACGGCTCCCTGTGTTTAGACGTAGATGAGTGTTCCATTGGCTTCATCCAGTGCCCTGAATTCTCAAACTGCCTAAACACAGTTGGATCTTTCATCTGTGACTGCTGGGAAGGTTACAAAGGAAACAACACTGACTGCGAGGATATTGATGAATGCCAAGACAACTCTACCTGCCCTGAGCATAGCACATGCATTAATGTCAACGGAAGCCATCTGTGTAGTTGTGACTTTGGATTTTCCAGTGTGGATGATTTGTGTGTGGACATCGACGAATGCAGTGACATGGGGTTGGGTGAGCTTTGCACCAATGGCACGTGCAAGAATGCTATCGGTTCATTTTACTGTGAATGCTTCAAAGGATTTTTGAGTAATGGGACAGAGTGCATGGATGTAGATGAATGCTCAGATTTCCTCAACCCATCAGTGTGTCAGCATCATTCAACATGCATCAACATCCCTGGGTCTTACCGTTGCCCCTGTAATGAGGGGTTTATTCTGAATGGTACAGAGTGTGAGGATGTGGATGAGTGTAACGACCCAGGTGGCACCCCTTGCCCTGAGTACGCAATATGCAACAACACAGCAGGGTCCTTCTTCTGCCTGTGTTCCCCTGGGTACAAACCCAGTAGCACAGGCTGTGAGGATATCGACGAGTGCAGGGACAACACCACTTGCCGCTTCGACCAGGTGTGCGCCAACCTGCCTGGAGGGTACAACTGCTCATGTCCATTGGGGTACCATGAGGAGCAGCAGGCATGTGTCGACACCAATGAGTGTGAGGATTCACCGTGCCATTCCTCTGCGCGGTGCTGGAACACACTTGGTTCCTTTTCATGCCACTGTCCTTTAGGCTCCACTGGAAATGGCTCCTGGTGCAAAGACGTAGATGAGTGTGTCGCCCTGACTATACCGTGCCACTCTTCTGCAAGGTGTCACAACAGCCCAGGGTCCTTCTTATGTGTGTGTATGCCCGGCTTTGTGAGTATCGGACCACTGTGTGTAGACTTTGATGAGTGCCAACAGGCCAATGGGCAGTGTCACCCAGCTGCCACCTGCTCTAACTATGCAGGAGGCTTTAAGTGCTCTTGCAGTCAGGGCTGGAATGCTACCAAAGACAACGGTCATGGAAAAGGAGGATGTGTGGACTTTGATGAGTGTGTTTTACCCACGGCCTGTCCTGGGCAGACATCCTGCACCAACCTGCCAGGGTCTTTCAACTGTTCCTGTCCCAAAAACAGCGTATTGTGCAGAATGATGACTCGGAAGGGTTGGTTTTCCCTTTGTTAATCATATGTTGATGTTCTTCTTTATTCATCAGCCTTTTTTTGTTACTTTTCTTTTAGTGGAAAATGTATTTCAGGCATTATTGAAATGTCACTCATCAAATTTGTCAGTGTGTGAAGAAAATTGGCCTTGGTTTTAGGTAGAAAAGCTCTCTCAGGTTTATGTGAAAATAGTAAATTACATCAAACTGTAGAAACAAGGTCTTCAAAATGCAACTTTAAGAAGTCAGTGTGAATTGGGGTAGCAACCAATATAATTTTAAATGTGAGGTTCTGTTATTTCACTCATCACACACATCACTCTGAGTGGCATTTTACAAAGTCTACAAGAACCTTGCCTCTTTTGATTATTTTTTCCATGTATGTTGTGAAAAGGCATCTAACTTCGATACAACCAATGTTAATATCTAGGCCGTCTAAGATACTGAACTCCGGTGCTGAATAGGCTCCGGTGAACGGCCGTCCAATCTTTTTAGGACTAAACCCCCCAGAATCTACACGCAAGATCAACGTAATCTGCTTCGGGGGGCTCTTACAGCATGGCCTCTAACACCATGCTGCCCGTCGTATCACTTATTTCAGACACTAAAGCGTCGGTCTGCGGCCGCCAGGATAGCAAAACTGAGTGTATAGTGTAGTAGGTGTTGGTGGGCTGGTAGAACCCCAGAGCAGTATCTAAACTGCCCCTGGAGGAGAAACCCTGTGTCGTTGAGAGACCCCTTGGTAATTAGGGCAGCTTCAGGACCCACAATCCCTAACCCCTAATTTTGATCCCCAGTTATACCAATCAAAACAATGCAAATGTAATATCAAACACAGCCAGAGTCAAACATTAATATCACAGCAGTGATATTACCACATCAGCAGAGCTTATATCATATTTCAACATTAATCAAAACCACATCAACCACAGTAACCAATGTGAAACTATAGTTTAACCTTAGCAGGGTTTCTATTCCCTTTATACAATTTCAAATCCAAATGATCAACCACTTGTCAGCCTTGTCCAAGGAAGGGTGTTCTTGCCTCACTCTAAGACCAAGCAGATACCTTCAGAGACCACGAGAGAGACCAGGAATTGGATCAAAATGTACAAAGTACAAACCGGTTTTATTAAGGTTTTAACAAAAATATAGGATTTACAAGAATCCAAAAAATAAATAAGACACCAAGTCAAAATACAAAAGCAACAGGTTCACAAGTCAAATGTCCTAAAGCCGTCTAAAAGAGCCCATGCCCAGGCCCAGGGCCAGGGCCCATAGCCCAAGAGCCAAGAGCCAAGACCCAGAATCAAGCCTCAGAAAAGTTCCCCCAAGCTCTCAAGCCTCAAAAGCCCCAGCCTCTCTTTACACATCATCTTTTATAGTCTCTTGCCTCCTCCCTCTCTGCATCAGGTGGTTTCCCCTTTTCTATCTTTGAGGGAGAAGGAGGCCACATATGTTCAACTTTTACTTAATGAACAATTACATATGTAAAGTTAAAATTAAAACAAATAAAGACTTATAGTAATAATATGCAATTTTAACATGAGGGAATAGTGAGGTGTTTGGCGCAGTGGATAGAGCCTTGGTGTTCTGATCAGGGGGTCACAGGTTCAAACCCCACTGCAGTCAGCATGTCGTTGTGTCCCTGGGCAAGACACTTCACCCCAAATTGCTCCTGTGGGGATTGCCCACAGTATTGAGTATGTAAGTCGCTTTGGATAAAAGCATCTAACAAGTGACATGTAATGAATATGAACATTTTTCATGAAAGCAGAACACATTGTCAATGTCATGTTAGAATCAAGTTTTTTCTTTAAACATTTAATTTCAAATATGCAAACTTGATACTTTAATTTATTAACAGAGACAGCTGGTCTCTAACATTCGCTGGCCCAGGAAGTTGGTTCAAATATTTTACGTAGTCCGTCTGCATCCTGACTCTTTGTCTTCGTAACCGTTGTAATCGTTGTCAAGGTGTCAAAAACCACAACGCCTACTCAGAATTATGGTTGGAACTTTTACGCTTTTATTACACCTTCTAGAATGCTTGGTGTGCATAGGTCAAGAGTTCAGGATTATCTATCTAGTTTCACATGTCTGGTTTCACATGTCTGAAAAGACATTATGGAAACATACATCCTTCCATTTACAGCTAATTTAGCAATTTGTATCAATGGTAAGCTTAATAGAGGTAGGTGAGGTAAAGGTCAGGTCTGACACGGCCACCTAAACAGCAGAACTGTCAACAGTTGTCAAACTCAAATGCTTCCTGACATACTTCTTGGTTTAGCGAAAAGAGGAGCAATAGCCTAGCTCACACATTACCAAGGGAAAAAAGGTCCGATTGACAGTGTGATTTATTTCAACGATTCCCATTAGATTAAAAGGCACGGCCTGTTGAGCTTATACACACCATTTTCAATTGGGACTCATACATTTTTTGTTCTCAAAGTTCGAATGCAAACTGTTTGGTTTGATTAATGGAAGTATAATGTATTTGTGTTGAGTTTTGCCACTGATTAAATGTCTTCTTTTAACAAATAGAGAGCAGCCTGTACCCCTTTGGAGATGAGGTTGGTGATAAAGGCGTAAATATGGACTCAGCAGATGGAAATTCACCATACATCACCCCACCTATTGGTTTCCCCTTCATGGGAAAATTGTACTACAGGGTTTTTGTGAGTTTCAAGCATTTATATACAACCAGTGATGGCTCTAGTCTAGACCATTTAATGGGTGGGAATGGGAGGATTGAGAAGCCTGGGTCTTGTTAGGCTTTAAGGTACAATATTTATTTCGCAAAACTGCTACTTACCACCACCCCCATAAGGTTGGTTCTTAGAAAAACTAACAATACTAACTTTTTCTTCATCACTTCCTGTGAATAATCACAATTTCCCCTTTGGGCAGAGAACTGTATAATAATATTATTCCCCAGAGTAAGGGGGATCCACAGAGGTTTTGAGTTGTGTGGGGGCATTGGCCATTATTGCCCCTAATTAGAACTGCCATTGTCTACATACAACACTCTGCAAAAGTTGTAATCTTCTAAAACAGATTTTTTTATTATGGAAATATTTAGAAATGTTTGCATCTTAATCCAGGACATGTCTCGTATTATTCATACATTCCTGTATCCACACCAAAAAAAGGATTCGCTCCTTAACAGCAAATGTAATTAAATCTTACCAGCACATTTAATTAGCAAGCTAAATATTAAAGCAAAGCCTCATCACAGAGATAACAGTAATTCTCATTAGAATATAAATATGTTTCATTCGTGTGATATGTGATAGCAATACACTTACATTAATCACAACTTACTACAATCTACAGTGTGTAAATGGCAGCATACATTACATAATATGTATGGGGTAAAACATGTTTTGCTCAAGGTTTTACTATGAAAATTAAAATAAAAAAAATGGAGTTATTACTGTTGCAATTACTACTTAAATATTAGCAATACTGTTAGGATTTTATTTTAAACTCAGTCTGATATGATATCTGTATCTCTTCTTCCTTTCTCAGTTTTCAGACAATGGCCTTGTCCAGTTTCAATCTGTCACTGAGAACGAGCAGTACCTGCTCCCGGCTCCATTGGCCTATGGTTTCCCCGACAACATGACAGTGGGCCTGCTGGCGGCATTTTGGGATGATGCTGACCTCACCCATGGGGACGGAAGGCTGCTCTATCAGGTTAGATGTGTTAATGTGATTGTTTTCTATTACTTAAGGTTTTCTATTTTTTCATGTAAAGGACTTTTTCTCACATTTTAAATTATTTTATTATTGTATTCATTATTTTGTTTGTTATTGTTGTCATTATTATCGTTATTTTTGTATTATTTATTTTTTCTTATCATATTGGTTAGGGTCTGGCATTTTTTGTAACTTGTGCATTATATATCTCCTTATTTTCTTTTTCTAATCTTTCAGGAATACCATGGCCTGGATATGTCAGATGTTTACTCCCAGATAGTGTTTAACCGTACGGCAGATGATGTGACGAAGTTCGAGCAGCGGAGGAACAAACCTGCCTTCACCCCTGCATGGATCCTCAAGATCACCTGGGACCATGTGATGCCCGTCGCCTATCAGAAAATCAACTTCTCAGAGGTAAAGAGATTTAAAACTAAACAGATTTATTTTCTTTCGTTCTTCCTTTCTTTTATCTCTGAACATCAGTTGGTATTTAAGAGTGGTTGTAAGTAACTAAGTACAAGTGTTAAACTGAAGTACTATTTTGGCATACTTGTACTTTAATTTTCAATTACTATACAAATGTAACATTAATAGTTTCTAGCTATACCTTTTTTAAATAAGACTGATTATATGCTTGTATGATATGCAGCAGAACTGTATTTTCTTATATGTTATTTCTTTAAGTATTTATAATTGCCTCAACATGACGAACTTCAAGATAAAAAATACAATTGTTAGTGATAAAAACTAAATAATTCTGTTCTATAATAACATTCTATTGAAATAATATTTTGTAGGGAGTTCTACTTTATTTGCTATTGTATTGTGCAATATGAAACCTTTAACCATCTCCTCAATGAAAGCTCATAACACTTGGGTTGTTTTGTTTAACTTTGGTGCCACCTTGGGGCTGTTTCAGCTACAGGGCGTCAAAGCAGAGCTGCCACCTGTCTATGTTATTACTTCTTACAATGGCATTGTGGCATAGTAAGTGCATTATTGCTGCTCTTTTATGATGGGAATGTATTACAATTTAGAGTAGTGTAGTGACACACAGATGTTTTACAATCAGGGATACATTATGACAATCAATTTGGGATTACGGTAATGTTTTTTTTTCAGGCTGCATAAAAGAAAAACATATTTTTAATATTTTTATCGTTTAACACACTGTTAAAGTGTTAGTGTTGTTATTTGCTAAATGTATCAAACTATACCATGCAAGGTAGACTGCAACATTGGCTGAAGAATATTTTTAAATGTAAACCTCTATATCTATTATATTACAATAATATATGTGTAAATGTTTAGTTGATATCCTCTTTTTACTTGTTACATTACATTTCACTTGTTAGACGCTTTTATCCAAAGCAACATACTCAATACTGTGGGCAATCCCCACAGGAGCAATCTGGGGTGAAGTGTCTCAGGGACACAACTGTGGGGGAAACTTCTGAAGCAATTGGAAACAGGACTCAGAGAGGCACGAGGAGAGCTGGAGCTTTGATGGCAAACCCCCTTGTTAAAAGGCTCCAGCTTCTTATTTTAGGATCAATGCAATTTCTTTAGTTATCAGCTTGTTATTTTGTTGAATGTTATGTATTATTATTATCTTTATTATATCCATCCATCCATCCATCTTCTTCCGCTTATCCGTGGTCGGGTCGCGGGGGTAGCAGTTCCAGCAGAGAGCCCCAAACTTCCTTTTCCCTGGCGACATCAACCAGCTCTGACTGGGGGATCCCAAGGCGCTCCCAGGCCAGCGAAGAGATATAATCCCTCCACCTGGTCCTAGGTCTACCCCTTGGTCTCTTCCCAGCTGGACGTGCCTGGAACACCTCCCTAGGGAGGCGCCCAGGTGGCATCCTAACTAGGTGCCCGAACCACCTCAACTGGCTCCTTTCGACGCGAAGGAGGAGCGGCTCAACTCCGAGTCCCTCCCGGATGACCGAACTTCTCACCTTATCCCTAAGGGAGACACCAGCCACCCTGCGGAGAAAACCCATCTCGGCCGCTTGTATCCGCGATCTCGTTCTTTCGGTCATGACCCATCCTTCATGACCATAGGTGAGGGTAGGAACGAAAATGGCCCGATAGACAGAGAGCTTTGCCTTCTGGCTCAGCTCCCTTTTCGTCACAACGGTGCGCTAAAGCGACTGCAGTACCGCTCCCGCTGCTCCGATCCTCCGGCCCATCTCACGCTCCATTGTTCCCTCACTCGAGAACAAAACCCCGAGATACTTGAACTCCTTCACTTGGGGTAAGGACTCATTCCCTACTTGGAGTGGACAATCCATCGGTTTCCTGCTGAGAACCATGGCCTCAGATTTGGAGGTGCTGATCCTCATCCCAGCCGCTTCACACTCGGTTGCGAACCGATCCAGTGAGTGCTGAAGGTCGCAGACCGATGAAGCCATCAGAACCACATCATCTGCAAAAAGCAGTGGTGCAATCCTTAGCCCACCGAACTGCAGCCCCCCCCCCCCCATGACTACGCCTCGAAATCCGATCCATGTATATTACAAACAGGATTGGTGACAAAGCGCAGCCCTGGCGGAGGCCAACCCTCACCGGAAATGGGTCCGACTTACTGCCGAGGAGCCGGACACAGCTCTCGCTTTGGGAGTACAGAGATTGGATGGCCCTGAGTAGAGACCCCCTCACCCCATACTCCCGCAGCACCTCCCACAGTAACTCCCTGGGAACCCGGTCATACGCCTTCTCCAAGTCCACAAAACACATGTAGACCGGATAAGCGTACTCCCAAGCCCCCTCCAGGATCCTTGCGAGAGTAAAAAGCTGATCCGTCGTTCCACGACCAGGACGGAATCCGCATTGTTCCTCCTCAATCTGAGGTTCGACAATCGGCCTGACCCTCCTTTCGAGTACCTTAGAGTAAACTTTCCCGGGGAGGCTGAGTAGTGTGATGCCTCTGTAATTGGCACACACCCTCTGGTCCCCCTTTTTAAAAAGGGGAACCACCACCCCGGTCTGCCACTCCTTCGGTACCGTTTCCGACTTCCACGCAATGTTGATGAGACGTGTCAACCAAGACAGTCCCTCAACACCCAGAGCCTTCAGCATTTCTGGGCGGATCTCATCCACCCCCGGGGCTTTGCCACTGTGGAGTTGTTTAACAACCTCAGTGACCTCCCCCCGGGAGATTGGTGTCGATCCCCCGTCATACTCCAGCTCTGCCTCTAACATAGAGGGACGGAGTTGTCGGGTTCAGGAGTTCCTCAAAGTGCTCCTTCCAACGACCCTAACACTCCATCAGTTGAGGTCAACAACGTCCCATCCTTACTGTACACAGCTTGGATGGTTCCCTGCTTCCCCCTCCTGAGGTGTCGGACAGTTTTCCAGAACAACTTTGGTGCCGCCCGAAAGTCCTTTTCCATGTCCTCTCCGAACTTCTCCCACACCCGCTGCTTTGCCTCGGCCACGGCTGAGGCTGCTGCCCTTCGGGCCTGTCGGTACCTTACAACTGCCTCGGGAGTCCCCCGGGATAACAAATCCCTGAAGGCCTCCTTCTTCAGTCGGACGGCTTCCCTGACCACCGGTGTCCACCAGGAGGTTCGAGGGTTACCGCCCCTTGAGGCACCTAGGACCTTGAGAACACAGCTCCCCGCCGCGGCTTCGGCAATAGAGGCTTTGAACACCGACCACTCTGGTTCAATGTCCCCAACCTCCACAGGAATGCCCGAAAAGCTCTGCCGGAGGTGTGAGTTGAAGGCCTCCTGAACCTGGGCCTCCTCCAGACGTTCCCAGTTCACCCGAACTACACGTTTGGGCTTACCAGGTCTATCCAGAGGCTTCCCCTGCCACTCGACCCAACTCACCACCAGATGGTGATCAGTTGACAACTCCGCCCCTCTCTTTACCCGAGTGTCCAAAACATACGGCCTCAGGTCCGATGATACGATAACGAAATCGATCATGGACCTTCTGCCTAGGGTGCTCTGGTACCACGTACACTTATGAGCATCCCTATGTTCGAACATGGTGTTTGTTATGGCCAATCCATGACTAGCACAGAAGTCCAGTAACAAACCACCACTCCGGTTCAGATCAGGGGGGCCGTTCCTCCCAATCACTCCCCTCCAAGTGTCTCCATCATTGCCCACATGTGCGTTGAAGTCTCCCAGCAAGATTAAAGAGTCCCCTTCAGGAGCCCCATACAGGACTCTTTCCAGGGTCTCCAAGAAGGCCGTATACTCTGAACTGCTGTTGGGTGCATAAGCACACACAACAGTCAGAGTTTTCCCCCCCATAACCCGCAGGCGTAGGGAGGCAACCCTCTCGTCCACTGGGGTAGACTCCAACAACGAAGCACCCAACCGGGGACTTGTGAGTATCCCCACACCCGCCCGGCGCCTCACACCTTGAGCAACTCCGGAGAAGAATAGAGTCCAACCCCTATCCAGAAGTAAGGTTCCAGAGCCGACGCTGTGCGTAGAGGTGAGCCCAACCAGATCCAACTGGTACCGCTCCACCTCCCGCACAAGCTCCGACTCCTTCCCCCCCAGAGAGGTGACGTTCCACGTCCCCAAAGCCAGCTTCTGTCGCCCGGGTCTGGTCCGTCGAGACCCTCCGCTTTCACTGCCACCCTTCTGGCAGCGCACCCGACCCCATCGTTGTTTCCCGTAGGTGGTGGGCCCGCGGGATGGAGAAGCGGAGGTGTTGCCCACGTTGCCTTTTCGGGCTGGGCCCGGCCGGGCTCCGTGGCAAGCCCGGCCACCAGACGCTCGCCGACGAGTCCTCCTTCTGGGCCTGGCTCCAGAAAGGGACCCCGGGCTTCCTCCGGGCCGGGTATCCTCACTCCTTGTGTCGTCTTTCATGAGGTCTTTTTGAACCAATCTTAGTCTGGCCCCTTGCCTGAGACCAATTTGCCATGGGAGACCCTACCAGGAACACAAGGTTCCAGACAACACAGCCCCCAGGTTCATCAGGGCACACAAACCTCTCTACCACGGTAAGGTGCTGGTTCTTCAGAGAGGCTTTATTATATATATATTTTTAATGTATTCTTATTATTAATTAAATTAAAAAGATGTAAAGGACCAAGCTTTAAAAAAAGAATTAATTTCAAAAAGAGAAGACATTTTTTTTATTTAGCTATTTAATTTTCATCCATGGGCAGATTAAACACAGAAACATATCTCAAGGGAATGACACTTAAAATACCTTTTTAAATATGTTGTTGTAATTCATGAAAACGGGTCAAAAAAACAAAGTAAGTATTAAGTGTAAATGTAAAAACATCTATAACAGAACTTACTTTTCATTTTCAGACTAACACTTTCCAGTGTATCCTGACCACTGATGGAGTGCGCTCCTTCGCCCTCCTGCGGTACGGGGACATGCTCTGGGGTCCCGGCCAGAGGCAATACCATGACGCTATCATCGGCTACACGGATGGAAAATCCTCCTACAGGGAGCCCACTGTACCCCCAGACAACTTTTTCGGGCCCGGGGGCAGATACAGGCCCCAGCAGGTGAAGGGGGTAATGGGGAAGCTGGGTCAACTGGTGTATGATTTTACAGCACCAAGGGGGTCAGACCTAGATTCCCGGCTAAGGTGCCAGGAGTGGGCGATGGAGCAGCCGGACCCTGCACAGTGGACAACGGGGCTACCTCCATGTCCCTGCACACGCATCCAGGCTCGGGAGGACTTGTCCTTCATGCAGGACACCACTGATCCGGGTTCCATGGTGAAGACGCTGAGGGGTCTGCGGTGGGGGGGCGCAGGGGGGCACGTCTTCCAGTCCGTCTTGTCCAACAGGCACGGTTCAGGGAAGAGGTGTGTGTATGACCCTGATGGCCCGCTGCTGGCTGGGTACAACGAACGATACTTCTACGGAAACAGCGTGCAAAAACATATTGGTATTATGATTTAAATAATTTTCCAACATTAAATAAGGAGTTCAAGTCTCAATCGTCATCAGTGAATGTTTTTATCCAGTTTTTCAATACAATAATAATTATGTCAAAGTCAAAACCTGCTTGAGACAGTGCAAATGAAGCTGTATTCAAGACCAAGTCAAGTATATGCATTTGGATTTCATTTTTTTAAAAAAAGGAGAAAACATGGACTTTAAAAGTATATACAGAAATGTATCTAAAGGAGCTTTGTACTGTATCCTTCAGGATACAAGCATTTTTTTTACACATAACGTTCGTATCTAATGCCATGCTCAAGGAGAAAGTAAGACACCTGTCCTTGGCAGTGTATTGAATATTTAATCAACTTTCTCTCTCCAGACGAGGATCTCCTGCCGTTCCAGTGGTGTTGTATCGAGTCTCCTCTGTGCCACCTTTACCTCAACAAGAGACCGCTGGACCGCTGCCAAGGTTACAGCTGGGCAAGCCTTCACCGATTCAGTCTAACCAAGAAGGCGACACCAGGTGTAGGTGAGGGATCACAGACTGTACAGTGATTAATCAAATGTTATTTTGATGTATGCAACTAGTCCTTATGGTCAGCAATAGGCAGCAGAGAAGATGCTGTACCATCAATTAAAAAAGACTGTTGTAAGAAGAAAACAAATATGATACTAGGGGAGGAGCTAATATCAAAACTTAAAATGAATACATGAAAATCACAAATTCACAAGAAAAAACTTACTTTTTAGTATGGATCGTTAGATAATAATAATTTTAGATTTTGTTTTACTTTTTTCTCATTCCATTCTGAATGTATTCCCACAATTTGAGCTGTTTCTAGACAATGAACGACTTTAAATTCATAGAGGATAATTAACTTTTTTCTCTCAATATGTGAGTTTTCTTTTTTGTAAATGTACCACTGAAATGTAAAACTATATGGTTTTGTTCTGAAAAAAGCCTGTCTTTTAAAAAAATATATATATATATTTCTAAATATACACCCCCCTCTTAAGTATGATGAATGTAAATAATATGCCAGAAAACCCCCCCTTGTCGATGTTCCCTTGCAGCGATGGTGTACGGCAGCCTCCATTTCATCACCTTCGATGGGACGGAGTTCTCCTTCCAGGCCCTCGGAGAGTTTGTGATATTGCGTCTCTCCTCCTCCAGCGGCTCTAATATCTTCACCCTGCAAGGACAGACTGTCAAGCTACACACAGACGCAAAGGGGATCATTGAGGTCCCAGTGGTAGTGCGCATGGCTGCCTTCCACCAGGGCATTGGCAAGGTCAGGGTGTGTGTGTGTGTGTGTGTGTGTGTGTGTGTGGTGTGTGTGTGTGTGTGTGTGTGTGTGTGTGTGTGTGTGTGTGCTGTGCGTGCGTGCGTGCGTGTGTGTGTGTGTGTGTGTGTGTAGAGAAGACAAAGTTACGGTGTCTATTCCACAGAGAGATAGTTTGTGCCTCTTGAAGAAATGGTTACATTTTGGAAAATGAAGTCTAATAATGTTCTTTCTGAGAGGAAGGTAATGAGACAGATGGTGATGGCATTCCCATTTTTGTGTATCAAGTATAGTTGGCTGGGAGATGATTAGCCTAGCTTAGCATAACGACGCAGGAGGGGAGCAGCTAGCCTACTTTTGTCCAACGTTTAAATAAAGACCCACCAACAATCAACAATTGTTGGATTAATCCTTACACAAACAGAAATCCAAAAGTAAATACAGTACTCAAAATTGTAGGGAGAAATTATGCTAAGCTAATTGGCTCAAGCTTCGTTCTAATACATTGATATCAATCTTGTCTGAAAAAAAGTGAGCTATAATAGTGAGCTATAATAGATAAAGTACCCAAGTATTCCCTCTACAAAATCCACTCATCCAATTGTAAAAGCAGACTGGAATGAATATTTAAAAAATAATGGTAAGTCCTACTTTGACCTCTAATATTCACATAATTATTTTCAGATTGAATGGAGATGTGCAGAGAAAGGAGATGGACTGCAGCTTTTTGTAGATGATGCCAAGGTCCCAGTCACAGTTGGTAATGGTCCCCACACACATTACATTAAATAATACGGTTTTACAGTTAACATCAAGACTAATATTATACCCAACCTGCCTTGTATCCAATGTTTTCAATGTGAAATCCCCACTGTCCTTTCAGGTGTGGTGCACATGGGTGAGAGGGACTTTGCTGTGCGCTGTGTGTCAGTGAGTCGTTGTGCAGCGGTGTACGCCGGTGGTCTCCATGTGGTGGTGTGGAGGGAAGCCCACAATCAGCTGGCGGCCATGGTGGAGGTTCCTCAGACTTTCTACAGCCGCACTGTGGGCCTCATGGGTCAGTGGAGCTCCAACCGCTCCGACGATTTCCTCATGTCCGACGGCAAGCTTGTCCCCTCACTGGACCTCTACCCCCCCTCAGAGGCCAAGCTGCATGACTTCGGCTTGTCCTGTAAGTGGACCATAGATTCATAATGTTATTGTAAGTGAATGGGCTAAGAAGGGGACTACAGGTGGTCCTCTACCCCACTTAGGTGCTCTGTTGCATCAAATCTTAACAATAGAGTATTCCCTCCATGTTGTGGTGAGCTTTTGAAGACGCTATAATCAATATGTATGTCTTAACATTGGGTCAAAAGAATATGTGTAAAGAGAAGGGGGCTATTTGTAGTGATTAAGAGAATTTACAGAAAGCCAAGTCTTTTGGCATCTTTCACCTAATAGTCTTGGTTTAATATCCCTCAACTTCAATACATTCAAAGTGACATTGTAAACATGAACAACATGTTCTTGTTTTGGCTCTTTAAACATTTTTTTTTAAAATACTTTCCAGCTATGTGCATAATTATTTTACGTAAAGCCTACTGCTAGGCTTTTTAAAGAACGTTTGAAAAACCTTTCGATATCTTTTATTAGGTTTAATGGTACTTTTTTTTCTCCTTATGAAAAAAATGTTGGCTTTTCATTAACAACTCACAGCCTCTTGCCACTTTTGTACATCTCTGTTAGTTGACAAAGAAAGCCCACATGCAATTTGCTGTAAGAAAACTAAAAAAACTAAATGGTGACGCTTATTCCAAATGCACTTACATCATAAGAAAGCTCTTAAAACCAGAATAATGTTCGAATGTCTGACTTTTTTTATCAGACAAACCCAAATTGAATATGATGAATTTGTTTATAGTAAAAAAAAATTGCCACATTTGAAGCAAAAGTGGAATATATGTGTGCATGTATACATGAATAGTGGGCCCTCCATACATGACATTTAACAATATTGGGACACCCTGCACTAACCTTGTATTTTGTCAAGGAAATAATGGGTGAGTCATGCCTCTCCGAGATTATAACTCCCCAAGTTTGGGGGTGTTGTGCTCTGCTCCAACTGTCTGCCTGTGTGTTTCCAGGGGCAGTTCCCGTCCCAGAGAGCCTGCTGTTCTCTCCACCTCCACTTGCTCCACTGCAGCCTGCCTCCTCTCAGCAGCTCCTGGAGAGCCTCAGTCCTGCGGAGGTGGAGGAGCTGAGGAGAACCTGTAAAGGCAGCATGCAGTGTGTCCACGACACCATAGCAACCGGCAGCTCTGACCTGGGTCAGCGCACTCTGGCTGCCAAGAAACAATATCAAAATCTGGCTCTTGTATACGGTAAGGACTTTTAATTTGAAATGTTTTGTGTTTCCCTCATTGACCTGTTCTAATTTAATGTGGTCTGCTAGGTAACATGCCTCCCATAGTGACGGAGCCCACAGTGATTGGCTGTAAGGTCAACTCCACTGTCAACGTTCAGTTTGTTGCTCAGGACCCAAATGGAGACCCCATCACCTACTCACTGCTCCACCCCAGGCCTCCCCGGACCTCCATTGGCAGCAGTAAGACACACACACACACACACACACACACACACACACACACACACACACACACACACACACACACACACACACACACACACACACACACACACACACACACACACACACACACACACACACCTTTCCCCTTAAAATGTTTTTCCAAAAACAGCCCCCCCGCCCCCTCCTCCATCAGAGTTACACATGACGTTCCTCTTGAGATTTGTTATTGGGTTTGTGAGCCTTATTTTCGCCAGATGGGACATTTCAGAGCTGAGTCAGTGGATGGGTCACACTGACAGACACGCACAGGGACACAGAAGGCTCAAACAGTCATGTATGAAATGGTGTTTTTTTATTACAAATCTATGATTATTTTTACAAAAAAAGTGGATACGTACAGCAGAATTGTGCACCTGTTATAAAGTGTCAGAAATATAGGCAAACATTATTTTAAAATGTAATTTAACATACCTTACTGCTTTCTGTCCTATTGACTGTTCCTTCTGGGAAGATTAATTCCAATATTTTAACAATTGCTCATAACAATTTACAAAAATAACAAATGATTCTTCCAGATCTTTCTTTGAGGATAACCAAGAACATTAATGCAACTAAAAAAAACTATTTCCATGTCTAATATTAAACACACAATTGTTCTACTGTCAATATGTTAATATGTTCAAATGTTTGTATTTTAAGGTCAGGGGGAAACTAATCTCAATCTAACTTTCCCCCAAAAAAATACATTGCAATCCAATTGTTAGAAAATATAATTGCAAAAAAACCTTTTCAAAATAGCACCAACTCAACAGGATTGATCTTTGCTGAAGCAAGATATTTGACTTTTATTTTCATTTTATTTGTTATGTTGTAATATTTATTTTCTTTTTGTTATATTTTTGTGTTGATTTTTTTATTATTATGAGGTTATATTTTTGTCATCATATTCGTGTTTTGTATTTTTTGCCTGTATAAAATAAAATACAATAATAACAAAAAGTAATGTTGTAAGTGTAAATAGTTTTTTTCTTTTTTATTGTCTAAAGTTTTTCAACACTGTTTCCCTGCCTTTATTATGCAAATGACCATTCATATACATACTGTATATAGGTTTCTGTTATGAAGGTGTTCCCCTATGCTATACCTTTGTGCTTGTTGCTCCAGGGGACGGCTTCCTGACCTGGATGCCCCTCACCACACAGCCAGTCCAGCTGACCATCAGAGTCAGTGACGGGCTCTCCAGCTCCCTATTCACCCCCATCCTGCACGTTTGCAACTGCCTTAACGGAGGGACCTGCCAGTATGAGAGTGTCACTGAAAACCTCCAGCAGGGGACTTTTCAGGTACATTTTTGACATGCAACAGTTTTTCTCATGACATGTTAAGGTTGATTTCCCTCAACAGAAACAAGCAGTTTTATATAGAGAGGTTCATATTAGTATTTAGTGCCTCTACTGTGACATGTCTCCATACTTTAATGTTCAAAAAGCACCTCTTTTCACCTTCTGTCTAAAACCAGAGCCCAGTCTGCTCCAATTGGTTAGCTGGCTCTGTTGTGATTGGTCAACTGCTTAGAAAAGTCCCTCCCCTAAGCCTATCCTGTCCAATGTGTTGGAGTGCTATTACATGGAAATGCATTGGTTACACAGTGATGTCACTATGTTTCTGAGGTAAACAAAAGAGTCAAAACGAGGCTTTACAAGTGGGGTGTGGGGGGGGAGGGGAGAGAGAAACACCCTCTGCAGGGACCTTTCGGAATTTAGGCTTTGCAGAACATGTACACGTAAACAAAAAACTATAAAACATACTACAGGAAAGGGAAAACCCAAAGAGCATAATAGGGCCTCTTTAAGTGAGCATATCTATCTACCCCAATTATTCAAGTGGCTAGAATTATAATAACTCATTGAACCCTTTAAATTCTAACAAAAAATGCTTCAGAGAAGCTTTCCTTTTTAGAAATGCATGAGCATATTGCCGTCCCACAACTCCTTGCTCCACCAATGGACAATTCACATAATTTAATTTGACCCATATATCCAGTGAATTTTAATCCCAAATTTAGCAATCCCCAGTGCCAGGGGTCTGATCCCTGGGGTTCTGCCCCAACTCCACGTCAGATCTGCAAACGTTCTGTTGCTTCCGGTACCCAGGTTTGACCCAGCTCAGGCTGCTAGCCTAATTGGAGTTATATGAAAAAGTGTGGGACAAGTATTATTTTCTATTTATGCAATGTGTTATTTTGTCTATCCCTCTTCCTTTCTGTTCATATCTCTTTCCTCCCAGGTGGTGGGGTGCCTGTGCCCAAAGGGGTTCAGTGGAAAGTTCTGTGAGAAAACTTCAGACGTATGCAAAGGCAAACCCTGTTTCCGAGGCGTTCAGTGTCAGTCAGAGACAGAGCCCGGACAGTTTACCTGTGGAGCGTGTCCCAAAAATGCTGTCTCTGGACGAAAACAGGGATACAAGTGCTTTGAGCATGGTCTGTAGTGCTTTGTGCAGTCATATTATCAGATGTGTCCCATCCCGTATATTAATATTGATCTCACTCTTGCTTCTCTGTATTCCTTTCAGACATGTGCAGCCCTCCTTTCCCCTTCCCCTGCCACAAAGATGCCAACTGCCTCAGCACCAAACAAAACTTCACCTGCACATGTAAGCCTGGCTTTACGGGAGACGGACGCAACTGCACAGGTACTGCACAGCAAAGGCTATGTCATGCTGAAAGAGCATTGTCTTGACTTGGGACATCACTTGGGACTTGTCTGTCTTGATTTGGGAATGTATTTGGGACTTGTTTGTCTTGAGTTATGACTTGACTCGGGACTTGTCAGTGTTGATTTGGGACTGGTAAATCTTGGTTTGGGACTTTACTTGGGACGTGTCAGTCTTGACTTTGTTGTTTATTGAGACAAGTTGTTTTTAATTTGAGATTTAACTTGGGAGATGTTAGTCTTAACTTGGGATTTGACTTGACTTGTAAATCTTGACCTCTGACTTGTCAGTTTTGATTTGGGAATTGACTTATGACTTGTTTGTCTTGACTTACACCAGTCTTCACTTGGGACTTGGGAGTGGTTAGTCTTGACTTTGGGTTTGACTCGGGACTTCTACATTTTGACTTAGAACTAGACTGGGGACTTGTCAGTGTTGAAGTTGGATTTAACTTGGCACTTATTGGTATTGACTTGGGACTTGTACGTTTTGACTTGGACTTGACTAGTGTATGGAGTACAAATATTGAGTTGTGACTTGAAATCAATGACTTGTAGCCACCCCTACTATTCAGCCAACATTTGAGTATGAATACCAGCACATGTATTTTACATGTTTGACCTGTCTCTGTCTGTGTCGTAGATGTAGATGAGTGTGCAGAGCTGGCCACCTGCCCGAATGCTAAGTTTGAGTGTAAGAACACGCCGGGCTCTGTCGAGTGCTTCTGTCGATACAAGAAGACCAGGGACACTGATGGATGTGGTATGTGCATGTTTGCCTTTCTGTGTTTAAGTGTATTACCAGCAACACACACAATTAAAATATAATGCATTCACTGAGAGAACACCTTAATTACTGCATCATATTTTAGGAATCATGTCTTAACCCTCCTGTTATCCTCAGATGTACTTTACACCCGTTATCCTCTGATGTCAATTTGACCCCAGTAGTTTAAAACTCAAGACAATGATCATATTCCAAATGTTAACCAACATGTATGTCTCTGGTGCTTTAGGTATCTAAGTTGACTACCTAAATAACCATTTAAATAAAACATTACCCCAACCTTCCCCCCTACAGACCCCTTTATACATCCAGAATTCCTATTATGTGACTATCGACAAATATATAAATCACCATCAAATCTCACTGACTGAAATACAATGTTAAAGTAAGATCTTTTTGATGTTGTTAAAGGACCAATAACTAAAGCAGAGGCTAGTTTTTTTTTACAATGACGCATTTGCATGTAATAGTCACCTCAATATCATCATACACAATCAATACAAATATGTGTAAAATATTGACATTTGTATGTTCAATTCAATTAAAGTTTATTTATATAGCCCAATATCACAAATCATATTTGTCTCAGAGGGCTTCACAAATCAACAAACACAATTGACAATGTAAACGCAATGTAAAACAATGTAAAAACAACAAACGTATCTTACAAGATCAATGTGAAAATACCAATTTAAAGAGGAACATAACACAATGACACAAATACAGTTAGAGTACAATCATTATAATTCCATAAAACGAAGGGTCCATGAGGATGTATAAAAGGGGGTTTAAAAAGTCTTCAACCGACTCTTAAATGTGTGGACACTGTCTACCTCCCTAATCGTCACTGGAAGTTGGTTCCAGAGGAACGGAGCTTAGTAGCCGAAAGCTCTAGCACCTGGTCTTATTTTGTGGACTTAAAAGACAAATCCTCGTCAAAGATAACACCAAGATTTTTTACAGTGGTGCTGGAGGTCAAGGTAATACCAGCCGAATAAATTATGTTGTTGGACAGTTTGTTCCGAAGGTGCTGGGGGCCAAATATAATGACTTCTGTTTTGTTAGAGTTTAATAATAGAAAGTTGTTGGTCATCCATGTCTTTATGTATGTGAGGCATTCTTGCAGTTGAACTAATGGAAATTGTTCACCTGGTTTAATTGATAGATACAATTGTGTATCATCAGCATAACAATGAAAATTGATGGAGTTATTCCTTATGATATTGCCCAATGGTAGCATAAGATGAACAGGATGGGTCCAAGTACAGACCCTTGCGGTACTCCATAGGCGCATTCACACCGCAGTACTTTTCCCACAAAGGTTCATGTGAACTTAGTTCATGCGAACTCTTTAGTTCGCATGAACTAAGTACAGATCGCGTTCACACCGGAAAAAGTCCCTGGGGGTGGATTAGGCAAATGAAGCCGCTGACGTCACTTCTTCTTCTTCTGCTTTGGGTTTACTGGCAGGCTACAAACAACTTCACGGCGTATACTTCCGCCCACAGTCCCCGGCCGGAAGTCCCCGGAGTTGGGGACTGGCTTCAGTAGAAGCTGCTGGGACTCCCAGCAGCTTCTACTGAAGCCTTCAGAGTAAATCGCCAGAACGCCGACACCTCCTCATCTCCACCGCTCCCATGTTTTATTTTGTGTTGCCATACGTTAGTCTCTCTGCGTTTCTGCGCTGGGCTAATGCTAATGCTAATAATGCTAATGCGAGGATAATAAAATGGCGGCTTCACAAAACTTTTTGGGAGTTTTACGGGGCGTGGTTTGCAATCCGCCTAGCCAATCAGAAATATAGCTCTTTTCTCACAAAAGAGCCGCTCGAAAGTCCCTGCTCTCTAGCAGGGGGGTAAAAAGGTGCTCATGAACTAATTTTAGTACCGGCTCTTTTTGGTGTGAACGCGATAAAAGAGTTCTCATGAACTAAGTTCGCATGAACCTTTGTGGGAAAAGTACCGCAGTGTGAATGCGCCTCATGACTGACTGTAGTTTGTATTGAGGATTCATCGTTGACAGATACAAACTGAAACCGTTTTGATAGATATGACCTGAACCAGCTTAGTGCTGTTCCCCTTATACCTATTAAAAGTTCTAATCTTTGTAGTAGTATTTTATGGTCAATAGTGTCAAAGGCAGCACTCAGATCTAACAAAACCAGGATAGAGGCAAGTGTATGTATATGTTTTATACTACTAAAACAGCCTGGGGTCAAATTGACCCCAAGGAACACCGATGCGTACAAATATTGTACAGGACATTTAAAAAAGATCTTGTTCATTTTATGTTTACCCATTAGTCCACACTAAATTAGGAAAAGTAATGAAATACTAAGCAAAATAAATAATGTGAACCATTTTTTTTGATACGTTAACGGTTAAACATTGAATGGGGCCAAGTTGACCCCAAGGATAACAGGAGGGTTAACACTTTTTTGAATATTTCAACAAAATTATTTTGAGAATATGGAGGTTTGTACTCCTTAGGAAATCTGTTAAACATCAAAAGACAAAGTGAAACAGTTCAATGTCAACTAATAAGCTGTTGAAATGTTAATAAAACCAAATAAATTGTTACCACATTATGAAATATATACAAATATCAGCAGAAATGATAATATATAATCAACCAGAATAACTGAAATTGCCAATGTGATTTGCTAAGCACTGATACAGTAATTGATGTATCAGGAACTCCACAAATAGATAAGCCTATAAGTGATCCTCAATGTATGGCTGGCAGGCCAAATCCGGCACATCAACCATATTCTAATTAACAATTAAATTGAATTGATTGAAAATAGAAATTATTTGTTTTTGTATAGTAACTAAGGTGCTTCCTGTCGTTTAGCAAAAGTGGCCCCAGGGCAAAGCAAGTTAATCAGGAAAGAATGTCTTACTGCAGTGCCAGTTTGCACATTTCTGAAAACAATGATGCTCTACAATAGATAGCAGTGTGTCATCTGTGTAAGGAACGCACTTCTGAATGATGTGTTTGTGTGTTTTTCTCTGCAGGTGACCTTGCCAATCCTCCAGGTAAAGCCTCCCTCTTTGTCTTCATTAACATTATTATAGCTCTGCTTTTCCTTTGCTGTTACCATGGTAAACATGCCCATATATTGTATTGAGTCTGTATAAAGCTGTGTATACTGTTCTGCTTCTGCAGGGGGAAATGTGTTCAACGTCTCTGTGGGCTGGGTGCCGAACAGATCTGATGGACTCAAACAGGTGTCTTGAGTGTATGTGTGTGTGTGTGTGTGTGTGTGTGTGTGTGTGTGTGTGTGTGTGTGTGTGTGTGTGTGTGTGTGTGTGTGTGTGTGTGTGTGTGTGTGTGTGTGTGTGTGTGTGTGTGTGTGTGTGTGTGTGTGTGTGTGTGTGTGTGTGTGTGTGTGTGTGTGTGTGTTTGTTTGTTTGTGCATGCCAGTGTTTGCTGCTATTACATAGATTTGAACGAAATAATTAAATATATAAAAACAATTTCCTACACTGCATAATGCTAATCTGTTTCTGCGTCTTTCCCAGCTGGTGGACATTCTGTCCATGGGTTTCCAGAACAAATTCTACAACGCCAGCAAGAAGGATCCAGCGCAGGGCTCCCCGCCAGGTGTGGCAGAGTATCGTATCAACATGTCCAGTGACACGCCGCACTGGTACATCAGAGACTACATGGCCAGAGTCAGCAGCCACTATAACATGAGAGGCATAGAAGTTGATGGTAAACTACCAATCCTTTAACCCTTGTGTGGTGTTCATATTTTTGTTACTCAGCCAGTGTTTGTGGGTCTGGTGGACCGTCCCGCTGCCTTTTTGGGTTTCAATTCAACACAATCAAACTATTTTATGTTAAAATTCTCAACAGATGTTTATTTCATCTCAATTACAGGCAATATAAACAGCATATATGGTTAATATTTGCCCTTTTACATTTGTTAGATCACATTAATGAGTTAAAGCGCTACTCATTTTTTTGCCCGCTGACCGGCTGGTCCTGTGGCTCGTCTTTTTTTTGTAACTGGCTGATGCTCAATCTCATCCTCTTCTTCAAAGTCACTGTCAGACTCAGAATTCTCAGAAATGTGATCCTCACATTCTGAAACCTCTTCCTCTTCCTCTACATCATCATCAAATGGTTCTTCCAAAATCATTTACAAGGCCTTCTGAGCAGAGAATAGTTTGGCCATCTTGATCAGTTGTGATAAGGACCCAAACTGGTGAAGCTGTATTTATTGTGTCTCACCCCAAATTTGCAGCTGGGATAGAATGTGAAAAAAATAAAGATTGGTTCCCGCTAGACATAATGTGGGAATGTGAGAGCAGACAGTCCGTGCTTGAATTTATCAACCTGGTGCGGGAATGGCAGGGGCAGAAACATAAAAGTCTCACACACACACACACACACACACACACACACACACACACACACACACACACACACACACACACACACACACACACACACACACATACCATGTATACATCACTTCAGGGGACATTACATTGGCTTACATGCATTTCCTGGAGACTTATCCTAACCTTAACCATAACACCTTAACACATGCCTAACCCTTACCCTTGACCTTACCCTAACCCTAAACCTAACCTTCACCCTAAAATGAATGATTCCCCTCATGGGGACCTCCTATATGTCCCCATAAGGGAGGTGAATCCCCACACGTGACTGTAAACAGATTTAGGTCCCCACAAGTATAGTAATGCTAGGCCACACACACACACACACACACACACACACACACACACACACACACACACACACACACACACACACACACACACAGACAGAAGGCCCAGACAGGTGCACAGGACGTACAATTCCCACACTTTTGTCCAGTGGACCCGAACATCCTATATGTCATATAAATGTGTAGGGGGGGTCTACAGTGGGTGGTCATTGAAAATGTGTTCTGATATATGTTCTTCACAGAAAATGAGCCAAGGCCATTGAGTGTGAGTTTGAAAAAAAAATGTATCATATAATTTTTCTTTAGCTAAATAATGAAAATGGGTCCCACAGACCCGAACACCATACGTGATTTTCATCAATGTTTAACTTCAGCAAAATTATTAATTAAGATTATATATTGTAGCGGACTCTTTGTCTGTGCTTAAAGGAAGGCTCCTGTCATTAGATAGTTAATCAAAACTTCCGTATTTAGTGAAACATTATGTTTAAACCATACCCTGAATAAATCAGCGATATTCCCCGGTAAATAATGATTTTATAGCTCTTTTTTATCAAAACCTGTATATTCCGTCAGGCAGCTGCCATTTTGGCCATTTTCAGTAGTCACATGATCCGAAAAACTAGGTCGTGACGTCATCTATGCGTTCACTTTGTAAACACACCACGAAAACATGGCGGAGTATTTGAGTTCGGACTCGTCAGCCGAGGAAGAAGTTTAGAAAAATAAAGTCCAGGCGGACTTACTTTGAATTATCACTATAGGTATTCATTCCATCCAAATACAACTGTAAAAAAAATAAAAAAACATACTCTGTTATCCTCTTAGGCCCCACGGACCCAGTTCCGGGGCCGAAATCGCGTCATTTGCAGGAAACAACGTCTAAGGAACCTTAATATTTAATAAACTATGAATATTTTATATCCATATAACGGGAAAAAAACTAATTTAACTGATCTTTTTCATTTTTATCTTCAAAAAAAACACACAATGCTAACAGTGAGCCTCTGAATTAGCCCAGAGCGAAAAATGCTAACCTATTACTGCACCGAAAATCACTCCTAGCTCCCTTATTACTTATCCTAGCAGCACATCCAACACATTGTTTATGATCGTAAAGACACAGAATCTAACGGTGCTCTCCTCAACACTGAAAGATACAAACTCGCGACGTTATCAACAAAAACGTACATCAAAACAAGTGGCGCTAGGTACTAACATGCGCGAGGCTAACATGGCTTACCTTGGTCTTTGTCTGGTCTAAACTGGTCTTCAATGGCATTACAACGATAAAAACGATGACGTAGTTAATCCATAGGTTAATATCCAATGTGACTGTGTCCCCTTCGAAATGTTCTGATAATCTATAAGCAATAAAACTGCAATTCCGTTATCTGCTGTCCGCTCTGTGCTCCGTGCGCTCTGGGTCCTGCAATTCCTGCTTCCTTAAGTAGTAAACAATAAGTAAAGTCTGCTGCGTAAGGTGCTTACGCTGGCTGGCATTGGCAGTGCACTGCATCCCCATTAAGTAATGGTTGATTAATAAATCCCATTTTATGTTTCATCATACTCTCAGAGTAGTCGTCCGGAAACTTGAAATGTTCGCTGCATACATGCGCCTGTGGATCTTTTGGTTCGGGCCGAGCACATTTCGCTAGCCACTGCCTCCGAACGTACTTCCTACGCTTACCCGTTGGCAATAGATGGAACTAGTCGAACGGAGCTTCAACCCTGGACTTCCTATTCCATAGAAGCAGTGCTTCGAAGCTTGCTTCAAATCACGTGACATATGACGTCCGAAGCAGCAACTGCTTCAAATCACGTGACATGTGACGTCCGAAGCAGCAACTGCTTCATTTCCTGAATGAATCACTTGACTGGTTCGCGGTCCATTCACGCGATTCAATGCACTGCCTCGTCTCGATTCTGACAGGTGACCGGTTGAAACAGTTTCAAATTTGAGTGCTTCAACACTTTATGACCGCTCTAAACAATGCACAATGTGTGGGTTGTTGTCGTAGTTTGCGTTGTTGCTGTTGAGTTGTTGTTGGTATTGCATTTGATATCATTATAGAGCAAGCCAGGAAGAAAGATCGGTCGTTCTGGCTCGGGAAACACTTCGAAATGTGGAGAAGTTTTGAACAAAAAGACAATTATCAGTAATATAAAAACAGTTAAATATTTCAAAGAATAGATAGCCCAGTGGGTACAGCCGGCGGACCCAATACACACAATTATCAATCTTTAATTGCAAATAGATAAATTAGTGTGTGTGTGCATCGAATATTTTTCAAGGCAAAGATACGTTAAACCCACTGCAGCCTTGCACTTCGCCAGGAGAGGTCGCTGTAACTGAAGCTTCGAGAAATGAACCTATTTCAAGTGGTTCGATGCTTCATTCAAAGCTTCATTTTGCCATCACTAGATGGAACCGAGCATTCCGTGGATTGTTCCTATCCGAATTGTGACAATGTTTCGCGATACAATGAGGCATATTTCTATAGAATTGAGAGAGTAACTAGAGTAAACAACATGAACAAAGCACATACGTCAATTTGTACTCGACACCAAATGCATAGTTCACGTCACTTCCGGTAAAATAAGTCATGTGACTCGTCAAAATGGCGCCGCCCACAGGGTTGATGTTATTTTGGTAATTAATCAGTTTAAAATCACTGATAACGTCATCGGATTAAAAAAAAAAAAAAAAAGACTGGCAGAGACTGGTCTGTTTTATCGGATGATAATTATTTAAAAATGCGTGTCATGAGCATTCCCTCCCTTTAATCACTAGCAATCAACTAATGTGCCTTCATAATAACACAGTAACTGTCGGACCTTTTCTTAACCTTTTTTTCCCAATTTGGGATTAATCAAGTATATCTTATCTTATCTTAATAGCATCTGTGTTCACACAAGGTTAAGATATTTTAATGTTTTGTTCTACAGCAGGGGTATTCAACAAAAATTCAACCAGGTCCAGTTAGAGAAAATCTCCCCATGCAAAGGTCCGGAACATCAAAATATCTAAGTTGCTTTATGAATTAGTGTGATATATATTGAAGTAGCCTGTAGCTTTATCAACGTCTGCATGTAATCAACAACTGACTGCCAATCAAATAAAGAAAGTACAATTCATAAACAACAATATTTATTGTCAATTAACATTGAACTATACAGATATACAGTAAAATACTGTGGATATGTGTAATGTTCCTCTCGGGACAGCATTTAAAAATAAAATAGGAGAAAATAAATAAAATAGCTTTTAAAAATATGTGCATCTTAAAAGTGCTTAATTTTAGATAAATAAAATAAAGTGTAGCAGCAGCTTGAGTTTCCCTTTTTCTTTGTTAACCGTTTCACATCATGTCTTAACAGTTTCAGCCGATTATAGAACAATATCAGTCTTTACACATCATAACAATTGAACAGTTTTAAAGTTTCTCTTTCTTTCCCTCTTATATTGCAGTCCCTCAATCACTTTTTTTTATTCAGTGCGAGAACTGAGCTCGAGCTTGTCCTGCCAGGAGTTTAAATGTGGGCTGAAATGGTGTCAGGGCCATTCTCATACACACATGCAGGTGCTCATTGGTTAGCTTCAGTTAGCCTGCCCTGGAACGATATTTATTTTTTGTGACCTCAGTTCTGACTTGAGAGGGAATGTTTGGTCAAACACTTTGTGTTTTGTCTCATAGTGGCGTTTTGGCACTTTTAATGAGCACCACGGTCTCTGAACAAATGAGACACACTGGTTCTGTACTCCCAGTGGGCAGGATGAACATGAATGAGTCCGTCCACTCAGGGTTAAAAGCTCTGTTGTCACTGTCCACTTTCCTCTTCTTGGAGAGCGCCATGTGTAATTATTTGTCTCTCCCTGTCTCTCGCTAACACGCCTGTTCACTCTCCTCTCCGCTTCTCTCCCTGTATCGCTAATTATTCTCTTCACTCACTTTCCTCTCCGCTTCTCTCTGCCGCTCTCTCGTCTCTTCTTCTGTGTTTCTCTCCCTGTATTGCTCACTCGTCTCTTTCGCCCCCTGTCGGCAGCGGTTAAAATAGAATCGCTCCGTCAAAATTGAACTCCCCTATTAATGTATTGATTATAGGTCCGGGTCCGTATAGGTCGGCGTCTGGGTCCGGATCCGAACCGCGGTCCGCCTTTTGCCGACCCCTGTTCTACAACATAAAATATGCCAGTAAATTCCAAAATTGTGAATGTCTGAGGCTCCCATGTGACATACAAATGATGGTTTCTAGGAAGTGACTAAATTCTTCTGCCGTTTGCATTTAAGCTCTAAAAATCATTCAAAAGTAATTATATGTGGAGATTATCCAGCTGAAAACAAAATCGTAAACATGTTTTTGCAAAGTATCTTCTCTACAATATTCCAAGATCCAATGGAAACTATCATTGCTTTTTGCTCACTTGGTTGGCCTACACAATTACATCATCACTGCACCACTCTATGTAAAGCGGTTAAAATATTCTAAATATAGCGTACACCTAAACTGATATGGGTTTGTTTAGGTAGGTCTTTCTTTTAGGTGGCTAAAATATGCTTTGCTTCTGGTGCTACTATCTGTTTCTCAAAACTGGGGGCATGCTGACCACCATCTCCTGGTATTACAGTGACTTTGGACAGCTAACTCATACAACCCCACTCAAAAACATCCAAGCTATCACTTTAAGCAATCCAAAATACTGCAGCACTTTGTTATAAAATATAAACTAAACTTCTTTTTCCACTTGCTGTTGGACTGTCCACACTTACAGATCTGGATGAGTGTAAGGCCAAGGAGGTGGTGTGTGTCTATCCTGCCCTCTGCGCAAACACATACGGAGGCTATAGGTGTGTTTGCAACGGCACGACGGACGTTGAGAAGAGCCAGTCCTGTGTATTAGGTGAGGGTCTTGAGCATACTTTGCATCCAAAGTCCTATAGAGGGAGAGGACGCTGGTGCTTGTTTGTTTGCCGCTTCTCCTACGCCTCAGAGTTTTTATCTGCTTTTAAGCAATTTTATCTGCTTTTAACCTGTTTAGCCCGAGAGCTATAGCTATAGTTACATGGCTAAACGTTTAGTCTGTTAAAAATGTTTTTATATCTTAAACCTCGTGATCATTGACGGCTTTGGACCTGACGGCTGTCGGGACTCACCTGCTGCATCGCCCTAATTCGCCGACTATCTTCGGCGACTGCTTGCCTCTCTCCCGCTACTAGTAGGATAGCAGGCGGACTCCCAAGCCTCTGTTTCATTGCTGGACGTGAGGTATACTAACGGGGCAGCCTTCCAGCTGTCTCGTTGCTGTTAGCCCTCGCTGCTAAGGACCGCTACCAAACTTCTTCAGCGCCCGACCTGTTGACATGTTGAGGTTTTCCATTCCCCAACTTCTGAGTTTCAACCACTCCAACACTCCAACCTGCACCTCAGTCAACACCTTGGATTTCTTCGTCGGCATTGCTATATCCACCGAAGCCAAAGAAGAGGGAAAACTGTATATTCCCAGCACGGAGATGCAGAAATTCCATCCATCTACTCTGTCTGCCGTCTTGTCGCGCATCTTACGCGTCATCAGAGCCCAGTCACGACGGGGTCAAAGCACGCCAGAAACATCGCGAGACCGCTGCATGAAAACACAGAGAGCATCGCGAGATCGCCACACACGAAGGAGTCTGGAAAACGTGGAGTGGATTTCTGCCTCCTCCGGCCCCTACAGAGACTCACCACATCTTCCAAAGCCAAAATAGAACGTCTGAATACACAATCACTCAGTAATAAAGCATCCTTCATTCAAGACCACATCATTGATAAGAAAATTGACTTTATGTGCCTCACGGAAACCTGGCATCAGCCAGAGGTTTACTCCACCCTCAATAAAGCTTGCCCTCCTGGCAACAGCTACTTGGAGAAAGCCCGCAGCACTGGTCGTGGTGGAGGCCTAGCTGTTATCTACCGAAAGGAATTGGAACTCTCACTCCTGCCCCTGCCTGTATTGTCCTCTTTTGAATGCCTTGTATTTAAATGTAAACCCCCCTTCCCCCTGACAATACTTCTTATCTACCGGTCACCCAAACCCAATTCAGCTTTCATCCCAGAGATACAAGACCTTCTCACTACACTATGCAACCTCTGCCAATATTATCATACTTGGAGATATTAATATTCACGTCGATTCCCCCTCCTGCCAATCTGCCACTGAGTTTCTACTACTTCTGGACTGCCTCAATCTCACACAACATGTTGATGTCCCCACACAGGCCAAGGGCCACACGCTCGACTTGGTCATCACAAACTCCGCTCCCATCAGCAATCTGCTAGTGTATGATCTGGGGGTGTCTGACCACAAGACCATCTGAATGGAGCTGTCTTTCCAGTCCCCACTCTGCAAGCCCAAGCGCCAAATCAGCTTCAGGAACCTGAGGAACATCAACCCGAACACCATGACCTTGGACCTCCAGCATCTCTCTTCCGCCAACTTCTCATCAGTAAATGAGTCAGTGGAATATTACAACCAGTCCCTTAACAGTCTCCTTGATCTGCACGCCCCCCTCAAAACCAGGTTGGTCACTTTCTCGCGCTCAGCCCCATGGTACACTGGCGAGCTGCGGAGAATGAAGACAGCTGGGTGTGTCCTTGAGCGGCGGCTCAAGGCCTCAGGACTCACTGTTCACCGGTTAGCTTATCATGAACACCAGAAGGCCTACGCACAGTCCCTCCGAGATGCACGGTCCCAGTACTACTCCTCCATCATCAACAACAGTACTAGAAACTCCAAGCAACTTTTCTCCTCTATAAACCACCTCCTCAAACCCCAAAGTCCTCTACACTCCGACTCCACTGAGAAGCAGTGTAGCAACTTTGCCACCTTCTTCAAAAACAAAGTTGACACCATCCGCTCCCTCCTCTCTAGTCCCTCTGCACCTCCAGTTCCAACTGCCGACCCACAGCCTGGGACAACCCAGCCTCTCCGCTGTTTCTCGGACATCTCTCCGCGAGAGGTTGAGGACATCGTTAGGAGGATGAAGCCCTCCACCTGTGTCCTGGACCCCCTTCTGTCAGTTCTGGTGAAATCCTACATCTGTACCATGAGCCCCATGATCACTAAGATCGTAAACCTCTCTCTCCAGGCTGGCCATGTCCCCTCTGCCCTAAAACCACTGTCATTAAACCTCATCTCAAAAAACCCTCCCTTGACCCGGGAGTCCTGGCCAACTACAGACCCATTTCCAACCTCCCATTTCTATCAAAGGTGCTGGAAAAACTAGTTGCAGCACAGCTCTAGGACCATCTAAACTCCAACAACTTATTCGAGAAGTTCCAGTCTGGTTTCCGCACAGGCCACAGCACACAGCACAGAAACAGCCCTGGTCAGGGTCACCAACGACCTGCTGATGACGGCTGATGCTGGCTCTCCCCCTTTCCTCATCCTCCTCGATCTCACTGCAGCTTTCAACACCGTCGATCACGGCATCCTCCTCCACGTCTCCACTCCACCATCGGAGTCTCTGACTCTCCCCTTGACTGGTTCAGATTAATAATCGGGTACCCACGATGTGACCTGTGGTGTCCCTCAAGGATCAGTTCTCGGCCCCACCATTTTCACACTCTACATGCTCCCCCTTGGCTCTATCATCAGCTGACATGGAGTATCATTTCATTGTTACGCTGATGACACCCAACTGTACCTCAGGATCAACCCTACCTCCTCGGCAGCCCTGCCTTCACCCACACTCACTGCCTGCCTAGTGGAGATACAGGCGTGGATGAAGCAAAACTTCCTGAAACTTAACAGCTCCAAAACCGAAGCCATTATAGTTGGTCATCCACTCTCACCACCATCACCTTCTCCGGCCAGGACATTACCCTCTCCTCAACAGTCACCAACCTAGGTGTGAAAATGGACGCCCATCTGACCTTTGAGGCTCACATTAAACAGCTGTGCAACAACTCCTTTTATCACCTCAGGAATATCGCCAAACTCCGCCCCACACTCACTCTGTCTGACACCGAAAAGCTTGTCCACGCCTTTGTCTCCTCCAGGCTGGACTACTGCAATGCACTCCTCATCGAGATCCCTAAAAAAAGCATCCAGAAGCTCCAGTACATCCAGAACAGCGCTGCTAGGGTCCTGATGAGGGTGCGCAAATATGATCATATCACCCCCATCCTTAAATCACTACACTGGCTCCCTGTGGAACTGAGGATTGAATACAAGGTCTTCCTCCTCACTCACCAGTGTATCCATGGAACTGCCCCTCCCTACCTCAAGAAACTCCTCACCCCTCATACTTCCTTGCGGACCACCCGCTCCTGCAAGCTGCGTATTATGGGAGACCGGGCCTTCTGCTCGGCTGTTCCCAGTCTGTGGAATGCTCTCCCCAACCACATGAGAGCACCACAGACTGTGGATGCTTTTAAAAAAGGCCTCAAAACCCATCTGTTCAATAGAGCCTTTTCCTAGACCTTTTATTTATTACTACCCTTTATCTATTTTTATTGTTTGTTTTTACTGCTTTTTATTCATTCTACCGTGTTGTGTACTGTTTTTATTTTTGTTCCATGCTCACTGCTTGTAGCACTTCAGGATTTGAACTGAAATATGAAGTGTGTTATAAATGAAACCCATTATTATTATTATTATTATCCATCCTGCAGGTACAGTAATGGCTCCAGTGTAAATAAACTGTGTGTGCCCCATCCATAAAACATTTACTAGATGAAAGACCTTACCTTAACCCTGTAATGTCTTAATATAGAAGTGTAGCCATAGTTAAATTCCATATTTTGTAGAAAATGATTGTGTTCACTAACTTCCAAATGACTTTTTAGCATTTTAGGAACATGTTTGGTAATGACTTGACCCTTTTCAGACAGAGAACCGGTGAAACAGGTGGAAACTGACCTTGTTCTGGGCCTGGTGCTGGGGATCGGCATCCCTCTGCTGCTGCTGCTGCTGCTGCTCCTGGCTGCTCTGGCCTGCTTCTGCTGCAGCAAGAAGACTGCGGCCGGGGAGTGAGTAACACCAGAGCACCATTCAGTAGATTCTACACACCATTGTACTTAGCACACAGAATGCATGACTAATTCAATTATACACATTAGGGTTTTTGATGTATTCTTTCACTTTTCTGTACTGACAATGATTATATATCATCCAAAGAATATGTATATTTTAAGTGTCAAACATTCCTGAAGGCTTGAAAGGTGTTTCTTAAATGTTTGTAGATTGGTCAGTTTAGATTCACAATGGTTTCAAGTGGTAGACCAATTTTGCAACAAAAAAAAGAAGATCCATAGAAAATTCAAAAAATAATAATTTTCTACTCTTTGAAACCATAACCTTTATTCTTATGATCATAATTTTGCCTAGATATGTCTCTATTTTAAAATGTGCAGTACATAACTACGCTTTACTGTATTTTATACACAATCACAGGCCATTCCTCATCACCCATTTCTCCATGACTGGCCACATAATCCATTTCCTAATATGAACAATATGAATATTGTCTTGAGAATTAAGTCTAACTAATCTTTAGTACCGGTTGCGATAGAAACGTCAACAACAATTTCACTTTAGATTAATTTTCTGAATATTTTTTATGTTGCATACAGCTTCTCCTGGCTATTCTAGATCCTTTCATGGTTGCAGTGCATGTGTGAAGAGGCTAAGACTATCAGCCAGAGACCATTCGTGCTTTTTTCTTTTGGCACCACCCTTCTGCCATACTAAATGTTTTTTGCCTCACTAGAGTTCTAAGAATAGCAAGGTTCTCTCTTCATATTTCATCCACACAACAATCATCTTCCGGTGTGCATAACTCATGTACATGTATTCTGGTATGTAATGAGCATTACTGTCTCCCTACAGCCATGCTAAGAATATCTCCATAGTCAAGCTTTTTAAATCAATGGCCATTGTGGTGCATTTAAACTCTCATGAGTAAAAAAACGGGATAGATAGGTCAGCAGCTTCTATTCTAGGGTTCATTTCAGGTAAGCACAACATTTAGTGCTGGTGAGGAAGACTGCACACACACACAGTTTGACAACCAGTGTTTTAAGGTACAGTAGTCAAGTAAGTCTGCCCAGAGACAATCCTTTATTGCAGCTTGAAGGCTTTACATCTTGTCCTCTGCACTGCTGCTGCAGCACTGCCTTCTCATATTAACTTCTCAGATGGAGGACGGACTGCCCACTCTCTTACTATATTAAACAAAAAACACTTCCTACTAACAGCTTTGGTCCGAGTTATGAAACTGCATTTTGGTAACACTGAAAAAAAATCTGAATTTAACCAGTATAAGTAACGACGAAGGGAACACATCTACAGATTAGAGCTACTGTTTGCTCACACACAAAAAAGGTAAAAACAGCTATACTCATCCAATTATATATTTTAAAGGAATAGATTTAAAAAAAACATTGCTAAAGAACAACTCATATCCAGATGCATGTGTGCGTGTGAATGTGCATAGCAGTGCATTATAATGTTCATGAGTCCTTAGCCAAAGCATGTGTGTACAGATGTATGGCATCTGGACCAGGTGTTAGTGGGCCAGAGAGACACATAATCCCCCTGGCGACTGGCCTGCTTTCTCTGCTATTAGCAAAGTAGACCCTATGGATATAACGGCCCTGGTCGGCAGCAGCATTGTGGGATTATGTTGTTAGATTAGAGTGAATGGGCAAAAGACAGGGAGGAGGTAATGCTGTTAAATAAAGAGGAATGATAGCAAAACTTGGATTATGTTGTATGATATAAAAACGGTCCCAGATTTAAAGTGGTGGGTTTTCAATGTTCCTTTTTTACTTCCCACCATCAAATGTAGGTCTTTAAATGGGTTTCCAGAATTGTATCTGTAGAACATTATAAAATCAGCATTATAGATAACTATTTCGTTTTTTGTTGTTGTTTTTTCATTATCGTTTTTTTTACAGTGGATGCAAAATGTATTAACAAAACAAAAAGTATTTACAACAAACATATGTAATATGGTCACATGCAAAGTAAATAAGGAAAACAAAGAGATAAAGAAAAAAGAAAATACAAAAAAGGGTAAAGAAAAAAAGGAGACAAGGAGAGGAGAGAAGGAAGTTTATTGTACTATTTGATCATATTAATTTGTTCCATTGTAGAGGGGAGTCTCTAGCCAAGCTGATATGAAGAGGAATCAGCACGATACACTGCAAAAAAGGAGATCAGGTTTTAATAAAACAGATTGTATTGTCTTTTGAGGTTAAAGAAAGTTGTTCCAGGTTTGCATGATCTGTTAAAAGATTGCCCCAATGATTTATTGATCATTTTGTTCTGTCTTTCCAACAGATTCAAATAGTTTTCTTTGCCAAAGTTATTGCAATAAGGATGAAGGTTTGGAGAAGTTGTGGGAGGGTTCAATCGAAGAGATCTCCTAAAAGAGTGATGAGGGGGAGGGGGGATGGAGGATCTCTAACTATCTAACTATTTTGTTTTTAAAAACTGTGGGGGCACTTTTTTCAGATACACAGAAATACACAGCCTACATTACTATTGCGCGTACCCCGCAAAATATTAATATATTTACCTGTATTTTTAATCAAATAGGGCTTTCACCATATCACACATCCTGGCATAGACACAATGATACAATGGACTACTGTTTAAAAAATAAACGACTTGGTGGCAAGAACTAATATGCCTACCTTATGCGATTATACAAATATTTCACTACATCACAGTTGTGCGTCCCACTAACATTCAATTGTTGAGTCATCCCATTAATATATTTCATACTTAGGTTCAAGTTGTTGGGGTTTTCTCAAGATAAGTTACCCTTTCTTTTTTTCTGAAGTAGCATGTCCTTTTATCCTTTAGTTTTATTTTCATCCATGCTTGAGCTTCTGCCTCTTATGTCCTTCTTTAACACTGCCACTATCCAATTCCCAAGGTCAGAACATTTTTAGCAAATTATACTTTTGAAAAGTATGTCCCAGCGTCCCCAGCCTAAATGACGCTCATTTGACCTAGCTGGACCTTGACTAATATTTGGTCTAAGCGTCAGTGAGTCTAAATATTTCACAAAATGAACTGTGATTAATGTCCAAACAAAGGATCTTTAATATTTTATTGGCAAGAATTATGTTTTCCCCCCCTTTTTTCATAGAATGAGTCACGGCACACCAGGTTGCACAGTCTGTACCTCATTATCAGAGAGGATAGATATAGTTGCACAGGGAACAACCATAATAATATACAATCCAAAACATCTGAACTGCAAATCTGCAAGTCTGGAGAAGCATTTGGGATATGCATGTTTCATATTTTTAAATCAGCTTTAAACCCAGATTTCAGCGTCTTTCAACACTCACAATATCTAGGCTAGAGCCCACCTGAATATTCATGAGTCACTGAGTACAACAACTGCTGCCCATTCAAACATTTCCATAAATTGCCTGAAATGATCGTCTACACTACAGAATAGAGAAATATAGACAGCACTAATCAAAGCCAGAAATTCATTGAAAATGGTACAAAATGTTCCCATTTGTAACTCCTGGCTTTAATGGAGATACATCAACAGTTACAGTTTCACAGAACATAATGATCCACATGATACAGACTGAAGAGAAACTGCTGCAGCCAAAGCACTGTTTTTGTAGGCATTGGTCATAGTAAGAAATTGGGCTATTTTACCTCCCTATCACATCTATGCATATTTATAATGTGCCTGAAGTGTCTTGTATGTGCAGGAAATGATATGGACACTGTTCTAAATGATATACTACTTTACAGCATACTGAAAGGTTGACTGAGGTGAGTTCTTGTTTATTCCTGCATTCTGATTGGCTTATGTGTTTTCCTCCAGGCTCCCTCACATGGTGCCAAACCACATCCAGGAGCAGTACAACCCCCCGCCCTTCAACTACTCGGACCCCGCCCTGCACTACATAACCCACTGCAGCCCCCGGATCCTGGACAACTACACACCCAGGCAACGCTACAGATAACACACACCTAAACCACACACAGAGATAGCTGCAAATCACAAACTTACAAACAAAGCACTTTGAGAGCCAATGTTTTATCCAAGCTGAATGACTCTTATGTATATGGTAACAAACAAATAATTAAGCCTGAGTGACTTTTAAAGTCTATTATTTCCATCCTCTCTGCTGAGCAATGGACCTGCCAAGTTGGAGCAGGACGTTTTTCTTTCTGCCAGGACGACAGTTTACGATCCGAGTCTGACCCAGCAACAATCTCTTGGCTGGAGACAGTGATGAAAAAGTAAACCACTGCAGTGCAGCTGATAGTAGGCCAACAGCCTCCATTATAGCAACATTAGCATCCGCCAGAAAGCCTAGCATCAGGCTCCTCCTGCCATCTGTTCATAATTAAGTTGAGTTCATTATGGTTCCAGTCCCAAAAAGTACAGTAAGCCTTCTTTATTTGCATCACTGATAATCACCCGAACATAGTTGATTCAATTTTGATTTCATTTTTATAGAGAGATGGTGACACGTTTTTTTTATAAAAGCATTCGTCCCACTTAGGGATAACACTCTAAATATTGTTCACCGCTGGATTGTGTCCCAGTTCATTATACACAGCAGAGTAATTCAGTGCAGCTGTCTTTTGTAAAGCTGGACTATCACTGCAAGTTAAAAAAAGATGTGTGAATATAATATCAACCATTAAAAGCGCCAATTTGAAGTGATTCCAAAAAATTAAACAAATATTTTCCCTATTAACTGGAGAGCTATTAATTCATCTAGATTGGTTTGGTTTGAGTTGCCAAGTGTTTGGCTGTAGTAATGTATGCCTTCACTTAAAATGAAAGAACTACATTGCACTCTGCTTGTGGTGCTGAAAAAATATATTTGAAAAACTCAACAGAAATGTGTCTTACCAGAAATCCTGACCCTTCAGTTTCTGGAGGAATTATTGTCTTAATTACCGCGCAGAAGGAAGAGTGCATCTACTCTGCTGTCCTTAATGAAAAGGGGAATAGAAAATAGTTTGTTGGCACTTTTATCTCCGGAAGCACAGTGCTATCAAATTCAAATCGCTTTATTGGCATGACCATAATGACATACAACATTGCCAAAGCTATACAATCACAATATCTATACATGAATATACATTTGGAATGTATTGTTATGTTCATATACATTTTGAACAGAATCAAGAATTACGTGGTTTTTTTTTATTGTGAAAACAATATGCTTTTTGGAACATGAAGTAGACGAATAAATCAATTGAATTATTGATTATTGTGCTGGAGGATAATGCTGATAATAAATTATGATAACTTGATGTAATACATTAATAAGAAAGAAAAAAGCAGTAAAAAAGGAGAAAATAATGATAGAAATGAAAAAGACATGAGACCTGGTGTGGATGTAGCAGGCAGGCTAATTCTCTCATGCTGTAGTTATATTATATTTAAGATAAGGTAGACATCTCTACAGCTTTTATTTCCAACATTTGGCAACTCACACCAGAACAATCTAGATTGATAAACAGATAAGAAAAAAACCATACATTTTTTATTCCGGGGTTAGTCGTCCCTTTAATAGGCAGAGCAGAGGCTGTGCCAAGAAGCAACAGATATCTGACTGCCTGTAGTCAGCAGAAAAAAGCTCTAACAAGAAACTGTTCTAAGATTGAGCCTCCAGGGAAAAGATCATTATTGAGATTTTCCGGGATATCTCTTCAATGGAAAAGCTGACATACTAATTTAGAAAATGCCTACGAGTTACTGAACTGTTATCGATCAACTTAGATTGTACACATGTCTGAACGGCCCCTGACTTCTGTTTTCGTCGTATATGTTCAAAGTTATGTATCGTTTGGGCTGGTTTGTATGGATGTTGTCATGTTCAGTCCAGAGCTGAAACGTAAAAACAATTAAAATAATGAAAAGAAGTGATGCTTTTCAAACACTGAAGCATAAAAGAGATTTGTTCTTTTGTTTTTATTGACAATCAGGAGAACATTTATCAATCTATACAGTCAAATAAACTTCAATAAGAGCATCGAAATTGAAGTTTACTTACCAAGGTTTTAAATAACAAATTAGTTTTTTATTTATTTACGGCTGGAAGAAGTTCTCGGCCTCATGACGTAAGTAAACGTTAGAATCCGACTGTGTAAAAATACTTAATTACAAGTTATGTTAGGAATTTGAACGCATGATAATGTGTCATATATATATATATATATTTTAAAATAACTATTGCAATCAAAGTAAAATAACAAATGTAATGCAGTTAAAATAACAAGACTTGAAGTAGTGGAACAAAGTACTCATGCTTTAATGATTAAAAGTAAGTAATACATGTGAATGTATTTTAAAATATGCATCCTACTCATTCAATGAATTCAGAGCTTGACTCACAGCAAATTCAAAGATAACTGGTATTACCAGAATGCAGAAAGGCCCCTATCAGATTCTCAAATGATTGTGCATTCAAGTTTTAGAGGTATTGGTCTGAAAACCCGAAAATAAGTTTGCATTGTTCATTAATTATTGATGCATTTACATGTAAACAGTATTTTAATTATTGAGGTGGTTCTAGTTTCATAGTTTAATCATAACAATGCATGGTATCATATGCAGTGTTGGGACTAACGCGTTACAATAACGCAACTACCTTTTGCGGTAACTAATAACGTTACTAGTTACCTATTCCCATTCAGTAACGGCGTTATAGTTACTGTGATTTAAATGGGTGCGTTACTGCGTTACATTATGTGATCCAACTGAACCGAATGGGGAAAATACGGAAAATACACGGGCCGTTTCTCAATCTCGAGGAAACTGGCTTCCAAGCTAATATTTCAAGGATACTACGTCATCGAGTGCCGCCGAAGGACTGTTCCAATCTCCAGCGTACTTGGAATTCCACCGAGGCCGCGTCCTTGGTTTGGGGGTAATTTCGAGGCTGCACATGGGTAGACTTCGCGTCCTTAAAATCCCCACAATGCTTTGCGCACGGACCAATTTCAAAAACCCTTGCGGAGAATGGCTGAACCGACGCAGCACACATTTAAATGTAAGTATGTAGTGGTGTATAAAATGTGTTGGTAAATATGTTACTTTGTTACATTTGTTTGTTATCACTAAAAATGTGTTCCGTGAAAGTAAAGCAAGTTCATAATTAGATAGACATCGTGAGGTATTTATTTTCGGGACAGTTTATGTTGAAACCGTTAGAGAGAGTGGCACACAAATATCCGCCATGTTGTTAGCGACCCTGCTAGCATATCAACGGCTAAAGCTACAACGGAGCCTCCCTCCCCCCACCACCCCACCGCTCCAAACACCACGGCAGGCCGCAAGCCGGTTGCTGTAATGGACAAAGACAAATATCTGCAAGCTGACGACATTGTGCATTTAAGCAACAAAAATGGACTACATATTTTTCTGAGACACAAACTGGCTGAACTCAGGCAGCTATTCTTGAACGGTAAGGCAGGCATATTATGCTTTTCTGAGACCAAATTGGACAATTCCATTACAGATTCAGAGATTGAAATTGAAGATTATCTTGTAGTGAGAAGGGACAGGAACGTGAATGGAGGTGGTGTCTGCGTGTACATACATAAAGACACCAATTTCAAAAACCGTACTGACCTGCATCATGAAAATATTGAATCTGTGTGGGTTGAAATTCTTTTTGACAATGCTAAATCTGTAATAGTCGGGACAATCTATAGACCACCGGAACAGAGTGACTTTTATGATACATTAGATGGGTGTTTGGCTGGTGTGGGGGATGTAGAGACAATTATTGTTGGAGACTGGAACACGGATATGCAACGTAAAGACACGTCCGTCTTCAAGTCCTTCGGTAGGATTTGTGATCTGCACGGCTTCAGCCAGCTAATCACCCAACCCACCCGGGTATGTGAAACAACACAAACTACCATTGATCTCATTCTGACCTCTGACAAGTCCAGGATCTCCAGTAAAGGGGTTATAGCATGCGGTTTAAGTGATCATTATATGATATTCTGTACCCGCAAAAAGCTAAAACAAAGGGCCGGCTGTCACAAAACAGTCATATCTAGAGACCTCAAAAACTACTCTAGCGAGGCCTTTAACCTAGAACTGGAGAGCCTGGACTGGTCAGATGAGATCAGTGGTACACAAGTTGAAGAAACATGGCTTGGTTTCAAAAACAAATTCTCTGCAATACTCAATGATTTGGCCCCCCTAAGAACAACCAGGATAAAAAATCGTGCTGAGCCGTGGATGCACACCGGCATACTGACCGCCATGAAAACCAGAGACAAAAAATGCTCTGAGTTTCATAAAAGTCAGTCAATGCTTTCCAAAAGCACGAGCAGTGAACTCCAGGCCCACGTGACTGAACTAAAAATTGAAAGAAACAGACTAAGAAACAGACTAAGAAATGACGTAAGCTCCATGATCAAAACTGCCAAAAAGAATTTCATCAATGTCAAAACTGAGGAAAACAAAAATAAACCCCGTGAACTTTGGAAATTACTCAATAACCAGCTTGGCTGCAGTAAAAAACTCAAAACGAGATTTTCTAACTTAAACATAAAGACAGATAACAGGCTCATCACAGACAAACTGGATGTGGCCAAGTACTTGAACATTTTTTTCACAAACATAGCCACAACTCTTGTAAATAAATTACCCTCCCACTCAGGGCTTTTTGGAGTAGATCACATCATGACCTACTAGAAAAACCTAGTGGTACGCAAAAATGATTTCAGTCTAGCAAGGGTAACAACAGCAGAGGTACTCATTAAACTGAGCGCCCTCCAACCTAACAAGGCCACTGGCCACGACAATATCCCCTCCAAATTCCTCAGAGACACAGCAACCGCCATCTCACCAGTCATAGCTCACATAATTAACCTCTCCATAAAACAGGGAAAAGTACCCAGAGACTTCAAAATTGCAAGAGTAACCCCCCTGCACAAAAAAGGCAGCAAATTGGACCCAGGCAACTACCACCCTGTTTCTATACTTACCTCCATCTCGAAAGTCATGGGAAAAATAGTATATGAACAGGTCGAAAAGTACCTCGCGAAAAAGAAATTAATCGATGAATTTCAATCTGGCTTTAGAACATCCCACTCCACTGACACATGCCTTCTTTATTTGAGCGACCACATAAAACAAGAGGTGGACGAGGGCAAGTACTGCGGCATGGTGATGCTGGACCTACTAAAGGCTTTCGACCCTGTCAATCACCCCATTCTGATTGACAAGCTAAAAGCAATTGGTTTTGATAAACTATCGGTGAGCTGGATGCAATCCTACCTGGAGGGGAGAGAACAGATGGTGGAGGTAAACGGTACCCTGTCCCCCCCCCTCCCAGTGAGCTGTGGTGTTCCACAAGGAAGCATATTAGGTCCGTTACTGTTCCTAATTTATGCAAATGACATGTCATCAGCATGTGACTGCAACTTGTTCCTGTTCGCGGACGACTCAGCCCTGCTGGTCTCGGACAGGAGCAGATTGCAGGTTGAAAAAACCCTCAGTTCCGAGCTCGGCAGGATCTGCACCTGGCTCGCCGATAATAAATTATCATTACACCTGGGTAAAACAGAGTCCATTCTCTTCGGTTCGAAACATAATCTCCGCAAATCCGACGACTTCTCAGTTGCAGTGCGTGACATTATTGTCACAAGTAAGAAGGAAATTACATACCTAGGATCTATTCTTGAGGCAAACCTCTCCTGTGACAAAATGGCATCCAATGTAATAAAAAAAGTCAATCAAAGAACTAGATTCCTATACCGGATCTCCTCTCTGGTAAACAAAAACACCCTGAAGACTCTGGCAGGAGCCCTCATTCAAGGGTACTATGACTATGCTTGCACGTCATGGTACCATAGCGCCTCCAAGGCGCTAAAAATAAAACTTCAAACATCGCAAAAATAAACTGGTCAGACTACTGCTTGACCTTTCATCTAGAACCCACCTCACCTCTGCCCACTTTGACAACCTAGGATGGCTTAGAGTAGACGACAGAGTACAGCTACTTGCAATGGGCCTGGTCTACAAGATCCACTACACCTCTATGGTACCCATGTACATGTCAAAATTCTTCCCAAAGGTCAAGGAATACCATGATCATAACACCAGAGGGAGCTCCACAAATCATGTGAAACCCAGATTTGGCACAAAAAAGGTGGAATAAACGTTTCACAATTATGCCACATCAAGGTGGAACGCTCTTCCCACAACTGTAAAGGAAAGTAAAACTATACTTACCTTCAAAACCTCTCTTAAAGAGCACCTTCGGGGGAGAGCATTGCAAAACTGGCCCCGGTAATGGTACAAATCTCAACCTGTCGTACAATGGACAGCTTCCCCCCCCCATCTATGTATATACTCGCATTTTAGACTCTGTTACTAACTGTATATCTGTAGACTTGGTATGTCTTAAATGTCCGGTTAGGATGTATTAGAACGAAATCTAAAATGAAAATTGTAAATAAGAAATCTGTATGTAAAAAACCACCTGTATGTAAATTGTAAATAAGCCATCTGTATGTCAAATATGTCTTATGTGTCTTAAATGACATGATGAATTGGAAATGGGGGACCCTGATGTAAACAAGACGAAAGTCTTTCTCTGGTCTGCATCCCCTTAACAATTGTATGTTTTGAGCTGTACTGTACTGTACCCAATATACAAGCTGTTAATACACTTTTCAATTAATCAATCAATCAATCAATCACACTTGTTAGTCTGTTACATTCTTCTTCGTTTTCTGAAGCAGTGGCTTGGAAGTATACTGGCTTCGTTTCTGAAGGAAGTGACTTGGAAGTGCGCGACACACAAACACTTGCTAACACACACACACACACAGCAACGCCACCACCAGCACACACACACACACACACACACACACACACACACACACACACACACACACACACACACACACACACACAGACCAAGTATCAGCGAATTTACAACTTGGAGATATAACCACTATTTTCAATTTGTGGGGATAAAGGACGCAAAAAATATTACGGTCAAATGTAAACTGTGTGCAGGACAGAAAGCATTGTCCACGTCGAATACCAGCAATGCCAATCTCCTGAAGCACCTAACTAATGTACATGTGGGGAGTTGTCCTTTCTCTTACTGTGCCACAGAACAACACAACAACTTGTATTTGTATTGTTATTATTTTTAAAGTAAAGTTACTTGTTACTAGTTACTTTTATAATTTAGTAACTAATAAAGTAACTAGTTACTTTTTTGAGAGCAGTAACTATAACTATTACTAGTTACTTTTTCAAAGTAACTTGCCCAACACTGATTATATGTGCTGATCCTATGTTTTGGATCATTTTGAACCTGCAAGTTCCTAGTAACGATGCCTGTGTTTATACTAGTAGAATGAAATGGAAATATTAAAGCCAAGTAAAGCTATTTCAGAGTTGTACTTGAATAAAAGTACTTCACTTAATGTATTTCCCCCCCTCAATGCATTAACAACAATTACCATTTAGTTGTACTGTTTTCACATCCCTCTGCAATCTCTACTCCAGCCACCAGGTGTCACAGCTGAGTCTTCCACACAAGTCAGATCAATCACATTTGCTTATGAGTATAGTTTGAGCAGAAACGCAGCACTCTCACAGCCCCTAACGCACCCACAGTCACACACACAGGCACAGCCGACGAGACGCCCGCTCTGCAGCCTGGATTCATCTGGAAGTGGCCTCATCATGAGGTGGATCTGCCCCCCTGCAGGATGAGATCATCTGAGAGAGAAGCGCGAAGCGAGGCAGCAGCCCTGCAGGTCCCTGCCACTGCAGAGACAGACCTGGCCTACACTGCAGACAGGGTCAAGGACAGGGCGCTGCTAAAAAACCCTGCGCCTGTCACTTCTCTATTGTGGTTACGCACTAAAGTACCCCTGCATCACCCTCTGCAGTGCTTCTCCATTGCACTGGTTTTACTTTCTACATGACTGATTGACAAAGTGAACTGAGACACATTATTTGTAGAGGGAACTTCTGGGAAATAATACAAATCCATAGCTAGTGCAGCTCCTGACACCTGTTTTCGACAAAAGCAGCTAACGGTGAAAAACAGCCACTGAGGATGAAATCACCTTAGCTGTTGTAGTGCCACACTTCTGGAAGGTTCCAAGTCACCATTTCATGCGCCGAAGGCTGCAGTGTTTGAACTCCAGCCTCACACTGACTGCAGCAGACAACCTGGAGGCGAGCCAGTGAGGGAAGGATAGAGGGAGAAAGGGAGAGGGACAGAGTTAGAAGGAGAGACAGGAGGGTAGTGAAAAGTGAGGCAGAGCAGCGATCAACGGCGACAGATTCTATTTGACAGCCAGTAAATGGTTTTGTCCCTCCGATTCCCTCAAATAAAGCGACTGGTTTAGAGATGTTAGATGATCTAGTACCACGGTTACAAACAGAAACACGTTAGGAGGGGGGATAGAAAGTGCATGCCTAACACTGTATCCATTTCATCACAACATGATTGAAATAGGCAGAGGATAGCAGGCCCCCGACCAAATCCTCTTATCCGATTTGAGGCCATTAATCATTTCTGCCTCATGATGTCATTTTGGGAAACATGTCATTTCTCAGTAACAGGTACGACAGAATGGGATTGGCTCATTCAGACTGTTGTGTGCCATTATTGCATGGCTGTAAACCATTCACGCTTACAAGGAGTGATTTGCTGTCATCAACTTCGTCCGATAGACTCGGTCAGACCTTTGGCCCCTGTTTGCTGCATTACAGGTAATCAAGGATTCTTCTTGGAGGCTGGTCCGATGTGGTCGAAATTGCCTTGTCATAAAAAATAAATGAACAGCTCCTTCCCTCTCGTATTTACCATCAGTGCAGAGAATACAGAAGATTTGCATAGTGGCATATAGGCTAATCTCCCACATGCCCTGCACGCGCAGATGTTCAAACACACTCGACAAACAGATGACACGCACACAATGTAAAGGTCTTTTCACTCATAGTAGCTTTGACATCCATGAAGCACAAACAACTGCCATTGTTGCCCATGAAAGGTGATCCACTCCCTTGGCAAGGAACCAGCAGGTGCATTACAAAAACCTCATTCATTAATAATGCCGGCCGCGTCTTTCAGTTACACAGGTAAAAATCTCATTTTTGTCACTGGCTCCCCATCCCTCAAAGTCCTCGCAAGCCACTTATGTTCTCAAATTGGCTTTATCTTTAAGCTTTTTGCTCGAAAGCTGCTTTATTTTACAACATGATTGCGCTTAACACCACACCGCTCACAGGGCTATACCACATTCTGTACCTCACGTGCCGTGTGACAACCCGTAGCCAAATGTTGAACTTTCCCTACACAGCTAACAATGCTAACTGCTATCAGCGGGAGTGATGCTACGGGCCGTTGGGGGGAGGGTGACATTAATGAAGATGGAGGGGTGCATTCAGCCTGGCCTCTACCGAACTAGAGGGACCTTTTGATCCCTGTGGCATGGAAATAAAAGCTGCTGTTTTAGAAATGTTCTGGGAAGGGCTGCGGCCGATAAGGGTAATTATGCGAGGCAGTTACATATTCACAAAACTGATAAGAGAAGGAGAATATATTAGCACAGTGCGTAAGTGCATGCACACACACGGATTCATCTACATAAAAAAAGAATAAGTTACCATAGAGAAACACACTGTAACACAAACTGCTCTGCTTCCTGTGAGGAAGTCTTATATCACGGAGATTGGTTTCAGGCTTTATAGACCGTTAAGTCACAGCTCCTGGGTTCCAATATTTCCTATCCTTATTAACCTCCAACCTAAAATCACCTTTGACCTGGATCAGGTCCTCGGGATCTTGGGATCATTGAAGGGCATGTCATCCAACCAAACAGCTGATTCTGCTAATTGGGTGGAGGGCGGTTATAGAAATGATAGGCTGGAGGACAAAAGTAGAAATGATTATTATTATGATGCAATAGCAAACCACTGTAGGTTCTTCTAAATAAAGCCTTAGCATTGCCAGAAGAAATGCATTTAAGTGTACAGAGGCCATATGAGCTTCTTACAGTGTTTGAAAAGTGTTTCAAGTATGCATAGAGGTGAAAATCTATACACACTATACACATTCTTCAGCTTATCATGCCTTTGTGTCGTCACCTTTGACATTACATACTCTGCACGCTGATAAAAACCCTGTAGCAGAAAACAGATTTAAATGAAAGGAATCCATTGTGCTCCAGATTGGGGGGGGGAAAGCATGGCTGATGCTAAAGCTGCTCAGCAGATCACATGGCACAGGCAGTATCACCTCTGCAAGCAGCGCAGATGGAAGTGGGAACCACTTTGGATCCTCATGTTCTACGTGTGAGATATTGAGCTTTTCACAATCCCCTCTCTCTTCTTATAGTGTGACATCCATGTCTAATAATAAGAGAGGCAGTGGAATTGGAATTGGAAAGAAGTGGGGGCTGCTTTTTGTGGGACATGGAGATTCTAGTACTTTCTCTGCATGGTGCTTCAAATCCTTCTTGCACATCCCTGTCCACCCTCCTCCTCCTCAACATCTCCCATGGGAGCAGGCCAGAGACAGGTGGTCAGTGTGGGAGATCAGTCAGGCATAAGCAATCAGGCTATCAGATACTCCCATCCACACCAGCAGCTCAATTAGAACTGAGAATCCATAGTCACCCATGACAGCAACACCAGCAACAGACCCAGTCGCATATCACACGTCTAAACGTGCGCGCACTAACACAACACACACACATGCACGGACTTATTACCAACTATTACACTCAAACACTTCAGGCTTGACACTGCATCCCATTATGTATAACATTTGAAGTGATGGATGCACAGCAGACAAGAGAATTGATGAACTATCCAAGTATGTGATAACCTTGTAACAGCAATACAAAATAAATTAAGCGTGGGTGTTAATATGCTTATAAAAACACAAAACAATGTTCTCAGAAAATGAGAAAACTGCAGCAACAGGAAATGCATGTAAGCACAAACTGGGTCAGTAATATCACAATAATAACATATGCTCCTGGTAGCTAATTGCTTATCAAAACGATCTTGTTGGGTCCCCCTAAAGATGATGCCCATATGTATACACACTGTGCAACAAGCTTGTCTGCTATGCCTGTGGCACTGGCTGGGATGTCTATGGACAAGATGCAGCGGCAGCGCAGACCATGGGAGTGACGCATTGCAGGTACAAACACACCAATCAGAGAGCGCGATTTCTTTCAGCTACGTCTTGTGCCGCATCACACACTAGCAGAAAGTATTCATACGCCGTCATTTAGACCACCAGCAATACACGATATAAATGTAAAATATCGACGGCGAAACCTTCACAACAGCCATACGAGGCAAACTATGATTATTTTCCATTTTTATAGGTATTTTATCATTTATTTAAAAGTGTTTTCAAATAATTTAATATCCGAGGAAAAGGGAAGATGGCGGAGGGATATTGAAAAGAGGAGGGGTTTAGGATAGCCGTTAAAGGCGAGTCCTGTTGCCTCTTCCTCAGTGTGTTCATAGAGATTGTCAGTCTGTTTAGGCTTTGTGTTGGCTTTTTACGGATTTTGTCTTGAACCAGCCGCTGCACCTACATCGAAATGGTAAGGAAAACAAGATGATGTTCTCACTCTGTCTTAAATAGCTTAACATTCCCGTAACTGCTGTCATTATTTATATGTGAAATTATGTAAATAAAACGTAACGTCACCAGTAGCTGAGCTGAATCCATTTGAACTACCGCAGTGCTGGCCGAATAAATGAAAGCGTGCTAGTTGCTAGGTAGACAATCCTATTAGACAGAGCTATCGTTGGCTAAAGCTGCGTTTGCCTTAATAAATGTATTAAGATATCACCCGTGTAGCAGACGTTTGCGCAGAAACACTTGGCAAATAGTCCACCATAGTTAACTTTGGATACGTTCACTTCTAATGCCTTTATACACGCCCATCATACGTCTTTGTATCGTTGACGCTGGCTTGGCTTTGCCGTACATTTGTCAAATAACCATATTTGTCCCACTTAGTTACATGCGCAAATGTAGATGTAACGTTAGGGTTGTTACTTAGCGTTATGCGCAAACTGATGCTTTGCTTGTGACTTCTGCTGTATGCTTGTGCTACTGTCTGCAACGGTGTGTTTTCTCAAAGGTGTGTAACGTTAACTATGAGCCGGTATCGGTAGCTAGCTAACTTTAGCGCGTGCTAGCTAACATTTACCGCCAAATTGTAAGTCGTCTATTGTCTATGGTGAAGTTGGCGTCATCGAATGTAGATAGATCTGACGTTTGTGCAAGTCTACGTTTTTTCGATATTTTTGCTGTCTCCGAAGATTGTTAACTAAGCGACAGGACAACGCCTTATTTTAAACCGTTGTAACGTCTGCAATGCTGACACCGCTATTTTAACTTCCAAATAATTACCAGAAAGATGTGTTTGCAACATATACAATCAATGGGGGGGGCTTTGCAGCCATCCAGGTTGCGCTTAGATTATACAACTAATTATGTATATTTTTGTTTGATCTTGTGTTTTACAGGCTGATCAGCTTACAGAAGAGCAGATTGCCGGTAAGACTTCGCCGCATTGGTCTACTTCCTTCCTCACATCCTGCGAAATGGCCTGCGTTATGGACCCTTGCATCCCCTTCAGTGGATTTATACTTTTGCCTTTTAAGGCGTTCCACAGGGCAGCCTACTGGTCATAAAACAGGAATGAATGAAACGGCTGTTGCTTGCTGCCTCTGGAGTGCAGAAGGACTCCCTCGTGGAAAACGTTTGCATTTTCATGGTTGCCATGTAATATGATGTAATCTGAAAGGCCTGTGTATTCTTGTGCGGTGTTGGCAGTCACCTTTTTACACGCTCTGCATGATGTGTCCTTTGCATTGGGTGTGTTCTCAATAGATTGAATGATACAAGAACAATTGTAGTAGCAACATGGGCTTAGTATACTGGCATTTGGAAATGAAACCTAGATATTATAATCTAAATCTGGCAGGAGAGGTGTGTTAAAAGCCAGTCTGGGCCATACTGTGACACTTGCTGTATACACTGTATGAAATGTGGCACAATTGTTGTCCTTTCCTGATAACATCTTTCAGCTTCTATTTACCTAAATCAGCATAGGTCTCAGGTTTCACAATGTTGTACCATACAATTGTATACATAGTATCAGCTTTTAGTTGCTCCTTGTTATGCTGATAGGCCAGTTTTTAGATTTGTGACCGTGCACCAGCATGTTGCCTAGGTCAATTAACATTCCTTTAAATTACAGTGATAGTTTCAATGGTCTGTTCCAAAGGAATTCGACATTCTCTGCAACATTATTTGCAGTAGACAGCAGGCCTGTCTCCATAACAACAAAAAGGCTGTTGCCCTGTGTGTTTGACCCTACAAATGGTCAGACCGGTTGTAGTTTTACTGATGCTGATGACTTGCTGCATCATTACACATTTCCCCCTCCCACTTGATGAGTGTCATCGGCCCGCAAGGCTCCACCTAAACACACGACTGTCCTTTGCTGCAGATGTAGCTCTCCAGCCTGCTGCTTGGTCTCATGGCCGTTGCCCTTGTTTAGCCAGACACAACTGCAGTTGGAACTCAAAACAGAAGGGCTCGTCATTATGCTGTAGTTAGTTTATAAATGAAACCGGTGATGTAATGCCCTTTTGAGTCTAGAGCTAACTGTTAGGATATGTTTTTTCCATTTGTATTCAAAGTGGTTTAACTGCATTGGCATGACTTTTTAAAACTATATATTTTTAGTTACACATTTAAATAAAAAATATTACAGCCAATGTTTTGCTGTGTGTATGTATGTATGTGTGTGTGTGTGTGTATATATATATATATATATATATATATATATATATATATATATGCATCATCTCTGCCTAACTAAATACCATCTACTTTATTTTTCTTTTCAGAGTTCAAGGAGGCATTTTCGCTCTTTGACAAGGATGGCGATGGCACCATCACCACCAAAGAGCTGGGCACAGTGATGCGCTCTCTGGGCCAGAACCCCACAGAGGCAGAGCTGCAGGACATGATCAATGAAGTGGATGCTGATGGTGAGAACTCAATCTGGCATAAAATCATCCTAACGACACACACTGTTTATGTTCTTGTAGGATTTCCCGGTTATTAATTTATGTTTTGTTTGTTTTTTCTTCAGGAAATGGAACGATAGACTTCCCAGAGTTCCTCACCATGATGGCCAGGAAGATGAAGGACACAGACAGCGAGGAGGAGATCAGAGAAGCATTCCGTGTCTTTGACAAGGTAAACACCGTCTGCACTCCCACACACGCATATGTGCAGCAGTCTTTTCAAATGTGCTCACTGATTAATGTCATGTTCAGGATGGCAATGGATACATCAGTGCTGCTGAGCTGCGCCATGTGATGACAAACCTGGGGGAGAAGCTGACTGACGAGGAAGTGGACGAGATGATCAGAGAAGCAGACATTGACGGAGATGGTCAGGTCAACTATGAAGGTTGGTAGATGTTGTATTTTTTATTTTTTGTACGTTTTGGGTCACTCATGGGATACTGAGTCGCAACATTCTTTTTTTCTTTTTTTCCCTGCAGAGTTCGTACAAATGATGACGGCGAAGTGATGGCCTTGTACAGATTTCGTATATAAATAATTTGCCTTTTTTCTTTGTGTAATTTATCTGTAAAATCTTAATAGCCCCCCTTCGTCCCTGCCCCTTCTGCTGTCCAAAGGAACTGCATGTAAACTGCATAGGCTCTTGTCCCCATGTCCCTTTCTTTTGCTGTCATGGTGTTTTGGAGTGACAGAATGGTCATACAACCAGAAGCCTGTGGAGGCCCCTGGGAGCCGGAGAACTTCAAATCTTCCCGTATTGTGTGCTCGGGGCCCCTCCACGCATGGCGACATTGGAAACCTGTCAGCTGGTTGTCACTTGGCAACACTGTTGGCATGGAAATAATGTAGAGGAGTTTAAAACTCTGCATGGACTACGGACAAAGTATATATGGAAATCTCTCAGCATTGCACTACTGCAAAAAATGACACGGGTGTATCTCCTAGGTACTCGTACAAACTCTTTTTGTATCTGCTGTTCTATAACCAGAAAGCGACTAATCTTACCATGCTTTTTAATGTTTTACTCGGTACTTTTACTTTTTGTTTATTTTTGTGACCTCTGGTCATGCCTCAAATAATCCATTCCAAGTTGTATATTTTTGTTTTCCAATAAAAATTACAATCTACCCGGTTTTGAAAATTGTCTTGTTTTCTCAGTTCTAATGGATCATTGAGTTTGTATACCCTGTAATAATTCCCATTTTTGTATTGAGGACAGGATGCTCCGTTTTTTTTGATAGGATATTTTTTTCTTGTTGCTTAGAATACATATGAAATGTTTACCATTTTTAAATTAAGTGTCCCCTGTTAATTTCCAAAAGCACTGAGGAGCATCAGCCAATGCCTCTTAATGTTCAGATAAGCTCAGCTCAAAGCTGTATTGTCATTAAAATAAAAGCACTGAGTGGGGTCAAAGGCTTCTATTTTAAAGTGCACACAAAGGTACTCTACATTGGGTTAGCCTTGTACTGTCCGGGTCCCACACTGACTACATAGGCCATGTGTTGTCTGCTACTATTGGCACAGCACCATGTAGAAGCTGACTGCCTCATGTCTTACTTGGCATTTGCCCTCACTCCCAAGGTGCAGGTGACTGAGCGTACATCAGAGATCATGCTGTAAATAGAGGTGTACCTGTTTGTTTTTTTGTTTAATTTCTGATTATTGAGTTTGTTACAGTAGCTTGCAGAGATACTAAGTTTGTTATTTTGATGAATGACAAAATAAAGCTCTATTGTGGACCTCAGCTCTGCCTCGTGTGTGTGAATTATATGCTAGCTGATTTTAGTTTGCGCCCTTGATCCTATACAGTGGCATTACGAACACTTAAGTAATACTAAACTAGGGGGCAAAAAAAGTATTAGTTTTGTGATGTTTTTTCTCTGTCTATTATTTGGGAGCAGTAAGTACTGCAGTTGTTTTTGGCTTGGTCAGTCATGCATGTGCAGTGTCCCTGTGGAGGCTCATTCAAACATTTAGGGCATTACAAATGCTCATACACCAAAAAACTGATGTAAAGAAGTCATTTATAGTACCCCTGAGAAGATTTTGTTCAATCTTCTTTGTGTAGCTAGTACAATATCTATCTGTGTAGCAACAGCTTGAGTTCCAAAAAGAAAAATGAACACCACGATCCAAACAATTTCAGGTGTGAAATGATGACACGAGTTGTTCTCATCTTGTCAAAATGAAATATCGCACGACTTAAAAAAAAACTCCCTGCTGAAGTGTCATCACAGTCTACTTATAACGAGCTTTTAATTACATGGCACATGCAACGTGAGTCCTGGCTCTCACTGCTTTTCCTAATTGGGTGTGAATGTGCATCAGGTAGGATACAAAGGTGATGTTTCCTGGATCAGACAGCAGCCATGTGTGTTTTATTGTCCCTTCATATACTCTCATTGACAAGCAGTGTAAACATACATTCTTGTTTCATTTGAACCATGTGTACTACTATGCAACAAGGCTTTACGTTGAGCTTTTTACTTCAGGTGATGCTCTTTACTTCTGATGTAGCCTACTGATATATAAAGGGGGGGGTGTGTGTGCACTTCAGCCAAGAGGTTAGATACTTTAAACCTCTTACAAAAATAAGTTTCATCAATACATTTATATTGTACTTTAAAAAACCTGCAGTGTACCTTAATTGCCTCAATTCAAGGAGCCACTCTTCATAAATAGCATCCAGGGGCGGATTATAACACAATGGCCCCTGGGCACAAACACACAAAAGGCCCTGTCACCTGTACAATGTAAGAGCAAGGCACAGATGTCAAAGTTGTTTAGCCTGTTTTTGTTGTTGTTTTGAGTCCCCTTGTAGTCATTCTGTGTCTCTTGATGGACATTTATTTTGTATCACTTCATAATTTCTTTAGTCCTTTTGTAGTTATATTTGCTGTGGTTGTTTTGCCCCTTTGAATGTCTGTGTCTTTGTAGTTATTTTGTGTCATTTTAAATATCTTTGTAGTTGCTTTGTGTCTTTTTGTAATCATTTATGTCTGTGGTGGGTTATCCCCTATTAATAGTCTTTGTGAGAGTCTTTGAGTTCTTTGCAGCTGTTATGCATTTCTTCTTAGTCTTTTTGGCGTCTGTTTGTAGTCTTTTTGTGTGGGTCATTTGAGTGTCTTTCTGGTTGTCACGTGTCTCTGAGATATTTTGTGCCACTGAAATTGTTGGTCCCTGTGGCTTGTATTGGCCCATCAAAAGAAGCCGATGTTCAAAATAATAGTTATCATTACCTTGTTTAACATCAAAGTATGGAAAAGTTGGATAATTATAATAGTTCTCATTTGATTGGTCCTCAGATTGTATTGGAAACCAGTGCTTGCTAACATCCTTGGCTCTAAAAGACATTTGAGTAACACTTTACAATAAGGTACATAAATGTGCTTAGTTACTGAGTAGTGAATAAGGAACGACTAGATAGTTAATGGTTAGTTAATGAGGAGTTCCTGAGTGACTGTGATTGAAGGGCTGATGGTTAGTTACCGGTAAACAGACTGGGGGGTACTGTATTAATGAAGGATTCATTAATGGTTAGTTATGAGTTACTTTGATTGAAGAACTGGTGGTTAGTTACTGGTTAACAGACTTGGGGGTACTGAGTTTCCTGTCTTCGGTTTTTGTAGTGATGTGACGTGCAACCTGGATGTTAAAGGACCTTGTGTGTTTGTTGTCCTCTTTTGTATTATATTTGATGACTCATACCATATTTTCCGGACTATTAGTCACATTTTTTTTACCTGTCTGGCTGTATCCTGCGATTTATACTCTGAAGTGATTTATTTATTGAATTTTGTCTGACTGCGTTCAATTTCCGGCCAATATGGCACTGTATACAATCGTGACAACTGAAAACTGCTGTACCACCGAAGAAGAAAACAGTCACGGCAACTAGAGGTTCTTATTCTTATTATACTTCTTATAATAGATCTTATTAACTTCTTATTAAGGATCTTGTTCTTATTATACATCCATGGGGAGAATGCGTCACTTTCCAGGATGTTGTGGGATGGATGGACACAGCATGGGCTTCAGTGACGACCGATAACATCCTGTCAGGATTCAGAAAGGTCTAATCAGAGCTGATTCTGATGGAGAGTCTGAGGACAGCCCGGAGCAGGACATGCTGCTTCATCCACACCGGAGTTGGCGGAAGTGTTTAACAGCAGCTGTAAATACATTGAGAATTCCGAGTGGCTAAGCTATTTAGCGGCTTTGCTAATTAGCGTATCACTATTATGTGCCGTATCTCATTGTGTGGATTATTTTTGTGTATTCAGCTCGTCAGTCGGGCAGTTAATAACAGTGTGCCAAGTCTGTATTGTGTTTGCAGTTTCACCAATTCAAAAACTTCAGTAAAGCTGCCTGACGTGATCTGTCTCTTCAATTTGTGTCAACCACAGACCTTATTTCGAGCTATTTTCCAAAAATCCTATGGAGAAATTGCATTGGTTTTTGTCGAAGGAACCGGAAGGAGTTTACTTCCGGGTTTTAGGACGAGTCACTGTGGCACTCTATTGCTTCACCCCTGTATTCCACCGGGTCCGTGCAGCGTGTTACGGCTGCGCCGCGGTGTTCACAGCGATCGCAGCAACTCTAGTCAATGGGTGTTATTCCACCACGCGCCCCGTACGGCTCAGAAGCGTCCCAGAAGCGTCTTGGCGCTGGGCTCCGCAAAAAATACGCGGCTGGTCTATTTTCGACGTGAGACGCGAGGCGTTGCATAGCGGCGGGCAGGAAGTGGACCGGTCAGAGCATCCAGTCAATCCTCAAAATAAACAAATTTTGCAGACCCTCTTAGTCTTTCAAGCAAAATAAATGCCAGCGTCCTCCTCCGGTTTCCAGACACTGTGTAAATTATATTTATAGAATAATTATGATGATGAATGCATTTTTTTACCACTATCTTTGATTCATGTCGTTTATAACTGGACTATTGAAATTATTATTAACTTTGTCTGTACAAAGTAGCCTGTCCAGGAAATATGCCCAAATCAACAAAAACTGCGAGCCAGCACGCAAGACGCTCCGCTTCTGAAACGCACGCGGTGGGGTTTGACGCTGTAGGAGGTCAGAACGAAACAGCGGCGCAGCCGTAACACGGCGCAGACGGACCCGGTGGAATCCCGGGGTAAAAGTCACCCAGGAACTCCTCATTAACTAACCATTAACGAAGGATTCATTAATACAGTACCCCCCAGTCTGTTTACCAGTAACTAACCATCAGTTCATCAATTAAAGTAACTCATTAACTAACCATTAATGAATCATTCATTAATACAATACCCCCCATTCTGTTTACCAGTAACTAACCATCAGTTCTTCAATTGCAGTCAATCAGGAACTCACCATTAACTATCTAGTCGTTCCTTATTCACTACTCAGTAACTAAGCACATTTGTGTACCTTATTGTAAAGTGTTACCAACATGGGATAGAATTGTAGTCATGGGTTAGGGTTAGGGTTAGGGACTGTATTGGATTGTAATTTGCACTGTTATGGCAACTTTTGTTCTGTATATTCTAATGACTATGACATTATCCATCTAAATATTACATTATGGTGGACAATGATAATGAGGACAAAGTAACAACGTGCATGTCGGGTACAAGCCTTGGTCCTGGTCTAACTGGACTGCGGTGAGTCTAAATTTAGCCTCCAGCAAGCCAGCTTGTTGAAAAATTGATCGATAGTGGAGTCGCTGCTATAGTAACAGCGAGTCACAGTTTTAATGGTGGTCAGGTGTCACTAGATCTCTTGTGGAGCAGATAGTGAGCGACAATGAGTACAGTGCAGGACTCATGGAAAAACAAAGCTGTCTCTAAACTCAGTGACATGTCCAGGAGTGGTAATAGACCAGATAAGGTAAGGTTCTTTAAAGCCCTCATAACTCTGTGTGGTTAATGAGAACAAGCTAAACTGCGAATACACTAGATGACACCGGTGGAGAAGCATCAACACATTGTTGGTACAACAATGTCTTGAAAGCAGAAACAATCTCCTGTGTTTTGGCGTGTGTCCTGTTCTTATCTGCAGGCCGAGGACAAGCTGGACCCGTGTGGCCGGGGGAGCTGGTGGCTGGGAGCACTGAAAGTAGGTGTCATGCTGCAGTGTGGTTTCAAAGACTGTCCACACTGTACAGGCAAAACAACTGGATCATTAGCTCATACAGTACATGTTGTGTTAATGACTTTTAATGCATTGTGAGTGTCCAATAAAGGCTGTCTACCACATTTATGAACACTTACACTACAGTGAATCCAAGTGCCTTACAGTGCATTGGTGGTAATAAAACTTTAATTAATGATCAGTTTATCATAATGTGAGCTGGCTAGATCAGGTGGTTTGACACTACATCTTTGTATATGTACAGTCAGTATAGATTGATTGCTTTACATTTACAGTAAACTACATTTATAAAAATAGGCATTTCAGTATGAAATGACAGTTTAAATTTTGTACCATTACCAAGATCATTGCAAAAAGAATATGCATTTTAAAATTATGATTGGAAATAACAATTGTGTTGTAATGTGAAATTCAAAATTAAACATACCCTCATAAACACTACTTGTGCCAAAATCAAATCAAGTTTTATTTATATAGCACATTTATAAATGATTTTTGGTCGAGCCAAAGTGCTGTACATATAATAAAATTAGCCTACAGTAGAGACACTTTACAGCAAATACAACAGCACAGATTGTTCCGAATATCAGTATGAGAAAATCGACACCCTCTATCCTTAGACCCTCACACAAAACTAGGGCCACCAGGGTGGGTGGAGGGGGTCTGGAGGACAGGTTTTGGGCTGACAGCCCAGGAGCACAGCGGAGGGCCCGGAAGGGATCTCGGGCGGACGGCCCGGGGGCAAGGCAGAAGCCGAGAAGGGGGACACGGGCGGACGGTCCGGGGGCAAGGCAAAGTCCAAGGTGGGGGTCTCGGGCGGACCGCCCGGGGGCAAGGCAGAGTCCATGGTGGGGGTCTCGGGCGGACGGCCCGGGGGCAAGGTAGAGTCCATGGAGGGGCGAAGACCACAGCGGGCGAACTCAGGGGGCCGAGCATGAGGGCGAAGGCAGCGGCAGGAAGAGTCAGGGGGGCGGGCTCGAGGTCGAAGACCGCGGCTCTCAGGGGGCCGGGCTCGAGGGCGAAGACCGCGGCACTCAGGGGGCCGGGCTCGAGGGCGAAGACCGCGGATCTCAGGGGGCCGGGCTCGAGGGCGAAGACCGCGGATCTCAGGGGGCCGGGCTCAAGGCCGAAGACCGCGGCACTCAGGAGGACGGGCAGGAAGGCGCTGACGGGACAGCTCCGGAGGCCGGGCAGGAACCGGAGCCGGTGGGACAGGCTTAGGCAGGATCCCCCACGGAAGAGGACCAGGAGTTGGCAGGACCCCCGGCAACGCAGGTGGCGGCGGGACCTCCAACAGGCGACGAGGAGCCGGGGTCGGGACCATGGCTGCTGGGCCCGGTACTTGAGCCGGAACCATGGCTGGAAGTGGAGCCGGAACCATGGCTGTGGGAACCGGAACTGAAGCCTGGATCATGGTTGTGTGTGCCGGTTTTGGAGCCGGAAACATGGCTGTAAGGTCCGGTTCTGGAGCAGGGACCATGGCTGCTGGGGCCGGCACTGGGGCCGGAACCATGGCTGCTGGGCAAGGAACCGGAACACGGTACCATGGCTGTGTGGGCCGGCACTGGAGCACGGAAACATGGGTGCTGGGGCTGGAACCATGGCCGCTGGGGCCAGAACTGGCACTGGAGCCATGGCTCTTGGGGCTCGGGCTGCTAGCCTGGACTTGCGACTCCTTCTCTTAGGAGCCTTTTGGAGGCTCCGTGGACCTCCGAAAGCCAGATGAGTTCTCCTGGACAGGAGCAGGACATGGAGAAGAAGCAGGGGTTGACTCCGGATGGAACACACCGAGACGTTTGTAGTCAGCAGGCTGGAAATCACACACCCAGAGGAAGTTCAAAATCCAGCCAGGTAAGAATTTCACCAAGCCTGGTTTCTCCATAGCCAACCGGTGCGCCTCTACCAGAGCGGCCTCCTTCTGGAGAACACTGGACGCTCCCTTCCACCAATCATAGCAGCCAGCCAAATCAAAGGAAACATTTTGTAATTCCACCTCAAATGGATCATCTGCTGGGTCCATTTCTTGGTTGGTTCGTACTGTTACAGTTGAGTGAAGGAAGCAGGACCCAAATGCAGATAACTCTGATAAACCTTTATTTCAAGGATAATGAAACTAAGTCAGACAAAACAGAACACTCACCGGTGAACTCAGTCACCAACAAAAGAGGAACCAACACTGAACACAGGAAGAGACAAGACTAAATACAGGGAGGGGTAATCACGAGATGAGAAACAGCCGGGCAGGGGAGGAGAAACACAAGGACAACAGGTGAACACAATCAGACATACCAGGGAAACTAACGACAGGGAGGAAAAACACAGAGAGAGGGACCAGACAATACACAAGGGAGACAGGGAGAACCGAACAGCAAAATAAACCCAAACCTAAAAACGTGACATAACATGAGAATCGTGACATGTTTGAGACGAGGAGAACACAAAGGAGCACTGTTGAGGCATTTTCCAAAAACAAAAACAAAGATGGCTGTACCTATTGTGTCAGTATTGAGCAAACTGGAATTAACATTTTGCTGTAAAGAAGAACAACTTCTTAAAGTGTTTAAACAAATAGTATACCAGCTAATCTCTGAATGCTGTAGTCTGTTTTCATTTTATCTGATGCTCTGGTGTTGTTTTTTATCCATCCGCCTTGCAACAAATTGAATCAACAGAAATGGAGGATGAGAATACATACACATTTGACTTGTGAACACAATGACATTTATACTCAGTATTCAACCCATCCTAGTCTAGAGTGGGCAGCTATTACACAGTATATACCACACCAGGAAGAGTGGCGATCAAAGTACCAGTCACACTCCATACTTGGCCCTTAAGCAGAGCTCTAATGTGCTTTGCTGATTGGCCATCTACACCTGGCGGGCCTGGTCACTGGTTGCTCAATGGTTCATATCACGTTGATAATGCCCTTTGCAAATTGGAATACAACCAAGAAATTCCAGACAAATTTGTGGTGTTTGGTCATTTTGGTCTTAGTGATGTCAGGCTAAATGTTCCAGTTGCTAAATCTGGAATTTGGCTTTTGCTATGAATACAGTAAAGTGTCTATCCGGGCACCTAACCCTCACCCTAAGGCGCCAGGCCCCTTCCTCCTCTCTCCTTCTTCCAGGACACACCTATCCCAGGTCTCTACCACATCCGTGATTTCCTTGAAGAAGCTGAACTGAACCCCGTGAGAAAGACCTACAGGTTCAAAGACGTGGGCAGGGAAGCCCCCACTCTAGGCGTACCTAAGGGGGATTTGCTTCTCCCCGGGGCGTATGACTACATAGACTCCATCCAGGAGGTCCTGAAGAACAAGGCTTCCTACTCTTTCAAGAACTGTCCGCGGCCCGACATCGTCACCCTGGGCGTCAGGGACAAGGTGGGCTTTAGACATGACTTAACTAGTCTTTTTTTATTTTGTATTTATTGAGTCAGGCACAATGAGTTTACATTTACACAGTCAATATTTTTCCCTTCCCATAAAACTAAACATATCTATAACTAGTTACGGTAGTTTGAGAGGTAATTAAAAATAGCTACGTGTGATATTCGTCAGCAGCCAACACACTCTCACACAATCAGACAATGTGATTTTCTGGATTTTTTTCCCTCATTTTGTCTCTCATAGTTGAAGTGTACCTCGGATGAAAATTACAGGCCTCTCTCATCTTTTTAAGTGGAAGAACTTGCACAATTGGTGGCTGACTAAATACTTTTTTGCCCCACCGTATATAGGTAAAAATAAAGTAATGTAAAAGATAATATTAAAAGAAAATTAAAATTAATAGATAAGGAAATAAAGAATAATAACAATAATATATGTACCCATATACTCACATATGTATACCCACATATACACATATATATGTACATACCTACACAAATATACACATACACATACATACATACATACATACATACATACATGTATATAAAGACAGAAAAAACAAAACAAAACAAAAAACACATACTTTCATAGTTCCCCCCTTTCTTTAGTGTCTTATGGTGCGTTCACACCGGACGCGATGCGAATATTCGCTTCGCTCTCATCGCTCGAGTTTCACCGCGGCTGCCAGCTGTGTTTACTCGCATCATTCAAACAAGACGCACTGGCTCGGGAGCTACAACTACAACAAAATGAACATATTTGACCGTGATTCAATTGTAATACACGTTTCTAAGTGATGCCGAAGTAACAACATACTGATACCGGTTAGTAAACACCATGAATTAATGCTTGACAAGTCTGCAGATGAAAAACCTTTTAAAAAAAAGAATTTGACGTTCGAGTTGAACAAATTGAACTCTCGCGTTTGACGCGGCACCGTTCAATCGCCTCAATCGCCCACCGCTTCATGCTCGCTGTCGGAGCGAATTCGCGTCTGTCCGCGTCTCTGCATTGACTTTACATGTAATCGCGCCGCCTCCAAACATCGCATCACGTCCGATATGAACGCACCATTCAGTTCAGCTATATAGGCTATCATAGAGCCCCAGACAGATTCAAATATTTTTGAAGAGCCCCTCAGGTTATATTTAATCTTCTCCAAGTTCAGGTACATCATTAGATCTCCAAGCCATAGAGATGCTTTAGGTGGTATCGAAGATTTCCATTCTAGGAGTATTCTAGTCTTCTGCGTGCTAAAATAGATGCAAAGGCTATACTGTCTTTAGTTTTCCTCCTCATCATTCGGTGGCCAGGTAGTACTCCAAAAATGGCAGTTTCTGCACATGGTGTCAATACCACGTCCAAGGCCTCAGCAAGGTGTTTGACAATGCTTGTCCAGTATCCTTGTAGGCGAGGACAAGACCAAAACATATGAGTCATGTTTGCTGGTGGCGTGTGACATCTGTTGCAGGTATCCGTGACATTTGGGTATATTTTGGAGAGTTATAGTGTAAGGGGGTAGGAAGAGATGGTTGTTGCGAATGGGACTATGAATAGAGGATCCATAAAGTCCATGAGCATTTCTAAATTGGGACCATATTCTTAGGGTGGAAACAACTATCAGGTTATTCGAATATTGAGTTGGCCGGCTGGGTAATGTAGATGTAAGCAAAGCCAAAAGTGAGGTATTAGGACAGGATTTGGCTTCAAGCTCACACCAACTCAATGTTGGTTCCTTAGTCCATACAATTATTTTGTGGATATTAGCTGCCCAATAGTAGTGTCTTATGTTTGTAAGCGCCAATCCTCCTGTAGATCTGTGCCTTTGTAAAAGCTCTTTCCTAATTCTAGGAGTCTTCCCTTGCCATAAAAAAGAGGAGATTAGTGTGTCTATTTTACAAAAAAGTGATTTGGGTAGGAAGACTGGCAGACATTGAAAGAGGTACAGGAAGCAAGGGAGCACGTTCATTTTGATACAGTTTACCCTCCCAGCGATAGTTAAATGTAAATTATTCCACCTTTCCAAATCAAATTTGAGCTTGTCAATTAGTGGTGGGACGTTGTTTTTGTAAAGGTCTGAGAGTTTTCCACTTATATTCATGCCTAAGTACTTAAAATTACTCCTTGAAATCTTGACGGTGATGAGTCTATCGGGGATCTGAAGGGCCAGGTCATTTACAGGGAAGCACTCACTCTTGGAAAAGTTTAGCTTGTACCCTGAAAAGGTTCCGAATCAAGTTAACAGATCTATTATCTGAGGAATGGTAGATATAGGGTTAGAAATGAACAATAGTAAATCGTCAGTGTATAACGAGAGTATGTGTTCTGAAACGTATCTGGTAATTCCTTGTGTAAAGCTGGCAGATTTAAGCGCAATTGATAGGGGTTCGATCGCCATGGCGAATAGTAACGGGCTTAGAGGGCAACCCTGGCGAGTACCTCTACCTAGTGTAAAATATTGAGAATTCATCCCGTTAGTACTCAATGAAGCCTTGGGTGAAGAATATAATAATGCTATCCAGGATACAAATTTGGATCCGAGGCTGAACCTCTTAAGGACCTCAAATAGAAAGCCCCACTCCATCCTGTCGAACGCTTTCTCTGCATCCAATGAGACCACCACCTCTGGTGTCTCCTTGGATGCAGGAGAGAGGAGGATGTTGAGAAGGCGACGGATGTTGGAGAAGGAGTATCGGCCTTTCATAAACCCAGTTTGGTCTAATGATATGATGTTTGGTGTGAGTGATTCAAGGCGTATGGCTAGTATTTTAGCTAGGATCTTATAGTCCGCATTCAGAAGGGAGATGGGGCGATAGGAGCTACATTCAGAATTCTCCTTGCCTGGTTTTAATAATATGATTACTACCGCCTCAGTGAGAGTTTGTGGCAATGTTCCCCGGTCCAGAGAGTCCTCGAACATTGTCAAAAGAAGGGGGGTCAATTTATCAATACATTTTTTATAAAACTCAATTGGATAGCCATCTGGGCCCGGGGCCTTGCCACTCTGGATCAGCCTGATCAAGTCAGCTATTTCACTGGGCTTTAGAGGTTGATCCAACTCACCCTCCTGAGCAGGTGTTATGGACGGAAATTCCAGATCATCCAAGAATTTAGTTCTATCCGCATTATCAGCTTGTGAGGTATATAGTCCACAGTAAAAGATTTTAAAGGTGTCATTGATAACGGATGGGATTGTTGTGAGTTCACGAGTAGGGGTCCGTATTTGTTTAATTTGTTGGGAAGCCGACTGGCTCTTAATTTGGTGCGCTAGGAGATGACCCGCCTTCTCCCCATGTTCATACTGAAATCCACGCGATCTTAAAAGCAATTTATCAGTCTCTTGCGTTGAAAGTAAATTGTATTCCATCTGAAGATTTTGACTTTACTAGTCTGTTGGCTTATGTAACTGACCACATATTCGAGGAATAGTTACCCATTTTGGTATTTACTTTCTTTATGAGAATAAAATGTCTGTTATTGTTAATAGGTATGTTTATCTTGTGGTTTTCAACTTTAGCGTCAAGTTAGTGATTTCATGCTGCATTCATTCTTTAATGCTAAGCTAAGCTGATCACCTCTTAAACACCTAGAACATTTTGTGTCATCTGCAAGTGTAGTAACCAGCCCTCTACAGCTTAATTCAAGTATGCATTTCCTAGCTTAAAGTTTCAGTGTGAAGGATTTAGTGGTAACAGTAAAGGTTGCGTCCAACGGTATACCCCACATCTTTCTAGAGCTAGTGTTTGGGCCATTTTGCCTTAAAATACTTTTTCCCGTGGACTTACTTCATGAATGAGGCATCTCTTATTTAGTGGATATACTGTATATCTCTTAAGGTAAATACAATTTCAAGTATGAACACTTGAATAAAATCGTAGGATCCTCAAAGTTGTGAAACCCATTAATAGCCAAATCCAGAGTAACTTCCTCAGGCATAATGAACTGCAGTTTGTTGTAACCAGTCTGGAAGTGGGATTAAAAGAAAAGTGAGTTATGTTGCTCTATTGGTCCAAAGATACAGAAGATCCGGGTAATTATGTATTCGAAAGTCGAGCCATTTCGGCGTCATGCGCCACTGAGCAACTCACATAGAAATGAATGCGACCCTCCTCCAATGTTGTATCCAGTTCTCTTTATACAGCTACAATATGGCATCCACTTCCTATGTAGATAGGAAGACCTCATTATAGGCTAAGTAAAACAACAAACAATTCTCCGTTTCAGGTCATTATAAACCAATGAGAATATTGTTATGAATTATATATTCAATTTCTGCCAATAGATCCCCTTAACTCCTACACACTGGGCCGTTATGGGTGCAGTTTACTTATTAACACATCATCACAGTACAGAAGGTGCTCTTAGAAATGTGCCCCTTCAGCAGAATATCTGAAAACAGAAGATGTGTTTGAAATACAAGCCAGCTGTTGGCGATGCAACACAACAGATGAAAAAAAAGAACTCCTGCTGATATTGTCACAGATGTTTAAACTCTTCTTTATCTTTATTCCTTGTGCCAGCATATAAACACTTCACCGTGCGACTACAATGTGACAGCGAAACCAGTGGAGAAGATTCCCTGCAAGTAAGCACTCGACAAACAGCTTCTCTTTAACTCTCAGATCACAGCAGAGGAGACAACCCATGAATCCTCCCTTGATGGTTGAATCCTTCCCCCTCACACAACTTCTCCTTCCCTCTCTCATGTCATCACAGCACCAAGATGGAGGAGCAATCGCCAACCTGCTCTCTCATTTTCTCTGCCTCTGATCATGCATGGCCTTATTCTTTTCTTCTCTCACTCTTCTCTCCCCCCCCCCCCCCCCCTCTCTCTTCTTTCAGGCATGTGATGTTTCGGTCCACCGTGCAGCGGATCAGCTTTCCTCCTGTAAGTATCTAATCACCAAAACTAGTTATTAGGACCATACGGTCTTTCCATTTCCTTCAAAAAGGCTTCATCACTTTCAATAGGTTTTTGTTACGAGGTATGACCTAATGAGTATCTGGTGCTGAACACGAGATAGTTATGACAACCACAAGGGTCAAGGAAAACCGATCCAAACTGATTGTATCATTTTATTGCATTTGAGGGCCTGTTCTGGCACTGTACTAGCTGACCAGTCAGCTTTGGTTCATATTGCAGTGCTGCAGCCTTAGCAGTGTGTCCATGCTGGTAGCTGATGGATATTTGAGCCATGCTGGCAGCTGCTGAGTGTTGACAGAGAAGGAAAGGCGCTAAGAAATCCCGAGGGTGTTATTACTGCAGAGTTGAGAGCAGTTTTCTGCTGTTAGTGGTGTGACAGCTCTAAGACAAGTTTGTTGTCAAAGGTTAAGCACCTACACAAATCCCGTAGCAAAGTTAAATGAAAGTTAAAATCTAGCAGACAGCTGACCTGGTGTAGGCAGGCAGACATTAGCCGATCAAAATCGAAGAATCTTAATGGTTTACACTGGGAGCTGCTGGTCACATGTACACAGGAACAAGCATTTTAGATTTCTTTGAGCCTTGCCTCTTAGCAAATAATGAAACAAAATATATGTCCATACAACCAAAGAGAACCTCTAAAAGGTCAAGATTTGTAGTAGCGCAACAAAAAATGATTCTCTTTTTCAGATTTGAATCATTGTTTCCATCCTAGGGCCACTGTGTGTCCCAGATTTATGTTCTGTGCTTTTTGCACTGAATGTTCTGCTCGGAAGTAACAAACCCATCCTTGAGATGATTGAATTAAAGTCGTATTTCCAAACATTTTCATATGAGTTAATGTCCTTTTCATTGAAGTGATTCAATTACTGCTGATCTAAACATTTGCTGTTTGACAGTTTAGATTTTCCAAACTAGCTTCATTGCTATAAACATTGCAGTGTTGGCTGTTGGTCGGACCATCATCTTGGTACCTCAACAACTATTGGATTTATTACCGTGAACCTTCAAACACAAATCAATGATTGTCAGGGGATGAATACTAAGTCCTTTGATATCCCTGGACTTATTTTACCACAAGGCTGATGAATAAGTACCTTCCCCCACATTTGCAAATATTAGCACGCTAACGAGCTAAACCAAAACAGTGATTGAGGTCAGCATTTTACCTTTGTCATGATCCTGGTGTTGTGTCACAATGTTGGTTTTGTCTGTCTTGTGGTGGGTTTTATTTTGCTGTTCTGTTCTCCCTGTCTCTTGTTTTCCTTCCTGTGTTTTTCCTCCTGTGTCTGATTGTCTGATTGTGTTCACCTGTTGCCCTTGTGTTTCTGCCTCCCTTACCCAACTGTGTCTTGTCCTGTGATTATCCCTCTTTGTATTTAGTCTTGTCTTCCCCTGTGTGCCTTGTAAGTTCATTGTCTTTCCTGTCTCCCTCCACGTTGAACATGGTCAGTTCTTGTGTTGTTGTTTCCTTGTGCTACTGTTTCGATTCATGCCATGTTTTTGTTCATCAGCTTTTAAATAAAGCTCGCTTTTGTGTCTAGACCTTTTTACCTTTTTTGTAGTCTGCATTTGGGTCCTACCTTTTCCACGAATCCTATTATTAATAATGTAGGATTAGCCGCATGATGTCATTTTAACTCAATAATACAAACAATGCCCCCCCCCCCCAAAAGTAGGACATATTCATTTTACCCTATTTTATTGAAAATATATAAATGATCCAGTTTATTGAAGGGTTAGCAAATTCTTGGATGTGGCAAAAATAGGTCAACATTTTACAGCATGTGACAGTTACCTCTGCCACACAGGAACATGTTACGTTTCTAACGTGCTGTGCCATAGTAGGAAAGTAGGCCAGGTGCTCTGGCTCAAACACACTCCCTCACACACACACTCATGTGTAAAGGAGAGATTCACTACATTGCAATGGCTCCCGTGAAATACACCTGCATTAGCGCCTTGGGGAGCATCAGGCAAATGTGGAGGCCCAGCAGGCCATTTGCAAAGTATCATGTAAACTGGTGACTGGGATCAAATGGCGTGTAATGGTCGCAGTCATCCCTCCAAGGAGCAGAGTAAAGGAAACGACACCTTGCTGTGTCCCTCTTTCAGACTCAGAGAGCAGCTAAAAATGTAAAACTGGTCCTCTGTTCAGAGAAAGGACACAGTTTTATGTCTGAGGAGGAGGGGGTTAGGTAGGGGGGATGCTATTTCTGCATGGAACGCCGCTGGTGATGACCAGTAAGTGTGTTAGTAGGCAAGACAAGAGGACAAGTTAAAGGCAAGAAGAGAAACTGACTCTTGACAGAGACATAACACAACCAGAGACCAGCAGAGGCCATAAAGACAGGAGTCAAGTGATATGTCATAGGTCATAAACATATGGGTATGGGACCCGAAAATAGATCCAGTTTATATTGTTCGTGCATCCTTCAGATGACTTTGGATCGAATGCTTAAAAACGTTGTCCTTTGAACACCTGGTCCATGTTCAGATTTAGAAGTGCTTGTATTTCCTAGTCTCAATAACAGAATTATGTTAGTTAAATTGAATTATGACGTCTGCTCATATTTAACGCTTTAACTGTTGGTCCTTAACTTAATTGCTGAACATAAGTTGTATGTATTGAACTAGCTGTTCAACTGTCCAGCTAGTTCCAATAACATGTCTTATCTCTGACAAACCTAGAAGGAGGGACCTGCTCCATGCCAATATAATCCACAGACCAGACCAGGAAAATGCATCACTTCAAGCTTCAAATCAACATTGCCGCGGCTCCACAGTGTGCACTCCGTGAGTCTGGTACTTCACATTTAACTAAATATAATGTACTGTATGTCATTTATTGTAGGCTATAATTTGACTCATTCAGTCGTCTTTGTAATGAAAACTACAAATGTACAAAATGTTAACAGTTTATTTAATCTCAGATAAATTATTGCAGTTCAATTCTTGACAAGTGAGTAAATATAAAATGTACTAATGGATAAAATAATAATGTTGTTGTAATTTTGATGGAAATGTAGGAAGATATGACCTAGATGTTAGCAAAATAGAACATCACAATTTAACATAACAAAATCCTTAAAATAAATCTAACCTCACACAGGTGTGAGCTATGTTCCCTTAGCCCTATGTTCCCATAATCCTATGTGATAAAACAAGAAGAAGACAAGTTCATGTACGATTCAACCTGATCTTTTGGACCCAATTATAGCTCATGGATGAAAGATAAGATAAGATAAGATGAACCTTTATTAATCCCCGAGAGGAAATTCAGTTTGTACAAAGCAAAAAGTGATGATATATTGAATGCGTTTCTGTGTGTGTGTGTGTCTATTCCACAGAAGACCCCAGGACCAGGGGCCTACGAACCTTGCTGGAAATTGGGCGACCGTCTGACCGCAGATCCCATAGACCCGTCATTTAGCCTCTTCTTCCGCAACATTCTCTAGTGTTTGGACTTGAATTCCTACAATTCCTTGATCCCACTTTTGCTTTATTTGCTTGATGGCAGAACAAATATGTCCTGACCCTATTTAAAAAACACAAGTAAAATCATGAATGTATAACAAAAATCTCAGTCTCTTGTTACTTGGACCAATGCATATCAGTGAAGGGTTTTGTGGTCTGCCAGCGATAAAATAAGCTACATTTATTGTGCTCAAATTGCTTTAGTGATGCCGGTCAGGGAAGCAGAATGATCTTATCTGCAACAAAGGGTACTTCATTCCACTTAACTACATGTTCCCGGTATTGCTCTCATCTCTCCTCTCTCCTGCTCTCGCTCCTCTTTCACTCTCTGTCAGCAGTCAGGCTGCTTTGCCTTCCTACTATCTCTGCCCTGCGATACACTCAGGAGGAGGAATGCTGCTCAGCCATGCATCACATGGCTTAGTGTGGCATGCTGCACCCTCAGATAACACATTCAGTATTAGGGGCCAAGGCAGTGGCACACAATAAAACAGCTATTCTTATCGCTACCTACTCCGCCAAGTCTTTCTTTGGACGAAACAAACAAACACAGGCAATGATGTTAGGACACAGAAAACAGCAACGATAGGAATCAGCTCAACATTATAGCGGTGTAGATTACAGAGAACAGGGGTAGGTGCAAAAACATTGCAGATTTGTTATTGGTGTGATCCTGGACAGTGTTTCTTTCATCATTTATTTACTCAGAGAAGGGTTTAGCTGAGCATGCATGGCTTGTCAGCACTGATTCATATTCATAGAGTTAGACACTCATGCCTAAGAGCGGCAGAATTGTGTGACAGAGCCAATTTGACAGTTGTTGAGGGAGTGGAGACTTGTATTAATCCATTCTGGCCATACAGATACCGTTATCAGATCCAAGGACGAAAATATGTACAATGATCATTAAAGCCCACTTTCTTTCCTTCTTTCTTTTCGTCTTGTATTGATTTTAGCGCATGACTAATCTCCTAAAACAGCACATAATATAGCATGGATTTGTCATAATGCCATTAGCAAATAACAATATGGATGTATTAGTGATAATAAATCAGTTCGATGACTTTTGCGAATTACAGACTGGATGAACTGTTGATTGATTCTAAGTAGTTCTAAGAACCCCCTTTCTTATTGTGTCCACACTGTATGTACTAGGAAGGTTGGTGGTTCTTAAAAAGTCATTTCCAGGGAACTTATTATCTCCTATTTCAGAGAAGCTATTCTCCCAGCATAACAGCACCCTGAGTAGAGCAATTGTATGTTGATTGGTCGCCCACTGGAGCCCCAGGAACCACTCATTTTTTAAAACACGTTTTCCAAGTGAACAACACACAACACATGTAGAAAATGGAAGAAAACATGAACAAATAAACCACCAATGAGGTCAAAACCTTTAATGGCGTAAATACATCAACAATTTGACTCATCAATTGAAGCTAGATTACGTCACTAAAGCATTCGTATAAGCAGTGTGATTGCAAGCGGGAAAAAAGCCTTTGGTGGTATTTAGTTACCAAGAACTGATGGATGATTCCAATAATGCAATAACATTCGATCAGAGTAATTACATTTAAATCTAGGGTGTGCAATGTTTGTGTTTTTATATTTGTTGAACATCTCTTGAAATCCTGACAGCAAAGAATTAATCCAATGTTCCGGCAAAAAAAAATCCAGTATTTCAGGCTAAACTACGGTCTGCTGGATGCATTAATAAGCAACTGTCTGCTAACATGCTCAAGACATTGACTTCATGATATGAAAATATGTCAAAAAGTCAACTGTTTGCTGCCCACTAGCTGCGTACAGCTCATAGCGTGAAAAAGAGATAACAAGGGTTGTGTTTGTAGTGATGTTAAGAACACCTACCTAAGATGCTGGTTTCAACCTAGAAAACATTAGTTTGGCCCTTTTACCCAGGAAAGCTAGGTAACAGGTTCATTCTGTTTTCTAGCATTGGCAGAGAGTTGTTCTTATCTTGTTTGTTTGTTTGTAGCCTTTCTTTAACCAGGTGAAAGCCCCTTGAGATAAAAAGATCTCTTTTTCAAGGGTGACCTGCAAAGCTAGGCTTGCTTCCACACGTATCACTGAAGTGTTTTGTTTGGGACCGGCAGTCAGGAGAGCCGTACAGACATTATCACAGGACATCTACTTGTCTGACTTTAATCCCTTCCACTCTGTTTTCCTTCAGTTGCAGACACTTAAACTCAAGGAGGTTCAAGAGCCAGGCTCTTATTCCCCCTGTCATTATTCTGGAGACAGAGGAGCCGCACACTTCCACCCGGAGAGGAAGACAATCTTATTAACATGGGGCTTTGCATGCAGCCTCTAGAGGGCTCGGCATGTGTATCCACTTATTGCGAGGAAGACGCAGATGTGAATGTGTGTGTGTTTGTGTGTCATGAGCAGTTATTCTGCCTGTGGTAAAGGCATCAAGCCCCCGGTAATCTCTGTCTCTCTCGACCCCCGGCGCTCTTCCACCGTTCTCATCTCAGTGATCTCCACGGTCCAGCACTGATCTCTGACATATGCCTCATACTGACGATTTAACACCCTCCATCTCCCACAGCCTGCCCTGACCACAGGCACGGCTAGGCACCCGCTTTTTCGCTGTCAATCAAGCTCCCCCCCATGTCGTCGACACATTGCTTCAAAGAACTCGCATGCAGCCGCACAATGTAATGAATGCGCACGCACACATGCCCGTGTGATCCTTTGCTTTTAAAAAAACGCACTTGCAAACGGATATGGTCACTTATTAAAGGTCCTAAGGGCCGCTAGTACAACAAAACTGATGCTTCCTTTTTTATATTTTAATTGTAATAAATGCAACAGCACAAAGCCTACCGAACTAAATATATTTTCATCTGTGTTTTCCACCAAGGAGGCAGTCAAAGTGCTATTTAAGATGTGAGCTGCGATCGCAGAGTGGAATTACATCACTTAAAGGTCATGAGAACATCTAGTGTCAGGGCAGGTCACACCAGCAGCCCAAACATCAACTTCAATTTTTGGGAACAGCTTAATGAGATCCGGTCAACGTTCAGGAAGTAGTGCAGAACATCAGAGGGGTCTGGAGTAAATCTGTGTTTCTGGCAGCTTAAAACAGGGTCCGAGCATGCTACTCAGTGCTACAGCTGGGCCACAGTCAAATTAACAGCTAACTCGGGGGAACATGCTGAGAAAATGTGACCCTGCTACGGAATGATGACGAAGGCAGACCACTGGAATTTCCCAAGAATGTGAAGTTGCACACAAATACCCTTAATCCAATACCAGTGTGGGACAAATGCCTTTATCAGTCCCAGCTAACGGTTGCCAAAAAAACAAAGCCTGAACAGAGAGAGCCTTTGTTTGTCATTGACATTGTGTGGAACGAAAATGTCTCCCTTTCTCCCTCGCTGTATAACATGAGCTCCTTGAGAGGGTCAAACAAAGAGGTAGAGGTTCAGAGGTGCTGCTCCCTCGTGTCCCTTTTAAGTCCAGGTCACATTCACTCTCATCACCACATCCCACACTAAGGGTGATCACTATCCAGCTGAGGAATGAAGCGTGCTGTGTGACACACCGGGAGGGTGAACAGGTATCCTTTTACCCCCCTCAAGCTGCTGACAGACGCATCGGAGCAACATTACGCTTCTATTAAATGACATTTAAAAGTTTAATCAGCTCCAATGGGCGACTGTTAGCGAACAAGGGGTCATTGTTTAAGCGGGTAATGGTGCTGGCACTGTTGTGGCGTGTGTGGAAGTGGACCAATAGCGCTGGAGGCTGATCAGGTGAGTGGGGGTGATTGATGGAAGAGAACACACTGCCGGCCAAGCTGCTGTTTACTGCCATGTTATTAGACATGTTAGCACTGCCAACCTCATAAATGAGCATCCGAGTAGGTCCAAAAATGAGGCTGATGGCAGTGTGGCAACAATGTGAGGATAATTCAAAATGTTATCGGAACCGCATGTGGCTTGAACCGCAACAACTGCATTGTGTGTATGAAACATGTGACCTTTTGCCTGCGTTACAGCTAGCCTGGCACATGTAATGCTTCTAATTTACTTGAGTATTATCATTTAATTATCCTTTTTTCTTCTACTCTGTCTTATATGTCTAAAATAACGGAAAAATGACAATACCTATGTTGACAATACCTACAAAAACGACAAAGAATAGTATGTCGATATACTAAAAATCTAATGATAATAATAATCTAAAAATAATAGATATAGTATGATATTTCTACATTTTAGAAAAAAACATATAGTATATGTCAAAATCAGAAAAAAACAATAAAGTATGTTATGTTGAACATTTAGGAAAAACGACATAGTATACTGTAGTATTTCAAAAATGGGAGAAAAAAACAACATAGTATTTCTAAAAAGAAAAGAAAAAAGGACATAGTAGTACATATGTCAAAGAATTGGGGAGAAAAAAAGATAGTATACAAGAATATCCCAAAAAAAACGACAAAGCATAGTTGGTTAGGCTTGTCCAAATATGTTTTGATTCAGTTGTCAATGTAGGTACTGTCAGCACTTACTTTGAGAAAGTTTAAATGTGGGTGGATCATCAGAATGTCATACAACTTAACATGTCACTTGCCAGGGACTCGACTTGACTTGCTTGATTCTCACCATCGTAACTTCATACTGACAAATCTTTGGCAAGCACTTTAATTAAGTCAGAATATAATGCTTTCTCCACCAAGGGTTTCTGAGAATATGGAAAGTTTATTCCTCACCTTAGGGCAATTTTACAGCATTTTTAATACATCCTTTAGAGGGGATTTGAACTCTACTGAACCACATGGGATGAACTAGTTCATGTCTACTGTACTCATATTATTTATAAATGAGATTATGAAACCACATCTGATCCTCATAACCTCCATCACACCCTCACCCATCCATGACTCCACGGCCTTGTTTGGACATCACAATGAAGGTTTATGGTTTCCTTCTTGGCGCCCTGACACCACCCAGCCCGTGCCCTCCATATGCCCCGGCAGGATTGGCATCCACATACAACAGCGTGACCTAAATACCAGGCTAAAACACAGACACCTTACACTACGGGTTACCACTTTTAACTGTCAGTTATATGTTCACTATTAGAACTGTTAGGATCATTACATAATACATGTATTGTTAGATATGACCTTGATCATGTTTACGATATTATTTTATGGTCTAAAGCTCCTGTGTGGGGATATTTAGGGTCAAGCCAAATAAGCGAGTGTTGTTGTTCTTGTGACTGGCTCAATTGTAGCTAATTGTTAAGGCTAAACAACGCCATAGAGACCATTCATTGTATTTATTATTTTGGTGGTGTGGTTAAATGTCACAAATGTTTAATTTATCTAGGATATTTAAAAAAATTGCAACATTCCAATTCTGGGCCGCAATATAGCTCAATGCGGCTACCAGACCCGGGTTCAACTCCAACATGGAACCATTTGCCGCATGTTATAGGGTTATATCCCCTCTGTCTCCCCCTTCCAATTTGTCTCTAAAACAAAGGCACTGGTAGCCATATAAAACCCATTCCAATTACAACTTACCTTATAAGTCTGCCAACGTTAGCTAGCCATGCTAATGTCTTTAACAAACTGAAGTGAAACGACAGATAGAAAATACTTATAATCATTGTATCTCTCGTAAGCAAACTCATAAGAAAAGTAGGAGTGATATGCAGCTTCAAAACCACACTGAAAGTTACAATGTTATTGAAATATGGAGGTTGTATGGTTTACCTTTGTATTATTGGTGGACGTTGTGCGGCTTATTCAAGCTAATATGCTATCTAATTCTAATGATTGTCTCTGCTTTACACAATTTCAGAACTGATAACCTTCTTCACTCTTGGGGCCCAAGGCAGTTCTACAGCTAAAGCATTATTTTTGGGGGATATTTATCTCACGACAAAGGTAGTTATCGAGACAGCCCCACGATCTCTATAGTATCAAATATGGCTGCAGATAATAGAGGTTGTGTGTGTCTTAGGCAACCCTACCTGTACAGTACCAGAACACTGTATACCAGTTGCTCCACTCTCTCCCTCGTATCACGCACAGTCAATTTTTGATGCTCGGCGTAACCAGAGCGCCATGCCCGGGCGATCTGACATCACAATGACGCATAAAAAGACCTGCATCCCAGGCGTGTTTACTGTATATATGTATGTGTGTGTGATGGTGACACTCGGTCCAGTGGATAGCGCTTCCTCTGCTCATTCTGAGAGGCTTTACAGCAGGCCGCTTCCTTCATTCATCTGTCTCCTTTTACCAGAGCTGTCAAGACCATGGCATGTGTGTGAGTGCACATTTAAGCATGTGCTCTGTACCACCCAATGTGCCTCTCATTGTCAGTGTGTGTATGTGTGAGCACACCATGTAATATTTCACTCCTCACCCACAGGGATTAGACCATTCATCTCCCGAAGCCCCTGTGTAGGTGTCACACACGGCGCTAATGAGGAGAGGATGGAACAAGGGAGAGCCGACGAGCGTGGAGGGAGAAAAGTATAAATAGATTTTCTTTTTTGGACGGCAGAGGAGAGGCAACAGTTATCGATAATTCCTGTTGTGGAATCAGAGTATTGATGAATGGGGGATTTTTATCCCTTTTCATGGAGGGAGAGGGTTAAGACATGGGGAATCAAAAACTCTTTCCATAACACAAATCAATTAACACCATCCTGAGACATTGACGGTCAAACCTGTAAAACCACACAGCGGGGGCATTATCTGCCTCGCTCGTGTGTGTGTGTGTGTCTTCTATGTGTAGTTCAGCAGACCAGATATCTCTCTGCTTCCCCAGTTACTCAAACAAGGGGATGGCTGCTAGGCAACCAAGCCACATCACATCACATCATGCAAGCCTGGAGAGAGCGAGAGACATAGGGAGATAGAAAAAGGAGAGGGAGATAGGAGGAGGAGGCAAAAAACTATGCTGGCAGTATTACACAAGCCGGCAGCCCAGTCCCACTGCTTACATTAATGTGGTTAGGCACTCGGAAGTGATGTCCATTAGTCACAAGTGACAAGGCAGGTGAAGACGCGACATCCGGCAGTGATTTTTTTAAAAGCCATTGTTGTTTTTAATGGAGAGCGTTACGAACAGATCAGTCAAAATAACACAAAAACAACACACACACACACACACACACACACACACACACACACACACACACACACACACACACACACACACACACACACACACACACACACACACACACACACACACACACACACACACACACACACACACACACACACACACACACACACACACACACACACACACACACACACACACACACACATTAGGAGCGGATGAGTCGCCTACTGTAACGCACAGACAGACCAAACAGGGACTGATAACACCCCAGGGGGATGGTAAAACAAACACACGTGTGCTGTATAAAGACAGCACACATGCATGCACACAGGCAAGCACACACATACAAAATAATGACATATGGAGTGATATGTGATTGCCCCTGCTAGGAAACACATGAGCTCTCATTGGAAGAGGCGAGGGTGTGTACATGAAAGCTGCGTCAATCAACATGATCATCAAAAATGCATCAGAGGTTAAAATAAAGATGAAGTGGAGCTGCTGATGTTACTGACAGCAAACATTATCTATGTATCTGCCTTTCCACATGTAACACACAAAATATAATCTATCTCGAGATGTAACCAGCACATTTCTGTGATTTATGACCCATCAATTTGATAACCAATTATTCTTATACATATTAGTAATCTGTCACTAATTGAGAGCTATCACTTCTGTTCTTATAACTCCATAGGAGATGTACATTGTTACAGTACTTACACTTTAACATTATTCTCTATACACAGTGCTTTCTGCCCAAACAGCATTGATTTACAATATTAATGTTTCTGTATTCATGTAAATGTGTTTTAAAAAATAATTTGATGCACTTTTTATCTGATAACTTATCAATAATTGATGCTAGGAATGCTTATTGGAAGTATTATGTGGATGAAAGGACAGTCATTCAAAGCAAGAACATTGTCGCAGAAAGCGAAAAAGTAATATTACATGATTTGATTTAGAAAATATACTTTCTTGCTTAAAAAGGGAATACTGGCCTTTTTCCCAAAATGCCAAACATCTTTCCACCCAGCACAGCTATATATAATTATAGCAACAGCAAAATGCCTTAACCCTAACCCCAACCCTCGCCCAGGCTCATCAAAGCTCCCTGGGGATGATGGTGAAGGGCCGGATGGGGCAGGACGCCTCCAGCTCCAGGGCTGTCAGGAAGCAGTCGGGGGCCTGGCTGGAGCCCCGGGACTGCAGGGCCTCGCCCAGGCCGCTCCACGCCTCATGGGAGGTGCTGTGGGCCTGGACCGCGTCACGCAGGACCTTCTCTCCGAGGTGGACACGCCCGGTTCTCACCAGCAGACGGCCCTGGATGGACAGGCAGATAAAAGAGAAGGGATATATATATATATATATATATATATATATATATATATATATATAGCAGCAGATGCACAGGCTGCAGTGGAGACGCTGCGCACAGGACACAAACCACCATTATTTATTTATTTTGGTGATGATCCGACCTCCATGCTGCTACTCTGGATCAAACTGCATCCATCAAACAATATGATTTATCTCGACCTCCCCAAAATAACCAAAATCTGACACGGTGTGAGATGTCTTTTTTAGCTGTTCTGTCGTCATTTCCTGCTATCTTCTTCATAAAGTCAGTCAAAATGAATGAATGGCCGTTTCTTTGACTATTTATAGGCAAATATGGGCGTTACGTGAAGCCTGCAAAAGCTGCACCGCATTTCAAGTCTATTGTGATTTATAAAGGGAAACCGGCGTAGGAAGTGCTGTACGCACTTTCCTCGCCGGTACGCAATGTTTGGTGAATCGGAAAATGTCGGAACATTTCTGTACCTATTTTTTGGATTTCTACAACGTAAGCAACCTTCTCATGTGAATCCTACACACGGCGTTATAAATGAGGCCCCTGATCACAACGTTCACACTCTGTGGTCACAAAGTACTCCACTAGCCCCCCCCCCCCCCCCCCCCGACTTTCCTGAAGTACTCCCCCGTTGATAGAAAGCAACACGTAATGAATTAAGACCCCACAGTTTGATGATTGATAGGTGTGTGGGCTGTCTTTCATTTTGACACACAGACATTTTTTTATAATTCATACATACTGTATGTTAAATGAATATATCCGCCTTCTTTCATTTATCTTTCCATTCCCACAACAATATACATAAAGAAATGGCATATTTTTGACATATAGTTTGAATGGTGATTAATCATGATTAATTTATGTTTAAGCTGTGATTAATCTGATAACATTTTTTAATCGTTTGACAGCCCTAATATATATATATATATATAGAGTTTAGTATAGTAAGGCTTGTACATTAAATCCAAAGTATTCATGGGAAAGTGAGATTTTTGTCAGTGGTCTAAATGTGTATATTAACTGTTTTTTTTATATGAATATAACCCCACTAAAGGTTTTAATTTTTTCCGCAACCCATAATGGTGACCTTAACATTTTCCCCAATATTACATTTTTTATGGGATAAGATCAAGTAAGCAGATGGTGGCCCTTTACAAAACATCTAAATGTTAGATTATAATGTCTGATGTGCTGTGCACTAGTTTATTAGGACAAAAAACAACAACAAACTGTACTACACTTTACTACACATTCAACTAGGATTGTACAATTGAAGGGAGAAAATCCACACATCGGGAGATTAGGTGCAGTCCTCTGCTTGAAGATGATGTAGTATTTTGGGAGTTGTACACACAGATACCCCCACAGTAATGAAATCTGATGCTGTGTTTAACCTGCTCGGGTTAAATAATAGTTATAACTTAGGGTTTAATGTAATTGTAAAACCATTGGGCCACTGAAAAGATACAATAACAACTCAGGAGGGAGCCAGTCTAGATTTCCTTTTGAGGGCCACCAGCTGCAGAGAGTTAACTAATTAAAGGGACGGCCCCACAGCTGTGAGAACTCAGCAATCAGGTGTCCATTTTAGGTAGCACGTTCCTGGAGCGTCAGACAGACAAAGACTGACAAAGACATTAGAGTCCTGCGGGAGTCAGACTGACAAAGACATTGGAGTCCTGCGGGAGTCACGAGGGAGGCAAATCCTACTTTGATTGAACTAAGTATCGCTGGTGTTTTATTTTCTTTAGTTTTTTAGCCCCTCAGGCTATAATCATGTGTATTTTCTCCATTCCTGTTCATGTGTCTTCTCGCAATTATCACTGGCCTCGTGTATCTCATAATCGATATAACCGGCCTGCTCTCGTCTATCCCACATGCTCCACTAAGATCCAACATCTAGTTTCAGGGGGCCTGTGGAACTGCCAGTCAGCTGTTCCTAAGGCTGACTTCATCTCTGGCTACGCCTCCCTGCAGTCTCTGGATTTCCTTGCTCTCACTGAGACCTGGATTACTCCATCCAACACATCCACCCCAGCAGCTCTCTCCACAGCATATTCCTTCTCCCATACACCCAGACCCACTGGCAGAGGAGGTGGCACTGGTCTCCTGCTCTCTCCCAAATGGAGCTTTTCCCTCTTCAAGCTACCTAACTTCACTCCTTCCACCTTTGAATTCCATGCCATCACAGTAACCAATCATATACAATTAACCATTGTTGTTCTCTACCGTCCACCAAGCCCTTTGGGGGCCCACTTCTTAGAATTAGATAATCTCCTCTCACACATCCCTGAAACTGGCCCTCCCGCTGTACTTCTCGGAGACTTCAACCTCCAGACAGGGAAGATATCTGAACTAACATCTCTTTTAACCGCCTTTGCTTTCTCACTGTCTCCATCCCCACCAACTCATAAAGCTGGCAATGTCCGTGATCTCATATTCTCAAGGAACTGCTCTACTTCTAACCTCTCTGTAAACCCGCTCCACACATCCGATCACTTCTTCATTTCATTCTCTCTACCCCTTTCCAAACATAACAAACTAATCTCTTCACATCCTGCACCTGTCCGCCGTAACCTTCGTTCCCTCTCCCCTTGCCTCATCGGTTCTCTCAGCCCTCCCTTCCTCTGACTCGTTCCAACTCCTGCCTCCAAACTCTGCTGCAGAAACTCTTCTCTCTACTCTCTCATCCTCTCTGGACTCTCTCTGTCCTCTCACATCTCGGCAGGCCCGTCAGTCCCCTCCTGCTCACTGGCTAAATGACGCACTGCGTGCTAATAGAACCGTCCTTCGAGCAGCAGAGCGGAAACGGTGGAAATCCAAACACCATGACGACCTCCTAACCTATCAGGCTCTCCTCTCCTCTTTCTCTGCTTCGATTTCTCAGGCAAAAAGCACTTTCTTTCAAGATAAGATCCAATCTTCCTATTCCAATCCCAAACAACTATTTTCCATCTTCTCCACCCTCTTGGACCCTCCCAAAGCCCCTTCCCCCTCCTCCCTTCTGTCAAGCGACTTTGTTAACCACTTTGAAAAAAAGGTTGATGATATTCGCTCTTCTTTTTCTGACTCACCTTTACTCACCGCTGGGTCACCAGACCCACCTTTCACCCACACACTAACCTCCTTTTCCCCTCTCTCTCCAAGTGAGGTTCTTACCCTCATTACCTCTGCCCGTCCTACCACCTGTCCTCTGGACCCTATCCCTTCAAACCTCCTTCAGACTATCGCTCCTGATATTCTACCGTTTCTCACCTATTTCATCAACACTTCTCTAACTTCTGGTCACTTTCCAAACAGTCTCAAGGAGGCAAGAGTAAACCCTCTCCTAAAGAAACCCACTCTCAACCCGTCTGATGTTATACACTACAGGCCTGTCTTTCTCCTCCCGTTCCTGTCTAAAACACTTGAACGCGCTGTCTTTAAACAACTCTCCTGTTATCTCCATCAGAACAACCTTCTGGATCCGCACCAGTCTGGTTTCAAGGCAGGTCACTCCACAGAAACTGCCCTACTTGCTGTCACTGAGGAACTGCACACGGCTAAAGCAGCCTCCCTCTCCTCTGTCATCATCCTTTTGGACCTGTCTACTGCATTCAACACGGTGAATCATCAGATCCTCCTTCGCACTCTCCAAGAACTTGAAGTTTCAGGCTCTGCACTTTCCCTCATCACCTCATACCTCAAAGACCGCACCTACAGGGTTACTTGGAGAGGGTCGGAGTCCGACCCTTGTCAATTAACTACAGGGGTCCCTCAGGGCTCTGTTCTTGGTCCCCTCCTCTTCTCCTTGTACACAAACTCGCTCGGATCAGTCTTTAGCCCGCATGGTTTTTCATACCACTGCTACACTGACGACACCCAATTAATTCTGTCCTTTCCCCGCTCAGAGACCCAGGTCGTCGCACGCATCTCTGCTTGTCTAGCTGACATCTCTCAGTGGATGTCTGCTCACCACCTCAAGCTCAACCTTGACAATAATAATAATAATAGCTTTGATTTATATAGCGCCTTTCAAGGGACCCAAGGTCGCTTTACAAGTAATAGGGCAAAAACAAACATAACAAAACAAAGGTCAGACAGACAAAACAACAGATCGATTTAGGGGCCGAAAGCCTTGGCAAACAGATGGGACTTGAGGGCCCTTTTTGAAGGCATCAAGTGTGGGGATGTTGCGAATCTCCGCGGGGAGAGCGTTCCAGAGGGTGGGGGCTGCCACACTGAAGGCTCTGTCCCCGAAGGTTCGAAGTTTGGTGCGGGGGATGGTAAGCAGGCCAGAGTCTGAGGACCGCAGGTTCCGGGGTGGGGCATGTGGGTGAAGGATGTGAAATTGGACAGCCTTCTGGGGAAAACCTGGTCTGATTAAGAGAGACGGCATTCATCCTACTTTGGAAGGTGCAAATCTCATTTCGGCAAACATTTCAGGGCTTTGTGGACTTAATCCATGAAAAACTGGAGTTGAGACCAGGAGGCGGAGTCGCAGTCTTACACGCTTCTCTGCGCTCTCTCCTAGGCAGTCATCCATAGGAATCCCGAACCCAATAAAATACCCAATATTAGCAGTGTGTGTCTGCCCAAGGACAATTTAAGGTAAAACCTAATAGAGGTGTCATACATAATAACCTAATAAAAGTAAATGTAACAACTACTATAGTGCAACAAAACAGGAATATTAAATGTGCCTCTTAAACATAAGATCTCTAGCATCTAAAGCAATATTGGTAAATGATTTAATATCAGATTATAATATTGATATATGCTGTCTCACTGAAACTTGGTTGAGACATGAAGAATATGTCAGCATAAATGAGGCCACTCCACCCAGCCATATCAATACTCATATTGCCCGAGGCGTGGGCCGAGGAGGTGGAGTTGCAGCAATCTTTGACTCAAGTTTACTTATCAACACTAAACCAAAATTAAATTATACCTCTTTTGAAAGTCTCGTTTTTAGTCTTACGCATCCGACCTGGAAAACTTTGCAGCCAATCTTATTTGTTACAGTGTACCGTGCACCAGGTCCTTATTCAGAATTATTATCAGAATTCTCTGAGTTTTTATCAACTTTGGTTCTTAAAACAGATAAAGTAATTATCCTAGGTGACTTTAATATTCATGTTGACGATGATAAAAATAGCCTTACTGTTGCATTTAACTCTATATTAGATTCTGTTGGTTTTTGTCAAAGTGTAAATAAACCAACCCACTGCTATAATCACACTCTCGACCTTGTTCTGACTTATGGTATTGAAATTGAGCAACTATTAGTCGAACCGCATAATCCTGCTTTATTCGACCATTTCTTAGTAACTTTTGAAGTACTGTTACTAGACTACAAAGCATTAGTCAAAAGCTCCTGCAGCAGAAACCTATCTGTTAGTGCTATAGCCAAATATAAGGAAGAGATTCCACCAATACTTAACTCGATAGCATGTCTGCATGTCGGGGAGGAAACTTATACAAAATGTCCACCACCCCAAATTGATCATGTTGTTGATAGTGCTACAGATGCGCTGCGAATAAAATTAGACTCTGTTGCTCCTTTGAAAAAGAAGAAAATAAAACAACATAGATTAGCTCCATGGCATAATGCCGAAACCCGCAAAATAAAGCAAAAGTCGAGACAACTTGAAAGGATATGGCGTTCCACTAAACTTGAAGAATCTCGTTTAATTTTGGTTTAATTACTCTCAATGAATATAAGAAAGCACTGCGTAAAGCGAGAGTAGCCTACTACTCTTCATTAATAGATGAGAATAAGAATAATGCAAGATTTCTTTTCAGCACTGTAGCCAGGCTGACAGAGAGCCATAGCTCGATTGAGCCTTCTATTCCCAGAGCACTCAGTAGTAATGATTTTATGTGCTTTTTTAACGATAAAATTGTTACTCTTAGAAACAAAATTAATGACCTCTTGCCTTTGACCAGTATAGTGTTATCAACTCCCGGAAACGTAAGTTCTAATATTACACTAGATAGTAAACTAGAATGCTTTTCAGCCATAAACCTTGAACAATTAAATTCAATGATTCTCTCTTCTAAACCATCAACGTGTATGTTAGACCCAATTCCAACGAAGCTGTTGAAGGAAGTTTTTCCATTAATTAGCACTTGTTTATTAAGGCGAGACACGGCAGGCAAAAACATCGTTTTTCAAGTACTGGTCAATTTTGAGATTTTGTGCTATTTTGATTCCATAACATGTTTTCTTTCAGGCTTTTGGAAGGAAAACGTACAAAATACAGATTTAAGTGTTTATTTTACTATAGTTTGTCTATTTGCGTCTGTAGATTTCTCCTAAATCCACCAAAAGTTAGCATTCTAACGTAACATAAAGCACCGCGACCGCTGTGTGCACCATGTCAACAGAGATATCGTTGGAAAGCTCCGTCTCTCCTGCACAATCTCATCGGATCCAAATATGGTCATTTCCTTTGTATCAGCAACCAATCGTGAAAGCACAAAGGGGTCTTAAACCAAGAAACGAAATCTCATTGGCTGGGGTCAATTTCTGACAACGTGATTCGTTCAGATGCGTCACGTGCTGTGCTAAAACACTTCCTGTTTAGCTTTCCGCTAGAAATTGAAATCGCAAAAGAACGGCGAAAAAAACGTTCACAGAGAAGACGACAACAATTGTCTCTTGCACGAAGCAAGGTTATCCAAAAAACAAATGACCCCGAACATGAAATACCTTCACGGAGTGCGTCGAGGCGCGAGCTATCATCCAGAGAACAGGAGGGTTTAGCTAGCGCCTCACTGCAATCTTTAAAGGTCCTTTTCTCAAAATGAGTTTTGTCTCCTACTCTGAGTTCGAAATTTCAACTTCAGAAGCACGTAGAGACACCAAACCTTCCAGTTATATTCCTATCAATATTATGAAGGCTTTTACAGAAGGGTTTGTTCATATATAATTCATAGCCTGAATTATACAACATTGTATACCTAAAAACATGGCGAAAATGGATATTTTAGGGCTGTTGACAGTATTTTCTGATTTATTGAGTGATAAAAAGAGATATCCAATATCCCTTCTGTAAAAGCCTTAGATACTAATATGACTACAAAATGAAACAAGAATTTGGAACCTGGCTTTATCCAAAGTTCAGATTTCGATTCCTGAAATGTGTTAAAATATGTGCATATTTAATGAGATAATGGCTCATTTGCATATTTAAACATGCTATTTCAGAAAACTTGTAATACAAAAGACAATTGCCTTATTGTAAGACATTAACTGGAGAAATGTCTAGCTGATACCTTTAAGTTAAAAAAATTACCCTATTCACCTGGGGTGTCTCGCCTTAAATATTATGAATATGTCTTTATTATCAGGCTATGTTCCACAATCATTCAAAGTAGCAGTGATAAAACCGCTTCTTAAAAAGCACAACCTCGATCCAGAGGTTTTAGCCAATTATAGACCCATTTCTAATCTTCCGTTCCTCTCAAAAATTCTTGAGAAAGCAGTCGCAAAACAGTTGTGTGATTACTTAAAAAACAATGATTTATTTGAAGATTTTCAGTCTGGCTTTAGAACACATCATAGCACAGAGACAGCTCTGGTTAAAGTCACAAATGACATTCTAATAGCCTCTGACAAGGGACTTGTCTCTATTCTTGTTTTGCTCGATCTCAGTGCTGCATTTGATACTATCGATCATGATATCTTATTGCAAAGACTAGAGCACTTAGTTGGCATACAGGGAACTGCTTTAGGCTGGTTTAGGTCCTATCTATCTGAACGCTCTCAGTTTGTACGTGTCAATGATGAATCTTCCACGCAAACCAAAGTTAGCCATGGAGTGCCACAGGGCTCAGTGCTCGGACCTATTTTGTTCACATTATATATGCTTCCGTTAGGCAATATTGTAAGGAATCATTCTGTACATTTTCATTGTTATGCGGATGATACTCAACTATATTTATCAATCAAGCCTGATGAAATTAATCATCTAAATAAAATTCAAGACTGCCTCAAGGACTTAAAAACGTGGATGACCTTAAACTTTTTGATGTTAAACACGACCAAAACTGAAGTTATTGTACTTGGCCCGAAGAATCTACGAAACAAATTATCTAAAGATATACTAACTATGGATGGCATTAATTTGGCCTCCAGTGAGACTGTACGGAATCTTGGTGTTATATTTGATCAGGATTTATCCTTTAACGCCCACATAAAATCAATTTCAAGGACCGCCTACTTACATCTACGTAACATTGCAAAAATCAGGCATATCTTGCCTCAAAACGATGCAGAGAAACTAGTCCATGCATTTGTTACTTCAAGGCTGGATTATTGTAACTCTTTATTATCAGGGTGTACCAAGAAGTCAGTCAAGTCGCTTCAGCTGATTCAAAATGCTGCAGCCTGTGTACTAACCAGAGTTAGGAAAAGGGACCACATTACTCCTGTTCTGGCTGCATTACACTGGCTCCCTATAGAACACAGGATAGAATTTAAAATTCTTCTTCTCGCCTACAAAGCCCTTAATGGGCAGGCGCCATCTTACCTTAAAGAACTCATTATACCCTACTGTCCTACTAGGGCATTGCGTTCCAAGAATGCAGGGTTGTTGGTTGTTCCTAGAGTCTCTAAAAGTACAATGGGAGCCAGAGCCTTTTCTTATCAAGCTCCACATTTGTGGAATCAGCTTCCAGTTTGTGTTCGGGCGGCAGACACCCTATCCGTTTTTAAGAGTGCGCTTAAGGCGAGACACCCCAGGTGAATAGGGTAATTTTTTTAACTTAAAGGTATCAGCTAGAAATTTCTCCAGTTAATGTCTTACAATAAGGCAATTGTCTTTTGTATTACAAGTTTTCTGAAATAGCATGTTTAAATATGCAAATTAGCCATTATCTCATTAAATATGCACATATTTTAACACATTTCAGGAATCGAAATCTGAACTTTGGATAAAGCCAGGTTCCAAATTCTTGTTTCATTTTGTAGTCATATTAGTATCTAAGGCTTTTACAGAAGGGACATTGGATATCTCTTTTTATCACTCAATAAATCAGAAAATACTATCAACAGCCCTAAAATATCAATTTTCGCCATGTTTTTAGGTATACAATGTTGTATAATTCAGGCTATGAATTATATATGAACAAACCCTTCTGTAAAAGCCTTCATAATATTGATAGGAATATAACTGGAAGGTTTGGTGTCTCTACGTGCTTCTGAAGTTGAAATTTCGAACTCAGAGTAGGAGAAAAAACTCATTTTGAGAAAACGACCTTTAAAGATTGCAGTGAGGCGCTAGCTAAACCCTCCTGTTCTTTGGATGATAGCTAGTGCATCGACGCACTCCGTGAAGGTATTTCATGTTCGGGGTCATTTGTTTTTTGTATAACCTTGCTTCGTGCAAGAGACAATTGTTGTCGTCTTCTCTGTGAACGTTTTTTTCGCCGTTCTTTTGCGATTTTGAGATTTCAATTTCTAGCGGAAAGCTAAACAGGAAGTGTTTTAGCACACCACGTGACGCATCTGAACGAATCACGTTGTCAGAAATTGACACCAGCCAATGAGATTTTGTTTCTTGGTTTAAGACCCCTTTGTGCTTTCACGATTGGTTGCTGATACAAAGGAAATGACCATATTTGGATCCGATGAGATTGTGCAGGAGAGACGGAGCTTTCCAACGATATCTCTGTTGACATGGTGCACACAGCGGTCGCGGTACTTTATGTTACGTTAGAATGCTAACTTTTGGTGAATTTAGGAGAAATCTACAGACGCAAATAGACAAACTATAGTAAAATAAACAATTAAATGTGTATTTTGTACGTTTTCCTTCCAAAAGCCTGAAAGAAAACATGTTATGGAATCAAAATAGCACAAAATCTAAAAATTGACCAGTACTTGAAAAACGATGTTTTTGCCTGCCGTGTCTCGCCTTAAGACCTTCCTTTTTGATAAAGCTTATAGTTAGGGCTGATTAGATTCAGCCCCTAGTTTTGCTGATATAGGCTTAGTTTGTCGGGGGACATCTTACTTCTTCCTTCTCTCTGTCTATACCTGTGTACTCCCATGTTCCGATTAACCCAGCTTCCCCAAATTTCTTTCTTTTTGGTGTCTATATACGCTGGGATCCGGAGTCATGGATGATCCTGCGGTCCTGTGTCCTGCATCGCGAGCCCTGGATCTTGAGTTGTGGCTGTGGTCCTGGATCATAGGTCCTGGATGGATATCCTGGTGGATTCATCTTCCTATTATACACACATGCATTTCCAAACATTTGGACTACCTATTTTGCAAATGTATTATCTTTTCAATTTACACACGGCATCTATTGCACGTCTGTCCGTCCTGGGAGAGGGATCCCTCCTCTGTTGCTCTCCCTGAGGTTTCTCCCATTTTTCCCTTTAAACTGTGGGTTTTCTTCGGAAGTTTTTCCTTGTACGATGTGAGGGTCTAAGGACAGAGGGTGTCGTATTGTCATACTGATATTTTGTACAAACTGTGAAGTCCACTGAGACAAATGTAACATTTGTGATATTGGGCTATATAAATAAACATTGATTGATTGAATGTCCGATAGGTACTGGGGGGCAAGGGCATGGAGGGACTTGTAGGTGAGGAGGAGGAGGACTTTGAAAGATATGCGGGACTTGACCGGCAACCAGTGTAGGTGGATGAGGGTGGGAGTGATGTGCTGCCACGGCTTTGAGTGCTTGAGTACCCTAGCGGCACAGTTTTGGACATACTGGAGCCTGTCCAGGGTTTTGTTGGGAACCCCGGACAGGACACCATTGCAGTAGTCCAAGCGGGTGGTGACAAACGCATGCACTAGGGTTTCGGCAACCAACTCCGAGAGTGACGGTCGGAGTCTGGCAATGTTCCTCAGGTGGAAAAAAGGCCGATTTGGTCACAGATTAGATGTGGGAATGGAAGGAAAGGGTGGAGTCGAGGATGACACCCAGGTTGCGGGCTTCAGGAGATGGGGAGATGGAGCAGCCGTCGACCTCAAGGACGAAGTCACCAACCTTCTGGAGCAGGGCCTTGGGTGCCACAACCATGAGCTCTGTTTTCCTGCTGTTCAGCTTAAGATAAAACTGACAAGACTGAACTGCTTTTCCTTCCGGGAAAAGATTGTCCCACTCTTGATCTGACAATCAACATCGGCACCTCTATTGTTTCCCCGACTCAGACTGCAAGGAATCTGGGTGTGACCCTAGATAACAGTCTTCATAGCGACAGGGTCGCGGCATGACCTGTTGACGCAGCTACCCCTGTAAGGTATATTCTTGGTTAATTCAACTGCTCTGTGTCATTTATTCTACTCTTTATAATTGTTCTGCAGTCATTTTAGTTGGTAGAGATCTGTACATCTCAGATCTGCTCGGTGGAAAGCTGTAATTTAGCTCTCATCTCAGAAGCCCAGTCGAAACCGCGTGAGAATATACACGCCCTGTCCAGCTGATAGCGTGAAGTACACACACGCTGTGAATTAATTATTTGCCAGCTGAAAAGCATTTAAATACGCATTTAAAATCCGAAGAAACTCAGTCTTCATAGCGATCGGGTCGCGGCATGACATGTTGACGCAGCTACCCCTGTAAGGTATATTCTTGGTTAATTCAACTGCTCTGTGTCATTTATTCTACTCTTTATAATTGTTCTGCAGTCATTTTAGTTGGTAGAGATCTGTACATCTCAGATCTGCTTGGTGGAAAGCTGTAATTTAGCTCTCATCTCAGAAGCCCAGTCGAAACCGCGTGAGAATATACACGCCCTGTCCAGCTGATAGCGTGAAGTACACACACGCTGTGAATTAATTATTTGCCAGCTGAAAAGCATTTAAATACGCATTTAAAATCCGAAGAAACTCAGTCTTCATAGCGATCGGGTCGCGGCATGACCTGTTGACGCAGCTACCCCTGTAAGGTATATTCTTGGTTAATTCAACTGCTCTGTGTCATTTATTCTACTCTTTATAATTGTTCTGCAGTCATTTTAGTTGGTAGAGATCTGTACATCTCAGATCTGCTCGGTGGAAAGCTGTAATTTAGCTCTCATCTCAGAAGCCCAGTCGAAACCGCGTGAGAATATACACGCCCTGTCCAGCTGATAGCGTGAAGTACACACACGCTGTGAATTAATTATTTGCCAGCTGAAAAGCATTTAAATACGCATTTAAAATCTGAAGAAACTCAGTCTTCATAGCGATCGGGTCGCGGCATGACCTGTTGACGCAGCTACCCCTGTAAGGTATATTCTTGGTTAATTCAACTGCTCTGTGTCATTTATTCTACTCTTTATAATTGTTCTGCAGTCATTTTAGTTGGTAGAGATCTGTACATCTCAGATCTGCTCGGTGGAAAGCTGTAATTTAGCTCTCATCTCAGAAGCCCAGTCGAAACCGCGTGAGAATATACACGCCCTGTCCAGCTGATAGCGTGAAGTACACACACGCTGTGAATTAATTATTTGCCAGCTGAAAAGCATTTAAATACGCATTTAAAATCTGAAGAAACTCAGTCTTCATAGCGATCGGGTCGCGGCATGACCTGTTGACGCAGCTACCCCTGTAAGGTATATTCTTGGTTAATTCAACTGCTCTGTGTCATTTATTCTACTCTTTATAATTGTTCTGCAGTCATTTTAGTTGGTAGAGATCTGTACATCTCAGATCTGCTCGGTGGAAAGCTGTAATTTAGCTCTCATCTCAGAAGCCCAGTCGAAACCGCGTGAGAATATACACGCCCTGTCCAGCTGATAGCGTGAAGTACACACACGCTGTGAATTAATTATTTGCCAGCTGAAAAGCATTTAAATACGCATTTAAAATCTGAAGAAACTCAGTCTTCATAGCGATCGGGTCGCGGCATGACCTGTTGACGCAGCTACCCCTGTAAGGTATATTCTTGGTTAATTCAACTGCTCTGTGTCATTTATTCTACTCTTTATAATTGTTCTGCAGTCATTTTAGTTGGTAGAGATCTGTACATCTCAGATCTGCTCGGTGGAAAGCTGTAATTTAGCTCTCATCTCAGAAGCCCAGTCGAAACCGCGTGAGAATATACACGCCCTGTCCAGCTGTCGCCCATCAGCTGTAGAGAGTTAACTAATTAGAGGGGCGTGGCCCCACTGCTGTGAGAACTCATCAATCAGGCTCCTTTTTAGTTAGCTCTTTCCTGGAGCGTCAGCTTCAGGGTCAGACAGCCGAAGACTGACAAAGACATTGGAGTCCTACAGGAGTCACGAGGGTGGCAAAGAGGAGGCAAATCCTACTTTGATTGAGCTAAGTATCGCTGGTATTTTATTTCATTTTGTTTAGCCCCTCATGCTATAATCAAGTGTTTTTTCTCCATTCCCGTTCATGTGTCCTCTCGCCACTATCACTGGCCCCGTGTATCTCGTAATCGAAATATTCGGCCTGCTCTCGTCTATCCCACATGCTCCTCTGACATCCAACATCTAGTTTCAGGCGGCCTGTGGAACTGCCAGTCAGCTGTCCCCAAAGCTGACTTCATCTCTGGCTACGCTTCCCTGCAGTCCCTGGATTTCCTTGCTCTCACGGAGACCTGGATTACTCCATCCAACACATCCACCCCAGCAGCTCTCTCCACAGCATATTCCTTCTCCCATACACCCAGACCCACTGGCAGAGGAGGTGGCACTGGTCTCCTGCTCTCTCCCAAATGGAGCTTTTCCCTCTTCAAGCTACCTAACTTCACTCCTTCCACCTTTGAATTCCATGCCGTCACAGTAACCCATCCTATACAATTAACCATTGTTGTTCTCTACCGTCCACCAGGCGCCTTGGGGGACTTCTTGGAGGAATTAGATCATCTCCTCTCACACATCCCTGAAACTGGCCCTCCGGCTGTACTTCTCGGAGATTTCAAACTCCAGACAGGGAAGATAGACGAACTAACATCTCTGTTAACCGCCTTCGCTTTCTCATTGTCTCCATCCCCACCAACTCATAAAGCTGGCAATGTCCTTGATCTCATATTCTCAAGGAACTGCACTACTTCTAACCTCTCTGTTAACCCGCTCCACACATCCGATCACTTCTTCCTTTCATTCTCTCTACCCCTTTCCAAACATAACAAACTAATCTCTTCTCAGCCTGCACCTGTCTGCCGTAACCTTCGTTCCCTCTCCCCCTCTACCTTTGCCTCATCGGTGCTCTCAGCCCTCCCTTCCTCTGATTCGTTTGAACTCCTGCCTCCAAACTCTGCTGCAGAAACTCTCATCTCTACTCTCTCATCTTCTCTGGACTCTCTCTGTCCTCTCACATCTCGGCAGGCTCGTCAGTCCCCCCCTGCTCCCTGGCTAAATGACGCACTGCGTGCTAATAGAACCGTCCTTCGGGCAGCAGAGCGGAAATGGTGGAAACCCAGACACCGTGACGACCTCCTAACCTATCAGGCTCTCCTCTCCTCTTTCTCTGCCTCGATCTCTCAGGCAAAGAGCACTTTCTTTCAAGATAAGATCCAATCTTCCTATTCCAATCCCAAAAAACTATTTTCCATCTTCTCCACCCTCTTGGACCCTCCCAAAGCCCCTCCCTCCTCCTCACTTCTGTCAAGCGACTTTGTTAACCACTTCGAAAAAAAGGTTGATGATATTCGCTCTTCTTTTTCTGACTCACCTTTACTGACCGCTGGGTCACCAGACCCTCCTTTCAACCACTCACTAACCTCCTTTTCCCCTCTCTCTCCAAGTGAGGTTCTTACCCTCATTACCTCTGCCCGCCCTACCACCTGTCCTCTGGACCCCATCCCTTCAAACCTCCTTCAGACTATCGCTCCTGATATTCTACCGTTTCTCACCCATTTCATCAACACCTCTCTAACTTCTGGTCACTTTCCAAACAGTCTCAAGGAGGCAAGAGTAAACCCTCTCCTTAAAAAACCCACTCTCAACTCGTCCGATGTTATAAACTACAGGCCTGTGTCTCTCCTCCCGTTCCTGTCTAAAACACTTGAACGCGCTGTCTTTAAACAACTCTCCTGTTATCTCCATCAGAACAACCTTCTGGATCCGCACCAGTCTGGTTTTAAGGCAGGTCACTCCACAGAAACGGCCCTCCTTGCTGTCACTGAGGAACTGCACACTGCTAAAGCTGCATCCCTCTCCTCTGTCATCATCATGTTGGACCTGTCAGCTGCATTCGACACGGTGAACCATCAGATCCTCCTTCGCACTCTCCAAGAACTTGGAGTTTCAGGCTCTGCACTCTCCCTCCTCGCCTCATACCTCAAAGACCGTACCTACAGGGTAACTTGGAGAGGGTCTGAGTCTGACCCTTGTCAATTAACTACAGGGGTCCCTCAGGGCTCTGTTCTTGGTCCCCTCCTTTTCTCTCTGTACAGAAACTCGCTCGGATCGGTCATTAGCCCGCATGGTTTTTCTTACCACTGCTATGCTGACGACACCCAATTAATTCTGTCCTTTCCCCGCTCAGAGACCCAGGTCGTCGCACGCATCTCTGCTTGTCTAGCTGACATCTCTCAGTGGATGTCTGCTCATCACCTCAAGCTCAACCTTGACAAGACTGAACTGCTTTTCCTTCCGGGAAAAGATTGTCCCACTCTTGACCTGACGATCAACATCGGCACCTCTGTTGTTTCCCCGACTCAGACGGCAAGGAATCTGGGTGTGACCCTAGATAACAACCTCTCCTTCACTGCAAACATCGCTGCTACAACTCGTTGCTGCAGATATACGCTGTACAACATCAGGAAGATTCGTCCCCAGCTGACCCAGAAAGCCACCCAGGTTCTGGTCCAGGCTCTCGTCACCTCACGCCTAGACTATTGCAACTCCCTCCTGGCTGGTCTGCCCGCATGTGCCATCAGACCTCTGCAGCTCATCCAGAATGCAGCGGCTCGTCTGGTCTTCAACCTTCCAAAATTTTCCCACACCACTCCGCTCCTTCGCTCCCTTCACTGGCTCCCGGTAACTGCTAGAATCCACTTCAAGACACTAGTACTTGCATAACAGGCTGCGAATGGATCTGGCCCTTCCTACATCCAGGACATGGTTAAACTGTACACCCCAGCACGTGCACTCCGCTCTGCATCAGCCAAACGACTCGCTGCACCCTCGCTGCGAGGTGGACCCAAGTTCCCATCAGCAAAAACACGTGGGTTTGCTATCCTGGCTCCAAGATGGTGGAATGAGCTCCCCATTGACATCAGGACGGCAGAAAGCCTGCACATCTTCCGGCGCAGACTGAAAACTCATCTCTTTCGACTCCACTTCGAGCGATAGAATTACTAACAAAGCACTTATATACTAACATAGGACTGGCTTATCTATAGCCAGCTGACAAAGCACTTATATACTAACATAGGACTGGCTTATCTATAGCCAGCTGAGTAGCACTTGAAATGTTTGGCTCTATGATACCTGCTGTACTTATATGATTCTGTTTTTCTTCTGGGCTGTGTCTTCCTGGTCGTATGTACTTATTGTAAGTCGCTTTGGACAAAAGCGTCAGCTAAATGCAATGTAATGTAATGTAAGATAACAACCTGTCCTTCACTGCAAACATAGCTGCTACAACCCGCTGCTGCAGATACACGCTTTACAACATCAGGAGGATACATCCCCAGCTGACCCAGAAAGCGACGCAGGTTCTGGTCCAGGCTCTCGTCATCTCACGCCTAGACTACTGCAACTCCCTCCTTGCTGGTCTACCTGCATGTGCCATCCGACCTCTGCAGCTCATCCAGAATGCAGCTGCTCGTCTGGTCTTCAACCGCGATACGCAGGGTTGGCAGCATGTCCTTTACCCCTGCTCCTCAACGACGCCCACCAAAATCACTGCTATGACGCGCACCATCTCCCCCGTCTTCATCACCATGCCTACGTCAACCACCTCCCCCCCTGGCAGCATGTCCTCTACCCCAGCACCATCTCCCCCGTCTCCATCACCGTGCCTACGTCAACCACCTCCCCTCCCTTCAAGAAAGCATCTGCAGTCTCCGAAGCCTGATAAGGATGTGTGTGTACAAAACGCAACAAACTCTTACTGATATCTGCGGGGTCCAGGCTCAAGGGCATATGGCACTCTCAACTCTTTCCAGGAAATGCCAGGGCCCTGCCTGCCAGTAGCTTTGCCGATATCTGTGTTGATAGGTAATAGATTAAGAGCGGTGAATCATCTTAGATACAGGAAGCGCTCAAACGTTTGTGTGTTTATCTAATTTAGCAGTGATTCCATGTCAGCCACAGCTTGTTACAAAAAACCTGACTGATAGTGTGTTTAACGAACTTAAACTAGCTTTATTAAATGTCAGGTCTTTGGCAGGAAAAACATTTTTAATCAATGATTTTATCACTGAGCAAAATCTTGATTTTATGTTTTTAACGGAAACTTGGATTGAACAAAATAACAGTGCAGCTGTTCTTATCGAATCAACCCCTCCCAACTTTAGTTTTATGAGTCAGGAAAGAATGCATAAGAGAGGAGGTGATTCAATGATTCCATTCAATGCAGGAAGACATCTTATGGGAACTTTGCTTCTTTTGAATATGTGGCCCTTCAGCTGAAATGCTCCTCTCGAGCTCTGTTCCTAAATATCTATAGACCACCCAAATACTGTGCAAGCTTTTTTGATTACTTTACTGAACTGCTGTCTATAGTGTGTATTGACTTTGATCGCCTAGTCATTGTTGGTGATTTTAATATCCATGTTGACAACCCCCAGGACAAAGGAGCAAAAGAACTGTTTTGTGTTCTTGATAACTATGGACAGACTCAGCATGTGACGGAGCCCACGCACAATAAGGGACACACTCTGGACTTAATTATCTCAAAGGGTCTGAATATCTCTAAGGTTGTGGTGACTGATGTTGCACTCCCTGATCATTCCTGTGTGTTCTTTGAGAGCTCTATTTCTGTTCACAAAAATGTTCAAAAAGAGGTAACCACAAAGCGATATTTAACTGAAAATACTAGGGAAATGTTTACTCAGAATTTTTCTTCCACACTTGCCCCTGCTAACATCTCAGTAAATGAGCTAGTAGATCATTTTAATTCAAAAATTAAAAATATTATAGATGCCATTGCTTCAACTAAGGTAAAGGAAATGACTGGGAAGAAAATATCTCCATGGAGAAAGGCCATGACCGTGAGAGCAGAAAAAAGAGAGTGTTGAAAAGCTGAACGTAGGTGGCGAAAAACAAATCTCCAGGTTCACTTTGAAATCTATAAAGAGAGACTTGGCCTTTATAATTTGGAAATGAAAAACGCACGACAGTCTTTCTTCTCCGACATCATTACCAAAAACAAAAACAATGCACGTGCCTTGTTTGCTACCATCGACAGACTAACTAACCCCCCAGTGTTCAGTAGCCTCTGAATTTCTATCCACCAGGGCATGATTTTGCCTCCTTTTTCACTGACAAAATTCAGAAAATCAGACAAGCAGTCAGTGCCTCTGCATCAGGTACAGTAAATGTGTTGTCCCTATGTCCACCTAATATCAATTCAAACACCATGACACAATTCCATCAGATTAATGATAAAAACCTAGAGGACATTATTCAACTTCTGAAATCCTCCTCCTGCTGCCTTGATATTATTCCAACAAGATTTTTCAAAGATGTTTTTCGTTGCATGGCCTCAGATCTACTTCATATAGTAAACAAATCTCTTCACTCAGGTATTTTTCCACAGGCCCTGAAAACTGCAGTCATTAAACCGCTCTTAAAAAAGAATAATCTAGATGCTTCAGTAATGAACAATTACAGGCCCATATCAAACCTGCCATTTCTAGGTAAAATCATTGAAAAAGTTGTTTTTCAACAGTTGAGTAATTTCTTGCATTTAAATAGTTGTTTCGATGTGTTCCAGTCAGGCTTTCGTCCAAACCACAGCACTGAGACTGCTCTTGTAAAGGTCTTCAATGACATCCACTTAAACACAGACAGTGGCAGAACTTCAGTGTTAGTATTATTAGATCTCAGTGCTGCATTTGACACTGTTGACCACAACATATTACTCGACCGACTAGAAAACTGGGTGGGGCTTTCGAAAACAGTTCTAAATTGGTTTGAATCCTACTTAAAGGACAGAAACCACTTTGTTTCTATAGGTAAATACACATCTGAGTTGACAAATATGACATGTGGGGTACCTCAAGGCTCCATCTTGGGGCCTCTTCTCTTTAACATCTACATGCTACCACTGGCTCAGATAATGAAAAACAACAACATAAGTTACGATAGCTATGCGGATGACACACAAATTTACGTAACAATTTCACCAGGAGACTATGCTCCAATTCAAACACTGAGTAAGTGCATTGAACAAATCAATGACTGGATGTGTCAGAACTTTCTCCAATTAAACAAAGATAAAACTGAGGTAATGGTTTTTGGAGCCAAGGCAGAACGTATAAAAGTTAGCGCTGAGCTTCAGTCTGCAATGTTCAAAACAACAGATAAAGCCAGAAATCTAGGTGTAGTCATAGACTCTGACCTGAGTTTCAACAGTCACATTAAAACAGTTACTAAATCAGCCTACTATCACCTAAAGAATATATCTAGGATTAAAAGACTAATGTCACAGCAGGATTTGGAAAAACTTGTCCATGCTTTTATCTTCAGTAGACTGGACTACTGCAATGGTGTCTTCACAGGTCTCATTAAAAAATCTATTAGAAAGCTGCAGCTAATTCAGACCGCTGCTGCTCGAGTCCTCACTAACACTAAGAAAGTGGATCACATCACTCCTGTTCTGAAGTCTTTACAATGGCTTCCTGTGTGTCAAAGAATATATTTCAAAATACTGCTGCTGGTTTATAAAGCTTTGAATGGTTTAGGCCCAAAATACATTTCTGACCTCCTGCTAAATTATGAACCATCCAGATCTCTCAGGTCTTCAGGGACTGGTCAGCTTTCTGTCCCCAGAGTCAGAACTAAACATGGAAAAGCAGCATTCAGTTATTATGCTCCAACTATCTGGAACAAACTCCCAGAAACCTGCAGGTCCGCTGCAACTCTGACTACTTTTAAATCTAGACTAAAGACTTTTCTTTTTTCCGCTGCTTTTAATTGAACTATTCACATCTTAAACTGCACTGTAACTTTTATCCATGTATTTATTTATTTTTTTTCTTTTAATGTTTATTTTATTATATTTTCTTTTTAATGACTGATTTTAAATGCCATTGTCTTAATGTCTTTCGTTTTTTGTAAAGCACTTTGAATTGCCTTGTGTTGAAAGGTGCTATATAAATAAACTTGACTTGCCTAATAAAGGACTGGCTTATCTAAAGCCAGTTGAGTAGCACTTGAAATGTTTTTGTTCTATGAAACCTGATGTACTTATATGATTCTGTTTTCTTCAAGTTTGTATTTTGTTGGTCGAATGCACTTATTGCTTTGGATAAAAGCGTCAGCTAAATGCAATGTAATGTAATGTTAAAAGAGAGACTGATGGTCAAAAAAACCATTTAGGTACAATCAAGTGAACTTTACATCACTGCTGATTTGCCAAAATAAACCCTCTCATTTTTAGAGATCTAAAAAAAATATCCCATTGATTTCAATGGGATTTTACCTGGATAAATAAAGGTTTTGAATTGAATTGAATTTAGGTTGGTATAACATGTCTTCCTCAGAATGGTGAGGAACACCCCCATCAATATTACACATTTACATCTGCATATTAATATAACATATAAATTGCCTAAAGCCTGTTATAGAACACAAATATTTGCCCTGATGTAAGTTATGAACTATCGTATCATTAAGTTGAAATTGCTCACCTAAAAATAATAAAGTGGCCGTATTATGCTCATTGTCAGGTTCATATTTAGATTTTGTGTCTGTACTCAGACAAGTTAACATGCTTTAATGTTCATTTTAATGTATTTTAAAATTGTATACATTTATTTTAAAATGTCACATTTTAAAATAAACTGAAATCATTAGTTCAATTGGAAAGCAAACACATACAATGATGTACAAATTGTTGTTGGGTTTAAATGACTACACAGTTTGTGCTAAATTGCATAAAACATTCCAAGACATTGGTATGTTCCTTTTCAGAACATTTGATTCCAAAGTCTTCATTTGCACTGGCGTGTTGGGCATACACTGCCCAGGGCTATGCCAGGAAGAGTGCTGGGTTTGCATGCAATCTCCACACTCACTGGTGTATACTGTATGATCGTATATACAGTGGGGCAAAAAGTATTTAGTCAGCCACCAATTGTGCAAGTTCTCCCACTTAAAAAGATGAGAGAGGCCTGTAATTTTCATCCGAGGTACACTTCAACTATGAGAGACAGAATGGGGGGAAAGAATCCAGGAAATCACATTGTAGGATTTTTAATGAATTAATTGGTAAATTCCTCGGTAAAATAAGTATTTAGTCACCTACAAACAAACAAGATTTCTGGCTCTCACAGACCTGTAACTTCTTCTTTAAGAGCCTCCTCTGTCCTCCACTTGTTAACTGTATTAATAGCACCTGTTTGAACTCGTTATCAGTATAAAAGACACCTGTCCACAACCTCAAACAGTCACACTCCAAACTCCACTATGGCCAAGACCAAAGAGCTGTCAAAGGACACCAGAAACAAAATTGTAGACCTGCACCAGGCTGGGAAGACTGAATCTGCAATAGGTAAGCAGCTTGGTGTGAAGAAATTAACTGTGGGAGCAATTATTAGAAAATGGAAGACATACAAGACCACTGATAATCTCCCTCGATCTGGGGCTCAACGCAAGATCTCACCCCGTGGGGTCAAAATTATCACAAGAACGGTGAACAAAAATCCCAGAACCACACGGGGGGACCTAGTCAATGACCTGCAGAGAGCTGGGACCAAAGTAACAAAGGCTACCATCAGTAACACACTACTCCGCCAGGGACTCAAATCCTGCAGTGCCAGACGTGTCACCCTGCTTAAGCCAGTACATGTCCAGGCCAGAGTTTCCGCTAGGATTTTTTCTCGCCGGTCAAATGTCCGAACAGAATTTATTTTAACGGACACATTTGAAACTTACCGGTCATGTTTCAATAATAATAATAATAATAATAAGAAGAATTGTGTAGCAGAGTTTCCGTTAGCAGGTAATTACCGGACTATGAGCGGATATGCTGATGTTTAAAACTCAGTTCATGGGAGTCGTTTTTATATTGCTTCAGTTTATAATCGTAACAGATCGAAAAATTCAGATTCATTTTTCAATAAATGATTCCACAAACAACATAATTACTACATTCAAAGAAACAACTTGTAGTAGATGAAGTACATTATTCAAAAGTTTACATTAACTTTGAATAATAACACGGGAGAAACGGATCCTCTCTTTTCCTCTCTCCCTCTCTCTCCTGACAGCCCGTCAGTTTCTCATGCATCGCGCTAAACAGTGGGCGGGGCTTCAGGTCAGACTCAGCAGCTGATCTGATCTCTCTCTCGCGTCCGGTTACACTTCACTCGCGTTTATGTCCATATCAATCAGACCCAGCTCTCCTGATCGGCCTTTATAGAGAGCACCGATCAAGCTATTAAGAGTGAATATCGGCCGATAATGATCAGCGGCCAATCGATCGGAGCATCGGACATTTTGACCGGCAGATTTTGAATTTACCGGTTTTTATTCAATTTGACCAGCTAAAAACCGGTAATTACCGGCTAACGGAAACCCTGGTCCAGGCCCGTCTGAAGTTTGCTAGAGAGCATTCAGATGATCCAGAAGAGGATTAGGAGAATGTCATATGGTCAGATGAAACCAAAATAGAACTTTTTGGTAAAAACTCAAGTAGACGTGTTTGGAGGAGAAAGAATGCTAAGTTGCATCCAAAGAACACCATACCTACTGTGAAACATGGGGGTGGAAACATCATGCTTTGGGGCTGTTTTTCTGCAAAGGGACCAGGACGACTGATCCGTGTAAAGGAAAGAATGAATGGGGCCATGTATCGTGAGATTTTGAGTGACAACCTCCTTCCATCAGCAAGGGCATTGAAGATGAAACGTGGCTGGGTCTTTCAGCATGACAATGATCCCAAACACACCGCCCATGGAATGAAGGAGTGGCTTCGTAAGAAGCATTTCAAGGTCCTGGAGTGGCCTAGCCAGTCTCCAGATCTCAACCCAATAGAAAATCATTGGAGGGAGTTGAAAGTCCGTGTTGCCCAGCGACTGCATGGAGGAATGGGCCAAAATACCAGCAACAGTGTGTGAAAACCTTGTGAAGACTTACAGAAAACGTTTGACCTCTGTCATTGCCAACAAAGGGTATATAACAAAGTATTGAGATGAACTTTTGTTATTGACCAAATACTTATTTTCCACCATAATTTGCAAATAAATTCTTTAAAAATCAGACAATGTGATTTTCTGGATTTCTTTTTTCTCATTCTGTCTCTCATAGTTGAGGTATACCTAGGATAAAAATTACAGGCCTCTCTCATCTTTTTAAGTGGGATAACTTGCACAATTGGTGGCTGACTAAATACTTTTTTGCCCCACTCTACATATATGTATGTGTGCGGAGAAAAAGCTGAGGTAGGAAGAAACGAGAAGCATATAACTGGCATTTCATGGATATTTGAGTTGAATAATAAACCCGATGTATAGGACAAATAAGAGTCCGCTGTCTTGGCGTGTCTAGAAGAAGTATATGTGAGACAGAGAACGATATCATGGATGATATTTGTTGTCACTATGTTAAAGGTCATGCAGAACTTAGTGTGAATGTGCAAGTGTGCTCTGTGTCTGGAGCTCTGCTCAGTTGGGGGTTCGATGTGTTTAAGAGCCCGACAGAAACTGTCACGCAACTGACCAACAGCATGAAGTCAAATCTGCCTCACACACTAACACACACACAAATATGCAAGTGATAGTGTCACATGCACACTCAAGGTGAGAACAGGCAGACTCTCTTGCACAATATCATCCCCTCACTTACTTTGCACACACACACACACACACGCGCATACACACACACACACACACACATACACACTTTGCTGGCCTGAGGTCAGGCAGACGAGTCTTGTTATGCAGTCTCTGCTCACAACTCCAGATTAATTGGGCTGAATTTCACATAGCTGTCTAGGGGCTCTGATGCAACTTTTAATAAAAGCACACACACTCTTTTTCTCCTTTCCTCTGTTCTCCTTTTCCTCACTGCTGCTGAGAGGAAAACACAGAGGAAGATCGAAACTCTTGGGTATGGAGGAAACCTGTCACAGGATGTGCAAACAGGGTTATGAGAGTGTGTGTGTGTGTGTGTGTGTGTGTGTGTGTGTGTGTGTGTGTGTGCTTCTATATGAGTGTGTGTACGCGTGCACAAGAGAGTGTGGGTGTAGGCTCGAAGGTGCATGATCTATTTTTCGCCGCTGGTTTGGCCACTAGCTTCCACATCTTACTGTCTCAGCTCTATGGCAAGCCATTTGAGTAATTATTCCATATCCTTGATATTAGACGGCAGCCGCCTACACTAGTTGGCTCTTTTATTTCATTTGTTAGATATATGGTCACAATAGTTTGGCACTCTGCTTTACTAGTTAAATACAAAATTATACTAGTCACCCTTTTTCAGCAACGAGTGGCACTTTTGTCCGACTAGTTACCACATAAGCTTTACTAGTGACGGCAGGAGCAGCACTTGTAGCACCAAAGTACCAACTTGTAAGCTTTTTGATGAACTAGTGGCCCTCTGACCGTACTAGTGACACTAAAAGTCTTACAAGTTAACTAGTGCGCTTCTATGGCAAGCCATTTGAGTATTTATTCAATTTCCTTGATATCAGACGGCAGCTGCCTACACTAGTTGGCTATTTGATTTCACTTGTTAGATATATGGTCAAACTAGTTTGGCACTCTGCTTTACTAGTTAAATAAAAATATTGCACTAGTATGGCAAGCCATTTGAGTATTTATTCAATTTCCTTGATATCAGACGGCAGTGGCCTACACCAGTTGGCTCTTTGATTTCACTTGTTAGATATATGGTCAAACTAGTTAGGCACTCTGCTTTACTAGTTAAATAAAACATTTCACTAGTCGCTCTTTTTCAGCAACTAGTGGCACTAGTTACCACGTATGCCTTACTAGTGACGCCAGGAGCAGCACTAGTAATGCTAAAGTCCCAACGTGTAAGCCTTTTGATGAACTAGTGGCCCTCTGACCATACTAGTGACCCTAAAAGTCTTACAAGTTAACTAGTACGCTGCACAAGCTCTGACATGTTAACTAGTAGTTACACAAAATAAGTACAACTAGTTAACTAGTGGCATACATTTGTCTGCACTAGTTAACTAGTAGCACCCAGAATCACTCACTAGTTAACTAGTAAGGCCAAAAGGTTCACTAGTTAACGCCTCTTTTGACCTTACTAGTTAACTAGTGGGGCTCAAAATGTCTACACGTTAACTAGTGAACGATACCCATCCCTAGTCACTAGTTCATAAAAAACGTACAAGTTGGGACTTTGGTGCCACTAGTGCTGCTCCTTGCGTCTCTAGTAAGGCTTATGTGGTAACTAGTCAGACACTAGTTGCTGAAAAATAGTGGCTAGTATAATGTTTTATTTAACTAGTAAAGCAGAGTGCCAAACTAGTGCGACCATTTATCTAAGAAGTGAAATCAAAGAGCCAGTGTAGGCAGCTAGTGTTGCATGGTGTACCAATACTTGAAAGGTGCCGCGATACCCTGCCATTAAAAACATTACGCTTCCTCCGTTTCACTAATATCAGTACTTTAAGAATGACGGGGAAAAGTACTCCGGTGAGAAAGCGCTGTTTTAGCCGTGCCTGCTGTACCTCCCCTCTCAAGCACGCTCTAAGTGCCTCCCCTCTCTCGTGCACGCGCTAGCTGCCAGAGCATGTGAGTGCAACTGCTGCTGCGCCTCGGCTTGTTGACAACAAAGACGCCAGAAGCGAAATTTGGAAGTATTTTAGCTATATCTCTGACAGTGAGGGCAAGCCTACGGACACCACGAGGCCTGTCTGTAAGAAATATATTAATTTGATTTAATACGAATTCTTGTCATTTATTTTATTTATTGTTCTCATTGTTTAAAAGTTTGTGTTATGGTTCTGGTTCTGGTGTGAAATAAAGCACAATAATTACATTTAAGACTGTTTCCCTTTTTTTAAGAAAAGTATTGAAAAATAATCGGAATCGCAATTCTTGACTTGGTATCGGTATCGAAACCAAAATGTTGGTATTGTGACAACACTATAGGCAACTGCCGTCTGATATCAAGGATATGGAATAAATACTCAAATGGCTTGCCATACCGCTCTTGTCTCCAGACTCACAGGGGTTATATTGTTCCAACGTTTCTAGCATTAACAAGTTAGCTTATGTGATAACAGTAGTACACACACACACACACACACACACGCACACACACACACTCACACTCACACTCACACTCACACTCACACACACACACCTCTGTGCCACATGTCAGTTACACTGGTTACCATGGAAAAGCTGAGCCTTCTAGGCGAGCAGCTCAATCAAATAAACACTACTGTATATACTGTGGTTGTGGTATGATATTAACAGACCAAACAAGACAAGCTGACAGGAAAACCAAAATACCACGATAGAGACACATTTGCCAAAACAAAACAACAAAAAGCTGGTTACATCATTTGGTTAACCTAGCTTAGCAGGTCGTAACAGTCTGGCCCTTATTGCAATGGTCTCTTTTGATCTTTACATGAACAGAGATATAAATTAAGACATTTTGATTAAGGTGTGTTAAAGCTAACACACCTTAATCACCTTAATATGAGCAGATAGGAAAGGAGGTAAGTGAACAAATGTGTGCCCAAGAACATTTAGTTTGCTTTCGAGTGTGTTCTGGCATTACACTGATAAAACTGGTATCTATTGGTTTTGCTTTAATTACTCCAAGCCATCTGTCTCCAGCTCTACCTCAGCTGATCCCATGGTGCTTGGCAGCGCAGGTTCGTTTTTTGTCGAGCCATTAACGCACAACTGAACTGAGCAGAGCCAAACCCAACGAGTGGGAAGTGGAGTTTTATCTTTCTTTCAAGCTAAATGGATTCAAACTTTTGAAACACCTCAACAATACACACAATGTTATTAATTTAGATAGATGAGAACGAGGAAGGCTTCCTGACCCTCACAAACACACCCAACAGAGATTAGATTATGAAATGGATTAGCATTGGGGAAAATTAGTTTTTGTTCTTCAGTGTCATTTGATATTTTCCATATTTCATACTGTGAAAGATGAAAAAGGGTGGGCTATTTGTAATATCCTAACGTACTAACTACAGCAAAGTAGCTACCACAGAGATATAGTCATGGGTCAAATATTTATTGGATAACTTCTTTATTACCAAAACGTTTTAATGCCTCAAGCGAGAAATAATTTTTTTCAATACATGATGGTTTGCATATAAATACAGGATGCAAACCAGCTAATGTATAAAGCCACACACTGATTAAAACCATAAATTGATGATTAGATTTGGCTCGAAACTGATCAAACCAGATATTGACCTGACTGCTGGTTAGCTAGATACATCCATGATACATACATGTATGCATCATACATGAGATAAACACAAATGGAATTAGTGACAAAATGGTCACATCGATAAGATCCGAGAAATGAATGTCTTGAAGACAGTGTAGAGACCGCTGAACTCTAAATTTAGAGTAGCAATCTGCTGTTAACTACAGAGCTGAAGAGCTGTTAATGACCAGAAAAACAGAAGAATACAAATCAAGTTTTAAATAGTTTTGGTTTAGATACAAGGTTAGAAATGGTTATGTAGTTTTAGTTTTAGTGTGTGCATGGCATGGATCATGTCCATTAGATCCATAGTCATGTCATATGGCAACCAGAGGGCATGTTTATGTAATCCGGGAGCCGTCTGTTGAATCCCTGGAGGCTAACATCTACTACACACATTCACACAGTGTAACCCAGTGGCCTAATGCCCTGCCATTGAACCAGGAATAAAGTCTTTACCTGAACCTTTAATCCCATCAATGTCTGAGTTGGCAGGGTGTTTTGAGCTAAGGCTTCTAACAATGGTCATGTTGGCTTGAACTTTCCATACTTGTTTTAGGCCTTAGTTAGAAAATACAAACCAGAAATGTGACTGCGTTATACTGCACATCATCTCCTGCTACTGCATTCTCTACCCCAGAGTCCTGCATCGGGTCGAGTACCTGCGGGTACCTGATGGGTGACCCGCAAAAAAAGTGATTCGCAGGTGGTATTTTTTCAAACCCTTTTTTCCGGGTTCGGTTCTGGGTAAAACAAAGAAGATGCGGGTCGGGTCGCGGGTGTTGCATAATAAATATATTAAAATAATAATAATTTAGTTTAATGTTTAAATCCTCAGACCTCTCCCCCGCGGGACCGCGCATAATCATAACCTCTGCAGCGCATCAATCTGCTGCTGAGCGCGCCACATTCGAAATGGCTGAGGTGAAGCTCTCGAGCAGAGAATACAGCATTTTCAATAACACTTCCTCAAGAGCGAAATCCAACGTCTGGGAGGCTTTTGGTGTCATCCTAGATGGAGAAAATAACCAACATCCCACGCTTTTTGAGACAAATATGCAACTGCGTGTGTTAATAATTGCACGTTTTCACTGCTCATATATGTTCGGGTCGGGTTGCGGATCTTGTGCCGACGGGTCGGGTCGGGTTGCGGAACTGATTGGCAATATGTGCGGGTAGCGGGGCGGGTTCGGTGTGTTAATAATTGCACGTTTTCACTGCTCATATATGTTCGGGTCGGGTTGCGGATCTTGTGCCGACGGGTCGGGTCGGGTTGCGGAACTGATTGGCAATATGTGCGGGTAGCGGGGCGGGTTCGGTATTGCACGTCGCGGGTGCGGGGCGGGAGCGGGTCTTGAAAATCAGACCCGTGCAGGACTCTGCTCTACCCAGGCAACACCCTTAGTCTAAACCAAATTGTAAATAGTTTGTTATGCTTTTTGGGGTTTCCCCTTTCCTGTAGTGTGTTATAGATTTTTGTGCATGTAAATGGTCTGCAAAGGCTATAGTCCCAAAGTTCCCTCCAGAGGGAGTTTCTTTCCCACACACTCCCCCCCCCCTCCCTGAAACGCCTCGATTGGACTCATGTTTTCTTCTGTAACATAATGACATCATTGTGTTACACCCGCTCCACTATTGGCTAGCTCTCCAACACATTGTGCGCGATAGGCTATGGGGCGGGACAACTCTAAGTGCTTGACCAATCACAACAGTCGGCCAGTTAACTAAGGCAAAGGGTGAAAAGAGGTGCTGCAGCACAGGCAGTATGGGGAAAATAAAGACCTTTTTCAACATTAAAGCATTGAATCATGTCACAGCAGAGGCACAAAATACATTTATGAAGGTAATAATTAGCATAATAAGGCCCCGTTAAGAAAGGGCATGTCTAACATGGACAATCTCCTCTTTTCTGCTACATGGGTGAAAGGGAAACTCCGGACAATGTGCAGACCTGATTCTTTGGATATTGTACAGAGTTCATCAACTTACCTACTCATGTGGTGTTATAATAGTAATAGCAATGCATCTAGAATACATTCCTGCATTACAGCATCAATTCTTATCTCTTAACAGACTGATGCAGATCAAAAAAGGCAACATGATACACTTTCATGTTCGCACACATATGGGAATAGAGCAACAGGAAGGGAAGAAAGGAAGAAGGAATGAAAGGAAGGTGGGATATGGGAGACAGAGGAGAGGAAATGGAAGAAAGCAAGGAAGGGAGTGTGACAGAGCGGGGAAGAGCTAAACAGGGAACGGTAAATAGAGATAGAGGGGGATGGAGAGAAAAAAAGAGAGAGGTGTCAAAGAAACAGGAAAAAATAAGTGAGCTCAGATGAGCCATACATAGCAACGGAGGCACTAGCCAACTCCCAATCATCTCTCCGTTGTCCCCCCCACTTGATTTTTCTCACACACACACATTTGTCTTTATCTTCTCAGTGGTTATCAGAGGTCTTGCTCAATAGAATATATTTCCCTGGTTGCTAGGCAATCCCATAAAGCGACGAGAACGTGCAAAGTGTTATAAATAATGTATTTGCATTATCTAATCAGCTGACAACCTACCCCATCCACACAGAGAGGAGAGCAGAGGGAGAAAGAGACGGAGAGATGGGGGGCATTTGATAATTGGAACGCGATTAATTCAATGAGCACAAGTCCTCGTCCTTGAGATTATACATGCATATGTGAAGCTGTGTATGAATATGCTTCTGTTGGAGAGGAAAAAATAAGTAAAAGCGTGTGTGTTAAAAGTGTGTGTGCATGTGCGTGTGTGACTCAGAGCAGGAGGGATGAGATGTGGAGGATGTTGGGAGTGGGTCAGATTCATTTCATGCCATCGCCGGGAGCAAGGCTGGGCCGTGTTTCAGGACGAGCTACCCATCAGAATGCACACACACACGCAACCACATGCCACACATACACACACGTGTCAACCAAACACTTAGCATAATGAGATTAGCAGCACAGACAGACAAATGTGTAAAAGTTGACATCGCTGATACCTTGATAGATGAAGAGAATAGACGCTATAATGAGAGAGGCATTAAACTATAAATCTGTAGCTAACCATTAGCACACATATCTACACTTACACACACACATACACAGCATGCCAAAGTCCCACACCCTCATCCATCCAAAAATACTCTAAAACCAGCAGCTGACCAGAGCGGTGAGTCACTGTCTGATCACACACACACACACACACACACACACACACACACACACACACACACACACACACACACACACACACACACACACACACACACACACACACACACACACACACACACACACACACACACACACACACACACACACACACACACACACACACACACACACACACAGTAGATGCTATGTAGAGCTGTGCTGTGAATAAGGGAACATGGTGGTGGTGTGTTATTATCAGCCTGTCCTCCTACGAAAAACGACCAAATAGGTCGATTGTTCAGCAGCTTATTACGTCCCATTGTCACGTTTAAAAGTGTAACATCTCTAGTGGTCGCATAAGAAACAACATGCTCCCGTTGATTGCAAAGGCTCCGGAGGGTCGTTTATTCACAAATAACCCTCACTGGAAAATCCTAAATTGTGGAATAATTTGGCCATTAAAATGCTTTTTGATTAGATTTCTAGCGAGAAGTATATATTGTACTTTTAGAATCTACGTCCAGTGGATATGTAGGATCTATAGTTTGATAGATATTACGAAGATGATTTGAGGTCTCGCCAGGAGAACGTGTACTACGTCTTTACGCAGCATCCATGTAAAGTTGGCGCCAACCCTCACGGGGTGAAAACAGTATTCCCGGTCTCTAAGTTTCCATAATAAAACCGGAAGTATTCCCCTCACTGTCAAATGATTACACAGTGATATCTGCATTCAGGGTTCATACACTTTTTCACCAATGACTTTTCCATGACTTCTCAATGACCTTTACCTAATATTCCATGACCAAAAAAATTACCACTGAAAATGTTTTATTTTAACATGGAACAGGAACATATGGTCTGCATATGAAACATGTTGTGCCTATCTAAAACAAATCAAATAGTAGGCTTACTAGCTTCTACACGCTAAAGCAGGGGTGGGGAACCTTTTTCCTCTCAAGGGCCATTTCAATTTTTTCAACATCCTCCGAGGGCCGTACAAATTATTGACCTCTGCTTAAAAATCACAGCACATTCATTTGGCCTTTCTTTCATGCTGTGCAAAGAAAAAGCAACCTCTTAATCCAGATATCTTGCCATGACTCTCGCATGCATTCACGTGCACGGTTGTGGCATGACCACCAAACAGAAAGATGTGGACACAAGATGTGTGCAAATGTATTTAGTTTCCTATCCATGGACATGATTTAAGTGGGGGGGACCTAACCTATAATAATATTTTTTTATTTAAATATTGAAGTTGAAAGCATCAATCTGGTGCACTTTGAGAGCAAAATGAAGAGATCTATGGAAACACCCATATAAAACAGAACTGTAAGCAGATTTACTTTTTCTTTATGGATATTTTACAAATCACTCCTTTCAAACTGTATTCTTGTTTATTAATAACAACTTTTTTTTTACTGTCATATAGTATTTTATACCTGTTTATTTTATTCTCTTGTTTTTTGATAACTATAATGATCATATTCTTTCACACACAAATACGGGTATTGGGCCGAGGGCGACACCGTACTTCCGGTATCTGCCATTTTACGTGAGGTGCAAGCAGAATATCATAGTCTATTGCCTTAATCAATATCTAGTCAACTCTAAAACACCACATATATGCATTGTCATGATAATATTATGGTGACAAGTGGGGTATTCACCTGGTGTTTCCAGAAATTAGACCTAGATGCAGCCAAAATTGACGGAGGCCACTTTCGAGGGTCGTTTTTCCATACATCTGCAGGCAATCCGATAACCCACACAGCTCTAGTTTACGCTGGTAACGACCTAGAGCACACCCCTCAAGTCCAGAGATGTAATCCGAAGACATGCAGCGATTTCTTCGGTCGTTAATTCAGAAAAAAAACCTAGTGTGCTCTGCCTGGCTACGTTAGCTAGCTGTTTATATTTGCACCTCCAGGATATTTGCACCTCCAGGAAAATGGCGTATTTATATATATATATATGGCGCGCGTTGCATTGTGGGTAGCTTGTGACGTCACTGTGTGTGAAAGAATAAAGATGAGCCTTTACCTCACTGGTTGGAGAAAGCTTCTTATATTCGTTAGCATAAGGCGCATTCACACTGCGGTACTTTTCCCACAAAGGTTCATGAGAACTCTTTTATCGCGTTCACACCAAAAAGAGCCGGTACTAAAATTAGTTCATGAGAACCTTTTTACCCCCTCGAAAGTCCCTGCTAGAGAGCAGGGACTTTCGAGCGGCTCTTTTGTGAGAAAAGAGCTATATTTCTGATTGGCTGGGCGGATTGCAAACCACGCCCCGTAAAACTCCCAAAAAGTTTTGTGAAGCCGCCATTTTATTATCCTCGCATTAGCATTATTAGCATTAGCATTAGCCCAGCGCAGAAATGCAGAGAGACTAACGTATGGCAACACAAAATAAAACATGGGAGCGGTGGAGATGAGGAGGTGTCGGCGTTCTGGCGATTTACTCGGAAGGCTTCAGTAGAAGCTGCTGGGAGTCATAAAATCACAGACACACATATACATAGGCTACATCTGATTACAAAGTCTCATCTGTACAGGACGGTAAAATAATAACAGGCACACATAAATAAATCTATGACAAAGTCTCATCTGTACAGAACAGTATGATAAAATAATCGATGGCAAAAACATGTCACTGTAAATGTCTCCGTTGTGGGACGAATAAATGATTAATTTAATCATCTACACATGTAATCTCACTTTTACACACCAAAATAACGTTAACACAGAGTAAACGTTTGCTAATGGAGTCTATTTTGTCCCAATAAAAAGTTCATGACTATCGATAAAAAATATATATCAATAAACCTATTGTTCATTTTTGCGGTATTCCCCACACATTGCCAGTACACTATTACTGTACTATTTACACTTACCCATGTCCAAATAGATCCCTGTTGTTGTCTTTGTATTCTTCTTCTTCAGAAGATTCGAAGACTTCAGGTTCTGAGGCTCTATCTTCACTGCTCCTAGCGAAAAAAATCTCTAGCGAAATCGGCAACTGTAACGTTTTTTTTAGCCATTTTCTCTGTCTATCTCTCTCCTCACAGACATAATCTGATGGGTGACACATGGTTTATATTTTGTTTACTTGGTGGGTAGGTCCTTAGTGATTTCTCGATGTCCATTGGTCATTTCAAGACCATGATGGCTTCCGGCCGAGATTTCCTTGACGAACACACGAATCCACCAATCCCACACAGTGTAAAGTCAAGCTGCTTTGAGCGGCCATATTGGCTGCTGTGCCCTGGTTACAGTCTCACAGGAGGTACCGCTGGAAAGCTACACTTCCAGCGATTCCCCGGATATCTGAATCATATTTCTACTCCTTATAATCGAAAATATATGATTAATTACGTAAAATTATGCGCACCTGGACGCGCCAGCGAGTCCACCGACTCCAGATATATCAGATATATCTGAGCACTTCTGAACACCTGAACGGCCCGTTCTAACAGCTGTTCACCAGCGGTGCAGTCTGTGCCACAATGACTCCGCACAGTTAACGAACGCACCGTAGATATTGTAGCTGGCTCTCACCCAGAGCAGCAGAGTTCAGCCGGCCTGACAGGCAGGAAGACATGAGCACACATACATTACAAAATAACACCATGCGCGTCATAATGGCACATAACAGCTCGCGACCGCAGATTATGTCGGCGATTAGATCAAATGTAAATTATATTTGACGCAACTTTAGTTACATTTCGCTTACTTTTCCAAAACTTTGCAAACATTGTTTTCCATAACTTTTCCAGGGCCTGGAATTTTCATTTTGAATTTCCATGACTTTTCAAGGTTTTCAATGACCGTACGAACCCTGTGCATTACTCATCCCCTAAAAACCATCAGTTTCTCCTTGTTAATTACACAACATTGATTGGTTTAAATTGTGTACAATGCTTTTGTGTTTTTAACCTTCGATTCGGAGAAACAAATAGTTTTTTCGGAGTTTAGACACTACAGAGTTCCTGAAGACACTACACTACCCAGAATCCTCAGCTATCGTTTGGGACTACAACATCCGCTTTGCTTTACAAACCCCCGTGATTAGTTCTCAAGCTATGTGATTGGATGTTGGAGTGGCAGTGGGACAAGGTTACGCCGAGCGTCAAACAGCTCTTTGAAATGGAATGGAACCACGGCAGACTATCCAAAACTGGACTCGAACGGGTCAAATATGGCAGTAGCCATCGATCATCTTAAGATAAGATAAGATAAGATATACTTTATTGATCCCAAGTTGGGAAATGTTTTTGTTACAGCAGCATGTACTACTTTGTTCTACTCCGCTACAATTCAGAGGTTAACCTGGTATTTTTACTCCACTACATTTATTTTAGTTACTTTGCAGATTCTGATTAATGATGTGAAATATAAACAACCCTTAAATCAGACTTTAGTTACACCTGAGTCAAATTCAGGGAAGATGATTGTCAAGTGCTAAAATAAACTATGCAATATATTAGACGTTAAGTACTTTGTCAGACTTCATATTTATCTGTAGATACCCCCAAAGTGTTGTTCTTATTCAAAAGAAGACCTTAACTCAAAGTAAATAAAAAAAGTTTAAATAAAGCCTTATTAGTTTGTCTGTTTTGCACATCCTCCTATTAATATCTTTGGACGTCCTCCACTAGCTGTTTTATTGTAGAGATCACTACAGTATCTCTTACTGATATTTTCTATTCTATATTATTTCTATCATGCCTTCTACTTTTCCCCGATTTTGTATGTAGGCTACTCTTAATATTTAAATGTTTTCATCAAATATAACATATTCAACAACAAAATTCAATAACGTGCTTTAACCACTAGGCGGTGCGGGTTAAAAAACCAGTGGTCTAGTTAATAAAACATAATAATATCAAACATAATATTACTATTAACTTTATTGTGAAATTAAAACAGAACGGTAAAGAAAAATACAGTTTCAGTCTCTCGATTTGAAGCTTATGCATTGCAGCATGAACCTGTATAGATAGACTTGTAATAGTGAACTGGTGAGGAGTTGGAAAGGTAGTTTCTGAAGATGTTACAAATAACACACAGCCTACAATGCCATAATAACTTTGTATTATTAGTGTAGGACACTTATGTATGTAAAACATCTGAAGATGTGTAGTTTTATTCATATTTTCACATAATTGTACGGGATATTGCTATAATATTTCACATATTGTAGTTCTATCTATGTCTATGGAAATATTATAGCTGATGATGTGTATATATATATATATATATGATATATATAATGTAATATATCAGATATTAATGTGTATACTATACACATTAATATCTGATTTGTAAAACATCACAGACAGAAAGGATATCTGTCATTTAATGGTAAGCTATTGCAATTCTGAATCCATAGATCCATCACCCAAAACCCCTGACTATTCTCTCAACTCAGAATTTACATTCTTATATTCAAAGAAAATCAGTAATATCTTTAAACTACAAGTCCCTTTCTATCAGCTGTGCACCGTTATGGTGTAAATATAACCTATTTAACAATTGGATCAAATATAAAAGTCAGCCGAATTAGTGTTGATACTGCAAGGAGACGTATTGTGTGAAAAGAAATAAAAGATGTTGTTTAATTGCTGATATATGTATGATCCACGTTACGTATTCAGTTTCGGCGGCATTTCTTCCAGTTTGTCAAAAGGTATTCTAATCAGGGCTCTATAAATAAAGAACTACGGCAGATGTGTAATATTTAATGCAGCCGAACCGTGTATTACAATGCCGTTATGTGATGACTTTCAAAGAGAAAAGCAAGCACACTCGGAAAAAGTATATATGGGGCGAAGCCTGCGAGCTAGTTCAGGCAGTCAACTCGAGCACCAATGATACATTAACACGTGACGCACCTCGTCCCTCCCTCTTACAACCAACCAAACACATTCTCCTAAACATGCCGCTCTATTTAAAGAGCCTGTGACATGATGTTTCCCCCATCATCCAAACCCATCAATTTGAGTAAATATTGTCCCCTTGAAAACTGTTACTGAACTGATTTTGGATATTTGTACTTTGATTAATTAATCTGCCCTTCAATGTTGACCATTTTCTGGATCTTCTCGGGGATTCTTCAAGTCCCGCCAAATTACGTGTGACGTCATTGCGGGCATAGCGCTCCAGCTGCACCATTCAGGATCCCAGCATCTGCATGTAAACGCACGATGGCGCACACAGCAGCAAGCTCAGACAGCGATGACAGTTTAATTTTGAACATGTCTGAGAGCTCATATGAGGCTGAAGGATCGGTTTATGTTGTATCTGTTAGAAGTTTAGGAATTAGGTGCGTCAATATGGGCGATCATACGGTCATGTAGCCAGTGGTGGAATGGGACTAAAAATCTTCCTGGGACTCTCGACCGGCCCACTTCGGTACCGCTAGTAAATTGTCAACGGGGGGAGTGGGAGAGGTCAGGGGCGCCGGGTGCTGTAGGCTAGGGAAGGCTAAGCCTTCCCAAATATTTGTGTCACTGCATCCTGGTAAAATACAAATAAAATGTATGATGTCTGTGTCTTTGACATTAGCGCTGCTAGCCACCTGTGCCCTGTACTACGAAGCCAGTTCAACATACCCTGGATATGTTTGAGTAACAAACTAACTAACAACAACAAACTAACAAACGAGATCTCATAAAGCGGTCCTACGACGCTGGTTATCAACTCGGTAAATCAAGCCAGGGTTTCTCTCTCCAGCTGAGAGCGCATTCACGTCTAAGACACGAGTGGATCTGACTTTAATTATGTTTGACTCGAGTGTTTCGTCAACAATGTGTTGCTTAAAATAATACTTCTGCATACAGTATGTGACACTGTAAGTGTTGCACGGCCAAATACGGCTGGAGAAGCTGACTCAGATAAGGAAATATATGATATATTATGATATTATATGATCGATGATCTGATTGATGGGATAATATGAATGATAAGTGCGACACGTCAACGTCTTCTCTCCATACGGCAGTTTAAACTGTATTTCCTAATCCTGTAATATGACTTGAGAGATTTAAACTCCGCACACTGAGTTGATCTCTTTTCTATAGACGCCGGAGGCGGGCAGCGTCAGGTAAAACAAGTTATTTAGCCTTCCCAAACCTGAGCCTCACGCGCCGCCTATGGGGGATGTGATAGTGACTTATCCGACCGGCCCACTTCGGTACCGGCCCATCGGGATTCGTCCTGTTGGCCAGTCCGCCACTGCACCCAGCCCACGTAAACTGTCAACGGGGGGAGCCTCGCTGCGGGGAAACGGTGGGCCGAGAGTCCCGATCGGAGTGGGAATAATAATAATAATAATAATCCGTGCATTTTATCCATTAATTTCCCAACATTGTGGTAAAAAAACACACGTTTAATCCACGTTGGTGTACTACAACTACAAAAAGCATCGGTTTGTTTTGTCATCAGGAAATGCAGACCGGCTCAAACAAACGATTTTTAATCATCATCCTCACGATCATTTAATGTATCATATGTTCGCCGAATTGACATGAAAGCACTAATAAATGTAGTTTCATCCACTTGAGTTTACAACTACAAAAATAATCGATTTGTTTTTATATCACATCCGACGGGAGGAAATTCAGCAGCTCTCACTACCGATTTTTAATCCTAATTTAATCATCATCTTCACCCCGATCATTTATGTTTATGTTCGCCGAATTGACATGAAAGCACTGACAAATATGAATATACTGTAGTCAACTTCATTAAAACATTATTAACGTGCCTAAACTCAGTAATTCACAATTTCTACGCATAACAACACACTTTGTCCATGTTTTGCTCTCTCGTCGCACAGTGAAGCGTTTCCGCATTGACGTCACTTCCGGCTTCCCCCAAAACCTCAAAATGAGTCGAAGGAATTTCCCCGCGATGATCGAAATTATTGATATTTATCGGAACGGTATCGCAACTTCTTTTTTAAACTGACAGTTCGAGATGACTAGTAGCCGAATATTTCATTGCACAACAGTTGTTGGGATGCTGTCACAGGCTCTTTAAGCTGCCGGTCTTCCTGCCTCTGCCTCGCTATGCTGCTGCTGCACTGCTGTGTTCACTTGCTATTGCTGCGTTCATGTTCCTGCTGCTGTGTTTCATGTTGCTGCTGCTTGCCTGACCCACCACCACCCCAGCTCCACCCCAGCTTCCACCTGTAGGCTCGGGGGATAGTTATCTAATAATCACTCAATGTTCTTTGTAAATCTGTGGAGTGATGAGTCCCGAGCGTAGACGCCAAACACAAACTATATGCTGTTTATAATAAACATATTAAGAAACACGTGAGTTGTCTGACTGAAATATATATATTTTTAAATGTTTTCGGATTTCATATTGCATAAACTCCATATCCCAACGTGCATTGCGGCAGGATAAACTGATGTTTTCTAGTGGATGAGTACTGCAGATATCGCTTTAAAATCATTTGCCAGTGAGGGGAATACGGTTTTATTCTGAAAACTTTGAGACCGGAGGGTTGACGCTAACTTTACATGGACGCTGCCGTTACACGTTCTCCTGGCGAGACCTCAAATCATCTTCGTAATATCTATCAAACTATAGATCCTACAAATCCACTGGACGTGGATTATAAAATTACAATATACACTTCTCGCTAGAAATCTAATTTAAAAGCATTTTAATAGCCAAACTATCCTACAATTTAGGATTTTCCAGAGAGGGTTATTTGCGAATACGACCCTCCGTAGCGTTTGCATTCAACGGGAGCACTAGAGGTCGAACACTTTAAAACATGATTATAGGTCGTAATAAGCGCTTGCACAATCAACCTATTTGGTCGTAATAAGGGCTTGAACAATCGACCTATTTGGTCGTAATAAGGGCTTGAACAATCGACCTATTTGGTCGTATGAGTTGGAGGACTTTTTGGTTATTATGAACCACAGCGCAGGGGCTGCTGGGCTTCAGTAAGGCTTACAGTTATGGGTTTCCCTTACTCACATTTCCCTCTCCTCCTCTGCTGTGGATACAATTACAATTTCACTCCACTCTGGTTAGTTGAGTTGAAGCCACACAACGCTGTCTTGAACCTATAAGAACATCTTTTGCTTTATTGCCTGCTTTGCTTTAATTAGAATAAATTATTGTCAATGTCATTGAAAGTTATCTTAAATCTATGAGAAATGTGGTTAAGGAAGGGCCAGAAATTTTTCTGCCATATTGAAATATAGCAGCTAAAGCTAGCAGATTAGCCTGGCATTAGGAATGGAAGAACTGGAAAATATCTGAAATTGACATTTAATCTTGTTTATTTAATAAGTCTACAGATGTAGAAACATTTTTGGAACAAAATGTGTGGTTTTGTTGGGAGATCTGTTTCTATTTTTTGACAACGTTGTCATCTAACAAGAGCTTCTGTTCAGTTTGCTTTAGCATTGGTTGCTGCCAAGTACCAATCAAAGGAGAAGTCACTGTTCCTTGTTGATGTTTGCCAAGAATTGCTAACATTATGTAACTAAAACAATCAGATGTGAGCTGTTTTCCACATGTTCTAGTCTTTATGCTAGGCTAAAATAAGATAATAGTTTAGGGAATCTAGCTTATCGCAATACAATAATAGGTAACAACACCTTAACACTTTATAGGTGGATGTGTTTGCGTTGTGCAAAAATGCCCAGTGGTTGGAGAGATGCCACAAGAAAGAACTTCAGCATTAGTGAAATGGAGGTTAAATAAACTTAAATAGAGTCAACATGATTGTCCAGTGTGTGTTGAAGGAAAACTAAAAAGTTGAAAACATGCATTATCATCCAAGAGTTTTGTTCAAAGGATCATACATTTAAGGATCCAATATTTATAGGTAAAACATATAATGATCTCAAATTTAATTCATGACATTCAACCAGTTTTAATGTTCCTTTCTTTTAAAGTTATGCTTTCATGTTTTTGGAAAACACAATTTGTGGACTGTGAAATTAGATGTTTTTTTATTTTCTTGGTAGGATTGCTCATGACTAAAATGTTCTCTTTCCAAAAGAAGAGCAACAAAATGAATGTATTGGTGAATCTGAGAAATCAATGGCTGCTTACAAAAATAAAAATATGTTTGTTTTTGTATCGCTTCCTGCAAAGGCCCTTCATCTCCATTTAAAACATCCCACAAAGAAATCAGAAGCATCCCATTGTGGAGCCACAGTAGCAGTACATCTTCTTTTATGTGTAGCCCTAATAACTCAAAAACATATCTCGAGGACATTCAAGGAAAGAACAGTGTGTACTTTTGCAGAATAATAGCTCAAGTGTAAGCATATCAACTAAGAACATCATCAGATTTCCCCTCAAGGCACAGCAGGATAAATGGGCCACCGGCACAAAGTGTCCACAGCAGATACAGTGTAAAAATAAATGCATGAATCCAGAGCTGCAGAGTATGTAGCAGCATGTGAAGGCTTTATTCTGATGCTAGCCAGAACGATGGGTAGTGCTACACATAAAATGTCCCACACACTGCCCCACTTAGGGTCCAACACAAAGCAAAAATGTATGTATTTAGCACACTGGCCTATAGTGTATAATACATTATCCACAATATATCTAGATAGCAGCGTTTTTATTTCTGCGTACTACAACGTGCCTTAATCCAAGAACATACATACAAAAAAAAGTCCAAAAACAGTCCACATGTGCGCCAAATCCATGGAGAAAGACACAAACACATGCGCGCAAACACACACTCACACTTTTCAGAGAACACATCTGCCCTGTAAGAGACCCAGAGTAGGACACTGCCAGCTGGCTTTGTTTCAACTTTACACCCCCAGGGATTGGTTCTCCTCCCACAGGCCAAATATGGAAGAGGAGCGTACCTCTGTCTACCCCAATGGGACTGCAAATACACACACACTAAAGTGCACAGTAGGAGCAAAAGCATTAGCCTTATGTGGTCACAAGGTGGCTAGCACCTAAATTGAAAATATATATCAACCAGCACATCTATGGTCACTATGGCAACAACAGATATTGTGTGTAGGGCGGTGTGAGTCTCGGATTTAGGGGAATTACCCTCCCCGATCGGTTCACCATGACAACAGAGAGAGTTCAAAGGTCAAATCAGCTGAGGTTAATCCAGACAATCATCGGCAAGACAGACTGGACGAGGGAGTGGGTGAGAGAGGATCTTCTAGTGCGGAAATAATAGAGAGAATCTGCTCAGATGAAAGAAATGTGGGGGAAGTGATCGGGAGAGAGAAAGAGAGTCATTAAGCAGTTTGCCATGTGCCGGTTGTGGACCAAATCTTTGTTTGTTTCTATTTCCTAAAAAATGGCCAACCACCAATCTGAGACTAGCCCATAATATGATAATTAAGACAAGAATGAACACAATCCTGACACAGCTCGGCCCTGCACAGGGGAGGAACAGAGCGATGATTCTGTGCAATCATTACTGTCGCCTTAAGAGCTCATATTAGCGGCTAATAACTAGCAAGCCTAATATTTTGAATTACAAAAACAAAGACGCACATTTGATCAGCTAACCTTAAGTTTCTGCCAATAAAAACTTATTATAGGGTAGATTACAGTCAGGTTGAGGGTGACATACTTTAAAGCCTTTTATTATCTCCATGAAGAGATTCTGCATTTGATTGCAGATGATGCAGTTTGATCCATTCTGGCCATGACTTTTGTAAGGCACCAATGTATGCATGTAAAGTGTTAAGTAACACTATTTACTTTCAACAGGATGCTTCCTGTAATGGCTTACAGTATATTCTCTTGTGTTGTGCTTAGTTTGAATATTGATGGTTTATAGCACTAATTGTAAATCGCTTTGGATTAAAGCGTCAGCTAAATGCTATACAATACTGTATGTACTTATTTTATCTACGACTAATAGTATATCTAGTTAATAGAAGAAGAACGTTGACATTCTTGTCACTTTTATACACCATTAGACACATTCCTCTATTTATTCCTATTTCATTTTCACTGTGATATGTTTGGAAGAGATTGATCAATATATTTTTTAGAAGATATACAATTTATCTGAGAAGAGGTAAAAAAACTTTTATTCCAACTTTATGGGCAACAGTGTATTAACATGACTTAGTAGTGAACATCTTGACTGAAAGACAGACAGCGTTTTGTCCTTTGGAAAACCTTGGTCAATTATTTTCATTGAAACAAACAAGTTAAATGTCAGACTTATTTAGTATGGAGTTCGGTAAACATACTATGGAGGAGCTGCTAGCTGTCCGCTAATGTTTGCTACGCCTTTTTTCTAATAATCCTTTTCAAATTACTAAGGTCTGAGAAGCGTAAAATGTAGATTTAAAACTGGACAAAAAGTAAAGTACATTTGGTATAGCTTCTGTCAGAGATCTACAACGATGACGCATACGCAAAGGATTTACTTCGCTATTACGGGCAACCAAATGAAAAAGGCCATTTCATTGAATAAAATTACCGATTTCTTCTAGTTTGAAAATGATTAGATATTTTAATGCAAAAACTTTACAATGTCTACAATTGAAATGCCGGTTATTAACTAGTTGATATCTACATCTTCTTAACAATTGACTGCATTTGTGTGTGTACTGTTTAATTTTGCGGATTAAAGAACATTTATACTAGTTTGCGTCACAGAACTAAGTGTGAACCTCACTTGACTTTGACGTTTTTGCAGTGTAATCTAATTCAATGTACTCAAGTTAAAGATTGAATGCACATGTTCGGCCTGCATCTTACATCAACTGTAATTCAATAGACTCATGTAGAGGCATATAAATGGATCCATGCATGTAGTGTGTGTGTTTACATGAGCATACAGACCACTGAGCAGAATGTGATTTTCATTCTAATTTAGCCGACTCTGAAGCTTTCACCGTTTCTCACCATGTGCACAAGTATGCGTTCTCCTGTGGGATGGAGGGCCAGGGCCTCGTCATACCAGCCTTTGGCTTCTTCCAGTTGGCCCCGGAGCTCGGCTAGGCGACCTCGCTGCAGCATCACCGAGTACGAGCTTGGGAATAGCGCACTGGCCTCAGCTATGCAGAACTGGGCCTCTTTTAGCCGACCATCCGCCATGAACAACTCCCCTGGAGGAGGAGATGGAAAAGGAGGAGGAGGGAGGAGGACAACGAGTGAGAGGGATGAAGAGATGAGGAGAGGAAAAGGGATGTCAAGAAAAAGATGAAGAAGAGATGATAAGGGAGGGAGAGAAAGAAGAGAACTGATTAATCCCATCAGTAGCATGTGTGAGTGACAAATGACTTAACTGTGAGTTCAGCTGAATTATGTTAAAATGTAAACTGGGCAGCGTTTAAATACAAACAAAACCAAACACACACATGGCCTCACTCAGCGCTCGGGAGCAGACGGCGTATACAATATATTTGCACAAGGCAGTTCACTTGCTCTCTAAGAGAAGGTAACACACACACACACACACACACACAAACACACACACACACACACACACACACACACACACACACACACACACACACACACACACACACACACACACACACACACACACACACACACACACACACAACAGAGAGTGGGAGCAACCAAGTGCCTGGGAAGTCATGAAAGTCCTGCCTAAATATGGCCATCACAGACTAAAGCTGCCTGCCTCCTTTCTTTGCTGCTGGGAAGATGAGGACAAACCCCCAACACACACACACACATACACACATACACACATCCACACACACTATGACGCCTACAAGCATATCAATGTCCAATAGGAGGACCAATATCTGGACGGCATGCTGACGAAGAGAGGAGATGTCAATCATGGAGTGGACGCTGGGTCAACACCCAGAGAAACCCTGAGAAGTAAAATTGTCAGCTCTAAACACTGTGTGCACGTGTATGTATGTTGTGGGGACAATTTAGTCCCTCACATGGCGGCGACTTGCCTTTATTTCGTGGACAAAAAGCATGCATTTTATGGTGAAGAGTTTAAAGTTAGGTTTAGAATAATAGCACATTATGTCATTTTCTTCCAATAGGGGGATATTGTTTAGGAACTTGTGACGTAGCGTGGGATCATGGGAATTGTTGTCTTCTTTGGTCACCTTCCCAGACTAAATATTCTTTCTTTGTATATTGCTCAGAGAATTTGCACCAGAAACCGTTGTCCTCAGAGGTTTCCTCCTCCCCAAAAACAAATGGACCTGGTAAGTATAACCGGCGATAAATCACTTATTAAAGCAGTATCTTTAAAAAAAAAACAACAACGTTGAAGGTACTGTTTAGTTGTGCTAGCATTAGCTTGTTTTTGTGCTGACTTAAGATCTAGACGTTCGATGAAAAATCAGTTATCTGATTAAAATATACTGTTAAAGCGCAACCCAGTAAGTCACCTGGTAGAGTGGGTTGCCTGTGTACAAAGGTTGAGTCATTTTTGCAGCCACCCAGGGTTGAATCCGACTCTTTGCTGCGAAAGCTATCCTTCTTTTTTTTTTAACAACATAGTATTGTAAAAGTGTTGCTTGAAGCGGATAAAAGGTCAACAGGCAACCCCATAAAATGTACTGTTAACCTGATGGAAAAAAAATTCTCTAGGTTTGTGGTTTATTGAAAATAATTGGGATTATTCAAAATCATAACTGATTTCATATGGAAATGTTACAAATGATATCTTTAAGGTTAAGGTAGAAGTAGGATTAGGCAAGTAGTAGTTACGGTCAGGGTCAGTCTCCAGAAAATGAATGTTAGCCAAGGTAATGTGACGGAAACACAACTGTGTGTGTGTGTATTACCTTCTCTTAGAGAGCAAGCGAACTGCCTTGTGCAAATATATTGTATACGCCGTCTGCTCCCGAGCGCTGAGTGAGCCCATGTGTGTGTTTGGTAGCGGATGTTTTGTTTGTTTACCTGTGTCTCATGAATGCACAGATGGGAGATACTTAGTGCATGCATGCTACCTCTGTGAGATGAAAAACAGCCATTTCCCAGCCTCCGGTTTACTTTTCATAGCTTCACTTCAGGGGGAAAATTATTCAGTGAATGCTCTCTGGTTATGTAAGGCAATTTTTCTTCTCCTCACCTGAGCTCCCAGGGAAAAAAATCAGATCACTGCATGAATGTATAATATCCATTTGTAGGTGTGTTTGGAAGGTTATATGGAGCTAAGTATATCCATTCTTAAAAACATTCTGTGTGTGTTTTTTCCTAAGTGGCCGATGTGAGATTGGGAGAGGAAATGACCGATGAGAAGAGGAATGTGCGCACAGAGGGAGGGGGGTCTGGGGGTTACCACTGACTCAGTCTTGAGCTTAAAGACACACCCCTGCTCTCACACGTACACAAACTATTTATTTTGAATCAGCAGCGAGCAGTTTTTATTTTGTCTGGACTCCAGAAAGGAAAAGCAGAGATCAAAGGTTGGACATTGAAAATAACCTTTGAATTACAGTCGGCCACAGGGGATGTGACCCAATGACCCCTCAACCCATCTTATCCCGTACTGTAACACACTCTGGTATGCTGGTTGCATCACTGGCTTCACTAGCCTGCTGTATGAGTTTCCATTTTGGTTCTCATACCTCATACACTCCTGCCCGGGTGGATGGGAGGAGTGTTGTTTGTGTGGAGCGTCTCTGTACTCCTCTCTTCATTTCCTGCTAATGCTCCACTCTTCTGTAAACTTCCACAGGCAGACTGAGGCTGAAGGGCTGGAAGTAATAGCAGTAGGCATCACTGCCATTCTGCCCTTAATAGAACAGTGGCCACATGTATGCAGGTACAGCACACTCCTACATAAGGTATGCATGGTTCTACCCACTGAGATGCCCTTGTTGTTTGTGAAGGCAGAAAATGGCTGCAGTAATCACATTAAATGATGTCGTTTCACACAATAACAAGATTAAATATATCATCTCAAACGGAAATTATGTTGTCTGTATATCTACAGTACATCTATGATGTTATCACACTGGGTTTTCCAGCCTTTCGCATATTGGTGACCCAGTGATAATTCTGCGATTGCATTACTGAAACGTGAAGTAAAGCATATTCAAAAAGTGAATAACAAGTGAATAAACACTATCTCACTCCCCAGAGAGACAGGGCTTGTAAGCAGGTCAGTAAGCTGCATAAGACAGTCAGGCTGCACAGCTTTCTCAGCAGCATCTGCATAGCACACTCACAGCATACTGTGTGTGTGGAGAAGATTTTCATTCATAAATTGCAATCAGATAGTCATGCTTTGATTTCAGGGTCCGTGTAATTTTTGTCAGTTTGATTTTTCGTTTAAACCAAAAAACCAAAAAACGGAAAACCAAAGCCGTTTTCCCGTTTTGGTTGTCTGAATCAAAAAACGGATAACAAAAAGACCTAATTAAAAAACCTGTCCGATTTTGGTTAACTTCATTCAATTTTCCGTTTTGTATAGAGTGCCACAGTGACGCGTCCTAAAACCCGGAAGTAAGCATTTTACCACTTCCGGTTCCTTCGACAAAAACCAATGCAATTTCTCCATAGGATTTGGGAAAATAGCTCGAAATAAGGTCAGTGGTTGACACAAATTGAAGAGACAGATTACGTTTTGTTCAGCCGGATAATCTCCACATGTCTACCCTACTTTTATAATTTTCGAATCATAAATCTAATCGATAGATTTATGATCGATTGATTTATGATGCGTCACTGTGGCACTCTATAGAGAGGCAAAGTCCCTCCCCTTCCGGGGACCTCCATGGGACCTTATTTCGGAAGAATTATGTATTGAAGTCAATGGGGAGTGAAAACGTATCTTTCGATCCCGTTTAAATTGTGCCATGAATTACACATATGATGTTTGTCAATCTTAAAAAATGTCAAAAAAAATCATAGTTTGTCGTAAAACTGTTGAAATATAAGACTATGAAAAATACGCAACTAGAAAGACTACAAATCCCAGAGTCGCGTAAGTGATGTCATAACTGATGTCATCATTGTTTTCCTCCGCTAAATATAAGAGATAGCTAAGATAAGATAACTTTAACAAGATGCCTGTGTGCTTAGTACCAGGTTGTAATCATGCAAGTATGCAGCAATCATGACGTTGTCACCAGTCTATGGTTGTCACAAAGCGGCAAGCTGGACACTGGATTTACAGACACAGTACAAACCGAAAGTCGTACAAACCGGATGTCAGCAAAAAAAAGTTATGCACAGAGCTTGCATTGTATTATTATCTATAAACGCATATCTGCATGTGAATGCAGAAATACAACTATCCTCGTCAGACTTCTGGGTTCCAGGATTGGTCTTTTATATTGAAATATGTTCTTTAACTTCCGGTCCACCGGACTGCTTTTCTTCATTCTTCAATACAAAACGGAAAATTGAATGAAGTTGTTATCAAAAACCAAAATCGGACCGTTTTTTAAATTAGGTCTTCTTGTTATCCGTCTTTTGATTCAGACAACAAAATCGGGAAAACGGCTTTGGTTTTCCGTTTTTTCTTTTTAAATCAAAAACGAGAAAAGGATGGTATTTTTGTTTTTTGGCTTTTGGTTTAAACGAAAAATCAAACATACACAGACCTTTCAGTTACCTTCGCTAAGGCGGCTATGCTTTTGTCTCACTTAGTCTTTCAGCCTGATTATTGGAAATATACCGATGTTCATAAACAATTGATGGGAGGGTGTAGCATGGTCCTTGGAATAACCCGTAAAACAAGAGGATCCAAATTACGAAGAGGATACACAAATTATTTTTCATTTTTGTTTAGGTTGCGAGATTGGGAATTCCGGCTGCATTCAGGTGATGTCATAATAATCTGAAATTGTAGTTTAAATATGGGAAATGGGGACAATAACTCGAAAAGAGAAATAAATGCGTTGTTTAAACGCTCTAAGCAATAAAGTCAACTACAACTTCTTGATAGCATCTACTACAACTTCAAATTCATAAACACATCAAATTCCTAAGATAAACTTCCCAACTCGGGAAATGGGAGCATGTTGATGCACAATTAGGTTTGACATAGTTTTTAGCTCTCCAGGTGCTTTTCTTATCCGGATTTATTTAGTGAAGTTATTTCTAACATGGAGGGTCCAGGTTTCCATCTCAATACATTAAGCTTAACCATAAGGGGTCCAATAATTGATCCACGAGGTACATTTCCCCCATTTTGGCTTCGCTCCATTGGCTGCCAATACATTTTAGGATTCATTTCAAAATCCTTTTGTTTACTTTTAAATCCCTAAATGGCATGACCCCATCATACTTACACGCCCAACCGCCCTCTCAGGTCAGCGGATCAACTGCTCCTGAATGTGGCCAGAACCAAGTCAAAGCTCAGAGGCGGCTGTTGCTGTAGCGGCTCCCACACTGTGGAACGATCTGCCCATGCACATCAGACAGGCCGCCACACTGCCTGCTTTTAAATCGCTTCCTAAAACCCACCTCTTCTCCTTAGCGTATTAACATCTTTTAGAGCATTGCTTTTAAATTGGCTATTGTTTTTACTTGTACTTGTTTTATGGTGTGTGAGCTGTGCTGTGTTCTTTTTTGTATGTTTTGTTTTGTTTATTTGCCTGTACAGCACTTTGGTCTGGAGGTTTGAAGTGCAATATAAATAAAGCTGTATTGTATTGTATTATTTCCATGAAATTTGGTTGAGACGTTGAAATCCTTTTTACGATACATTTGAATGACTTGGTCTATCCCTTTGAGTTTGAGTAAAGTACCGAATCACAAAATAAAATGTTCACGGTGATTCCAGTTCCGTGTTAAGAAAAAAAGTTGTGTATGATGCCATACCAGCTTGAAGCCAAATGCGTTCCAGGATGGTCCAGATGTAGGTGGGTCCTTGGCGACGGGTGGAGCTGATGTCCGACACCTCAGATAGCGCTGCTTCCAGGCGGGACACTGCCACTGACGTAGGACTCAGCGAACCTGTATGGCAAGGTGTAGGGATTAAAATATGCCAACGGTTGAAAATCAAACATTCTCTGTTTATATAATTTTAATAGATTTCCTGTCACTAAATGGCAATACAACTAACCCCTGGCCCTGGTATGATCACTGGTGGGGAGGTGTATCAGATCATTGATATTTAATGTGTCCGGCAAACATAGTGTCAATCCAGAATAGGTCAAATGCCAGGGGATTCGGACTGACCTACAATTCACCTTTATAACTGATTTACACCAGAAGAAAAGGAAGAGGTTTTTCATTTAAAATAATCAATTCAATATGCTGCAATTTTAAGTGACATGACTTTAATCAAAGAGAGAGCACACCGGAGGAGGCGTCCTGGAAGTCTGGCAGGGTGAGGTGGATGGAGTGTTTCCTTGGTCCAGAGCTGACCTCTGCCCTGTCAGCCATCGGTATACTGCTGCTGTCATCTGTCTCACTGAAACACAGTTGTACAGGACAATCACAGTGAATCAACACGATCACAAGCACAGATATACACTACATCAGGGGTCGGCAACCCCTGGCACCGTAACCAGTGGCACGCTAGAAATAAGTGGAATAAGTGTGACAAATATTTAAATTTAGGATCCTGAACCAGACCGCCGCCAGAGCGCGTCTCCCCGTTACGTGCAGAAGGAAGCCATGCAGCGCAGCCCCGCTCTCTTTAACTCCAGGCGATTTGCTGCTGCTTTCCACTGTGGTGTATAGTGCTGATCGTTTCACCACGGAGGAACGCACTGCTGCCGCGCCGGCACTTCACAAATTGCAGTAGCCATAATGAGCTGTTTTGGGGGAAATGTTGAAGTGCTTTCTCATCTGCATGCCAAATTACCTCTTTCACAGCAATTGGCAGATATGCGCGACGTGTTATTTACGGTAAATTGATTTACGACTCCCGCCTAAAGATTCTTTTAATCAGTGACGGAGCAGGCCCGGTAGACAATGGCAGGTCCGCTACCTAAGAAATCTAAAATAAATGTACGGACATTCCAGCCCTCGTGGACAGAAGAGTGGGGTTGTGTGTTTCAGAAGGACCGTGCTGTGTGTACTTTATGTCTGGAAAATGTTGTCTGCCGGACGTCAAGTGTCAAACGGCATTTTGAGACCAAACACAAGACAACTTTCAAGGATGAGGCAGACAAGGCTGAATCCATCAAACGTGCCGTGTCTGGTTATGGGAAACAGGCAAACACTCTCAAAGCCTTTGCCACTGCTAACAATGATTCTACTGAAGCAAGCTATCGCATTGCTCATTGCATCGCGAAACATGGAAAGCCATTCACTGACGGTGAATATATTAAGGAGGCTTTCCTCTGTAGCTCAGAGGTTTTGTTTAATTCCTTACCAAACAAAGAGACAATAAAATCAAGAATAAAAGCAATTCCAGTGTCAGCCAGATCTGTTGAACGACGCATCGAGGAACTGGCAGAAAACGTTTGCGCGCAGCAGACAGCTGGTTTGAAAGAAGCCACGGTATTCAGCGTTGCACTGGATGAGAGCGTGGACGTGAACGACATACCACGCTTGGCAGTCATGGTAAGATACTGTGATTCGACTGTAAGAGAAGAGCTCTGCTGCTTAAAATCAATGCCTGAAACAACAAAAGGTGAGGACATAGCCAAAGTTTTTATGGAGCATTTTGAGGAGCGAGGGATTGACATAAGCAAGATTTTTGCAGTGACAACAGATGGCGCTCCCGCCATGGTCGGGCGAAACAAGGGAGCAGTCACATTAATTGAGAAACAAGTCGGTCACCCCATCATGAGACTCCACTGCATAATACACCAAGAAAACCTCTGTGCAAAGATGTCAAATTCAGATCTTAACGAGGTCGTGGCCACAGTGGTGAAGATTGTTAACTTCATAGTTAAGCGATCTGCTCTGACACACCGACAGTTCCAATCCCTGCTGGAGGAAATGGACAGCTCATACAAAGATCTCCCTCTCCACTCGGCAGTTAGGTGGCTAAGCTGTGGAAAAGTTTTGGAGCGGTTTGTTGGCTGCTTTGATTCCATAAAGGCCTTCCTGGCTGAAAAAGGCCAAGACTTTCCAGAGCTCGAGGACGAGAAATGGGTCGTGAAACTTATGTTTCTCACAGATATTACTGGACACCTCAACGAGCTCAATTTGAAACTACAAGGCGCAGGTCAAACTGTTTTGGACATGTTTGACACATGGAAGGCTTTTGTTGGAAAGCTAGCCGTTTTTTCAGATGACGTGGCCACCTCCACTTTCCGCTACTTCACCCACTTGAGGGAGCTGTCCACGCAGCACAGCATCAGCACAGCTGAAATATGCAAATACATCAGCGAGCTGGAGTCGGAGTTTACAACACGATTCGGGGAATTTCAGAAGTATGGACCCATGTTCTCTTTCTTGATCAAACCCGACAGCTTTGATGGACATGAACTGGATGTATCTGTGATAGACTGGCTGGATACACAGGACATGATAATGCAGCTGATTGAGCTGAAGAGTTCAACACTGTGGATGACGAAGTTTGCGGAGTTGCGGAAACAGCTGGAAACCACGGCAAGACATGATCACAGCACTTGCATCTTCACCTGTTGGATATCTTTACCGGAGAAGTTCAGCTGTGTCAGGAAAATTGCATTGGCTTTGCTGACAGTCTTTGGCTCAACATATCTCTGTGAGCAGATATTCTCGCACATGAAGAGCGTGCTCAGCCCCTCCCGCAGTCGTTTGACAACTGACCACTCTGAAGCTTGTGTGCAACTTAAAGTGACAAAGTACGATCCGCAGATAATGGAGCTCAGCAAAGGAAAGCAGGGCCAGGGATCACATTGACTGGCTTATGTGTAGCACACATGACTCTGTTTATGTGTAGCACATGGCTTTGCCTAATGGAGCTCTTTGTCCCGGTCTCTTTTTTATTCTTCGAGGTGGATATTTTCATAAGCATAGCAGCATTGTTATATAGTGCTCATATTTCTGTTTGTTACATTTAATTCCCTTTTTTAACATTTGCTGCCCTTGCAAAACTTTGTATATGAGGGAGTCTCATTAAAAGCAGTATGCTGAAATGGCAAATGTGCATATCATTTGTTACCACAGGGCTTAAAACAAATTACATACTAAAAACGATTGGTTAAGTTTATTGTATAGTGCTCATATATAATTTCAATGTTCTGATTATGGGAGAAAAATGTTTATTCAAAATGTTGCTATGTAGGTTGCCTATATGGATGGAATAAAATCCGATGGAGATAAAACAAAATGGAAGTGGTGTCACAATTCAAGTTAATGTTGATATGGCACACTCAAGGCCGCCACTCCCCCTCGCGGAGGGAGCCTCATCTGATGCACAAATGCAGCGCACCTTTATGCCCTTATGCGGATATATGCACATAGAGTCCGGTGTGTGAGGAAAATGATTCCCTCCCTCCCCCCCAGCACTGGGCACGCTGATTAACAAGAACATTTCAAAATGGCACGTCATATCAAAAAGGTTGCCGACCCCTGCACTACATGTTATTACCTTGTAGGTGTAGAGTTTACTGAGAGTGTGTTCAATGAGAGCAGGTTTCTACACGGACCCTCACTATTGCGGTAACGGCCCGTCTACACTACAGGCATAAAAAAATCTTGAAGCTGGGCGTGTTTGAGGCTTGGCGATTTCTCGCGCCCAAGGCGACCAACAACCAATCAGGAATCTCCCGCCCATCCCGTGTATGCTGAGACCTGCGGTATCAGCATACACGCGGTTTGATTGGCTAGCGCTTGTACTGGCGGGAATTGCATAAACGGGATCTGATGCCAAGCATCAAGCCTCAAAAGTTGAACATTGTTTTGATGCCGATAGATGCTCGTGATGCTTGCAAAGCCATGCCATGCTCCCCACAATGCAGTTCGGCGAAGATTCAAAATCTTCTACGTCACCCCATTGAAATGAATGGGCGAAGCGTTGAAAGCATTTTTCGATGCCTGTAGTGAAGGCGGGGCGTAAGCATGTTGTCACTTCCGGTTGTTGTTGTTGTCATCTCCGGGTATCCTGTGTGCCTGTTCTGCTGCTGATAGCTTATATTATCTTAAATCGATCGTTTTAAAATTCTTGATCACGGTAGCTACCTGACGTTGTAATCACACGTTACTACAGCTTAAGCACTCACAACTCTCCTTCTCTTAGCGACTGTAACTCCACAGTAGCTTACACTCCTTTCGGGTTTGCTAAACGGTAGCTACTTTAGCTTGATAGCTAGCCATGGCTCTTTCCCCACCCTCGGGTGCTATTTCCTGCTCTACCTGTCTCATGTTAGGTTACTTCCCTACCTCCTTTACTGGTACCGATACATGTATTAAATGTAGTATAGTTGCTAGGTTGAAGGCGGGAATCATAGGCATAGAAGCCCGGCTCCACATTTTAGAAAGTAACTCAGCTACAGTAAAGCCCATGTTAGTCGGTGCGGACCGGCAAAAGGTAGCTCCTATTAGCCGTCCCCCGGCAACTCCCGAGCAGCAGGGAGACTGGGTGACTGTTCAGAAGAGGCATTACACGAAACCATTCACGTATCTAACAGATTTCCCCCACTCAACGAGGCACCCGCTGGGAAGCCAACTCTGGTTATTGGTAGCTCTATTATGAGACACGTGAATTTAGAGACCGAAGCCTCCACAGTCACATGCATTCCGGGGGCCAGAGCGGGCGACGTTGAGGCGCATCTTAAACTGCTGGCTAAAAATAAACGTAAATACAGTAGGGTTGTTATTCACGTCGGTGGTAATGATGTTCGTTTACGCCAATCAGAATGCACCAAAGTTAATGTGGCGTCGGTGTGTAGTTATGCTAAAACAATGTCAGACACCGTAATTTTCTCTGGTCCCCTCCCCAATCTGATCAATGACGACATGTATAGCCGCATGTCATCATTTCAGCGCTGGTTGTCTTGGTGGTGCCCAGCAAACAATGTGGGCTTCGTAAATAATTGGACAGCCTTCTGGGGAAAACCTGGTCTGATTAAGAGAGACGGCATTCATCCTACTTTGGAAGGTGCAAATCTCATGTCGGCAAACATTTCAGGGCTTTGTGGACTTAATCCATGACAAACTGGAGTTGAGACCAGGAGGCGGATTCACAGTCTTACACGCTTCTCTGCGCTGTCTCCTAGGCAGTCATCCATAGGAATCCCGAACCCAATAAAATACCCAATATTAACGGTGTGTGTCTGCCCAAGGACAATTTAAAGTAAAACCTAATAGAGGTGTCATACATAATAATCTAATAAACGTAAATGTAACAACTACTACAGTGCAACAAAACAGGAAGATTAATTGTGGTCTCTTAAACATAAGATCCCTAGCATCTAAAGCAATATTGGTAAATGATATAATATCAGATTATAATATTAACATATGCTGTCTCACTGAAACTTGGTTGAGACATGAAGAATATGTCAGCATAAATGAGGCCACTCCACCCAGCCATATCAATACTCATATTCCTCGAGGCACGGGCCGAGGAGGTGAAGTTGCAGCTATCTGTGACTCAAGTTTACTTATCAATACTAAACCAAAATTAAATTATACCTCCTTTGAAAGCCTTGTTTTTAGTCTTACGCATCTGACCTGGAAAACATTGCAGCCAATCTTATTTGTTACAGTGTACCCTGCACCAGGTCCTTATTCAGAATTCTTATCAGCATTCTCTGAATTTTTATGAACTTTGTTAAGGGTGCATTCACACCTACAGTAATAGTCAGTTTTCTGGTGCGCACCAGACGACAGTTTGTTACATTGTTTCATTTTTCAGAAGGTTCGGTTTACGGGCAAAACACAAACGGACTATAAACTTTAAACACAAGTCATGTGCATGGAAATGCTGTTCAACCATTGGTCAGACATTAAGGGGGTAAAACCGCAAATCCCGGCAATTTCTGCCGGAGCCTCCGCCATGGAGCATCGGCACTTTCGGCAGGTTATTCTCATGCTGCTGTTAATCTGGAGATCAACAGACACTAGCGGCCCGCGCATAATCAGACAACGTCCGTTAAAAAACATTATAACACATAATGAGAGACGTTCTGCAGTAAGGAGGGGCGTTTCACCGACGACAGGTGTTCTTACTTTTATGTAGCTGACGGAGAATTTTTACTTTACACGACACTGTTCAACACTTCATTCGGCTTCACTCTTTAACTAAACAACCGCGAAAGACAGAATCTTTCGCTAAAGATTTTTGAAGATATCCGCGTTCTTGTGACACGTAAATACTACGCTTCCTATGTTTTGGTGCGGACTGCGTTCACACCAGCAATGAACCGCTCCAGAGTTTGCAAGCAAGCGCTCCGAGACCACCTATTTTAGCGGACTAGAGTCCGGTTGTTTAGTTAACCTAAGAGGTCTCGGCAGGGCCGGACTGGGACACCAGCCAGTTTTTTGTGCCATTTTGCTGGATTTATTTGTCAATATTTACAGCGTTGCTGCCCATAGTGATAGCCCTCTAGTTTAAATCTACTACCCAAAAATAAACATATGGAGATGGGTTAGGCCTACTATTTAAAAAAATGTGCAAATCTATTTATATGTGAACATATTTTAATTGGGGGTGGACCTCAAATCCTCTAGGGGGGTCCGGGGGCATGCTCCCTCGGTAAGATTTTTTTTTAAATGTTGGACTTAAATGCATCAATCTGGTGCACTTTGAGGGGGAAATAAAGAGACTACACCCATATGAAACAGAACTGTATACATTTAAATAATCATAAAATCATAAGAACATGGCCATAACAAATAACATACCATGTCCAATATGAAAAAACATTGAAACTTGTATATTTATTTGTTTTTGGTTCATTTATATGTGTGAGTGTCTCCTGTCTCCCTCCTCTCCCCCTGCTCCTCTTTGAGGCAGCAGCAAAGGCTAGTTTTAGCTCTCAACAAGTTTTAAAAGTTTATCTTACCTTTTTTCACCTAGTTAACATTTTATTTGTATTATTCATGCATATTTTACTAATCATTCCCCCCTCAAATGGAAATATGTGTTTACATAAATGGTCACCAAACTGTTTGAGACCCACTGAGATAACTTAGACTAAGTTAACTATCTAAACACTCAGAGAGTCCTCTACCTCTACCACGCCATCCTGCTGTCCCTCCTCGAATCATCACTCAACATCACCGACACTGCACTCTCCTGGCTGAAATCCTACCTCACCGACAGACATCAGTTTATCAACATCAACAACTGCACCTCCTCCACTGCTCCTCTGTCCCAAGGCGTCCCCCAGGGTTTCGGTGCTTGGCCCCCTCCTCTTCATCCTCTACATGCTCCCCCTTGGCAAAATAATTAGTCGCCACAACCTTCAATTTCACTGCTACGCCGATGACATCCAACTTTATATCTCAACAAAAACCATCACCCCCACAACACACTCCACTCTCACCAACTGTCTCTCAGAAATAAAAGCATGGATGCAAACAAACTATCTCCAACTGAACAGTGCCAAATCAGACATCATCATCATCGGCCCCCCATCCCGTATCAACGACATCCAGAATTTCAGAGCGACAGAGCCTTCTCCGTCGCTGCCCCCTCCCTCTGGAACTCACTCCCCCAACCCATCAGAGGCTGCACTGACCTCACCACCTTCAAAAAATTTACAAAAACTCACCTCTTCAATCTGGCTTTTAATGTGTGATTGTTTTTGTATTATTTGACTTTAACTTTAACTATATATTTATTTGTTGTACCTTCCTTTTCCCTTCACTATATCTATAAAGCGTCTTTGAGCACCTGTAAAAGCGCTAACAAATTAAATCTATTATTATTATTATTATTATTACCTCACCTGAGCTGTAGCCTCTCAGTCTGACTGCAGAGGACTCTCCCCCCACCTTGTTGTTGAAACAGCTCCTTATATCCGTTAGCGCAGCTAGCTAGCACCAGATGCTAACAACGATACACGTAACCGGTGCGCGCGCTTTCTCTCTCTTGCTCGCTCGCTCACACGCGCCACACATTAGTGATGGGCATTTCGATTCCCTTCGGGGACATCTTTTTATTCAGATCACTTTAAAGATTCGTTCACTGATTCGTTCACGGGTTCGCGAACGACTTCTGGTGATTTGCACGTTCGCGAACGATTCGTCTTTGTACTTAATTCGTTCAGTGAGTCTTCACTACTGCCGAAGTCCGTACAAGAATTTTCTGGCGTAAAATGTATGATATTAAAGCACATTTTACACCTCACCTTGTTGCCCCATGAATTATGCTCTGGGAATAGGCTATATATTATTTAAGAAATATAATTGGCCATTGTTAAATCTCATACATTTGTGCCTGACTATTCGATGTATTACAGCAGGCTAGCACGTTATACTTTCAAACCCATGCACGTACTATGTGGCCTAACTTAAATCCCAAAGCATTAAACTCCATTTGGCCGAGTTCAAAGTGAATAAAAAAATATATCCTCTACATCAGTGACGATTTATTCATATTCTATGTACACATCTATGTTCATTGTTTACCTTTAGCTAGCGGCTAAGCTAGTGGGATGCTACGGAGCCCAGCTATCCGCCCCCTCTGAAGCTTTTAGGGCCGACAGGAGGAGGAGAATGTCCCACTAACGCTGTGTGTGTGTGTTTCACATTAGCGGGACGCTATGGAGCTCAGGTATCCGCCCTCTGAAGCTTTTAGGGCCGACAGGGGGAGGAGAATACAACGCTGTGTTTATTTATCGCTAAGCTAGCTGGATGCTACGGTTCAGGTATCCGTCCTCTGAGGCATTTATGGCGGACAGGTTGAGGAGGATATCCCGCTTCTCTTTAGCTTTTGGCGGAAGGTGGCCACTCAAACAAACAAATTGTTTTGTGGGAGGAATCAGTTCATCTCGTTCACTTCAAAGATTTGTTCAAAAAGAACGAATCGTTCGCGAACGACCCATCACTACCACACATACACACACACCCTCCCGAGCTTGAATGACACACAGAGACCAATCGAGGGCATTAGTGTATGTTCTGTATGAAAGTGGCCATGTCGGCAGGCCACATCATGTAGACAGCCAGTCACCCTCTGTGAGGCAGAGTCAGACCCACATTTGCGCAGCGTTGCGTATACATACGTATAAAAAGCCAGCAGGCCACTTAACAGGCCAGGCCATCGGGAAACCTCCCGGTCCTCCCGATGGCCAGTCCGGCCTGGGTCTCGGATTGTGTTCACACCGACCCAAATGAACCGCACCAAGCGGCTAAACGCACCAGGGTTCGATTCAACCGGACTATACAAGGCAGGTGTGAACGCGCCCAGATAAAGTAATTATCGTAGGTGACTTTAATATTCATGTTGATGACGATAAAAATAGCCTTACTGTTGCATTTAACTCTATATTAGATTATATTGGTTTCCGTCAGACTGTAAACCAACCCACTGTTATAATCACACTCTCAACCTTGTTCTGTCTTATGGTATTGAAATTGAGCAACTATTAGTCGAACCGCATAATCCTGCTTTATCCGACAATTTTTTAGTAACTTTTGAAGTAGGCTATTGTTAATAGATTACAAACCATTTGTCAAAAGTTCCTGCAGCAGAAACCTATCTGTTAGTGCTATAGTCCAATGTAAGGAAGAGATTCCATCAATACTTAACTTGATAGCATGTCTGTATGTAAGGGAGGAAACGTATACAAAATGTACACCACCCCAAATTGATCTTGTTGTTGATAATGCTACAGATGCGCTGCGAATAAATGTAGACTCTGTTTGCTCCTTTGAAAAAGAAGAAAATAAAACAACATAGACTAGTTCCATGGCATAATGCCGAAACCCGCAAAATAAAGCAAAAGTCGAGACAACTTGAAAGGATATGGCGTTCCACTAAACTTGAAGAATCTCGTTTAATTTGGCATATTACTCTCAATGAATATAAGAAAGCACTGCGTAAAGCGAGAGCAGCCTACTACTCTTCATTAATAGATGAGAATAAGAATAGTGCAATATTTATTTTCAGCACTGTAGCCAGGCTGACAGAGAGCCATAGCTCGATTGAGCCTTCTATTCCCATAGCACTCAGTAGTAATGATTTTATGTGCCTTTTTAATGATAAAATTGTTACTCTTAGAAACAAATGTAATGACCTCTTGCCTTTGACCAGGCATCAGGCTGTTATCAACAGCTCCCGGAAATGTAAGTTCTAATATTACACTAGATAGTAAATTAGAATGCTTTTCAGTCATAAACCTTGAACAATTTAATTCAATGATTCTTTCCTCTAAACCAGTGGTTCTCAACTGGTGGGTCGCGACCCGTTTCGAGTGGGTCGCGGATGTGTGAGTGAAGAAAAAAAAATTGAAAAAAATAAAAAATGTAATTTATTTATTTTTTTTGGGAGAAAAAGTAAAACTTCGATTTTGAAGGCACGATTTTCTAACGCTGTGCATGCAGTCGGCGTTTGACTGGATGTACCGGAGACCATAAACGATTTTGAAAACTTCTGTCACGTAGTGATCATCTTCTCAATAAAATATCTTTGCTGATGTTTTTTCGAGTCTTCTGGCCAATCAGAATCAAGATTGTCCCCACAGAGAATAACTTTGCGGTAGAACTATTCTTTATACATCCATGGGTACAACTTCAGATAGAAACGAACACATAATGAAATATGACCCCCGGTTCGATGATTGACAGGTCACAGAACAATGGGGGCTATCTACCCTTACCCACAATTTAAAGTCACAGACTATCTCCTCTTTGCTCTTCTCGCAAGCAAGATGTCAGCACAAAGTGAAAAACAAACAATGGCATAAAATATTATTAATATGTCGGGTAGTAATAGATTTATTTATTTTCTTCTCAGAGTGTACCAGAATGCATAGTTTATGTTAGTATTTATAAAAATCTCCTGGGGGAGAATCCCCCCAGACCCCCTGCTGGGGTTGGGTTTTCAGCATGTGTGCCTTTTTATATAGTTCAGCTTTGATTCCATCATCTCATTAAACCTTTTTTTAAAGCATACTTTAGTTCTGTGAAGGGATATAAGGATATATGCACTGTACTTCACTTTTATTAATATTGTATGCTGAAAAGCGTATATATTACAGCACGTTTTTTGTTGAATAGATTTGAGTGCTTCAAAATGTTGGGTCGCGATGTATTGACCAAGTAAAAAGTGGGTCCCGAGGCCTGACCAGTTGAGAACCACTGCTCTAAACCAAGGGTGTCAAACTAAATTTCATCACGGGCAACATCAGCATTATGGTTGCACTCAAAGGGCCGGTTGTAACTTTAAGACTATATAAAAAGACATAAATATTGAATATATATAAAATAATGTATTATATTACATTATTGCCTCTGCACTGGATTATTATCGGATAGGGTAATAACTTCATAATTAACTACGTCTGAAAGCAGAAGTCTTTCCAGTAAGAATGTCACAATATGATTTTCAAAGAAAAGCCACATTCTGGAAAAACATTGATTGAAAAAGAGAAGTGACATTTTGAAAAAAAAATCTATTTATGAGAAAAAGGCTAATTCTAAGAAAAAAGGCATATTTGGACAAAAAAAGTCAAATTCTGAGAAAAAATGCATACTGTATGTTGAAGAAAAAATTTCAAATTATGAGAAAAAGTCAAATTTGAGATGCATTGTGGGACATGTCGTTCATGGGCAACGTGCTTCTGTAAAGTAGCATGTAACCATATAATAAACATATTATATTATTTGCAAGCTCTTGTGGGGCCACATAAAATGAAGTCGCGGGCCGGATTTGGCACCCGGGCCTTGAGTTTGACACCCCTGCTCTAAACCATCAATGTGTATCTTAGACCCGATTCCAACTAAGCTGTTAATTAGCACTTCTTTATTAATTATTATGAATATGTCTTTATTATCAGGCTATGTTCCACAATCATTCAAAGTAGCAGTGATAAAACCTCTTCTTAAAAAGCACAACCTCGATCGAGAGGTTTTAGCCAACTATAGACCTATTTCTAATCTTCCGTTCCTCTCAAAAAATCTTGAGAAAGCATTCGCAAAAGAGTTGTGTGATTACTTAAAAAACAATGATTTATTTGAAGATTTTCAGTTTGGCTTTAGAACACGTCATAGCACAGAGACAGCTCTGTTTAAGTCACAATGACCTTCTAATAGCCTCTGACAAGGGACTTGTCTCTATTCTTGTCTTGCTCGATCTCAGTGCTGCATTTGATACTATCGACCATGATATCCTATTGCAAAGACTAGAGCACTTAGTTGACATAAAGGGAACTGCTTTAGGCTGGTTTAGGTCCTATCTATCTGAACGCTCTCAGCTTGTGTGTGTCAACGATGAACCTTCCATGCAAACCAAAGTGAGCCATGGAGTGCCACAGGGCTCAGTGCTTGGACCTATTTTGTTCACATTATATATGCCGTTAGGTCAGGGGTCTGCAACCTTTTTGCTCCTTTTTCCCCAAACATTTTTTGTCTGGAGCCGCAAAACATATTTCATAGCTTGATAGCTTATAAAGTTGTATTTATTGTTATATCAGACTATTTATTACATTATATACAACTGTTAACCTCTAATAAGAAACAAAGAACTCCTATAAGGATAATTAAAAAATAATACACAGGCCTACTTTAAAATAAATTAAACACAGCACTTGGGGAGTCCTCTGCACATTTGAAGGAAAAAAAAATAATATATATATATAATTAAAATGGGCCCACTTTGAAATAAATAAAACATATAGCTGCACCCTAAAAAGAGTTAAAGGTAGGGTAGGTAAGAATGGAGAAACCAGCTCGAGTGCGCTAGAATTTGAAAATACACAACCGGATAAAATCTGCCTCTTCCTTCAGACTTCCTCACAGAGCCCCTCCTCCAACACACACGAACGCGCACATGACCAATGAGGGCACGAGATAAGTTTGTGCACAGATGGAAGGCTGACCGGCAGCTTTTTACAGCGATACGGCTTCCAGAGATAAAAAATTGTACGTATTTATTGTCAAAGCATTTCATATATTCATTAGTATCAGGACGTTAAGAGCATTCCATGGAATATAACAAAAAGTGTTTTCTGAAATAAATTACATACCCCATTGAATTATGACTGAAGATCGTCAGCTGTCTTCCTTTCCCATGTTGTTCCTCGATACGTAAAGGCTGCAGCAACTTTGACAACTTCTCTCTACATATCAGACATACCGGTAAACCAGCACATGCCCGGTGCCGTGATAGGGCCAGGCCCTCCCATTTGACATTCCTGCCCTCCCCCAATAAACACGATTTTTTATTATTTATAAAAATTAAAGAAAATCTATATATATATTTTTTTAATAAATAAACTGTGAACTTTTATGCTACGATGTATGTGATGTCAGATAGTAACTAAAACAAAAAATCGCAGGCTACGTCATAAATGCATGCGTCTGTTGTGATTCGTCCACATTTAGACCAATCACAGCGTCACACTCAGGGCCGTATCCAGGATTTCCTAAATACCGAGGTCCAAACATGCTAGGGGGGTTCGGGGGATACCCCCCGAGATTTTTGGGATTTTCATGATCTACGGTGCTTTTTAAGTCCTGTGGGTGGTCACACATTGGATAATATATTGATTTCAAACTATGTCAGTGAGCTGACAATGTCAGCATCAATTATTTATATATTATTATATATAAACTGTGAAGTTCACTGAGACAATTGTAACTTGATATTGGGCTATATAAATAAACATTGATTGATGATTGATTGACATTATAATAATAAGGTTCTGTAAATATTTCACATGAAATTATTATTCGATACGTTTTTAATGTAAGTGTAGGTGTACTTTAAAGGTTGCATATATTATGGGTCTCAGATATATAAAAATATATAAAAAACATGTCTAAGATGTGTTATGCTCAAAATACCAAACAGATAATGCATTTTAGACATCCCTCATATCCCTCTATTTCAGGCCTGTTAGAGAAGCACTGATTCTGGGTCCGTAGCTTGACAAAAAAAAAAAGAGGAGGGGGAGCTAATGCCTGCTCAGAATTCTACGAGATACTCAACTAAATGCTGCCGTGATTAAATGCCATATCATGTTCCAAACCACATCAAGGATTATTTCTGAAACAGTATGGAGCTCAAATGCTTTTTCTCTTGCGGGTTTACCACAAGGTGAGTTCCTTTTTTAATTTCCTGCTTTTTTACACATACTCTCTCCAGTACATGTTAGCTCTGAGTGTTAGCAATGCTTGCTAATGTTAACAAAGACCATATTATGTCCAAAACGATGTTTGCAGATGATACTAAAGTCTTCAAGGAAATTAAGTGTAAAGAGGATGCAGAAAAACTCCAGTCAGATCTCAGAGAAATGCAAAGATGGTCCGAGTGTTGGCAGCTCAAATTCAACGCAGCAAAGTGCAAAGTAATGCACTTCAAAAATATGAGTATAATATGGGTGATATAAATAAGTGAAATGAATTGTAAGTTTCGTGAGTACATTATCAATATAACGTTATATTAATGTAAATTATTGATGAATGATGAAAGGTTACTTAAACATTTTTTTCTTAATGTTCTAAAATAGTTTGGGCCCCCTTGGTGAGGGTGTTTGGGGTGGCCAATAGGGTGGCCAGGATTCAGCTGGGGGTGACCACGGTCACTCCCAGCCACCCCCCAGCTCCGCTGCAGGGCATGATGTGACAAAAACGTTTAACATGTCTCCATTAAAACCCATTGTAAATTCAGCCTCACCTTTCCCCACCACAGCAGCCACACACCTTTAGTTAATCTGCCAAAAAGGCCAGATTATTAACCCGAAAGTACACAAAAAGTACATTTCAGATGCTCAAGTTCCTTGACATGCTTCACGCTTTGAAATTTCACCGATATCTGTTACGGTTCTTCAACAACATCTCTCATTCAGAACAATGAAAATGCTCTCCTCTCACTGATCACCATGGAAACCTTTGATCTCTGGACACATCGTTAGCTCAAATATAAACACCTGTGTCATGGAACACGGTGATGTCATAACTCTAATTGACATAATTAGAGCAGCAGACTAATGACGTGGTCACTGGAGTTTAACAGACTGTCTCAGCCTATTCTTTTCCGTCTGATGGAGACTTCATACTGACTTCAACATGTTCCACATATTTTAGACATTATTGGTGACGTATGCTTTTAGTTCTAAAGTTTTCAGTTAAAATATTCTGCTGCTTTTTCATGCATTTAAACTTTTATTTTCTTGTTCTTATTTCACATTCAAGTCCCCTCTATTCATGAACCCTTTAAAGTACTCAGCCACACCACTTATATACCAGGTGTGACTGTAGCTATGTGAGTTAACCTTTCAAATACAAGGTTGCTTGCTTCATTCAAGCTCTTGTATGTCAAGGTATTTATCCCTAACATTTTATCAGCTAACTAATGACACACACTCAGAGGATCTTTATAAATGTTTTAAGTATTGCACACCTTTAAACATGACTCTTATAAATCACTTTTAAAACCAGCGATGCACTACAGCAGGGGTCTTCAACTAAAATGCAACAAGGTCCAGTTAGAGAAAATCTCCCCATGCAAAGGTCCGGAACATCAAAATGTCTAACTTGCTTCATGAATTAGTCTGATATATATTGAAGTGACCTGTAGCTTTATCAACGTCTGCATGCAATCAACAACTGACTGCCAATCAAATAAAGAAAGTACAATTCAAAAACAACAATATTTATTGTCAATTAACATTACTTAAATACTGTGGATATGTGTAATGTTCCTCTCGGGCTGCATTTACAAATAAAATAGAGAAAATATATAAAATAGCTTTTGAAATATGTGCATCTTAAAAGTGCTTAATTTTAGATAAATAAAATAAAGTGTAGCAGTAGCTTGAGTGTCCCTTTTTCTTTGTTAACCGTTTTACATCATGACTTAACAGTTTCAGCCGATTATAGAACAATATCAGTCTTTACACATCATAACAATTGAACAGTTTTAAAGTTTCTCTTTCTTTCCTTCTTATATTGCAGTCCCTCTCTCGCTTTTTTTAAATTCAGTGTGAGAATTGAGCTGGAGCTTGTCCTGCCAGGAGTTTAAATCTGGGCTGAAATGGTGTCAGGGCCATTCTCATACACACATGCAGGTGCTCATTGGTTACAGTGATGCAAACACAGGTATGGTGAAAAAAGAGAGAACTATTCGAAGCAGAAAAAAAACAGCGTAATATACCATCTGACAAAGGCCTGTGCTATAATGCTTCAATTAACTGCTATTCTTTATAATATACTCCGATCAATAGGAGACAGAGATGTTAAGTTAAAAATCAAGGGTTTTTATTATTATTTACAGCAAGGGTGGGGAACCTTTTTCCTTTCAATTTTTACAACATCCTCAGAGGGTCGTACAAATTATTGAACTCAACCTCTGCTTAAAAAAAATAAAATCACAGCCCATTCATTTCGCCTTTCTTTCATGCTGTGCAAAGAAAAAGCAACCTCTTAATCCAGATATCTCACCATGACTCACGTATGCCTGCATGTGCACGGTGTGGCATGACCACCAAAACAGAAAGATATGGACACAAGATGTGTGCAAATGTATTTAGTATCCTATCCATGTGAACATGATTTATGATTTTTATAGCTCCGGGTCCGTATAGGTCGGCGTCTGGGTCCGGATCCGGACCGCGGTCCGCCTGTTGCCGACCCCTGCACTACAGTGTCAGCTTTTCTAAAATAGAAACTTCAATGTTCACATCTTTCTAAATGATTCTACTTTTCAATGACCTACAAATAATCCTAATAATAATCCCATTTTCAATCTTTCAACTGTTCATTTTTTTGGTCAATGAACAAACCTGTTACAAATGTGTTGTTCAACAAATTTGAGCCTTTGCCACATTTATTTGATGACCATGGAAACCTTTGATCTATGGACACCTCGTTAGCTCAAATATAAACACCTGTGTCATGGAACACGATGATGTCATAACTCCAACTGACAAGCTCAGAGCAGCAGACTTCAGATAATGGTTAATGGTCCTGCCCTCAACAGCTCTACGTCAATTATGGAGTATCATCATATGCCGTTTCCATGGAAACGCATCCCTCGCCATAAAACACGACATTGCTGTAACTCCAATGAACAAGGTCCGATCGTCCCCCAAACTTCGCTTATATATCACCGGTCCATGCCTCAACAGCTTTCCACCAAATATGAGATCTCACCATAGGCTGTTGCCATGGAAACGCTTCCCTCGCCATAAAACACGATGTCTTAACGCCTATGAAAAGGGTCAAAACAGCACCACACTTCAGATAATGGTTAACGGTCCAGCCCTCAACTGCTCAAACTTCACATGTGTGCTAACAGTCCAGCCGTGAAGACATCTACGGGACAGTTTTGAGATTTCTTCAAATGCCGTTGCCTTTGCAACACAATGCTCGCCATGAAACACGGTTTTCTAATAACTTCAGTGAAAATGCTCCAAACGGCCCAAAACGTCATAGGTTTGGTAACGATGCAGCCATCAACGCATCTAAGCGTATTATGGGATGTCATCAAATGCCGTTGGCATGGCGACAGATCATTCACCATCAAGTTAGTTCAAAAGTTTGCAGTTCAAACATTCTGCTGCTTTTCCAAGCCTTTTTACTTTCTTTTCTTCTCTCATCACACATTCAATCTACGATGGCGGCAGCAGCTTGGCGTGGGGGTGCCAGCTTCTCCTGTCGTACTAAATCAGAAGTTTACCGAACAACTGATAATAAGGTGATTGTGGAAGATGAACTTTTGAACTTCCTTGTCATCAAAATGAAAACTCTGAATCATGATGACACAATTTCAACTCTGAGCGGATCGAAGCCTCGAAGAAGATACTGTTTGAGCTGTGTCCTCAAAGAACGCAGCGCTGTGTTACACACAAAGGAGCACAGAAAGACACTAACAATATAAAAGTGTGCTTGAAGGTGCTAAATGAATGTGGGGAGAATATACCAAGATTCGTCTCCCACTATCTGGATGACCTCCCACCAGTTTCTTACGACCACATCGATGTCTCAGCATTGCTGGGGCGGTTGGAACAGCTGAATAAGGACATATGCTGTGTGAAAAAAACGCTCGAAGCTCAAACTGATGACTGCGAGGGTCTGCGGGTGACGACCATGGCCATCAATGACCGGGTGTCCGCAATTGAGAAGCCCTATGGATCTACCGGCGTGGTCCCAGGGTCGGGGTATGTGAGGCCATGCAATCAAGTGCGGCCAGCAGCTGTGTGTGCTGACCAGGAGGTAACAGTGGCTGGAGGAGGCTCCAGCAGCTCTGTGGGGTCCGTGTCTACACCACAGCCACCAAAGTCTCCTTTGTGGTCCCGTGTTGTGAAAGAAGGACACAGAAGCAAGGTGACACCTGAGCATAAGCCAGCAGCAAGACAACGGGGAATGCAAGCGCCACTGAAACGGGAGAGGAAGAAAACGGGTATAGTTGGAACTGGCCCAGTGAGTTCTAACGTACAAGTTGTGATCACAAAGAAGGTGAGTGTGTTTGCCACTAAGTTTGCCCCTCAACTGGAAGCTAACATGCTAACTGAGTATCTGAGTGACAAACTTGGCAGAGCAGTTACTTGTCGGAAGATCGAGTCGGCACAGAGTAGGTTCAGCTCATTTCACGTCACTGCCGAATGCAAGGAAGTGGCGGAAATGTATGACCCAGCTGGCACCTATGACCAACGCCATTATGAGCCAAGACGGCCTGCTAGTAGGGTGCTTGTGGGGGATAGCACTACTACAAACAATGTGGTCGCTACTGTACAACACGAGAATCATGCATCTGCTGATGTAAATGACTATAGTACATAAACAATAGGATGCGGGTGGTGTCATATAACACGCGTGGCCTACGTGTGGGGCACAGTGCTGGTGATAAAGCGAGGCGGCTGGTTGTTGATAAACTGTTGGAGGAATGCGATATTCTGTGCTTACAAGAGACATGGTTACCTAAGCAAGATTTGGAAAGGCTGAATACACTACATGCTAATTTTCATGGAGTTGGAGAGTCAACTACTGATCTCTGTGATAAAATTGCCCATGGCAGGATACCTGGTGGTGTGGCGATTCTCTGGAACAGTAAATATGATCCTTTGGTTACAGTGGTAAGATTGGACGTCGACTGGGCCATTGGTATAAAGATCAAGTATGAAAATAGGTAATTTATTATCGTAAATATTTACACACCTTATGAATCATATGAAAATGAAGATGAATATCGCAATAGAATGGCATTTGTTAACGCATTCATTATGGATAATGCCACAACCTGTGTGTATGTAGTGGGGGACTTGAATGCTGACATTTCGGATGATAAATCTCTGTTTGGCAAATGTTTACTGCATTTTTGTAATGATAATAATCTCATACTGTCAAGTAAATCTCTTGTATCGGAGAAAAGCTTTACATATATTAGTGAAGCATGGCATACTGTGTCATGGCTAGATCACTGTATATGCACAGCTGATGCACATGCTTCTCTGGACAACATTGACATTTGTTATGAGTTGGCCACTACAGATCACATTCCTTTTGTATTGACCCTAAATGTTGAAAATATTCCGGTGCTATCTGTTGATGACAATAAAACATACACAGGGAGGCTGGATTCTGATCAATGATGACATGTATAGCCGCATGTCATCATTTCAGCGCTGGTTGTCTTGGTGGTGCCCAGCAAACAATGTGGGCTTCGTAAATAATTGGACAGCCTTCTGGGGAAAACCTGGTCTGATTAAGAGAGACGGCATTCATCCTACTTTGGAAGGTGCAAATCTCATTTCGGCAAACATTTCAGGGCTTTGTGGACTTAATCCATGACAAACTGGAGTTGAGACCAGGAGGCGGAGTCGCAGTCTTACACGCTTCTCTGCGCTCTCTCCTAGGCAGTCATCCATAGGAATCCCGAACCCAATAAAATACCCAATATTAGCGGTGTGTGTGTCTGCCCAAGGACAATTTAAGGTAAAACCTAATAGATGTGTCATACATAATAACCTAATAAAAGTAAATGTAACAACTACTACAGTGCAACAAAACAGGAATATTAAATGTGGTCTCTTGAACATAAGATCTCTAGCATCTAAAGCAATATTGGTAAATGATTTAATATCAGATTATAATATTGATATATGCTGTCTTACTGAAACTTGGTTGAGACATGAAGAATATGTCAGCATAAATGAGGCCACTCCACCCAGCCATATCAATACTCATATTGCCAGAGGCGTGGGCCGAGGAGGTGGAGTTGCAGCAATCTTTGACTCAAGTTTACTTATCAATACTAAACCAAAATTAAATTATACCTCCTTTGAAAGTCTCGTTTTTAGTCTTACGCATCCGACCTGGAAAACTTTGCAGCCAATCTTATTTGTTACAGTGTACCGTGCACCAGGTCCTTATTCAGAATTCTTATCAGAATTCTCTGAGTTTTTATCAACTTTGGTTCTTAAAACAGATAAAGTAATTATCGTAGGTGACTTTAATATTCATGTTGACGATGATAAAAATAGCCTTACTGTTGCATTTAACTCTATATTAGATTCTGTTGGTTTTTGTCAGAGTGTAAATAAACCAACCCACTGCTATAATCACACTCTCGACCTTGTTCTGACTTATGGTATTGAAATTGAGCAACTATTAGTCGAACCGCATAATCCTGCTTTATCCGACCATTTCTTAGTAACTTTTGAAGTACTGTTACTAGACTACAAAGCATTAGTCAAAAGCTCCTGCAGCAGAAACCTATCTGTTAGTGCTATAGCCAAATTTAAGGAAGAGATTCCACCAATGCTTAACTCGATAGCAGGTCTGCATGTAGGGGAGGAAACTTATACAAAATGTCCACCACCCCAAATTGATCATGCTGTTGATAGTGCTACAGATGCGCTGCGAATAAAATTAGACTCTGTTGCTCCTATGAAAAAGAAGAAAATAAAACAACATAGATTAGCTCCATGGCATAATGCCGAAACCCGCAAAATAAAGCAAAAGTCGAGACAACTTGAAAGGATATGGCGTTCCACTAAACTTGAAGAATCTCGTTTAATTTGGCATATTACTCTCAATGAATATAAGAAAGCACTGCGTAAAGCGAGAGCAGCCTACTACTCTTCACTAATAGATGAGAATAAGAATAATGCAAGATTTCTTTTCAGCACTGTAGCCAGGCTGACAGAGAGCCATAGCTCGATTGAGCCTTCTATTCCCATAGCACTCAGTAGTAATGATTTTATGTGCTTTTTTAACGATAAAATTGTTACTCTTAGAAACAAAATTAATGACCTCTTGCCTTTGACCAGTATAGTGTTATCAACTCCCGGAAACGTAAGTTCTAATATTACACTAGATAGTAAACTAGAATGCTTCTCAGCCATAAACCTTGAACAATTAAATTCAATGATTCTCTCTTCTAAACCATCAACGTGTATATTAGACCCAATTCCAACTAAGCTGTTGAAGGAAGTTTTTCCATTAATTAGCACTTCTTTATTAAATATTATGAATATGTCTTTATTATCAGGCTATGTTCCACAATCATTCAAAGTAGCAGTGATAAAACCGCTTCTTAAAAAGCACAACCTCGATCCAGAGGTTTTAGCCAACTATAGACCTATTTCTAATCTTCCGTTCCTCTCAAAAATTCTTGAGAAAGCAGTCGCAAAACAGCTGTGTGATTACTTAAAAAACAATGATTTATTTGAAGATTTTCAGTCTGGCTTTAGAACACATCATAGCACAGAGACAGCTCTGGTCAAAGTCACAAATGATATTCTAATAGCCTCTGACAAAGGACTTGTCTCTATTCTTGTTTTGCTCGATCTCAGTGCTGCATTTGATACTATCGATCATGATATCTTATTGCAAAGACTAGAGCACTTAGTTGGCATACAGGGAACTGCCTTAGGCTGGTTTAGGTCCTATATATCTGAACGCTCTCAGTTTGTACGTGTCAATGATGAACGCAAACCAAAGTTAGCCACGGAGTGCCACAGGGCTCAGTGCTCGGACCTATTTTGTTCACATTATATATGCTTCCGTTAGGCAATATTATAAGGAATCATTCTGTACATTTTCATTGTTATGCGGATGATACTCAACTATATTTATCAATCAAGCCTGATGAAATTAATCATCTAAATAAAATTCAAGACTGCCTCAAGGACTTAAAAACGTGGATGACCTTAAACTTTTTGATGTTAAACACGACCAAAACTGAAGTTATTGTACTTGGCCCGAAGAATCTACGAAACAAATTATCTAAAGATATACTAACTATGGATGGCATTCATTTGGCCTCCAGTGAGACTGTAAGGAATCTTGGTGTTATATTTGATCAGGATTTATCCTTTAACGCCCACATAAAATCAATTTCAAGGACCGCCTACTTCCATCTACGTAACATTGCAAAAATCAGGCATATCTTGCCTCAAAATGATGCAGAGAAACTAGTCCATGCATTTGTTACTTCAAGGCTGGATTATTGTAACTCTTTATTATCAGGGTGTACCAAGAAGTCAGTCAAGTCGCTTCAGCTAATTCAAAATGCTGCAGCTCGTGTACTAACCAGAGTTAGGAAAAGGGACCACATTACTCCTGTTCTGGCTGCCTTACACTGGCTCCCTATAGAACACAGGATAGAATTTAAAATTCTTCTTCTCGCCTACAAAGCCCTTAATGGGCAGGCGCCATCTTACCTTAAAGAACTCATTATACCCTACTGTCCTACTAGGGCATTGCGTTCCAAGAATGCAGGGTTGTTGGTTGTTCCTAGAGTCTCTAAAAGTACAATGGGAGCCAGAGCCTTTTCTTATCAAGCTCCACATTTGTGGAATCAGCTTCCAGTTTGTGTTCGGGCGGCAGACACCCTATCCGTTTTTAAGAGTGCGCTTAAGACCTTCCTTTTTGATAAAGCTTATAGTTAGGGCTGATTAGATTCAGCCCCTAGTTTTGCTGATATAGGCTTAGTTTGTCGGGGGACATCTTACTTCTTCCTTCTCTCTGTCTATACCTGTGTACTCCCATGTTCCGATTAACCCAGCTTCCCCAAATTCTTTCTTTTTGGTGTCTATATACGCTGGGATCCGGAGTCATGGATGATCCTGCGGTCCTGTGTCCTGCATCACGAGCCCTGGATCTTGAGTCGTGGCTGTGGTCCTGGATCATAGGTCCTGGATGGATATCCTCGTGGATCCATCTTCCTATTACACACACATGCATTTCCAAACATTTGGACTGCCTATGTTGCAAATGTATTATCTTTTCAATTTACACACGGCATCTATTGCACGACTGTCCGTCCTGGGAGAGGGATCCCTCCTCTGCTGCTCTCCCTGAGGTTTCTCCCATTTTTCCCTTTAAACTGTGGGTTTTCTTCGGAAGTTTTTCCTTGTACGATGTGAGGGTCTAAGGACAGAGGGTGTCGTATTGTCATACTGATATTTTGTACAAACTGTGAAGTCCACTGAGACAAATGTAACATTTGTGATATTGGGCTATATAAATAAACATTGATTGATTGATTGATTGGTCAAAGTTAAGTGAGAAGGATATTAATCACTATACCTCACTCACTGACAAATCATTAGACTTGGTTGTAATTCCTAGAGAAGCAATGCTGTGCAGTGACACCAACTGTAAAAATGCGCAGCATGGTAGTGATCTATGTTTTACATATGATCTTATTATTGATGTGTTAAATGCCTCAAGTAAGGGTTTTTACAACAGTAAGAAAAAGAAGCATAGTATAAAACCTGGATGGAATGAACATGTGTCTGAGCTACACTCTGCTGCTAGAGATGCTTTTAAATTGTGGGCCGAATCAGGAAGGCCGAGACAGGGGTCTTTGTTTGAACATAAACAGTCCACTAATGCCAAATATAAGTATGCTGTCCGCTTCATTAAAAAAAATGAGGACACAATGAGGGCTGACTCACATGCCAGAAAGCTGTGCAACAATAGTTGCTATGATTTATGGAAAGAGGTCAAAGTCATAAACAGCTGTAAGACTCCCTTACCCTCTTCCATTGAAGGAGTGCGTGGGTCAGGCAGCATCGCAGAACTGTGGCGACAACACTATTATGAGTTGTTCAACTGTGTTAAGAGTGATGCATTTGTGGTTGAAAAGGTTGACCCCACTGAAAATGTTACAGTTAGATCAGAGGAAGTCTACAACACTATAATGAATCTAGAAAATAACAAAGCTTGTTGCCCGGATCTCATCTCAGCTGAACACTTAAAACATGCCAGTCTTAAGCTCGCTCCTCTTCTTGCTCTGTGTCTTACTGGTTTCCTTAATCATGGTGTCTTACCAGATTCCATGTTATTTGTGCTACTTGTGCCAGTCATCAAGGATAAAGCTGTGAAGATTAATGGCATTGATAATTACAGACCCATTGCTTTAGCTAGCATTCTCTCCAAAGTGTTGGAGAAAATGTTGTTGGATAGGCTGGAAAGGTATATTACCACAGCTGACAACCAGTTCGGTTTTAAAAGAAAACATGGCACAGATATGTGTATTTTTGCTTTAAAACACATTATAGCAAAATATAGAAGCCATAATTCCACCATGTTTCTGTGTTTTATTGATGCTTCCAAGGCATTTGATAGACTGAATCATTACAAATTATTTTACAAAATGTGCCAGAGAGGGGTACCCAAGTACATAATAAGGATCTTTGTCACAGTCTGCTTTCTCACTCACCTATTTTCTGCATTAACATTCCTTAGTCACCTGGTAGTCACACCCTGTCTCTCTCTCACTCTGTTACACCCATCAGCTCCATTAGTATTTAGGCCCACTTCACTTTCACCTCAGTGCCAGATCGTACTTTGCAGCATGCCAGTCTTTCCCGCATTACCCTTCAGATTGCTCTCCCGGTTTCGACCCTGCCTGTCCCTGACCAGCCTGCCTCGCCTGCTCCCTGACCCGTTCTGTACCTGCGACTCCCGTCCTGCTGTCTCCTGGAACCCTCGCCTGTCCCCGACCAGCCCTTTGCCTACTATCTGCCATTTTGTCTCCTACCAGCCTATTGCCTTCAATAAAGCTGGTTACCGACTATCTCTGGTTTCCCGTGTTCTGCATTTTGGTCCTCAGCTCGTTTGTGACAATCTTAGCCTTTTGGTATGCACATCAGACTATGCAGGTGAAGTGGGGCAATACTGTGTCTGAACATTTTTATGTTGGTAATGGGGTCAAGCAAGGTGGGATTTTATCTCCTTTGTTGTTTAATCTGTACATGGATGATCTGTCTAGGAAACTGAACTTGTGTAAAACTGGCTGTGTCATCGGAGCTACTGTTGTCAACCACCTTATGTACGCAGATGATTTAATCATCTTCTCCCCATGCAGTGCTGGCTTAACAGCTTCTGAGGACTTGTTCCCAGTATGGCATTGATTTTAATATTAAGTATAACGCCAAGAAGAGTAGCATCATGATTGTGCGAAGTAAAGAGGATAAAATTAATTAACCCTGTGAAGAGTTCTAACCGGTTCTCTTCCATGATTTGGAGACATTGACGCAATAGCCTATTCAGACAGTGAGCATTTTTTGTTTTTATCTGTTTTGTGTTTAGCTTTTTATCTTATTTATTGATGTGTGTTTTGTCTTTTTGTATGTGATATGGACCTTGAGTCTGGAATAAAGATTGGATTCAAGCCCCCAGAGTTCATGTATCATTTCAATCTAAATTGTTCACTTTCTTCTTACACATTACATTTCAGCATAGCAGTTTAGTGTCGGCTTTTCAGCATAAAGCATTCCCACTAGCAATTTCTTCAGGAATTGTATTCTCTAGTTATGTATAAAAGACATATAAAAGTGCATTTTGCATGATAGGTCCCCTTTAAGATTTAAAAATCAATAGTCAAGTACAGGAATACATTTAAAAAAAACACTGAATAATGAATCAAACACATTCACTAACACATTATGGGTAATCTATACCAAAGCAGAAATCCCAAGTTTTCATCATGCATAGCAATAACAAAAACGGTACCATATTCCTACAGTACATGTGTGTCATGCACGCACTCACCTGGAGCGGCTGACATCATAGCGGCTGAGCCAGTGTTGCAGCATCTCCTCACAGGTCTGCAAGGCTACAGCCGGGCCAAACAGGGCCTCTTGAAGCTTCGCCTTGGTGAACAGCAGGCTGGAGAGGAGAACACACACACACTTTTCTTATGCTGCATTTTCACACTCCACAATTTGTACATTATTTTTTGAGTTTTGCTTAACATCTTCTCTCAGACTATTGGAAAGAAACATTCACAATACACATTTAGATGTTAAATGTACTAACTGTGTTCATTTGAAGATTTCACAGAAATAGTAAGCATTAGATAATGCTTCATATACACCAAGCTTTTCTTGCCAAATGTTTTTACAGAGGACATTTTTAATAATTTATTCATTCAAAGCCTGAATTATAGAACATTTTATACCAAAAAACATTGCTTAATTGTTTTTTTCACAGTATTTTCAGATGTATGTGGTTAAACCAATATATATTTAAAAGATCTTAGTAAAAAGATGATGGCAAGGAAATGAAAATAAGAATTTTGAAACTGGCTTCATACGTTGCAAATGAGCACACATGTAATAGGACAATGCTTAACTTGCATATTATTGACCCTATTCACCTCTGGTTTCTTTCCTTAAAGTGTACAAAAAACACAAGTTGCTGTTTTTGTACCCGTATGGTTAAACTGTGCACTCAGTAGCCTGGAAGATTGTTTATGTTGGCCAAACCCAATCAAACCTGTTCTTATTATCACTGATCACATGAGTGTGGACTCACAACATGATTTTCCCTGAAAAGAAGATTAATTGTTTTGTAAGTTCACAAAGACCTTCCAACATTTGTCAGTGTCTGCTACTGAAAACACAGCATTTAACCTGCAAACTAGCTGATATTATCCCCATGCAGCTGACAGTTGGTGATTTGGTTATAAAAATAAAGAATTGTTTCTACGGTAGTCGGTTAAGTGCTTAGGACCCATCACCATCTCACTGATGCATGAGGCACACGTAGATCAATACAAGCAGAGAGAGGTAAAGATAGTCATCAACAACAAGCTCTGAGAGTTTGTACGTGTGTGTTGCAGCGTGTTGAGAGGTTGATGAGTAGAGGCCATTGAGTGTTTCTGCTCGGCCCATTTAGTTGAAGACAACTGGTTAAGTGATGTGGGAGTCTCTGATGTGTGTATGTGTGTAGTAATTGCCAGAAGGGGCTCTCAGAGGATGCAGTCTGTCATGGGCATCACTCATCCATGAGTATGAGGAGAAAGGGAGTGAGGGGGAGAGACTGTGGTGTAAGCCACATCTGACGCCCGCCTGCCCCTCTGTCCACTGCCTCCATGTTCTAAAACACTCCACTGTCCAGGGGGAAAACAGTTGCGCGGGAATGAGTCCTAAAACCAGGAATTGAGTAAGCATTTAACCACTTCCAGTTCTCTTATCCCAAAGTCTTTCTTTCTCTATCAGGATCCCCATTAGTCAAACTTATTTGTAATGCTTACAGTAGATGCCTGAAATAAGATCTGCGTTTAACACAAGCTTGAGAGAATGTTCATGTTTCTTTCTTCAAAATAAAAATAAAATACGTCAGCAAATACCGCATTAGCCAATGTGTCTTAAAAGCGGCGGTTGCTAGCAAGTGACTAAAAAAGTCTATTAAACGTCGAACATTAGCCGCCTTTAGCTTAGCGGTGGTGACCCTAACATTAGCATTTTACTTCTGGCAGTTGCATTTATACTTCAAAAATCTTAAGAGTGGTGTGAATAGGTGGAGATCATCCTGCTGAACATATATTTGTTCTGAAATATTGCAAAATACAAGGGAAAAATCATGTCGTTTTTTGACGTGGGACCCCTTAAGATGCTAATGCTAACTTCTGGGTCGGCCTACAAAAATATGTAATCACTGCAAGGAAAGAAGCAGAGAGGGAAAGAGGAAAAAATGTAATGGAGGGAGGTCGGATCGATAGCAGAGAGACAAGCTTGTGTCAGGGGAAAAAAACTCTCCAAGAAATTAACCTCGTTACCGACTCACAGAGGTGTGTGTGTGGGGGTGTAAAAAGAACATGTAGAGATGTTAGAAAATACAAAAATTAAAGTGTGTGTTGAAGGAAGGCATGACGTTCGGATGACAAGTGCTGCCCAGGGACATTGTGTTAAGGATACGCCTGCCAGTAAAGGTCCACCAGAGTGTGTGATTGTGTGTGTCTCCAGGCTACCCATTACCAGTGTGGAAAAGCATTCAGATGCATAGTGATGGTATAAACCCATTCTTGTATAGAAATGTGACAAGGTGTATGTGTGTGGGAGTGTAACATGCATACAGGACTGACTTCTCTTACTGTGTATCCTGGGTATAAGACGTTTAGAACCATCTAAAATAGTTCATTTTAAGAGAGTAAAAGCTATAAAAGCTATTGAAATAATGGTAAAGTCTAAAAAAAAGTTCGGAGAGCGCAGATCAAAGTCAAAACTAATAGTGCATTCATGTTCTTTTCGCTTTAGTTCTTTAGTGCATTTGCATTTGTGTTTTTATGCTTGCATAGTTTTTTATATTGCAGCTCATTTCGCTTAATGAAAGTGGTGTGTGGATGAAGTTTGTACCAAAAATGTTGCCTCGTACCAGAGTTGTTGTTCAGATTTGAAGGGGGGGATTACGTGATTAGTCCCAGTCAGGAACACATTTTTCCAATTAGTCTGACCCAAAATGAATGCTTTAAATGCCCATGCTGCAATATGAGCAAAAGAGTAAAAGGTTTCAGGAGTATCAAAATGTAATGGCTTCCTTATTGGGCGATGCTACACCCTTCCACCAAGTTTCCTGGAAAAAGTGCCTGTAGTTGCTAACAGGTAAACCAACAGACTAAGCCCAAAGAAAACCCTGGAAAATTAGAACCAAGTGTAACAAAGGGAACATGTAGGAAGAACGCATTTTGAATCAACGGTAAATAGTATTGTCAGGTAGCAAATCAGGATACGATAAGGTACTACAATAAGATATTCATAAAAACTGGAAACATTTCAAAAAGGCTGTGTTTAAAGACGTTATTATCACTGCAAGAGTGGTCACAATTTGAGGATTTACATCTACCTCTTTTCAATTAAAACACATATTAGTCTTTACAAAATGCTTTTACTGTGTACATAGTAATTGGTTACAGTACATCTGATCTAAGTCATCCAAGTATTTTCCAACTTATTATTTACCACTTGATCACAGCCAGTGTTTCCCTTGCATCTTCAAAAAGGTCTATTTCAAGGAGATTACAGCACTCCAAACTACACAACACATTACAAGAGATGTCACTTCCAGGCTCCTGGGAATGAGTCTGCGTGGTGTGAGCAGCCTGAGCGTAGTGTATGAGGACTGTGGCGGTGTAGCTCAGTGTAAAACGCTCGGCGGTGGCCAGCTAAGAGCGGAGAGTACCAACGTAAACTCCACATACAAATAGCTACTAATGATCCAGTATTACTCACTCTGTACTCCCACAGATCAGAGTGTGTATTCTCTACAGGCACATGGCTGCATGCACACTTATATTTTTATACATACAAATATCTATGTATCCAGTACAGTGCATGCATGCAGATTAACACACACAAGCCGATGCTGACATGCTTGCTTTGTGTTGCAGGGCATAAGCCAGGCACGTGCCCACTAACTCACACTCTTACAGATGCACGCACATGCACAAATTACAAACACGCTTGCTCATGCTGTAACATCCCATTAGATGAATGCAGAATCAAAGGCTGGGATTAATCATTCTCTTTAGTACAAACTGAGACCACTCTCCCTCTCCCCCCACCTCTCTCTCACACTCACACACACACACACACACACACACACACACACACACACACACACACACACACACACACACACACACACACACACACACACACACACACAACCCCCTCTCTCTCTCTCTCAATCTGTAGCAGAATCCCATTTCACATTTCATCACTTTTTACTGGGTGATTAAAATGTTAAAGAAAAAAGGGAGAAAACGGAGACGAAGAGATACAAAAGATGCAAGAAAGAAGAGTGAGAAAGAAGGAGTTAAGAGGGGAGGAAATGGAGAGAGAAAGAGAGAAAAGAAAGGCAGGGGCCGGTGGGTATAGGATGTGGGAGAAAAAGGAGGAAGGAGAAATTCAGTGTGCTACAGTGAGCTGACAGTTTGCTGTGGTGCAGAGACGCAGAGGCTAACAAGAATCACACACATGCATGCACACACAACACACAAACATGTATGTGCCAGATTACGATCTTGCACATCCACATCCGCACAACATACAAGTACACACACACACACACACACACACACACAGGACTGTCACGGCATGCCCAGCACTGTGCACGATGCAAGCTTTGATCTCTGAAGCTCGCTCACACTTCCAAAGCAAATGATATTCAGTGAGCTTGTTACTGAGAAAACACCTCTTTTCACTCCATAACCCTCTTTCTGCATCTATATCTGTGCCTCGATCTCTCGTTCCCTGAATCTGAGGTCTGCAACTCGGCCTCTGCCTGATGGTTCCCGGGGGTATTGCACATTTTTGCCACGTTTAGAGCTAAAACACAGTCAATAATTAGTGTTACCATCGAGTTCTTCTTGTTCTATTCTCACTAAGAACATTATTCTCTGTGTGCATGCCAGCAAACATAAACAGGTGTGTTTTGGAGACTTACTGCAAGCTGTTTTATTATATAATTATGTGTGGATTGTGACATAATGCTAACATGCAAACTTGCCTTCAAACAGGAAGTTGGGTCATCCACTGAGCCTAAGCGCTTTGAGCACCAGGAAAAGCACTTTATAAATGTAATGTATTATTATTATTATGACATTTAGGGCCAGCGCATTGTTGCAGAGGTTTATGGGCAATGTATGCATTGGCCTCTACGCCTGTATCTGAATCAAAGTTTTTTGCTCTTTTTTTATATTTCGAGCTGTTAGATACCAAGTGAGCTAAACGGCGGCCCTGAATCTGAAGAAATTTGCTTTGAAACGTAGATTAAACCATTTGTTAAGGTAGGCAGGTCAGGGATGGGTGCTTGTTGTCAAAGTATCTGTTCATTTACAAGTCTTGAAACTAGCTGTTTAAAAAAATGTTTACAATGGTAATAAATCAAGTGAGAAGTAGAATCATTTTCTTATAGATTTCTTTACAAGTTGCCCCTTTTTCACTATTCCAAACAATGCAGATTTCACTTTTTTAGGCCCTATTATGCTTTTTGGGGTTTGCCCTTACCTATAGTGTGTTATATAGGTTTTTGTGCATGTAAATGGTCTGCAAAGGCTAAAATCCCTAACATATTGACATCAGCATGTAACACTCACACTTCTATTGGCTAGCGTTCCCATACATTGAACGTGAAATGCTAAGGGGCCGGACATCTCTAAGCAGTTGACCAATCACAACAGATCCGACCAGCTAACCAATCAGAGTAGACTTGGCAGCACAGGCCGTATGAGAAAGAAATGCACTTTGTGAACATGTAAACATGTCACAGTTGAAGCACTGGATACAGTACAAATATGAACCTAAAAAGAGCATAAAAAGGCCCCTTTAAGACACAGAGGTTGCCTCTTGTATAATATAATATTATGTCAAACATCAAAATGGACTGTAAAACTGATACACTCGACTTACTTTGAGAGAGAGATAGAGGGATGGAAAAGTGTGTTAGCTGCAGGTCCCAGGCCAGATTAGCAGTGGCGGAGCCAGGACATTTTCAGTGAGGTGGCCAGGATGGAACCAGTGATCATTTTGGGGTGGGATTGAAATCACTATTATATGAACATAAAAATACATCTCACTAGAAAATAAGGGGTTATTTAAGGCACCTACAACACACCTCTACATTATTTGGGATTAAGTGGTGGAATAGATCAAATAATATTCAGTATATCTCACTCTTTTTTTCGTATTCCCGCAGGCAAAGTAACAACGCTTACATTATACAAATGTAATGCAATAGACTGTTTAGCTTATGATGATCAGCAGCACTATGAGCTCATTCTCTCAGTGTATCATCAGGAATACAGACACATACACATCATTTAAATAAGAGTTTTTAAATTAAATGATTGGTTAAGAATAAACATCTTAAAGTAAATAACAATAAACAATAGCCCTTAACCCTGTAAGGCCCCCGGTTGTAATTTTACAACATTACTTGAAGCTATCCTAAAAAAGTCAGTAAATGTTTTTGTTTTTTTAAAAGACTACATTTACATAGTCAAAAGGTGCCTCACAATGCTATTGGGTAGTAAATGTGTTATAGGTCGTGACCTCTGGCCATACACGCCAGGGATTTTGGGCCCCATGGAAATATATCACATTGGGCCCCACCACCAGGCCCAGGCCACGCCAACCAAGCAATTGCTGTAAGCACACCTCCAGAACCCAACCCACTCACTTATGCTTGAAATAACTCTACATGTACAGGCTTGCATCTATCTTGTAGTCCAATACTAACTGCACAATATTCACTGACACTGAGCTGTGAAAATATAACACTTATGGGGGGACAGGGCTGCTAAGTCTAGAGATGGATCTGTTGGTCCTGGCACCAGGGGGAGGGACAACTGATTTAGTATGAATAGCTGCTAAAAATGTACCTGCATTTACTAAATGTCAGCTAAAAGAGGAGTGAAATTAAAAACCTGTATAGATATTAACAGTACTTAATGTCAGCTTACAAAATAAAAATTATTATTATTATTATTTACAATGGACTATGCGTAGCTAACAGACACATTTCCAGCACTCATAGACCACACCCACCTTTTCTTTGAAAAACTGGGTGACATACTGTCGACCTTTAGTCCCTCTCTTGTCTTTCTCTCCTTTCTTTTCTCTTTTGAAAGCCTGACTTTGTGAGTCGTTGAGACATCGTTCACACGTAGGTACTAGCATCCCTGCTCCTAACATGCTCTCACTCTCTGCTAGAAAGTGCCTGCGGTGCTGCACCGCATTTGGAGGCAGGACCAAACCATTACATGTAAATAGAAGGGGGTGTACAGAGGCTTTGGATAATTAACTTTTGGAAGAAAATAAGTTAAATGAATTGTAAGTTTAGTGATTACATTATCAATATAACGTCCTATTAATGTTAATTCTTGATGAATGATGAAAGGTTACTAAACATTTTTTTCTTAATGTTCTAAAATAGTTTGGGCCCCCGTGGTGAGGGTGTTTGGGGTGGCCAATAGGGTGGCCAGGATTCAGCTGGGGGTGGCCGTGGCCACTCCCAGCCACCCCCCAGCTCCGCCACTGCAGATGAGCCCAAATGAATTGGGCCAGGTCAGGCTGTCGCAGAAATCTTCTGTCTGTCTCTCTTCAGCTTTTCCCTACCTCTGTTCAAATGTGCTCTACTGATATGTAGAAGGAGGCTGTGGTGGCTCAGTGGATAGTGTGCTGGACTTCGAATCAGGGGATAGCAAGTTCGAGTCCCACTCAGCATGTCGTTGTGTCCCTGGGCAAGACACTTCACCCCAAATTGCTCCTGTGGGGATTGTCCACAGTACTGAATGTATGTAAGTCGCTTTGGATAAAAGCGCCGAACAAATGACATCTAATGTAATGTGTGTTTCCAAGCCGGTAAATGTGTTATTGGGAACATAGATAAACATATGGACATTCAGTAAGAATTCATTGTATTTCAGCTGCTTCCTCTCTGACTCAATGTCTCTCCATAACAACAGTTTTGGAACAACAACTGATGCCTGCTCTACCCATATGACCTCATGGTTACCGGGGCGATGGGGATTCCTGGCGCAGAGAGCGATGTGATTGGCTGAGCCCGGAAAAGAGCTCTTAAATGGGTCAAAGCAGTCAAGTGTCTCTATGCAGGAGGTGTGTGTGTGTGTGTGTGTGTGTGTGTGTGTGTGTGTGTGTGTGTGTGTGTGTGTGTGTGTGTGTGTGTGTGTGTGTGTGTGTGTGTCTAAGTGTGCAATGCTGCATCGAGACAGAGAGAGAACAGATTTCATCTTCCAATTGTACATACAGTGCTGATCAGTAAAGCTTGTGTAATTATAAAGCCATCGTCTTCCCTGCAACCACCCACTCTGTCTCTTTCTTCTTCCTGTTTGGCTCTTACCATCCTCCCTTCCTTCGCTTTTTTCATGCATTTTCTTGTTTTTCTGCATGTGCACTCTCTTTCTCTCCCTCCTGATATTTAGATGTCTGTCTGCATCTGTCTGCACTGGGACCGTGGAGGCCAACACTGACCCCAAATGGCTGCATTATGAAATGCTTTGCTGGGCTTTGAAATGTAGAAAGCACATCAGAAAGATGATGCAACATGCTTCCATATTATGGCTAGCGTGAAAGAATTGGCCTGGATAGTTCATTTCATCTCTAATGGGGAGCTTCCTGCACAGCTAATTAATGTTTTTAATGTGTTCAGGATGGTAGGCTACAATGCTTCCTGTGAAATCATGCGAGCATCTTAAACCAAAGTTTGAGGATTGTACTGCTGCTGACCTGCCTTCCACAATATCAATTAAAACTGGACTATTTTAATAAATGTCTTTGACATTTGTTATGAAATAAAATGCAAAACGATACAAAGACAACACAATGTTGGAATAATAATAAAGTATTGCTATTGATTCAAATCCTTTTTACTAACTGACTTACTTTAAGAGGTCACGTAATACTTTGGGTGTTTTCAGCTGAGACAAGAATACAAAAATGAAGGAAAAACTCATCTATTTTCATTGTGTTTTTGTTTATAAAATTTGATTTAAAAAAATAATATGTATATATATATATATAGTACATCAAACTGCATGTACTGGGAATGAGTCTTTGCTGTGGCGGACTCAGGTTCGCCTGCGTTCCCTTTACGCGTGTCATATCCCTTATCTCCCCCTTTCGACACTGTCACTCTCTAATGAAGGCTAAAACTAGCCCAAAAGACAACAACAAAATATTATTCCAAACCACAGCTCTGTATCCTGTTAGTAACCTTAATATACGTTAAAAGTTATGTAATATTATGTGCTTTTTAAACCTTTGTCAAAAGATCAACATTTTCCGGAAATGTTCGATGAATGGTAAGAAATGCCAAGTCATAACCCCTTGAATGTATCTTAAATATGTTTTAAATAAGTGTAGCAAACAGGTGGGTTTATGTGTCGGACGACTTCTCTGTCAGTAAAGCAGCAGTGGGGCTCGGGTCAGAGCTGCAGTGTTAAAAGGGTAAGGGTGTGTGAGGGGCATAGGTACTGCAATGCAGGCCACCACTCTGGCACGTCTAAATAAGGCGTCAAGAGTGTGTGTGTGTGTGTGTGTGTGTGTGTGTGTGTGTGTGTGTGTGTGTGGTGTGTGTGTGTGTGTGTGTGTGTGTGTGTGTGTGTGTGTGTGTGTGTGTGTGTGTGTGTGTGTGTGTGTGTGTGTGTGTGTGTGTGTGTGTGCTTGGCCTCCAACACAGTCAAGCTGAGACACCCTATCCTTACAGAGAGTAAGGAAGGAGCCTCACCGCGGCACTTACTGTAACTACACACATAAACATGCCATACAAAGTGTAAAAATGTGTCCAGCAATCCATTGCTGCCCTATCCTGAATTCACCAACACTTCCACCAACATTTTATGTCTCCCGTGTGAGTGGGACGGTAAATAAGTGGGCTTTACTTGAAGTTGCCGGGGTGCTGGCTGAGGGCCAGGTTCAGGGTGTCCAGGGCATGACGCTGGTGTTTCTGGGCGCTCAGCAGCAGCGTCAGCAGGTGGAGGGAGTGTAAGTCGTCCCCACGGAGAGATAAAGCTGCCTGCAGGGGCTCGATGGCTGCTGAAACCTGCCAGACACACACACACATTCTTAGGTATACTGTAATGTTTCTTAATGATTAATGTCCGTTATTAAAGGGAAATAACTGTGTTTGCTTATACCTGCCGCACAAGTGCCAGCTGCAGAGACAGGTACATCGCTATCAGAGCGTCCTCAGGGTCTAATGAATGAGCCCTGTGGAGCAGAGAGAGAACACAACGTTTTTATGACATGGAAGCACATTTCTTAAACAGCCTCTACTGTATGGTGCTTTCATATGGCAACACTTATTTGGAGAAAATGGAGAATGTAAGGTCAATTCAATTGAAAAAAGTGTAAATAAAGACTAAATGAAATCAATAAACATAAATGATTGAAAGAAATTAAATATAATTTAAATAAATACAAGATATTAAATATAAATATAGATGAAAATAGATTTATTGGACTTTTCTCAACTGCGCTTTGTTTACAATGTTTATATTCGTTTGTTAGAATTGTTTATATTTTAACAAATGACTCTCCTTTAAAATAGATATGTTTTTTTTATTTCTATTATTCAAGCAATTATTAAGTAATACAAACACATTACTAGAAATGTTAACATGTAAAATTAATGCAATAGTGGAATGTGAAACAAAAACCTGAGTTTCAGTGGGATACAAGACCGACTATTGTACGTCTACACTCTTGCGGCTTTCACACCAACGCTTTTCCCTTTCTAGCTCCGAGCTAGAGCTTTTCTGGTTCAGCTCCAGTTTCCCTTTTCTGCTCCCGCTCTGTTCACACCGCCCAGAGCCCGACTGGTGCTGCCGCTGCTGCGTCATGACGTCACCGTTTACATCGCTGATTTGCTCCCCAACGGCGTTACGGCGCTCACAACAACAACAACAACAACTGCGTCGGGTCGATGATCGTGTTGCTTTTAATCACACGAAGCCAGATTAAATTAAATAACGACTTCTCCAACCTTGTGCTTTTCTCCAAAGTGCCGTGGTTCATTGTTTATTAATGTGTTTCTGCGGCATTTACCGACCGCTGCAGTGCTGGCTGCTCTTCCACGGGAGTTTATTCTCCCGTTAGCTTCCGGTTAGCTCACACTGCAGCGGCCGCTCTAAAGTATTCACTGTCCGACTCACACAAGCAGCTGATACATATCCCCAGTTTCCCTTAAGTGAATCTGTGTCAGTCTGAATTGACGCTGTTTGGCATCACAACGCTGTTATGAAAGTTTCTCTGGTATAAAATTGGTGATGTTAGCATAGCAACCGAAGCTAAACTGACTACTTGCTATTGCTATCCTATTGTGGCATAAACCGTTTTCGACAGGCACATTTTACCTGCGTATTTTTATTATGATTCTACTAGTCGGACACGACAACCTGTGCAGCCCATGTATTGATTCCATCCGATAGCTGCTATAATACAAAACAAAACGTCTGCCTCTCTCCACAATGATCAATAACAGTGAACGGATGGTCAAAGTAAGGTACAAATAAACAGAATCACACGAAGCCTGGTTAGTGTTGCCTGACTTTATAAAGTGTGTTTATAAGCACTACTGCTTGTAGGCAGGCATGACAGTTGACCCATGTTCAGGGGAGGTGGGTTTAGTTTCCTGCACGCCTCAACGTAAGAGAGACGAAAGCGAGGCCACCTATTAGCTCCGAAGCTCTTGCCTCTAGACCGACAATTTTTTGGAGCTGGAAGTGAACCAGATTCCGGAGCTAAGAGGCGGCGCCGCTGCGGTGTGAACAGGAAAAACCGGCACTTTTCAGGCTCCAGCTCCGAGCCGGAGCTGAAAACGCGTTGGTGTGAAAGAGGCATTTGAGGCTTTATTTAGCCACAGTAGTACCTTGAGATAATTGCTAACATCTGCATACCGAGGCAATGCTAACAAGCTTTCAACATGCTTATGCCATGCCAACATGCTTATGCCATGCCAACATGCTTATGCCATCCAACATGCCATGTTAACCCCATTGAGCATGGCTAAATATGAAATGCTTTATATGTATGTTTAAAATGAGAAAAACCTGGGACTACTGATAAACAGGAATATACAGTAAAAAGAAGAACCTACTTGCTCAATGCTCGTAGCGCTTTTTTGTTGAACTCATTACGATCAGCTTTTAGAGAGGCTGGAGAGAGAAGAAAGATTCAAATGTTACCCCAAATAGCTTTAGCTTTGCTATAATTAAGCAGTTCAATTGTAACTATATATTATAAAGTAAAATACTGTTCACTTGGCAAGTGAATAGTATGAAATATGGCAAATAAGTTAAACCTAGTTTTTACGAGAGATATGGGAAGATTGATACTATTACGATTGATACTATCATGTATCTCTCTCTCATGTAAGAAAAGACCACCAAACATAAATCAATAGCCTCTATTCAAAGGCATTGGAACTTGTTATCGTCCTGTTTTAAATCTTTATCTAACTCTGCATACAAACTAGAGCCTTTCTACAAAAATATCAAAGTTAACAACTTGGTTATCATGAAACCATAGTGGGTCCAAGGAGTCAGGTGTGTGATATTATGGGGTTAGGGTTAACCTAACACTAATACTATTTGAGCCTAACCCTAACCCTAGCCTCTACTCATTATATTTTGCCACTCGTGTCATTATCATACTATATTAACGCCAGGGGAAGCCTTTTGCGTAGTATTTTGATGCAGAAGTTTCATGCATGGTTAAAGTTATAACACGTTGTGATACAGTCATGATTAGGTTTAGGGTCAAGACACAAACCTACTTGGTGAGGATTAAATACAAATATAAAGGTTTCAGTTATTTGATTCGGTGACATGGCGTCAAGTAGTCACATGAGATAACTTCCTTTGGTTCCATGCAGGACACAAGCACTGGTCTCCTAGAAGTCCTGTTTTTGAAAAATGTGTATATTTGTTGGTAACATTACATTGCATTTAACTGACACTTTTATCCAAAGCGACTTACAATAAGTGCGTTCGACCAAGAAGATACAAACTTGAAGAAAACAGAATCATATAAGTACATCAGGTTTCATAGAGCCAAAACATTTCAAGTGCTACTCAACTGGCTTCAGATAAGCCAGTCCTTTATTAGTATATAAGTGCTTTGTTAGCAATTATGTGTGTGTGTCCTCACCCTCAGAGGCTTGCAAACTGCAGCACAGTCCCAGGGAAAGGTAGGCTCTAGGTAGAAATTCTCCTGCTTCTTCCCCCATGGACACCACACTCTGCGACAGATCCTCAGCCTCCCCGAACTGGACACATCAACTACACTCAATAAGTTTAATTGTCAATACTCAAATGGGCAGGTGTAACACTGAATTATATTTCCTATGAACAAATAACCTTTCATACGGAACAATTACATCTTGGAGGATCATTTGAGGTATTGTACTGTTAACATTACTTACAACATCTATTCATTTTAGAGGTATAGAATTGAATTAATTTTAGTTTGTGTTAGTTTTCAAAGGGTGTTTTCTAGGTTTTTTAAATGTTGAGTTTTAATTTTACAGTAGTGATTGTTGTTTTTTGTTAGGGTTAGGTATTTGTATATAAGAAATAGGTAGTATGCATACACAATAAGTGGTTGAAGAACTGAAGGAAATGCCATTATGCTTGACATTTTAAAATGTGGATATCGATTTGAGTAAAAGGGCCAAATAACTTGGTTGAATGTCATTGGATCTACTACAATTATTTGATCAGGTTTGTGTTTCTTGATTTGACTGTTTTGGACAAACAGAAGCGACTTTCTGTTTCAGTGTCCCAATTTTTGTTCACACTTTTTTTTAGTTTGAGTATGATAATAATTATGAAAATAACATTGGTGTTATTAAATCTCTTGCATGAGTGTAGTGTGAGGACAGTCTAAATAGATTCAAGGACAATGCAGAGTTGGCTAAAGGACACACACACGCACACACACACACACACACACACACACACACACACACACACACACACACACACGAGAGGGCGTTTATCAGTTTAAGAAGGTGGCATATATATAGTTTGTGGAAAAGAGGTGAGCCGAGGTGCTCTGAGCCGAGGAGAAATTGTGTCACTGTGCGGTACGGCTGGTGGCGGCCAGGTGGGTAGGTGGGCGTAATGGGGGGGTGGGGGGTGGGTGGGGTAATGCCTTTGACGGCATGCCAGCAGAATAGCAAGCCAACTGCTCTGACACCCTCCCCCCTCCTGCCCCTCCTCCTCCCCCTCCTCTTCCTCCCTCCTCTGCTCTATCTCACTGTGTGTCTTTCTCTGAATCCAGCCCTTGCGAGTTCAAATCGTGCACACAATAGTATTTAAATACACAGCCCATCCATGCACATCTTAGGAGGATTATGATTCTCTCCTTTGAATAGTTGGGGGTGAAAACCTTGCATCTGCAGTACTGCTTTTCAGGAATTTATATATTTTTTTTAAATCGGCTTTGCTTCCAGTGGTGCAGTTTGTACTGATGTTACGAGGTTAGGCAAGATTGTTAGGGTCTGTAGTGGGGAAACAAACTGCTGGCTAGATAATAATCCAGAATGTCCAGTGGAGCTGATGGTGGATAATGGTGGTCCATTTATGTAATGCCCCACTGCACTATGGCCACAGTGTCCCATTGTGATTACGGCTGTAAGCTCCTTAGTGTCTCCGGCCTGCCATGATCTCCAGCCACTGACAGATGTGCTCTCTCCGTTCGCCCCTGATAGCTCCTCTTTTCTAATCTCTGACCCCTTTCTCTCTCTCTCTCTGTCTCACTCACCCTGACACTCCCCCCTCCCATACTAAATACCTCTGTTGATGCGACTTTCTCCCTCCCTCCCTCCTGCCCAGATCATGAACAGCAGGACTATCCAAGCTGGCCGGGCTTCACAGTGATGCAGAGTGACCCCTGTGTCAATCCCAAAACATTACCCAGCGCTGCTGTGATATGGCTCTCTATGCACACACTACATTTCAATAAAGCTGCTGTTGAGAGCTGTATATGCTCCCAGAGTCCTATGTTCCCCAGCTCAATATCCTCTTGTTTTATCACACATTACATTACAGAGAGGTTTTTTATGTTCTCTGCAATGTGACAAAGGTTAGAATCACCCACCTACAGCTTGGAGCCTACTGAGTCCTTTAAACCTACACGCCCAAATGTGCAAGCAGAGTGTGTTCTTGTTCTTTAGACGTTGATATCTATACACTGGCAGAACAGATTTGAACCATTCAAACTGCATTTAAAATGCATATCTTCCTTTGTTCGTTTGAATTGGATTTGAAAGACACACCTCAGCAATCTTTTACAGTAAGGATGCTGGAAACATGCTGCTCATGTAGTGTAGGATACTATGACCTCTTCTTTTAGTTGATCTTCTCATGGTTGACGCTATAGCGAAGGTAGGTAGGTGTAACTAAATGAAGATGAATTATAAATTACAAAACTGATTGTTCGATCTCAACTGCTTGTTGTTGATATCTCATAAGTTCCTGATAAAGATTGATCCTGTAATCCTGTGAAATTTGAACCTTTAAATAATATATTATCTTGCCTTTTGACAAGTCAGTAAATATTTTCTTGATGAGTTAATGATCTCAACTGCTAGTGTCAATCTTCAAGAGAGCATGATGTTCAGGATGATGTCCCATTTAGAGTAAAATAGGCTATAACGCAGGGTATACCAAAGACATGGCTACTTTGTGTTGTCTGGTTAGGTCTGCAACTGAAGACACTTTTCACAATGGAATAATTGTTTTGTCTATTAAACTAGACAAAACGATTATTCCATTGTGAAAAGTATCTTTAGTTTTGTCTTAAGTTCCAAGGTGATAAGTTGAAACGTTTTGCATGCCTAAACCCAAAAATAATCAGTGTACCCTTAAATTACTTTAAGGGTCAATCGATTATCGAAGTAGTTGGCGATTATTGTTCAGTTGATCGCTTAGTTGACTGATTGTTGCAGCACCAGGGTTAGGGTTAGGCTCACAGACCAAACTGCATGTAAATGTATTGTGAGTGCATGTACATTAAAGTGTAATGAATGTTTTGTGAGTATTCACCCATTGCAGTTGACCAATGCAGACTTTAGCAGCCAATAGCGGCAACGAGGGGTCCTCTGGTCTCATCCTGGCACACTCTTTAAATACAGACACAGCACCGACCCCCTGGAAGGAACACACACACACACACGTCACTGACAAATTGTGATTAATGTGCACACAGATGCCAGTTATCATGCAGCCACAGATGACATGGATCTCTTTTAAGTGAGTGTATCAAACACATTTCAACTGTCCTTACACAGTCCTAATAGACCCATTTAGACACACAGTCACTTAATACATGTAGGTCAATCATTAATGGACCACGTGCACGTGCACATGCACACACACATGCCCACAGACACAAGCCCGGCTGGCCCTAAATAGAAGCGGATCTGACGACACTGAGGCAGCCCCTTCTCCTTCTAGGGAGCAGCCTATTTCCAGAGCTCTCCATTGATCTGCAGTGTCACTTTATACTGCAAGGCAGATCCATTTTTCTGTCACACACATGGGCGCGCACACACTGAGGCAGAAGGGGGGCGGGGGTGGGTAAGATATTCATTTTGAGGACTCCCATACAAGAGGCTTTTTTGTATGCATTCTGTGCTACATGGTTAAGAGTTATTGCGTATTTTTTGCTATAATTTACTTGCCAATATATTAATCAAATAAAATTCAACCCATCTTCTTCTGGAGCAGACTGCACGCTTATCTGCGAAAAACCATTTGTTGCACCATGCCTGGGCATGAGTGTGAGGTGCAGTGTACAGCTCAGAGGTATGGCAGGGGATGTATGTCACATTTAGGGTGTGTCGTCGTGTGTAAGGGCTGTTGCTGGTATATAAGGAGACATGAGCTCACCTTCCTGGCTGCCATGAGTGACAGGCCCAGCTGGTGCCAGAGGTGGAACTCGTTGAATGAAAACTTCATGGCTCGCTCCAGACACTACGAGGAAAAATGCAGACGCGCAAATATGTCAAAGTCATATAATTCATACAGATACATGGGTGCAGTCATGTTCAGGTTAACCCAGTCTGAGACAAAAAAAAATGAAATGCATTAAAAAATAAATGCTTATACTGTTGGAAAGCCAGGGTTAGGATTATTACATTTATTAACTAATTTCCACTCATTTACAAAGTCACTAAACTGAATGGGCACTCTTCTTCTACATTTTTCGAGCTTGACATGACTGTCAGTCACCACTCACCACCCACTCAGCGCTGCTTCAGTACATAATGAGGTGATTGATGTGTGTGTGGACGAGCAGTGGATGGCGTGGTGAAACTTTAGCACAAATGAGCTAAACCACGCCAAAGTTCTGCCTAATATTTTAAATAAATAATGTAAAATGAATGCAACTGTCACTGCATACGTCATGCTAACCCTTGTTAACCCTGCTAAATCAGGCGCCCCTTGTCACAAATCCCAATTCAACCCCTGGTTACGGGGTTAATATGCAGAGTTGTAACTAGGGTTTAGACAAATGGTGATGCAGGACACAAAACACTGCGGTTAACTTATCACACTGATGTTTAGCAGGTGTAATGTTTATTTATTCAATGTCATCTTAGTCAAGTATGTTAGCACGCTAACATTTGCTAATTGGTGCCAAACAGACAGTGAGAGTTGATGGGAGTGTCTGATGAACATTAACAGGATCTCAGAGTTGTAACAATTTGCTGTGTCGGTAGCTAATCTCAAGGGGAGAAGATTTTTGGATGGAAGTGGAACCTATCAGCTATCGTCAAACAACAAAATAGCTAAAAACTAGCTTAAAATTAGCTTGTAAACTGACTACTTGTAACACCAACCAAAACAATTCTCGTGTCCCAAGTTGCTAATTGGACTGTTTCCAGTAACCAGTACATGGAAGAGGAAGTCTTGGCCTGGATATCAGCTAGCTACACCAGAATCCCCAATTACAGCTCCTTGCCCCAAGAGTGTTGTCAACATCTGATAGCCAATGGGTTCTGATTCCGATTCCGATTCTACTTTTCGATTCCGATTCTTTGAGGGGCAGGGTAAAAAAATTATACATGCTTCTTCCACCAAAAAAATTACATTTATTCGAGAAACTTTTACACAGGTTAGTTTACAGTAATATTCACATTAATCAGTCTGTTTATATTCACTGCTATGTAACTGTAACCTGAGAACCACTGAAGCTACAACAGTGCAACAGTCCCCCCCCATTTTCATCATACAAGGCAAATGAAAAGTGTAACCGGGGTGAAAAGGGTGTTACATTTACTTAATTATGAATGTTGTTACATCAAGGCCGAAAATTAGGATGAGCATCAACGGTCAAAACATTTGTTTTCCCTCCCAGAGCTGTCAGCGCAGCGCCTCCACAGATCTGGCGCCCTAGGCGAACATGGTTACGCAGTATGAAGTGTAGGTACAACGCTACATTTCCCGCCCCGCCGCAGTCATACAACAGTAGGCTACGGAGATCGACGAGAAACATTTCCTCAGGCATCGAAAAGCGGAACCGAAATTCACATTTCTAAATGATGCCGTTGGAATCGAAATGTTGGAACCGGTTCTCGGTACCCAACCCTAGTTATGAGTGTCTTTGTTGGAAACATGAACGTGTGTACCTAATTTCACATCAATCCATCCAATAATTGACAAGAAAGTTAACTCGAAAACAAAATTCCAACTTCAAGGCGGTGCCAGGTTAAAGTCAAAGGATCACCAAACTCATTATTCACCGGACATGGAATATCCTTAGCAAATATCATGCTTATCCATCCAATAAACCATACCGTTAGAGCGGCGGACTGACAACACTGAAACTGTCTCTACCTGACCAGCATTAATCCATCAGTAATATTAATCCAATCATTTAATTTATATGATTATACATGAAAGAACTAATATCATTTACTTTTATTGATCACATTTTGAATGGAGGACTTTTACTTGAAATTGGAATATGTTTACACTGGTGTTACTGCTTTTACTTAATCATAGGATTTAGATACTTCTTACATTTGTCAGATGTGTCATCTTTTAATTTTAACAAAACTCTAGCAATTTTGTTGTATTATATAATGATGTAAAATGTATGCAACAGCAAAACCCTAGCTAATTGTAATACTACCTGTGTATCCTCGAAATGAAAAGTGATATTGGAACCAGAACTAGCCTCAGACCCCTTGTGGATTGATTCGTGTATCAGAAAGTCTGTAATCAATCAATGTGAATCTTCTTCATCACATCAGAGATGGATGGCACTGACTGGCTGACATCTACTTCTTAATAAATGGCCCATACTGGCCTCATATATCAGCAAGCTGATCACTGGTCTAAGTGGAACTACCTCAGTGTGTGTGAGTGTGTGTGTGGTCCTCCTTATACCATGACTGATGCTCTCTGTGAATCAGTGAGACAGGTGGACAAACCTAATTTTAGACGACTTCTCCAACCTACGCCTCCCAAACTTTCTACATAGAGGTCACATTAGGGGGGGTAACCGAGTTTGTAAAAAAAGAAAAATGGAGGAATTAAGTGTGAGATAATAAGAAAGAAAATGCAGGAAGAAGAGAAAAAAATACACATAATCCTCTTGCTCAAAGTGATAAGGACATTCATTATAAAGTTCGGCAAAGGCAAAGCTCTCACTAACACATCTCATCTCTCACGCTTTCCTCCCTTCAGACCTCCAGCATGGAGTGTGTGTCTCACAAAGCTTGTGTGTGTATGTGTGTCACCACACCTCAGACAGCATGCCATACTGCCCCCTTCTGGCCATGCCGAGGGTGAGCAGGTCATAGACGGAGGTGGCATCCTGCAGGCTGCTCTGACGGGCTTCGGCCTGGTCTGGAAGACGACTGATCACCGCGTCTCCGCTGGCCTGAACGGACAGAGAGGGAGAGCGAGGAAAAGGGGGAAGGAAGAAGGAAGAGGAGGAGGAAGACAAATCAGGATGGGAAAGGCGGTGATATGGATGACCTCAGCAGAAAGGTCTCCTTTAAAGTGTCGAAATATTATGTTTTGAAAGCAAAAAGGCGAAGAATGAGGTAGTGTGTGTGTGTGTGTCTCACCATGGACTCGGTGATGAGCAGCAACAACACAGCCTCCTCCACCACGTCCTGAGGACAGAAGCAACTGCAGGACACAGGGAATAAGAAATAAACAGGAAGTCTAATCACACACACACACACACACACACACACACACACACACACACACACACACACACACACACACACACACACACACACACACACACACACACACACACACACACACACACACACACACACAACCTTTCCAAAGGTAGATAGTCAAATTGCTGGGAGTGTCCAGTTTCTGTCTCACTTGTGGTGCTGTAACCCAACACGGACCACCCTGGGTGTATCGCTACACAGCACTATCTCAGATGTCACACACACACACACACACACACACACACACACACACACACACGCACACACACACACACACACAGGCTAATGTATTTCTTCCATCTCTTCTCTCCCATCCCTCTCATTCATCACTTTCTCTGCTTCTCCTCCCTCGTTGGTGGGCCCCGTGTCTTATTAAAGGACACATTTACCAGACACCGTCCTGGCCTTTGCAAAAGAGGCAGCTGATGACAACAGCCATGAACAATACTGGAGTGCAGCCATTCCTCAGGGTGAAGTCTCCTGTTCCCCCTCTCCTTCTAATCTCAGACATGGATTTAGATCTTCACTTATGAGTGTGGGCAGGATTAGTCATGTGGTGGTGACTAAGTACGGCTCACAGTGAGCGCAGGATCCCTGCAAAGAGGGGGCTGCAGGGAGCCAACATGACGCTGAGATACAGTTCAGAGTGCTGATGCTGGATCGTGTCAGTACTGTGCCATGCATATGCCATCCATCCATATGTCAATATATGTCATGTTATGTTACAGTATACTAGTACACAGTCCCTTTATGTCATATGTTATAATGTTTTTTTTATGTTTCTCTCATGCTTTTATGTTATGTCATTTATGCAATGTCAATTTATTTAATATTACTTGCCATCTGATTATTTTTAACGTTATTTTATTTACTTGTTTTATTGTATCTAAAGTTGTTAAATTATATCATGTTTTATTTTGTATTAATTTCTATAATTTTATCTAATTTTATTGTATTTTATTAATTATTTTGTCCACCATTTTCTTGTTAACTTTTTCTATATGGCATATTGAAACTGTATGAAAGATGCTAAAACAAATGAAGTTGATTGATTTATATTGACTGAATGGTGTCATGTCATGCTTTGCTGTTATATTCTATGTTATTTTATATTGTGTTCTTATGTCATGGTATGGTGTTCTCTTAAGTCATGGCATATTTTCTTGTTATGTAATTATTTTATCTTGTTATGTCATACCATGCTATGTTCCACTGTTATGTCATGTCCTACTCTCTCGTCATGCTAATGTTGTTATGTTATGTTTTCCATGTCATGTTGGTTATATGATCCGTAATGAGCTACCTCCGTGCCTTACCACAGCATCTGGCACTATATCGGACAGGGCCACCATGTTAAATTGCTTTAATAAGCATTTTGTGTCCTGTGGCTCTCTGTTTGATTCTGTCACTAACTCTGCTGCTGTGAACACCCCAATCCGTTACTCTGAACAATGTGGTCTGGAAAACCCTTTCAGTTTTACTCCTTTCACTGTCAATGTTGTTCATGAAGCATTATCTAAGTTAGATCCTAAGAAACCGGCTGGCCCGGACAACGTAGAACCTTTCTTTTTAAAGATAGCTGCAGATTGTATTGCTCCACCTCTTACTACTCTTTTTAACCTCTCCCTCAGCACAAATGGAATTCCAAAAGTATTCAAATCAGCTTATGTCTTGCCTTTACTGAAAGGAGGGGAAGCAACTATTTTAAATAACTATAGGCCAATCTCTAAATTATCAGCTCTGGCGAAGGTGCTCAAACTCCTAGAGTGAACAAGTAAAGGAGCTTTTATGTAAGAATGATATCCTGTCTAAACATCAGTCAGGTTTCAGAAAGAAACATAGCACCATCACTGCGACAATGAAAGTGGTGAATGACATTATGAGTATTTTAGATAATAAGCAGAGTTGTGCAGCCCTATTTGTTGACCTTTCCAAAGCCGTCGATCATCGCATCTTAAAGCAGAGGCTACTCAGTATTGGCATATCCTGCCATGCAGAGGGGTGGTTTGTGAACTACCTCTCTGAAAGGTCCCAATGTGTTCACTTTGATGGGCTCACATCTGAGTGGTTGAACATTGCTTGGTGTTCTCCAAGGTTCTGTTTTAGGTCCACTTTTATTCTCCATCTATATCAATAGTTTAAAAAATGTGGATAAAGCTACTTTACATTTTTATGCGGATGATACCGTGATGTATTGTGCAGGTCCCTCATTTAAGGAGGCTGGTGTTCAATTACAGGCTGTTTTTAACATTATTCAGACTCAGCTCGATGAGTTTAAACTTCTTTTAAATGTTGAGAAAACCAAGGTAATGCTTTTTTTAAATGGTTCAAACTCCAGAGACTGCTTTGGATATTGTTACTATGCAAGGACAAGTACTTGAAGTGGTTACCTGTTACAAATACCTAGGTATATGGCTTGATGATTGTCTTACTTTTAAACTTCCTGTCAATAACCTGCTTAAAAAACTGAGGGTTAGACTAGGTTTCTTTTTCAGAAACAAGTCCTGTTTCTCACTTGAGGCCAGGAAAAGGCTAGTCACTGTGACCCTTTTACCTGTGCTGGACTATGGTGATTTGATCTATATGAATGCACCTGCCCATTACCTGGAAAAGTTAGATGCCGCCTATCACAGTGCTCTGAGATTTGTTACTTACTGTAAATCACTTACTCATCACTGTACCCTGTATGCCAAGGCAGGTTTGCCTTCTCTTATTATTTATTATAGGGATATTAATAGTTTTGCTTCTAGCCATAATATGACACATACTGTTGCAGCTTCTTCTGCGTTATATATATGCCACCTTCTTAAACTGATAAACGCCCTCTCTGTGTGTGTGTGTGTGTGTGTGTGTGTGTGTGTGTGTGTGTGTGTGTGTGTGTGTGTGTGTGTGTGTGTGTGTGTGTGTGTGTGTGTGTGTGTGTGTGTGTGTGTGTTAGTCATCTCGCACAGGGTGTGTAAATTATTGTCTTTTATTGTGATTATATGTGTTTTTAATGCATGTACAGCACTTTGGCTCGACCAAAAATCGCTTTTAAATGTGCTTTATAAATAAAACTTGATTTGATTTGATTTAACTGTACGGAGGCTCAGTCATTGGTACATGTTTATCTATAAAGCCATGTTGGGTAAACTACCAACTTATATATGCTCCTTGATCTCACAGAGAGTCGCAAGTAGCTATTGCCTGAGATCCCAGGATGTGTTTGTATTACATGTGCCAAGAGCTAGGACTGTTTTAGGTACTGAAGCTTTTATGTGTGCTGCTCCTCTAGCTTGGAACACTATGCAAACAAAATTGAAACTGAGCATTTTGGTTCCCTTGCATCATTTCAAAGCTCGGATAGATAAAATGTTATTAGATATCTGTCATTGTGAATAGGTTGCTAATGTATACCCCTGTAATTATGTTGTATTGATGTCCTTTTTGTTTTCTGTTGTTTTTATGTGTAACCAATGTGCTGCAGGTCTCCCTTGAAAAAGAGATCGTTGATCTCAATGGGATTTTCACCTGGTTAAATAAAGGCTACAAACAAATGTCATATAATGTTTTTCTAGTTGCAACATGTGTGCAACACAGGGACTATTGTACTGAGTAACTTGGCCAAATGATGGCTGATGATTTAAAGATAATTTTCCCAGTTCATCTGAACACTGGGCTAAAGGGCTTATTGAAGAAAATCACAGATGCATTTTTTTCTTTTTCATTGTAGTACTTGCCTTTTAAAAAACAAACCAATATAAGTATTTATTTTATGCTATATGCATATTTATATTTTCACAAGCATTAAATGCCTAGTATTTATTTTGTGCTTCTTTATATGAGTACAGTAATACATCCCACTGATGAGAGGAGGAGAGGTGTGCTGGGATTGCTCACCTTGACTGACCCAGTGTAAACAGGTACCCTCTGAGCTCTCTGGGGGAAGTCTGTCCCCTCCCTGTCCCTGATGATGACTCATAGTCTTTAGAACAAAACACACTTGAATAAAGGGTGTTGGCGCCAACTGACGAGCCCCACAATTGGAGGATATTATCTTGCACAAAACTGATACAACACCTGCTGAAAGTGCAATTTCGACAAAATAATTTTGGACACAAAGGAGTAAGAAAAAAAATTGTTAAGAAATTGCTCAAAGTACACTGATGGTAGGATCACAATAATAAGAGAATTAAGAGGAATAATTAAGACAAGTAGCATGAAACACAACAAAAGGTATTGACATTAGAAATAATCCAAACAGACCTGTCAGTGCTGTAGCGCTGCGGTGGTTTAACAGTGGGGTAGACAGCGTCTTTGGAGGCGGCGGCCCCTTCTCTGTGGAGCCAGGCTGAGGGTGGGGGGCCCAGCGGGGGCCAGTAGCTGTCCTCACTCACAAAGCTCAGCAGCACCTCTGCTAGCTTCCTCGCTGCAGACTAAAGGAAACAACAATGTATTAACGAGATGATGAGCAGACTGATGCAATGATGTATAACGTAGTAGCAGTATTCTTTTTTTTCATCATATAAGATATTAATACTTTCTATGTTGCTAATGTCTAATGGATTATAAACTGACTTATAATCAGCACACAGCACTGTATACATACAGTTTTAAGCACTCAATATACAGAATGCTTTATAACAATTATCATAACACATTATAAGGTAAAGGCAATAATACATTGTACTACAATTACTATAGTTGCTATACAATTTTATCTTTTGTAAATGGAATTATAATCACTGTTATTTCGCATGAATAAGTTCCTCTGAGTGGTCATTGTTTGCTTTAAGTAGAGTAAATAAGAATTATATGCAAAAAGAGCTACATGCAAACATCACCATTGTGTGTGCGTGTGTGTGTGTGTGTGTGTATGTGTGTGTGTGTGTGTGTGTGTGTGTGTGTGTGTGTGTGTGTGTGAGAGTGTATGACTACTCACCTTCCTGAAGCTCTGAGACCCTCGTGACTCCACCACCCTGAGCACCCTACGCAGTTGGTGCGCACCCTGTGCGAGATGACTAACACACACACACACACACACACACACACACACACACACACACACACACACACACACACACACACACACACACACACACACAGAGAGGGCGTTTATCAGTTTAAGAAGGTGGCATATATATAACGCAGAAGAAGCTGCAACAGTATGTGTCATATTATGGCTAGAAGCAAAACTATTAATATCCCTATAATAAATAATAAGAGGCGTATATTCTAACAGCAATTTGCTTAACATATTGAGCGTCACAGCTTGTCATAAAAAACAGTTGAAAGAAGTTTATAAATATATACGTTTTCTAGATGTACCTTTCTTGTGTAAAACTTTTCAGTAATAATGTAACTCGAACATGCATGCCAATAAAACTGTTTTGGATTTGGATTTCTATCATTGTGGTAATACACTCAGATGCAAGTGTCTATTAAGGGTTTTCAGTATTTTATCCACCGCATAAATATTTCTATTTTAACACCTCTCTATGACCGTTTCATCAAAAACAGAACATTATAACCTCCATGATTGGATGAGCTTCTATTATTTTGAGCAAGGTGTATCTAATACACTAAAAACAGAATATCCAACACATGGTGCATTTGTTCAAGAGCATACTGACACCTGCTGGTTACAAATGAAAATGCATCTCTGCTTCACTGAGGTCAAGTGGTCAAGTGGTACACTTATTAAAGCTTTTCCTTTATTTCTTCTCCGCCTCAGTTTCTACAACAGACAAAAAAGCCCAAGGTTCCCTCCGTTACAATCAATCCTGAAGGAAAGGACTCAAGTCATCAATCATTGTGTATGACTAGTAATGTAATGTAGAGTAAACATAGGTACATAAATTAGACTTCCAGTTGGTTGTTATATAAGGCTCACTACAAACTATACAACTAAAATCTTTGAAAAGATACATGTTCTTGGCTTTTTTTGTAATGTTACCCAGACTTAAGAAGCAGTTATATTTTATAAACTTTTCACCTGGGCCCAAGAGTTCAACACTTTGAATCCCTATCTGATCAGATCAGATTTGTATTTTGGGAAGTTCAAAACCAAAAAACAGGATTAGAATCACTTTGATATCCGATCAGATCAGGAAATCCAATCCAAGCTTTAATCTGGATCAAATCTTCAAAACGGGTAGTTCAAACCGACAACACAGGATTGGGATCAGTTTGATCCCAAAAAACTGGATTATCTTGATCCCACCAGAGGGGTGGATTCCCAGTGGATTACCAGAGCAAAATGTAGTGTACCATTTATTTAAAAATATGTTTCAATTTAAATTAGATGGCAAAGTTTGTTAACTGAAATAATACACCATTTTTAGCCTTCATGGGAAATACATTTTATTTTTTCCATTTTTGCTCACGTTTGTGGTGGCCTATTTTGTTTTCAACCAAATGTTGATGACATAAATATTTATGCTCATAAAAGTATCACAACAAAGATTGTCGATCACAAATGTAATTTAGATTAAAGAAAAAATATCTTCAACAAAAAAAAAGTCCATCATCTGTCATCACCTTTCAAAAGTAATTGCGGACAATAGATGTCTCTGCAATGTGGCCTCTTGTCTTCCTTGTATTATTTTTCATATCCACTAGATGGCGATCAGTAGGATTAAAGCACTGATATTCAGGATCTAGTCATCTTGAAAAATCGTAATCTGGATCAGGCTGATCCTATCCTGAATTGCTTTGAACTCCAGGGACAAAATTTGGCCGACTTGTCTGATCCTGGATCACAAAAAATGGGATTTCAAAATCTGATCGGATCTGATTGAGATTAAAAGTTTTGAACTCTTGGGCCATGTCCCAGGAGTTCAAAACTTTTAATCTCAATCAGATCCGATCAGATTTTGACCCCTCTGGTAGGATCAGGATAATCCAGTTTTTTGGGATCAAACTGATCCCAATCCTGTGTTGTCGGTTTGAACTACCCATTTTGAAGATTTGATCCAGATTAAAGCTTGGATTGGATTTCCTGATCTGATCGGATATCAAAGTGATCCTAATCCTGTTTTTTGGTTTTGAACTCCCCAAAATCCAAATCTGATCTGATCAGATAGGGATTCAAAGTTTTGAACTCCTGGGCCCTGGTGCTTAAAGTGGCAAAGACATAACCCGTTAGAAAATATTAAAAAAAAACTCAAAATAAATGTATCTTTCAAGAAATCCTGACCTGACAAGTCAAATAAATCCACAGACATTGTTGTTAGCAGTTTCAAGTAGGAACTATTTTCTAGCCCACATCACCCCGGAACACTCCGTCTCACTTGTTGGAGGGTGACGTTGAAGAAAAATACAATATAATCTATAAGAAAAATGTAGGTCCATTATACTGGAGAGAAGGCAGACATCTCTAAGGCTGACATTTCCAATACTTGGCAACTTTTACCAAAACAATCTAGAATGATAAAGACCAATATAATTTAAAAATAAATATGTGTATCTTTGGGACAGGTCTGCCTTCTGTCCCCAGAGTCAAAACTAAACATGGAGAAGCAGAGTTAGTTCTTATGCTCCATTTATCTGGAAAACTTCAGGTCCGCTGCGACTCTCACTTCTTTTAAATGAAAGAACAATTAATATGTTAGACTGCATGTCATTTGTATTCTTCTAACAAGGAAAAGGCTGGAATCATGAAATGTTGGCCTAGTGTTGTTAGACTCACCCCCTCTGCAGCAGACAGAGGTACGCGCTCTGTAAGGACGCCTGCAGGAAGTAGCCCAGGTCCATTTCCACAGGTTGAGGGAGCGTACTGGATTTGGCTGTCTTACTGTGAGGCGTTGATATTGTCTGAAAATATCATAAACATTTCATTATTTCACCATATATATATATATATATTAGGTAAGTTCAAAAATGTTTTAAAGGTCCCATGTCATGCTTTTCCGGTTATTACCCATCCCCTTGTGTGATATGAAGGTTTTTCTGCATGTAAACGGTCTGCAAAGTCACAAACCCTCAAAGTACACCCTGAAGCGAGTTAAAGCTCTAACACAGAAAATACCTATCTGTGCTGCCCCAGAACGCCTCGTTGGAGATTTCTCTTTTTCCATTGTTTTCTTTCTGGGTACAGTGACGTGCCCATACCCAAATGGACCAATCCGTGGAGCAGTTACGTTACGTCCGCTACGTTACTTCCTCACACACACACACACTCAATCTTTTCTCAGCTGCAGCCGATTTGTGTGTGAGCACACACACAAACTCCCAGCCAGGCTGCGGGTGTGTATGTGTGCTCGGGCTGGTTTCGGACTGGATTCGGGCTGGGTTTTGCTGGGTTTTGCTGTCTGGGCTGATAGGGGGGGGGGGGGGGGGGGGTGGGTAGGAGCTCCAACAAGCCGTTTAAGACAGAGAGTGAATAAACATACTATACAGAGGTGCTGTATGAGAAACCAATGTGAGTTTGGAAAATTGCACAATGTAAATCTATTTTAGTAGACCTCAACAATGGAATTATGATCAGTAGAAATGGCCATGACATGGGACCTTTAATACCAAGTCCAAGCACTGCTTAAATGGTATTAAGTATTTAGGTACTATAAGAGAAAGAAATCAGAGGATGAAGATTTATTTTTGATTTTGCATTTAAAGAATAACATTTGAATGGCCAAAATAAAGCTGACAAATTATAGGATTATATTTAAAATAAAATAATGAAGCTAAAATGTAGTAAAATAAAGTCAAAATAAAGTTGAAAGTTGAAAAAGTTCAAGAATAAAGACCTACTTTTAATATACGAGCTAATGCTAGTACATATAGATTAATATATTCTCAATATTTAAATTCTTGATATTTTTACCATTTTGTCGTTATCCTCAATGTACAACATTTTTTTTTTTTTTCTCCCTCCATAATGTTTTGGTATGTACAAAACTTGAAGTCTGACTCCATTCTTAACAATTTCATTTTATTATCGAAATGCTAAATAAAAACAGATCTTCCGCCTTAAGCTTTCCTTATACTCCTCCATAAAGGGACTGCATAACCCCACACACACACATGAAAGCACACTGCCCACGTCTAAAGATCCACCTTATCGAGCTCCTGCAGGTAAGACAGAGCAGCGTCACACGCCCTCAGGTAACAGCACAGACTCTCCTCCTCCCTCTCTGACAGGCGGACACGAGACACTGCGGAGACTGTCTGATGGTCCAGAGACAGACCTGAGACACAAGGAGACACAACGGGACATCACACCATCAGACCTGCACTTACCATTCAACAACAAACTGCTTCAAAAGAAGGGTTTACTTATCCTGCTGGCTACGTTAAAGGGTTATACTGGAGTGAACACACAAGATACAGTAAATCATGTGTACAATATACTTTATCCCACAAAAACTACAATTGTCAGTTCATAATTAGTAGGACATTTAAATGTGTGTCTTGTGTGATTAAAAGTAAAAGGATTAATCAGGTGCCTTTTCTGAAAATATCCAAATTAATAATACGAACGTCAGATTTTGAAAATAAAATGTACTCCAGATAAATATTACACATCATTGATCAATTGTATTCAACGGTAAACCTGATTATAATTATCAATATTTGGTAAGATAGAACACATTTTTCAAAATTCTTTAAAGCATGTATTACAGATAAATTAGAAAATACTGACACATTTCAGTCCTTAAAGGTGAGGTAGGTAAGAATGGAGTAACCAGTTCGAGTGCGCTAGAATTTGAAAGTACACAACCGGAAAAAATCTGCCCCTTCCTTCAGACTTCCTTACAGAGCCCCTCCTCCAACACACACGAACGCGCACATGACCAATGAGGGCACGAGATAAGTTTGTGCACGAGATGGAAGGCTGACAGGCAGGTAGGCCATCCAGTTATTTTAGCCGGGCCGGCTCAGATGATTGGTCGTGCTTTTTACAGCGCCACGGCTTCCACAGATGAAATCTTTTTATGTATTTATTGTCAAAGCATTTAATATATTCATTGCTATCGGGATGTTAAGAGCATTCTATTGAATATAACAACAAGTGTTTCTGAAGTGAATTACTTACCCCACCTTTAAAACATTTTTAAAAGATGACTAATAAAATTAGAAATTGACAAAAAGTAGTGAACACACTTTTGTTTCAAACTCGATAAATGTTGAGAAAATATACACATTTTCTTATGTATCATACAGCACAGAAGATAAATGGTCAAATGTCATTTCTTTGTTGTTGCAAGAAAAAAGGAGGGAGTTCGTTTTTTGCATTCGAGCTGTGACTTTTTTTAAACTTGCTTTTAAAAATCAGTTGATGATATTTATCGTTGTGCATTCACTATTAAACACTTAATCCTCAACTTTGTTTACGGGCTTCTTATATACCTCATTCACACCAACGCAACTCCGGTTCAAGCTCCGTGCTAGAGCTTTTCAGGTTCAGAACCGGTTCTTCGGTTTAGCTCCGGCTCTTTTCACACCACCCAGAGTCCGACTGGTGCTGCGTCATCGTTTGCGTCATCGTTTGCGTGCCTGCTTCATAAAGCCAAACCACGCGGAAACCCCTCACAGCTGACACCGACAACAACAACAATGGCCGATTGTGCTCCAGCTTCCTCTGTACCTCTTCGGAAGACCAGATTCCCAGTAGGTAGCTGGTCTCTTCAGTGGACCACTGCTGCTTGTTAAGTTTCTCCATCGTTGTGTACAAACTGGATAAAATGCGGGCTTTCTGTTGTTGTTCAGGAGTTGATCCCGCCCCTGCCCCTGCCCCCTCCTCGACGTAAGCGTGACGTTTGCGGTGCTTGTGCTCTTGCCGGACAATTTTTTGGTGCTCGAAATGAACCGGATTCCGGAGCTAAGAGGCTGCTCCGCTGCGGTGTGAACAGGAAAACCCGGTGCTTTTCAAGCTCCAGCTCCGAACCGGCCCTGAAACACCGTTGGTGTGAATGAGGTAACAGACAAGACGGGTGCAGTTCACATGATAAAATAATATTGTTCTATATTATTATATACATAATTCTCACACTGTTGGCATGCAGGGTGTGCATTGTTACTCACTTGTACACATTATTCAACTTCTTTAGAAAGGTAAAGATGATTAGAAACCCGAAATACTCAATAACAATTTTTTTTTGCACAAGTTTAATTTAAAATCATCCTGAGATCCAAATCCTAATAGATTTTTTCATCCAAACCGAACATCAATCTTAATTTCTTTAATGTTTTTTCCCTATTTTATTTGCATATTGTGTTTACAGATAGATGCAGTGCTGGTACACAGTGGAAGATGTGAGCCTGGTGCTCCTGTTCCAGATGCCGGTCTGACGTCCGGACTTATTGGTACAAATAAACAGAGCGAGCAGGAACTTTGCTAGACCGATGCCTGTGACGGACAGCAGCCTCAGGCCAGACGCCAGGCCTAATCAAATAAGCAGGCAGCTGCCGACAGACAAGACATCATCATCAAATATTCACTTCGGACTTCATTCCCACATTAATATGTACACAAAGGAACATGGGAAGAAGCTATGCAACCCCCCAACGAATCCGATCTGTTTTCTCTAGTAACATGAACACGATCCGCTGAAATATCATGCAGTGGGTTTCAAAAAATCAAAAGGAAATGAAAATCTAACAGTTAATGTAATGAAATTCTCCTGTTTCAAGAGCATGAGGTCATGTCCCATTATAGGAAACAGGGAGTGTAATGACGTGATGATTATGAGCGTAACAAGATTATCCAGAGCTCAGGGACAACACGCTATGTAATGTTGTGTGGATGTGACCGATGACCTTTGACAATGCTGCTATTCAATGTGTCAAAATAGACAACATACTTAAGATTGTATCTAACTGGAGTGGAGTGACCCAGAGAAGAATGTGTTATAATGAAACTACTACGACAGCTTAAGTAAGTGAGTGACTGTGAGTAATAGTAAATGCTTCCTCGACATATGACTCACAATCATCTGATTTTTAAAACAGCATCTGTATAGAAATCACACTTAATCTGTTCCCTGTGACTTTACTCTGAGTCCATCCCATTATAGATGTTATAACTGAGGTCTTATTGTACATGAAGTGGCATCAGGAGAGGCAACTCGAGAGGAAACACAAAGGTCATCCTTGTGAACAATCTTTTCCCATTTCTCCTTTCACCTCATCAGTGTCCTCCACAAGCTGTTTGCAGGGGTTACTGACATATAACTATCTGTCAAATCAAGCTGATGTTTTCCAGCCATGTTACATTCATTTCCACAGATTGGATTTCTTCAGTCCCCGACTCTCCCTTCCACTTCACTTCCAAACCCCATACAAGGTCATTGTGGTGTTAGGGCTGTGATTAGGAATGGGATCATCAAGGACATTTATGTAGGGGGAAATCGTCAAGACATGTGGCCATGTTTGCCAATTTCAGCAGTAATTTGCAATTGTAATGATGGAAAAAGTGTTTGAAATGTCCCTATGATTTGCCAGCGGTTTCAGGTACCTTTCATGACAAAAGCCTCGGCCAGCAGGCGGAGATGGTAGGTCGGCTGCTCATCCCACGTTAGCTCGTCCAGAGCCACCCTGGCACACATTCCCTGGGCGTCCCGGTAGCGACCCTGCACAAAGTGCACTTTGGCCATCATCAGCAGAGCCTCATTCAAGTACCTGGGCTGGAGGACAAGATGAAATATATATACTGTATGACAAGAGGTTTGCTGATACTTAAGCATCACAAAGGAAGACATTTGTTATAAAAAGCTTGTGTTTTGTGTAGTTTTTTGGATTCTATAAAGAAAAAAAGACTTGAAGCTTTGGAAGCCTATTTGTGCCAGTAAAACATTTTTTTATTATGATTTAGTTCCTCAAAACATAATAACTTTGTTATATACAGTATGTCATCATTTCAGATAAGTTATTAATTACTTTGAGATACATGATTATACTCTTATTTTTGAGATGTTAAATCATTATTTTGCTATCTTATTTTCAGTCTGCGAACGTTTGATCATATTTTCAGAAACTAAATCATTATATTGAGATATTTAGTCAATTTTTGTGATAGTGAGTCGATTTTTTAGAGTAATTCATATTTTGCAATACTTAGTCACGATTTTGCGATACCTTTGTTTTAGACATACTTAAAAGATGTTTGCGATGAGCTTCCAAATAAAGCTTTGAAACGGCAGAAAGGAATCTACAACTAGGATGATCAGAAGGAACCCAGATTTCACTGACTGTGAGATGGCCTCGGCTGAGGACAGAGTTGAGGTGGCCTTTGGCCAGGCACAGTCTAGGCTGGGTCTTGTCGATCAATGGTGTGGAGCTCCGTAATAGGTCCATGTTTTCCTGCAGGCTCTCCTCCAGCAGCGCCTCGGCCATCAGCAGCAACCCATAGTCATCTAGTTTGAGGGATAGAAAAGGTCAAAGTCAAAGATGAAAAAAACCTCTAAAAGTTTGTTTGAGTAGGGTGAGCTCACGGCCACAGGTCATGTGTTTCTGTAGCAAAATAAAAAAATTCAGTCCAATAAAAACAGCAATTCCCACCAGGGAGAGGAGCTCAAACCTGTCTGAAGTCTATTTAGAAGCTAGAGTTTCCATTTCCCTCTTACTTTACTAACATTGTTATCTATATGATGATAAGTACTTAACGCCCACCTACACTGAGATGTTAAACTTTACTCGTAAAGTAAACCAACTTTGTTTTGTTGTGACTTGGCCTTCAAAGTTCAGTAGTAAACCTCAGGTTTCATTTACACACACTCGATTGAAGCCTTCCTGTTTACCTTTTTCATTCTGTGTGTGTGTGTTCTGTCGCCAACGCTGTGCACAGTGTTTATGTCCTGATGTACTTGACATATTTGCCAGTTCGGTTTATCAGCATAGCCAAGGCTAAAGCTATCAGTGAAGCGAGGTGAGGGATAGACAGCAGGATGTGTCTCAGCCCTTAACTGTAGCAAGAGCTATTAATGATTTCACACAAGCCAAAAGTTTGGAAGGAGTCAGTGTTGCAATAGAGTGGTCAAGTCACGCGAAAACGTATCTTTCGATCCCGTTTGAATTGTGCCATGAATTACACATATGATGTTTGTCAATCTTAAAAAATAATTTTTGCAAGAAACACCAGCCTGTTTACATGGTCTGGTTTCAGAGATGAGCGCAGGCAGGTGACAACATTTCCCCCTGTACTGAAGATCCTCTCTGAAGAGGAACTTGTGGCAGTGCTGAAGAAAAGACTCTGAACCCTTTCGTTGCCATTATATACAAATAGTGTTGCTACAAAAGTATAAATTAGGCTTAATAATAAGAAAACTCAGATCTGAAGCTACACAGGAATCTGCTGCCAAAGTGCAATAAAAGACTAAATTAATAGAATCAAACCCTTTTTTTGTTGCATTTTTGCAAATAAATGCCTTTAAAATAGGATGCAAGCAACACTAGTTTCTTAACCTGAATTGATAATAGACTATAATCAATTTAAACAGAACAGATCTTAATGTTTGCATTCTTATACCATTTTGTACAATAATTATAATGAATAAGTTCAAACAAACAAAAATGTACAGCTGATTAATAACGGTATCTAACTTTAGTTTTTATTATATCAAAAACCTGTTGAAATGATACTGTTATTTTTACTGTCCCCCAAAAGCGCGTCGGCAGCCTCCAGGAATGCTTCTTTCACAACTTCGCCGTCTTTGAAAGACTTCATGTGTTTCGCAAGAACGTGACTGACACGATAAGATGCTATGGTAGCAGCCTTGCTCTTGTTGTTGGGCCTGGTGAAAATGGACTGCTGTGCATTTAGCTGTCCTTTCAGGCCCCTCCCCTTTTGGGAGTGTAGGGCGGAATTAAGAGGGAATTCCGTCTCGTAGCGTTTGTGCACTGTTTTGAAATGCCGCTCCTAAATTACCCTTCTTCGATTAAGCCACATATATGGAAGCAAACAAGAGACAGAAGTATTTTAATTTTATTAGACACCGAATTTATAGCATTGAAAATAATTACTTTGAAAATCATGTATCTGAATGTTTTTGCTCCGAATGTACCTATGTGAAATAAAAATGTACCTATGTGAAATAAAAATGTAAATTCAAGCTCAACCTTGACAAGACTGAACTGCTTTTCCTTCCGGGAAAAGATTGTCCCACTCTTGACCTGACGATCAACATCGGCACCTCTGTTGTTTCCCCGACTCAGACGGCAAGGAATCTGGGTGTGACCCTAGATAACAACCTGTCCTTCACTGCAAACATCGCTGCTACAACTCGTTGCTGCAGATATACGCTGTACAACATCAGGAAGATTCGTCCCCAGCTGACCCAGAAAGCCACCCAGGTTCTGGTCCAGGCTCTCGTCACCTCACGCCTAGACTACTGCAACTCCCTCCTGGCTGGTCTACCTGCATGTGCCATTCGACCTCTGCAGCTCATCCAGAATGCAGCGGCTCGTCTGGTCTTCAACCTTCCAAAATGTTCCCACACCACTCCGCTCCTTCGCTCCCTTCACTGGCTCCCGGTAACTGCTAGACTCCACTTCAAGACACTAGTACTTGCATACCATGCTGCGAATGGATCTGGCCCTTCCTACATCCAGGACATGGTTAAACTGTACACCCCAGCGCGTGCACTCCGCTCTGCATCAGCCAAACGACTCGCTGCACCCTCGCTGCGAGGTGGACCCAAGTTCCCATCAGCAAAAACACGTGGGTTTGCTATCCTGGCTCCAAGATGGTGGAATGAGCTCCCCATTGACATCAGGACGGCAGAAAGTCTGCACATCTTCCGGCGCAGACTGAAAACTCATCTCTTTCGACTCCACTTCGAGCGATAGAATTACTAACAAAGCACTTATATACTAACATAGGACTGGCTTATCTATAGCCAGCTGACAAAGCACTTATATACTAACATAGGACTGGCTTATCTATAGCCAGCTGAGTAGCACTTGAAATGTTTGGCTCTATGATACCTGCTGTACTTATATGATTCTGTTTTTCTTTTGGGCTGTGTCTTCCTGGTCGTATGTACTTATTGTAAGTCGCTTTGGACAAAAGCGTCAGCTAAATGCAATGTAATGTAATGTAATGTAATGTAAAAATGAAAGTGAAAAAAATTCGAATGTTCAATTTAACGTCAAAAAATTCGGTGTATAAAATTCGATGTCCAAAATCATAGATATATATATATATATATATATATCTATGTCCAAAATTGCGATGCAGCATCATCCGGGCTACTCAGACAGGATAAGCAATCGAGCCCTAATGCAATCAAACCGACTTCTGGCCTATCAGAGCACGGCTTTGTCAGTCATGTGATCACAACAACCCGGGAGAAAAATGACGGAGAACAGTGGGGCTCGCCGCTCGGGTAAGTAGTCAGTTTGTGCTCTTTATTTTAAAAGCAGTGAGGGCTCGACAGCATTTGTATCTTACATTAGCTAGCTAAATGAGTGAAGTAGCCTTGTGCCTTGCTGTTAGCAAGCTCCGTAGTTATCATTAATTGAAGTGAATCACAACGTTACTGTGTCCTTTTGTGTGCGTGTGCGTGTGCGTGTGTGTGTGTGTGTGGGGGGGGGGGGGGGGTGGTTTGACGGTTTGCAAAGTAACGTAACGTAACGATCACTTCGGTTAGATAAGTCAAGTAGACCATGCTCCACTATGCGAAATACTCTCTTACAAAAGCCCTGCATTTAAACATGTTAATGTTACTTTAGTAAAATGTACTACTTTAAGTATGCTAGTATAATTAGGAAAGCGTTGTTAAAGTATTTAAAGTAGACACAAGTTATACTATTATATTATATTATTTGTTTTATTGTTATTACCAATGCACGAGTTGACTTAACTGTTGTAGTTGGAGCTCATTTTGAACAATGAGCTAACTAATGATTACTTTCATAATGGTTTAATGTGCTAATTATTTTCTACATTAATAGATGCAGGTCTGGTTTGTTCAAACTCTCAAAATAGTAGGACATGCTGTCATAATTACCCAGAGTCCAGTGACACCTTTACAATGTTAAAGCTGTTAGATAAATGTAGTGATGTAAAAACTAAAATATTTAAGATAGTGTAGTGGAAAAGAGATGTTTTAAAAACATGTTACTAAAACAAAATCTCTTGTTTTGGACTGACAGTAATGATTCAAGAAATAGTAGATAAATAAATACACTCACATCAATCTGTGTGCATTTGTTGTGGATGGAACACAACAAATGGTGCTCTCATTTGTGATGTCTCCTCCAAACATTACAACCAGACTGTATCATTCAAACTATAAGTAACAGTTCTAGCTACTTGACTTTAGACAAACAATTCAAAAGACAAAATCAACACAATTTATTGAAAGACCAATCTTTATTTTACGGTGCCTCTCCTTTTGTTTGTATTATTAAACCCTGTCAATCTAAAAAACTGAGCAAGTCAACAGTTACATTTATATTTCTTATTGTCCAAAGCATCTATTACACTATTTGTTCCCCTCTCATATTCACAGGATGGATGATTAGAGACTTTGGGGGAGACCTCAGCTTTATGAACGTCCTGTCTGTTGCTTTGGCCAGAGAGGGCTGAGGGTCTTTCCCTGCGAGGAGGACCAGGCCTGAGGGAGGAGGACCAGGCCTGAGGGAGGAGGACCAGGCCTGAGGGAGGAGGACCTGCACCAGCTGCACCTACAGAACTTAGCCCATGCTGGGCATAGCTGTTACCACCTGCACAGGCCTAGCCTGTCACTTTATTTGACAAAATGTGTTTACTTAATCAATTAACAGATTAACATTTAGTGTAACTTATGTATATTATTTCACTTTTATTTAAAAAAATTATGATGGTTCATGCTTGATAACCTTTAGTTCACATTTCAATAAATTGTATTTGTATTTGCACTCCTTTTGTCCGTTATTCTTACTGAAAATGTTAAATTACACATTCACATCTGACTGAAGATTGGCACCATTTATTTGGGTATATCCAGTCTCTGATAGTGTTACGTTATTATGAGAGTGCTCTGTTTGATTCTGAAATTGTATATATTTATATAAATATATACATAGGCTATATATGTGTGTGTGTGTGTGTGTGTGTGTGTGTCCGCATCTGTAGCCTGTTATTGTCTCATTATACCGCACTGTGAATGAATCAAAGTAAATATATAAGTCATCATGAACACATCTGTCCATCAGACAGAGTGCTGCTGTGCCTCCTGTCATCATTAATGGACGTCTCTTTAAGATGACCGCTCAGAGGAGAGGATTTCTCATTTCTCTAACCGCCTGTTGCTTCCCCTCCTCTCTCCTCGGTTCCCCTCCTTGGCTCCTCCGCTCGCATCTCCTGTGGGCAGGACTAAGTCTCGAGGAGGGGAATTAGTGAAATGAGAAAGGGCCTAAGTGTCTCTTAGTGAATGTCCTGTACTGCTCTTAAATCTCATCACATCAGCTTTTCCTTTCCCTCTTGGATGTTCTTCTGGACCCTCAGAGAAAGAGAAAATGGTGAAGCAGTCATGTCTCTTAGGCATGTCCTTTCCTAACAGAAATATCAAAAAACATATTATTGCAGAGCAAGTGTGTTATTTAAGATAGAGGTGTGTTTGTTTGTTCAGGGGCTATACATATAATGATTTTTCTTATTTGAATGTGTTTTTTAAATTCAACAGTGTACTACAAAGATAATCAGATTATGAATAAACCGTTCTAAATTCATCAACATTGAAATAAATGTATTATTAAAATAATATTTAACTGTTATCAAAACTTAGTGCAACTTTAGAAGCTTGCTATGTTCGGTTGTCTCACTGAAAGAATCACTTTTAACATGTTTTACAGTCAATATGCAGAGACAAAGGGTCGCAGTTCTCATTATGTTCAATAATATTTGCCTTAAATCACACACGTAAGGGTAAGACACAAACCTATTTAACAAATGCAATGCAATGGATAAGCAGGGCCGCCCCTGGCCAACTTGGGGCCCCAAGTGACATTGTGAGATGAGGCCCCCCCACCCCAACCGACAGGAGTGAAACAATTTTTTTTGGAAACAAAGTAGGCTGCTTTGCAAATATAATTCCTGTTTATTATTATTATCAACACAGTTACTTTTTTATACAGTGAGGTAAAAGGTAAATGTGCATGTATGTCGTTCAGTATGCGTTTACAGGTGAATACGTCTGCATTTCCTGCCAAATACTAGCCTCAAAAAGATTAAAATATAATTAATGCAAATAAACTACTTCTACTAATAATCATAATCAATTCAATAATATAAATACTATATTATTTAATTATAATATAGTTGTAATATAGTATAAGACAAAACATGCTTATGACATGCTCAAAAACTGATATTTCTTAAATCTGTATTCAAACGTAGTTCCCTCTGTCAGCAATGTATCAACAACTACACACACATTTCTATCAGTATTTCTCTGTGTTCTGGTTGACATGATGATGACTGTTAGGAGTTAAGGGGAGAGGCTGAGCGTCACCATGATGATGACTGTTAGGAGTTAAGGGGAGAGGCTGAGCGTCACCATGATGATGACTGTTAGGAGTTAAGGGGAGAGGCTGAGCGTCACCATGAAATGTGCAAATTGACATAAAAATTAATAAAAGGGGAAAAAATGCTCCATGTTTTTTAGGCTGTAAACCTTAACCGTTATGTAAGCCAACTAGAAAGACAGTGTATCACTCCTCCTCCTGTACATTAGCAGATAAAAGGCATCACATACTTGAATGAATGGTAAATAAAGAATGCTGGAAATAACTGCATCTCCATTAGCCTCCATGTCGTGAATTGCAGCTGATGTTTTAATATCGCAATTTGACTTATACAACATTCGCAAGTTCTACATTTGACTCATACAATAACCCACCTTCGAGTGATGCTCTAGTTTCTTCATGTTTTGTTTTTTTTCCCTCTTGCTTGCGCCGGACTGAAACTGTCTTTTCACCGACATCTCTTCACCTGCACTAGTGGCCGTATCAAAGCCGTGATTGGTCAGATGTCGATTCATTGCAATGCTATCGGGTTACAGACGTGCTCCCCTTGTCACCTCTCACTCTCGCGGGGGGTGCGCGGAGAACTGAGCGGAGAACTGCGCACAGCAGCTGAGGCCCTCTGGGCGGGGCCCCCTGCACAAGGCGGGGCCCCATGCAGCCTGCGTGATTGGCCTGTAGGGAGGGGCGGCCCTGTGGATAAGCTTAATAATGTTCACTGAAGTCACAGATAACGTCATATCTAATATTTAAACAAATAATTTCCTTGTCACTAAAGCATTGACTATGCTATTCATCGTCCTTAAATGCAGGAATTAAGTTACATGTTCCGTTCTACAGCCACGATAAGGCTGTTTCTCAAGTGTGAGGATAATACAATTAAAAGAGGCATTGGTAATAATATTAAAAACGACAATGTTTGGGTCGTTCGTCGGATAGGCGGATAGCTGCAATAAATAACTCCAGTTCAACAAACCATATTACAATATCTAAGGGAGCGTTATTTCTGGACTATCTTGAAATGTGACGTTCATTTTAAAGATACACACATTTCATTGTGAGGTTGATTTAATATACACTAAGCCTCTCTTCAACAATACGTTGACGTTAGCTAGTCTATTTTAAATGTAAACGAACCTTAACAATGCATACAGTAACCTAACTAGCAAACTAACTATCTAACGTACATGGATGACCTTATTTTAGCAACCTCGCACAGAAGCCTTTTGGTATACAGTAGCATCCCACTTAATGTTATACACTCTTAGATGCTACGCATAGCATCGTTAGCACAGATGGAGCTACGATTGCTCAAATGCTAACCCAACTCTAAACATTTATTAACGTTAGCTTAATAAAAACACCAGTAACATAACATAAAGTATGCAGGGTTGACTTACCGAAGAAACTGCATTCATGGACGGTCTGTTTTAACCGCAGATAAATCCTATATTTGCATGACGAATAGTTCACCAGGAGCCAACACAACAAACACGGCCGAGTTCAAGTAGTGTTCTCCTCATGAGCTGAGCCCCTGTAGCATCACGGAGCCAATGGAGCTAACAGAGCTAGCAGTGAGACAGAGGAGCTAGGAGCAGCAGTCCCGTTGTCATGAAGGGGGACTCTAACTATATACAGAATATGTTTTTGTGGATCCAGGCTAGAAACATGTTCATTTTCTGATGTTGAAATGTTGGACATTTTAACATAGGGTCTACGGGAATTGCTCCCATCTGCATCCATCGCCTACAGTTTGCAGCATTGGGCTTCACCCATAGACTGTATATATAAATGGACGTAGTGTCCGTGACGTCACCCATAGGATTCTGCAGAGTTGCCGAGAAGCCCTTAGTAGGCGGAGTCGGCCACTAACGGCTTGACAGCAACGTCAGAGTCTAATCCCGCCTGCTCCAAATAAGGGCAAAGAGGCGGGACCTGCTGCCTCCGAACTGGAAGTAAACAGAGCTAGCTCAAGCTAAGAAGCTAAGCAAACATGAAATACATGCTTACCAAGTTACTGTTAACAGTGTAGTTCCCCTATATATACACGTTACATTCATAATCAAATGAGACAATCTGCAAGAGAATTAGCTATATTTTGTTATTCTTAATGCTTGTCATTCACACGTTAAGAAAATAAGTACCGATACATAGCAGAACAATTGTGGCGATGTTCAGCTTAATAAGCCTTATTCAACATCATTTATTTAGCTAATACTACAGCAGGCGAACCAAGTCTGCGTTTCGCTGCATTCCTTGATCTCCAGTTATAACGACGAACTCCATCGCCCGGACCTAACGGAGCCGCAGTGGGCTAGCTCCGGGACGGCGGCTGGAGCTAGCCCCCTGCGGCTCCGTTAGCTCCGGCGGCCACCACTGGGATAATTGGGTCCCCTATTAACATTTGCTCCCGTTTAGCATTATGGGCGTCATAGCCATAGACTATAAAAGTCTTACCCAAGGCTGAATCATAAACTAAAATGTATATGTATGCATAAAGGGTTATGTCCTTAGCTGGCTAATAAGTAACAAGCTAAGCTACCAAGCACACAAACACCTGCGAACGGGGTTAACATGTATAATATTATCATTTTAGACTTCTTGGAAGTTCTGTTCGTACATTCAAGCGCACAGCACGGCATTTTAATTGTCTGGTATTTGTAACAATATTCCCTAAAAGGCACAATCACCACAAACACGGCTAAAGCTAAAGGGTCAAGTACAGTACTATGACTAACTAACGTTGTAGCCTCTATGGTTGTAGCCTAGCAGAGTGGACAAGTTGCTGTTAGCTGACAGTGAGGCATGTACATGTCCATCAAAGTGACCACGCCCTAATTTATGCAAAAACTTTAAGACCTAATATAAATAAAAGGGTCGTGTTAGAAAACAATTCACTCACAGATTCATAATCATGAAGGTGGAATCTAACTATATCGATAATAATATTTATTGCATCCATGGGTAGAAACATGTTTTTTTCTGCTGTAAGGTTGGGCATTTTAACATGGCGGTCTATGTAAATTGCTCCTTTCTGCAGCCAGTCCCTAGCGGCCCATGTATGAACTGCAGTGTGTGGCACGTATTGGCGTCCCGGCTGTTCCCCAGAGTGTGCCGCTTGGCTTCACCGCACTGTCCCCCAGAAGTCGGTTTGATTGCATTCGGGCTCGATTGCTTATCCTGACGTCGAATTTTATACACCGAATTTTTTGACATCGAATTTTAAACACTTGAATTTTTGGGATCTGAATTTGAACATTTTTATTTCACATAGGTAAATTCGGAGCAAAAAAAATTCAGATACATGATTTTCAAAGTAATTATTTTCAATGCTATAAATTCGGTGTCTGATAAAATTACTTTTGTCTCTTGTTTGCTTCCATACACACTCACATTGCAGATGAGACAGATGGACTTTGAATTGGAATAGATAAAAAAAATAATCATCCTCCCACTCGGAGTGAAAATTATATATTTTGGGCTTTTTTGCTTCTGCCATAATAGGCTACATGCACAGTCACCTCCGCATTCTACTCAAAGCGGCCGATTCATTTCCTGTTTGAAAATGACGACCTTCTACACCCGCTGCCTACAAGAGCTTCCGAAATTAAAAATGTCAGATGTTCATCGGATTTGCCGATCCGACTAAAGCCCCTAACGTGGAAAATGTCGTCCACACGACGAGGTGACAGACCGGACCCGATACTTCGGGGGGTGCCGAACTTGGGCAGCACGCTCCAGTGCCTCGACTGGCACACTACGGAGGACATGTCTCCAACAGTAGTGACTGAGCAAGCCAAACCTGGCGACGAGTCTGCACCAATAAGGACATAACTCGTCCCAAAGGCCCAGCAAAGAAGGCTCGGCCGGAGCCTGCTGCAGAGAGGTAGAGACAGCGAGCATCAGATGGGAGAGGGAGTTCCCATTACGACCCCTGCATTCCGCTGTGTCGTAGGCCTCACAGAGCAGTTTGTCTGTGACCCTGCACTGAGGCCGAGGGCACCTGGCATCAGGCCTTGGAGCCTCATCAGGAGCCAGAATCGGGGAGGCGATGGCAGGCTCAATGGATGGCAAGCGAGGGCCACACGAATAATGGCCGCTATGGAGGCGTCCTCCATGCCTTGCAGAGAGCTCTGAGCAGAAGAGTGGGAAGCCTCCTCGGGAGCTAGCGACATGGCATCCTCAAGCAGAGGTGCAGCAAGCGAAGGAGGGTCAGACGGCAAGCTAGTAACCCCCCCACCGGCCCCCTGGCTGAAGGGGCAAGAGGAGCAACCCTCTTTAATGGCCACACATGCAGAACATGCAGCACACACAGTGAAGATTGTTCTCTGCTTCTAACCCACCCTAGTGCTAGGAGTCTAGTACTAGGAGCAGTAAATAACAACGATATAGTTAGGCTGAGCCACGCTATCACTAACTAAATAAAACGAGAAACGCACTAGCAGAAAGCACAAAATAACACAATAAGGGCAACTTTATGGGAGAGGAAGCGGGAACACTGTCGTCACCAGAAAGTCCAAGACAAACAATAAACAAGACAGCAATCAGGACAACTTAGCTGGGAGAGGGTGCGGGGACACATCCATCACCAACAAAGTTGACACAAACCTGTCCATTGAGGCTCTGCCCAGCCGGCCACAGCTCCTGGAAGACGAGTCAACGACCCGTGGCTCCGACTGAATCAGTCGCGAAGCTGCACGCGGCCAGCTGCATGCAGAGAAATCCCTCAGATCAAACGTTCAAACTGAACGCTAGGCTACAAAAATGTAGCCACAGTACTCTCGCGCAGCGAGAAGATGAAAGGAACAGATCCTCTGACGGCACCGTCAGATATAGCCGGTGTCGCGTGGGTCACAGTTGACTTTGTTGTTATTGGTACTCGAACTGCGCATGCGCACGATGGACATATCCAGTGCTAAAGCACCGCCTCTGGCGGTCAGTAGGGACGAAATAGAACTACCCCTCCGGATGCACCATGACTTCCATGCACACTCATTGTCAGATCAGCAAATGTGAACCATGCACTTACACAGTAATACCACGTTGATTTGAACACTTCAGTCAGGGAAAAACTTCTATGGGCACAATAACAGCAGACTTGTCATCAAGTTGCCTGAACTCATATTTACTCTGCTGAGACGAGAGGTGGAGGCAGGTGCATTAGCGACTTAGCAAAGTAATGCTTTATGAGGCACACAATGATAAGTGTGTTTGCATTTCTTTGACCACATGTACAGTGTGGAATAATTTCAAGGGTAAAGATAGTGAATAGTGGAAAATCTTGTACAGGATACAGCCATTAGTACCAGGTCTATCCTGTGTAAGGGGGGGGGGGGGGGTTACAATGCTGAAGGTCATGCAATACCTTCTATCATGCACACTCTCTATGATTGTGTATACTGTAAACTTCCAGGTAGAGACGTTTTATTCTCAACAACTTCTGTCTGACCCCTGGAATCACAAAGTAGGACAGATGTCAGCAACTTGTTATTACTTTTGGTGAAATAAATGTTCAAAGTGAACTTTAGCTACAGTAACCAACTATTACATTACATGTCACTTGTTAGACTCTTTTATCCAAAGCGACTTACATACATGTAATACTGTGGGCATCCACACAGGAACAATTTGGGGTGAAGCCTTGTCCAAGGACACAGCGGAATGTTGACTGCAGTGGGATTTGAACCATTGCCCCCGTGATCCGAAGATCAGCGCACTAACCACTGAGCTACAACCTCCAACTATCAGTTGTGGAATGGTTATTTATTTTGAATAGATTGATTTGACAGGAGTAGCCTACTGTATAGGTAGAATATTCCATTATATGGCACTTTATACTTGTTATTTACTACATTTCAATGAGAAATATTGTACTTTTTACACCACTACATGTATTCATCACAAAGGTGACTGTACTGTACAAAACACATGATACACTTGTACATTAAGCTATACCTCTTCAGAAGTATAAGTAAATACAAATGGCTATATATTGAGGAACTACAACATTAAATGTATTATTAACTTTATAAAAAATACATGAATTCATTAGTGATAAAACAGAATAAAGTAACACTTTTAAAAGAGCCTTATAATGAGTTACTTTACCTTTTAAGACATTTTGCTGATAATATATTACCTAAGTAACAATTTGATGGTAGCACTTTGTAATGGAGTATTTTTAGAATATGGTAGTTTTTTCTTTTGGTGAAGGATCTCAGTAGTTCTTCCAACACTGCCCTCTACCTTGTTGAAAGTCCAAATTCCAACTTGTGTACAGTGCAACCCAGGCACTGCAAATCATACACATCCTGGACAAACACTCAAGATTATGACTGAAATTTAAATTATACTTTACTAAAAAAAAAAAATGATTTTCAATTGGACAAATCTGCAGGTTGAGGCACAGTAAATCAACTCATTTAAAAACATTTATCAAAGTGTTGCATACAACTAAGAGACAGTCACTGTGGAAACAACTTCCTGAAACTTGCCTAAAAACAGGCAACTTTGGGCACTTATTTTGGAGACACCATATAATCGGTTAAAAAAAAATAATAATAATTTGTTGATAGTCAATTTGTTTGAAGTGTGCAGATCAGTGAGTTATTAAAACAGCCGGGAAGCGACACCTCAACTTTAAAACCTCCGGGTGTCGCAGACCCACTCACCGTCCTCATGGAACCGCGCAGCCTTCATCTGCTCGACCATCGTCGGGATCTTGTCCCACTGACACTCGGCCCGATAGCGCTCCACCTCCACTTCCATCCGGACCTGGGTGAAGGAGACCCGGGATGCCATCGCCGCTCTGTCCCGGTGGTGACTGTAGTCCCCGGACACGATGGGAGTGACTGCAGACTGCCAGGAGAAATAAACGTGTACTCTTTGAGTGCGGATGGGGGGGGGAGTTACGTTACTATCAAAAGTTCATTATAACAGAAAAAAAAGCACAAAAGTAAATAGGCTGCCGACATTTTCTTTATTTGTACACATAATGAGGGTTTAATTGTTAGGATGTTATTTGGAAGTTCATTTCGACGAGTGACTCCTGTCCGTTTCTTAAAATCAGAGTGGCACTATGATACGAGCTGCAACGATTAATCGACTATTATGTTGTTGAACCAAATGAGAGAAAAAAAACAGCCATTATAGCTTTAATAAAAGGATAATAGGTAATTTGCATAACATTGCATAACATCCTGTATCCAAACTTAACAAAAGGAAGGAACTGCTTTCCTGTTATTATATCGTACTAAAGTAAACATATTAGTGTTTTGTATAGAAAAACAAGACATGTGATGACATCACCTTGCACGTGAAGAACTTGCATTTACTTTTTTAACTATAATATGATATTGTATAGAGATCAATCGATTAATCGAGGACACAATCTGGAGATTATTTGATGATTAAAAATAATTGTTATTGCAGCCCTTATTTTGAGAGGTCATTATCTGTAGTGGTTGAAAATAAAAGGAATGGTGTCCTCCCTTAGAGGGACCTGCCCTTAATCCTCTCTGTTAACACTTTAACTGGATCAGGTAGGGCTTACGATGCAGTAATGCAAAGAAAGCTGTTCCACAGAAACCAAAACAGACAGGATGCATGCATATAAGGCGCTGTTTTTTAAAATGTTAACAGTGTTCATTTCATAAATGATTTTGTTGGACTCAAAATCCATTTGTAATTGCTTGGCTTGCACCCTGATCTGGGTTCAGCAGCATTAGCAGGCTGGGGCTGGCTAACCTCCTGGCTCAGTTACAAAATAATAAATCTGTCAGCTATTGCACAGTAACATGCAAATGCACTGACTTAATTATGCAGGTTACAAAACATACAGAGAGGACTATATACTGTACCAAGGATGTTAATGGGGAGAAACTGCAAACGATTGAGGGACAAATAAAAGGAAAAATGCACATGACTTCACCAGTAGTGGAACAACAATTACCATGTATCCTATCATCCACAGCACAGGGTGTAAATACAAGGGTAAACAGGGGTGATTGACTAGGCTACTGAGGGGTGTAACTGATCAGCTACTCTTTGACATTTAGAAAAACCTCAAGTCTCCTGAACAGAGATTTAGCAGCGTCATTTTCTCTCTGGAAACCTGACATTTGTTTGCCTAATTGACGCTTCCTCTTCTCTTCTCAGTAAACTCCACCACACAGCATGCTCCTGAGTGTGGTGTACAAATGACAGCTGAGCGGCTACTTCACACCGCCTGCTGACGTAATAAAAGAGTCATCGCCTATGTCAAGATAGTACACCATATAGTAAAAATACATTGTCCCCTGTAAAATATCATTTGTACAGTTCTAACAAATTATAACTCGAAAATGGCAATATTTTTGGAAATTATAAAAAGGTTAGTTCGTGTCAGCAATAAATAATTTACTAAAGAGACTTCACCCGGTGTACTGCCAACATGTAAAACACGAAGGAAGCAATTGTAATCCAACTTGAAGGTATTTCTAAGTGTTATGGCTGTATTATTGTCTTGCTACAACCTTAAACTTGATCTCAGAACAATTACATGGTATGATAAAATCAATTCAAAATAAATATAATACAATAATTTAATCGTAGGAAGCTTGAAATAGCAATGTAGTATTCCTGTTGCGTCTAGCGAGGTTAGCAGTATGGGGAGTCTTCTTGCTCCAGCTGTATACTCTTTGACTACTTTAACCAATCACGATGAGCTGTCGTGTCCAAGAGCAGCTACGGCAAGCCACTCAGTCCGAAAAGGCTCTTACAGATCATTTTTGCGAGGCAACAACTAAAACAACATAACTGTCTACCGAGTCAAGTGGAGATACAAATCATCACCGTGTAAGTATTAAAATGACCCTTTAAGTAATTACATCACTGTACGTATTGTATGGTTTGTGCATTTAACAGATAATGATATTTCAACGCAGTGGAACGAAGCTTCATGCTAACAAATGTTATTACAGCCATCCTTTCTGCTAACGTTAATATTTCTATTAACTTTGACTAAGATAACGGTTGTTATATAACCTCGTGCTACATACAGTATGAACCTCCATGTTATAGTTCACAGCAATTAAATATCGATATTCATCCCATTGTTTTAAAAGGTTATTGTCTTTGCCTCCTAACAACATATGGCTGAATGTTTCCATAATTGCACAATTTTGATTTACAATCACGACTTAACTAAATATTGTCTCCTCTGTTGGGACTGTGGCGCAATTATCCATTTAAGAAGGCTGTCTTAAATTATAGTTAAGAATTAAATGTGTGCGTTGCACATTATTTTGTATACTTGATGCTGTGGATCTTTGCACAATCCTGGGACAATTTTGCATATTCATGCACAAACAAACTGCTTGCTCCTTTTTATTTTCATTATAATTTTCTAATTTTCTAATTTTAACTAATTTGTATTTTATTCATATTTACATGATATTATATTTGTCTATGCTATTATGTACACATCAATAGACCAGTACATTCCTGGAATGGGAAAACCTGTAAACCAGATTCTGATTCTCATAAATGGATATGAATTAATTGGGAAATAGGGTGTGAAGGAAGCAGACTGTTGAAAGGTAGAAACAAATGTTAACATTTAGGGAACATAAACTACGGTTGCGCAATTAATCTAAATTTGATCGAAATCGCAATACGGCAAGTGCAATACTAACATCGCAAGAAGGAAAACATTTGATAAAGGCTAAATATGTTTTAAATAAAAAATGTAATTAATTAATATGGAGCTGCAGAGATATTTTGACTTACAAGTTCTTTCATAGAGATGTGGAGAAAAAAAATCCCACCACAATAATTTAACATATTTTTCAATGATAATGACAAATATGATACCAAAAATGTTAATATTCCCGTTAACTTTTATGTAACCTTGTGGTATACGAACCTCCCAAAATCCCACCATTGTCATTGAATATATTTTTCAATGAATCGTGCAGCCCTGCCCAGACCCTGCGGTCCGGATGTCACCATTCAGACCAGGCAACATTTTTCCTATCTTCTATTGTCCAGTTTGGTGAGCTCGTGCGAATTGTAGCCTCAGTTTCCTGTTCTTAGCTGACAGGAGTGGCAGTGCTGCTGTAGCTCATCTGCTTAAAGGTTCCACGTGTTGTGTGTTCAGAGATGGTCTTCTGAAGACCTTGGTTGTTTGAGTGACTGTTGCCTTTCTATCTTCTTGAACCAGTCGTGCCATTCTCCTCTGACCTCTGGCATCAACAAGGCATTTCACCCAGAGATCTGCCGCTCTCTGGATATTTTCTCTTTTTCATACCATTCTCTGTAAACCCTAGAGATGGTTGTGTGTGAAAATCCCAGTAGATCAGCAGTTTGTGAAATACTCACACCAGCCAGTCTCGCACCAACAACCATGCCACGTTCAAAGTCACTTAAATCACCTTTCTTCCCCATTCTGATGCTCAGTTTGAACTTCAGCAGGTCGCCTGACCATGTCTACATGTCTAAATGCATTGAGTTGCTGCCATGTGATTGGCTGATTAGATATTTGCATTAACGAGCAGTTGAACAGGTGTACCTAATAATGTGGCCAGTGAGTGTATAATGTACTATGGACCATCGATTTATACAACACAGTAGTCTTAAAGGGGACCTATCATGCAAAATGCACTTTGTGATGTATTGTATACATAAATATGTGTCCCCGATGCGTCGGGGAACTCACACAGCGTCAGAAAATAAAACCCTCTCTTTTTTCCTCTGTACCCAAATCTTTTAAAAACGAGTGTACAACGAGCGGATACAGATTTCCATCCGCTGTGACGTGTCCATCCGCTGTAACGTCGGATGGACGGAAGGTTGCTATCAGAAACAATGCCTGACGTGTTTTGGACGTAATCTCGTCTTTGTTTACATTAGCAAGCCTCGCTAACACTCAGAGCTAACCTGTACTGTGTAGAGCAGTGCTTCTCAAACCTTTTTCAGTAATGTACCCCCTTTGAAACATCATCTCAGCCAAGTACCCCCTGACTGACCCCCAACTTTTTTGATAGAAAAAGCCTATACAAATCATTACACTATAGTGATGTTCCATCAGTGTGTGATTTATTAACTCCTTCATGCATGAATTACAACAAACTGGATATTTCCCCCTTTATGCATTTAAAAAAAAAAAAAAAAACACATTTTTTTAAAACACATTTTTCCAAGGAGTTTTTCAATTGAAGTGAATCGAAATGATACATTATGAATAACTATAAAATACAATACACACATTTGAATGTTTATATGAGGACCTCCTTGGTGGTTCTAGGAATATTTGATACAATTGCGTTTTCTATATAACTTGTTGTACTAAGATTATTTTCGTAATCATGCATGCTATTTTTAATTAACTTTTTTTTTTTGTATCTCACATACCCCCTGCAGTACCCAAACGTACCCCTAGGGGTCCGCGTACCCCCATTTGAGAATCACTGGTGTAGAGCACATGTGTTTTTAAAAAGCAGGAAATAAAAAAATGAACACACCTTGTGATAAACCTGCAAGAGAAAAAGCATTTGAGCTCCATACGGTTTCAGAAATAATACTTGACGTGGTTTAAACAGGGTGGCGTTTTATCACAACAGAATTTAACTTTATCTCCGGTAGAATTCTGATCAGGCATTAGCTCAGCCTCCTCTTCTTTATTTTTTCAAGCTAAGGACCCAAGATCCACGTTTCTCTAACAGGGCTGCAAAAGAGGGGTTTGAGCAGTATGAGGCATGGCTACAATGGGTGATCTGTTTGGTATTTTGAAATAAAAACGTCACAGACATGTTTTGTATAGGTATGGCCCTACAATATATATTTCAAATATAGCATGATAGGTCCACTTTAACTTGCTGTCTTTGTCTCTGTGCCCAGCAGAATGAGGCGGTGTAGTTCTCGGTGGGGGGGTCTGCTGCTCCTCCTGTCCTCCTATCTACTGTGTGTCCACTCGGAGGTGGAGCAGCAATATCAGCAGCAGGTGGTGGAGAGTGCCGCGCACGTGACCTCTCACGGTCACCTGGACAGAAACATGGTCCAGGACAAAGAGTGAGTGTTGTGTCCACATTCCAACATGTTCTCTGACAGCTCCATGCAGGACTTGTTTGCTCAGAATGGAGGACTTTGGACACGTTGGGCTCCACTGTCTATGTAATCTGTGTTGATTTGACTGTCCTCTTCTTGTCTCCCAGCCACATCATGGAGCATTTAGAGGGAGTGATAGACAAACCGGAGACGGACATGACGCCACAGGAGCTTCAGCTGCACTACTTCAAGATGCACGATTACGACGGCAACGACCTGCTGGACGGGCTGGAGCTGGCCACAGCCATCTCACATGTGCACAGAGAGGTGGGTATACGTATGAAATGTTTTTTTGTATGTGGTGGAAATGCCTCCTATGTTTAAGGGGACATGCTTCAGGTGGATAAGTGTTTAACTAATGTAGTATATGGGTATGAAAGTGTTAACATGTATTCCCTACTTGATCACTAACATTAAGACAATCTTTTTTTAATTAAATGTTTTCTGAAAAGTTACATTTCATTAGTCAAAGGAGGTACCATCTATTGCTTACTACAAATGTACAGATGCAACATTAAAATATCTATTTTTGAGGTTTCCTTTACACTTGTCTAAAAGAAGACAAGGTGTTCCCCTGTAGTGTCTCGCCTAGAGGATGGACTAAAGAGGACATGTGTGTTTATACGTTTATATATCATATACAGTAAACACTTATCATTAATGAAAAGCTTTTCCAAACTGCAAAACACATTTTAAATGGTTCCCTCATTGTAATCTATTTAAAGAAGTGCCACTCCCATCAAGTGAACTGTGACCTTGTTTCCTCTGCTTTAACAACCACGGATGGTATAGCAGCTGGAATTAATTTGCTTTTAAGAATCTAAATGTTTTATGAAAGTTTACAATATTAGAAAAATGTCAACTACAATGATGGCTGCAACTTCTTCTGATCTTCTTAGATACCATTCAACTCACTTTCAGATTTCAGAAACCCAGATAACTTTCCATGCGGATATAAATAACCAAATCTATCTCGTAAATAATGAGTGGTTGCTACACATATACAGTGATAAACCTCATTTTATCTTCTTATATCTTTCTCAGGAGAGAGGGGAGCACAGCCAGCCAATGAAAGAGGAGGACCTCATCGTCCTTATCGATGATGTTCTTAAGGACGACGACAAAAACAATGACGGGTATATAGATTATGCAGAGTTTGCCAAATCACTGGAGTGAGGTATCTGAAATTCTTCATGTCAACAAAAGCAACAACAACGGCAAGGAATCTGCAGAGAGGAGAGAGAGCTGAGGAGCTGCCACCAACGTTTAACCTCTGCTTTCTCTCTCACAGGCCATCAGTCAGAGTAATAAGTCAGTTAGCCTGGAGTTTTGGAAATATGGACATGTTTTTTTCAAGTGATGTCCAAGATGGTCTCAGTTCATTTGGTTAAGCGTTTAATTTAATTTATTAAGGAACAAAAAAGAAGGGGAAAACCAAAATGGCGTGATGCGAGTCTGACTGGTGAACACGTGCAGGGACATTTCTTTGTAGATTCCTTGAAATCATGCCTTTTTTTTAAAGAGTCGGTTCAACCAATATCACTAACAAACGCAGTTTTCTATTAACCCCTGATGGGTTTCTAACCACAGATACATACCCTCATTGAATATGATACAAAACAGTTAAATGCGGGAAACCATTATTTAAGGGCTGAAACAGCATTTTCTCTCATTTATGGGTTGAAAAAAATGACATAACTTTAATTTGATTATAAAAATAGATTGCTATTTTGTTTTCTAGAGATAGTGCTTGTAAAAGCCTGATACAATTAAAGCCCAATACTTTCATTTAGTACTAGTACAACTATCAATAACACAGTGGCAAATGACAGCCAAAACTTCTTGCATTGCTACTAAAGGGAAACGAGAGAATTTATGTTGTAATTTTGGGTGAATTGGCCCTCTTACATACAGGACCTCTATAGTGTGTGTGTGTGTGTCCTTCTTTGAGGGGTACAACACACTTATAACATGAGCAAACACACCCTCGCTGTGTAACGCTCACCATGGTGGACCAAAGATTCCTTCTGTGAATCACATGTGCTGTTTGTGATGAGGATGAGATGCTCGAAGTGTGTGTGTGTGTGTGTGTGTGTGTGTGTGTGTGTGTGGTGTGTGTGTGTGTGTGTTGTGTGTGGTGTGTGTGTGTGTGTGTGTGTGTGTGTGTGTGTGTGTGTGTGTGTGTGTGTGTGTGTGTGTGTGTGTGTGTGTGTGTGTGTGTGTGTGTGTGTGTGTGTGTGTGTGTGTGTGTGTGTGTGTGTGTGTGTGTGTGTGTGTGTGTGTGTGTGTGTGTGTGTGTGTGTGTGTGTGTGTGTGTGTGTGTGTGTGTGTTGTGTGTGTGTGTGTGTGTGTGTGTGTGTGTGTGTGTGTGTGTGTGTGTGTGTGTGTGTGTGTGTGGTACAACTTTGCAGAACTGATGAGGTTAGTTTATTTTTGAGTTTGCTCGCTGGGCACCAAATATAGATTATTTTCTATGGCTTTAGCTCCATGAGAATTCCGGACGCCCTGAGAGGCAAATGAAGGAGCCAAGAAATTGTTTTTGCCTGCATAAAATTATACAAATTATATTGCAGAAAGATTTTGATGACCACACTTTGGTTTGTAAAAAAACACATGAATATTTTTTTTCTCTTTTAAAACATTGAGTTTTGGTGCCCCTTTGTGGCCAAAATAAGTATTATAATGACAAACACGCACTAAAAATCAGCTGGCAAAACTTTTGTTTCCAACTGTCATAGTACAATGAAGGATCTTAGAAATATTATCCCGGCCAACCTGTTTGTTTCATCTGTGTTAAAGTAATCAAATCATCAGCAACAAACAGTACATAAATGGATCACTCGTTTTTTTCTTTCACTTGCCTCTTATAACTTCTGTATAATAGCATAATAAATATATGAGCCAATCACAATCCTCTTCACTGTAGCCAGCTGATACTTGACATAAGTCTCACAGAGTGAATGTAAAGCAGCAGCGCCATACTGCTGCTCCTTCATCACTGGATAAGCTCCACTCAAAGCACACTGGTTGATGCAGCTGTTTAGAGATCGTACAGATTTCCAGTAAAAATCATTAGCTGCCTTTTAAAACAGATCAAACATGTCAGGTCTGTGTGTGTGTCGATCTTTATTGAATCCATCTTTTTTTGATGGATAAATGAATTCTATATTGTGTCATCCAGTATTGATTCATCAATCAATATATCAAAAAAAGATGTGTTGTCTTTGAAATGTGAGATATTAAAAAGTATCATCTAAAGAATTTCACATGTGTTTTTTTTAATTAGATTATGGTAAAGGCATTCCTACCACGTTGCATTCATGAAATCACATTTAAAAGGCACTCGAGAAAAATTATCTTTATTGTCAGATTGACTAAAAAAGGTTTTTAAAAAATCAAGTTTAACATTACAGTATGTGCTATACATAACTTAAAACATGGTAAGGATGAACATGTAATGGCTGAACATGTTGTGAAAGAAATAGAATGGTGCAGGAATGAGTCCCAAAGCCAGAAATGAGTTAGCATTTTACCACTTCAGGTTCAGATTTTGATACTATTCTACACATTTAAGGCTATTTGAAACTTACGAATTTTGATATGACGTGAAAATGAAATGAGTTTCCCGTTAAATTATGACGATCACTGAATTGTCTAAAAGTTATTTTAATGTAATATTTGGCTTTTAGGTCTGTTACTTCTCAGCTCCAGTGTGAGGCGGGGTCCAGAGGCTGCATGGAGGCCAGGGTGAACATGGGGGAGGGGAGGTTGCCCCTCAGCGGGCTGTACCAGTCCTCGTGCTGCCGCGGGGGGGCTGGCTGTGATGGGACAATGGGGCAGGGACATTGGCTCGGGTGGCAGGAGTACGCCCCGGAGGGCAGCATAGGGGGGAGGCGGGGGATGTGAGCCAGGGACTGGGTGTAGTACTGCCGGGCCATGGTGGGGGGCTGGACCTGCATCCCCCCCAGCAGCGCCCTGTGGCCCGACATCATACCCACAGGGAGAACCTTGTGGGAGGCTCGCTCCTGCTTCCTCTGCTTGGCTCTTCTGTTCTGAAACCAAACCTGCTGAGACAGAGACAGAGACCAGGACAGGTTAAAGACAAAGACAGAAAGATTGTTATTAAAATGTTTACTAGACCACCAATAGTTCCACAGATGTGTCCTCTCCAAAGCAAACTCACTAGTAAATTAAAGCCAGTAAAAACACAGAGTAAAGCAAGTTCATATTAAAATGTAATTTCTTAAAGCAGCTCGGCGTGGCTTACGTCTGCGTAGCTTGTTTCTCTGATAACCAAAATCCTTCATACATTTAAAATAGATATTTAAATTTGACCAATACCTAAAAGATGTATTGTAAAAATGTTGCATGAAACGAAATACAAAAATAAAATAAAGATTTGGCTTTAAGCACATTTAATCACAGTCCCATGACTTCACGTTACCACCGCTAAGCTAAAGGTGGCTAAAGTTTAGCTTGATGACGTCTGGTAGTTTATTTAGTCACTTGTTAACAGACAGTCCCGAGTGGTGCATCGACTGACGTATTTTATGTCGTAGAACAAAAGGGGGAAATCTCTTAAGCTTGTGTGCACTCATGTAGGCCTCTTACCAATAACACGTTCACAAACTTTGAGAAGGGATCTGGAAGTGGTGAATGCAAACTAATTTCCGGGTATTAGGACTTTAGGGTTTACTGCACCACTCTATAGTCTCAAAATAATAGAGAGAAACGCAAAATAGTGTTGCACCCGCCCCCAGTCTCTCCCTATCAGCCGGTCCCACCTGTATGCGAGCCTCGTTGAGCTTGGTAACACGAGCCAGCTCCTCTCTGTAGTAGATGTCAGGATACTGGTTTTGTCCAAAGGCCACCTCCAGATGTTCCAGCTGCTTGTGGCTGAAGGTGGTGCGGTGTCGTCTCCGGGCCGGGGAGGGGTAGGCCCGGCTCCGCCTGCCCAAGCCGACCCCCATGGAGGTCTCACACAAAGAGCCCTTCCTCAGCGACTCTCCTATATCTGTTCTCAGGAGGAAGAAAATACTTTTACTTTTCGGGAGACAATTCTCCAGCTCCTGTTTCCTGTGGCCTGAACTTGTAAGGGCCCATTTCACCAATGACTGTCTGGAAAAAAGAGAGATTACACTGACTTTATGGTTCCCATTGCCACCAGGCAACCTGAGAGCCACGGAGCTTTAGCTGCCAAAGGGAAGCTCGTGAGAAAAAGATACCAGAAACTGGGGGATTTGACTGAAGATTATTACCACAAAGTGACTAATCGGACAGATTGGTGCACTGAGCTGACCTCGTCTGTTCACAGCATGGCGGTGAGGGAGGAGACAGAACAAGCTAATTCATGACTTTACCAAATTGTATAGATTTATTTTTCCCACAAAGATTTCAAGTATCTTATTTTACCAAACCTGGTTACTTACTCAAACTGTTAGATTGGGTTAAATAGAACATCACTACACTAATATTTTGATACTGTTATTAAAGTACATAAAGTCCTCATTCAATTGGTAACTAAATACAATTTAAGGTACAGTGCAGTTTTTTATGGCAACATTTTTATTTTAAAGCAGCTATGAGACAATGTTTTGCGCTGGTAGTCAAAGTAAAGATGGACATTGTTAAATTTAACAATTTTCCTTATTTCGTGGTTGTTTCTGGTTATTCGTTGTGTCATTGTTGTGTAATACTAGATCTTGCACTGTTCATTTTTTCCATTTGTTTAATTTGGGGAAAACGGGAGGATATGTCAAGGGATTTATGCTCACACTGTTTTCTCGATTGTTATCTCATGAAGATTATCCTTAGAGAATACATTTCTGACATACGTTTTGATGGCAGTCAATGTCATAGCAATGAATACAATAATTTTGATGTTAATGACATTTAAAGTCCTCTTAAAAAAACTTGAACTGTGGGAGACAATGTATTTCCTTCAATACTTTTACATGTGAAATTACTATTATATAAAATGCTGCTTCGTACGATTTACCATGGATGGGTACATATTAGATTTGTTTTTATTAACGTGTGCTCGCCTCTTTATCATGCAAGTCTACTAGTTTTTACTTTAACTTTTATCTACACTGTACCTTTTCTGTTTTTGAAAAAATGGCAAGTAAGATAGATTGTTTCCAGGTCTCTCTGTGTTGCTGTTTTGTACAGGATATTCTATCATTGGTGGATGACATGATGGACTGATAATACAAATCAAACAGTTTTTGACTCACCTGCAGTGGAGCTGACAGTCTCCATGTCAGAGTAGAGCTCTGCGGCTGCTGCTACCTTCACCTGCTGAGCCATCACTGCAGGAACATCTGCACACACACTGACCACACACTCACATGTCCAACCCTCCCGCTTCACCTTAACCTGTCCTGTACCTTTACCAAAGCACAGTGGGCTGGTCGGTGGGACTTACTGCATTTACTTTATATAAAGGTTTCAGATATCAGGGTACATATACAATGGAAGATTTGAACATGATCACTAGCTGCCGTTTCATGGTTATTTGAGGGTAGATATTCACTTTGAAATATAATATACATTAAAAGTAATATGCACAATGCCTGGTTGAAGGTAAAGCATATCATTTCTAAATTTAGAAAAGTTAAATCACCATATCAATGGTAGAGATATGTTGGATGTATAAAAACTGCACAATAATAGATGTTTTCAGACTTAAGCCAGGAGTTGTTTCAAATGTGAGTGATTTAGTATGAATAAGGAGGCTTTTGCATGTTTACAAAAATAAATAGAAATGGAAACCAAACATTTGAACAAAGAGGTTGATTTGTGTACCCATTTGTAAGAGACTTAATATATTCAAAACAATATTTAAAAATAAGATCATTAACACAGCTTCTTTTAGTTTTTTTTTTGTTTACAACTTTTTGCGAGTAAATCATTTTGTTATTTTGAATGAAATAAAATAAAATTGTATTTTGTTTATTTCTTTCATTTCCAGTGTACACAATAATTTGGAATTGTACAAATAATGTGAAAAGGGTATGCGTGATAAGATACGTCTTAAGCCATCTCCTTTTCACTTTCACTGGTTGACACTGCTTGAAAGTAATGACTCTTTATTGTTTACTTTACAGTATATTGGTTATTTGTGTGTTTAGGTTGTATTTGCTGAAAACAAAATAAATAAACCAAATCTAATTAATTAAAACAATTAAAACAATAATGGATGAACAAAATGTAATGTCTTTCCCATTTGTTTCTGCTATTAATGTTACATTTCTGTTCACTTTTTGGATTGTCTCGGAGATGCAACTGCCCATGTGACCACCAGGTGGCTCTCTCACGTCAGGCTAAACTACCAAACCTGGCACATGCTAAAGTCAGAATCCTCATTTGCGATATATATATTTTTTAGGGGGGGGGGGTGTCGGGGGGGAGGACCACCCAGCTGACTACACTCCCCAGCCTTCCACAAACACAACCCCTCTCAGGTCAGTCCCCGCGCCTTGACTGACAGGGCACCCTGTCTGCTGGATTAACTCAGCTGAACTCCCCTGCCATCTCTCGGGACGCCGGCTGCTATGAGCAGTTCCCATGAGGCTAAACTCAGTCCAGAGCCAATGTAGAAATGCATGCACGTCCCTCTAACACTGAGCCGGATACTAGGAAGAGACCCTCTAATGTCCCACTCAGCACTGAGTCATGACAGGAGAGGGCTCACATAGCTGGAGAGCAGCAGCTGGCTTTTTATCAGGGCTCAAACAAGACAGTAATTCATCACGGTCTATATTTGTTTAACAATGCTGTTTGCTTTAATGTATAGTGGCGGTAATATGTACTTAAAAACTCTTCAAGTATGGGCACATTTAGCATGGAAGCTATTGTCGAGATCACATTTCTAATTTGATATAATTTGTGTCGTTGTTCAAACTATAAGCCATTTGAGCCTGTGCGATACATGAGATTACTAAGAACCAGTAAATCACAAGTTCAAACGCAGACTGGACATGTGTCACACTGATACAGTAGATTGACGACCCCCCCCCCCCCTATAGGCCGAGGATACCTTTCCAGGAATGTGTAATAGACAAAATGCAGCGAATGAATGACCCGCTTAATTAGCCACATGGTTTTCTTTACATGTTAACTCTCTGGTTGAATTGACAAATTATCCTTGAGATTAAGTCAACTTTATTTTTGATTCCCTGAGAAAATCCCTGGCCTTGTTCTGGCCGCTCTGCGCAGCAACATCTAATTTGATTCCTCGTGACACGTCGCCTGCGGGGGCCAAGTCCTGTGTGTCCTGGAAGAGCTTCCGTGTGTGTGTGTGTGTGTGTGTGTGTGTGTGTGTGTGTGTGTGTGTGTGTGTGTGTGTGTGTGTGTGTGTGTGTGTGTGTGTGTGTATCCATGCCGCCAAGTCCTCTACGGATCTTCAGCTCACATGTTTCCTGTCTCTGACAACAACTCACCCACAACACCACCCTCCCCCCAGCCAGTCTGTTTGCTGTGCTTACTTCCACTTCAGTCTCTTTTAATATCATATAAAGCATTATTTACATATCTTAAAATGTTTTATCTAGTTTGAAGGTTTGAGAGAGGTTGGTTGGTTGGTTGAGAAGTGATCTCACCACACTGGGAGATGTTAGCATTTCTTCAAAGATTGAACTGTATGTTCAACCCAGTCTCATGGCATTTCGTGTTCACCAACACGATTTTTAATCTATTGATTCGTGTTCACCAACACGATTTTCCCCTTTTTTTCGTGTTGCACAGCACGATTTTAAAAGCAATGTATTTCTACTGGTATTGACGCTCATGGAAGCACGGCATTCGTTTGTGTCGGCTGCCCTTAAAGACAATGTGAGCGTCCATTCTCATTGGATAACGGAGAATTGTACACCCGGAAGTAAGTATTCCCCTTACTGTGGATTGATTTTACAGTGATATCTGCACTACTCATCGAGTAGTGCAGATATCACACTCAAAAAACACCAGATTATCCTTGTTAATTACACAACATTGATTGGTTTAAATTGTGTGCAATGCTTTTGTATTTTCCCCCTTCGATTCGGAGAAACAAATATTTTTTCGGAGTAAAGGATAGCAGAAGACACTACACTACCCAGAATCCCCAGATATCGTTTGGACTACACCATGTGCTCTGTTTGAGATAGTCCTCAAGCTCTGTGATTGGAGAGTGTGCTCAGAGGGTTACACCAGCCTCAAACAGCACTTGAAATGGGATGGAACCACGGCAGACTGTCCAAAACTGGATTTGAACGGGTCCACGGGCAGTAGCCATCGATCAGCTTAAGATAAGATATACTTTATTGATCCCAAGTTGGAACATTTGCGTTACATCAGCATGTGTAACAGTTGTACTGTAAATATGCTGTGGTGTTTATTTGTAAATCATTTAGTATAATCACACAAATTCTGTGTTTTATATTTAACAATTCTGTGTTCTTTATTTATTGATTGTTCAATACCTGACAAGGCCGGAGATGAAATATCTACATACATCTTATAAGAGTATAATACATATGTATAATATCAGTTAAAATAAGTGCTTCAACATAGTTAACATTGCTGGAGGTATGCACACATATTGATAGATGTCTTGTAATGCACTATTGAGGAACCTGCGACCCAAGTTTTTCATTCAATGCATAACTACACCATAGTTGTGTAGGCCTATATGATATGTCAATAAACCTCAGAAAATCTTGAAATCTTGAAAGGGATGTGCAAAATAGTCATTATATACAGTCTTTAATTAACTATTAGTAGAGAATAACGAGTAATAAATATACTTTATAGGGATCCTATTAATATCTAATAATAAAAATAATGAAATTCAATAACATGCTTTAACCACTAGGTGTCCCTTTATATCAGCTGTGCACTTTTATGGTGTAAATACAGCCTATCTACCAATTGGATCAAATATAAAAGTCAGCCGAATTAGTGTTGATACTGCAAGGAGACATATTGTGTGAAAAGAAATGTAAGATGTTGTTTAATTGTTGATATATTTATGATCCACGTCACGTTTTCAGTTACTCATGTTTGTCTAGAAGTCTTCTCATCAGGGCTCTATAAATACAGAACTACGGCAGATATGTAATATTTAATGCAGCCGAACCGTGTATTACAATGCCGTTATGTGATGACTTTCAAGGAGAAAAGCAAGCACACTCGGAATTAAGTATTATTTAATTTTTTTTAAATGTTTTCGGTCTGTTTCCGGTATTTGTTAATGACGATGTGCTGCGAGATGTGAGACTGGAATTGCACAGGGGAAAATAAGGTAGACTATCTTTAGATGCGGATTTTGTTAAACTAATATGTTTGCGCTGTGGAACAACACTATACATTGACGGGGAAGGGGGTAGTAATAAAGATAACACCATTAAACAGTTACACAACAGAACAGAAATAATATCGATAGCAGCGTCCCTAGCAACCACCTTGGTAACAATGAAAACGTTCTATGGACGCAATTTCCTGAAGTAATCTTCGTAATAACTAGCAAACTAAAGATCATGTACATCCACTGCACACATAATCTGAAATAACAACTCATATTTCACGCATCAAATTACATCAAAACACATTTTAAACTAACTAACTTTAAAATAGGCATTTTCCACCGAGAATAAAACGAAGTTCGGCCCAGTTTTTTTTTTCTGCAGGGAGAAATTTGAAGATCACGTGACATAGATGCCAGCCATTGGAATGAATGGTTTAAAAAAACGGGGTTTGTCAAACAGAGTACATGGTGTAGTCCAAACGATAGCTGGGTATTCTGCCATCCTTTACTCCGAAAAAATATTAGTTTCTCCGAATCAAAGGGGAAAAATACAAAAGCATTGCACACAATTTAAACCAATCAATGTTGTGTAATTAACAAGGATAATCTGGTTTTTTAGTCGATGAGTAGTGCAGATATCACTGTAAAATCAATCGACAGTAGGGGGAATACTTACTTCTGGGTGTACAATTCTCCGTTATCCAATGAGAATGGACGCTCACATTGCCTTTAAGGGCAGCCGACACAAACGAATGCCGTGCTTCCATGAGTGTCATTACCAGTAGAAATACATTGCTTTTAAAATCGTGCTGTGCAACACGAAAAAAAGGGGAAAATCGTGTTGGTGAACACAAATCAGTAGATTAAAAATCGTGTTGGTGAACACGAAATGCCATGAGACTGGGTTGGTATGTTTTGAATTCTTATTTCTCAAAATCACGACCATATCTCGCTGAAACCCTATACTTCCTGTCTCAAAGAGGATGTTACCATATGTCCTCTTCTTCAACCCAGATGTGGGACTACAGGAATTTGGTTGAAGGTACAAAAAAGCTATTATAAGATATTAAGCAATAGTGAAGTAAAACTTGAATTGGTGTCTGAACTTCCTTCTGCATCTCTCCTTTGTGACCTGGTAGTGACCTGTTGCTTTAAAACTGCCTATAACCGGTATAACAATGTATCGACAATTTATTGTTTTAGCATGTTTTAACATGAATACTCAATTCTGATTGGTGAATTTGGACATGTTGAAGGTTAATTCTTACTAACAGACCGCTGCTCAGGAGAACAGACCACTGCTATGGATGATCAAGGGACTATGTGCAGTACTATTATTCCTAAAAAAAGAAGTCCAGTATATTTAACGTCAGTTGTGGACAACAAACAATAGTTAACTCCATCAGAAAACACCATGGAACACTTTTTGAATTACATTTTTATATTTGTTGCGAGCAAAAAACGTTGGAGTCATGATGGCTTAACTGTAGAGAAAAGAAAAACAGCGCAAGAGAAGGAAAGAGGTAAACAAACTGAGCACTGGATGTCAGAGAAATCCACAGAAGAAGACAGACAGGAAGTAAACACTAAGGGGTTGTCACTACCTGATCCGTCCCCCTGCCCGATCGGTACTGCACATGTGCGAGATGGTCCGCCATATTGGACAACTCCGGACGGCATTTAACTTCTGTTGGACAGCTATATGCCATACATTTTTGCATACATTCACAGTAAATATTTATTCAGTGTGATAGCTGTCTAACAGAAGTTAAATCCATTTCTCACTTATTCTGACAATGTACTTAACCCCAAATAAAAGAACCCAATAAAAAGAGTTGTTAAATAATAGTGAAGTCACGTTTTAATAACAATAACTCATCTCTCTCGGTTTTTCTTTTTGAGCTTTGCTAAATGCCACTGTGTCAAGTGTCCATCTTGGGTTGCCGTCCGGACTTGTCCAATATGGCGGACCATCTCGCACATGTGCAGTAGCGATCGGGCAGGGGGACGGATCGGGTAGTGACAGGGGTAACGGCTAACATGCAGCACGTTTAGCAGCTAAAGCTACAGATATGTTCCTTCAGGAGCTGGTGGAGACCAAAAAAGAGTCAAGAAAAGAGTGAGAATTAGATTTCCACCAGGTGTCTGGAAACATAATTTAAAAATCCTGAGATATTCTGAATCTGCTGAATGTGAAAATAAGCAACTGTCTAATTCATCATCTTAACAATTATGGCAGTCAGATTGTTTCTACCGCCTCCAAGTGGCCAAAAGACAAATACAGGTTGACAAAGTCACCATGACACCACCAATTGGTTTGTGGGACGCTGAACAAGACATTTAAAAGCATCAAAATATTGCAATGAACTTTTCCTTGAATGATTTGTTTCTTTCAATTAGGCAGAAGTGCACTGTTCAGAGACACATTTATATTTTTGTCACTGCAAATACAACTTTTGTTTGTGCGCAATACATGATAGTCTACTTGTTGTCAGCACTGAAACCCGGAAAGGTTGCGTACCCCAAAGTGTTATGGTTGTAAATGTATAGTATGGGTCCCTAGCACATTCAACTGCCAGATGCTAACTTAGCAGTGGTAGGAGAGTAAAGTTAGGCAGATATCACAATTTGGCCAAAAAATGACTTAGGCAATTATGCTATTAGGCTAACGATATGATGGTCAATTTGCATAATTAGCATTGGTTAGCATTATAGCAGGCAATGGTTAAAGAATGGCGTGGCTGTTTTGGTCAATTCTGTAGTGATTTTGTTGGTTATTGAGGATGCTGAATACATTTCTGACATTTTAAGCATCCAAATGCAGTTTTAACAGCTAATTAACACAATTTATGCTAATTGTGCAAATTACCCCCAAAATATGCAAGTTAGCATCCAGCAGCTTCTAGTTGCAGGGAACCCCTACAATACCTTTCTAACATAAAACTTTGGGTTACTCAAAATGTATAGGACTGCCAAATAGATTATGATATACGAGTAAAGGGACAACAAACTACTATCTCATATCAATGTTCCCACTGAGCCATTCCAGCTGACCCATAAAGTAATGCAGCAAAAACCAACAGCGCACAAAGAATACACTTCTGCCCTTTTCTGTTCCCGTAAGTTTATCTTTCCATCTTTCTATTATTAGTCTGAGGTGAGGGCCAGAGGATCTGGAAATCTTTTGCAAACATCTATCATCTGTGTGTCCACGGTGTGTAAGTGGTGAACAGGACAGGAGATGCAGAGAAGTCTGGAGGGAAGCTAAAGCATTGCTCCAGGGGGTGGATCTGATTTCTTTTCGTTGGAAAGTAGAATAAATACACAGCAATTTATCTTGGTTTCATCAGTGACAGTGAAACCGAGTCATTGCAGAGATCCTTGGGGGTCACAGCTTTGATCAATGCAGCATCCGGTACGTGCAACTGCACTGTCATTGAGCTGTGTATTGATATATTTTTGGACATTGTAATTCAATCTGCACACAAGTCAGTGAAAGGTGAAAAATATTGGATATACACAACTTTGGATGGAAAAACGTTTTTTTTCTATCTCAGTTTTACTTTCTGTCTTACATAAACACACACAGAGACAAATGTATGAGAGAAGTCCAACGTAGTACTCATGAATGCCACACTTTATTAAATTGCTGTTATTACAGGGTACTGGCTTCCTGCTATGGTCGTGCAGTCCCTCAAAATATAGGAAGCAGGACAACCTTTTAATTGGCGGGAATCATTGGGTTAAGAAGTATGTTAAAGAGGAGCAGGAAAAAAAGAGCATTTACAGATGGAATCGGACTTGAGTAAAGACAGATCGCATGGTGCTCTCACATGCTCTTGTGATGGTTCCAACTTTGGTGTGTTCGTTAATGTTTAAGTAGTAATGTGAAACAAACATGGATGCAACAAAGACGACTTACTCAGAGCATTAAAACAACACATCCATGGCATTTTCTCGACATCTGTGTGACGTTAAAGAGCTAAATTAAAGGATAATTTGAAAAAATTAAATGTCCTTTTCTTCCTACACCGCACAAATAGCCGACGGATTGTTGTTCTGTCACATTTCAGTGACATTGTGTAAGCTTAAATACCCAGCTAAACAAAAGTGGGATGCTGAATCAATACATTTAAATAATCTTACATGTTTAATGCATTACCACTAAACGTATTCGCCCCGAACCGTCACAGCACCTAAAAGCTGTTTGCCAGCCGCCCTTAAACAACAAATGAAGAACAAGAAGAAAACACAACAAAACGAACAAAATACAAGAAGAAGAAAAGTTAGTATGGTGATTTCAGATAACACACAGGAGCTAGAACCCACCTGCTTCTTTTAAATCAGCTGTGTGGGAACATTTCGGGTTCCCTGTGGACTACAATAACGATGGAGTGTGCTAGTGGTGGATCGGACGAGGACGGTGTGTCGGCGTTGTTCGATAGCGGTGCGGTATGCTAATGGTAACACACCCCAAACATGCTAAATCATATCAGAAGGCATCACCCAGATTTTCCAATCACCGGAGCCCGGCAAAAGACAACAGCAGTTCAACAGCTGATCCCCGCTGTTTTTAATAAACCAAAAGACATGAAAGCCATGAGACCAAAATAAATAACGAAAGCTTTTGGCATATGTTTTTCAACGGCAACACTTTCTTATTATTTATTTTGTAATATTTTCAAGACATTCTTTTTAGTTTTACAGCTTGATGAAACCTTTTTGTTTGACCTCAGCCATTATAGATAATATGGCCATCTGAGTGTGTGTGGTACTGTTTGTGGTTTGTTTTTAACTGTGTAATGAAGTTAATTATTCAACATTTTTAGAGTTTCCTTATTTTTTTACTGAAATGTGCACTACTGTTAAAAAATAAATAACAACAAACCTGGAATTATGCATTTGGGACTTTTCTTGTTGTACCGAACCCGTACCGAACCGTGACCCCCAAACCGAGGTACGTACCGAACCGTGAATTGTGTGCACCGTTACACCCCTAGAATTGACCAATTGGTTTGTGGACTATGGTTTTGAAGCCATGCTATTTTGGCTGGACAACACTGTGGCAGCGACCAGTCAATCATCCGGTAGCCACACCCCAAAGCGTTATCTTTATGGTCTATTTTACTCTAAATGGGACTAGATTTAAAAAAAAAAAAAAAAAAACATAATGTTGTATCGAAGTATATTTCAAACTAGAACAGAGATCACAACCTCTTTAGAAAAATGCGTACTGATGTTATAAGCCCATTACATTGTTTTCGTAGTCTGCTGTTCAAACTCTATTAAAACAGTGGATTATCCCTCCTGATTATTAAAGAGAAAGGTTAATAGTGTTGCCATTTGGTAGAGCAGCAATAGACACCATAATAATGTATTACATGTTTACATTAATCTGTTTATCGATTGACTCATCACTACCTTAGTACACACATGCCTTTACAACCTGATAGTGTACACTTACGCACAACATACAACCTAACCTCTGCTACCATGTAGTTTTAAGAAAATAACATGCAAGTCATATTACACTGGGTTCTCAGTTTCAAGCATCAAACACGCACACACGCACACGCACGCACACACACACACACACACACACACACACACACACACACACACACACACACACACACACACACACACACACACACTGAACTGGGAGTGACCTGGTTGGCAGACACATAGACCTGATGGAAGGAATGTAACCCAACTCCCCCCGCCTCACCCTCAACTCCCCCCTCATCCATCCAGCAGTCTGCTGGCCCAGCTGTGAGAGGACAGAGAGAAGCACACGGTGCTTTAGGGTGAGAAGGATGCCTTTTATCTCAGCCCAATTCATGAAACTCCTCATATGCTCTGGCAAATATTAATCTGCGGAAAGTCTGGCAAGTGTTCATTGTGTAAAAGATTAATCTGTGTTTGACTTCTGGACCCCACTAAACAGGAAACAGACAGTCCAATACATATGTTCTATTTTATTCTTCAGCTACGCAGATAATACTTCCAGTCCCAACAAAAAAAAAAAAAATCAAAAGTAGAAGTTACAACAGAGGAAAAGCAGAAACAAAGAGTTGAACAACAGACAGCAATTACAAAGGGCAAGAAAAGAAACTCCACAATAAGATCAGCGAAAGCAAAGACAAACATAAGCCACCACATAATCATTCATAACTCCTTACACCAACAAACAGTGGAAACAATAACAGGAATAGCATGTTAAGTTAAGCACCAAGCCCAAAACAAAGCTAATGTTGAAGCATTTGTAACAAATGAATGTTACCAAGAGGTAATTATGACTGGAAATGTAGCTTTAATGAGTTCTAAATGGGGAAACCATACCCTAATTTAAAGCTAATTTGGTTAATGGATGCTTTTCACCAACATATGACCGGCTCTAGTCTAAGTGAATACTATTTATGCAGAGTGTTATCCCCAAAATCCACAGCACACGGCTGCATCACGTTCCAGCTCCGTCACGGCTGCCACAGAAGATCAACTGCCGTTCTGCCGTGCCAATGTCAACTGGCTCTGCTCCCAGACCAGCTCATGTCTCCGAGCCTGCAATTAACTTGTGAGTGGAAATACATGTCTATATTTATTGTAAACTGACATGAAAATAATATTGCACGCTACACTAATCAATATTTTGATAATATAATAATAACATAATCATTTGTTCTATTGATAAAATAGAACAAATTACTATGTATGCCAGTTGTTACTTGTAGGGAGGAACCTCTACACCACAGTTTGAAGTTTACAGTCCAGCCGTGTTGATGAATCAGAAGGCTTCCTTTGCTGGATTATCAACTAAATAGCAGTCAATGAAGCTGTTTCAATTATCGCATTAGGGCTAATAAAAATAGACATTTGTTATTTGCTTTTCTGGTTGTAGCGACAAAACTACCATTGAATTAAGTCGCAGAGAGGCTAAGTTTGGTTCTTCATTTGTGACTCGTTCTCAATGAGCAGTTTGTACTGAAGATATTGTTCCACCAAATGTAATAACAAAAATAGACAAACAATCACAGCAAGACCATAAATTCTACAAAAGGTAGGAACCAAATCACCCTCTTTGTCCATCACACCAGCCCAGCACCCAAAAGGTGGACTATATACCCTAAACCACACCTACTTGCAACAAGTCCTCCAACTCATACGACCAAATAGGTCGATTGTTCAGCAGCTTATTACGACCTATAGTCTATAGTACATGTAATAGTGTAATAGTAATTAATAGTAATTCATTTTAATTGTGTGTTACACTATGTAATTCGTGGCACAATTCAAACGGGATCGAAAGATAATCTTTCTCTCCCCATTGACTTCAATACATAATTTTTCAGAAATAAGGTCCCATGGGGCGGAAGTAGATGGGCGTGACTTCGCCACTCTATTCACTCACAGATCCATAATCATGAAGGTGGAATCTAACTATATTCATCATAATATTTATTGCATCCAGGGGTAGACACATGTTTTTTTATGCTGTAAAGTTAGGCATTTTAACATGGGGGTCTATGGAAATTGCTCCTTTCTGCAGTCAGTCCCTATCGGCCATTATATGAACTGCAGTGTGTGGCACTTCCGGATTGGCGTCCCGGCTCTTCCCCAGAGTTTGCCGCTTGTGTGCAACTCAAGGCATATGCTCGAACGGGAGCTGCATGGACGCTGCAATCATGTTGCGCGCACTATCCGTGCTGAGTGTGCTGACTTTTCGTACAATGTCCCACTGTCTGGCTATCTGCATAAAGTCAAGTGCTTGGCGCAGTTGTCGGCGAAATGTCGCTCATCTGTTTTCATTGAAACAGCTCCTTAAATCCGTTAGCGCAGCTAGCTAGCACCAGATGCTAACAACAACAATACACATAAGGTGTGCCCGTTCTCTCTCTCTCTCTCGCTCGCGCCACACATACACACACCCTCCCGGTCCTCCCGATTGCCAGTCGGTGCCTGCCGGTGAGCGTGGAAGTGTGGTCTGCTGCAAGCGGGCAGCAGGAGCTGGGCTGTCAGCATCAGCTTGTAGATGGTATTTTAAACTTGATGCGCTCTGAAACTACGGGGCGGCCGAGGACAAAAAATACACATGCGTTAATCGCGTTAAAATAATTAGTAGCGTTAATTTTTTATTAACGCGTTAACTTGACAGCCCTAAAAATAATACTTTATTCCGAGTGTGCTTGCTTTTTTCTTTGAAAGTTATCACATAACGGCATTGCAGTACACCGTTCGGCTGCATTAAATATGACACATCTAACGTAGTTATTTATTTATAGAGCCCTGATTAGAAGACCTCTGGACAAACTGGAAGAAATGCCGCCGAAACTGAATATGTGACGTGGATCATAAATATATCAGCAATTAAACAACATCTTCAATTTCTTTTCACACAATACGTCTCCTTGCGGTATCAACACTAATTCGGCTGACTTTTATATTTGATCGAATTGGTAGATAGGTTATATTTACACCATAACGGCGCACAGCTGATAGAAAGAGACTTGTAGTTTTTAAAGATATTACTGATTTTATTTGAATTAAAGAATGTAAATACTGCGTTGAGAGAATAGTCAGGGGTTTCGGGTGATGGGAGATACATCTATGGAATCAGAATTTGAATAGCTTACCATTAAATGACAGATATACCTCAGATATTAATGTGTAGAACTACAATATGACACCGACACTAACGTGGCCGAGTGGACTCCGGAGTTTGCTGCATGAGTTGCACTGTATGATCTGTGGTGTAGTGGGCTGTCACTCAAAAACTGAGTAGCCAATGGGGACACACCCCTGAAAGTCCCGCCTACCTGGGACGTTTGTGTCAAAATCGAAAACAAAAAAGGAGGGAGCATATACGAGAGAGCTGGAGCAAGAGCAAAAGTCTGATCATTGAGAAAGAAGCAAAGAGAACTGCAAACAAAAAGATATGTTAAAACAAAGAAAAGAGACTTATAGTTTACATGATTACACAAATGATTTGTTTGCAACTTATAGTTTTATTTTTTAAATTACATTTATTTTGCTTGACTCAGTTTTTTTTTCTCTTAAACTCTTAGTTTTGCTTGATTCTGAGAAAGTGTTGCTTTATCTTTATGAAACAAAACTAATCCCATAACGTAGTATATACACATTCTCCTGGCGACCCCTGAAATCATCTTCGTAATATCTATCAAACTATAGATCCTACACATCCACTGGACCTAAAATTACCCTCCCACTCAGGGCTTTTTGGAGTAGATCACATCATGACCTACTACAAAAACCTAGGGGTACGCAAAGACGATTTCAGTCTAGCAAGGGTAACAACAGCAGAGGTACTCATTAAACTGAGCGCCCTCCAACCTAACAAGGCCACTGGCCACGACAATATCCCCTCCAAATTCCTCAGAGACACAGCAACCGCCATCTCACCAGTCATAGCTCACATAATTAACCTCTCCATAAAACAGGGAAAAGTACCCAGAGACTTCAAAATTGCAAGAGTAACCCCCCTGCACAAAAAGGGCAGCAAATTGGACCCAGGCAACTACCGCCCTGTTTCTATACTTACCTCCATCTCGAAAGTCATGGAAAAATTGGTATATGAACAGGTCGAAAATTACCTCGCTGAAAAGAAACTAATCTATGAATTTCAATCTGGCTTTAGAACATCCCACTCCACTGACACATGCCTTCTTTATTTGAGCGACCACATCAAACAAGAGGTGGACGAGGGCAAGTACTGCGGCATGGTGATGCTGGACCTACTAAAGGCTTTCGACACTGTCAATCACCCCATTCTGATTGACAAGCTAAAAGCAATTGGTTTTGATAAACTATCGGTGAGCTGGATGCAATCCTACCTGGAGGGGAGAGAACAGATGGTGGAGGTAAACGGTACTCTGTCCCCCCCCCTCCCAGTGAGCTGTGGTGTTCCACAAGGAAGCATATTAGGTCCGTTACTGTTCCTAATTTATGCAAATGACATGTCATCAGCATGTGACTGCAACTTGTTCCTGTTCGCGGACGACTCAGCACTGCTGGTCTCTGACAGGAGCAGATTGCAGGTTGAAAAAACCTGCAATCTCTTCGTCCATTCTCTTCGGTTCATTCTCTTCGGTTCAAAACATAATCTCAGCAAATCCGACGACTTTTCAGTTGCAGTGGGCGACATTATTGTCACAAGTAAGAAGGAAATTACATACCTAGGATCTATTCTTGAGGCAAACCTCTCCTGTGACAAAATGGCATCCAATGTAATAAAAAAAGTCAATCAAAGAACTAGATTCCTATACCGGATCTCCTCTCTGGTAAACAAAAACACCCTGAAGACTCTGGCAGGAGCCCTCATTCAAGGGTACTATGACTATGCTTGCACGTCATGGTACCATAGCACCTCCAAGGCGCTAAAAATAAAACTTCAAACATCACAAAATAAACTGGTCAGACTACTGCTTGACCTTTCATCTAGAACCCACCTCACCTCTGCCCACTTTGACAACCTAGGATGGCTTAGAGTAGACGACAGAGTACAGCTTCTTGCAATGGGCCTGGTCTACAAGATCCACTACACCTCTATGGTACCCATGTACATGTCAAAGTTCTTCCCAAAGGTCAAGGAATACCATGATCATAACACCAGAGGGAGCTCCACAAATCATGTGAAACCCAGGTTTGGCACAAAAAAAGGGGAATACACATTTCGGAATTATGCCACATCAAGGTGGAACGTGGTGAAAATTGGAAATAAGAAATCTGTATGTAAAAAAACACCTGTATGTAAATTGTAAATAACCCATCTGTTTGTCAAATATGTCTTACATGTCTTAAATGATATGATGAATTGGAAATGGGGGACCCTGATGTAAACAAGACGAAAGTCTTTCTCTGGTCTGCATCCCCTTAACAATTGTATGTTTTGAGCTGTACTGTACTGTACCCAATATACAAGCTGTTAATAAACTTTTCAATCAATCAATCAATCAATCAAACCTGGATTCTAAAAGTACAATATACACTTCTCGCTAGAAATCAAATCAAAAAGCAAACTATTCTACAATTTAGGATTTTCCAGAGAGGGTTATTTGTGAATATATACGACCCTCTGGAACAGTTGCAATTGCAGCAAATTGTTGTTTCTTACACGACCACTAGAGGTGCTAAACTTTAAAACGTGACTATAGGTCGTATTAAGCTGCTGAACAATCGACCTATTTGGTCATTTTTTGGAGGATGACAGGCTGCCCACTTGACAATTGCCGGAAGTGACTAATTACAACGGTGTGTGTGGTGTGAAAAATAATGATAAAAATATAAATAATCAACAATAATTAAACATGCATTTTGGCTCCTATGTTTCAGTCTGCAGCTTTATTTCAGTAACTCACAACTCCATCACATGTACACTCCCGCGTCTGCGCATATAGTACATCACAGTGTAAGCCTGTGTCAGCATGCAGTTTACCAAAGCGCCAACAGGCGTCACTATATAACAGGCATTAACAGATGCTCATATCTGTAACATCTCCTTTCCTTTAGCTGTAAACAACATCAGCATGTCACTTTGCCCAAGCTTAGCCACTTTAAAGTGCAGGTAAGTGCTACACTGTGTAAAGCTAACACTTTAACATTTTCAACCTCCAAGACATGAAAACAATTACAATACTGTTTAACCATGCAAGTACCGATACAAAACTATAATAATATCCAACAATACTTTCAGTCTCTGCGGTGGCCGTAACAGGCGACCACATCGCGAGTATACAGATTGGCTCTCTGTACTAGTCTTCATTTCGTCAGCTATTTTTTAATTTAGTTTTAGTCTTGGTCCTGTGTTAAATTTCCTTTTTAGTTTTAGTCATATTTAGTCACCTTCATCCTGTTCTTATTTAGTCAAGTTTTAGTCGACTAAAACAGTAAATATTTTAGTCAAGATTTAGTCGACTAAAAGTCTGAGCATTTTAGTCTTATTTTAGTCAAAGAAAACTAATTATTTTAGTCTAATTTTTGTCAATAAAAACTGTTGAATCTTTTTTAGTCATCAGATTATATAGAACATTTCAGTCAAACTAGTCTAGCCAAAACCAATAATTTGTCATTTTAGTCAAATTTATTTCACAATAAGATTTTATCTTGTCCTTATTTGATGAAAAACACAGGTTGAATGATTAAGAAGCTTTGCAGAGAGTATCTGGTCAGGTTTGTGGTGTTTTTACCAGCTGTATTATGGCCACATTGCTTCCCTTCTGATAAAACAATGCATTCGCTTTTTTTCTCCGCCTCATTGTAGTGAAAATGGGCCCAGATATCACATTGTTTCTTTCTCCCAAGCAGTGGTGGCTTATTCGTTGTCAGTCATTTTGACGGACAGGATCGTAACATTTCCGTCATAATCCATTATTACCCGTCGTGTGCACAATTTATCACTCACTCGCGCTGACGGGGGGTATTCGGTTAACGCAAGTGCGACCACTGCTCCCAAGCCCTGTTGTTGCCATTTTATTTTCTGTTAATTAAGGTTAGTTAGACCATGAGTTAGACCCGAGTCTTCCTGACAGTTCATATTCTGCCGCTGCCCGGTGTAATTCAAATGTACCGCCGCGTGCAGCACGGACACACAGCTGCTGCCCTGCCACAGCACCAGAAATGGAACTGCTGGGAGAAAAACTGACTATCAGAGATGTAACGTTATCTTTGATAATATTTCGTCTCCTCATTTTTCGTCAACGAAAGTAAAGAGAGATTTTGGCATAGTTTTTAGTTAGTAAACTACATTTTCGTCTCGTCACTTTTCGTCAACAATATTGCATGATGATTTCGTTACAGTTATTGTTTACTGCCATCGGTGCCGTATCATCATCGTCTCGTTTTCGTCATGGAAAAAAAGGTAGTTGACGAACATATTTCGTCATAGTTTTAGTCAACGAAATTAACACTACTCTGTACTCACTGGCTTCCCAGGTGTCAAATCCCACCCTTGCGCCGGGACCCCTGGAGAGTGAGGAGGCTCCCCCAAACCTGTGTCATCCTGGACCGGGTCGGTTCTGGCTCCACCTGCAGCCATCTCTGCGTTGACACGGCCCCGGTCCCTGTGGCTGCTCTGCTCCGGCCCTCCCAGGTGTCGCATCCGGGCTGAGCGCTCCGCAACCCGCAGATCCACCCTGTTTCTCCTGTAGAGCGTGCCGTCCACCTCCACTACGAATGAGCCAGGAGCGACTTTCTGGAGGCATTGACCCAGTTGCCAGCGGCCTGTGCGATCTCCTGGAAGAGGCCTCATCCTTATGTGTTCCCCAACATTCAGCTCTGGTAAGTCCCTTGCAGATATGTCATAGGCGGATTTTGCAAGCCGCCGTTTCAACCGCAGCTTCTCCGTCACTCCAGTCACTAAACACGGTTGCAGAAAGCTGTCCGCAACCGGCAGCGAAGTCTTCAGCCTTCGTGACATTAAGTGTTGGGCTGGACTGCTGTCCTCCAACCCCTCTGTGGGCGTGTTGCACCAATGGAGAATGGCCTGCCATTTATCCGTGCCATCCAACTTTGCCCGCTTGCAGAGTGATTTCACTATCTTGACAGCTGAATCAGCTTTGCTGTTTGATTTTGGATGTCGGGGTGAGGATGGAACATGGTTAAATCCCCACTATGCTGCAAAGTTCCTGAACTGTTTACAGGCAAACTGTGGGCCATTATCTGTGATCACTTTGTCTGGCTGTCCGTAGCGTGCAAATTGAGATTTACAGCGTGTGATGAGAGTGTCAGCTGATAGATCCGGCAGAAGATCAATCTCCCAGAAGTCTGAATAGTGGTCCACTAGGACGATGAAATCTTGGCCAGCGTAAGAGAAGATATCCATACTCACTGTTTGCCATGGACGTGTTGGGATATCATGCGACATCAATGATTCCTTCTGCTGGGCTCGTGCATATTCATTGGATGCAGAGCAGTTCGCCACATGGTCTTTTATCTCTGCTCTCATGTTTGGCCAGAACAGCGTATCCCTGGCGCGCCTGTAACATGCCTCCCCCGATGTGGCTGGTGTGTATGCGTCTTAGCAACTCTGCCCTCAAGGCCTTAGGGATAACAACGCACTGCCCTCTTTATAGCACACTGTTTTGCACGTTGAGCTCATCCCTGAAGGGCCAGTATTCTCGCACCAACAGGGGGGTGTCCTCTTTGAAATCAGGCCATCCCCTGAGGATTACTGATGTCAAAGCTTGTAATACATTGTCCATCTCTGTGTGCTGGGCAATTTGGCGAAACCTGAAGTCAGTAACATTCAGATGCTGTGCCTGATCCAGCTCTGAGTCCTCCGCCTGAAAGCTGTCCATGGAACACACCGCATGTCGTACATAGGGGTTGTCAGAACCACGACACGGTGGAGTGGCCCTCCTTAGAGTGTCACTGACATACATCTCTGTGCCTGGTTTGTAAAGAACATCCCGATTGTACCCCTGGAGCTGCAGTAACATGCCCTGAAGGCGTTAGGCGCACTCATGAGGGGCTTCTTAAAGATGGTGGTTTGTGGTGGTCTGTTTCTGCATTGATTGTGTCCCTGCCGTATAGGTACTGGTGAAATCTCTGGCATGCAAAAACTATGCTTCAAATCAAATCAAGTTTTATTTATATAGCACATTTACATATAATAAAATAGCCTACAGTAGCGACACTTTACAGCAAATACAACAGCACAGATTGTTCAGAATATCAGTTTGAGAAAAACGACACCCTCTATCCTTAGATCCTCACATCATACAAGAAAAAACTTCCAGAGAAAACCCACAGTTTAAGGGGAAAAAATGGGAGAAACCTCAGGTAGAGCAACAGAGGAGAGATCCCTCTCCCAGGACGGACAGACGTGCAATAGATGCTGTGTGTAAATCGAAGAGATAATACATTTTACAGCATATAGACCGAATGTTAGGAAATGCATGTGTCTGTAATAAGAAGATGAATCCACAAGGATGTCAGCTACAATCCTGTGGAAGCCATCAGGGAAGCAGCATGACAAGACCCAAGGCAGGACTGCAGAGACAGGTTCAGCCACGACCCGAACGTCCACGACTTAATCCAGAACTCAGGATAGAGGATCCAAGACACAGGACTACAGCAAGAGGATCAGCCGGCGTAGATATAGATACAAAACAAGAAAAAAGATTTGGCTGGGTTAATCGGAACAAGAGAATACACAGACACAGACAGAGAGGGAAAAGGTCATTGGATAAAAGTTATTCTTGATAACCCTCTAGAAAGATCTCATGAACTTTCCCACTCAATCTATCAAGACCTGAGCAGTTCCATTAGAAGTCCAAGGTAATGGCACAGGCCGACGCATACCGCTCATGGAATCCCTCACCATATGAACTCTGACCCCTCAAGTGTACAAGTGAAGAGACACCATGTGTCAGCTCCTTTTTAGAATAGTATTTATTCTCTTCTCTGAGAAACAAGGGTATGAAAAGAACAGCCAGAAACAGAGGAAGAGAGGCACAACGTAACTACGTAAATGCACTCTCCTAAATATTAAACGAGTAAGAGGTGAAGAAACACAAAGCCAGAAATTGAAAAGAAAAGGCACCATCATGCTTCCCCTTAGAATAGGGTGGAAATTATGAAGACCCAAATGATGAAGAGGGGACATGGGATACTAGTGAAGAGGGACAACAGTGAAAAAGCCCAACGTATCCAACGTACTAGCACTCTCCAAAGAGACAGAAAGTCAAAGTATACACCGAGAGGCACAACGTGACTACGTAAAGTCACTCTCCCGTATAAATTAGTTCAAGGGAAAGGGGGTGAAAAACTAAACTAATCAAAAGAAGGAAGTAGAGAGGCCTAAATGCCCTCTCCTAGATTCAGGTAAAGGAAAGAACTGGGGAACAAACAAGTACAGGAGGAAAGGCCCAACGAGTCAACGTCAACACACTCTCCTAGAATAGTTCAAGGTAAACGGGGTAGGAAGAATATAGTAAGAAACAGAGCTGAAAAGGCGTCCAAGAACGCTTTCCCTCTAGTCCAGGGTGAAAATGTAGGATAAGAACCAGAGATAGAGAGCACAACAACCTATCTCTTCCTCAGATTGCACTCCCCCGCCTGGATAAGCGACTCTGTGCCCCATCCCCCTCTACCGGACCTTAGATCTGCAGAGGGAGAGGGGAGGGACCAAGCCCAAAAAGGGGGTTTAGGGTTTTTACAAAAACCTGCAGATATCCAAAAATGGATGAAGAAGTAATTACAAAACGGTTTATAAAACCAAGAGGTTATTCCTCATATTTCTAAAATGTTCTAATCTAATTCAGGGTTATACCAACTCAGCTCCAAGCAACCAGACGTAGCAACCAGTCAGTCCAGTCAGAACCTTCTCTAAGGTCTCCCCGCCCCCAACCTACTAATCATAAAAAACTGAAACCTCATAAAACCCCAATAATATTAATAACATTTAATAATATTAAAAATAGTATCAATTCTGTGGATAACTAAATAAATAAATAATTAAACAAAAGCCAGAGAGAAAAAGTGAGTTTTAACCCCCAGGGTCTGGGCCGACCTCACATGGAGGGTCAAAGTATTCCAGAGCCTAGGGCCAGCCGCTGCGAAAGCTCGATGCCCTCGGGTTTTAAGCCTGGTCTTAGGCACTATCAACAGCAGCTGATCAGCCGACCTTAAGGCTCTGCCTGGGGTGTAGCGATGGAGGAGTTCGGCTATATAGGCAGGAGCCAGCCCATTTAGGGCTTTGAAAACAAATAAAAGGAGTTTAAAATCTATTCTGAACCGAACTGGAAGCCAGTGCAATGATGCCAGAATTGGGGTGATATGGTCACGCTTTTTATGACCAGTAAGAAGACGTGCAGCTGCATTCTGAACTAGCTGGAGGCGTCTAATTGAGGCCTGGTCCATACCCATATACAGAGCATTGCCGTAATCCAGTCTCGAGGTAACAAAGGCGTTAATAACCCTTTCTAGATCTTTAAAAGATAAAAACGACTTGGTCTTAGCCAATAGTCGTATTTTGAAAAAGCAGGTCTTGACTACAGTGCTAACCTGCTTATCAAATGTAAAGGCACTGTTGAAGGTCACTCCAAGATTCATGACAGAGGGGAGGATATTTTTATTGAGGGAGCCCAGAATATCAACCGGGGAGACTGTTGGTTGGGGTCCAAAAAAGATGACCTCGGTCTTGCTCTCATTGAGGGTAAGGAAGTTTTGGCTCAGCCAGGATTTAATCTCTATTAAGCAGTCCTTCAACTGCTGTAGTGAGTTGGTATTTTGATTGAGAGGCAGATAAATCTGTACATCATCAGCGTAACAATGGAAGGGGATATTATGTTTTGTGAGAATTGAACCTAGGGGCAGTATATACAATAGGAAAAGGATGGGGCCCAGAATCGAGCCTTGGGGAACCCCACAGGTAAGAGGGGCTTTGGCAGAGGAGAAGACACCTAGCTGCACTGAGAAGCTAGGGTCCGTCAGGTAAGACCTAAACCATGCAAGAGCAGAGCCTGTAATACCTGCGGACTGTTCAAGCCGTGACAACAGGATACTATGATCCACAGTGTCAAAGGCAGCAGTTAAGTCTAACAGCACCAAGACAGCTGGGCTGCCTGAAGTAAAAGGCTAGAGGGAAAGCTAACGACTGGGCCTGAAACTCTGATTGTGGGTGACTCTGCTGTAAGAGATGTAAAAGGTCTGTGTAATAAGAACAACACCAAAGTACTCTGTTTTCCCAAGGATGTGGTCTCTGACTTGGCTGAGAAGATCCTGCATATTGGGGCTGAACATCCAAATGATGTTGTGAAACAAGAGTCAGAAGTGCTGAAAGAAGACTTTAAATGTTTGTTGGAAACTGTCAGCTCTCTAAATGCGGAGGTGTTCATCAGTGGCCCTCTACCGCCAGTCAGAAGAGGAGTGGAGAGATTCAGCAGATTGTTTGCACTGAACACCTGGCTTTCCAATGCCTGTACTGACTATTCTGTCCATTTTATTGACAATTTTAACTTTTTCTGGGATTGCAGACATCTTTTCAAGGCAAATGGAGTTTGCCTGAACAAGTCAGGAGTGAAATTGTTTATCTCTAACATTTTCAACTGCCTGCGTCATCAATCTGTTCCCTCTGCCAAGGACAAGCGGCAAGAGGAATCAAAACAGGAGAAAGACACAACACATCGCGCAGAAAACCCTGAAGAATTATCACTGCACCCGCCTGAGGAATGTTCTGATTATGGGAGATACATGGAGGAGTCTCCACTGCCCGTCACCCCCCCCCCCCCTGACAACGCCTTTGAGGATACTCCGACGCGCACCATCTCCCCCGTCTTCATCACCGAGCCTACGTCAACCACCTCCCCCCCTGGCAGCATGTCTTCTACCCCCGCACCATCTCCCCCGTCTCCATCACCGTGCCTACGGCAACCACCTCCCCTCCCTTCAAGAAAGCATCTGTGCAGACCGAAGCCTGATAAGGATGTGTGTGTACAAAATGCAACAAACTCTTACTGATATGTGCTGGGTCCAGGCTCAAGGGCGTATGTCACTCTCAACTCTTTCTATGACATGCTGGGGCCCTGCCTGCCTATAGCTTTGCCGATATCTGTGTTGATAGGTAATAGATTAAGAGCGGTGAATCATCTTAGATACAGGAAGCGCTCAAACGTTTGTGTGAGTTTATCTAATTTAGCAATGATTCCATGTCAGCCACAGCTTGTTACAAAAAACATGACTGATAGTGTGTTTAACAAACTTAAATTAGCTTTATTAAATGTCAGGTCTTTGGCAGGAAAAACATTTTTAATCAATGATTTTATCACTGAGCACAATCTCGATTTTATGTTTTTAACAGAAACTTGGATTGAACAAAATAACAGTGCAGCTGTTCTTATCGAATCAACCCCTCCCAACTTTAGTTTTATGAGTCAGGAAAGAATGCATAAGAAAGGGGGTGGAGTTGCTATTCTGTTCAATGATTCTCTTCAATGCAGGAAGACATCTTATGGGAACTTTGCTTCTTTTGAATATGTGGCCCTTCAGCTGAAATGCTCCTCTCGAGCTCTGTTCCTAAATATCTATAGACCACCCAAATACTGTGCAAGCTTTTATGATGACTTTACTGAACTGCTGTCTATAGTGTGTATTGCATTTGACCGTTTAGTCATTGTTGATGATTTTAACATCCATGTTGACAACCCTCAGGACAGAGGGGCAAAATAACTGTTTTGTGTTCTTGATAGCTATGGACTGACTCAGCATGTGACGGAGCCCACGCACAATAAGGGGCACACTCTGGACTTAATTATCTCAAAGGGTCTGAATATCTCTAAGGTTGTGGTGACTGATGTTGCGCTCTCTGATCATTCCTGTGTTTTTTGTCCATTTCAGCTGGACTCCAGTCCGGTTGCAGAGGTCATTGAGATCTGGCCAGTCAGACCAGACCAGTTTCCCAGAGTCTTTCCTCCTGAAGCCAAGGAAGTTGTTCTGGTCTGCGCTGGCCAGGGGGATCTTCCTTCTTTGTAGATCCAGCAGGAGAGAGGCCCTCGCCATTTCTCTTACGGTGACATCATCATTGTTAAGCATGTGGATCAGGTGGGCTAGCCTGGTGGCTATGTAGGTCCACTCGACATAGAGAGGCGAAGTCACGCCCATCTACTTCCGGCCCATGGGACCCCGGAAGCGAAAAATAATACATTGAATTCAATGGAGAGAGAAAACGTATCTTTTGATCCCGTTTGAATTGTGCCACGAACTACACATATGATGTTTGTCAATCTTAAACAATCATTTCCATGTCAAAAAAGTCACATTTTGTCGTACAACTGTTGAAATATAAGACTATGAAAAATACGCGACTACAAAGACTACAAATCCCAAATCCCATTATGGGTCGCGTAAGTGATGTCATAGGCGATAATGCTCCAAGTTGCTCCAAGTGGTTGGTTCACTTTTACAAGATGCCTGTGTGCTTTGTACCAGGTTGCAATCACACAAGTGATCACACCACTTGCTCGTTCTATCGCTTCCCGTCTGATGAAAGGACCAGGAGTCGCTGGATCAGACATATCAGGTAATATCATATATACATGTTGTGCATGGAACATAGTCAAGTTAGCTACCTAGCTAGTAGCGATGAGTAGCGAGCACGTTAGTTAGCATTACATTACTTAGCCTTGTCAGTTTTAGTAGCCTTACCATGAAGTTATTATTTTATTACATGAAGTAAACCAAAATGTTAAACAGTAAGAGTAGTCATGATGGTAAGTATTTTGTGAAACATTTGAAGAGTAGCCTACTGCTCCCTCCACCGGGTGCTAAGGAAGCAGTTCAGGGAGAGTCGAAGGCAGGCAGGGGTGATGACAGTGACAGTGAGTCAATCTGTTTGTTGGAAAGACAGTCGTTGTGTGCTTACTGAGAGAAAATTGTTAGAAGAGATAATTATTCAAAGTGTTGTTACTGACCTTTTTCTCTTTTTTTTCCCTTACCTCACCTGTAACTGCTGAGACCCTGAGGAACATGCACACTGACCTGCTCTGGCACCCTGATTTCCACTGTACGTAATAGTATATGGTTATGGTATATTATTTATATACATCAAAGGCACAATGCACCCCCCAGAGACACACATGTATTGAGTGTGATATTTTGCATAGGTCATGTGAAATCATCTTTACATACTAGAAAACTGTAGGAGCGGCAACTTGTTTTGAAATTGAATTTTTAATATCCGATAATAAAGTTGATCTGTTTTCTTTATTCTTCTCTTCCCAGCTCCATCCATCACCGTGCTCTGTTCCTGCAGGTCCTGCTTGCTAATCAATGCTCATATTTTTTTACACAATTACAAATAAAGTCAATGTATTGTATGACATGAAGTTGTGCTTCATTCTGAGTCAATAATACATTCATTCTGCCTTCAACTGCACAATGATTGTGGGCTGCACCCACATCCCTGTAGCTGCCCCCCCAGTAAGATGAACCAAGCAAAGAGGGTCACCATCATGCCCAAGGACATCCAGCTGAGAGAGGGCTTAGACTGACCTGAGACCAGCACACCCAAACACAACGGCTCTTTTAAGAGCCACACAGTTTCAAAAAGTTGCAATCCTACGTTATAATGATTAAACTGGTTCATGTATCACTTAGTTTACTGAACCGTGATGAATGAGAGAAACTAGTGAGGTAGTGGTTTACTGAAGTTACAAAGACATTAATATATGAGTAACAGCTCAGTGTAAACACAAGCTTCTGTCAATTATGGATCATTCAAACTATTTATATAAAAATATGTAATAAAGTTCTAAAACAAGTATTCGGTATATTCCTTGATAGCTTTTGGAGAAGGTTGTTTTTAAGTTTACTAAAATCTATCGTTTCAACTGTTTCACTTTATAAAAAGGGAACAGGTGAGTAGAGCATCATCGAGTTTCTTATTCTGTCAGTAAATTATCCAAATGAAATGTTTTTCATTATTTGAGTCAACCCTAAACAAATTGATTGTACCTTTTAATGACCTTACATGGTCGGCAAAGTTAAATTAACTTCAGAAAATCAAATCTGTTCTGAGAAAAAACTAATAAATGTTTAAAGATTCAGAAACTAGCCATCCCACTGAAAAACAGTCTAGAGACTCAAAGGCGTAGCTGTAGTTCAGTCCAACGTTTCATTTGGATTCATTTCTCCAGCAGTCACTATTTTCATAAAGAATATATATATTTTTCAAAGTCAACTTTATTGTCAATCTTACTCAGTTTGTGTTTATAGACAGAGATCAAAAAGACGTTTCCAACAATCCCAAATACGAAAAATAAAATTATATAACTTACAGATATGTATACAAATATATATATCCTATATACACCATCATGTATAATGAAGGAAATGTGGTAGATAACAAGTAAATAGAGTTACATACAGATCCATGTTACAGCAAAAGATGGAATAACTAAGAAGCACGCAGTATAATAATAATTACATGCAACAATGAAATAACTGCTCAGCATCTCCACCACAATCTGCTGTGTCCTGTTTTCCTCCCCTCGGCATAACACCCCATCACACATAGGAAACACAACGCAGAGTCCGAGGGTGTTAAGAGTGTGTTTATTTAAATGTCCTCCTCTCTACTGGCCAACACAGGGAGCATATGCTGGAGGAGGACATTTCCATGCCATGCAGGGTCTTTGGGGATGGGGATGATGATCGCCTCCTTCGTGGTCCACACAACAAAGTAGCAGAGACTCCGGTCTGTGATGTGCAGCTGCCCTTGGACCTGGTGCCAGTATGGGTGATTCTCCTTGAGAATATATGACCCACCCTCCTCACGGAGACAGAAGGATGGTAACTGGACTGCCTCCGCGATGGTCATGTTCCGCTGTGTGGACACTTCACCTCCAGCAGGGCAGATGGCTGCACAAGTCCATCGGGTGATGCTCCCAAAACACCCGACTCACTCACAAAGAAACCAGACTCCAACACTGTCACTTGATAGGCCTCCACAAAGCCTTCCCCCCTTCGGCCTCGTTTACAACCCCCCAGTTGACAGTTAGCGATGTCTCTGGCCAGTGGGTTGTATGTCTCCTCTCGCTGTTGGTAAAGTTGAGACACCGGCTGGACTACTTTTGAAGTGCCAGGCTTCCTCCACTGGCACTCAACATCTGTGGAGCTGATCTGCCACTTGGCAAATATTGCCAATGCTGCAGCGTGGCTGCATTTGTACATCCCCTGTGCACAATCACAGACAGCGCTCTGCATCACGTCTCCCATGCAGATCTGTAAAAATAAAGTAAGTACCATTTGTTAGCATGCTATAATAGATTGAATGAGCAATAATACAAGGATGGTCCCCATCTGGGGGTGGGAGGGTTTATTTTTCCATAGTGTTGTCCTCTTGTCTGATTGTTGTATTGGTTGTGATTGTACATTGTATTTTTCTAAATATGTATGAATACATTTTTGAAAAACATTTGATCAACAATAAAAAAGGATTTGGTCAGGATCTAGACTCAGTGTGTAGTTTATTAATTAATCAATGCTCTCTACATTAGGAACACACATACCAGTGCACCAGAGGGAGTCACACACAGCTGTGCCTAAAAGGAGATCACACATACAGTATAGTCGATATAAAACTGGCCGCTTCAATCTGAAGAGCAACTAAAACAAAACACGGGAGTGTACCTTGTTCTTGTGAACACTAATGTTATCCACAGCATACACAGAGACCACGGAGTTCTTAAGGAGAAAACTAGTTGCTAAAACAAAACATGTTAGTGTACCTTCTTAGCTAACGTTAGCTTGCTGACATTAACGTTACACATTGCACTCATATTACTCACCGAAACCTTGTAAAGCCGGTCCCGCTGCTCTTACAGAACCGACTAACTCCCCTTTCGTGTATGTACAGCTCTCAACATGCCCAGACTTGTAGTGATGTTCAACTCGTTTTATACTTTTCGCCTCATTCTGAAAGAAACAGGTGAACTTTGCTAACGTGACGGCCGTCTTTGTGATGGTGACGCGTGTTGTGCGAGACCAGAGACCTGTAGTTCACTGAGCGGTTTCACACAAACAAATGTGTAACTTCACAGTTTTACGACACATTTTTATTTTTTTGACTTTCAAAATGTTCTTTTAAATTGACAAACATCATATGTGTCATTCGTGGCACAATTCAAACGGGATCAAAAGATAACCTTTCTCTCTCCATTGACTTCAATGTATATTTTCCCGCTTCCGGGGTCCCATGGAAGCTCTCGGAAGGGGAGGGACTTCGCCTCTCTATAGGGGACTCCCAGCCCCCCCTCTCCACATGGGAGAAAGATGATGCCCCGTGTGGAGTGTGTGTTGAGGCCCACCCACTTTCTGACCAGCTGGACAGTTTTGTTTGTCATTTCTCTTAGTGCCTTGAGAGGGATGTGTACATTGGCAAAGAGATGTTGAATTTTAGCCAAAGCCACCTCTCTCACAGCCTGGAACTTCATGAGGACGGGGAGGGGGGACAATTCAATCAGGTGGAGACGATACAGAAACTCTGTAGTGAGCTCCTCGACCTGCTCCCCCCACTCGCCAGCGATGTTAAACCTGTGGCCAAGGTATGGGTAGGTCTCATTACGGGAATACACCTTAATGGGTTGGCCCATTACAAGAAAGGAGGGGGGCTTGTCGTTCTTGGCCTTATACCAGCGGTTGCCTCCACTGTGGCGCTCATGGAGTACGGCACACTTAGCTTGCTTCACCTCCAGCCCTGACCATTGGAGGAACTCATCAGTGCGTGCCAGCATGTTAATGATGACATTCTCTTGTTGTGATGACACCTGCACGTCGTCAGCGTATCCCTGAACAGGATTTGGGGATTTGACATGCAAAGGAGCGCACTGGTAAATCCACTTCATCCATTGGTTGAGTGCTAGGATGAAGTTCACGGCACTCCAGGGACAGCCAGTTTTTATTCCCACCTTCAGTGCAATCGGCTCTGTGAGCTGTTGCCCACAGATAACCTGGAGAAATGAACCTCGGTACACACTGGATACAATATTCACAAAAGGCTGAGGCAGGTGTATTTCCTCTAATGCTTGTAGCATCACCTCATGGGAGAGTGTACCAAACGCGTCTCTAAAGTCCAAAAACACTGTGTAGAATTTAGATGATCCATGTTTGAAATCATCTATTCCGGTTTTTAAGCAAAACACATGTTCGTTCATTCCCTGTCTGTTGATATATGCTTTCTGATGGGGGGAGAGAATCCCTGTGTCCACCAGCCAGGGTAAGATGCGGGTGAGTAGGCACTTCATAAAGACTTTGTATACAGTGGGCAATAGTGAAATGTCACGCCAAGTGGAAGGATCATCTGGGACATTTTCCTTTTTTGGTATCCTGTGAATGAGGGCCCCTTTCCATGAAGCAGGCACCTTCTCATTGATCAGGCAGGCATTGAAGATGTGTGTGAGTGTCTGTGTTGACGTGGGCCTGGTAGCTCTCAGCGTCTCATAGATGACCCCATCAGATCCACTAGCCTTGTTATTAGGAAGAGAAGCCAGAACTGCATCCACCTCCTCTGTTGTAAAATCCTGGGTATCTGGGAAATAGCCTGGCTCTATTCTGTCAATGAAATTGTACCAAGGGGGCGTGGCCAGGGGAGTAGCCCTCGGCACAGTTTGACATTTGGCTTTATAGTAGTTATACACATTGGCTGTATCACTAACAGTGGGCGGGGTTTCCGGAAAACAGCTGTTATTTAAAATGATATCAATTGCCTTTGATTTGCGGTGTTGCCAGAGATATGCCAGCTTGTTCCTGGAAACTTTCCTTTGCTGCCGTTGTGTCTCTGTCCCGGCGGCCCGCAGCGCTGGTTGTATTCTCTCACGGATGAAGCGAAGCTGCATTTCTATCCAAGGAGTCAGCGAGTCAGCTGTAAGGTCCACTGGGAAGTTGGCAGAAAGAGGGAATTTCTTCAGGATTCTGGCGACATATTTCAGAAGCTGGAATCCGTAGGGACGCGAGTTTCGTTGCGTCGCGGAGAATATTCCATTAATGAAAAAAGCGCTGATCAGGATTGTCACCAGTCTGCCCCACTTCTCTGCGCCTCCGAGAGTAACAGCAAAGTTAGATCTTACCTGGAGCAGTTTTGTGTCCAGTGTCCCCCTGTACGTTCTTTCATCTCTCTGGAAAGTAGTCCACTCACAATCTGACAATAATCGCACATATTGCTCGAAGTCTACACGAACATCTCCGGCCGGTGTTGGGCTTGGGTCGCAGACGTTCAGGCGTTGTTTGTAGACCCGCCCGCTGTTCAGGGCTTGTTTAAAGGCCAATCTCAGCGTGGTAACGAGACACATTGTGTACCAAAAGCGTCCAGTGCATCTTATATCCCCACTGCAATAACGATGGCAGTTACAACGGGTGTATGTGAGCTTAGATGTTAAAAAAGATGAGCGAGTTCCTCTCACCACTCATGCGTGGCCGCCATGACATGACACACACACACACACACACACACACACACACACACACACACACACACATACACACACACACACACACACACAGAGCAGAGCTTGAATGAAAAACAGAGACCAGAGAAGCTACTTGTAGGCTACTCACGACGCTAGGCTATTATGTGCAGAATCCCTCTCGCTTTCAGGTGGTTTTCAGGTGGTTTTGATGTGTCAGCATGCAGTTTACCAAAGTGTCAACAGGCGTCACTATATAACAGGCATTAAACAGATGCCCATATCTGTAACATCCTACACTGTTCTTTTACGGGATATAAATAAGCTTGACTTATGGCTGCCATTATATGATACATGATTTGCTCTTTGCTCACTGTGACTTTGGACGCAGAGCCTTTCGGTGAAAACAGCTAGTTAGTTTTCTTTCTATGTTGACCTTCCCTGCTAGCTTGCACTGCCATCATACAGCTGTTATCGGATTGGTCGTGCATCAATTAGTCAGCTGCAATTGCGGTCAAAGTTGTAATCATTTGAATTTTGGCTAGTGTAGGGTCCGATGGCATCGCTCTCTCCTTTAAAACACAATGGCAAGAGTCGTTTTACCGCTGATTATGTGAAGGCAGCATTTCTTTGAAAGTTGATCGGTTGTTCAGTCAGTTAAATGTCATAACATTACACCGACTCAGTCTTCTTTAAGCAGATTACATATGAGGTCAATGCAAATTTGCATGGTGAACATGCACAATTTTGCAAATGTTAACTGTTTTCCAACGTGCCATCCATGCTTTAGCATTAAAGCAGCTTTGGTAATTTTTCTGACGTCAAAGCATTGTTAATTCAGAAATAGGGACAAAACCAACTATAGCTGTAGGAACCCAATCAATAATAACCCCCTTGCAACATCTTAGATAATGTTATTTTCAGTGTTGATGATGCAATGTGTGCACAACCATGATCCATCCAAAATCAATCCTGAAAAAAAGAAAGTATTTCATATTTGTAACCCAGGCCACCTTGAGATGTCCCGTTGGCATTTGTGTCTCTCATTATTACCCCTTTCCCCTATGACCTGAATGCAGCATTAACATATTTAGGTATGTCATGGTGTGGTACCACTTGTCAGTTCTTTCTGATTGGTTCTTTGAAAACTTGTATCCTTCAGTCTATTTTATAGTCTCTTAAACTTGGACAGAACAAAGGGTTTCTGCAGAAAAGTATGACTGTTCATCCAAATGCAATCGGTCTGTCTTTCTGACCACTGGGTCAGTCCACTGAATTGGGAACTACTGCGGCCATTATGACTCAGCAGGCAGTGCGGTATGCAGCACCACCACCCTCTCAGTGTCCATGTGCCTGCAGCATTACTCTGTGATCTCTAATTACATTCAACTCATCTAGGCCGTCATATTACCCTGCGCCGTGGGAATCTCGTCTTTCCCAGCCACGGATATAAAGCCAAGAATGCTAGGTTTGAACTGGACAGGTTGTCCTTGGCACAGCAAAGACGTCCATTTCAGCATTTTCACAATGCAGTGTTGAGTCCTGCAACCTCAAATATAATAAAACATATAACTTAGCTTTAAACATAATTGAACACATTTTTATTTTTTTGCTTTTTCTGTTGCACTTCCATGAAAATGTCAGTTTTTATTGTAGAGTCATTGAGATAATGGTGGCGTGTGGCAGCTTGCCCTTTCGTGAGGTTTTCGAGGTTCAGCTGTTTGGCAGGGAGGGCCGGTAGATTTGCAGAGCTGTTGTCTGGATGCCTCCTCCTGCTCCAGACTCCCTTGGTGGTGTCCTCTTCCCCCCCCCATCCCTTCGGTCCTCAAGGCACTCCCCAAACAAAATCATGATACTCTGCCTCCAACCCTTCCGCAGGGGAAGAAATGGCATGGAGAAGCTACAGAATTACTAGGTATAATTATCTTTCTGCATCTCTATCCTCACCTTGGTTTCCTCCCATGACACCTCTGACTCAATTTGCAACTTAACTGGGGTCAGCATACTTACTTTACCTTGGGCAACTCTAAGCTATGGCAAAGATGTAGTATAATTTACCCCTTCAAAATGTGCTTATATCAAATTATCCACAGACAAATTAAAGCAACGACAGAAGGGATATAATTGCTTGCCGACTGTAATTTGTTTTTATTTGTTTGACCTTAGTGGCAGTTGCAACGCCTGATGCATTCCTTACCGTTTGGTGCATAGGGTCCTAATTTTTAAACAATGGTCCCTTGCTTTTAGACATAGGCCTATATGCCTGACAACTGCCACTATCAGATTGCATTAGCTGGTTAAAAACAGGCTGCTGAATTTTTTACATGTCAATCTGTAAAAAACATATCTTGCTAGCTAGAGTGACAGGCCTCCCTCTGTCATGTTGCCTTCATGGATGTTAGGTAGCGCGAGCAATATAACTCAATACTTGCTATACACAATACTCCCGTGATTGGTGGTAAACAAAACTGATACCAGCGTCAAAGTTCCGTTAAGCGATCTGTTGCGCATCGTAGTTGGCAAATATCAAGGTATAAGAGCAATAAACAGTGCTAGAATGTGAAATTACGTATCCGCAACGAGCCAGCAGGTTGTTCTGGTGGACCTGACGCCATCCCCAGCTGTCTCACGTAGAGATACCGCAGGTCCTTCTTCCCTGCAGCGGTCAGACTATACAACCAGCACATCCCCTAGACCAGTGTTTCCCAACCGGGGGTACGCGTACCCCTAGTGGTACGCGAGGGAACTGTAGGGGGTACGTGGAATTCCAAGGTGACAAGTAAAAAATAATAAAATAAAATATAATAATAATCCCGTCAAAAATGATAGTGCGCGATTTGTTTCCCTAGGGAGACAATAGTCTGTGGCACAACCACGCCAAAATCCCACAATGAAAACAGCTGCTTACCTGCAGCCAGAAAAATACTGGTAGGACTGCGCTATGGATAAATGGCTGAAACGTCCGCTTGCTCTGGATTGAGGCCAGGGTTCAGAGGAGCCCGCCGAGAAACGTAAGAAAGAGGCCAAACTGAAACCAAGGCAGTACAGTGAAACATATATATTATTTGGATTCATTTATACTTCTGCGGACCTACCGCAGCCTCAGTGCTTCTTTTGCGGTGAAGTCCTGGCTAATAGTGCGATGAAGCCAGCGCATTTACAGAGTCACCAGAGCACCAAACACTCGGGAAGTGTCGATAAAAGTGAATAATTTTACAGACGAAAGCTGTCGGAATTTAAGTCGAGCCAGACAGTAATGATGAAAGCCACGAATGTGTCAATGAAATCACTCGAGGCATCTTACGCCGTGTCCCTGCTTGTGGCTAAATAAAAAAAAACTCTATTGTTGAGGAGCTCATTCTCCCTGCAGCGACTGCGTTGGCCGAAATTAGCCGAAGCACTCAAGAAAGTTCCCCTGTCGAATAACACCGTATCCCGTCGGATCAATGATATGTCTGTTAATATAATTGGACAAGTGGTGAACAAAATAAAACTAGCCGGTCAGTTCGCTTTGCAGCTGGATGAAATGACAGATGTGAGTGGAGAAGCGCAGCTCCAGTCCTTCGTGCGTTACAAAGATGTGTCGGAGATAAACTATGGGGGTTATTCCCTATCTTTATTCAAGAGCGTGGTATTTAAATTTGAGAGCATACTTTATGTATTTATTTCCCTCAAAACCCTGTCCAGGCACTCAAATAGTGCCTGCTTGCACTTAGATTTGCTTCTGCTCAAACTGTACGCTTGCATTCAGATATATTGCTGCTTACAGATTTATTCTGTGCGCGCTCGAAACTTTTGTGCAACAATCCTGTCAAAATCCCTCAAACAATAGGAGGCCAGGTGTCCTTGTGGGTGCGTTCGCTTTACTTATTACAGCGTCCCGTAAGGGCGGTTACTCTTTGGTTTATAAACTCCCGCCCTCCACGGCTTTATAACATAGCATGTACTGCACTTGTTTGATTGACAACTACCTTAGATAATAGTTACGTTCAGTGGCGGACTGGGACTAAAAATCAGCCCGGGAATAAAATAAAATCGTCCCTCCGTTGCCTTCTGCACATAGTGCGAGGTGGTTGCTATGCAACAACAATAACAGATAGCGAATGTCGTCGTTTAGGTGCTTTTTTTTTTTCTGGAGATAGGCACTTCTCAATCCACTCCTCCATAGTAAGCCCACCCCGGAGGTCGAAGTTAACCTTAAATGTTTCCATCTTAAGCTTAGTTAGTTAGTTAGTTAGTTAGTTAGTTAGTTAGTTAGTTAGTTTACTATATAAAGTTTAGTTTAGGATTTTATAACGGTTCTCAGACGCGGAGGGATACTGATTTGTGAAAAGTAACAACAACTATTCCCTGGATATACGCTCATTATATCACGGCTAAGAAACATCAGATTGCTTGATTTGACTTGTCCGTTTTATAAACATATACTAACTGTGCTTAACCCCTCCCAAAAAAAAGTTGTAAATGACTGGTGAAACGAAACTGCTAGGCCTATACTGATTCTGGATATTATTTTGCTAAGTGTTTTGTTCCTGAATTAAAGTTTAAATGCCTGTTTAAAGGGGACTTATTCAAAGGGGCTCCATGGTTTAAGCCTAAATGTTACAAGATATATATATATATATATATATATATAGCAAAGATAAGTTGATTATTTTGACTTCATATGTATTTATTTGATTATATTATTTATTTTCAAGGCAACATATTCATTTTTATTTATTTTTATTGAGTGATTTAAGTTAAAATTAAGAAAATGCCTGAGAATTAGATGTTCAAATTAAGGAGATGAAATAAAGTTATTTTCATTCAATAATCAGTTACGTTCTACTTGTGAAGGATCATCAGCACGTATGAGTGAGGGGGTACTCATGATATGACAAAAGGCTCAGGGGGTACACAAGACAAGACATGAAATCTAAAATGTAAATTGTGCACCTCCAAATCTGAGGCCATGGTTCTCAGCAGGAAACCGATGGACTGTCCACTCCAAGTATGGAATGAGTCCTTACCCCAAGTGAAGGAGTTCAAGTATCTCGGGGTTTTGTTCTCGAGTGAGGGAACAATGGAGCGTGAGATGGGCCGGAGAATCGGAGCAGCGGGAGCGGTACTGCAGTCGCTTTACCGCACCGTTGTGACGAAAAGGGAGCTGAGCCAGAAGGCAAAGCTCTCTGCCTATCGGGCCATTTTCGTTCCTACCCTCACCTATGGTCATGAAGGATGGGTCATGACCGAAAGAACGAGATCGCGGATACAAGCGGCCGAGATGGGTTTTCTCCGCAGGGTGGCTGGTGTCTCCCTTAGGGATAAGGTGAGAAGTTCGTTCATCCGGGAGGGACTCGGAGTTGAGCCGCTCCTCCTTCGCGTCGAAAGGAGCCAGTTGAGGTGGTTCGGGCACCTAGTTAGGATGCCACCTGGGCGCCTCCCTAGGGAGGTGTTCCAGGCACGTCCAGCTGGGAAGAGACCAAGGGGTAGACCTAGGACCAGGTGGAGGGATTATATCTCTTCACTGGCCTGGGAGCGCCTTGGGATCCCCCAGTCAGAGCTGGTTGATGTCGCCAGGGAAAAGGAAGTTTGGGGCTCTCTGCTGGAACTGCTACCCCCGCGACCCGACCACGGATAAGCGGAAGAAGATGGATGGAAATTGTAAATAAGAAATCTGTATGTAAAAACCACCTGTATGTAAATTGTAAATAACCCATCTGTTTGTCAAATATGTCTTACATGTCTTAAATGATATGATGAATTGGAAATGGGGGACCCTGATGTAAACAAGACGAAAGTCTTTCTCTGGTCTGCATCCCCTTAACAATTGTATGTTTTGAGCTGTACTGTACTGTACCCAATATACAAGCTGTTAATAAACTTTTCAATCAATCAATCAAAACAAAAAAGGTTGGGAACCACTGCCCTAGACGTCCCACAGGGGATACATTTACATTATTACAGCAGAGACGAGCCAAATACAGCTTAATGTTACCTAAAGCATGCATAAAAAAGTATTAAAGATTAAAAAAAGAAATATATTTTTTTAAAGTTACACATTTTACATAATACACACCCTGTAACAGTTCTGCGGATTTAGCAGCCAGGTAGCCTATGTATCGCACAGTTTTTAACGGCATAATATATATTTCACATATTGCACATAGTTGTTATTTATCAACAAGAAGTGTTATAGTCTGTGTTGTTTTGTGCGGGGTCTAAAGGTATTCTGATTCTGATCGCAAAAACCAAGCCAATACTATGCTGCGTTCATGGAGCTACGTGGAAGTGGGGAAGGACAATGCTTGAAAATTAAATTATACCTCCTTTGAAAGTCTCGTTTTTAGTCTTACGCATCCGACCTGGAAAACTTTGCAGCCAATCTTATTTGTTACAGTGTACCGTGCACCAGGTCCTTATTCAGAATTCTTATCAGAATTCTCTGAGTTTTTATCAACTTTGGTTCTTAAAACAGATAAAGTAATTATCGTAGGTGACTTTAATATTCATGTTGACGATGATAAAAATAGCCTTACTGTTGCATTTAACTCTATATTAGATTCTGTTGGTTTTTGTCAGAGTGTAAATAAACCAACCCACTGCTATAATCACACTCTCGACCTTGTTCTGACTTATGGTATTGAAATTGAGCAACTATTAGTCGAACCGCATAATCCTGCTTTATCCGACCATTTCTTAGTAACTTTTGAAGTACTGTTACTAGACTACAAAGCATTAGTCAAAAGCTCCTGCAGCAGAAACCTATCTGTTAGTGCTATAGCCAAATTTAAGGAAGAGATTCCACCAATGCTTAACTCGATAGCAGGTCTGCATGTAGGGGAGGAAACTTATACAAAATGTCCACCACCCCAAATTGATCATGCTGTTGATAGTGCTACAGATGCGCTGCGAATAAAATTAGACTCTGTTGCTCCTTTGAAAAAGAAGAAAATAAAACAACATAGATTAGTTCCATGGCATAATGCCGAAACCCGCAAAATAAAGCAAAAGTCGAGACAACTTGAAAGGATATGGCGTTCCACTAAACTTGAAGAATCTCATTTAATTTGGCATATTACTCTCAATGAATATAAGAAAGCACTGCGTAAAGCGAGAGCAGCCTACTACTCTTCACTAACAGATGAGAATAAGAATAATGCAAGATTTCTTTTCAGCACTGTAGCCAGGCTGACAGAGAGCCATAGCTCGATTGAGCCTTCTATTCCCATAGCACTCAGTAGTAATGATTTTATGTGCTTTTTTAACGATAAAATTGTTACTCTTAGAAACAAAATTAATGACCTCTTGCCTTTGACCAGTATAGTGTTATCAACTCCCGGAAACGTAAGTTCTAATATTACACTAGATAGTAAACTAGAATGCTTCTCAGCCATAAACCTTGAACAATTAAATTCAATGATTCTCTCTTCTAAACCATCAACGTGTATATTAGACCCAATTCCAACTAAGCTGTTGAAGGAAGTTTTTCCATTAATTAGCACTTCTTTATTAAATATTATGAATATGTCTTTATTATCAGGCTATGTTCCACAATCATTCAAAGTAGCAGTGATAAAACCGCTTCTTAAGGCGAGACACCCCAGGTGAATAGGGTAATTTTTTTAACTTAAAGGTATCAGCTAGAAATTTCTCCAGTTAATGTCTTACAATAAGGCAATTGTCTTTTGTATTACAAGTTTTCTGAAATAGCATGTTTAAATATGCAAATGAGCCATTATCTCATTAAATATGCACATATTTTAACACATTTCAGGAATCGAAATCTGAACTTTGGATAAAGCCAGGTTCCAAATTCTTGTTTCATTTTGTAGTCATATTAGTATCTAAGGCTTTTACAGAAGGGATATTGGATATCTCTTTTTATCACTCAATAAATCAGAAAATACTGTCAACAGCCCTAAAATATCCATTTTCGCCATGTTTTTAGGTATACAATGTTGTATAATTCAGGCTATGAATTATATATGAACAACCCTTCTGTAAAAGCCTTCATAATATTGATAGGAATATAACTGGAAGGTTTGGTGTCTCTACGTGCTTCTGAAGTTGAAATTTCGAACTCAGAGTAGGAGACAAAACTCATTTTGAGAAAACGACCTTTAAAGATTACAGTGAGGCGCTAGCTAAACCCTCCTGTTCTCTGGATGACAGCTCGCGCATCGACGCACTCCGTGAAGGTGTTTCATGTTCGGGGTCATTTGTTTTTTGTATAACCTTGCTTCGTGCAAGAGACAATTGTTGTCGTCTTCTCTGTGAACGTTTTTTTCGCCGTTCTTTTGCGATTTTGAGATTTCAATTTCTAGCGGAAAGCTAAACAGGAAGTGTTTTAGCACACCACGTGACGCATCTGAACGAATCACGTTGTCAGAAATTGACACCAGCCAATGAGATTTCGTTTCTTGGTTTAAGACCCCTTTGTGCTTTCACGATTGGTTGCTGATACAAAGGAAATGACCATATTTGGATCCGATGAGATTGTGCAGGAGAGACGGAGCTTTCCAACGATATCTCTGTTGACATGGTGCACACAGCGGTCGCGGTGCTTTATGTTACGTTAGAATGCTAACTTTTGGTGGATTTAGGAGAAATCTACAGACGCAAATAGACAAACTATAGTAAAATAAACACTTAAATCTGTATTTTGTACGTTTTCCTTCCAAAAGCCTGAAAGAAAACATGTTATGGAATCAAAATAGCACAAAATCTCAAAATTGACCAGTACTTGAAAAACGATGTTTTTGCCTGCCGTGTCTCGCCTTAAAAAGCACAACCTCGATCCAGAGGTTTTAGCCAACTATAGACCTATTTCTAATCTTCCGTTCCTCTCAAAAATTCTTGAGAAAGCAGTCGCAAAACAGCTGTGTGATTACTTAAAAAACAATGATTTATTTGAAGATTTTCAGTCTGGCTTTAGAACACATCATAGCACAGAGACAGCTCTGGTCAAAGTCACAAATGACATTCTAATAGCCTCTGACAAAGGACTTGTCTCTATTCTTGTTTTGCTCGATCTCAGTGCTGCATTTGATACTATCGATCATGATATCTTATTGCAAAGACTAGAGCACTTAGTTGGCATACAGGGAACTGCCTTAGGCTGGTTTAGGTCCTATCTATCTGAACGCTCTCAGTTTGTACGTGTCAATGATGAATCTTCCACGCAAACCAAAGTTAGCCACGGAGTGCCACAGGGCTCAGTGCTCGGACCTATTTTGTTCACATTATATATGCTTCCGTTAGGCAATATTATAAGGAATCATTCTGTAAATTTTCATTGTTATGCGGATGATACTCAACTATATTTATCAATCAAGCCTGATGAAATTAATCATCTAAATAAAATTCAAGACTGCCTCAAGGACTTAAAAACGTGGATGACCTTAAACTTTTTGATGTTAAACACGACCAAAACTGAAGTTATTGTACTTGGCCCGAAGAATCTACGAAACAAATTATCTAAAGATATACTAACTATGGATGGCATTAATTTGGCCTCCAGTGAGACTGTAAGGAATCTTGGTGTTATATTTGATCAGGATTTATCCTTTAACGCCCACATAAAATCAATTTCAAGGACCGCCTACTTCCATCTACGTAACATTGCAAAAATCAGGCATATCTTGCCTCAAAACGATGCAGAGAAACTAGTCCATACATTTGTTACTTCAAGGCTGGATTATTGTAACTCTTTATTATCAGGGTGTACCAAGAAGTCAGTCAAGTCGCTTCAGCTAATTCAAAATGCTGCAGCTCGTGTCCTAACCAGAGTTAGGAAAAGGGACCACATTACTCATGTTCTGGCTGCCTTACACTGGCTCCCTATAGAACACAGGATAGAATTTAAAATTCTTCTTCTCGCCTACAAAGCCCTTAATGGGCAGGCGCCATCTTACCTTAAAGAACTCATTATACCCTATTGTCCTACTAGGGCATTGCGTTCCAAGAATGCAGGGTTGTTGGTTGTTCCTAGAGTCTCTAAAAGTACAATGGGAGCCAGAGCCTTTTCTTATCAAGCTCCACATTTGTGGAATCAGCTTCCAGTTTGTGTTCGGGCGGCAGACACCCTATCCGTTTTTAAGAGTGCGCTTAAGACCTTCCTTTTTGATAAAGCTTATAGTTAGGGCTGATTAGATTCAGCCCCTAGTTTTGCTGATATAGGCTTAGTTTGTCGGGGGACATCTTACTTCTTCCTTCTCTCTGTCTATACCTGTGTACTCCCATGTTCCGATTAACCCAGCTTCCTCAAATTTCTTTCTTTTTGGTGTCTATATACGCTGGGATCCGGAGTCATGGATGATCCTGCGGTCCTGTGTCCTGCATCACGAGCCCTGGATCTTGAGTCATGGCTGTGGTCCTGGATCATAGGTCCTGGATGGATATCCTCGTGGATCCATCTTCCTATTACACACACATGCATTTCCAAACATTTGGACTACCTATGTTGCAAATGTATTATCTTTTCAATTTACACACGGCATCTATTGCACGACTGTCCGTCCTGGGAGAGGGATCCCTCCTCTGTTGCTCTCCCTGAGGTTTCTCCCATTTTCCCCTTTAAACTGTGGGTTTTCTTCGGAAGTTTTTCCTTGTACGATGTGAGGGTCTAAGGACAGAGGGTGTCGTATTGTCATACTGATATTTTGTACAAACTGTGAAGTCCACTGAGACAAATGTAACATTTGTGATATTGGGCTATATAAATAAACATTGATTGATTGATTGATTGATTGATTGATTGCGGATACGTAATTTCACATTATAGCACAGTTTATTGCTCTTATACCTTGATATTTGCCAACTACGATGCTCAACAGCTCGCTTAACGGAACTTTGACGCTGGTATTAGTTTACCACCAATCACGGGAGTATTGTGTATAGAAAGTATTGAGTTATATTTCTCGCGCTACCTAATATCCATGAAGGCAACATGACAGAGGGAGGCCTGCCACTCAGGAGGCCAAACTACTCTTTGCTAAGCCCCGCCCCCTCAAGCAACATCAGGGCCAAAAGTCTGAAAGCGATCTGAATGCGAAAAACGATCTGAAGGTGAAAAGCAATGTGAAATCTGAAAAAACAAGATTTGAAACTGAAAACGAAAAATCTGCAACTGAAAAAAATAAGGATTCAAATATCAAAATATGTATAAAAGTGAAATCTGAAAATAAATATTTTATTCAAAAAAATTGCTGAACTGAATCAAAATAATATTCAACCTGAAAAATGATTTCAAATACTTATTTTTATTTTGAATACATCATTGTATTTTTCAAAGTTCAGGATAAAAACTTGAACTTTCAAATAAATTGTATTTTTTTGAATGATCAAAACTTATGACCCTGAAATAGCTCCATTCTGTTCTTCTTGCAAATACTTCATTTGCAATATCTTTTTGGGCCTTAAATCAAGTTCAGTTCAAACGTTAACGCATACTGTCCACCTGAGTGGACATACATTTTTTTTCTAAATTTGAAAAAACTAGATAAAAATAAACTAAAGTTAAAATCTTGTTTTTCATGCCCCAAGAGCAATAAAAAACACTTGGTAAAAAAATCCTGAGTGAGGCTTTCATAATTCATGCATGAAAGGGTGATTAATTGGGCTGTAAGAGAGGTTGGTTGAAGGTGGTTTTTGGTGTCACACAGAACGATTTTAAAAGCAATGTAAATAATAACAAATTAAAAGGAAAAACAGATTAAAAAAAATACAGATTTCAGTATTCTGACACAGAACGATGTTAGAAGCAATGTATTTCTATTGGTAGTATGTTTCGTGCCTGCACCAAATAATAACAAATTAGAAGGAAAAAAAGATGACAAAAAATACAGGTTTCAGTTTTCTGAGGCCCATTTCTTTTCCTTGCGGACAGCAAAAAAACTCAGACATTATACAATTTAAAATAAAAGGGATAGGTTTAGGCTTAGGGTAAGATATTGAGTAAGAACATTTTTTTATGAACCACACAGCTTCTGGTATTCCAAGACCCGACCGGACAAAAAGACGTGGTGCAGGCACGAAACATACTACCAATATAGATACATTGCTTTTAAAATCGTTCTGTGTGACATGAAAAAAATGCGAAGATCGTGTTGGTGAACACGAATCAATAGATTCAATTAATTTTGTGACTATAACACAAAATGCCGTGAGACTGGGTTGGCCCAACAACTTAATCATTATAACAAACAGTTATAATCTTATGCGTCTTATAAGATCTTATATTGTTCCTTATCATGCCTATAATCAAGCAAAAATATTACTAATGAGTTCATGGTATGATTGCTAGTACGCCTAGATATTTTTCAGTATACAGTATAATGTTCATTTTTTTCACCACATCACAAATACTGTTCCTCCACAACCCTCTGGTTATGTCTTCTTTGCTTGTGCAACTTGTTTGTGAGCATCTATTTGCATTGATAGTCAAGCGCTTCCTCTTGTGCAACAACTTGCTTTTCATAGGCGGGGTGTGTCAGCGTCTTGGTGGTTGTAACCATGGTGATGGCAGCTGGTCTAAATAGGCTGCTTGCTGCCCCTCCTGCATGTCTGTACTAGACTCTTGCTGCTTTATCATGGTCATCTGTGCTAAGCCCCGCTCTGACCCCCGGCACGCTACGCTAACCCCATGGAGCAGACGCATGTTCAGCACCAGCCAATCACTGTAAGGCGACACACACACATACTTAGACTCATGTAGACATGCATGCTCTCCAACTTAAGACGCATGCATACTATATTTTGCTTAGCAACCTCCTATGTGCTGTCTCGACGCAGATCAGCATTTGCATTCACACTTAATAACCTCGAGACTGGTATAGGTTTTCTACTGCTATTACTGTGCATATTGTAGCCTTCTCTGCAGGCTAGCTATAGCTATAAGTGAAAACATGAAGAGGAACGCTGGAAGGATTTTAAAGTATTTCTATACACTGCGTACTCCAGCAAAACATCAACTTAAATATGTAATGCAGCAAGACAGAAATATTCCTATGCAATCTTATTCTGTTTATGTTTGTTTTTGACAAAGAGTCTGAGGGTTTGCAAAATATAAACGTACATAATTCCAAGTCAAAGGCTGTCATAACGTGGTTTTCCACAATGAATGCCAGCCTCCTTTATTGTCATTTGTCATTATAGCACAGCAAGTCTAACTACATTGCATATCAAACCAAAACCAAAAGCTCTGTTGGGGACATATATGATACAAAATGTAATGGCAGAGAGAGCCTTAGCAATGTTTGCAACACAGGTTAAGCTTTCTTTACCCATCAAAATTCAAAGTGGCCTTATTTTTGAACAAATGTACGCTTGCTAGCTAGCTAATTAAGCTAATGCTATGAGTTGGTTTGAAACACAGTCTCTGCTGTGTTTCAAACCAATGTTTTTTTAACTCAGTTGTTCGTCTTTAAATGAGAAACATTTAAAGGGGTCCACATACACTTAATGGCTACAGCACATAATTAAAAACACAAGTTGTGGCCAACCATGATGTAAAAAGTAGTGGCCTTGTAAGTGGAAGTTTGCAGTATATGACGAGTATTGGAAGTTACCAAGCCAATCCACGAATAAAACAAGAACACAAAAAAAGAACACCCAATAATGACATTTATCTCCCCCTGTATCAAAACTGACTCTAAACCATTCCACTATTCAATTTGACATTGCCTCTTTAACTCTGCCAAAAGACAATCATAAAACTGCATGAGGTATTTAGCTTCTAGTATTTTGGACTCATAATGTGACCACCCATTATGTGGTCAACAAGGCAGCTTTGCAATCGGTCAACAGTATGCACTTGTATGTAAGAAGTTTAACTCAACATCAAAGCACTGCTACAGTTCCATTAAATGTGAAATATGGCTGTCATAAATGCTGGTATGATTGGTCCTATATATAATCTGCTGTCCCCGTTTAACCCTGCGACCACTGCCGCGGCTATGTTTGGCGGGCAATGAATGGTTCCAATCACTTACAATAAAATAAGTAGACTATGTATTAAATAATACTTTTGAGATCAAATAAAAAATGTTCCCTTTGAGTATCAGAAACTGAAAGTATCAAAAGTTGATAGCAAGGAAAGTGGAGGATTCACCACATGTTCCATATATAGCAATGAATGGAGACCACTGAAAAACTCAAAGTACCATCACTACCTTGTGTAACGGCACAATTGTACTTCAGTTGAGGTGAAGACGGAGGAGATGTATTTTGGCAAACCATATGCCAATTTCTGGGAGATGGCAAAAAATCACCCCCAATCATGATCATAATTAATCATGATTGATCACAGATTATCATTATGATTAGCGGGATAACATTTTCTTTAAATTATGCCACATTTTTTAAACTGTTTTTTAGCCTAGAGAAATCCATAATTTTCAATCAAGCTAACAGTCCGTTTGATTTGGTTGACTGTAATGACACTGAGGTAGTTGTCAACAAGTAGCTGTAGTAAATTGATTTGTAATTTTATTTAGTTTAACACTTTTTAGATCCTGCTTGTTTTACACTATTAGCCTGTTGAATCCCATCCCTGTTTTTCAGGTCTCAGGCTCGAAAATGACATTTCCAGAACAAATGACCATAACTTCACTTCTAAAAGAGGACAATTAATAATCTTTTTTCTCAAAGTAATGATAAACCTTTGAGTTGGATGTAGAAAAGTCAGAATCAATATAGATGTTTTTTATTTTAAAGAAAATTCAGATTGAACATAGTAAAAAACTGTAAATTATAGTGTCCGTCCAAATGTATTGTTTTACTTATAGTGAAAACCACCCTTGAATAATGGGATGGTAGGCTAAAAGCTTTAGAAATCCAAAGTACAACATATAATAAGTACCCTGTATCAAGATTGATGCAATACAAGTTACATTTTACCTTTTTAGAAAGGTTTAGCAAAAAAGACCCACTTCTGGGGTGATTTGGGTGGATTTTCCATATCTCTGGGCCCCCTTGGTCGATTTTGCTGATTGACATCTCTTTTTAACCACTAGAGCCAATGGAATCGAAGGGAAGTTCCACATACAGACACAGGTTACCAAATAAGGAGTGAGAGTAACGCGTAGCCAAAACCGGAGTTGTGACACATTCTGGTGGCTACCATTAGCAGCTAATTTGTATTCTCTGATTTTTGCATACAAATTGAATTATGGATTATCAATACTTTTTTCAAAGCGACAGACACATTGCTATAACCTATGGATTAACCTTCAGCCCCGTTTTTTCTCGTTTTAATGCCATTGAACACGACTTTTGATCAGAATAACAGCTAAGGTGAGCATATCTCCGTGTTTTGCTACCTAAAGCTACGTCGTGTTGCTTCCCCTCTCACAAGTTCTGATCGCTCAGTGATGATCCTTATATTTCTATAATCTGTGGACTCTCGGGATGTTAGCGAAGCCTGTTTATGCGGATCCAATAAGTATATCGATCAGTGTAGCTAGAGTTCTGTGCTAACGGCCTTAAGATTTTTTTGCTCGTGGCTAATTCAGAGGCTCAGCGTTAGCTTTGTGGTTTTATTTGCAAAAAAAAAAGAAGAAATGATCAGTTAGCTGAGTTTCTTCCCGTTACATGGATATGAAACATTCATAGTTTTATAAATATTAAGAAGCCCTCAGACGCTGTTTCCTGCAGATGATGCGTTTTTCCGGCCGGGGGCGGGTCGATGGGGTTCAACAGGTTAAAGGTGATGAAGGATAGGACATCTGGGTCGTTAGTTGTCAGAGAAACCGGTTTCATTTATGTAATTCGGCTCTTGGTAAAAAACTCCTGAAGGATGAAGGATGAAGGAATCCTTACCGGAATAAACTGATGAAGCCAATGACAAACTCCCATTATCCAACACTACGTCATGACGCCAGCAGAATCTGTCCTTGTTGCTGTTTTTATGAGAGACCCCTACAGGGCAAAAACATAATGTTTGTTTACTATACCAGAAATTAGTGTAGTTTTATAAAATAGTATCCTTATTTACTTTGATACATGTTGTAAAAATGTGTTGGTGGTACTTTGATTGTCGTATGTTGTCACCCTCTAAATTAAGAATCCTAAGTGCACATGAGTTTCCTGACCTAACCCAGTCATTGCTTTAACACACACAATAACATGTGAGTGTGCCTATATGTCTGTCAACAGCCCGCCTCTTATCTCACAGCCTCGTCTTCAGCAGTCAATTAATGAGCACAACTTCCCTGAGTTGGTGGAGGTTTCTCGTGGTGCCAGCAGCAGCCACACCCCAACAGCTGGAACCAGGACAGAAGCACACAGCTGGGAGGGAGGGAGGGAGAGCCGGGTGTCAACGCAGCTTAACACGTCTAACACCAACAGCAGGAAGAAGGGCTAGAAAACAGACAGTGCACAGGTTGAGTAGCTAAAATGCCCCGCTAATGCTTGCGACTGAGCGTGCACTTTTAACAGCAGTCTTGAGGGCACATTACGAGTGATTCAGAATAGTTATGGCATAAAAAGCCAGTGTGTGTGTGAACGGGGAACAATGAGGCCCTTTATGAGGTGAATACCGCAGCCTTTAACAAGGGCCCTTAACATATTAACCATGTGACCCGCTTGAACTCAGAACATGTCTTGAGAGCCCCAGCTCTCCTCATACACCCCTGAAACCAAGAATATACACATTTTGAAGAAGAAAAAGCAAATCCTGCTTGTTTTTGTATTTTTCAAGATATTCTTCACAAAAATCTTTACCTTAAATGACCGTATTCAAGGACATTCGGCCAATTCATATAAAAGGTTTTCATTAAATGACATCAGGTCTACACATAATGCTAGAGCAAAAAGGGATTAAGTATGTGTGAACGAGTGGGAGCAGCCCTGACCTCTGACCTTTAGTACGAGCTGGACCGCCTTTGCCCCATTGAGGCTGTGATGTCACCCCGAGTACAGAACAGCCATTGCTGGAAAAGAAGCCCTGAAAAAACAGAAGTGATGAACACGGTCCAGCAGAATAATTATATGAGAGAGGGAGTGATTCAAGAAATAGCTCTTGGTTAGGGAAACTCAAGAGTTTGAGGGAGCGCTGCCATGTGCTAAATGAAAACAGGATTTGAAAAAGAGTCGTATGAAAGAACACAAAAGAAGACAAAATGTGCTTCTTTTTTTCTCGCAGAGGGGTGGCAGGGTATCCAGTGGTCAGCGAGGAGAATATCCCTCAAACTCCCCTCCTTTGCTTCCTCTCACTTTTCTTTCTACCTTGCCTTCAACCTCCTCCTTTTCTTTTCTTTCTTATTCTAGCTGGCAGGACTTCGCCTCTTTCCTCACACGTTTGAATGGGTATCTTCCCAATCACGATTTTTATTGCAGGACATTTCAGCACACCACATTGCGTGAGTCGAAGGAGCGCTCCATTCTTAGCTCGGCACCGCTGAGTGCCAGGGTGTGTTGAGCTTGCCAGTGTGTGTGTGTGTGTGTGTGTGTGTGTGTGTGTGTGTGTGTGTGTGTGGGGTTAGGAAAGGGGGAGGTGAACTGGAGTGGTGTTTGTGTCAGTTTGATGCCAACATTACATCCCTCCTTGTCCCCTCCTCCTCCCTCTCTTGGTAACAATAGTGAAGTCAGGAGAAGGAGGTGCTGAAAGTCATTGCGAAAAGGCCAAAAAAAAAAAAAGAAGCATGTTGTCCTCTCTGAGTCACTGCAATGTGGCATAACTTCCCAGGAATTTTACTCAGAAGCCCCCTCACCCCGCCCATCACCATCATCACCAACTCCCAACCTTTGCCTCAGTTTGTGAGAACTTCAACTCCTCACCATCTCCTCACTTTTGCCCCTGGCAGCCACCTGGGTTTTTCTCTGAAAGAAGGCCGTGGTTTTCGGCCTGCGGTTTAATTGCAATAATATTTGCTGTACTCCGTTGCCTCCCCATCTCTATTCTCCTTTAACAACGAGCATTATTTTTAGCCTCTGCTCCCAGTTCTGTCATTTCCTGTTGCAGGGCTCGCTCTGCTTTTGACCACAAGCAGACTCAAACACTCTGTGTTACTCCCACCGTCACACCATTCCTCACACGCCCAAGCACAGCAGGTCCCCAGTGAACTGTCCGTGTCTTCACATCCACCGAAGAGATATAAAGCACAAGACACATGGGGCTGTGATTCAGCTCTGCTTTTAATCTGGGACGGATTAATCGTCTTGTAAAACAAGCAGGGAAAAAAAAAAATTCAATTATTTCATGTTCCCAATTCAGATTAGCAATTCAGCAAACAAAGCAACTGTTTTAACTAAGAGTGTTACAGTGCCATTGAATTCTACGAACTAGTTAAAGGGGAACTACGCCCATCTTCAAGATTCATACATGTTTTTGCTATGTTCTAAATCAGTTAAAAGATATAAGTAAACACGAACATCTGTACCCAAATTGAATAAACAAGAATGCTTAATGGCTAATTTGCGATGTTGTTAAGAATAACATGTGGAGCTGCTCCACAGACAATGAATTGGGAAAGATGTTACAGATGAAATTGAGAGCACCCAGGGGAATGTTCTGAGTATATGGAGACTTTTTTTGTTTCACAACTGAGAACTCTACAAAAGAAGCTCCCTTGGGTATTGAAAAAAGAACCAAGCACATTCTGTGGGTCCACAAAATCTGTCACCCATTCATCATCTGTAGAAGAATGAGTCCTAAAAACCCCGGCAATGAGTTGGCATTTTCACACTTTGGGTTCCCTTTGTCTTTGTCAATTGGGTTTTCCAATTGTTTTTGTTGAGATGCATGAAATAAAGTATGTGCTTAAAGTAAGACATTTTAACATTGTAGTTGAATTTTGAAGTTTTTACCAGTCTTGGCAAAGAGCGGTTGTTAGTAACATTAAACACCATCTCACCGAACACTTGTCTGCCTTAATGTGACCGTTGTGTAGTTTGATTGTAGCTTAACGTTAGCATATGATTGTTGGTTGCATTTAAAAGATAGGAAAAGTGTTCATTTTTAAAGATTCTGTTTTAAATTTGAATAATTGTTGTAGCTGCTCTTCTAATGTAAATATTTCCGGCTGCAGTAGCGCGTTTGCACTTGTCGGCCACCGTAGAATCCCCTTAAAGCAGGGGTGGGGAACCTTTTTCCTCTCAAGAGCCATTTCAATTTTTACAACATCCTCCGAGGGCCGTACAAATTATTGACCTCTGCTTAAAAATACTAAAATCACAGCCTATTCATTTGGCCTTTCTTTCATGCTTTGCAAAGAAAAAGCAACCTCTTAATCCAGACATTTTACCATGACTCTTACGGCCCGTCCACACAGCGGCGTGCGTTGAAGCTTCCAACGCTTCTGCCCATTCACTTTGAATGGGGTGATGTCACTTTTAGCCAAACTGCATCATGGGAAGTGACGCGGAGCGTTGCTGGCGTGGCTCGCTGCAAAAGTTGAGCAATGTTCAACTTTTGACGCCTCGGCAGAAGCGTCAGCCAATCGTATCATATGCCAGTACAAGCTCTAGCCATTCAAACCGCTGCTTGTGTGTCAGGGGCGGGAGATTCGTGTGATTGGTTGTTGGTCGAGTGTCAAACACGCCCGCCGGCAAGCGTCAACGCACGCCGCTGTGTGGACGGGCCGTTACCATGTACCATCCTTGGCTGAGACTGAGATTGATATTGAAAGTGGATGAGATTGTTGATGATGTTGGAAATTGTTGATGATATTGGTGATGTTATTAATGATGTCAGGAATTATGTCTTGAATGTTGTTGTATTATTGTTGTATTGTTTGAACCCCAGGAAGAGTAGCTTTTGTCAAGAGCAAAAGCTAATGGGGATCCTTAATAAACATAAACCATGTGCATGGTTGTGGCATGACCACCAAAACAGAAAGATGTGGACACAAGATGTGTGCAAATGTATTTAGTTTCCTATCCATGTGAAAAATTTTAAATGTTGAAGTTAAAAGCATCAATCTGGTGTGAGAGCAACATTAGGAGATCTATGGATACATCTCTCAACCCCGAACTGTAAGCAGATTTTCTTTTTCTTTATGGATATTTTACAAATCATTCCCCTTTTAAACTGTATTCTTGTTCATTTAACAACTTTTTTTTACTGTCATATAGTATTTTATACCAGTTTTTCCTTTATTCTCTTGTTTTTTTATAACTATAATGATCATATAAAGATGTGCCTTTACCTCACTGGTTGTAGAAAAAGCTTCTTATATTCGTTAGCATAGCTAGCTAACCAGATGCTAATAACAGTCAAGTTATTGACTGTATGACAGGTGAACAGATCGCCACTGGGCTTACAACTAAAGACACAGCCACGCAAAAGCTGCGGCATGTGTACGGCTCCTTATGGGTAGGCTACTGCAATTTTTGGAAATGCTGGAGCGGCGTTCTGGTGCTCTCCGGCAGAACTGCACCCCTGTCAGTCGAGACCCAAGCGGCAAACTCTGGGGAAGAGCCGGGATGACAATACGGAAGTGCCACACACTGCAGTTCATCTAGTGGCCAGTAGGAGCAGTCTGCAGAAGGGAGCAATTTCCATAGGCCCCCATGTTAAAATGCCCAACTTTATAGCAGAAATAAACATGTTTACATCGTGGTTCAAAAAACCATATTCTCTGTATAGTTAGATTCCCCCTTCATGACTACTGTGTGGGGGGTGCATTTTTTCTCAACTCATCTGTTTAATTAATATTAAGCCTTAAAGTTATGCATATATTAGGGCGTGGTCACATTGAGTGACAGCTCTGTCAAGTGACTGCTGCTGCTAGCTTCTTGTCTCTCTGCTACCTGCTCCGTGAAGCTAGCTACAGGGACTCTGGAACTCATCCAGGGAACACAACTTGAAGCCGGCCGTGGTTGTTTGTTCTTCATGCTTATATATCGGACTATTGTGACTCGCTCTGCGGTTGAAACAGACGGTGCATGAATGCGGTTTTTGCGGTAAGTGAAATTCGAGTACTTATTGATGTGTTTATGATTTGAATCGGCTACGTAATTAATGTTAAGGCTTGGGTTAGCGTGTAAGTGAGTGGTAGCTACATCGGTGCTAACGATACTAATCGTAGCCTCCAAGTTAAAATCATAGACTGTATATATAAAGGTTAAAACGAAATAGACAAGTGTTAAGCGTTAAGTGGGATAATACTGTAGAACAAACGGCTTCTGTTTGAGGTTATAAAATAAGGTCATCCTTGTAATTTAGAGAGATATTTTATTATGTAGGTAGGAACTGTATGCATTGCTAAGGTTAATTTAAATTGGCTATTCTCAAGTATGTAGACAAGCTCATGTCGAAGTAGTGTATATGTGAAATCAACCTCACAATAAGATGTGTGTATATTACAAATAATAATAATAATAATAATAATAGATTTAATTTGTTAGCGCTTTTACAGGTGCTCAAAGACGCTTTACAGATATAGTGAAGGGAAAAGGAAGGAACAACAAATAAATATATAGTAAACAATCACACATTAAAAGCCAGATTGAAGAGGTGAGTTTTTGTGAGTTTTTTGAAGGTGGTGAGGTCAGTGCAGTCTCTGATGGGTTGGGGGAGTGAGTTCCAGAGGGAGGGGGGCAGCGACGGAGAAGGCTCTGTCCCCCCAGGTCCGGTGATTGGTGCGGGTGGGGATGGATAGGAGGTTGGCATCTGATGAGCGGAGGCAGCGGGAAGGGGCGTGGTGGTGCAGCAAGTCTGTGAGGTAGGGGGGGGCCTGATTGTTGAGGGCTTTGTGGGTAATGAGGAGGACTTTGAAGATGATTCTTTGACGGACGGGGAGCCAGTGGAGGTTCTGGAGGACGGGAGTGATGTGGTCTCGGGAGCGGGTGTGGGTGAGGAGGCGGGCAGCAGAGTTCTGGATATGTTGGAGTTTATTGAGGAGGTTGGATGGTATGCCGTAGAGGATGCTATTGCAGTAGTCGAGTCGTGAAGTGATGAATGCATGAATCAGGGTTTCAGCAGCAGAGGAGGAGAGTGATGGGCGGAGACGGGCAATGTTTTTGAGGTGGAAAAAGGCGGTCCTGGTGATGTGATTTATGTGGTGGTTGAATTTGAGCTGACTGTCGAAGATGACTCCGAGGTTGCGGATGTGAGGGGGGGGAGATAGAGTGTGGCTGTCAATGGTGAAGTTGAAATTCTGGATGTCTTTGATACGGGATGGGGGGCCAATGATGATGATGTCTGATTTGGCACTGTTCAGTTGGAGATAGTTTGTTTGCATCCATGCTTTTATTTCTGAGAGACAGTTGGTGAGAGTGGAGTGTGTTGTGGGGGTGATGGTTTTTGTTGAGATATAAAGTTGGATGTCATCGGCGTAGCAGTGAAATTGAAGGTTGTGGCGACGAATTATTTTGCCAAGGGGGAGCATATAGAGGATGAAGAGGAGGGGGCCAAGCACCGAACCCTGGGGGACACCTTGGGACAGAGGAGCAGTGGAGGAGGTGCAGTTGTTGATGTTGATAAACTGATGTCTATCGGTTGAGGTAGGATTTCAGCCAGGAGAGTGCAGTGTCGGTGATGTTCAGTGATGATTCGAGGAGGGACAGCAGGATGGCGTGGTTGATGGTGTCGAATGCTGCGGTGAGGTCGAGGAGGATGAGGATGTTAAGGTTGCCAGAGTCAGAGGAGAGGAGGAGGTCGTTTGTGATTTTGAGAAGAGCTGTTTCGGTGCTGTGTTTTGATCGGAAACCGGATTGAAATGGCTCAAAGAGATCATTGGAGCTGAGGTGGGCTTTAAGTTGTGAGGCAACGACACGTTCAAGTATTTTGGACAGAAAGGGGAGATTTGAGATGGGCCGGAAGTTGGACATGATGTCAGGTGTGAGTCCAGGTCTTTTGAGAATGGGTGTGACAGCAGCCAGTTTGAGAGAGGGGGGAACTGATCCAGATCTGAGGGAGGAGTTAATGATGGTGGCGATGAGTTGGGAGATGGCAGGGAGGCTCTCTTTAACAAATTTGGAGGGCATTGGGTCAAGTGTGCAGGTGGAGTTAATTCCAGTCATGAAGTCGGACAGTTGCATGGGGGTCACAGGGGAGAAGTGGGACAGGGGGTGTGAGGTGAAGGGGGGGGAGCCAGGAGGGGAGGTGGGGGGGTGCTGATGAGGGTGTCAGATTGCTGTAAATGTTGCTGATTTTGGTTTGGAAAAACGAGAGGAAGGAGTTGCACTGTTCGGTGGTGAAGGATGAGGTGGCGTTGTCACAGGGTTTGAGAAGTTTGCTGATGGTGGAGAACAGACGCTTGGGGTTGCTGGAGCCAGACTGAATGAGTTGTGAGTAGTAATTAGACCGGGCTGCTTTGAGTGCGTTACTGTACTGCTGGAGATAGTCTTTGTAGATTTGAAGATGGACTGTTAGTGTGGTTTTCTTGTGTTGGCGTTCAAGTTGACGTTTCCTTGATTTCATTTGGCGGAGTTCAGGGGTATACCAGGGGGGCGGAGTGTATGAAAGAGACATTTTTTGTTTTTGTGGGGGCCAGTTCATTGAGACAGAAGGAGAGGGTGCTGTTATAATAGTCCACAAGTTCAGATGGGTTTTCCGAAAGTGGGGAGGGGGAGACAGACATCTTGCAGGTAATGGAGGCAGTGATTGCTGAAGGTGAGATGGATTTGAGATTTCTGTAGGTTATTGTGCGTTTTTGCTTTTGGGCGGGGATGGGGATGTTGATGTCCATGATGATGGCCAGGTGATCAGAGATGTGAAGATTGAGGCTGGACAGATGGTGGATGGTGAGACCAGTGGAGCAGACCAAGTCCAGGATGTGACCACGGCTGTGTGTTGGGAAGTTGATGTGTTGAGAGAAGTTGCAGCAGTGAAGGGTTTCCTTAAATTCAGAGGCATATTTGCAGGTTGGGTCGTCAACATGAATGTTAAAATCACCTAAGAGGAGAACAGATGGGGATATAGCAGAAAGCTGAGTGAGAATGTCAGAGAGATCGGAGAGAAAGGAGGGGTTTGGCTTCGGGGGACGGTAGATGATGGCTGTGACCAGGGGAGTGGGACCAGAGAGTTTAAAGATCAGGTGTTCAAATGAAGAAACATCAGGGATGGGGATTATGGTAGCTTTTATTTCCTTTCTGATAATAGCAGCTATACCACCACCCCGCCCTTGTGGGCGAGGTTTGTCAATGTATGTGAATCCTGCTGGGGTGATTTGATTTAAAGAAAAATAGTCCAGGGGTTTTTGCCATGTTTCGGTCAGATACAGAAAGTCCAGGTTATTGTCTTTAATGAATTCATTCAGAATGTGGCTTTTATTGTGGATGGAGCGTGTGTTGAGCAGGGCTGCTCTGAGGTGGCGTTGCATTGGGGGGGGTTGTGTGGACCGGGGGAGTGGAAGGAGATTGGTCAGATTCACGTGTTGTTTGTTGTGATGGCGTAGTATGGGCGTGTGACAGGACCGAATGGACGGGATGGAGTGTGGAGACGTGGAATGAAATAAAAACTTAAAACTTAAAATAATGTCATATTTCAAGACGATTAGGTTAGATATTACAATATGGTTGGTTGAGCTGGAGTTCATTATTGAGCTTACACGTTAACGTCACAGTCATCTGAAGAACGAACCCAAACCTTGTTGTTTTTATTAATTGCATTACCAAATTGGTATCAAATAAACAGTAAGCATTGGTAACACAACTTCCAAAGTTACAGTAACATAAAAAGGACCCTGACTCGGACAATACACAATCCAACATGTTCAACAGAAGAGAATCAGTTATATTGTTTGTACACATGGTTCTTTACATATATATATCTGTTTGTTTAAGGTGTCCATGTGATGCAGGCAGGCTGGACCAGAGAGTGAGAGACAGAACTGGACTCCTCACAGCAGTGAACTTCAGCTCAGGTACAAAGACTCTATTTTTCATACTGTACAAAGAATCAAGAAAGATATTTGTTTAAATAAATGAAGTATTGACTTGAATACACTGATATACATTCCATTAAACAATACTAAATACTAGATCACCTACACATCAGTTAAGTTGAGGGGTTTTTCCATGCAAAAGTTTACATTTAGATGTTAACAAGCAATATGATTGTGTGAAAATGAGACCTTGTGTCTCAATGAGATCTACACCTGTATAAATAAAGGCTAAAGAAATATGGTTGTCAGCTTTCTAATTTAATGTATTGAAGGCAAAGATATTTAACACATAGTGAGAACTGCTACTATTTATCTCTCAATATTGTCTGTAAAAACGTGGTAAAAGTGATTCTTTCAGAAACAGAGCAAGCTTCTACAGTTGCACTACGTTTTGATAAAAATATTAAATATTAAATATTATTTTTATTATAACATATATTTTAATGTTGATGAGCTTCATACTGTTCATTCATAATCTGATTGTCTTTGTAGCTCACTGTTGAAATAAAAAAAAAACATTACAATTACAAAATAATTATATCTAAAGCCCCTAAACACACAAACACACCACTTTCATAAATAACACACTTGTTCTGCAATAATGTTTTATGTTTCCTGTAATTTTTGTTAGGAAAGGACATGCCTGAAAGACACGACATGTTCTCCTTCTCTGAGGGTCAAGAAGAACATCCAAGAGGAACATTAAAAGCTGATGTTATGAGATTTTAAGACCAGTACAGGACATTCACTAAGAAACTACTTTTATTGTGAAAACACAGTCAGCTGATCGAATGCACCTATTTCTACATCTTCACTCCATCAGCTGATTATTTCTATTTGCCTCACTTTATGAGCTTCACATCGCTTGTGCCTTGTCCCGCAGAGTTTCCAACGTCACAAATAAATGGGGCCAATCTTCAGTCAGATGTGAATGTGTAATCTAACACTTTCAGTAAGAATAATGGACAAAAGGAGTGCAAATACAACTACAATTTATTGAAATGTGAACCAAAACATAATCAAACATGTTTTAAATAAAAAGCACATATGGACAGAAGGTGTAAACCTATTAAATGTGTAAGTAAACACATTTGTGACCTGCTCCATCGAAATCAGTCGCATTGACCCGAAGACACATTTTGAGTTGTTGGAAAGAGGAGATCCCTAGCTTTCTAATGATATCAGGATTGTTTTTGTACTCCAAATATTAAGCGAAATATGTCACATTATATAATGACTGTCACCGAGTCATCATTTTGAGAAAAAGGCCTTTAAAGTTTCCTCTTCTCTGGAATCCATCGATCTGATTGATTATTAGCGGAGCAAATGATCAAAATACTACAGAGGGAAGATATTTTCGTTTGATGGGGAAGCTCGCGAGTGTGTGTATACGTGTGTGTGTGTGTGTGTTTGTGTAATTTTGCGTTTGTGTGTATTGTGTTTGTTTCCCGGGGAAAACACTCACGAGAAACACCGGCTGTTGTTATGCCTGCTGTGACGTTAAGTTACTCCGTTCTCCGCTTGTAATTATGCCGTGACAAGCTTCAAAGTTGTATTTATCATCTGAATTTGCCGAAACAAATTTAATATTCTGAAAGCCAATACTTTGTTTATTTGAAATCAGATGAAAACAAACTGTAACGGACCCTGCCGTGTTATCTATGATTACTATACTCTTACATTCATAATTTCGGAGGGAGGGGGGGCAGATTGCGGAAGAGCAGATTGCGAGTGAGAGGTGCCTGTCTTCGTCCCTTTACAAGCTTCAAAAATGTATTTATCGTGTGATTTTGGAAATAAAAGTTTCATATTCTGAAAGCCAAGACTTTGTTTGTTTAAAATCAAACAAAACACCCGAACCCTGAAAAAATAGTTTTTTACGTAAATCCACGTTTATTTTAAAATGAGCCGTTGCGACTTCCGACTGATTTCGATAGAGCGGGTCACATTTAGTCAAATAAAGTGACAGACTAGGCCTGTGCAGTTGGTATCAGCTATGCCCAGCATGGGCTCCTCCATCAGGCCTGATCCTCCTCCATCAGGCCTGGTCCTCCTCGCTGAGGAAAGACCCTCAGTCCTCTCCAAACCAACAGACAGGACGTCCATCACACGGAGGTTTCTCCCTGAAGTCTCTGCAGCTCTCTGGACACCACGCTGTCTCAATCCGTCCACACTGAATATGAGAGGGGAAAAATTAAAATAATAAATGCTTTGGACAATAAGAAATATAAAGTTGACTGTTGAGTTGCTCAGTTTTTTTTAGATTGTCAATACTATTACTGTATAACTAATATCTCAGGTTAAGAGGCACATTCAAATAAAGATTGGTCTTTAAATACATGTTGTCTTTTGAATTGTTTGTCTAAAGTCAAGGATCTAGAACTAGTACTTAGTTTTAATGATACAGTCTGGTTATTACGCTGTTTGGAGGAGGCATCACAGGTAAGAGCACTAACTAGCGACCATCTAAATGACTAAATGTATTAAACGTGTAATTAAGTGATATCAAAATATAAATAACTAATGTCATGCAAACATATTAATATTTAGGACAATTGCATACAAACGTTAAGGGGTTTTAAGATTCTGAAGTATTATGCTAAAAATTCAATAACTTAGATTGTTATTGATAGTTATGCTGAATAGTTTCATGTCCGCTTACCTTAGAAACGTAAAATGCGACGGCAGTGTGCAGATGGGGAGCATGTTAGCTTAGCTTGGTAGCTTCAGCTAGCTCTGGAACTTCCAGCTCGGTGGCAGCAGGTCCCGCTCGGCTCCGCCTCTTTGCCCTTATTTGGAGCAGGCGGGAGTTGAACTCTGACGTCACTGTCGAGCCGTTAGTGGCCGACTCCGCCTACTAAGGGCTTCTCGGCAACTCTACAGAATCCTATGAGTGACGTCACGGACCCTACGTCCATTTATATATACAGTCTATGGTCGAGACATATACCATGTGATGACACGTTAGGCTTGTGTTGTGTTCAAGGACCCTGACATCGGCCAGGAAAAACAGGCACTCTCTTGTTTAATTATTTTGCGGTCTAGATTTCTTTAATTTTTTGCGTGTGTTTATAAATTACCTCGAGGGCCGCATCAAATGGCCTCGCGGGCCGTATACGGCCCGGGGGCCGGAGGTTCCCCACCCCTGCCTTAAAGAGTCTCAACCATAGACTGTATATATAAATGGACGTAGTGTCCGTGACGTCACCCATAGGATTCTGCAGAGTTGCCGTGAAGCCCTTAGTAGGCGGAGTCGGCCACTAACGGCTCGACTGTGACGTCAGAGTCTAATCCCGCCTGCTCCAAATAAGGTCAAAGAGGCGGAGCCGAGGTGGGACCTGCTGCCTCCGAACTGGAAGTAAACAGAGCAAGCTCAGGCTAAGAAGCTAAGCTAACATGAAATACATGCATACCAAGTTACTGCTAACAGTGTAGTTCCCCTATATAAACGTTACATTCATAATCAAATGAGACAATCTGCAAGAGAATTAGCTATATTTTGTTATAGCATTATGGGCGTCATAGCCATAGACTATAAAAGTCTTACCCAAGGCTGAATCATAAACTAAAATGTATATGTATGTATAAAGGGTTACGTCCTTAGCTGGCTAATAAGTAGCAAGCTAAGCTACCAAGCACACAAACACCTGCGAACGGGGTTAACATGTATAATATTATCATTTTAGACTTCTTGGAAGTTCTGTTAGTACATTCAAGCGCACAGCACGACATTTTAATTTGTCTGGTATTTGTAACAATATTCCCTAAAAGGCACAATCACCACGAACACGACTAAAGCTAAAGGGTCAAGTACAGTACTATGAGTAACTAACGTTGTAGCCTCTATGGTTGTAGCCTAGCAGAGTGGACAAGTTGCTGTTAGCTGACAGTGAGGCATGTACGTGTCCATCAAAGTGACCACGCCCTAATTTATGATATAATATATAAATAAAAGGGTCGTGTTAGAAAACAATTCACTCACAGATTCATAATCATGAAGGTGGAATCTAACTATATCGATAATAATATTTATTGCATCCATGGGTAGAAACATATTTTTTTCTGCTGTAAAGTTGGGCATTTTAACATGGGGGTCTATGGAAATTGCTCCTTTCTGCAGCCAGTCCCTAGCGGCCCATGTATGAACTGCAGTGTGTGGCACTTCCGTATTGGCGTCCCGGCTGTTCCCCAGAGTTTGCCGCTTGGTCTCAACAAGCAAACTTTTTTGCTTTATTTACTAGAGTCATTTTATATTCATAGAGTTTGAATAATCCACTTAAATCTACCTTGACGCCGATCCAGGGACACATTTTTTAGTACAAAATTCTGACCCTGGTTCACCCAAAACACGCGGACTTCACATGCAGAGCAAAGAGACGGTGCAAGACAAAGTTTGGACAGTAGACTATACAGATCCCTCCACAAATATACATTCAACAGGCAGCAGAATGACTGTGTGCATTCAAGCAGTGTGGTTCACAGCCCAGCTGCAGCTGCAGAGGGAAGTGCAGTGACCGACCTGTGCATGCATCAATCATTTTTATTTTTTTATTTAGCCTTTATTTATACAGGTGTAGATCTCATTGAGACACAAGGTCTCATTTTCAAGAGAGACCTGTTCAGTGGTAACACTACCACACAAAGTTACAGACAGACAGGACACTAAACACAGAGGCAACACTAAAATACAACACCGTAAAAAAAGTAGTAATTCAAATCCATATACAGTCAGATATAGCTGGTGCAAATACCCACAGATGATTTCTCCAGCTTTTTTAAAATGAGTTTAAAATCCGTGATGGGTATCAAACTGGTCAGCTTAAGTTCCTGCTGAAGTGTGTTTCAGGTCGAGGGGGCAGAGTATGATACAGCTTTTTTCCAAAGCACCGTGCGTACTGAGGGGACGGACAGAGTGATGTAATTTTGAGATCGTAGTCTATAGCTGTACTGTTTGTGTGATATGTAAGTGGATATGTAGAAGGGCAGCAGTCCAAGCATAGCGGTATAAATGAGTTTGGACCAGTGCAGTGATCTGCGCATTGACAATGATGTCCAGTTGACTAAAGCGTACAGCGTGCAATGGTGTGTGAGGGGTTTACAGTTGGTTATGAACCTCGGAGCCCCATGGTAAACAGCGTCCAGCAGATGAAGGGAATGAGCTGAGGCGTTCATGTACACAACATCCCCGTAGTCCAAGAGCGGCAAAAATATGGCAGCTACAAGCCGTTTCCTCGCACTTGTGGAGAAGCAGGCCTTATTTCTAAAAAATTTCAATTTCCTTAAGAGATTGTCAATATGTGGTTTGAAGCAGAGATTTTCATCTATAGTGATGCCTAAGTATCTGTAGGTGTTAACAGCTTCAATGGGGTTATGCTGTGCAGACATGATGTAGGGAAGAACAGTCTTTTTTCTACACGGACCACTATTGCAGTAAGCATGTTGTAACTTCCGGTTGTTGTCATTGTCATCTCCGGGTATCCCGTGTGCCTGTTCTGTTGCTGATAGCTTATTATCTTAACTTAATCGATCGTTTTAAAACTCTTGATCACGGCAACTGCCTGACGTTGTAATCACACGTTACTACAGCTTAAGCACTCACAACTCTCCTTCTCTTAGCGACTGTAACTCCACAGTTGCCTACACTCTTTTCGGGTTTGCTAACGGTAGCTACTTTAGCTTGATAGCTAGCCATGGCTCTTTCCCCACCCTCGGGTGTTATTTCCTGCTCTTCCTGTCTCATGTTTGGTTACTCCCCTACCTCCTTTACTGGTACCGATACATGTGTTAAATGTAGTATAGTTGTTAGGTTGGAGGCGGGAATCATAGCCATAGAAGCCCGGCTCCGCATCTTAGAAAGTAACTCAGCTACAGTAAAGCCCATGTTAGCCGGTTCGGACCGGCAAAAGGGTGCTCCTATTAGCCGTCCCCCGGCAACTCCCGAGCAGCAGGGAGACTGGGTGACTGTTCAGAAGGGGCATAACCCGAAACCCGCAGGTCCCCACCAACCCGTTCACATATCTAACAGATATTCCCCACTCAGCGAGACACCCGCTGAGAAGCCAACTCTGGTTATTGGTAGCTCTATTCTGAGACACGTGAATTTAGAGACTGAAGCCTCCACAGTCACATTCATTCCGGGGGCCAGAGCGGGCGACGTTGAGGCATCTTAAACTGCTGGCTAAAAATAAACGTAAATACAGTAGGATTGTTATTCACGTCGGTGGTAATGATGTTCGTTTACGCCAATCAGAATGCACCAAACTTAATGTGGAGTCGGTGTGTAGTTATGCTAAAACAATGTCGGACACCGTAATCTTCTCTGGTCCCCTCCCCAATCTGATCAATGATGACATGTATAGCCGCATGTCATCATTTCAGCGCTGGTTGTCTTGGTGGTGCCCATCAAACAATGTGGGCTTCGTAAATAATTGGACAGCCTTCTGGGGAAAACCTGGTCTGATTAAGAGAGACGGCATTCATCCTACTTTGGAAGGTGCAAATCTCATTTCGGCAAACATTTCAGGGCTTTGTGGACTTAATCCATGACAAACTGGAGTTGAGACCAGGAGGCGGAGTCGCAGTCTTACACGCTTCTCTGCGCTCTCTCCTAGGCAGTCATCCATAGGAATCCCGAACCCAATAAAATACCCAATATTAGCGGTGTGTGTGTCTGCCCAAGGACAATTTAAGGTAAAACCTAATAGAGGTGTCATACATAATAACCTAATAAAAGTAAATGTAACAACTACTACAGTGCAACAAAACAGGAATATTAAATGTGGTCTCTTAAACATAAGATCTTTAGCATCTAAAGCAATATTGGTAAATGATTTAATATCAGATTATAATATTGATATATGCTGTCTCACTGAAACTTGGTTGAGACATGAAGAATATGTCAGCATAAATGAGGCCACCCCACCCAGCCATATCAATACTCATATTGCCCGAGGCGTGTGCCGAGGAGGTGGAGTTGCAGCAATCTTTGACTCAAGTTTACTTATCAATACTAAACCAAAATTAAATTATACCTCCTTTGAAAATCTCGTTTTTAGTCTTACGCATCCGACCTGGAAAACTTTGCAGCCAATCTTATTTGTTACAGTGTACCGTGCACCAGGTCCTTATTCAGAATTCTTATCAGAATTCTCTGAGTTTTTATCAACTTTGGTACTTAAAACAGATAAAGTAATTATCGTAGGTGACTTTAATATTTATGTTGACGATGATAAAAATAGCCTTACTGTTGCATTTAACTCTATATTAGATTATGTTGGTTTTTGTCAGAGTGTAAATAAACCAACCCACTGCTATAATCACACTCTCGACCTTGTTCTGATTTATGGTATTGAAATTGAGCAACTATTAGTCGAACCGCATAATCCTGCTTTATCCGACCATTTCTTAGTAACTTTTGAAGTACTGTTACTAGACTACAAAGCATTAGTCAAAAGCTCCTGCAGCAGAAACCTATCTGTTAGTGCTATAGCCAAATTTAAGGAAGAGATTCCACCAATACTTAACTCGATAGCATGTCTGCATGTAGGGGAGGAAACTTGAACAAAATGTCCACCACCCCAAATTGATCATGATGTTGATAGTGCTACAGATGCGCTGCGAATAAAATTAGACTCTGTTGCTCCTTTGAAAAAGAAGAAAATAAAACAACATTAGCTCCATGGCATAATGCCGAAACCCGCAAAATAAAGCAAAAGTCGAGACAACTTGAAAGGATATGGCGTTCCACTAAACTTGAAGAATCTCGATTAATTAATGACCTCTTGCCTTTGACCAGTATAGTGTTATCAACTCCCGGAAACGTAAGTTCTAATATTACACTAGATAGTAAACTAGAATGCTTTTCAGCCATAAACTTTGAACAATTAAATTCAATGATTCTCTCTTCTAAACCATCAACGTGTATGTTAGACCCAATTCCAACTAAGCTGTTGAAGGAAGTTTTTCCATTAATTAGAACTTCTTTATTAAATATTATGAATATGTCTTTATTATCAGGCTATGTTCCACAATAATTCAAAGTAGCAGTGATAAAACCGCTTCATAAAAAGCACAACCTCGATCCAGAGGTTTTAGCCAATTATAGACCTATTTCTAATCTTCCGTTCCTCTCAAAAATTCTTGAGAAAGCAGTCGCAAAACAGTTGTGTGATTACTTAAAAAATAATGATTTATTTGAAGATTTTCAGTCTGGCTTTAGAACACATCATAGCACAGAGACGGCTCTGGTTAAAGTCACAAATGACATTCTAATAGCCTCTGACAAGGGACTTGTCTCTATTCTTGTTTTGCTCGATCTCAGTGCTGCATTTGATACTATCGATCATGATATCTTATTGCAAAGACTAGAGCACTTAGTTGGCATACAGGGAACTGCTTTAGGCTGGTTTAGGTCCTATCTATCTGAACGCTCTCAGTTTGTACGTGTCAATGATGAATCTTCCACGCAAATCACAGTTAGCCATGGAGTGCCACAGGGCTCAGTGCTCGGACCTATTTTGTTCACATTATATATGCTTCCGTTAGGCAATATTATAAGGAATCATTCTGTAAATTTTCATTGTTATGCGGATGATACTCAACTATATTTATCAATCAAGCCTGATGAAATTAATCATCTAAATACAATTCAAGACTGCCTCAAGGACTTAAAAACGTGGATGACCTTAAACTTTTTGATGTTAAACACGACCAAAACTGAAGTTATTGTACTTGGCCAGAAGAATCTACAAAACAAATTATCTAAAGATATACTAACTATGGATGGCATTAATTTGGCCTCCAGTGAGACTGTAAGGAATCTTGGTGTTATATTTGATCAGGATTTATCCTTTAACGGTCACATAAAATCAATTTCAAGGACCGCCTACTTCCATCTACGTAACATTGCAAAAATCAGGCATATCTTGCCTCAACACGATGCAGAGAAACTAGTCCATGCATTTGTTACTTCAAAGCTGGATTATTGTAACTCTTTATTATCAGGGAGTACCAAGAAGTCAGTCAAGTCGCTTCAGCTGGTTCAAAATGCTGCAGCTCGTGTACTAACCAGAGTTAGGAAAAAGGACCACATTACTCCTGTTCTGGCTGCCTTAGACTGGCTCCCTATAGAACACAGGATATCATTTAAAATTCTTCTTCTCGCCTACAAAGCCCTTAATGGGCAGGCACCATCTTACCTTAAAGAACTCATTATACCCTACTGTCCTACTAGGGCATTGCGTTCCAAGAATGCAGTGTTGTTGGTTGTTCCTAGAGTCTCTAAAAGTACAATGGGAGCCAGAGCCTTTTCTTATCAAGCTCCACATTTGTGGAATCAGCTTCCAGTTTGTGTTCGGGCGGCAGACACCCTATCCGTTTTTAAGAGTGCGCTTAAGACCTTCCTTTTTGATAAAGCTTATAGTTAGGGCTGATTAGATTCAGCCCCTAGTTTTGCTGATATAGGCTTAGTTTGTCGGGGGACATCTTACTTCTTCCTTCTCTCTGTCTATACCTGTGTACTCCCATGTTCCGATTAACCCAGCTTCCCCAAATTTCTTTCTTTTTGGTGTCTATATACGCTGGGATCCGGAGTCATGGATGATCCTGCGGTCCTGTGTCCTGCATCGCGAGCCCTGGATCTTGAGTCGTGGCTGTGGTCCTGGATCATAGGTCCTGGATGGATATCCTCGTGGATTCATCTTCCTATTATACACACATGCATTTCCAAACATTTGGACTACCTATGTTGCAAATGTATTATCTTTTCAATTTACACACGGCATCTATTGCACGTCTGTCCGTCCTGGGAGAGGGATCCCTCCTCTGTTGCTCTCCCTGAGGTTTCTCCCATTTTTCCCTTTAAACTGTGGGTTTTCTTCGGAAGTTTTTCCTTGTACGATGTGAGGGTCTAAGGACAGAGGGTGTCGTATTGTCATACTGATATTTTGTACAAACTGTGAAGTCCACTGAGACAAATGTAACATTTGTGATATTGGGCTATATAAATAAACATTGATTGATTGATTGGTAACTTTTTCTTATTGGAAAACAACATGACTTTTGTCTTATCTGAATTTAATTTTAGGTGGAACAGATGTGACTGAAAAGTGCACTCTAAAAACGAATTCAGGCGACCTTTCACCTCCACTTAATTAAATGCATGGTTGCAAGATAAAAATGTGAGTTAATTGATTTAGATAAACATTTTAAGTTGCAAACATTAATTTACAAGTTGTGTTGACGTAATAATGTTGATAATTACATCAACTTAATATTGTGTGTAATTTGAACTCTGATTTCTGCGTTAATTGACTTAAAATGAAATTCAAGTTGTAGTAAGTAATGCAATTGGCTTGATAACTTAATTGTTCTACACCTTGAGTTAAGGATTTCAAGTCCACTCCCACTTAACATGCCTGGACAAGTTCCGACATTAAGAAAAATAGAAATATACAAAGGACATTTTAAGGTGAGTGTCATCTTTTGTCATTCAAATACAGTAGCCTTGTAGTTGCACTGTATAGGAAAATTGCTCTTTGACCAAAATTAGCAGTCTTTGAACTGTGAATAGTTCTGTGAGAGGGTACAAATTAGTAGAGGCTACTGTGAGCGTAAAAATACTTTGGTTACTATTGTGATATCGCTTTTTATTAAAAATGAATCTCGGTGGAGCAGATCAAGGACATGCTTCTTGAGGTAGGATCGTTATTTAGAGTTGTCATTGAAATGCAAGTTGTTGGCAGTCTCCCATTCAGAATATATTAATTTAGTTCATTTCTCTTTTTTTCCTTTTTCAAAAATAGCACAATACAATTGAAGTACGCAGAGAACTATAGCCATCCGCTGCCTTGTCGTGTACCTTGGAGAAAAGGAAGAGGACCTTTTGAAGGAGTTTAGCGGCGTAATTAAAAATCTTGAAATAAAATAAAATCCACGGGCACAGTGTAAAAACACAGGACAAAAGCATTGCTCTCTGTCAGTTACATTTTTAAGCATATTGCACTTTTGGCCACACCCCAATCAATAATATCTTAGCAACGTTCAGCATGGATAGGTGTTGACAGCAATGGCATGGAAAATGGATTGTGTACAATTTGAAAAGTAGCTTCTGCTCTTCACTTAACCAGTTCACATATTGTATGGAACCTGCAAAAAGATGAGAAGATACACTAAAACTTGCACGGTTGTGATTGAAAATCTGTCCACATGCATTCAAACACTAGGCAAAGTACTCAAAACCACCTCTGTGTGTCTTTAGGACCACATTGCCATGACGACACACACATGCAGACTCAATAGATGAAAACAATACCAGTGTTGCTTTAGCAGCTGGTAATAATGGCTCTGAATTAGCTAAGAGTGACAGTTTAAAAAGTATGCAATTACCTAATTCATTATCTCTTATGCGCTAACCTATTATTTAATGTGCTTCAAAAGGACATGAATATCGCCTTCATCAGTGACCGGTCCACCCCAGGATATGACCATAAGATGGCAACCATCGTGGTCGAGGGAAACAAATGAGCAAGCATTCTGCGTTAAAAGTGTTACTGTTTGAAATAATGACTGTCGGCAGTGTAAACATCTTTGTTACATCTTTTGTAAAATGGATGTGTGTGATCTGATTGGTGGCCATTGAGAGTTTGTTTCTGTAGTTTTACAACTTTACAGATTTGACATATTTGGCATTGGTTTTAAATATGCAAAGGCCTCTAACTTCGTCGTGATGGCAGCATTTATTAGCTGTGTCCCCATTTCCCATGGTAATATGGCTAATGTGTTTATTTATTATTTGTGGGGAAATTCCAATTTGTGTTATTTATCTTTTTTTTCAAGATTTAAATGAAGCTCAGCGCAAGTTCTTTCGGGAAGACTGGGTGTATATACAGTACATTCACTCCGCAGCTGCATATAATCAGCTCATCACAGGCGTTCTCTTTAACCTATTACATTTCACCTCATTCTCCAGCAGCAAATCAACGTGCTGCAGCCAAACTATAAAATGGTTCTCCTCTCTCCTGCAGTCAGCTGTGATTTCAGGTGTTCATGCACCTTATCATATGGCATGTGTCAATAAATGTTCAAACAAAATGAATTCGCTCCTGATTGAAACATCATGTGTTGAAATAAACAACTGCAGTTCAAAATAAAAAGTGAATTGCCTAATATTTTTGTTGTGGAATCAATTAATTTCTTTCTTTAAAGGCAAAAACATGAAAAAGCTAAGAAAAAAAACTATTGAATACAATATATTTGGAGCAACTTAATTTATAAATGGTTGTCAACTTAAAAACGCGTGTTCACAATGATGGTAATTAAGTACATACAACTTAAAATTCCTTTTAAATCATGTGGTAAAACTAGTCGGAACAACTTAATCTTTTGAGTAATCAACTTCAAAACTTGTGTTTATGCTACCAATTATTAAGTAAGTGGTAATTAAAAACACCTCTGATTGTAGAGGTAAAGCCTTCTCCTCTAACTCAAATAACTTTGTTGCTTTAAGACAATTTCATTAGAAGTTGTCTTAACTCAATAAACATCGATGCAAACTGTTGCATTGATTTTCTTTGTTGAGCCAAGGCATTTGTTTTTAGAGTGTGTCAAAAGCAGACTGCAGACGTTCAAATGCAAGGGCAACAGTGCTAGCACAAAAGTACACAACAGTATCATCTGCCTATAGATGTACAGAGGCATCAATACTTTGACCCATATCATTTATATAAATAGTAAAAAGGGTCGGTCCCAAGACCGAACCTTGAGGAACACCTCTGGGCACATTAAGAAAGCTTGAGGAGAGACCGCTGAATTTTACACATTGCTTGCAATTTGAAAGATAGTTTGCAAACCAACCAAAAGCTTGGTCAGACAGGCCTATATGAGATAGCTTCTGGCACAGAATGCCATGGTCCACAGTATCAAATGCCTGGGATAAGTCTATAAAAAGGGCAGCACAGTAGCTCTTTGCGTCCAAGCCTTCAACAATGTCATTCACTACTTTCAAAGCAGCCGTTACTGTACTGTGCTGCTTCCTAAAGCCTGACTGGTGAGGAAATAGAATCTTGTTCAAGCTTAAATATTCTTTGATTTGATCATTCACCAGCCTTTCAAGTACTTTAGCTAAAATAGAGAGCTTGGAAATTGGTCTGTAATTATTCACCATGGGATCACCACCTTTCAATAAGGGGAGAACATTTGCAGTTTTCCAAACATCTGGAATGACATTGCTTGTTATAGAAAGATTAAAAACATGACAAAGTGGTTTGGCTATAATATCTGCAGCTAGCCGTAAGAAATAAGGGGGGAGATCGTCCGGACCTGCTGATTTTTTGGGGTCTAGGCCCTTCAGAGCCTTACAAACTTCCCCAACATTGAAGGGGTTGAAGGAGAAAGTGTGGCTACTGGAGGCATGACTGGTGGTGATGGAGGGAGACGATTTACCAAAAGATAATGTGTCAAACAAGGAACTGGAGGCAATACAAATGTTTATTAAAACAATTAAGCATCTCTGTCTTATTTGACACAGGGGTGGAGTCAACAACAATGTTAGGAGGCAGCTCTTAGGAGTGAGAGCTGGCAGAGAGGGATTGTATGGTATGCCAAAATCTCCTAGGATCATTTAAACTGTCTGTGGTCTGGGATAAGTAAAAATTGCTTTTGGCTTTTTTTAATGGAAGCAGTACAGCGATTACGCAGTTGACGAAAAAGAAGCCAGTCAGCCTCAGAGCCTGTCTTCCTCGCAGCAGCCCAAAGGAGATTCCTCTTGCGTGAGAGGGCTGCCAGATCAGAAGTGAACCAGGGGTTATCACGTCATCAGGGACTGAATACAGAGCGCTGAAATACATGGTGGTGTATGCAGAACACTGTGGAGAGAGTCCAAGCACATCCAAATACATGTCACTTTAACTGATAACGCAACGTAATCTACTGTAAGTGCATTTAAAGGATAACATATGGTGTTCCATTGGTAGAATAAGTACTAATGGTTCTGTATGTAATAGAGAAAGAAAAATGGTTGACCTGTGTCGACCCTAAGCCAGGCGCTCGATCACTCTGTGCTGGAAGAATGGTGGTTAACCAATCTCTTGGCCACTGGTTGAAAATGTTTAAAAACTCATGAAGAAAGCTTATACATTTAATGACATTTAGGAAATGTTTTAAAAATGTGTTGAAAAAGTCCTGACATGAAAGTGTTAAATTACAGTGATAAAAAAATGACTGATTGATTGTGAGGAATGTGTGCTGTACTCTGTTCTATATTCATCAATGTATTTGAAATGTATTTATTTACCTAATTACATTTTATTGTCATTATAAATGTAGGTCCTTTAAAGCTTTGTTTTTTTGTTATTTATTGATTGTTTGCGATATTTTTGATCAATTTGGGGTAAGGTTTCAGTTCATTATGTACAATATATTAAATGTAACAAAAACATCTTGGGGAATAAAGACAGAAGAGATTGTTAATTAAAGCACAAGAGAAAGCGAATGACCAAAGAAGAAAAAGAAAATGGAAAAAGGAAGATTAGAATGACCTCTCTTTAATTTCAGTTAATCTATTATTATACCCATTAGTAATGCTGAGTTCAGGCTGAATGGTAACAACGTCAAAACGAGGAAAACAGTTAAATCTCACTATGTTTGTTGTTTGTTTTTTGAATGTGAAACTGTTACAAAAGTGTGTTTCCACAACATTTCCTAAAAAAGCCACAGGCTACAGTTTTGAGCAAATGTATCTCAAACAGGAGTACATTGTGAATTTGTGGGGGACTATTTTAAGCCATGTATTAATACACACTTGGTGCACTAAGGAGTATTTGGGGCAGCAGGACGGTGTATGTGGGCCTGACTCAAAATAAACCAGTGTACGTGTGCATAGTAATGAAGCAACATGTCACCAGTGACATGTAGACAATACCTATTATTACGATACATTAATTTATCAATGATAATAAGGGGTTAATAGAACAAAACAAGTTCATTATGATGCTAAGCTTCAGAGAAATCAATTGCTTACAGTATTAAACAAGGGCAAAACGTGAGTCAGATTACCTTGGTAGTGGGTGGATAGAAAATGTATGATGAAGTCAAGGAGGTCACAGGTTCAGATCTGCAGATGCCTTTGAGCAAGTTACCCAACATGTCCAGTGGAGTTGCTCAATGACCTGTGGTAGATTTGGGCAGCTCCCATGCAGGATGTGAAGCCGACCCGAGAAAAGAACACGGAGCTCCAAGAACCTGAGGAAACAAAGATTACAAGAAACAGAAGCTAAAATAACTGGTTTCCACTGAAGCTGAAATTATTGCATTGCTTGGTAAAAAAAGTAATTTCTAAGTAGTTAGTGAATGAATATGGTGTACAGAAAGGGGGCATTTTCCCTAAAAGGCTTAGTAAGGCACAGCGCTTGACTTAAAATAATGTAAACATTCCTGTTTGACATTCCTTCAACATTTATAGAACGTCAAAGGATATCATTCAACACCACTGCAGCTCATATATTGTGTTTCTATCCCTGGAGTGGGGTTATATGTGTCATAGTTGCCAGACAAAATAAAACATGTCAGCAGCATGTAAACAGCCTATAGGGACCAGAGGAAATATGTCATCACATTAACAAAACCATTGAACCTCTCACGACCTGGGTGGGTTGCCCAGCTGTGTGAGTCACTGGGAAACAGAGAGGGTGGGGTGTGACAGTTCACTGGTGTCCTAGAAGAGACCCTGGGGCCTGTATGAAGATCTGGGCTTCTTTGTGGTCACCCTTAGCTGATTCACACTTCTCGGAAAGCCGCTTTAAGAGGAAACCGCAAAACAGCCTCAGTTCTCGCTGTCTTGTCTTGACCTCATCCCATTCTCTTTTTGGTTCTTATTGTTTCGCTCCACGCCTTGCATGACAGTAAAGGGACAGAGCTGCTGGTGTTTTTCCTTGTTCCAGCTCAACATGATAGTTTTGCATTTCGTCACTGCGGTTACAGTTTCTAGCAAATGATTAATTGCGTTTCTAGCAATGTGCAAAGTACTCAGATCTTTTAATCACTAAAAGTAGTAATACCACAGTGATAACATTTTAACTTTTTTTTTTACTTAGGGTTAACCCTAACCATAACAGTGCAAAAGCATAAACATCACTACATACTTAAAGTACTAAATTCAGAATAATATATATAATATTATTGGATTGCAATTATTGATGCATAAATGGGTTTTTGTTTCCGTACAGCCCATATACTGCCATGCAACTTGAATTTCACCAATGTATCAATCATGTTTTACCTTAACCTATAATAATTAATTATTTGTTGATTATATTTTTTAACTATTTATCTAAATCTTCAAAGTAACTAAAGCTGTTAAAAGTACAATATGTTCCTCTGAACTGGAGTGGAGCAGATTACAGTACTACAGTAGTAAATGTACTTAGTGACTATCCATCACTACAAAATAACAGTGCACTCTACATTCTTGTTGTTGATAGTAGTCATGTAAGGAATAAAAAAAAGAGAACTTTGGGCAGATTCTCAGCAAACCTTCTCATGCATTACTCAATTTACTTGTCAGATTGTCTGTCTGTTACATTTCCGGGCATAGTTTACCCCTTCTAAAATGGGTTTTCAGATGATTTTAGATGATCAAACAGGGACATTGTGTGAATCATCCTGAGGCTCTCGTTCTTGTTTCCAACATTTAAAGTCAGTTTAATTTATTGTGCTGCTTTTCTGTTTTCAGAAAGTGACATCTCTAAATCAACCCAATATGGTGGACTACTGTTGTATTGTTTCAAGGGCTTTTCTGTGACTAATTTCACCTCAGGTCAAAGACATAACTGTCTTCTAACAGGGTCATTGTGGGACTGATTTATAATTATAGCTTCATATGTGGTATACCATTATGTGTGGTAACTTTATATGCATCTTAATGCTTTACTTTAGTCTTGATGTGGCTTGGTACCACCGAGTCTAGTTAACACAAAAGCAGGCACAGACCCCCTTTTTTTTATATCTGCGGGAGAACCTAACACGCAGTGGATTTGAGAAGCTTATTCATAATTCAATTAATTAAAGAGAGACCAGTATTCCAAATGCCAGTGACCCATGCAGTACCCCGCCGTAAGAAAATACATCTCCACCACATATCCCATAGCTCCACCACAAGGCCTATCTGGACCTATCGCTTGCCTGTCCTGCTGCCTCCATAATGGTGCACCAGCCACCGCAGAGGCCATAGCTCCAGCTCCAGGCCCCATGGCTGCTCCACCACACTGCCTCTGCCTGCACGGGGAATGAGGGATTAAATATAATGCTTGCATGTCAAGTCTGCAACGCAAGAGAGGGAGCGAGGAGGAAGGAATTTGTCAGAACTCCATAAACACATACATGGATTTGGTTCTCGATGCCAGCGCTCTGAGCGAAGGAGAACTTTCCGGAGGCTCGCTTGGCGACGGGGAGGCCGAGGGTGAGAGTAAGCAGGGCTGCTGAACGAGCCCAGGGTTTACGCAGAGGCCAGCCAAGCATCAATGATACACTGCACTGCAGGAGAAGGACACAGGGGAATAGGAGAGAAGAAAAGTGGTAGAAATGGGAGCAGAGAAGCAGAATGAGAGGGGAAGAAAAGGATAGATTGGGCATACTAAAACCCAGCAATCTGAGCTGGATGGGTTCAAAATCAAAACATCCCCCTGTCATGTATGTACCATAAAATTGCCTTTAATAGCCCGGGCTTTTATTTGCTTTAAGAATTGAACTCAACTGGTATGTCTTTGGGGGAAAGCAGCAGTATGGGACTGGCCTTTAGTTCCTTTCTCACAAAACTCAGCTCAGCAAAGAGGGAAAATACTATCAAATTGTTTATTTAAACCATTATTAAAATGACTGGACCAAAGACAGTTAATAACACATGTTTTACGGCACATGGCATAGAGACATAGCACCTCTCAATATCCTCTTTAAACCCACCTACCTGTTAGCTTCCAGCCTTCCGTAGACTGCAAGGCAACGAAAACAAGCATACCCAACAAAAAGTTGCAGGAAAAGAGAAAATATTGGACAATATATGGATTGCAGTCTTTGTTTGACAAACTAAGTAAGCAGACAGTGAGCACTGAAAATAGTCACAATTTAAAAACAATGCTTGGATTATGTTGATCGGTGGAGTACGGTGGCCTACACGTGCTACAACGCCCCAAAAACATTTGCATTGGGAGAAACAAGCTGCAATTTCAAAAAGGATGCAAATATAAAAACAAAAATGTGCCAAAACACATGAAGAAACATCTTCACCAACTTTAAAACACATGAGTAGCATTAAGAAAACATTCACTAACTTGACGAAACATGCACAGCGTAAACTAAAAGCGCCGCATAAAAGAAACACTATCATCACAAAACGCTCAAAGAAGCTCAAAACACAACTGAAACGGGGACACTTAAAAGTCATGCACACAGCTAGCACTGGAGCGCTTGGTCATGCTGGGAGATTATAAAGTTGCCAAACAATAATTTTCACAGGAAAGTTAGCTAATATGTACGTTTTATTGGTTTAAATTTAACAATGTGATTGCATGAAGCCTTCCGATAATGTTGCATATCTGCTGTAATCTAGCTAGCTAACATAGCTAACCTAGTCATTTCAAATGTAAACAGACGAACTGTCTGAAATAGACTAACTCTGCCAACAATGATAGTGTGTGCATCACTTTTTAGTGTCCCCCTTTCCGTTGTGTTTTGAGCTTGCAGTGTTTTTGTATTTACAGAGTTTTGTATTTGCAGCGTTTTGTTTATGCAGCGGTTTTAGTGAACGCTGCGCAGGTTTTGTGAAGTTGGTGAAGATATGCGTTTACATGTGCATTGTTTCTGAAAGTGCAGGGCGTTTATTCTTATTGAAATGTTTTTGACCATGTAACGCGTTTGTCAGACTTAATGGCCGCTTCAAATTGATGCATTTACCACTTTCTTCCCTGTTTTTTTCTGTCTTTACCATGCCAGAAATCTGAATAAACTATACATTTGTGCTCACGGATTCTGTAAATTGAGGAAGTAGATTAAATTGCAGAGCACTTAACCAATAGACCCATGTGTAGAGTTTACCTGGCATCAATCTGAGAACTGGGAAGAATTTTCAGAACGTGTATCCACACTTGGCGTGTGTATTTTGCATTATTGAAGATTTCTGGTACGTACATAGAAACAGACTGAGGTAGGATCAGAAAAGCAGAGAGCTATGTAGAAGGAGAAAGAGTGAAGGAGGGGGCGAGGCAGAGGAATTAAAAGGAAATGCCCACTGACATTTTCCAGTGTCTCTGCCAGAGAACAACCAAAACAAGAAAGAGGTCTTTCCAGATGCCGTTCACTGACTGTTAGCATGTGGTCCAACTTCTTTGCAGCGGAGGGGAGGGGGAGATTGACAAAGTAAAGAGGTGTCGAACTGGAGGTTAAGTGTGTTTGAGATGATGGGGGTGGGTTATAAATGGTGGGTCGGACTTTAATCAGATGTATGCCAAGCACAACCTGGACTCCATTTGGCTAGCAGATGTTGGACAGGTGGGACGGAGTTGGAGGTCTGTGGGGGGCAAAGGTCATAAGGCTTACTGTAGCCCGTTTAGAAGCTTCCGTGATAGAGATCCAGCTGTATCAGATCCAATCAGAATTATACATCAAGAAAATTCGACAAGTAAGGACACAAGAGTGAGGGATCTTCCTGCTTAAGCCTCGCTTCTTCTTCTTCTCCAGATGATTGGCCCTGTTGCTCTTGGCCCAGTCGGTGGAAGAGGAGCGACCTCCAGGCCCTCTCAGGCACTGGGAGATGAGCTCCGCAGTGGGTGTAAAATACTGTCGGACGGATATATTTCTGCAATGAAGTCTGGATGCAATCCTTGTGTGAGCGCACGCTGGCCTGTGTACGTGCATTTGCATAAGGTTAACTCGAGGTCAACGCTCACTTTGCCGCCACAGACTTGGCGATTCTCCAGCGATAGAGAAGCAACAGGAGCACACTCGCTCTGTGTGCTCGTCATCCTCTCCTTCTTCTTGCCAGTGTTGCTGTAGTTTGTGTGCTGATCAGGGCCGTTTCTTCCTATAGGCGGACTATGCAGATGCATAGGGCCCCCGCGGCCATTAAAAATGAAAAAATTACTTTCAGCTTGGGGGCCCCAAGCTGAAAGTAATTTTTTCATTTTTTTTTATTCATCCAAAAAACAAAAAAAGTATAATTCATACACACAAAGATGAACAAAATTAGTAGAAGCGGAAGGGCTGAAGCATAGCTTATGGAAAGTAGCCCTCCCGTGCATCATCCTAATACAACATCTGCATTATTGCGTCAAAAACGTATAGAAATGAAGGAGTACAAAGAAATAAAGAAAACAGGAGAAAAAATTAAATAAAAGTTAGGGCAGGAAAACAATAAATGCATATATATATATATATATATGTATATGTATATATATATGAAAACTAGATATAGGGTCATTTTCTGCACATGTCAATAGCAGTTTCAACTATCTTTTTTTGGAAATGAAAATACTATATATAAATATATACATATGTACACATGTACTTGGCAAATGAATAATAATAATATATGCATATAATAATATATGCATAATTGCATATAAACATTGTGAACAATTATTTTCAAGTGACTTTTTTTACATTCATATGTTCACGCTGTGGTTTGGAACTGCTTTTGAATGTTATTAGGCATTTTGTTATGGAAAATGTTGTGCATAATCAGTACTGTTTTAAGCTGTACTATGTCAACCCATTTTAATAGATTGAGTTTTTTTAAATATGGGAGTTGTGTGTTCATATTTACCAACACCACAAACTATTCGTAATACTTTTTTTTGGGATGTTATTATTTTTTGTAGATTTGTTGAGTACGTGTTTTCCCATATTTCGGAGCAGTAGTAAAGGTAAGGGAGAAATAGATTATTATAAAGAGTATTTTTTCTTCAAGAATGTTCTTAGTATGATACAAAATACCTATTGTTGTTGACAGTTTAGTCTATACATAATTTATATGGTGCTTCCAATTGAGTTTTTCGTCAACAAGCAGTCCTAAAAATTTACATGCACCAACTTTTTCTATCTCGGTATTGCAAATCCGTATAATGCAGTCATTTCTACTCTCAGACTTTGTATTGAATAACATGTTATTTGTTTCGGCCACATTAAGGGATAATTTATTAACTGCAAACCAGTTACATAGTATTTTTAATTCTGCATTCACAATTTTAACAAGATTGCCAAGATTATGATGGGAGCAGAGAATTCAAAGTTCAGGTTCAGCCTCAATATATTTGAGGAGAATTAAAATGAGCCGTCTTTATTTGTAGACAGCCAAGCCCCCTCCTGTGTCCGGTGAAGCATTATATGCTTACAAATCCAATGTAGGATATAAACATGACTAAACTGCAATGATAGCAAAGCTGTGGCTTTGCTAGCCCAACCAAATCATCGTTGGGCCGACAGCCAATGAGTGACGTCTGAGGAAGATGAAAAATGTAAATTAAACATTGTTGAGAAAATGCTGCATCTCTTGCATTTATTGACATAGAGGAGCCTTATTGTTTACCTTTTTAATATCATTTTTTGTCATTTTCAATTGCTTGGTTTTTGTGAAATTAGCCTGTTTTCCTATTAAAGTGTAACAGATTGATGCGTCTCCACTGATCATCTTAAAGGATTCGGAATCCCCCCCATTGTAGTTAAAAAACTGTAAAAACTAGGGCCCCCAAACAGCATCTTGCAAAGGGCCCCCAAAAAGCTAGAAACGGCCCTGGTGCTGATAACATCCAGGCAGCCATGTGGTGTGTATCTAAGTTGAGCTCTGGGCTTAGCACTGTGGGTGTGGAGAGGAACGTGGGCTCAGAGCGGGAGAAGTGAAGGAAATGAAAAGCCTAACTAGTTCACAAGTGAGGCAGGAGTCAGTTGAGCCCAAAGAAATGTAACAGGAGCAAAGTTTTTCCCTCACATACTGCCCATGATTTAAGGAGCTGGCCTCACAGCTAAAAATACAAAATATTACTGACCTCACTACCAGATATGTTGCAACTGAAGGAAATTGTTTAGTGTTTTGAGAATTACTTTCATTTACTTGCTAGCTGATAGTTAGAAAGATTAGTACCACTCTCACATATGCCAAACATGATTCTTAGCTTTTCCGTTAGCTTAGCATTAGGACTAGAAACAGCTAACCTGGCTCATTTCAAAGGTACTACCAGAACTTTTAACTCTTCCATCTCAATTATTAATGCAAAACACTGCACTAAAAAGTCCTTGAACCACGTCACAAAACTGAACTTGTTTAGTGAGCTCAAGAGGGGCCGGTTTTAGTTATCTCTGACTGAGGCTAAGAATGAACGTGTCCGAGCATGTTTCAGTTTGGCTAGCTACTGTAACTCAATTCAATTTTGAGCATTTTGTACCCTATTTCCAGACAAAGGTTGGGGTTAACTCTTCACAGTTCTGGACACAGTCCATGGTCTTGTATCATTTGGTAATAGCTAACGTGACATCACTGGTGTGTGGACTAGCGCTTTGAAAGCTCAAGTTTGGTATTTTGGCCATCACCATCTTCGTAGCGACAATCTCAAGAAAGCCACCTAAAGCATACTATGCTTTATTACTTAATCTAGATATAATCATAGTGTACAACATTAAGATCAAGTTGTTTGAAGAATACTTTAAATTAAATGGTGGAGCTGCCACCCTGCTGGCTATTAGACATAATGCAGGTTTAAGGAACTTTCCGTTGGCTTCACCATTTAGAGGTAGAGGCCAAGTCCACTACTTTGAGTCTGTGGTCATAAAGTTTTTCCAGGGATAGGGAATATGGGATATAATGGTGTTTGTTACCGGCTGATGAAAAAAAAACAACATAATGGCTTTACAACTTTGTAACTCAATGCGGTATGTGTGGAGTGAATCATCCAAGAAAAGTTATCTTCCATGGCTGGATTTAACTTTTTTTATGACATTTTGAAAGAGGATTTCTTATTTCTAACGATACTTGAAAGTTCCTTGGCCCTGTGTAATGTATAAAGTGAATAAATTACATTAAAATGACTAAGCTACAGCATTCATGAAATCTTTTACTTTGCCAAAACATTTTCCATTTTCCCACACACTTAGACAAAAATAAAGCTTGCAGAGTACTTTGCATGTGAGAACACTTATTTGGAACTGGGATATTTAAGTCTGTTGAATAAGCGTACCTAAAAGCAGTGTATTTTTCACTCGTTTTCAAATGACATGAAAAAAATGTGTCATGGAGCAACAGAAAAAAAACCATTTTATCTCGATAGCGGTGTGATAGTTCTCACCCTCGCTGTTTCTTTTGATGCTGCTGTCAACAACAACTGTTTACTGCGGCTCAATGTGCCAACCCGAGATAGAGCCGAGTGCACAGTGGAGCCGGCACGCTGTGCTGATAAGAAGGCGTCTCAGACAGGGCCACACAGAGATGAAATCTGAAGGGTTTGGCCTGCTGATAAACTGAAAACTTCATCATCTGCACTTTCATCCTCCTCCTGTCGTCACTGACCCACATCCATCTCCAGATTCCACAATTTATTGGTTTCTATTATGGTGTGCGGGAGGATTTAACAGGGGAATTAGTTTTGAGTGTGCTATAGAAAGTGGATATAAGTTCCTTACAGTTTTCTTGTCCTCTCAAGAGCCCACAGAAAGTTTACTCCTCTGCATGGTAGCTCACCCTCACACGGCCTCCTCCCGTGTGAGCGTCAATTATTCATAAGCCTTGGGTAGCTAACTTGAAACCGATAACCCACATGCTATTTATACTTCATTTTAAATGAACAAATACTTAACTATGAAGTTCCAGGCAGCTTACTCGTGTCTGTTGGCAGAGTGGCTGCAGGGCATCTGTCCACGGGGGAGGAAGGCTGAACCAGCGGCTGAAAGGTGTGGGTGAGACTGTAAGGAAGAACTCGGAGGATACTGCACCACCTGTAACTGAAAAATGGATGTCCGATGCTAGTTCTAGTAATTCTGGCCCTGATGAAAAGTTTGAAGCTTCATTCATAATGTCAATTGGAATTTGAAATCCAAATTGTAATCCGTCTTGTTTAAACCGGGGTTTTCTACATTTAGACAGAACTAAATATTAAGCTCCACTTCTGTTTTTAGTATTATACTATTTGTAGAATTTGATTCCAGTGGTGCCTGACTCCTGTGATCCAAAATGGAACTGGTCTTCAGTCCAAAAAAAAAGTTAAAAATAATATTTATAAAAATTCTTTACATGTTCTTAACTGATGTGGGGATTTTACCCAAAATACCTGAATTAACGATTAACTGTTGTCTGTGTATTTGTGTTAACTTATTTAATTTAAAAGGCAAACTAATTTAATATGATAAATCACTTTATTCAAATTGAGGATTTTGTTCCTAGAATTGTTTTTGTAGGGTGATAACAATTTGAGTGCTTCAAGTTGATATTTAAGTCTTTAAATCACTGGCAGTGCATAAAGCTGATAAGGAAATATTCGTACCCCAAGTGGTGAGATGTAGTTCTCATTATTTTAACAGTATATTGCATTGTGTCATATCTGATTTTATAAAGTTATATTCTTTTTTGGAAATCACCCGAAGTTATTGCATTAAGATTTCGCATGCCAGTTGTCAATAAGTTTATGATCTAAGGGAGATGTCAGGTTGGAAACTTGGTAGGAGAAACTGCTTGTACTGTATGATGAGATTTGGTTTCACTGATCCACAACAATCAAACACACTCACACTTTACACACGGCATCTATTGCACGTCTGTCCGTCCTGGGAGAGGGATCCCTCCTCTGTTGCTCTCCCTGAGGTTTCTCCCATTTTTCCCTTTAAACTGTGGGTTTTCTTCTGAAGTTTTTCCTTGTACAATGTGAGGGTCTAAGGACAGAGGGTGTCGTATTGTCATACTGATATTCTGTACAGACTGTGAAGACCACTGAGACAAATGTAACATTTGTGATATTGGGCTATATAAATAAACATTGCTTGATTGATTGACTCACACCCTAACCAAATCACACCCAACTCACTGCCAGGACACCAAAAGAAGTACACAGTAAAGAAAGAAAAGCCCAAGTCAATATTATATCATGGGCCAGTGTGGATTACACTTAACAGTTTTATTTGGAATATTAAGACAATGAAGCGTAAGCCAAGCACCAAGAGTGACAGCTACAAGTGTCGCATCATACGGCTCTTTAAAATGAACAGGTTATACTGGAAAACAACTGTATTTTTTTTCTCTTTGAATGGTGAAGCAGATACACGGAACAGACAGTGAAATGTGAAACATGATTATGCCATTTACACGCTTCAAATCCTACCTGACAGCAGAAGTAAAGAAAAAAAAGGGTAAGGAAAGAAAAAAAAGCAAGGAAAAGCAGAAGAAGAAATGGAACGGCGATACTCGTCTGACGACAGCTTGCTCGGCCTGTGGCAGTGGCTGCGGCCCGGGACTTTAGAGGAGGGCTCTTGTGATTGGTCAGAACGAATAAGGCGGTCTGGGAACACGGCGGTGCTGCGGAGTGACAACCATTAGTTCCCATCATTGTCAAGTCCTGTTGCCTCGGCACCCACATCCACACATCAACCAATGTGCACGTACAGCATTAAAGTGACAGACGATTGCAACCATTGTTACACTATACTCCATTGCATATTAGGGAGAAGTAATAATGAAAATAATAATTCTTTCATACATGTTTTTCTGTTTGCATATAGCACTTAACTGAGCTTTCTAAAATATATATAAAAAAAAAAAGTTTAAAATATCTTTTGTTTTGTTTGTCCTCTAAGGGCTGAAACCATGAGTCGTACCTAGGTGGTGGTGGTGGAGGAAGGGGGGTGGTTAAGGAGTCCTTCATGCGGGGGGTGTTGCTGTAGTTTAGTGGGACAGCTAGCGTCTCAAACCAGATCCACCCAGTGGTTTCTCGCCACAATTGAGGCTCTCATAGTGCAGCTAAATAGTGTCATACTAATGACAATATAAAGTCAAAATAGTTCACGTCAATTTCGTCTTTTTTCCTTGAGAACATAGAATATACACGTAAACACCAGTCTTTGCTCTCCCTTTTTTTGGGGGGGGTGGTGGCGGGGAGTAACACAGAAAGGTGGTGCTGGCTAAATGTGGTCCATGTTATACACATTCCTGGCTTTAGGGGTGGGGTGGTGGGAGGGTGTGGATAGAGTGGTGCAGGAGTCTTAAAACTCAGAAATTAGTTAGCATTTTAGCATGTTTGGGTTCCCTCGTCTCAAACTTTTCTGTCTGTGGTTAACACAAGCTTAAGAGATTTGCACATTTTGTTCAGCGATGTCAATAAAATTCCCCACTTGTGAATTTCTGAAGCTTCTATGCTTGATGGCTGCTAACAAATGGCTAAACGGGACAACTAAACGAACAGTAGCCACCTTTAGCTTAGCGGTTGTGACACACGGCCAAATGTCCAGCCATAGTTTTTTTATAGCCTTAGGTAAGCCATTTCATTCTAGGGATTACATTTATACTTCAAATATAATACAAGTCTTGTTAATATGTAAAGATTAACCTGCTGAACAAAGTGTGCAAGTATCATAAATGTGTGTTTAGCACAAATCTTAAATACTGCAATGGAAATATGTCATTGCTTTTGGTCGAGAGAGCTTGTGATGCTAGCTTCCGGGTTTGGCAAACAGAAAACATCATCACTACACCACTCTATACCGGGGGTAGTGCAGGTGTCAGAAGAAGTGTGATAGCAAATGTGTGCAAATGTTTTGTGTTCCAGACAGTTAATGCACCAAAGAAGATTAACACGTATTTTCAACCTATTAGATTACTCCATCATTCATCATACATACAATGGTTTTTTTCTCCTCCTAAATCTACGGGTTATATGGCAAACCTGTGCTACGGTTAATGTCAGATATTTCCCATGGGGAAAACTGGGTCGAGAGGGTCCTGGGACTCTCCTTGCAATGGGCCTGCCTGAGAATAAAAAGGGGTTTTGTGGGGGGTCAGAGAGGCTTTGTTCATAGGAGTCACTGTCATCACCCCTCACAGTCCACTCTGCATCCTCCCTCCACTGGAACCCTCCACGTGGCTCTGTCCGTTACACTGATACAACCCCACACAACACATGGTGGAGAACACACCTCCGTCGCCACAATGCCTGAATATACAGGACTGTCTCAGAAAATTAGAATATTGTGATAAAGTTCTTTATTTTCTGTAATGCAATTTAAAAAACAAAAATGTCATACATTCTGGATTCATTACAAATCAACTGAAATATTGCAAGCCTTTTATTATTTTAATATTGCTGATTATGGCATACAGCTTAAGAAAACTCAAAAATCCTATCTCTAAATATTAGAATATCATGAAAAAGTATACTAGTAGGTTGTTCAACGAATCACTTGAATCGTCTAATTAACTCGAAACACCTGCAAGGGTTTCCTGAGCCTTGAAAAACACTCAGCTTGGTTCAGTAAACTAAATCACAAGTATGGGGAAGACTGCTGATCTGACTGCTGTCCAGAGGACCGTCATTGACACCCTCCATCAGGAGGGTAAGACACAAAAAGAAATTTCTCAAAGAGCAAGCTGTTCACAGAGTGCAGTTTCAAAGCACATCCACAAAAAGTCTGTTGGAAGGGGGAAATGTGGCAGGAAACGCTGCACAACCAAGAGAGATGACCGCAGCCTTAACAGCATTGTGAAGAAGAGTCGCTTCCAGAATTTGGGGGAGCTTCAAAGACAGTGGACTGAAGCTGGAGTCCAGGTATCAAAAGTCACTGTTCACAGACGTGTCCGGGAAATGGGCTACAATAGCCGTATTCCCATGGTCAAGCCACTTCTGAACTCAAGACAACGGAAGAGGCGTCTGACTTGGGCTAAGGAAAAGAAGCACTGGACAGTTGCACAGTGGTCCAAAGTCCTCTTTTCAGATGAAAGCAAGTTTTGTATTTCATTTGGAAGTCAAGGCGCCAGAGTCTGGAGAAAGGCTGGAGAGGAGCAAAATCCAAGTTGCTTGAAATCCAGTGTGAAGTTCCCACAGTCAGCGATGGTTTGGGAGCCATGTCAGCTGCTGGTGTTGGTCCACTGTGTTTCATCAAGCCCAGAGTAAATGCAGCTGTGTACCAAGAGATTTTAGAGCACTACATGCTTCCGTCTGCTGAAAAGCTCTATGGAGATGAGGAATTCATTTTCCAGCATGATCTGGCACCTGCCCACAGTGCCAAAACCACCAGTAACTGGTGTACTGACCATGGCATTACTGTCCTCGATTGGCCTGCAAATTCCCCTGACCTGAACCCCATAGAGAATATGTGGGGTATTGTGAAGAAGAAGCTGAAAGACACCAGACCCAACAATGCTAATGAGCTAAAGGCCGCTATTGAAGCATCCTGGGCATCCATAACACCTCAGCAATGCCACAGGCTGATTGCCTCCATGCCACGCCGCATTGATGCAGTAATCCGTGCAAAAGGATTCCCAACCAAGTACTGAGTGCATTAATGGACATTTTCAAATGTTTGATTGTGTTTTGCTGTTATAAATCTTTTTTTTTTACTTGGTCTGAGGAACTATTCTAATTTTTTGAGATAGGATTTTTGAGTTTTCTTAAGCTGTATGCCATAATCAGCAATATTAAAATAATAAAAGGCTTGCAATATTTCAGTTGATTTGTAATGAATCCAGAATGTATGACATTTTTTTTTTTTTTTTAAATTGCATTACAGAAAATAAAGAACTTTATCACAATATTCTAATTTTCTGAGACAGTCCTGTAAAGTGAAATATCTCAGGTCCGCCGGCTCTTTGCTTAACACTCACACAAGTCTCGCCATTTTCAGCTAAAACACAGACAGTGCAGTCCATAAGAGATTTGGACAGTTGGACATTTTCAGTTTGGGCTCTCCAGTGCAGCATATTGGATTAGAATTGACAGCTAAAAATAAAGATTAAAGCGCCTTTTCGTGTTGTTTGAATGATTATAACCATCTTGGATGTATAAACCTCCACCCAAAAGTATTGTAAAGCAATGATCATTAACATACAGACAAGATGACCAACAAGGGGCCAAGACAGAATGTCAATGATTGGCCAAGTCACCGGACTTCAGTCCACCTGAGGATATTTTTGTATTTACCAAAACAAGTAAGACTGAAGAATAAAAGCCTTGCAGTAGGGCTGAACAATTCATCAGAATTGTATCGCATTTTCCATACGGACTATTGCAATGTCCGAATCCTGTCAAACTATATTCTACTACAATGCAAACATGAGCAGTCCCACTGATATGAATCATATGGCAATATCAGTTACAATAATTGAAGATTATAATTGGCAGAACACCACCATAGCAGACAAATACTACATATGATGACTTAAGTCTCTGAAAGAGGTACATTTATACAGCAATGTGGATAAAACTTATTTTAGTTTAGGTCCAATATGCCAGAGTAAAGAGCCAATACAATGAAACTCGTCAATGTCCGCACACTTCCAGACTGCACTGTAGAACACAATTACACGATTAAAGTGCTATTTACTTCAGCGAATCCCTAGCCTTCTCTGTAAGCCACAACAGGAAGCCATCTTTCCTCCTCCTTTATGTTAACATGGGGTCTGATAAAGACCCCCCCTCCACATCAGCACAGTGATGTGAGGGATGTGGCCAGATGGAGGGAGAACAGTTGGATAGAATAATACAAATAAAAAAGGCTTCCCTCAGCCACACAGCAGCCATAAGGCAACACAGAGTGGCCCTTTTAGTACCCGGTACATTTAACATGGTCAAATTAGCCTGTGAATAGTGCCTGCAAGGGGGGCGGGTCACTGTAAAGGATGCTATTGCTTTGCAGGAGCATGATGGACAAGTGAGAGTGAGCTAATGTGTGTGGGTTTTAATTTCTTCTACTCGACAGTGTGGATGCTAAAAAAATCCAGAAAGTGCACATACAAGCAAATGTCTACCTTATTCCCCTCCTCCGCTCAACACTCACTCCTGCCCCTCCTAACACATACACACACGCGATATTCAAGCTCTCTGAGAACAAAGTGCAGGGCAACGGGAAATGATCGGGACTCTTATGTGAAGAAATGTTCACAATGCAGGACAGAACATTAAAATGGGTTAGGGAGAGATGAGAAATGTTAACCTACAGCAATGATCTTTTAGCACCTGCATAAAATGTGTCTTGTTTCCTGCCTGATTAACGAGTGAAAACACGTTAATGGTTTGGCGGGGGGAAGGTTTTTATTCTGCGTTAATTTCAGTGTGTAGGTGTGAGCTCGACAGGGCCAGGTTCGGAATAAATAAAAGCTGTGGAACATACTGTAGTGTGGAGCTAGCTTTCACTGGTTTGAAATACGACTAGTTATTACACATAGATGTGTAGCAAGAGCTTTGGTCACAGGCTCAGATATTCATGGGAAACATTTGTTCGTGATTCATCCTCACTGATGAGAACTACAATTCTCTAAAACACGGGCTGATGCGTACACACAAACTAAAACATTAACTAGTTTGAGAACTGATTTCAATGTGTGTTTGAGCTTTCATATGTTAGTTTACACACATCACCTGGTGGCATTCTGTGATTATATTTGTTAAAAAACACGCCACAAGGGCTGCTGGTCTTCACCCAAAGTCGTGTGCAAAATCAAAGTAATTTAATTTCTTTTAAACTAAGTGATGTGTATTGTTTTTATTACAAGAGCTAGAACAAATACTATTTCTCAATAAGTTGAAATCTAATTGCTGACATCTTTCATAAGCGGTTGGATCAAAACTCAAATTGTACACTTTCTTCAGATCTGTATGTCCAGATGTTGCAGATTAGACATGCATATCTTTCAATATGCTACAGTAGGGCTGGCATTGGACCCACTAACGAACTAATACTACGATAACTGGGAGAAAACGGCATGCTTTAGCGAGTGAAAACACATTGAACTAATGAACAAGTTATCGATTCAATAATCCGTCATAGCTTATCCAACATAGCACCGCTGAAATGTTATCAAAAACTTGAACGTGCACCATAAGTAAGTGAGCTTGGAGCTCATGCACCTTCTCATTGTTGTTCTCTTCAGTCCCTCCTGCTGCAGATTGGACTGCAAAGCAACTGATTATGGAATAAGATAAAGGGTTCTCTTAAAAAGGCACATAGGGTACACTTATTCTCCCCTCTAGATGAGAACCAAACGGAAATGAGCGGCTTGCCAGCAGCAGTGTTTTTGTCCAAAGTAACAACTAAAATCATTCAGATGACGTGACTAAAGCTCTGAGTAATGCCAACCTCTCCAGAGTCGAGTGTTAGCCTTTAGTGCTATTGCTATGACTATAATGCGACTGGGCAATAAGAGGGTTTGTTAGTGTCTAAACCTTATATATTAATAAAGTTGTAAAGTAGGGGACATTAAATCACCTCTTTCCTGTTAGTGACGCAGTGCTTTTCATAAAAACACAATTTCAAATGGTTTCATACAAGAAATATAAATTAAGTAGGAAAATGTAATGCAATCAAATCGTGGGTGTTTATGATTTCAACAAGCAGATTCTTGTGAAGTTTTCCCCAATGTATGACAATATGGTGTCCTCTCATGAGACAGCGTATTCCCAGACAAGCCTGAGCCGATCAATTCATCCATGTTTTAAAATCGAAACTCCATCTTTTTGTCTCACTTGCAGCTCATCACACGTGCTTTCAATTCCTGCGAAGACGTGTTAGTATTCCTTACTCTAACAAATGTTCAAAGCAACAGTGTTACAAGTGTCAAAGAGCTTGATTTCATACAAGATGAAATGAACTGTGCGCTCAGAGCTGAAGCATCTGTGGCTAATGAAGAATGAACGGACTGATGTGACAACTGTAACAATGGTAATTGTTCAAAGGGACCGATGGGAGAACATGCTGCACAGTGGGAATAAAGTTGACAAGTTCAGCTTGCTGACTAAATAGGACACAGTTGACGGATTCATCATTTACTATTACTGCCTTAGGAAGAAGTACTGTTTTTCAAAGGACTAATCTGTAGTACTTAAAAGCACGTCATTTCCCTGATGTGATGTCCTGAACCCATGGACCCTCTGAGAATCTGTCCCTGGCTTAGCTGATGCTCATTGTGTGCAAAGAGGTGGAAAAGAATGTGTCTTACGAAGCTCCATCCATGGGACAAGCTCTGACTGCAATAAATCAAAACCTCTCAACCCACACACACACACCTTAAAACCCTGTCGGGAAGGTGCTACGCTAGGTGCTTTGACAAGCTAAGGAAGAAAACAAATGGAGAAATCAAAGTGAACTTTACAATGTAGCCATGTGGGCCTAAAGAGCAAATTGCGATGAGTAAGGGAGGCATGCAGGCAGGTCTACAGGCAGGGTGATGTTGTGGGATCAGGCAGACATTTAGCACAAAGCAGGAGAGCAAAGACACAAAGCACTGATATTTGTGCCTTCCCTCCCTGTCAAAAAAACCTGTTCAACACAAAAACATGTGCTTGCCAGACAGCGTTATACTGAATATAATCATATGTATTTTCTGTGATGTAAGTAATAACTAAAACAAAGATTAGAATGAATCTTGTATAGCTTGTTACATTTAAATCCCATCCCTCACCAGAGAGCCATGTTAATATAGCCTCTAATTGGCTGATGAAAAATGTCTTAAGTTCTGTAATCCTCCTGCAGTGTGTGTGTGTGTGTGTGTGTGTGTGTGTATGTGTGTACAGGCAATGGAGAAGCCCACCCTATTTGACCTTGAGTTGCGGTTCCCTCTCCAGCCAGCGAACTCGTACTTTCTGTTTATAGTGATACTCCTTGAGAAAGTCCTGCAGGGCAGGGGGCAGCGGCAGAGAGCCTATACCATCGTAAGTGGTCCAGCGGCAGATGGCGGCTCGTGCCAGGTGCTGCAGGCCGAAGGGAAAGGTCCGATGGAGAGGCGCAGTAAGCAGCGGTTCGAAAAACATGCAGGCGCTGGGATCCTTGTAGTGTTCCAGCAGTCCTGTGACGGTGGAAGAGTGGAAAACACAAGGGTCGTGAGCGTCGAAGCTGAAGTTGTGGTTCCACTGCTCGATGCGGGCGTGCAGGGAGCGGTTGTAACGGCGGAAGCTAACGGAGAAGAGGTAGTCCTCCTGGGCGGAGTCTCGCAGCAGGAAGGTGCCCTCAGGCCGGCCGTCCAGCAGCGCCTCGGCCTCGTAGCGGTCCATCACGCCCCAGTAGCAGGGTAGAGCTGTGATCTGCATCAGGTCCGGCACCAGGCAGTGGATATAGTCTATCTGAGTGTGAACCTTCCAGGGCCCGGGTTGCTGCCGGCTCAGGTGACCTTCCCCAGAGGCGTGCCTCTGCTTGGGCCTCCTGGCCTGCAGACAGAGGGTGGTGGAATCCTCCTCTGAGTCACAGTCCTGAGCTGACACCGCAGCCCCCAACACCTGTGCACAGGCCCCCGATGATCCGGTGCCCGTAGAGCTGCCAGCCCCTGACGCCCGTGCCTCCCCAGAGGCCTCTCCGGTGCAAGGAGCCAACTTTGGTCCCAGTTTGTAGAGAGAGGAGCCCGGCACTGAGGCCTCCAGGGTGTGGATCTGTGCATTAGGTGGAGGGTCCACACCTTCCTCGATGCTAAGTCTTCGGCGCTCACGCAGGCGTTCCTCCTCGTCCTCGGGTGATGGGTGGGCGGGGTCAAAGGCATCCAGCAGGGCTGTGGAGGAATGCGGGCTGACCGGTGCTGTGTGTTGCTTGATCAAGTGCCACTTGTGAGCCAGGTCGGAGCCCGGTGGAAAGGGGCAGGTCTCCAGCATGAGCTCCGTCAGGTGGATCTTACGTTTGGAGGTGATGGGGTTCTTAGATGAGCGGGGGCGTCTGCGAGCGGGCAGGGGTAAGCACAGCCCGACGGTGTCACTGAGCCGCTGGCGCAGAGAGCGGGCGTTCAGACTACGTCCTCCGGATACGGAGTCGCTCATCTCCTGGATGGAGCTGACTCCATAGCGCCGGTCCCTGCGGCTCCCGCTCCCCCGCAGGCGCCCGGACCGCCTGTCCGTCTCCAGAGAGCTCTGGGTTTTGGTGGAACACGAGTGTTTTTTCTTGCCCCCCCATGGAGCATGACGGGAATATGAGTCTCTTCGGGCCAGGGGAACACCCCTCACATCCTCAGAGTCCTTGTCAATTGTAATCTCTACTATCTGAGGGATGTCCGACACACAGTTGTGATGGCGCCGTCCTGCTGTGACCATCGGCACTGGCAGGAGGCTCCGGGATGGGCTGGAGGATCCTGATGCCTCCGCCTCACCTGAGCTACCTCCAAGCTCCACCACACAGTGGACGCCATCGGCCTCCAGCCTGCTCTCACTGGGTCCTGAGCTGTTGTTGTGAAAGAGTGTCTGGCATCTGCTTTTCAGGTTGCTCCACATGTTGCCCACTTTCTTCATCAATAGGAGCCCCTCGGACCTGGAGATAACAGGAGACAGAACGGATTAAATCACAGGTGACGAAGACTCGGAACATTTAATACAGAGGGTCCTAAAGAATGTCCTTCATTTAAATCCCCCAGACTACTGTGTATCTAGTAATTTGACATGGTGAGTGTATAACGGGGCCAAAGTGTCTGAGAGGTGGGTGAGCTTGAGTAGTTGGAACAGCAGAGTTAGGAGTTGCCAGGCAGACATGCAGGGACACAAGGCCACGGCTATAAATGAACCCAGGATCTGCTGGTATGTACTGTATTACAGAGCCAGTCTAGACCCGACCAAAGACTTTCCCTGTGGCAGAAGCAGATAACGCACATGCACACACACTTTTATACACCGCTGATTTATCACTCTACTAGTATGTTGACGGGGATTTGGAAGTAGCAGCGCCTAACTGCGTTCAGATTTTGCACATTTTTATAGGGAGCGAAGTCACCACAGGTAGGTGGCCTGTAGAACACAAAACACTGGAGGAATCAAAAATGCAGCATTTCTTTCCCTAACTCAGACACATGTTTCTGGATTTATTGGGGTACAAATGCTAGAAAAACCCATATCACTGCATCAAATGATAAGATACTTGAATAACTTGCAAATATGCGAAATATCCAGGAACAATCACTATTTAAGTTTTAGCTATTACTTCCTTAAATAAGTTGCAATACTGCATTTGGACATTTATCACTTGAGTTGTAACTGATTAAATCAAACATTGGCTATATCCATCAGCACAAGCTGCACAATGTACAGTATTTGAAAGAAAATGCACTCAAATGCAGTGAAAATGTGAATCAGTAACCCTGTCAGCATTAATTGTGCTATTCAATGAACTAAAGGCACACAACAAAAAGGATTTTGGACCCTCCGTCTCTTTCCCTCCCACTTCTTTTCTTTTCCATCTGCCTTTGGGCTAAAAGCAGCTATCTGACTTCCAGACATCTTGTTGATCTGCCTCAAGTTTGTCTCGTAACATTGACAAAAAGACACGATGTCTTTGCACAGTCAGCGCTGACAGACGGGGGTTCTTTGATGCACAGGAAACAAAGTGGTCTTTAGCACGTGGCAGATTAATTGGAATTGCTGAAGGCAGTTCCAAGACTATCACTAACAAACTCATGACGTCACTGTCATCCCCCATATTGACTGGCTTTGTACTCAAAACATATGAGGTCGCTCCACTTGACAGACATGTTACAACAGCCTGGGATACATCTTTTGATACGACAAATGTATCTTACATGACTCATGTTCTGTGGACATCTGCATAATAAGCCTCGATACGTGTTGCACATTGTCATATTCCTTAGACGTCCTCCTTATGCTCTCAGAAGTACTTTTCATCACCATTGGCTTGAAATGAACAAGTGATGTTAGACTTTAACAAATCAAATCAAATGCAAATTGAGAAAAACGCGTTAGGTGTTAAGAATCATTTCCCTGATGGTATCCATCCCACAGCAGTAGCATCTGTTTTGCTGCAAATTCGTTATAACAGTTGGTACAATCAATCAAATGAATTTGTTTCAAATGTGTTTTAAACTTTAAGTCTGCTACATCACTGCAACACCCACACAAACCAATTTGCAAACTAACTCACAAAATACTCTGCAGTTGATAAAGTAGAAAATAGATTTAATTACATTATGCTTATTAATTCGATTTTCAATTTCTGCATGAATGTCAGATTAATTAACTTGTATTTTAAATGCTGTTGTATACTATAATTATGTAGTTGGTATAGCTGATGCAATCAGAGATGAGATTCAGCCTACCCTACCCCCCCCCCCCTGTCTGTAACATAAAGCAGAAATTAATACTTTTTTTGTTAGATTTAGATTAAATTCAACTATGTTTATTTTTATAATGAATTGCTTTGACAAAAGAAGTTATATTGGTAATTGTTTTTTGCATGCACAATCAAATAATTGATTCTGCAAATCCTTTTACATGTGGCATAACTACATTCAAAAGATGTTTATGATAATCGACCCCTACACGGTCAATGAAATAGTATGATACTGAGCAATAGTGAAAGCTGCAGCCACTATGAACTGGTTAGATGCATGCAAGAGGAGCTGCCACCAGTTTACCTCATTAAGGTAAGCAACACCTTTTATTGTTCTATTCGTGTTACATGTAAAACAACGCAGCACAGGGTCTGATTATAGCTCCTCGCGTCATGGCAACAGAGTAAATTATGAACAAGCTAATGCTATTGAAGATGCTGCAAAACAATATTCAATAACCAGACAATGAAATTACAATAAATTGGCAGGCTATTTTGACACTGGAATGTAATGTTAATCAAATGTGTAAGTGTGCTGATATTCTATACTAGAACAATATGGCTCAAATCTGCCTAATTAAAACTAAAGCAGTTAATCACGACCACAATACCACACGCTGCAGAGTAAGTGCAATGTTGACAACTCTTTATAAAATAATTTTGGCCTAACCGAGACAGGCAAAGGAAGGTTTCTTGCAAAAAGTATCAACATGGTTTAAAAATGTACTTGAACTATTTGTTCAGCCAATTTGATTTTGGAAAGCAAAACATGCAAACAAGTGTCCCTCATTTGTCAAAGTTATTGTTGGAGCACAAAGTCTTACCAGCCGCAACCTACATTTGCCAACACAAGAAGTGATTCCTAACTGCGAATATCAAAACACTGAACTATCTATCTAAAACGGCATCTGACACCCTGCTGTCTTTCCTCTGAGATGAACTGGAATTGTGAGGCTAACGTTATATCAGCTACATCTCGATAGGTCGGATTTTCCATCCGGGTTGCTGTGTTTTATCCCTCAGCTTGCTAATCGCCTCAAAAACACAAACAAGGAAAAGTTCCAGTGACCCAGACTAAGAGCTAATAGGGGGCAAGGTCTCTAAAACTTAAAAGGTGCTCAAGAAGGATTTTTCCCCCACAGTTTAACAATAAAACCATTACAAATAGGCAATAATGGAGCTCCCTGAACAGGAATACAAAAATAAAGTAGCATATCCTTAGCTACCACAAGCTGGATTATACCAGAATTACACAATAACAGTATTTATCAGACTGCTATGAGGATGTCCACTTTAGACACACACATGCATTAAGGCATCACTGTCAACTGATAATAAAAAGAAAGAATTCAGACGATTAACCCTACAAGTGAGCAGAATGAAAGGCTTAAAGTAACATGAAAATTGGTCTATACGAGTAAAAATGTAAGATGTCTCAAAACTCATTAACCAGTCATTTGTAAGAAAAATAAAACGCAAAATGACGGAAAATACAAGGGGTGCTTTCATTTGAGTCTGGCGCTCCATTGAGACAATAGGCTTTAACGCAGCATTTTGTAGCGCTTAACATTTAATTAAATGTTAATGTCACTTTTTGTTAGCTTTACTGCATGTTGATCAGGTCGCACACTCTATGTGACGTCCAGCTGTTTTGAACACACAGCTCGCCTGTGATATGCGAAACGGGACAAAAATGTTCTTAATCAATTAAAAGTTAGATATTGAAATTCCTAAAAAGGACCACTAACGGCTAAATACACTTCCAGAGTGTTGGTTAGCTAATCTGCTTCGTTGGCTGGAGTCCATTATTATTACAAATCAAGAAACAACTCCAAAAACAGACTTTAATTGCAGTATGGTTGAAAACGCATACGTTCCCTACATGGTTGCATGTACTGTTTTGGTGCTTCACTCCAAAATGTAAATGTTATAATCAAGATTAAATCATTTTTGTTATGTTACCACCTGAAAGTTAAATTGTCTCCAGCAGGACACCAATGCATTTCATATTGCCAATTTCTGCCCTAGAATTAAATATTCTGATTAAATATGCTGTTGCCATGGATAACAATGGCCACACCAAAAAGTGTGATGGGGTCCACAACCACGTAGAGCCGCCTTGAAACAGAACTAGGCTACTTCTGCTGTTCGGCAGCCCAACACACCCATTCTCCTGGGATCATACTGATCTGAGAGAGGGCTGTAGAGAAGACAAGATTAAGGGAGGACGCCTTCTCTGCTCAGCCCAAACCAGAGTTAATGAGATACTTGCAACGTTTTGCATGCTGAAAGATATGTGGGATGGCAGAAAGCAACACAGGGTATGTAAATGACAGATAAATCACAGTCTTACAGATTAGTCTTATAATTCGAATCACAGCAGCAACAACTTAAAAATAGACAAGTTACTGCAAACTTTTCACTTTTTTCTTCATCAGAATGCATTTTGAGTTAGAAAAAAAATCTTACGTTCAGATAGAGGCAAAATATGCACAGTAATACATATTTGTGCAACTAAATATTGCATTGTTAATGCCATGTTTTTTGTAATAATCATTACTCTGCACTTTATTAGTAATGTGCACTGAGTAATCATTTAAAAACGAATTCAAATCAGGCAGAAAACTAAGTAAGTCAATTAAAATGAACTGAATAATATACCGTAACTTGGATTTTAAGACAAACGCTTTATGGAGTTCATGTTAACTAACGTTACATTAATCCATCCCTACCATACCAAAACTGCCTTTTTAATAATTTGATGTATACAGATTGACGTGGACAGTAACATTTCATTATACTAACGTTTAACAGCATGCCATATTTTAGACATTAGCACCAGTTTAATGTCAATAAAAGGCAACACAACGACCGATCTGACGTTATTATATCTGGTTTATAGAAAGGCCTTTACGTTTCTTGAGGCCCCACTTTTCCCTGCTCTGAGCAAAGTTAGCGGACTTGCTAACACGTTAACCATCCACAGCAAATCCCAACACACTGCTAAATGTAGCCGCGACGATAACGTTAACTAGGCTCACATTTGCCATGTTTGCTTTTTGACTTCAGTCAAATATAGTTCTATTTTTTAGGGGAAAAAACGAAACTACCCTATGCTGGTTGGAAACACATACAACTATCGTAGCTCTAAATCCAGACTGCTTCGCTAACTTGCGGTTCAGGCTTACGAGCTGTCAAAAATGCTAACTGTTAGCATTTCCTAGAATGGGAGTTTCAAGCGTTTTAGTTAGCTTCGGCTAACCAACCAGCTAGCGAGGTTAGCATTTTAGCTTGTGAAAAAGCAACCCCAAAAAATACACAAATAATTCAAGCATTGCTGTAGTGCTTGAATATGCAGAGTAGCCAATGGTCGCATGCTTGACAAGTAGTGGTGTGTTTCTCGAATTCATATCTTACCCTTGTGCCGTTTGAAAGCCCTATTCAACAGCTCTCTTTGTCTGCAAAAAATGGCTATTAAGAGAAGTCAGGCATACATCCCCCTTGCGGACCACGGTGTCAGATGAAAGCACTGAAGGTACGCGAAAACTTGACGGTATCATCCCGATATTTTAAAATGAATTCGTGAAATACTAATCAAATATCTTTAAAAATATATATTATTCTTTTGGTGCCGCGAAAACCCGTTCTTCGTCATGGTGGGGGTCTTCTTTTCTACCGTGGTCGCTGCTGCTGCTTCTAGCAGCCAATATGACGGCGGTCTCAGCAGACAGAGACCCGGAGAGGCGGACGGTGGTACGCGTGATGGAAATCGACAGACAGCGGCTCAGTCCAATGGAGTAAAGGGAAAAGTCGTCCATTTCCGACAGAGCATGCGGAAAGGGAATGCCCCGGTGCTGACTCCGCGTGATGGGCGTCTCGTGTCACCAATGAGCGAGAGAGGAGGATGTGGCTCTCCACTGGCAGCTACTTGGAAACGTGGAGAGGTGAAGTGATGCTAGTGGTGTTACAGCCGGGCCGGTGCTCTGTCTGTGTGCTTCCAAACGAGAGGTGCTACTTTGCGGTAAATACGATATAACAAAGTGTCAAAATATGTTGCTATAGTATAAATTATAAAAGTGGGGGATTTGAATATTGGTAATATTCTCTATAGAAATACTGAACATATGCTAATACAACACTCTATTATTCACACAGTGGACTTACATCTGTTTGTAATGTATTAATAATAAATATGAAGATACATTAGAAGGGGCCAGTAGGCTACTTACTGATGAAGCAATGCTCTGCATTAGGAGTAACTGAGAATGCAGAATAAAGAAAATGCTGTTTAATTTGACTATTATTTTATTTACTAGAGATTCAAAAGTAAATAATTGTACTCTTCTCACTCAATGGTCCCCCCGCCATATCAAATTACCCAAGGCTGAATAACCAATTGTCCTGAGGAAGGACCATGTATTAATAGCATGATTTTGAAACCTTTGCTCTTTTCAGTTTTCGCTCCAATGTTTTCATATTCCTGAAATACATTAAAATCCCAACATAGAAAAACTGTATACACTGCAAAAATAAGTGGGTTGAGAAGAAGAATTGGAGGATGAAACCCTCTTTATTTTGTCAGACATATTCAGTAGAGCACACACAGCGAAATTGGACCTCTGCATTTAACCCATTCTAAAAGGAGCAGTGGGCAGCTATTGTACAGCGCAAGGGGAGCGGTGGTGGTGCCTTGCTCGAGGGCACTTTGGCAGTGACCAGGAGGTGAACTGGCAGCTACCAGTCCACACTGGTCCGATTGGGAGGAGAACTGGCAACCCTTAGGTTCAAATACCAAGTCCCTGCCGATTAAGCCAAGAGGGACCCATCAAGAAATGTTTTCCCCAAGGCCCCCTATATAGCTGGTTAATCAGCCCATGATCAAACCTGTACACTCTTATTACACAGTTCAGAACAAAGCTGTTTATAAATACAAAAAAGTAAAGAAGTGATAAATCCAGTTATTTGAGGAACATAACATGAGGAACTGCCGCCAAAACTGAAAACGTGACGTGGATCATAAATATATAAGCAATTAAACAACATCTTACATTTCTTTTCACACAATACGTCTCCTTGCAGTATCAACACTAATTCGGCTGACTTTTATATTTGATCCAATTGGTAGATAGGCTGTATTTACACCATAACGGTCTTTGTTTTTAAGATAAAAAAAGATATTAATAGGAGGGTGTGCAAAACAGACAAACTAATAAGGCTTAATTTAAACATTAAAGAATACTTTAGGTTAAGGTCTTCTTTTGAATAAGAAAAAAGCTTTGGGGGTATAGAAGAAGAATACGGATATGATTAAACATTTTAATCGTTTGACAGCCCTAATTATTTTATTTAAAAAAAACGTTTTTGTATTTCACATCGCATAAACACCAAATCCCAGCGTGCATTGCGGCTAAACCATCCAATCATCAAGGTGAGGATCTTGCCTACGTCTGTTTCCGGTTTCGTTTATGACGGATGTATTTTGTTATACACACATTCCTTCACATTTACATTTTAATTTACAAGTATTTCGTGAGGCCTTCTAACATGTTTTTAAATATAATTACGGTTGTAGTTGAAGAGTTTGTAAATTAACACGAACCGAAGATGTTGCCTGGCAACGCAATCCCACAACGTCACGTCCGTTAATTCCACACGCATGGATTAACATCGATTTAATACATTAATGTAGCCTTTGTTTCTGCTAAAAGAGGTGTCGACTAGCTGGGGCAACAAGAAAATTGGCGTGTAACTGTCACGTTTGAAGGGACGAAATCGTGACATCTTCACGTCTCCCAGCATGGTAAATCCTCACATGTTCACGTCTTGCCGTGATACCGGGTTGTATATATCAAACCAGTAAATATGTGGCATAGCTAAAACTAAAATAAAAGCTTGGAACAATTAAAATGTCTCAAAGGAGCATTCATAGTCACTCGCACCCACACATGAGGTCATCTCCTGGAGTCTGATCCTTCGCGAGCACATGACACGAGGATTAATGGGAAGTGGAAGTGGTGTGAGTAATGTAGTAGTTAGCTGGAGCTGAGGGTGAGTTCAGGGGGAAATCACCAGCAGTCCGAACACATTAGCTTTTACATCTCAGAGCTTCTGATCTAATTTGTGCTGATGAGAGGAAATGAGAGAGAATTGCATTAGCACTGATTCTTCTGCCAGGAGTGATTCACACTATTTTAGTCAACATGGACCTCTACCACAAAATCTATGCTGCGTCATCTGCAAACAATGCACAATGAGGATATGATAACTTACTACCGTGGTGGCGATGAGGTGACTTGAGTGTGATCTCTGAAAGACAAAGGTCTGATGACAATATCAGATCAGTACTGCCATACACTACCGACACATTATCCTCGCTAATGCAGCTTTTATCTCAACTACAGTTTAAGGAAATCATCCTGGTAAGTGATTTTAACTGGGACTGGCTTTCACCAGTGTCTGATGATTTTAAAGCTCATTGTATGTCTCTACATTTTACACAATTAATTGAAAGTCCTACTCGTCTTAACACCAGGTGTCTAAATAAATCATCTCTTATCGATCTTTTAATTACTAATCAACCCCATAAATATACTGCAACCGGGGTCTTTGCTAATGACCTAAGTGATCATTGTCTAGTTGGTGCTATTAGGGATACCAAAATCCTCCGTACCAAACCCTGTGTTGTTCTGAAAAGAAATGTTAAGCACTTTATAGAGCAAGCCTTTCTTCATGACTTAGTTCATTTTAAATGGGATCGTATTTTATTGATTGGTGATGTTGACCATGCTTGGAAGTATTTTTATGACAGTTTTAGTTATTTTTTAGATAAACATGCTCCGTTTCGCCGGTTCAGGGTGAAGGGCCGTGATAACCTATGAGACAGCGACCCTTTTAGTGGCTGGATTTCCAGTGAAAGAACCAAACACGAGAGGAGGTAGAGTTGCACACCATAGTATCTTTATTTCACAACCACCATAAAGAACAGCCAGCCAGCATGGAGGTGTTCACCACTTTCCTCCAACTGAAGACTGGCTCTTTTATCGAGGATCTTATTGGGAGAAACCATTCACAGGTGAGCCATTATAAATACACATGTCATCATAATTAGGCGCATTAGGCGCATTCACACTGCGGTACTTTTCCCACAAAGGTTCATGCAAACTTAGTTCATGAGAACTCTTTTATCGCGTTCACACCAAAAAGAGCCGGTACTAAAATTAGTTCATGAGAACCTTTTTACACCCTCGAAAGTCCCTACAGGGACTTTCGTGAGAAAAGAGCTATATTTCTGATTGGCTGGGCGAATTGCAAACCACGCCCCGTAAAACTCCAAAAAAGTTTTGTGAAGCCGCCATTTTATTATCCTCGCATTAGCATTATTAGCATTAGCATTAGCCCAGCGCAGAAACGCAGAGAGACTAACTTATGGCAACACAAAATAAAACATGGGAGCGGTGGAGATGAGGAGGTGTCGGCGTTCTGGCGATTTACTCGGAAGGCTTCAGTCCCCAAACTCCGGGGACTTCCGGCCGGGGACTTTGGGCGGCAGTATACGCCGTGAAGTGGTTTGCGGCCTGCCAGTAAACCCAAAGCAGAAGAAGAAGTGACGTCAGCGGCTTCATTTGCCTAATCCTCCCCCAGGGACTTATTCCGGTGTGAACGCGATCTGTACTTAGTTCATGAGAACTAAAGAGTTCTCATGAACTAAATTCTCATGAACCTTTGTGGGAAAAGTACTGCGGTGTGAATGCGCCTAATGGTATAACGATAATCTATAATATTCTGTGCATGTATGATCAGTGGTTTATAGCCAGCTGTTAAAGGTGACCTATCATGCAAAATGCACCTTTGTACGTCTTTTATACATGATTATGTGTCCCCGGTGTTCCAGGGAACTCACCAAGTGTCAGAAAACACAACCTTCTCTATTTTCCTCCTTCGCCAAATCTCTAAAAAAGGGGCTGCAACGGATCTGAAAAAAATGGATCCACATTCCGACACTTTTCTACGTCACAAAGACGTACTCCGCTTATTGGTCAACTCTCCACCTATCAGGGGAATGAGCCACGGCCACGTGCATTGCCAAACCTCTCATTCGCATATAGGCTATCGGCAGGCTAAATCAACCCCAGTCACATCTGTGTTTTTGCCTGCTCTTGGCAGGATGTCTAAGCCAGTTAAACCACGGACATGTTTATGAACTTCTCTCAAGTCCAACACGGATATGCCTCCAAACTAATGCTACACACCCGGGATCAATACCAACCATCCGGGACCAGGCCAGTGAGGACACATCCAATTCTGAAGCTGTAAGTTTTTATTTAGCGGTGTTTTTTCCTGATAAAGCTATATCTAGCTTGTAGTATGTAGCATGTAGCTTCGCCGTATCAATGTCGCCTCAACCCCAACTAGTAATCGGTTAGGTGTTTATATGTTCTTGTAACATTTTATTTTGTACGCTCCGCAGTCTTTGCTTTGTCTTTTATTTTAATTATCAGGCATTTGCGAACATGTTCAGACTGCCGTAATGGCGATCTGTGTGAAGGCTGTAAAGCCACGCCTAGCCTAGCCGATAACACAAGTATTTATTCTCCTATGTATTAGTATTTTGTATCCTCTAAAAAATCATATTGAGTAAGTTATAATAACAAACGTAATCTTCTGGAGGTAAGTGCCGTTTTTTCCAGCGTTATGTAAAAGCTTTTGTGATTGTAGTCTGTAAGAACGATCATATATCATCGATCTGTAAGCTAAGCTACGCTAAGCTACGCTACGCTAAGCTAATGAGACATGCCGTTTTTTGCAGCGTTATATATGTAAAAGCTTTTGTATGTTTACTTGTTTGCGCACATGAATATAAATGGGGGTGTGTTAGGATACAACACTGTATGTATGTATGCGAGGGGACACACACCACGAGTAAAACGGAGCTAAAGCCCTGGTATGTTGTTGACGACATGCATATACTAATCTAAACCACTTTTTTTGTTGTGCTTTTTTTAACATTGCACAGGCTACGTGGCCAACTTGATGGACCTCATCTTGATGGACTGTCATCTGACAGGGAGGAGGTCATCGCCGGGTATGCCACACGGTTCAATTTGGCTGCTGTCTGAACCTAACATAGACATTTCACGGATCAGAGGACAACGCAGGCCGGAATCACCACTCTGATCCTGGATCCAAGGAAGCCCCAGCACCAGCTCACAAAGCTCCTGTTTTTTATGGGTTCAAATAACCGTTGATTTTGACAACAAAGTTCCGAGTTGATATCAAGTGTGTCGTGATTATTCATGTTTGGATGGGTAAAGAATATTCTGATTTCAAAAGCATAAGGTTGTGTGTGGACTTTTTTTGTCGTACACATGGGTGTGTTATGCCATTGCTGTGTAGTATATAATAGTACATGTACAATGACAGAATGAAAGATTGCATAAAGCCATATACACCAGTATTTATTTCCATGAACAATATTAGCATTCATTTTACAATTTCAGTCAAAACAAACAAACCACTCAGTGCTCTATTTGCCTCAACTGTAGTCCAACTGTGTTCAGCTCTGTAAATATTCAATGCATTCTGCAGGGACAACACATTTAGGCACACAGGCTCCAATCCAGGATGGTCCACCACACAGGTTACAGAGTCCTCATGTTCCTGCATCCGTCTTGACACCTAGTGTGATAAACATATATTGAATGACATGTGAAAAATGTATTCTCTAAACAGACAACTTAGTGAAGCTAATGTTACGTGTGGTATCTCCATGCAGCACATGCTCCGGTTCAGAAGGCATCGTGGCGCAAGTTGCACATGTACCCCTTTAGAAAGAAGTCAATAACTGAGCTTTTAAAACACATGAAACACACATTGCTGACAACTGAGGGGTTGGAGTTATACTTTTTATCACCCTAAGTTATTGAACTTTCCAACGGTTGTTGCACGATGTTGGAAGAAAAGGACTGTAAACTATTAAACGCAATGAGGCCATTGTATATATGCTGAAAATATGAATGTCTCCCTTTATAAATATATATATGTATCGCTGTGTTTGCGTTACAAACTCTAAGTTACAAACTGTACACATTGCATTCTTGCTAATTAGCCAAAATATGAATGGAATAAGTAGCAAGCATCGTAACAGAGTAAAAATAAATAGGGACAACAGCTTGTCAACTAACCATTCAGAAACGTCCTGCTGCAACCGAGATGTTTGCACCTCCACCAAAACCTCCGCTGCTTCAGTTTCTGGATCAAATTGATAATATGCTTGAACACATGCATTGCTCTGAGATGACATGTTTATTCCACACTCGTAATCACAGCAAGCATGGTAACGTGACTCTCGCCGGCTCTTCTGCTGGGGGCGTGGTCAGCTGCTGCTCAGAATTTTCATAGGCAGGTTTGGAATAAAGCGAAAATGAGCGAAACGAGGCATGGCTAAAAAATGATCTGTTTGGTATTTTGAAAAATAAAATGTATAAATATACCTTATATAGGTATGGTCATACACTATATCATTTAAATATAGCATGATAGGTCACCTTTAAGTTAACCCCAAAACCCACATTATAACTGACCATAATATATAGAAATACATTCCCAACTACAACAGAAACCCCTACTCATTATGCACTGCATTTTGAGATATTTTGCTTTTGAACGCTGTGAAGCTGACAATTGAGCGGCCCAACCAAGCAAGGAGGCAGAACGTCCAAAATACAACCCGGTGTGGGCATTTATTACGTCATAAACATGACACAACATCAATCTGCTGCCCACGTGAACACAGTCACCAGCCACCGCCAGGATCTCACACACTCCCAGCCTCAAAACAGACAGGGCAACAGACCCTAAATACACACACTAATCAGCAATTCAACACAGGTGGGGGGGAGGAGACAACACATGGCACCAGGTGCACACAATCAACAGCCACAGACATGGGGGAAGGGGAACTCTTTTAACATGAAACCACGAAACAGAGACAGACAAACTTACATAAATTACATATATTCCCACACTGTAAAAATCAACCTATAAGATCTACTCAATAAAATGGGGGTAACAATTTGCACACACTTCTTTTGAGTAGATTTTACCCAATGTCTTTGGGTACTAATATCTAATATATAAGATTTACTTTAAGAAATTAAGTAAAATCTTACTCAATTACGTAATACAACGTATTACTTATAAATGAGTAATATTTACTCTCAATCATAGGCAGCTGGGTAAAGATTACTAATATTTAAGACTTACTTTACTTAATAAAACGTATTACTTATAAATGAGTAATATTTACTCCTAACCGTAAGCAGCTATTTACTTAATAATTGATCCATAGTACACATTAATATTACTTTATTTGTAAGGTTACCAGTAAACAATATATTGCCACACAAGATTTTATTGATCATGTTTTTTTTATTGACCAAATGATAAAAAAATGTATAAGTGCAATATGGTCATACATTGAGATTATTTAAACAGTTAAGTGCATTTCAATTGTTAACTGAGCAGAATCTTCCAAATAGTCATACAATCACATTGTTTTAACAGTAAAGTGCATGGAAATTGTAAACATGTTTAACATAATCTTCCAAGTGCAATTTACTCAACTATTAAAACTTTTTGAGTGCCAGTAAACAGTCCACTTTTAACAGAAAAAGGTTTCTCCACATCACATTATTTTGTGTTTGTGTCACTCGGCACTAAAACAAGTCAACATCCACTTCAGAACAAATTGTTTATTTGAGGCTCTGGACCTGTTTGAGCAGCTTGGCTCCATCAAGCTCCAAAAACTGTTTTTAGAATACGTCAAATGTGTATTTGAGCTTGTTGGGGTATTCCAGGTTGAGGGCGTAGATGAATCCCATCAACAATGCGCATGCCTTTGGTTTCCGCACAAAACTCTGTCTCCCTCTATCAATCAATGTTTATTTATATAGCCCAATATCACAAATGTTACATTTGTCTCAGTGGACTTCACAGTTTGTACAAAATATCAGTATCACAATACGACACCCTCTGTCCTTAGACCCTCACATCGTACAAGGAAAAACTTCCGGAGAAAACCCACAGTTTAAAGGGAAAAATGGGAGAAACCTCAGGGAGAGCAACAGAGGAGGGATCCCTCTCCCAGGACGGACAGACGTGCAATAGATGCCGTGTTTTAAATTGAAAAGATAATACATTTGCAACATAGGTAGTCCAAATGTTTGGAAATGCATGTGTGTATAATAGGAAGATGAATCCATGAGGATATCCATCCAGGACCTATGATCCAGGACCACAGCCACGAAGATCCAGGGCTCGCGATGCAGGACACAGGACCGCAGGATCATCCATGACTCCGGATACCAGCGTAAAAAGACACCAAAAAGAAAGAAATTTGGGGAAGCTGGGTTAATCGGAACATGGGAGTACTATAGACAGAGAGAAGGAAGAAGTAAGATGTCCCCCGACAAACTAAGCCTATATCAGCAAAACTAGGGGCTGAATCTAATCAGCCCTAACTATAAACTTTATCAAAAAGGAAGGTCTTAAGCACACTCTTAAAAACGGATAGTGTGTCTGCCGCCAGAACACAAACTGGAAGCTGATTCCACAAATGTGGAGCTTGATAAGAAAAGGCTCTGGCTCCCATTGTACTTTTAGAGACTCTAGGAACAACCAACAACCCTGCATTCTTGGAACACAATGCCCTAGTAGGACAGTAGGGTATAATTAGTTCTTTAAAGGACACCTATCATGCTATATTTAAATGATATAGTGTATGACCATACCTATATAAGGTATATTTATAAATTTTATTTTTCAAAATACCAAACAGATCATTTTTTAGCCATGCCTCGTTTCGCTCATTTTCGCTTTATTCCAAACCTGCCTATGAAAATTCTGAGCAGCAGCTGACCACGCCCCCCTGCATGAGTCGGCAGGAGTCACGTTACCATGCTTGCTGTGATTACGAGTGTGGAATAAACATGTCATCTCAGAGCAATGCATGTGTTCAAGCATATTATCAATTTGATCCAGAAACTGAAGCAGCGGAGGTTTTGGTGGAGGTGCAAACATCTCGGTTGCAGCAGGACGTTTCTGAATGGTTAGTTGACAAGCTGTTGTCCCTATTTATTTTTACTCTGTTACGATGCTTGCTACTTATTCCGTTCATATTTGGCTAATTAGCAAGAATGCAATGTGTACAGTTTGTAACTTAGAGTTTGTAACGCAAAAACAGCGATACATATATATATTTATAAAGGGAGACATTCATATTTTCAGCATATATACAATGGCCTCATTGCGTTTAATAGTTTACAATAGTTTTCTTCCAACATCGTGCAACAACCGTTGGAAAGTTCAATAACTTAGGGTGATAAAAAGTATAACTCCAACACCTCAGTTGTCAGCAATGTGTGTTTCAAAAGCTCAGTTATTGACTTCTTTCTAAAGGGGTACATGTGCAACTTGCGCCACGATGCCTTCTGAACCGGAGCATGTGCTGCATGGAGATACCACAGGTAACATTAGCTTCACTAAGTTGTCTGTTTAGAAAATACATTTTTCACATGTCATTCAATATATGTTTATCACACTAGGTGTCAAGACAGATGCAGGAACATGAGGACTCTGTAACCTGTATGGTGGACCATCCTGGATTGGAGCCTGTGTGCCTAAATGTGTTCTCCCTGCAGAATGCATTGAATATTTACAGAGCTCAACATGGTGGACTACAGTTGAGGCAAATAGAGCACTGAGTGGTTTGTTTGTTTTGACTGAAATTGTAAAACGAATGCTAATATTGTTCATGGAAATAAATACTGGTGTATATGGCTTTATGCAATCTTTCATTCTGTCATTGTACATGTACTATTATATTATATACTACACAGCAATGGCATAACACACCCATGTGTACGACAAAAAAAGTCCACACACAACCTTATGCTTTTGAAATCAGAATATTCTTTACCCATCCAAACATGAATAATCACGACACATTTGATATCAACTCGGAACTTTATTGTCAAAATCAACGGTTCTTTGAACCCATAAAAAACAGGAGCTTTGTGAGCTGGTGCTGGGGCTTCCTTGGACACAGGATCAGAGTGGTGATTCCGGCCTGCGTTGTCCTCTGATCCGTGAAATGTCTATGTTAGGTTCAGACAGCAGCCAAATTGAACCGTGTAGCATACCCGGCGATGACCTCCTCCCTGTCAGGTTGCTCATAATGGTGCAGGGTCCACAAAGACTTGGTCGAAGATGAGGTCCATCAAATTGGCCACGTAGCCTGTGCAATGTTAAAAAAAGCACAACAAAAAAAGTGGTTTAGATTAGTATATGCATGTCGTCAACAACAACATACCAGGGCTTTAGCTCCGTTTTACTCGTGGTGTGTGTCCCCTCGCATACATACATACAGTGTTGTATCCTAACACACCCCCATTTATATTCATGTGCGCAAACAAGTAAACATACAAAAGCTTTTACATATAACGCTGCAAAAAACGGCATGTCTCATTAGCTTAGCGTAGCTTAGCGTAGTTTAGCGTAGCTTAGCTTACAGGTCGATGATATCTGATCGTTCTTACAGACTACAATCACAAAAGCTTTTACATATAACGCTGCAAAAAAACGGCATGTCTCATTAGCTTAGCGTAGCTTAGCTTACAGGTCGATGATATCTGATCGTTCTTACAGACTACAATCACAAAAGCTTTTACATATAACGCTGCAAAAAACGGCATGTCTCATTAGCTTAGCGTAGCTTAGCGTAGCTTAGCTTACAGGTCGATGATATCTGATCGTTCTTACAGACTACAATCACAAAAGCTTTTACATAACGCTGGAAAAAACGGCACTTACCTACAGAAGATTACGTTTGTTATTATAACTTACTCAATATGATTTTAGAGGATACAAAATACTAATACATAGGAGAATAAATACTTGTGTTGTCGGCTAGGGTGTGGCTTTACAGCCTTCACACAGATCGCCATTACGGCAGTCTGAACATGTTCGCAAATGCCTGATCATTAAAATAAAAGACAAAGCAAAGACTGCGGAGCGTACAAAATAAAATGTTACAGAAACATATAAACACCAAACCGATTACTATTTGGGTTTGAGGCGACATTGATACGGCGAAGCTACATGCTACATACTACAAGCTAGAGATAGCTTTATCAGGAAAAACACCGCTAAATAAAAACTTACAGCTTCAAAATTGGATGTGTCCTCACTGGCCTGGTCCCGGATGGTTGGTATTGATCCCGGGTGTAGCATTAGTTTGGAGGCATATCCGTGTTGGACTTGAGAGAAGTTCATAAACATGTCCGTGGTAAAATGTTTGGAACACACACACAGAAATCTGCCGGGGTCTTCTGGCACATGTCCCTTGAAAATGAAGTCTAGCAACAGATTATTTTCTTTTTCCACTGATGGCATTGCATGCAGTCCCCTGTTCCGAGTCTTGCAGCCAACAACAGCACAACGTTTAACTGGCTTAGACATCCTGGCAAGAGCAGGCAAAAACACAGATGTGACTGGGGTAGCCTGCCGATAGCCTATATGCGAATGAGAGGTTTGGCAATGCACGTGGCCGTGGCTCATTCCCCTGGTAGGTGGAGAGTTGACCAATAAGCGGAGTACGTCTTTGTGACGTAGAAAAGTGTCGGAATGTGGATCCATTTTTTTCAGATCCGTTGCAGCCCCTTTTTTAGAGATTTGGCGAAGGAGGAAAATAGAGAGGGTTGTGTTTTCTGACACTTGGTGAGTTCCCTGGAACACCGGGGACACATAATCATGTATAAAAGACGTACAAAGGTGCATTTTGCATGATAGGTCCTCTTTAAGGTAAGATGGCGCCTGCCCATTAAGGGCTTTGTAGGCGAGAAGAAGAATTTTCAATTCTATCCTGTGTTCTATAGGGAGCCAGTGTAAGGCAGCCAGAACAGGAGTAATGTGGTCCCTTTTCCTAACTCTGGTTAGTACACGAGCTGCAGCATTTTGAATCAGCTGAAGCGACTTGACTGACTTCTTGGTACACCCTGATAATAAAGAGTTACAATAATCCAGCCTTGAAGTAACAAATGCATGGACTAGTTTCTCTGCATCGTTTTGAGGCAAGACATGCCTGATTTTTGCAATGTTACGTAGATGGAAGTAGGCGGTCCTTGAAATTGATTTTATGTGGGCGTTAAAGGATAAATCCTGCTCAAATATAACACCAATGGACACATCTGCTGGTCCCCTGTCCCTGGCATCATGGGTCACACAAGCACCTTCATAGTTTGGTCCATGACGTTGTCATGCTTGTCCTCCATGTTGAAAAGAAAGAAAGAAAAGCATATTCACTTTAAATTAGGCACATTAACAAGAAGCTATTATACAATATAGGCTTTGTGGTCATTAAGCCTAATAAAAAAAAAAACAGGGATTTACTTTTTTTTTTTAAATGATTTGTAAAAATGTGTGGCAGCGATTAAAAACAAAACAAGATTTCTAACTTATATAAAAAATGTCAGATTGCCCATCGATCTAATCAATGACATTAAATTGATTATTTCCCATAAACATAACTTTTCAGTGCATGATTTTATTAATCTTATTTCACTTTAACACCAAAAGAAGGTTTTTGTTTTTAGGTAGTTGTATATGTTAAGTAGCTAAGCACATCAGTAAATTATCCCTAAATCATGTTCCTGTGAATGCTAAACCATTTATAAAAACAATAAGATGTTTACAGATTTACAGTAATAAATTGCATATTTATTTGTTAGGTGTAAGAGTGGTTAATCACAGAAATTAAACAATGGTATCAGAGCAACCTCCGAAATAACTCCGTTAAAATCTTGAAGTGATCAGTCTTTAATGACATACCTGGCTGTCTTGAAAAAGGTCTTCAATCAGGCACCTGGCCACTGCATCCCTTTTTTCCAATACTCTGGGCCTGTGAGGTAATGCATTTTAGTGAGAAGACTTATTTCTGCATTTTCATATTCTTGAATGTAACATTTAAATAAATGTACCTCATCAATTTTGCTCAGAAGAGGGCACATCCTGGAGCCAGCATCTCTTCCTTTGGCACGCATCAGCTGGAGCGAGTGTTAGTGTACCGGTTTCAGCATCAAAGTCTCTTCCAGTGAAAGAGTTGTTATGTGTCGGAACCATGGTCGGAACTCCTCCTTGATCTAATAAAAAGCATAGGGGACAATACTCATTACTCACAACAGTGAGTTGAAATGGGAAAAAGAAACGTAACGTTCTCACCTGAGCCTCATTGAATAAACCAGGCCATCTCTCCTTGAAGACACTGACACGTGGGCTGAGGGTCACCACCTCCACTCCACTACGAATTGTCTGCAGGATTTAAAATGTATAGGACTTAGGTGCTGTCTCTGAGGATGTTACACTATATTCACATTTCTTACACTGAACATTACCAACAAAATAACACAATTAAACATTTATATGTAGAACAATCCTAAAATATATAACAATGAGCTTTGGCTCTGCTCTGTCTATCTAGTCCTCACGATAATATACAGTAAGCTTAAGGCGAGACACGGCAGGCAAAAACATCGTTTTTCAAGTACTGGTCAATTTTGTGCTATTTTGATTCTATAACATGTTTTCTTTCAGGCTTTTGGAAGGAAAACGTACAAAATACACATTTAAGTGTGTATTTTACTATAGTTTGTCTATTTGCGTTCTCCTAAATTCACCAAAAGTTAGCATTCTAACGTAACATAAAGTACCGCGACCGCTGTGTGCACCATGTCATCAGAGGTATCGTTGGAAAGCTGTGTCTCTCCTGCACAATCTCATTGGATCCAAATATGGTCATTTCCTTTGTATCAGCAACCAATCGTGAAAGCACAAAGGGGTCTTAAACCAAGAAACGAAATCTCATTGGCTGGTGTCAATTTCTAACAACGTGATTCGTTCAGATGCGTCACGTGGTGTGCTAAAACACTTCCTGGTTAGCTTTCCGCTAGAAATTGAAATCTCAAAATGGCAAAAGAACGGCGAAAAAAAAGACGACAACAATTGTCACTTGCACAAAGCAAGGTTATACAAAAAACAAATGACCCCGAACATGAAATACCTTCACGGAGTGCGTCGATGCGCAAGCTGTCATCCAAAGAACAGGAGGGTCTAGCTAGCGCCTCACTGCAATCTTTAAAGGTCGTTTTCTCAAAATGGGTTTTTTTTCCTACTCTGAGTTCGAAATTTCAACTTCAGTAGCATGTAGAGACACCAAACCTTCCAGTTATATTCCGAAGGCTTTTACAGAAGGGTTTGTTCATATATCATTCATAGCCTGAATTATACAACATTATATACCTAAAAACATGGCGAAAATTGATATTTTAGGGCTGTTGACAGTATTTTCTGATTTATGGAGTGATAAAAAGAGATATCCAATATCCCTTCTGTAAAAGCCTTAGATGCTAATATCACTACAAAATGAAACCAGAATTTTGAACCTGGCTTTATCCAAAATTCAGATTTCGATTCCTGAAATGTGTTAAAATATGTGTATATTTAATGAGATAATGGCTAATTTGCATATTTAAACATGCTATTTCAGAAAACTTGTAATACAAAAAACAATTGCCTTATTGTAAGTAATTAACTGGAGAAATTTCTAGCTGATACCTTTAAATTGAAAAAATTACCCTATTCACCTGGGGTGTCTCGCCTTAATGTAAACATAAGTCTATAGGCTATTACTGCAGCTATACCTAAAAAAAGACTCACAAATCATTATTACTGTGGCTTGGCTGAATATACGATGGTTATTTTTCACTAAGAGATAGTCGCGAGATAGTTGTCTCAGTATTTATCGTTTCATGCACGCTCATATGAATGCTCCTTGTTCACGCGCGCCGGGGCTGGAGTTTAACAACACCGTGTCCCATTCATCAAACGGGACCAACTGTATTTCACTCTCACCATTGTTAAGCACAGAGCGACCGACCACAACAATATATATTACCCGGACAGACCCACGAGGAAACTGGCGGCCGACGTTAGATAGACTAACGGCCCCTACACACGGCGGCGTGCGTTGCCGCTTCAACGCTTCTGCCCATTCACTTTGAATGGGGTGACGTCACGATTCGCCGAACTGCATTGTGGGAGCAAAGCGTAGCTTCTCTCGCGGTGCTCGCTGCAAAAGTAGAGCAATGTTCTACTTTTGACGCCTCGACGGAGGCGCCAGCCAATGGAATCATATGCCAGTACAAGCTCTAGCCAATCAAACCGCGTGCTTGTGTGTCTGGGGCGGGAGATTCATGTGATTGGTTGTTGGTCGAGTTCCAGCCCCTCCCGCCGGCAAGCGACAACGCACGCCGCCGTGTGTAGGGGCCGTAAGAGAGATGCTACAAGCTAGCTTCAACTTAGTTAGCCTTGTGCATCATTTGAATGTGTCCCCCGCAAACCGTTACTGTACTCATTACTTGAACTGACATGCTATTTAATAAACGGCTACTGATTTTTGCAGTGTGCATCACGTATGCATGTTCATTGGATACTGTGTGGAAAATAACATTGGACTAACACACATTATATAGAGGACAACCAACTTCAAAGGTTGATTTAAACGAATGCCGCCTTCCGTGCGCTGTTCTTGTTAGTACTTAGCTAGCAAACAATAGCCTTCTCTGCTAAGCACGCACGATGCTAACGTGAAACACAACTTGGCTGGTTAGCTTACATTAACATACAACTGTCGCCGTGACGCTTAACTCATTTCAGACGGCATGCCGTCAACATGCACATTATTGCTGTAATAACAATTATTAACAATATGGAGCTAAACATCATAGTGCTTTACTCTTAGCTCCTATGTTAGCTACAGCTATCTAGCATCAGTGACGACTTCCAGTGAGTAATAGTCGAGAACAAACTTAAATTCCTTGTCTTACAGTGAAGCAAGCAGACAACAAGTTTTGTGATGAACCTCAAAGAACGTGAACATTTATATGTAGGACATGATAGACAGTAATATCTTACCTTCCAACATTTCCACACACCAGGAGGAGGGAAGTGCGAAAGAGAATCGTTCTTTTGGCCTGCAGCCAAGAATCACCGCAGACGCATGCGCAAAGGGGCAGTGTGGGCCTAATGTCTTCAATTAGATTTTACCCAGATTGATTGTGTTTCAGTTGGTACTGTCAGAAATTAGGTTGTGTAGGTAGAATTTACCCATTCATATATACTAACAATGCTCACTTATATACCTTGAGTACAATTTAAATGATTTGCTTGGATAATATATACTACCCTCCAAAATCCTTTTTTATAGTGCATGTGTAGTGCCGGGAGATATGGGAGTCGGAGGCGGTGCAAGGAAGGTGCAAAAGGGTACTTTAATACGGAGCGGAAAGAGACATGTTGTCGGGTCGCAGCCCGGGTCGACAAGAGGAAGAAGCCAGGAGGGCACACAATATATACAGTTAGGAACACATATGTCCGTGCGGAAACAATACCCCCAACCCGTAGTTCCATGTGTGGATTATGTCCCAGTGGTTAATAGGTGGTCACCACACATGCTTCCTGTGCAATGTTTTTAGTGCTATATTACCCGTAACGGAGGCCGAGATCTATGGGCCCAGAGATCACCTCCGTTACATTAACGCACTTATGCACTAAAAATAGCAAAAGTAAGTACAGAGCTTCGCAAATTGAGACACAGCAAAAACACTACATACCCAGCTACGTACACAAAGCACAGAGAAACTCGGATTACAACACATGCAAAGGGAGAATAACTTAGTTTCTCACTGCTCAAGTAGAGATCACTCCACTGTAACTTAACACAGGAACAGGTTTGCTGCTATATTAATGCTGATAATATTGAAGTGAGTACCTTTAAAGGTCCCATGACATGCTTTTCCGGTTATTAACCGTCCCCTTGTGGGTTATGAAGGTTTTTATCCATGTAAACGGTCTGCAGAGTAAAAAACCCTCAAAGTACACCCTGTAGGGAGTAAAACTCTAACACAGAAAAGACCTCCCCAAAACGCCTCGTTGGAGATTTCTCATTTTCCAATGTTTTCTTCCTGGGTATCGTTACGTAGGGATACCCAGTAGCCACGCCCAGAGCTATGGCCGCACCCACTGCCAGCCGAACAAATATACTGTTGGAAGCTCAGGTTCAGTTCAAAACTCTATCCAGTCATGCCAACGAGGGTCTGTTTCCTGTCTTGTGAGGGAAAATCTTCAATGTATGCCGAGGGCAGAACCACAACGAAGTCAGTGGTTGACATTTCTTTTTAACACTGTTCCTTCAGATGTTCGAGCCGGTATTGTACTGTGTACGCGGCATTTCACGGACCAAAGCTTCGCAAACATTGCAGCGATTCATGCCGGATATGCACAGCGTAGGACACTGAAGGACGATGCTGTTCCTACTTTGTTTGGACCAGTGGGAGATTTGGGTACACAACCTGTAAGTACTGTTAGCACTTATTGAACCCTGAGAGCAGGACATACTGAAAAGAGTCAAGGGAAGCTTATAAAAGTTAACAGCATTTAATTACACAAAAGATGCTGTGATGTCAAATGAAATTTGCGAGTGGAGGAGCTCTCCTCATGCGTCCGGTAAGCCGAGGTCAGGGAGAAGAGGTCGATTCTTGGCTTGCTCTTCCAGTTGTCATCTGAGGTCTTCTCCTATTGGTCGGGGGGCAGGTCCTATGCAATTCCTGCCTTTTCCTGTTACTAAATTACATCATTCTGGTGTCTGTGGTTATATAAACATTCCCTAATAAACGTGATTTCAGCGTCAATAAATGAGTGTTAAACCCAGTGTGTTTAGGGTACAACATTGCGTCATTTCACCTTCAATTCATTTTACAATTCACCTATTTTTTATAGGTGGTGTGTGGACCTAACATCCTGTGTGTGTTTCTACACAGACCACTATTGCGGTAAGCATGTTGTAACTTCCGGTTGTTGTTGTCAACTCCGGGTATCCCGTGTGCCTGTTCTGTTGCTGATAGCTTATTATCTTAACTTAATCGATCGTTTTAAAACTCTTGATCACGGCAACCGGCTGACATTGTAATCACACGTTACTACAGCTTAAGCACTCACAACTCTCCTTCTCTTAGCGACTGTAACTCCACAGTTGCCTACACTCTTTTCGGGTTTGCTAACGGTAGCTACTTTATCTTGATAGCTAGCCATGGCTCTTTCCCCACCCTCGGGTGCTATTTCCTGCTCTAACTGTCTCATGTTTGGTTACTTCCCTACCTCCTTTACTGGTACCGATACATGTGTTAAATGTAGTATAGTTGTTAGGTTGGAGGCGGGAATCATAGCCATAGAAGCCCGGCTCCGCATCTTAGAAAGTAACTCAGCTACAGTAAAGCCCATGTTAGCCGGTGCGGACCGGCAAAAAGTAGCTCCTCTTAGCCGTCCCCCGGCAACTCCTGAGCAGCAGGGAGACTGGGTGACTGTTCAGAAGGGGCATCATGCGAAACCCGCAGGTCCCCACCAACCCGTTCACATATCTAACAGATATTCCCCACTCAGCGAGACACCCGCCAACTCTGGTTATTGGTAGCTCTATTATGAGATACGTGAATTTAGAGACAAAAGCCTCCACTGTCACATACATTCCGGGGGCCAGAGCGGGCGACGTTGAGGCGCATCTTAAACTGCTGGCTAAAAATAAACGTAAATACAGTAGGATTGTTATTCACGTCGGTGGTAATGATGTTCGTTTACGCCAATGAGAATGCACCAAACTTAATGTGGAGTCGGTGTGTAGTTATGCTAAAACAATGTCGGACACCGTAATCTTCTCTGGTTCCCTCCCCAATCTGATCAATGATGACATGTATAGCCGCATGTCATCATTTCAGCACTGGTTGTCTTGGTGGTGCCCAGCAAACAATGTGGGCTTCGTAAATAATTGGACAGCCTTCTGGGGAAAACCTGGTCTGATTAAGAGAGACGGCATTCCTCCTACTTTGGAAGGTGCAAATCTCATTTCGGCAAACATTTCAGGGCTTTGTGGACTTAATCCATGACAAACTGGAGTTGAGACCAGGAGGAGGAGTCGCAGTTTTACACGCTTCTCTGCACTCTCTCCTAGGCAGTCATCCATAGGAATCCCGAACCCAATAAAATACCCAATATTAACGGTGTGTGTCTGCCCAAGGACAATTTAAGGTAAAACCTAATAGAGGTGTCATACATAATAACCTTATAAAAGTAAATGTAACAACTACTACAGTGCAACAAAACAGGAAGATTAAATGTGGTCTCTTAAACATAAGATCTCTAGCATCTAAAGCAATATTGGTAAATGATTTAATATCAGATTATAATATTGATATATGCTGTCTCACTGAAACTTGGTTGAGACATGAATAATATGTCAGCATAAATGAGGCCACTCCACCCAGCCATATCAATACTCATATTGCCCGAGGCACAGGCCGAGGAAGTGGAGTTGCAGCAATCTTTGACTCAAGTTTACTTATCAATACTAAACCAAAATTAAATTATACCTCCTTTGAAAGCCTTGTCTTACGCATCCGACCTGGAAAACTTTGCAGCCAATCTTATTTGTTACAGTGTACCGTGCACCAGGCCCTTATTCAGAATTCTTATCAGAATTCTCTGAGTTTTTATCAACTTTGGTACTTAAAACAGATAAAGTAATTATCGTAGGTGACTTTAATATTCATGTTGACGATGATAAAAATAGCCTTACTGTTGCATTTAACTCTATATTAGATTCTGCTGGTTTCTGTCAGAGTGTAAATAAACCAACCCATTGCTATAATCAGACTCTCGACCTTGTTCTGACTTATGGTATTGAAATTGAGCAACTATTAGTCGAACCGCATAATCCTGCTTTATCCGACCATTTCTTAGTAACTTTTGAAGTACTGTTACTAGACTACAAAGCATTAGTCAAAACCTCCTGCAGCAGAAACCTATCTGTTAGTGCTATAGCCAAATTTAAGGAAGAGATTCCACCAATACTTAACTCGATAGTATGTCTGCATGTAAGGGAGGAAACTTATACAAAATGTACACCACCCCAAATTGATCATGTTGTTGATAGTGCTACAGATGCGCTGCGAATAAAATTAGACTCTGTTGCTCCTTTGAAAAAGAAGAAAATAAAACAACATAGAGTAGCTCCATGGCATAATGCCGAAACCCATAAAATTATGCAAAAGTCGAGACAACTTGAAAGGATATGGCATTCCACTAAACTTGAAGAATCTCGTTTAATTTGGCATATTACTCTCAATGAATATAAGAAAGCACTGCGTAAAGCGAGAGCAGCTTACTACTCTTCATTAATAGATGAGAATAAGAATAATGCAAGATTTCTTTTCAGCACTGTAGCCAGGCTGACAGAGCCACAGCTCGATTGAGCCTTCTATTCCCATAGCACTCAGTAGTAATGATTTTATGTGCTTTTTTAACGATAAAATTGTTACTCTTAGAAACTAAATTAATGACCTCTTGCCTTTGACCAGTATAGTGTTATCAACAGCTCCCGGAAACGTAAGTTCTAATATTACACTAGATAGTAAACTAGAATGCTTTTCAGCCATTAACCTTGAACAATTCAATTCAATGATTCTCTCTTCTAAACCATCAACTTTTAGCCAACTATAGACCTATTTCTAATCTTCCGTTCCTCTCAAAAATTCTTGAGAAAGCAGTCGCAAAACAGCTGTGTGATTACTTAAAAAACAATGATTTATTTGAAGATTTTCAGTCTGGCTTTAGAACACATCATAGCACAGAGACAGCTCTGGTTAAAGTCACACATGACATTCTAATAGCCTCAGACAAGGGACATGTCTCTATTCTTGTTTTGCTCGATCTCAGTGCTGCATTTGATACTATCGACCATGATATCCTATTGCAAAGATTAGAGCACTTAGTTGGCATACAGGGAACTGCTTTAGGCTGGTTTAGGTCCTATCTATCTGAACACTCTCAGTTTGTACGTGTCAACGATTAATCTTTCACGCAAACCAAAGTTAGCCATGGAGTGCCACAGGGCTTAGTGCTCGGACCTATTTTGTTCACATTATATATGCTTCCGTTAGGCAATATTATAAGGAATCATTCTGTAAACTTTCATTGTTATGCGGATGATACTCAACTATATTCATCAATCAAGCCTGATGAAATTAATCATCTAAATAAAATGCAAGACTGCCTCAAGGACTTAAAAACGTGGATGACCTTACATTTTTTATGTTAAACATGACCAAAACTGAAGTTATTGTATTTGGCCAGAAGAATCTACGAAACAAATTATCTAAAGATATACTAACTATGGATGGCATTAATTTGGCCTCCAGTGAGACTGTAAGGAATCTTGGTGTTATATTTGATCAGGATTTTTCCTTTAACGCCCACATAAAATCAATTTCAAGGACCGCCTACTTCCATCTACGTAACATTGCAAAAATCAGGCATATCTTGCCTCAAAACGATGCAGAGAAACTAGTCCATGCATTTGTTACTTCAAGGCTGGATTATTGTAACTCCTTATTATCAGGGTGTACCAAGAAGTCAGTCAAGTCACTTCAGCTGATTCAAAATGCTGTAGCTCGTGTACTAACCAGAGTTAGGAAAAGGGACCACATTACTCCTGTTCTGGGTGCCTTATACTGGCTCCCTATAGAGAACCGCAGTGACGCGTCGTAAAACCCGGAAGTAAGTTAGCATTTTTAGCACTTCCAGTTCCTTCGTCAAAAAGCAATGCATTTTCTCCATAGGGTTTTGGAAAATAGCTCGAAATAAGGTCTGTGGTTGACACAAATTTAAGAGATAAATCACGTTTTGTTCTACGACATTAAATACATCAGCAGTGACCCCACTGGTGATTTTTGAAGAGTTTACGTGTCTGAAAAACGTTGGTTGTTACCGAGTGGCTGAATAGGACTACAGAAATTGTCGAGACCGTTGTACGTCATTACGCCTAACACGTAAACACTCCCGCTAAGTTTGTTTTCCCCTGTGTTGTGCTTGAAAGCAAGTGCCTGCCTAGCTTTAGTATCTGTATATCTATATCTGACCATTAGATTCTGTATTTTTGAAATTGTCGTTTTTAACACCGTAGTTTTACAAATTATAGAATAATTAATTACCAGTGTTTTCCAATTTTACTCGGCAGTTCGTTTCGTTAGCTAACGTTAGCTAAAGCTAGCGCTACTAGTTAGCTACGCAATGCTTTGTTGCTTTGCTCCGGGTTGCAACCACAGGTCTTTGCATGAAACGTGCTCGTTCTATCGTTTCCCGGCCAATGTTTTCCAAAGGAGTGTCTGGATTCGTGCCATGAGGTAAGCTGACGTTACATTTTTGTCCATGTCACGGTGAAATGTAGATGATGGGTACTGACTGTATCGCCGTTTTAGAGATGGCGCTGCTGAAAAGACCGCAACATAAGTAAAGATACTGAATACATCCTATTAAAACCTGTGTGGCTTATATGATAAGTCTAATTAGTACAAGCAGCATAACGTTTCACCATGTAACTAAAGATTGTAGTCAGGGAAATCAGTTTGACATATTGAACTAATAACAAATCACCTCTGGCTGGCAGAGAACTCTCTGCTCCATAGCTTCTCTTGGACGTAAAATCACATGTACATTTTACATTTATATTCAATTTAATATTCCATCCCTCACATACTTTTGTATATATAATAACTTATATTTTGTTTTTGTTGTTATGCTGCTGCAACAAACATTTCCCAAATTGGGATCAATACAGTAATATCTTATCTTAATTCATTAAGAAATATAACTATTATAATTAGTGTAGCAGCTGACACCTATTTTCAATATGGATTAATCTACCATTTATTTCTTTAGTTCAATTTTCATCTATAAAAATGGTCAAAATAGTGAAAATGTTCACGAGACAAAGTGCAAGGTTATATCTTTAGATGTTTTGTTTTAGCCTATGTACTGTATGTCTTAATGCTCTTATATGTGACGGTATGACTTCCATGAAACTAATATTTTATATCTTCCCAACAGACGAGCTGACAGGAAGCCTAACACTAACAACCACAATATTGCAAAGGCGAGTAAATGTAAATGAAAAACGATTCACAATTTTTTTATTTCTTCTTCTTTCTTGCAGTGAGGTGAAGCTGACCTTGCACTTAGTGCCAGTAAGGATGCTCCTCACGCAGGCTGAATGTTTCTCCTTCCTTACTGACACAGAAGCCCTTGATTTGCAATGCTTCACTAATTGTCATTTCCCTGGCTCCGTAGGGACACTTTACCTCCAGCACAGCGGAAGATCCGACCAGACCATCTGGAGATGCCCCCAACAATCCTGATTGGGAGAGCCACAAACCTGACTCATGGACCTGCATCTGGGTTGCAGTGGTGAATGCCCTGACGCCCTCACATTCATTCATAGTCCCCCACTGTACAGACAAAACACCATCAAGGGCCTGTTGTTGCCCTAGCACCCTGGCAATAAGGGAAGCAGTCACACGCTTTGACCTCAGGACAGCTCCAAAGTTGCTGGCAGTCAACCTTCCTTTCCTGAACAAATGCCAGTTTGGGTTGGTTCGCTGACCAGTAGTAGCCACCTGAATTACCCTCTGTTGCTCCTCAGACAATGCCTTGCTTGCCACAGTTGCCTCAGGTCCCTGATGCCCAACAGATTTGATAATTTCAGGAACAGTAAGTGTTTCCAAGCTGTAGTGTTCCTCTTCTGGCTCGGGGGAGAGAAGCCAAGAAATTCCTGAGAACCTGGTCCGAGTCTGTCCCTCAGCCAGTCACGATCTTCGGAGGTGGGCTCTCTTGTCAGCGGGTTGAATGAGTTATTGGTTGGAGGAAATAGCTCCTCCACTGAATGTGTACGTGTAGCTGCTTTGGCTTCTTCCACTGACAGGGGGAGTCACTGCAGCTGAAACTGTGGATGGCAAAGATGGCTAATGCAGCCGCATGACTGCATTTCCATTCTCCACATGGGCATTCACATTTTGTGGAGAGAACTCCCTCTTCTCCTGTAGATACCTGTGGTGGTGGGATTATTTTATTATTTAAAATATATTTACATTTGTAATGCCCTCCCAATTATCCCTTTAATTTTTATAGCCTACTGTATATTTATTTCATCGATATTTCTGTGTTTTCTGGTGTGTAGTATTTGTAATCTTGGGGCCTCTTCTCTTTAACATCTACATGCTACCACTGGCTCAGATAATGAAGAACAACAAAATAAGTTACCATAGCTATGCAGATGACACACACATTTACGTAACCATTTCACCAGGAGACTATGCTCCAATTCAAACACTGAGTAAGTGCATTGAACAAATCAATGACTGGATGTGTCAGAACTTTAACCAATTAAACAAAGATAAAACTGAGGTAATGGTTTTTGGAGCCAGAACGTATAAAAGTTAGCGCTGAGCTTCAGTCTGCAATGTTCAAAACAACAGATAAAGCCAGAAATCTAGGTGTAGTCATGGACTCTGACCTGAGTTTCAACAGTCACATTAAAACAGTTACTAAATCAGCCTACTATCACCTAAAGAACATATCTAGGATTAAAAGACTAATGTCACAGCAGGATTTGGAAAAACTTGTCCATGCTTTTATCTTCAGTAGACTCGACTACTGCAATGGTGTCTTCACAGGTCTCACTAAAAAATCTATTAGGAAGCTGCAGCTGATTCAGAACGCCGCTGCTCGAGTCCTCACTAACACTAAGAAAGTGGATCACATCACTCCTGTTCTGAAGTCTTTACACTGGCTTCCTGTGTGTCAAAGAATAGATTTCAAAATACTGCTGCTGGTTTATAAAGCTTTGAATGGTTTAGGCCCAAAATATATTTCTGACCTCCTGCTAAATTATGAACCATCCAGATCTCTCAGGTCTTCAGGGACTGGTCAGCTTTCTGTCCCCAGAGTCAGAACTAAACATGGAGAACCAGCGTTCAGTTATTATGCTCCATTTGGAACAAACTCCCAGAAACCTGCAGGTCTGCTGCAACTCTGACTACTTTTAAATCCAGCAAGTCTTTCATTTTTTGTAAAGCACTTTGAATTGCCTTGTGTTGAAAGGTGCTATATAAATAAACTTGCCTAATAAAGATTTCATGTGACACATAAAATGGATTTGTTGATGGGAATTAATGTGAATAAATTAACTCTAGGTTAACGGTATTCTTGCTATCCCTACTCACCGACACTCTATAAACCTTGTCCCTCATGCTAGCCCTGACAACACCGGTAAGCACACCTTCATCTAGGCTGCACTGTTTTATGTGTCCTGACTTGTAGTGGTTCTCTCCTCTATCTACACTCTTCTTGTCATCTTTGTAAATCAGACTGGTAATTGACACAGCCATGACTTCTAGTTACATTCAGTGTGGCTAAAAATTAAAAGCTTTGTTAAAATATGCAAGCACGCGGAAGTCAAAGTCAGCTTTATTGTAAACAATTCTACGTGTGTTATACATCCAGAAATATCGTTTCCCACAGTGTGACATGTATACATAAAACAAAAAGGGCCTAGATAAACGGGGTATACAGTTTAAAATGTTAATATATTTAAAGTGTTCAAAGTGCAGTTTCAGTGCAAGTCAGTTGAAACGATCTTAAGTTGGCGTGACGTTGAAGTCGTGCGACCCTGCTGCTGTACTGGCTTGTAGTTCGTTTATAGCATAACGTTAGCATTTCGCTTTTGGCGACTAGATTTATGATTCAAAAATTATAAAAGTAGGATAGACATGTGGAGATTATCCGGCTGAACAAAACGTGATCCCTCTCTTAAATGTGTGTCAACCACAGACCTTATTTCGAGCTATTTTCCAAAATCCTATGGAGAAATTGCATTGCGTTTTTGACGAAGGAACCGGAAGGAGTTTACATCCGGGTTTTAGGACGCGTCACTGCGGTTCTCTATAGAACACAGGATATAATTTAAAATTCTTCTTCTCGCCTACAAAGCCCCTAATGGGCAGGCGCCATCTTACCTTAAATAACTCATTATACCCTACTGTCCTACTAGGGCATTGCGTTCCAAGAATGCAGGGTTGTTGGTTGTTCCTAGAGTCTCTAAAAGTACAATGGGAGCCAGAGCCTTTTCTTATCAAGCTCCACATTTGTGGAATCAGCTTCCAGGTTGTGTTCGGGCGGCAGACACTCTATCCGTTTTTAAGAGTGCGCTTAAGACCTTCCTTTTTGATAAAGCTTATAGTTAGGGCTGATTAGATTCAGCCCCTAGTTTTGCTGATATAGGCTTAGTTTGTCGGGGGACATCTTACTTCTTCCTTCTCTCTGTCTATAGTACTCCCATGTTCCGATTAACCCAGCTTCCCCAAATTTCTTTCTTTTTGGTGTCTGTATACGCTGGGATCCGGAGTCATGGATGATCCTGCGGTCCTGTGTCCTGCATCGCGAGCCCTGGATCTTGAGTCGTGGCTGTGGTCCTGGATCATAGGTCCTGGATGGATATCCTTGTGGATTCATCTTCCTATTATACACACATGCATTTCCAAACATTTGGACTACCTATGTTGTAAATGTATTATCTTTTCAATTTACACACGGCATCTATTGCACGTCTGTCCGTCCTGGGAGAGGGATCCCTCCTCTGTTGCTCTGCCTGAGGTTTCTCCCATTTTTCCCTTTAAACTGTGGGTTTTCTCCGGAAGTTTTTCCTTGTACGATGTGAGGGTCTAAGGACCAGGGGCGGATCTACGGGGGGGCAGCTGCCCCCCCCCCACTGTAGAGCCTTGCCCCCCCAGCTGCCCCCCTAACTTTTGTTTCCCTAAAACTGTACTAAAACAAACCTACACTATTTCCAAAAGCTTGTCAAGCAACAAAACAAGCATTACATTAGTTAAAAGTCAATCATTTTAAATATCATTTTAGGCCCGTTAAAAACGCAGCTACGGCCCTGCATTAAACTGCGGAGCGGCGTTCACACAGACCGCGGCTCACAGAGCTGCAGAGAGGGAGCGAGCTGTCCCAGCGCCTATAGGCGCATTCACACCGCAGTACTTTTCCCACAAAGGTTCATGCGAACTTAGTTCATGCGAACTCTTTAGTTCACATGAACTAAGTACAGATCGCGTTCACACCGGAAAAAGTCCCTGGGGGTGGATTAGGCAACTGAAGCCGCTGACGTCACTTCTTCTTCTTCTGCTTTGGGTTTACTGGCAGGCTACAAACAACTTCACGGCGGATACTGCCGCCCGGAGTCCCCGGCCGGAAGTCCCCGGAGTTGTAAGAGGACTTCAGTAGAAGTTGCTGGGACTCCCAGCAGCTTCTACTGAAGCCTTCCGAGTAAATCGCTAGAACGCCGACACCTCCTCATCTCCACCGCTCCCATGTTTTATTTTGTGTTGCCATAAGTTAGTTTCTCTGCGTTTCTGCGCTGGGCTAATGCTAATGCTAATAATGCTAATGCGAGGATAATAAAATGGCGGCTTCACAAAACTTTTTGGAAGTTTTACGGGGCGTGGTTTGCAATTCGCCCAGCCAATCAGAAATATAGCTCTTTTCTCACAAAAGAGCCGCTCGAAAGTCCCTGCTAGAGAGCAGGGACTTTCGAGGGGGTAAAAAGGTTCACATGAACTACTTTTAGTACCGGCTCTTTTTGGTGTGAACGCGATAAAAGAGTTCTCATGAACTAAGTTCGCATGAACCTTTGTGGGAAAAGTACCGCAGTGTGAATGCACCTTATGGGTCAGCTTCCCCTGGGAGCATTTCCCCTTCCACTAGTTTTGTTTTTACTAAGGACGAGAGCTTGAAACTAAATATTAATAAAACGCTGCCGTTTGAATCGATAGCGTTTAACAGATGGGCGCTGTTTGGGGCGTTACGTTACAAAATACTACGCAGACAGCGTTAGCTGGGAGATCGATCACTTTGCTAAACTATGCGGTAGCCTACTATTAAATCCACGTAAACTACACATCACAGCAATGAGGCCAGATCAATGAAACCAGGATACATCCTTTACCGTAAAAACTGGATCTAAACACAGCTGCCTGTGTGCGTTTGATAAATACTTTCTGATGATATGCTACTTATTAGCTAGGCTACATGGCCCTAACGTGTAAAATTATACAAGCATTTGTACCAGTGCTTTTCACAAGTAGACTCTTGCAGGCCAGAGTATAGGAGTGATTCAACAACAACAACAAAAACATATCTGAGAAGAGATCCGGACGAACAGAAAGAGGAAAAGGAAAAGAGAGTTCACTGAAGAGACCAGGAGGGTCAGAGCAGAAGGAAGTGGAGGAGATGAAGACATTAGTGAAGAAGAAGAAATATATGTGAGGAATAAAGATGAAGTATCAGAAAGAGGGACTGAGGCAGGGATCAGGAGGCAGATGAAACTCCAGCTGGACCACATGGTATGTTCTTATTCTCCTTACATATTCCATCACAGCAGCACAATCTAGCAGCTCTTAGTATTGACAATTAATGATTGAAATGTGTTGCTGCACAGGTCACCTTTAGCTCTCTGAAGAGATGGGTCATGTCATTTGTGTACTTAATTATAACTAAGTACTTACAGTATGCAGAATTAGAGTATTCTCTGAATCGGGTGCATTTTGGGTCTTTATATCTTTGAAAAATGAAACCAAAATGTTTGGTCATAACATCTGGTAGTGGACTACTTACATTTTCCCACCTCAGGCAGAAAATATAAATAATTACTAGGAATTTACTTGAAAAAATGTAACAGGGTTGAAGTTTTTGACAAAAAGTAGCCATGATACCTTGCTTAGCTAAGATATGGCACCACATGGAAATCAAGGACATTACAAAATTGTAATATTTTGCAAAACTATTGTTTATTTTGTAATAAACAATTATTTACTATTATTAATTCATATAACAGAGTTGAAATGTTGAGCTTGTCAATCTTAATCTGAAAATACAAAAACTGAAATATAGGTAAGAGAAGAAACTAACACTTTTGTGATGTAATTCCCTCAATGCAGATCACCCATGGACTGATCCATTATTTTAATAGGAGGGTAAATGGTTTGGCGTGACAGGGTTGAAACAAACTGAGGGACGTGTGTCAATATTGCAATTTCATAGATAATTCAAGTATTTTTTCAGAATTTATTTTTGATCAGTTAAAGTTGACAAGCATATGATTATATTAGCAGCAACATTTTGGAATAATTGGCCATTTTGATTTGTTTAATATTAAATTAATATGTAATAATGCTTAGTGAGCACATGCAAATATGTCTGTCTAATACTAAGACAACACATTTTTTGTAATGCAAACAACCGGTTCCATTAATTAATTGCTTTAAAATACATTTTGTAGTTTCCTTTCATTTAAAATGATTGAATTAAGCTTGGGGGACTCAAAGAGCACCCGATTGTTTGACTGAACACCCTGTTTCTCTTGTGCATTAAGAACACTTGTGTTAGGGCATGAATTAACAATAAATAGGTTATATACAGTGTAAAATACCACGTACTGTCTTCCCTCCCATGCCACCCTGGCATGACCTCTTGTCCCCGCTTTGCCACCCCATGTAAAATGTTCTAGAACCGCCACTGCTAAGGACAGAGGGTGTCGTATTGTCAGACTGATATTCTGTACACACTGTGAAGACTACTGAGACAAATGTAACATTTCTGATATTGGGCTATATAAATAAACATTGATTGATAAATAAAACATTGAATTCATGGTTTGAAAACGTAGCATTTCGCCACATGCTAATGCTAACCGTAAATGACGAAATTCACTTGCGGAAAACCGGAAGTAGTGTGACAATTCGGTTTTTAGAATAAAACAGATTTAAATTAAATACAGTTGTGTGGTGATTGACATTATTCACCCACGGATCTATGGGTTGGGGTATTGTTCCGCACGGACATTGAAGTGAGCCGGACTTCCTGTTTCCGCCCTTCCCCCCCCCCGTGCATGAAAGTGTTTACGTGTGTGTTCGAATGCTAAATAAAAGTGTAGCTTGTCGCTTCGATACGCCGCCTCCGACTCCCGTCTCTCGGCACCACAGTGTATTTAATTCAAATTACGCCATATCAACATTGATTTTAATTTCTAACAGTACGCATTGTTGTTTGTGTATTTATGATGTTTAAAACAAACAAGGTATCTACCACAACTGTTTAAATGGGTAAATGTTTTTTGGGGCTGCTGTTGCTAGCGTTTCCATATATCAACTGCAATGTCAGCAGATGCCTTACATGTATCTCATAGCAGGAGAATGTCTGCATTCACACACAAAATACTCATAGACAGTATACTCCGGGTGATTTACCGTACGGTCAGTCGCAAAACTTAATTACATTATAGTTGGCGTTCCTAGCGTGTATGCTACGGAGCTAAACAAGAAGGCTAGCAAGAGCTAGACATGCTAGGGAAAACATTTGTTTTTATGACAGCTACAATGAATGACCGAATGTAGCAGACTACCCGTATAAGATTGCAATTGTAAAGATGTTCTTGCTAGCCTAATATGAACCACTAGCTGTTGTTCATACATGTAGTAGGTTGGCATATTACACCGAACAACTAGCAAACGTAGGTTAGCATATTAATGTAGCTGGCAAGCTAACAAACCTAAAACAACTAAGTTTCTCTAATATTTTGTGATTTGCATTTGATTTTGTCCAGCCTGATCAGGAAACTCCTGTCGTACCCGGCGGACAACACCTGACGCGATGACCACTCTGATGCCTCATCCTAAAAAGCCACAGCACCTACTTACAAAGCTGCGATAGGCAAGATGCCGAAAACGCCTATAAGGGGAGGAATGAATGATGAAAACCTAGTGTCAGCAGAAAATATTAAAAATAATGATTACAACAAAATGCAAAAAAACTAAATATATATATTTTAAGATCATGTTTAATCATCTGATTAATCTGTACATTGCAGTTTTAGTCTGTGTTCTTCTAATTAGTGTCTACAGTGTGTACCTATTGAGCCATGTGGGGACAAAACCCGACCATGCCCCTCCCTCTCACTGTCTAAGTGACTGTTAAAAACTACACTGATTGATTAATTGATACATTTATTTCGAACAAGTAAAATAAATAATTACAAAACAAATGATGCAGTGCATAGTCATGTAAGAGAAATCAAAACAAAAAATTACGTTTACAACAACAACAACAACAACAACAGCATTAGCAACATAAACAGTGCCACATCTAGTGTTCGAAAAGGAGTGAGAAGAAGTATAACCTATTTAATCTCACCCCCACACTGCGCATGCTCAGAGTATTGTCCTATTTAATGTGTGTGGCAACAAAATAATGGCCATAGGGGCACCGAGCTGCCATCCCCACGATATACGTTATCTCACATAATTCAGAGCTGATTGGCTGTAAGTACGTGTGCCGCGAAAAGTGTGGTGTGTGAAGAGGAGACGAGAGACGCGTCCTAAAACCCGGTAGTAAGCTGCGCATGGGTTCCCTCCACAAAAAAGCAATGAGATTTCTCCATAGGATTTCAGAAAATAGCTCAGAATACATCAACAATGGAATTATGATCAGTAGAAATGGCCATGACATGGTACCTTTAAAGAACTGTGATAGTAAACTTTAATTTATTGCAGTAGGCTACTCATCTGACATCCACCAAACCATAACAAATCATGTACGTGCTGACAAGGTAATGTCGGGGCATGGGCACCCACTCAGTACACGAATAGATTTGGATACTGATCAGTCGTGATATTAAATTGATGGACAGATGCAGACGCTTGGATGAATAGGTAGAATTATTTTGTGTCAAGTTCAGATCACATTTTATGTATAGATTATTATTTTACTCAAACCTCTAACTGTGCTTATTGAATGTTTGGTGGCATATTTAAATAGAATGATGAAACATCAACCCTTTGCCAAATTATGTTTGGGGTCGAATTTATTTCCTATCTTGTCATTACTATTTCAATCGTTGTGCCTTTTGATGTGACCTCATCCTAGATTATGGTCGCTTTTGTTTTCCCATTTCACTGCTCTGTTTGAAATTAGAATTACATTTTCGCCTATAAAAATATGTTGTGCAAAACTGTTGTAAATACAGTCAGTCAGATGCCAATAATATTTTTCCTATGATTAAGTACTTACAGTAAAAAGCAAGGTATTTAATTTGGAGAACATGTACAGAAATAAAATTTAAAATGAAAAAACTGTTAAGTTCTACATTTACAGTGGGAGACAACTTTCATAGAGACAAAGGCAAGGTTGCCATCTTGTGGAAAACGAATTGTATTGACATGATAATTATATTTACTGTTCCCCAAAGTATTTTTTATAATTAAAACACAAATTATTTTTTAACAAATTATCATTTTGTCTATTAAATGTCTGAAAATAGTAAAACATGTCCATCCCAGTTTCCAGACCAAGGTGATGTCCTTAAATATATTTTTTGTGGGTCCAAATCAAACAATTTCCCCATAAATATAGCATAAAGAGAGACCGGCAGGAAATCTTCACATCTGGTTTCAGACAGAGGGTGAAAAGAGATGCTGCAGCACAGGCAGTATGAGAAAAATAAAGACCTCTTTGAACATTAAAGCATGGAGACATGTGACAGAGGAACCGAAAATAAATATGAACCTGAAAATGAGCAGAATATGACTACTTTTTATCACATTAGTTGGCGATTATTTTTCTGTCAACGGCTAATCTATTTATCAATTTGTTGTTCTACACACCTTTTTTGAAACAGTACTAAATCCAACAATGACTAAGACCATATTTTGTCTTTTGTATGACCAACTCAGACATAATTTTGAGGCAAATCTCGAAATAGTTAGTAAAATAAACATCTCTCAATATAAATGTATTAAAACTATTATTCTACCTTTTATGGTCAAGTGTCTTTAGAGGTTTGTTTTGTGCTAAATGTCTTATAAGTGAACCCAGATAGGGTTTGACTGTAGATTCCAATTTCTCTTCAAAAGCACAAGATGGGTCAGCAGGGTGAGGTTGGATTTGTGTTCATTAGGATGCAAAATCCAAATTTGATGCACTGGTTTTCAGTCCCTGAGACTGGAAGAGCAAATCAAAACTCAGTAAAGCATATCAAGTGACATTAAAGCAGGTTTACACCAGGCTGCATGCTTACAGTCATTAAGTCATCAATGTAGGTGGGTTTCAATGTATTGAAGATTCTGATCAGATGGAACACAATGCTTTAAATCAGTGGTTCTCAAACTTTTTCTGTCAGGCCCCCCCCTTTGGAGAAAAAAAAAAGTCGGGCCCCCCCCAGCACAAGTTAGGCTCAGTGGCGGCGCAAGATAATTATTTTGGGGTGCTGTGGGGTAGCTTGACGTTTCAGGCTGCTCAAACATTTAGGGTTTCCCATTAATGTACCGGTCGCTATAGTGGAATTTTCTACTATTCCACCATGAAAAATTATGTTAAAGTAAGCAAAATAAAGTCCACCAACTCGCGGAGTAAATTGCACAGACAGCAGTTAGTAAGATTGATTTCAGTAGCCACTTGTCTGGAAATACCGAAGACTAGAAGCGGTTTTGAAAACTTTTGTCACGTAGTGATCGTCTTCTCAATAGAACATCTTTGATAATGTCTTCTGGCCAATCAGAATCAAGATAACGGAGTGGTGTTGTTGCAGGAAGTCCCGATGGAGAATACTTTTGCTGTATTACATCTCTATATACATCGATACAACCAGGGCCGGCCCTAGACTTTTGGGGGCCCTAAGCGAGCTTTGTCTTGGGGGCCCCCCTCACTTTAGCGCATTCTCAATACACACAACACGGAACCAACTGTTGTCTTATGATGTTAGCTTAAGCACACATATTGTAAAAATAAGCATGTAAACACCGTGGACCTAACCTCCTCAAGGGGGTCTGGGGGCATGCTCCCCCGGGAAGATTTCCTTTTAAATATTGAAGTTAAAAGCATCAATATGGTGCACTTTGAGAGCAAAATTAAGAGATCTATGGATACATCTCTCAACACCCATATGAAACAGAACTGTAAACAGATTTTTCTTTATGGATATTTTACAAATCACTTAAAGGTGGGGTAGGTAAGTTTGAGAAACTGGCTCGAGATACACTTTTTGTTATATTCCATGGAATGCTCTTAACATACTTTGACAAAAAATCCATAAGAAATGTCAACTGTGGAGGCCGTAGTACTGTAAAAAGCACGACCAATCATTTTAGCCGGCCCGGCTAAAATAACTGGATGGCCTACCTACCTGCCTGTCAGCCTTCCATCTGTGCCAAGCGGCAAACTCTGGGGAATAGCCGGGACGCCAATACGGAAGTGCCACACACTGCAGTGCATATATTGGCCGATAGGCGATGGCTGCAGAAAGGAGCAATTTCCATAGACCCCCATGTTAAAATGCTCAATTTTACAGCAGAAAAAAACATGTTTCTACCCCTGGCTCCATACATTTTATTATCGATATAGTTAGATTCCACCTTCATGATTATGGATCTGTGAGTGAATTGTTTTCTAACACGACCCTTGTATTTATATTAGGTCTTAAAGTTTTTGCATAAATTAGGGCGTGGTCACATTGAGTGACGGCTCTGTGAAGTGACTGCTGCTGCTAGCTTCTTGTCTCTCTGCTACCTGCTCCGTGAAGCTAGCTACAGGGACTCTGCCCATGGATGTATAATAAGAACTGTATACAGCGTGGGAGGCGGGGCCTCATTCATTCCTATGAGAGTTGCTCATTGCCGCATGATGATAAAATGGCCCAACCTTTGAGAGAGCGAAACGCCACAGATTACCCGGCATGCCTGAGAAGTACCCGTATGTGAACTCATAGCGCATGCGCAACTTTAACCAAAATGCTCGTTCACATCAAGCACGTCCATTTGCGTACACGGAACAGCACCGCACGTTCATGACAGCATGGTAATGATTTGTTATTATGATGGATTTGATATTAACGAGGCGGCAGTTAGCAGCTAGCGGCTAGCTAGTCATTATGCTAATGTGACATCAATCGTTATGTACTTATATTACGCTGTAACAGGATCTAGTGATATCCAAGCAACAGAGCTTCATTTAGCATGAAAGAATGATTGCACTGTATATATATATATACTTATAATAAGTAATATTAACTTTATTTAATACAACATTTACGGTACAAGATTTAATCATACAGCCCATGCAGTATGATAATGAATTATAGCAAACATGTGCAATATATCCATTATTACAGCTCCGTGGGATGGCAGTAAGACGATATGGGTCCGTTTTTATTGTGCATCCATGGGTAAAGATAAACGCAACTCACATTGGTTTTTCAAACAGCATCTCTGTAAACTACGTGTATTGTATTCACTGAATTTCACTCTCTGCCTTTAACGGCTCGTTGTAGCTCCAATAGCTCCAGCCCCCACCCTTCCTGTGAGCACAGTGTGCTCTGATTGGTCGGGACACGTAACATGAACGTGCCGGGCGGCGCGGTCCCGTGGGTTAGATGCGCGTTCATAATGCAGAGGGAAATAACTCTCAGAATAACGTTATTAGCACATTATTACAACTTGAGGAACGAATGTTTTTAATAAGGGCTATACAAGTGTTCATACTGGGTAGTTTAAAGTTGGGTAGTTTAAAGTTTAAAGTTTAAAAATGATCCAACGATTTACAGACCACTCTTTCCCCATGCAAGTCAATGGGAAAAAGTGTTTCCGGGCCTGGCAACCAAACGGAAGTGTAGTACCGCCGTTTGGCCAGCACGAATATTTTCATCTGAGTCCGGCGCACTTCCTGGGGGCTTGACTCTGCCTGGTCAGTTCATCCAGGAAACACAACTTGAAGCCGGTCGTGGTTGTTTGTTCTTCATGCTTATACAGTGGCGTTTTTATATGTACAAAAGTGGTGGGGCACAACAAACTTAGATGTCTATAAGCTTCTGCAGTGAGGTTCATGGCTGGTGAGGCACTGGCACTGACTCTTCAGGTTTACAAATATTATATTTTGACCTAAATCAAAATATAATATTATTTTCAAAAGCTTTTTTTGTCTGGTGCTTCAATTAATTTTAAACAGACAGTTCAACAAAAGGATACCCCAAAAATGTAATTTTATCATTTAAATATTGAATTGTTCTCTCTTAGTAAAATCCCATTTTCAATACAATTGCGGTCTTACCTTGACTTGAAGAGTAAGTCCATTTGCCTATCCCTCTGGACAAAAATCTCTATTCCTTTTTTGTAAAAGTCCTCCTTATCTTCTTGTAGTTTCAAAAGTCTATCATAAATCTAATCTAATCAATAGATTTATGATTCGAAAATTATAAAAGTAGGGTAGACATGTGGATATTATCCGGCTGAACAAAACGTGCATTTATCTAACAGGTTTGTTTCCCACACATCTTATTTGGAGCTATTTTCTAAAATCCTATGGAGAAATCTCATTGCTTTTTTGTCGAGGGAAGCCATGAGCAGCTTACTTCCGGGTTTTAGGACGCGTCACTGCAGCTCTCTCGTCTCCTCTTCACCCAACACACTTTTCGCGGCACACGTACACTGTTACTTTTTTGGCTGTAAAATTACAGTAAATTACTGGCTACTAGTTGCATGGATTTCACAGTAATTTGCTGTAAATATTTCACAGTAATTTACTGTAGATATTTTACAGTACATTAGAATAAAACTACAACTACATACTGTGACTTTACAGTTGCCCATGGAATTACTGTGATATAGCAGTACAGAGATGTGGTTTTATGGTACCTTGCTGTACATAAATTACAGTAAATTACTGGCTACTAGTTGCATGGATTTCACAGTAATTTACAGTAAATATTTACAGTATATTAGAATAAAAGTACAACTACATACGGTGACTTTACAGTTGCCTTGCCCATGGAATTACTGTGATATAGCAGTACAGACATGTGGTTTTATGGTACCTTGCTGTACATAAATTACAGTAATTACCTGTATTTTCACAATTTTACTGTAGAAGTAATGCAACACAGTAGCCAGAAATGTACTGTAAATATAAAAATGTAAATAATACGGTAGTATATTGTAAATTTCACTAATTAACTGGGATTTTACAACTACACAATTCAAGCAGCTCAATCAACAAAGAAAAACAAAGAAAATGCCCATTTTCACTTTTTATTACTCCATTCAAGTGCATTTCACAGTGTCTTGGACATGTCTACACAGACATCCACTCGAAGTCAACAAGTTTTCGGAAGAATGTGCTGACAGGGGGGTTTAAATTGCCATGCCTCTTCTTGGCTTTCGAGCCAGTCTCAGGGTTAATGCCCAGGAAGCACCTGAAAACAATAAGCCAAGACAACCATTTCAATTTCACATAGATTTATATGTTGCATCGTTTATTTTAAGGAACATGCAGCGGTGCTGAAATACTAAGAAATTAGTATTTAAAGCCAAGCAACAGCGATAAAAACAAGAAAATCTGGTGTGTAGAAATTGAGATACATTCCAAACATTGAAAAATACTGTATTTTGTACATCTGCTTACGTACATAAGGATTGAGATACACTTTTGTAAATAGTTTTGCTACAATAATGGCCATAGAGCAAATGCAGAGAAGGCCAATTATAGACTGCTCACTTCAACAGTGTTTACATTTCTGTTCAAAGATAATCACATGAAGACTGATTTCAGTTTGAAATTGTCAGAGGCTGACTGAAAGCAATGAGTATGAAGCACTGATACAATTAATATTTGATAAAGAATATGAGGAAGGCAAGCTTGTATGTTAAATAAACAAGCATATATGCTACGCAAGCAAGGTGAGAAAGCCAGGTGGTTTATTAAGCAATCCAGTACAACGTACATTTGAGTGGTACAATAACTTTGGATAAACTCCAGAGTGGAAGACCCATGCTCAGGATACTGAAGGTTGAAGGCATAGTAGCTTGCAAAAAGTGCAGCTATCCCTTGGACAAAATGATCATGTGGTCCCATCACAACTACTTGGTCGATGCAAAGCATCCAGGCCTTTGGATTCATCATGTCACCTGAAATGAACAGAGATACCCATCATGTGCTGTTGTAACAAGGTGGAACAAGGGAAGAATGTTTTAAATGTTCAGTAGCACGTTATGCTTTCACAAACTGTGACCCACTCACTGACCACTGTTATTGATCTAATTGATTATTTCTTGCACACCTCATGCCAGAGAACATTAAGCCCTTCATAGCTCTCGCAATTTTTAAGTGTCCAAGATTTTATTTTCATAAAGTTGCAAAGCAAATCAAAGTCAATGCACAACTATCTGGAATCTCTAAAACCATTGACTGTATACCAACTACCGGCACTACTGTTAAAAGGTGCTTAAACAGAAAAGATGGAGACGAGCTACAGTATTGGAAAAAAGGTGTCAAATCAGCAAGTTATGTGAAAAGATCATGTAGTAACTTTTTTTTGTTTAATTTTTTAAATAACCACATGGTATATTTATGTAGCTAGACATATCAATAGTACTTTGGACAATCAAGCAGGGGGTGCTTGGTAGCTCCATTGTCCTCTGCACATCAGCGACAGTGGCACATGGCTGTAAAATAAGACATAACTGTAACATACATCTATGGTAGCAAAGGTTCAACATGGTGCATAAGAGTCAGTCCACCGGTCCCACTAATTTAGAAGTTAATTAAAAAGAACGTTGTGTCATAATGTGAATGAATGGGATTAAATGTATGCAAGTGTGAAAGATAACATATAGTTCTGTCTAATGCAATCACAACCATCTTTTAAATATTTTGAACCATTTACATCAGTCTCAAGCATGATGGCATTCTTCGGCTCTTTGAAGTATGCCGTTAGGAGCAGAAGGATGCATGCAGCCTTGTCTGACACCTCTGGCACGTAATTAGCCAGGACGTCCTCGACTCCTGGATGGCGGTTGAGTTCCTGGCAGAACGGAATGACAGTACTGCCTTTGTTGTTCAGGGCCTCTTGCAACTTCATGAGGATGGAACTGTCCGTCAGTAGACCAAAGTGGGAGTACAGGCCTCTTTGGGAGAAGAGAAAAGGCCGTTCCCCTTTAATGCCTTCGATGTCTGGTGCAGGCAAACTGTTAAGGTAACGGCGCTGGATAACGTATGTCTTCTCCATCAGAGGTTCAGCTCTCTCTGACCCACCCATCCCTTCCTCTGAGTACATCTTGCATAGTTGCCTTTTGATTTCATCCAAGGTTGCCTCTGTCTCTCCAGCAGGAAGTTCTTCAGGACACCACCTCACACATCCATACTGATCCACAGGGCCTCTTGCTATTACTCTGGCTCTCTCTGCCGCCACATTGCAGGGCCGTCTCTCTCCGCGTCGCCGTGCAAGAACATTTTGTCTATTTTTGTATTCCACTCTTGTTTTAATTTGCTGAAGAAGAGAGTGACAACCATCTCCAAGAATGTCTCCTTTTTTTCCAACATCACCAAACTTTTTCAGAGAGTCCCTTATAATACTCCGTGCGATGCTGTGACACATTGCTCTGGTTGGGTTGGGTTCATGCTCTAACATTTGGTCCACCACTAACTTCACCATATCTCTTCTGTCCCCTGGTGATGGTCTTTTTTGATCTGCCACTGCAATTCGATTTGCTGCTGGCATCTCGTTCCATCTGACCCGAAAGTCTGTATACCATGATGTGCCAGGCCGTGACGTGCCAGGCCGTGTGGGTGAAGACAAAGTGCTTTCGGAACTTGACGATGAGGGATATGGAGTACTTGTGAGGGGTGGAGAAGCGATAGCAACATATTCTATACCGACTGCTGGAAGTCCTAGAAGTGTATAATTATGAACAAATAAGGAAGAGCAAGAGGTAGATAGAAAAAATATACTTGCCAAAAAAGTTTCAGTTTGTAAAAACAAAATGAATAGAAGGTGCAATTCGTACCATTTTCTTTTTAAAGACCAAATGTGTATCCCCTCAATTGTCATGAAAATAAAAATTATACAAAAACTTCATACTGGTATTTCAACTGTTTCGTATTTATTCAACTTTCCCATGGCAGTGTCAAAATATGGATTTACCTTCATTCTTAAGCCCATTCAGCAGTTTACGCCACTGGATTGGTCAAAGGTATCTCTCCAGATCCTTCTCTTGTACGTAAACAAGGTCTGCCCTGCTCTCCACCCCAACCCAAGCTCTTCAAACCCTTCCAGCAAGGAAGTCAGGGTTTCAACAGAAAGGCCCGGTAAAAATGATAAGACTGCTTCCTTTATGTCATCACGATTCATTATCTAGTGTGTCAAACATAAATCAATTACTGCAGTGCACAGTATTCCATACTTGTCACTGTCAGTTTGTTTCCAATTGCATTATTCCATTCATTAATCACAACTGAAAAGTTGGTACTAGCCTACACTTGCCCCCGAAACACCTGACAGTATGTGTTATAATCTTTAAGGATAAGGCTAGTGTTTTAAATGCATTGCTTAGTGCCAACAAATACTATGAAAATAACAATCAACCATGCATTTTTCTTTACTCTCGTAACTTTCTGGCTTCCCAAGTACTGTTTTTTTTTTTTTAATACAGCTTACCAAGCCATATTTTCTATCTATTTTAAGGTTGGCTGCTAAATGCATGACCAAAATGTTGTGGTATAAGTTACATCAACTATATAGCAATGTTGTAGTGATTCATGACTATAAACTTAAGTCGATAATCCAAATAAGCCACCAACAAATGTGTCATCAAACTATGTAACTACTACAAAATATCAAAAAGAGAACGACTTCATTTTCTCTGATTAATTACACATCTTTTGCCCCTTTAGGTATGGGATCTTTTTACCTCAACAGCCTGCTCCACTAGTCACTGTCCTGTCTGCTTTTGTCATCTGACTGTTTAAACCGCCTCTGGAAAAGAATGGTGGAGAGCAATTATGGCGCATTTCCACTGCAGCGGGTAGCTCGCTTTAAGCGTGCCGAGCCGTGCGGGCCCGTTTTTGGTTGCGTTTCCACTTGGCCTAGTTTTACTTTTTCACCTTTTTTCTGGCCCGACTAAATCGTAGTTCTAGGGCCAGGAACAACCGGGCTGAGTCGGGCAGAGTATGCTAAACTAGAGAGAGAATCGCTGGCAAGGGGGCTACAACTACAACAAGATGAACATATTTGACCGTGATTTAATTGTAATACACGTTTCAAAATGATGCCGAAGTAACAACATACTGATACCGGTTAGTAAAAACCATGAATTAATGCTTTGACAAGTCTGCAGACAGACGGCAGGCGAAAAACCCTTTTTAAAATGTGTGCTTTCTAAATGGAGCTTGGCTAAGCTAACGTTATATATGCTCCGACCGTCCACACTCACAACAACGGCCTATACAGACATAAATAAACCAGCGACTGTATTCTCCATGACACAGGCAGTCTGTGGTTTGTACTTGTTTAACTTTTGTCTAGTTTCTGAACAGATATGAAGAGCTGTGAGCTCTGAGTGCTAAGAGCTAACGGCTGTGTTGTTTTTCTGGGGCTCTCATTGAAGATGACGTCACGGCTCCGCCTACACTGCGTTACTATAGTAACTACCCCAGTTCCTAAACTGTAATGGAAGCGCAGCATTAAAGTGAGCCGGGCCTAATAAGGCCTAACCAAACCGAGCGAGGTATACCATATATCATATATATCATATACTTTGTAAGCTGGAAGAGGATAGTAGTCAAGCAAATCGTCCTGCTTGATACAAACATAATCCTCTTGGGCTGCTCCTAATTCACAGTCGATGCCCATGTCTCTCAACTTCACAAAAGTGTGTTTCTCAGTCACAAAGTGCACAGAATCATGGAGAACAATGACCAAGTTAATTTTCCCAACATTAAGTTCTTCATCATTGTTCCCAAGCAAAACAAACATTCCTTTTCTGTATACAGTGCGTTTCACTGTGACATTGTTACAAGCCACTGCAGACTGTGACTCAAACTTATAACTGGCTACAGAGGCCCTGATCCTGTCATTGTAATCATTTACATAAAACTCTGTACCCTTTTTTACTTGTATAATTGGAGGAAAAAGGTTGCCTGCACTCAAATAGGCTTGCAGAAGTTGGTGTCTCTCTGACAGAGTTTTGCAAAGATTTTTGAAGTTGTGTAATTTGCTGGCACACTGCTTGAAAAATGTGTGTTTGCTTTCAAACCTTAGATTCCACAGGCGGATAAGTGGGCCAAAGTGTATGATAAGCTCTGGATAGTGGCACACATAATGATGCTTGGGCTTTAAGGGATGGTCAGGGAAGAGCTTTTTCCTAAAGTATATGTACTCTTCAGTGAGGACTTTTAGATATCCTACTTGGCCTGCTGTAATGGCTGGTGCACAGACAAGTTCCACTATCTCTCTCAGCTGCAAAATAAGCTGCCATACCTCATTATCACATGGATCTTTAATCCTGTCACCCACCAAGAGAGGTAGCAATCTAAGGAAGCACCAGTTTTGAACTGCATGTCCACTTAATCTCTCACTGCCAGGAGAGAGGTCTGCCGGTTTGTCTTTGCCATCATTTCCTTGGTATCTGAATTGGTTCTTACACCGATTTAATTGCAGGTAAGTAAAATGCTTCTCTTTGACTAAATGACTGATAAACAAAGCAAGGTCATAAGAGACTATACCCTCAAACAAGTCATGGCCTAGGCATGGTGGAAGGCCAGGCTGGCAAACATGAAAATGACCAAGTTGGTTAAAAGGAGAGTCAGACTTGATGCCGCATACTGAGTTGATGTCACTGGTTTTTAGATCTTGCAAATGACTTTGGTAGGATTGTGCTGTTCTTGTGGTACCACACAAATGTGGTTCTCTCATAAATGTAGCTCTGTCTACCTCACAGTAGCGACAGAAATGATTAGCCCGACTGAAGTTTTCTAAAAAGTCACCAATAGAATGTGATCCCAAGTTGTCTCCTGAAATGGCAACCAACGTGCCTTTTACAACACTGCCATCATTTATCACAATACCTTTCTCCTCCAGGACTTTCAAAATGTCAGTTAGAGTTGAGTAAACAGCTAACACTTTTTTTTTTCCTGAACCAAGTGGGTTAACAACATCAAATGCATCTTGGTATAGCATCAAACCAACTAAGGAAGGCTCAGATTTCAACAGCAGATTACTTAGAACTCCCTCTCCATCTCTAACATCCTGATAGAGGTTAACAGTAGAGGGTTGCAAACGTGTTGCGGCGTACTGTTCTCGTACTGACTCACTTTTGAACAGTGCGGCCAATGTCTCCTGTACAGGTACATACTGGGCAAAGCGCTCTGTACCATTTTCATCATTTCCCAAGAACAAATGCACAGGCTCAACATAGTTGAAACTGTTTTTAAAAGCATCCTTCCTCTTTACGTCTGTGCTCAAAACTCCCGTGTTATAGAGCTTGAGTAGATCCCCTCTGTTCATCTCATCGATAATGTTGCTTATAGTGGCCTCAGGAATTCCATGTACCTTCAATTTCTGACTCAAAATGTTGAGCGAATGTGACTAATTTCATGGGCATTCTGAAAGTCCTCAACTATTGTTTGTATGATACTTGCTGGTAACAATAGCTTAGCTTGTAATTTCAAGTAGAGAAGTGTAAGGTTTTGTAAAAAGAGGGTTTCATCCACAGCAAATGGCACTTCTTGTTCATGTTGTTCATCAGAAATATTGTGACTAGGCTCAGGCTGACTCAAAGGCTCTGTGGGAACAGACTTATCTAGAACCGAATCATCTAGATCCTCTACACATCTACTTGTATGTTTCCTCGAAACATGTGGCATGAGGCAAAACTGGATCGAACTGTAAATCTGCAGTCGCAACCTCTGAATGGGCATTTGGTTTCCAATCCTTTTTTTAAGTGTGAATTCAAATGATTTATAAGGGAGGTTAAAGTGTCACACTTGAAGGTACAAGACTGAGCCACACACTTTAAGGGTGTTTAAATGGGTTGCTATGCCACAGACAAGAACTTGGTTCTTTGTGGTCTCTATACATATGTGTTTTTAGAACAGTGGCTTTGCGGTACATCAGAGTACAGTCAGGCACACCGCATTGATAGCGATGATTGGGAGCATTACTGTGGAGCTTTATGTGCTGAATAAACGGAATAACATTTTCAAACACATGCTCACACGTACTACATTTACAATGGAACATTGTTCACCAAAAGCATTAAATTAGCCCAGCAGGGGCATAAATAGACAACTGACAGCGACTTGCAGGCACAGTTAAGTTAAGAGGCAGTCGAACCAGACTATTTACAACCTCCAAAGCACAGCAGTGCTTCACATCACTGTCCAGTCAACACATTTCTATCCCCTTCAACACAGCCTTTGGTTTTGCAACACAGCAATGTGAAACCTGGGATCAGAGAAAAAACACATTAACATCTACACATATACACATTTTAAATGTTATAAGACAAAAGATCAGGGACAATAAGGTCGCAGTCGGTGCAACAGACAACACCAGCAGAATTTCCGTTAGAATTTTTTATTTTCCGAACATAATGAGAAAAGTGCCAGTCAGGTCTTCTTTGTTATTTATTTAACTACATTATTCAAAAGTGTACAGTAACTTTGGATAATAACAAGCGAATAATAAACGTAGCCTCTCTTTTCCTCCCTCTCTCTCCTGACGGTGGTCGACAGGGCAAAACGTAGTATATTCACAACAAAAGACGTGACATGGATACAATATTTTAGAGAAAAAAAACATGGAGCTAAAATAATCTTCGTAAAATCGATCAAACTATGGATCCTGCACATCCACTGGACGTAGATTTTAAAAGTACACTATAAACCTCTCGCCAGAAATGTAATCAAAAAGCATTTTAATGGCCAAACTATCCTACAATTTAGGATTTCCACTAAAAATAAATCGGGTGTCCGCCATGTTATTTTTTCTCACTGAGAAAGTTTGCGATCACGTGACATGGACACTGGTCATTAGAAATCAATAGGAACAAATATTGTATCCATGTCACATCTTGAGAAGGTTATTTGTGAATATACTACATGTTGCCCTGTGGACCAACGTAGCCACTCCGTCACAGCGGACAGAGCTGCATCATGTTGCGCTGCAGGTGTCTCTCCGTATTTCCATATCTATACGATCTAGCTAGTTCTGGCTAATGATATGACTGCCTGCTTATCAAAGGACACCAAACAATAAGCGTTGCTTGGCAACGGGGCGCAGCATGCATTTCAAACCTTTATTTATACAGATGAATCCCATTGAGATCATTGATCTCTTTTTCAAGCGAGACCTGCTCAAGTAGTTCCACATGAAACATAAAAACATAAATAGAACAACAAAAGGACATCATACAGCATCATTTACATAATTATCCACATAAACAGGTACCAATAGCTTCTGATTGACTAGCATCCAACCGAGCTTTAAAAACATTTAGTGGCACCAGATTGTTCAGTTTCCATTTAATTTGCAGACTATTCCAAGACAGAGGAGCTGCGCATCTAAAAGCTGTCTTCCCTAAGATAGTCCTAGCAGTTTAATAAAACCACAGCATTCGATCTCAGGCAGTAGCCACTTACAATTTTCCGTGAGATCAGGGAGCAGATATAAGATGGAAGTTTCCCTAACATGGCTTTGTATATAAAAATGTACCAATGACTGAGCCTCCGTACAGTTAGTGAAAGCAAACCAGCCCATTTGTTTACATGAAGGTTCAAAATGTCCCCGCCCTTCAGGAGGATAAATGTCTTTCTCCACATTAAATGTTTCAGACTGTCTGCAATGACATTAAACAAAACTGGAGCAAGTCTAAATAAAAGCACACCTTTTCATGTAAGTAAAGGGGAGCAAAATGCGTTGAATGACCTATTAGAGTAGTCTTCTCGTGCTTCTCTTCTTTGCTTGGCGCCAACGCAGCAGTTACTTGTCGTTTTAAATATTTTGCGATCCCACAATGCAGCGCGGTTCACGTCATTTGTTGTGTTATCACCGTTATCACCTGGTTATCACAGAGGATGGTCTGAATACAGCATTTTACTGTGAAATAATACAGTAACATGTTGTGAAATCCTGGTAATAATTTATCCTGTACATTCACAGTAATTAACTGTGCCTGCATTGATTTTGCTGTGAAATTCAAAATTACAGTATTATATTGGGAACATTACAGGTAAAGACTGTAAAGTGGTAAAACAGTAATTTATTGTAAAATATTACAGCTAAATATTGTGAAATCATGGTAATATTTTACAGTGTACTTACAGCCAATCAGCTCTGAATTTTGTGAGATGACGTATGGTGGGGATAGCAGCTCAATGCCCCTACGGTCATTATTTTCTTGCAGTCACCATTGAGTTAGACAGTGAGAGGGAGGGGCATGATCGGGTTTTGTCCCACATGGCTCTAAACAGCTCAATAGGCACACACTGTAGACACTAATTCGAAGAACACAGACTAAAACAGCAATGTACAGACGAATCAGATGATTAAACATGATCTTAAAATATATTTTATATATTTTCTAATTTAGTTTTTGCATTTTTTTGTAATCATTATTTTTAGTACTTTCTGCTGACACTAGGTGGGGCTGTGCATGAATGCGGTTTTGCGGTAAGTTAAATTTGAGTGTTTATGTGTTAATGATTTTAATCAGCTACGTAATGAATGTTAAGGCTTGGGTTAGCGTGTAAGCGAGTGGTAGCTACATCGGTGCTAACGATGCTAATCGTAGCCTCCAAGTTAAAATCATAGACTGTATATATAAAGGTTAAAACGAAATAGACAAGTGTTAAGCGTTAAGTGGGATAATACTGTTGAACAAACGGCTTCTGTTTGAGGTTGATAAAATAAGGTCATCCTTGTAACTTCGAGAGATATTTTATTATGTAGGTAAGAACTGTATGCATCACTAAGGTTAATTTAAATTGGCTATGCTCAAGTATGTAGACAAGCTAATGTTGAAGTAGTGTATGTGAAATCAACCTCACAATAAGATGTGTGTATATTACAATTGTTAATGTCATATTTCAAGATGATTACTTAGATATTACAATATGGTTGGTTGAGCTAGAGTTCATTATTGAGCTTACACGTTAACGTCACAGTCATCTGAAGAACGAACCCAAACCTTGTTGTTTTTATTAATTGCATTACCAAATGGGTATCAAATAAACAGTAAGCATTGGTGTTACGTTCCCTATTAGGCTAGGGGAACTAAAGGGAAGAAACACAACCAGATTGGTATTGGTATAATTATAAGTGATTTATTTACAAATAGCAGCGGTAAACAAAATGGAAGGCGTGCAAACTGAACAAACAAAAGGGCCAAAAGGGCACAGGTTGATAAACAACCAAACAAAGGGAGAACTTAAAAGGAGTCTAATGGCATTCAGAAAGGAATAGGTAATAACGGAACTAAATAGAAACAAAAACCCTCACTATAAAAGTGGTACAGCCTAACACAGGAAATATCTACAAAACACACAGCTAAACTAAAGGCAACAGTCCCAAAAACCTAAGCTACTCTAACCTCTAACTAAGCTACTCTAGGCACTACTAACACACAATATCACACTACCTGACACAGACCATACAAGTTAACCACAGAACGAAAGTAAGTAGCGAGAGGCGTCTGTCCCACAAAACAGAGCCTCCAGAGTGGTGATAGTCCGCAGCCTTTGTACTCCTCCCCAGCAGGTGTGCGCCGGCTGTGCGCTGCGATTGGACGACGTCAATCCAATCCCCATCTTCAGAGGCGGACCAGAGGATGGGCAGCTAATGATGTTGGGGCACCCACACAGCTCATTTTCATAATCACACACACGCACACAGCTGCAAACAATCTCAGCAGATTAAGGAGCAGACAAACAGCAACCGTAACAATTGGTAACACAACTTCCAAAGTTACAGTAAAATAAAAAGGACCCTGACTCGGACAATACACAATCCAACATGTTCAACAGATGATAATCAGTTATATTGTTTGTACACATGGTACTTTACATATATATCTGTTTGTTAAGGTGTCCATGTGATGCAGGCAGGCTGGACCAGAGAGTGAGAGACAGAACTGGACTCCTCACAGCAGTGAACTTCAGCTCAGGTACAAAGACTTTTTCATACAAAGAATCAAGAAAGATATTGGTTTAAATGAATGAAGTATTGACTTGAATACACTGATATACATTCCATTAAACAATACTAAATACTAAATCACCTACACATCAGTTAAGTTGAGGGGTTTTTCCAAGCAAAAAGTTACATTTAGATGTTAACAAGCAATATGATTTTGTCAGCTTTCTAATTTAATGTATTGAAGGCAAATATATTTAACACATAGTGAGAACTGCTACTATTTATCTCTCAATATTGTCTGTAAAAACGTGGTAAAAGTGATTCTTTCAGTGAGACAACAGAGCAAGCTTCTACAGTTTCACTACGTTTTGATAACAGTTAAATATTATTTTGATAATAACATATATTACAATGTTGATGAACTTCATACTTTTCATTCATAATCTGATTGTCTTTGTAGCTCACTGTTGAAATAAAAAAAACATTACAATTACAAAATAATTATATCTACAGCCCCTAAACACACAAACACACCACTTTCATAAATAACACACTTGTTCTGCAATAATATGTTTTATGTTTCCTGTAATTTTTGTTAGGAAAGGACATGCCTGAAAGACACAACATTTTCTCCTTCTCTGAGGGTCAAGAAGAACATCCAAGAGGAAACATTAAAAGCTGATGTTATGAGATTTTAAGACCAGTACAGGACATTCACTAAGAAACTACTTTTATTGTGAAAACACAGTCAGCTGATCGATTGCACCTATTTCCACATCTACACTCCATCAGCTGATTATTTCTATTTGCCTCACTTTATGAGCTTCACATCGCTTGTGCCTTGTACCGCAGAGTTTGCACGTCACAAATAAATGGGGCCAATCTTCAGTCAGATGTGAATGTGTAATCTAACATTTTCAGTAAGAATAATGGACAAAGGAGTGCAAATACAAATACAATTTATTGAAATGTGAACCAAAACTTAATCAAATGTTTTAAATAAAAAGCACATATGGACAGAAGGTGTAAACCTATTAAATGTATAAGTAACACATTTAGTCAAATAATGTGAGAGACTAGGACTGTGCAGTTGGTGTCAGCTTTGCCCAGCATGGGATCCTCCATCAGGCCTGGTCCTCCTCGCAGAGGAAAGACCCTCAGTCCTCTCCAAATCAACAGACTGGACGTCCATCACACAGAGGGTTTCTCCCTGAAGTCTCTGCAGCTCTCTGGACACCACACTGTCTCAATCCATCCACACTGAATATGAGAGGGGGAAAATGAAAAATAATAAATGCTTTAGACCAGTGGTCACCAACCTTTTTAAGCCCAAGATCACCGACCTCGGCCTAGGTGAAAGGCGAGATCTACCTATTGCAGAATTGAGTGTGTAAGACGGCCCAGACAGTGCTTCCAATTTGAGGCCTTTTTATATAGGCTAATTGCATCTGAATTACTGTTACAATGAAGGCTCCATAATCAGCTCAGGGCATATAGGCAGGGGTAAAGCGCTATTTTTTATGAGTCGGGGGCGGACCTCACCTCCTCTAGGGGGGTCCAGGGGCATGCTCCCCCGGGAAGATTTTTTTTAAAATATTGAAGTTGAAAGCATCAATCTGATGCACTTTGAGAGCAACATGAAGAGATCTATGGATACCTCTCTCAGCACCCAAATGAAACAGAACTGTAAACAGATTTCTTTTTCTTTATGGATATTTTACAAATATCAGTCCCCTTTTAAACTTTTTGTTTTACTGCCATAGTATTTCATACCTGTTTTTCATTAGGGTCCGAGCACGGAGCGCTAGGACCCGACGGCGTCCTAGCACGAAGTGCGAGCAACCTATTGTTATTGGTGGTATTATTATTATAGTGCTGGTGTTTCCTCTTTTTGAGGTTTTTATGATGCTTCAAAAGTTGTATAATTTTGCACGGACGCCAGGACCGGTGAAAAATTCAATATTCTGGAGTCAATGGGTTAAATATTCCAACTTGCTCACTAGCGCCACCTATCAAAATCCCATTTCGGAATACATTTACAAAGTTGCACCGTAACTCCAAATGACCTGACATTTTGCACACATATCCGGGTGGACCTGCTCTACAAATAATCCTCTTGGAACCCTAAGCTCCGCCTACATTTTTTAAATTTAAATTAGCATAATGTTCAAAACAGTTAAATATTCACTTAAATTTCAATTTTCCGTTTTTCAACACCAAACTTCGTATACAGCATCGGTGGAGGGTCAGACACATTACCGTAGAAAATGAGCATGTTAGGACGATAAATATTGCCGCCGTCAATCAAAATGTACTAAAGGCGGGGCTTAGAAAGAAATAATCATAACTCATCAACAATGTATCCAAACATCACAGATTTTGGTAGATAATTTCAGTCTGTCGTGGGGAATAGGCACACCAAAGCATTTTCATTTTAGACTATAGGGAGTGCCAAAAACACCACCAATTGATAACTGAAGAGCGGATAGACTAATTTTATTTTTTATCTTTTTTACACATACTCTCGGGGTGACTACGAACTCAGATTTAAAGTGTCGCAACAAATTCAGAATGTGGGCGTGGCCTATACTTTTTTTTTAAATTGCGATAGCATAAAATGAGCTTCGGACGCAAAACTTGGGACATACGTCAGAGCACACGACCTTTTCAAGAATGTAAAAAAACCCCGTAATTTTTCAAAAAGACTGCTCACTTGCGCCCCTATTGTGTGGTAGTCACATATAGTTTCTCAGAACTTCACGAATTTTGGCACAGACATTCCTCATGGAATTGCGGACATATTTGTATATAGATTCCATTAGCCCCGCCCCCGACAAAGTTCCAGCCATTTTTTAGCACATTCTTGCGAACTCCTCCTAGGAGAATGATCGGAAAAATTCCAATCCAGGACATGTTCAGCCCCTATCCAATATGATGCTAAATTGAGAAGAACATTTTTGATAGCTCAATCGCGGAGGTCGTAAGCTAACAGTGAATACATAATTTTTGACGATTTACATGTCGCAATTTACTCAAAACTACTCGGATATAGTTATTCCGATATTCACAAAACGCTGTATACACATTGCTCTTATGATTGCGGACATATTTCAAATTGCCTTCCATTAGCCCCGCCCTCGAGAAAGTCGGCCATTTTGAAAAATGTGCGTTTTTCATGCATTTTATGCACATTTTCGCAAACTCCTCCTAGGGAAATGATCGAAAAAATTCCAATCCAGGACAACTTCAGCCCATATCCAATGTGATGCTAAATTGCGAAGAAAATAGTTGCTAGCTCAATCGGGGAGGTCGTAAGCTAACAGCGAATACACCATTTTTGACGATTTACATGCCACAAATTACTTCAAAGTACTCGCATTAAGGTTTTCCAATATTCACGATACGCGGTATACACATTGCTCTTATGAATCTGGACATATTTCAAATTGCCTTCCATTAGCCCCGCCCCCCAAAAACTCGGCAATTTTCAAATATGTGCGTTTTTCATGCATTTTAAGCACATTTTTGCAAACTCCTCCTAGGGAAATGTTCGTAACAATTCCAATCCAGGACAAGTTAAGCGCATATCCAATGTCATGCTACATTGAGAAGGAACAGTCCTTCGCTCAAACGGGGAGCTCGTAGGCTAACGGAGAATATACAATTTTGACACCTGCCTGTCTGACTGCCACATCAACTCTCTCTCACACACACACACACACACACACACACACACACACACACACACACACACACACACACACACACACACACACACACACACGTTGTACAACAAACACAAACAGCTCCTAAAGCATATACTAAATATCAGGCTACAGCCCTTGTATATTTTATTATGTGAAGCACTATATGGTTTCATGACAAATATCTACCGTTTATTTGTAGATATCTCCTAAAGCTAATGTTATGTGACCTTTTCTCCGAAATACTGTCACATAACATCCATATATTTCAGTGCTAGGTTGATGCTTAGCTAAGCTAACTATGAAACACTTTAACTGACAGGACTCCGAATCAACTGTGTACTGTAAGGTAGCTTCTAGCTTCATGTCGAACAGTAAGTCAACATTTCCCAGAGAGCTTTCTTTGAAAACACCAGGTAACGCTAAAAAACATTACATTTAGATTGTATGACAAAGTGTTTATTTAATATATCTGGCTATAGCTCTTGCTAACGGTTTAGCTTATCCCCGCGATTCAAAGTAACGTCAACGTAGCTGTAATGTATGCTTTGCTTACATGTTCGCATAACTTGGAAGTTTACTGACATTTACATACCTTGTTTACCTGGCTCAAGTGGTGGCTCTGGGGTTGTTGTGTGAGCCACCACTGGAGAATTTTCTTCTTTTTTAAGAAAAAATGTTCTTATGTCCATCTTCAAAAACTCTGAGTCCGACTGACTGTTTATTTTAAACATTGTCACAGCTCACAGGATAGGTACCTGTCAGCCAATAAAACAGATGTTTATTTCTATTCAACTCTCTGGTTGGTCTGGTGTCTTGCCTCTGTTGCATTCACTGAACACGGGAAATTACAATCCGGCCGTCCTCTCTAGTGTCATAATGAGGTTCAGGTAAAGCACGGCTAATGTATTATATTATCGACTCAATATATAATACATGACTTTGAGAGTAGGCAATCTAGGCAAATTAACACAATTAATTAAACATACTTATCACACTGACGGTGCTGAGATAAAAACATTTCATCTTTTTTTTTTTGTTGCTTAATGGCTGCGGGGACATAAGCGGCCGCTTATGTCGCTTAATGGGTTGGGCCGGCTCTGGATACAACATAAACTGTATATATAAAGGGTTAGCCCTACCATAGATTACCCAACAAAAATACTCTGGCGCCGCCACTGGTCACATTCCAGACTGTTTTGAAGATTATAGTTTTCATTTGTATTTTTTAGCTTTTATGTGAAATAAGTCAAAGGTTATTGATTAATCATTGTTTGGGAGGACACATGTTGCAAAAGTTCCTGAGTTGTCATGTTTTTGCTCATTTGCATCACTACGATCAGAATCAGCACTTCTAAAACAGGGCTGATACCATAGACCAGTGGTTCTCAACTGGTGGGTCGCGGACCCGTTTCGAATGGGTCGCGGATGTGTGAGTGAAGAAAACAAATTTGAATTTTTTTTTTGAATTTTATTTTATTATTTTTTGGGGGGGGAAAAAGTCAAACTTTTATTTTGAAGGCCCAATTTTCTAACGCTGTGAATGCAGTAGGCGTTGGACTGGAAGTACCGGAGACCACTAGTCACATAGTGATCATCTTCTCAATAAAACATCTTTGCTGATGTTTTTTTCGAGTCTTTTGGCCAATCAGAATCAAGATTGTTGCCGGAAGTCCCCACGGAGAATAATTTAGGGGTAGAACTCTTCTTTATACATCCATGGGTACAACTTCAGATACAAATGAACAAATAATGAAATATGACCCCCGGTTTGATAATTGACAGGTCACAGAACAATGGGGGCTATCTACCCTTAACCACAAAGTAATTCACACAGACTATCTCCTCTTTGCTCTTCTCCCTGTGAGGAGCAGCAAGCTGTCAGAACTAAGTGAAAAACAAACAATGGCATAAAATATTATTAATATGTCGGGTAGTAATAGATTTAGTTATTTTCTTCTCAGAGTGTACCAGAATGCATAGTTTGTTAGTATTTCTAAAAATCTCCTGGGGGACAATCCCCCAGACCCCCCCTTCTGGGGATGGGTTTTCAGCATGCGTGCCTTTTTATACAGTTCAGCTTTGATTTCATCATCTCATAAACCTTTTTTAAAAGCATACTTTAGTTCTGTGAAGGGATATATGCACTGTACTTCACATTCATTAATAGTGTATGCTGAAAAGCGTACATATTACAGCACGATTTTTTGTTGAATAGATTTGAGTGCTTCAAAATGTTGGGTCGTGATTTATTGACCAAGTAAAAAGTGGGTTCCGAGGCCTGACCAGTTGAGAACCACTGCCATAGACTGTATATATAAAGGCTGATACAGAGGGGATTATGGGATGCTACAATGTATGATCTGTTTGGTATTTCGAGCCAAACACTTCAGAGACATGTTATACATACATCTGAGACAGGTCTATAATATATCAACCCAATGTGTGCTCTAAAATGATATTTATAAATGACTATTATCATTATTATAAGCAAGACAATAAATGGCAAAGATATGTAGAACATAAACGTATTTGAGATACGTTCATAACAAACATAACGTGGGAGTATCATATGCACGCAAATCGGACTTCTGCGTATCTATTGCACGCATTTCCAATGTGTAAAGTCGTGTCATTTGTACGCAGACTGAAGAGAGTGGGTTGAATATATTGTTGAAAAGGGAGTAGGCCTATATTAGGGGACCAATAAGGTGCCCTGTTATAGCCGAGAAAAAAAAAAATTAAAATGTGAGGAATATTCTGTACCGACGTGTAGCCAGAAGATGGCGCTCATATACCAGCTACTAATGCTGATGTGGATATAGAGTATAATGTAGGAGCTAAATACACACACAAAGGCACATGGCAACAAGACCCAAGCACACACACAGAGAAAACACAGAGCAACAACACCACAAACACCTTCAGCATACATTTCACATTTTTCACAAAACACAGACACACTAACCCTCCACACACACACACACACACACACACCACACACACACACACACACACACACACACACACACACACACACACCACACACACACACACACACTACACACACACACACACACACACACACACACACACCACACACACACACACACACACACAACACACACACAGGAACAGACAACAAACACACCAACTTTGATACAGGCACGCCCATCACAACACACACAAGAACGTTACACACATTCACCATCATTCAAAAAGACCCGTACACAGTGCATGTGTTCATTGTGTTTTTTACATTTTTGGGATTATGAATTGCACCTTTTTCTTTTTATCTAATCTCTATTTCTGCAATATTGTTTTTGTTACACTGCTGGGGGAAAAAAAAATTCAGGATTTCGAAAAGAAACAGTAAACTTTAATAAACATCCGATAAATATAAAAATGTGTTTTGTATTGAAATCGCCTAAGTGTTTAATTCACTTGACCTGCTTATCAACTCAACCAGGTATGACCCATATTGAACCAGAAGTTAATTTCACAAATGTTGTAGCACAGCAGATCTGACGCCGTCCAAGTTAAACCCTCCAAGCCGGGTTTATTAACACAGTTAACACATTTATTGAGAAGAGAGGAGCATCAACAGGAGAAGCATTGGTGGCTGCGGCACTTTAGGTCCTGTATCCTGAGAGCGGACCGTCACACAACGTAAGCAAGCAAAACTGTCCGAGTGGGAAGGCTGCTCACCCCGCAGAGACACGGTTATACAACGCAGGCTGGGACAGAGAGGAGGAGCACCGTTTACATTAAAGCTTTAATCAATCATCGTATCTCAACACAATATCAACACAAGTCATTCAGCAAGAGTTGGCACCTTTGATTAATATCTCTTTTGAAAAAGTTAGAAAAAGCCGATAAATGCTTAAAATGAGAAGAGCTGATATTTTTGGATGTTTGGCTTGCAAGAGTCACACACTAAAGTTGTTACCTACAGTAGGCCTACTATAGACATATAGGCTTTAAACCTTTGTTGCATACACTTGTTTTTGGAGATCATAGAGATATATAAATCTAACTGTTTCTACAGTGTGACTAAAAGATGGGATTAGTATACGTGTGGTTGTCGGACTCACATTTCTATAGATCATATAAAAAGCTGTCATGTGAGGACCTTATAACTTGAATGAAGCAATTATTTTCATTTAAACTCTATCGAAAGATGAACTTCTGCATGGGGTTGCACCATCTTTTCATTAATCCATCATTAAGTTTGTATGTAAAGTCCTTTATAAGTTCTTAGTGACTATGAGCTAGTTTCAATTTAGTGATTACAGCTGACTGGGCTGATTTTCATCAAACTGGTGCAAGGGTGTAGTATGGGTCAAGAACAAATATGTTACATTTTGAAGAGGATCTGAAACACAGGGCAGATACACTTAATTTTTCACTTTTCCTTTCATTTCGAGATACAGCATTTGGGCATAAAGAGAGAACATTTATCCGAGCAATAGTTTTATTCCAATAAGGGCTATATTTGTATTTTGGGGTGGTTCCAGTGCGACCATGGTGCGCCGGTCGATTTATAAGCAATTTGTTAGACTCAAGTTGGAGTAGTTGATACACACACATACAACTCCATTGTTTCACAAGTAGCCAGTTTACAACCAAATTTAAAAATAAATGTTAAATCATCGTCAGACGATAGCCGTTGGGTTTTTGAAATTGCATTTTAGCCTATATGTTTTAATGTTTTTGAATGCTTCCGATAACTAAATCTTGGCATACAAATGTAGAATCTGTTCCATTATCATTCTGCTATTGGTGGAAGAACCCTCCGACCTATTTCTATTTCTGTAAACCAACTCAAACCGTCTGATGACAGGTGGGTAGTTAGGCTAATGCTAACATACAATATTTAACGTTAGCTAGGGATTGAGCTCGACTTCACTTCGAGCGATAGAATTACTAACAAAGAATTGCTAACAAAGCACTTATATACTAATAAAGGACTGGCTTATCTAAAGCCAGTTGAGTAGCACTTGAAATGTTTTAGCTCTATGAAACCTGATGTACTTATATGATTCTGTTTTCTTCAAGTTTGTATCTTGTTGGTCGAACGGCACTTATTGTAAGTCACTTTGGATAACAGCGTCATCTAAATGTAATGTAATGTAATGATTGAGCCCAGCATTGTTGGCTTTTTATGTAGTTTTTTCAGGGATATTTTGTTGTTTTGGTTTAAAATACATTTTAATGGACACTTGACACCAAAATTAAACAGATGTTTTAAACATCAGGTCGGATGTGTCGACCATTTTTCATTATTCATTCGAAACGAGTCATGGTTTTTAAGCTAACGTCAGTTGTTCAGTTGGCTAAGGCTATGTAACACAGTTTGTGTTGTGCACCCCATTTTAAATTGGAGTGAAGTTTGAACTTTGAACAGCTGATGCAACCCCTTCTTGAGTCCATGTCTTCCCTGAAAAGCTGAAGTATTTTGGATACTGGATGGACTATGATTGTGCGTGGTAAGTGTGCTATGCTCATAGTTGTGCCTGCTGGAGCAGTGTGCATCTTCTGTGCTTCAATCAGCCTTCTCTGGGAGAGAACTGTGTTTAAAGCAGAGGAATGTGCTTTGACTGCGATTCATGTTGTGCCTTAGATATACAGTATTGGGTCCCCTACCCGCATGATTTTGTGAAAAGTGTGACATTAGATTCTTTGGAAGGCGGATGTGAATCATTCTATATCTTCTTAAATTAGATCTCTTCTGAACCTTCTTGAAGTTGATAACATAATAACACATTATTGAAGGATAGCAAAAATCTAATGAAAAGAAAGTTATTATTAGCTGACAAGATCATCTCTATCTTAGAGACGTAGAATCATAAACTCTGGATAATATATATTTAGAAAATGGATAATTGACCTCTTGAGTTCCTGATGAAAACTCAGCCTGGAACTTGCAATATGTTTTGGCATGCCACACTCTAAAGTAATATGTTTCATAAGGCAAAAGCAAGACGCTTAAACTTTAAAATAATACAGTTCTAGGTCCAAAATGTGGTTTCTGGGCAGAATTGCACTCGTTGCATTTTGTGTAATATTGTTTGCAGGGCCCAATTGGCATATCATTGGAGACAGACTTACAGAGTCTTCGCCACTGTCACAGTGTCACTTAGGTCAGACTCTCATTATTTACAGGTTGCAGGCTTTCTCTGATTTGCTCTTTTTTTAAGAGAAATGCACAAATGTAGCTTTCAAACTATAGAAATAATATGAACTCTTTGCATGACAGCTTAAGACAAGGAACAAATGATTACAAATGGTTATAAAAGAAGGTGCGTCAGAACCTAAAAGTCTTAGAAGAAGGGACAGACTTGGGTTTTGTGCTCCTTTGGTAGTAAACTGCATCCTCAACCTGTGTGGGACAGCAGGAGAGAGTTATGAACTTTTCAAGAGCCCTGCAGCATAAAAGTAGCTCTTGTTTTGTCCTTTTCAGTCCTCTTGTTTCTCACTCTGCTGTCCGTGCAATTTTCTCTATCTTTGCCTGCAGTCCAGGTTTGGTTTATGGTTTGTTGCTGACTGATCTCCAGGAGGTTAATTTATCACGGATCAGGCAAGCAGTTGATGCAGACGGGGTCCAGTCTTCTCTTCAGCGCTCCCTTTCTTTTTCTTGGGGAGTCAGGATTGCGATGATGGCCTCGTCGAACACCGTCTTCAGGCCCTTCTGTTTCAAAGCGGAACATTCCACATTAGCAACATGCACCAATCTGAGGAGGACACACATATTAACATCTGTCAAAAATGCAAGGTACAATACAATGGTAAACTAGCAGTTATGATAGGTAAGGAATAGATTGTCTTTCTTGCCAATAGTTAATACGAGAATCTCGTAAACCTCTACTTCCTGAGCACAAAATAGCCCCCTAATTTGTACACTTGTAAAAAAATACAACACATCTTGTAGCATCAATGTTGTTTCCCAAATTAAGACTTTAGGCTCTTGAACACACCAAAGCCAGAAAGCAACCTCCATCTGTGGAGCACCTGAATGCACCATTGGCCTTGGCACTCCAAGAAACATTTGTTAGTGTTTGAGACTTTCACAACGGCAGTACAGTGAGTCTAATAAAAAAATGCTTTGCCCAATAACTCCGATATATACAAAAGAGGCTAAAATTAGGGAAAACATCATTTCATTTCTGTTTCATTCATTTGGAGTTTTTTTGGGGGGTTTTTCGAATCTTTAGAAGGATTTATATGGAAATCAGGTCTACAACAGTAAGAAATAATGTCCAAGGTAAAAAAACAGTTCACATTGACAAAAATACAACCTAATATTTCTTTTAATCTGAAAACGATCTTGCATGGAACTTTTGTGGCCTCAGAAAACTTCATGACTCCAAAAAGACATAAAACACACCTACATCCTATCTTATATTGCCAAAAATCCATATTTTAAAGATCCCATGTCATGGCAATTTCTACTGATCATAATTCCATTGTTGAGGTATACTAAAATAGATTTATATTGTGCAATTTTCCAAAATCGCATTGGTTTCTCATACAGCACCTCTGTATAATATTCACTCTTGTCCTAAACGGCTTGTTGGAGCTCCTGCCACCCACTCCCTATGAGCCCAGTGGCCGTCTGCGAGACAGCGAAAAACAGTGAAACCCAGCCCGAACACACACACACCCGCAGCCTAGCTGGGAGTTTGTGTGTGTGCTCACACACCGACTAACAGCCTCGCCGGGTCCCGCCGTCTCAGGGAGGAGAAATCGGCAGAGCTGCAGCTGAGAAAAGATTGAGTGTGTGTGTGAGGAAGTCCGCGGATTGGCCCATTTGGACCAATCCACGGACGTAACATAACGGCTCCACGGATTGCTCTATTTAGACCAATGGGTCCATTTGGGGCATGGGCACGTCACTGTACCCAGGAAGAAAACAATGGAAAAGAGAAATCTCCAACGAGGCGTTCTGGGGCAGCATAGACAAGTATTTTCTGTGTTAGAGTTTTACTCCCTACAGGGTGTACTTGAGGGTTTGTGACTCTGCAGACCGTTTACATGTATAAAGACCATCATAAAACACAAGGGGACAGGTAATAACCGGAAAAAGCATGACATGGGACCTTTAATACTTTGAGATGGGTGTAATTTTTGACGTTTGACTTTTATTCTCAATTTCTGCCAGGATTGATTAATCACAGGCCACATTTGGTATCTACGTCGAACAGCCTGTAACTACTTTTGACATCCATGAGGACTTAGAATGTATTTCTGAATTTATTTGAGGCAAAGAATGCACAGAGGTCTGATTCCAGACATTCCTACAGAGACTTGCAGGGTCAAAGCAACACACAGGAATCTAACTGGACATGACAGCTAAATCCTACCACACTGACAGTTAGCATCTAGCTCTTTGGTTAGCTACTCATTACTTCTCTTTAGTAGGACAAACAAACAAACCTCCTTTGCTAGTTTCTGTCCTTGCTCAGTGGGTATGGGCTTCTCCTTCATGTCATTCAGTTTGGCAATGGTCTTGGGGTCATCACGAAGGTCAATCTGAAAGAGATAAGGGACATTTTCTCTGAGTTAAGTCATGGATATTAATTCATAACCTTTTTAATAATTTCTTAAAAACTTAATTTCTGATTTGATAACACAAAATCAGGTATTTCTGCACTTTTCTCCACACTGCTAAACATAGCCGACCTGCATAACTGACAGTTTTCTTTCTCATTTTGAAACCCACACTTCCTGCTCTTGTACAAAAGCCATTTTACAGCCAACCAAACGGTTCGTCACTCTTCTTGTATTCAATGCAACGCTCAGCACACACAACTCATCCCCGTGTCAGTAATGGCCATTTATAATAAATGCATCCACCTGCACAAACGCACTGGGAGCGACCTTCATTAAACCTTTTCTTGATTGGTGTGATTTGTGGCTCGCTGTTATGAAGCTTGTGTGCATATCAGCATCGGACTCCAGAGCAGCGAGCGAGTTTTGATGGGTACTGATACAAAGGGCAGTAAACATCAGCTGACAGGAGATAAATCAGACACCCACTCCATCCTCCTCACCAACGCGGGGCCCTGGCTGCATTGGCATTTGGTTGCCAGGGAACACAGAGCGAATTCAGCCTCCAGTAAGCGCTGTAATCGTTTTTGGTCATACGGCACCGACAGTGGGTTTTAATACGTAGGATAAGTGTCATCTCTTAACTTCTACATGAGTTTAGTGTTGCTTCTATGGAAGATCAAAAGACATGAGCCCAGATTAAGTATCTTTGCATAAGTGAATTGCTGTTTTAATGATTACCTTTAAGGCACTGAGGACTAATGTACCAAGCCACAGACCTTTTAAACACAGATCAGCCTGAGGTCCCCAGACATGTTTGTACTCGCCAATTTTTTTTGATTGAATACATTTATTCTTCTTTTCCAAAGGTCAGGTTCAAAGCAACAGGCTGCATTGGGATTTTTTTTATCACTTTAACTTGGGCCGTATTATGCTTATTTTCACATTTCATATTTGTATTTAGAGAAACTCCCTCTGGAGGGAACTCTAGGATTATAGCCTTTGCAGTCCATGCATGCACAAATATAATAATTACTATTTAATTAAAACAGTTCTCATTCGTTTTGCCGTAAAACAAATCTTGTTTTGTCTGTTCACAACAAAAATATATTCCAGTTATGGTGATATATGACGAGTAATTAAAGTATCAAGTCATCACATTTTAAAAGTATAACCAGCAAAGCTTTGAAAAACAACAAATGAATAAAAGGTTTGAATTTATCAGAAAATGTTCTGAAAACTAACATTTTGCAGGCTATATGTAAGGAATATCTTTGTGAGGTTTGTGATACTCCATGATTATCTCCTGTGCCAAACGAAAGCAGATTCAATGTATATTTGTCTCTGAATTGTAAAAAAGTTCTCTGTTAGCCTTGGTGGTCTCTTGAGGTTGAATTCACATTGTGGCTCAAAACGTGTTCCTCAAGTTACAATCTGGATCTGGCCTCAATTGAGACAATTTGTATCATATCAAGTTGACATAGTGTGCATGTAGAACAGACATTGTTATTGTACCCTAGAGCAGGAATTCCCAAAGTGGGGGTCGCGAGATGATTTCAAAATTTAAATTTAACAATTTAAAAAATTTAAAATAAATTGTATCCATTTTTTTTATCCATTTTTTTGAAATTATTATTAATAATAACAGGTGCATACTGCATAGACATTTTTCAGGGGCGGACTAGCCATCTGTATAATTTCCCTGCAGCGAGGCTCCCCCCGTTGACAATCCACTAGCGCAGTGTTTCTCAAACTTTTTCATACCAAGGACCACTTTACACAATAAATCAACAATACAAATACAACTACAGATTATATAAGCATTTAGTTCAAATGCGATTTAAAATGGTCTCAGGTTTTACACGTCATATGAAATGTAGACTACATTTATTACAGAGTTTATGTCTGAGCCAACAGACTCACAGATCGTTGGCTACTGAGAGATTATGCAAAATACACTGCATGTAGTACGACACAAACCTCCGCTGTGGATTTTCAAAACAAAATACAGTAAAACTATGGTCGCAGGCCCAAGTTTAACTCTCTGAGGTCTAAGCCATTTTTCACATGTTAGGCTCGCCTGGGCTTTTTTTGTAAAAATGCTATTAAAACATGAACCTTGGTGACCATCGGGCTGGCCTGCATGGTCTGCCTACAAAACAAAAATAAAAAAACGTTTATGCAGCCCCAACAACAGCCTCTGATCAATCAACAGACTTCTTGCAATGCTTTATTGGATGCCTATATTAGATATATAATCTCTATCTCACTCCTAAAACATCTAAATCTACTTTCAGCATGGATAAATGTTCATAAAAGACATCCATTGTTTGTTCTATATGCTTCTTGCAATCCTAAAAACACATCGTAGTTCTAGAACAGATTACAAATCGCCTGAAAATGGTACAAACAAATTTAAGCTCGCTCCATTGCGGAGATATTCCCGCGAGTGTGCGGAAAACTTAAATGTATTGATTTATCCAATACATTTAATGTTGACAGGGGTCGCCAGTAACTGGTACTGTTGGGGGTCGCGGACTGAAAAGTTTGGGAACCGCTGCCCTAGAGTATAGAGTCATATGTATAAATAAGAAATCACATATAAGCAGTCATTTAAAGCTGAGTGTAAATGCTTCTGACACCATTGGTGGACTGACCTGGGTGCCAATGAGCAGGTAGGGGACACTGGGTGCATACTCCTGCAGCTCGGGCACCCATTCCTCGCGCACATTCTGAAAACTGGCCGGGTTTACCACTGAGAAGCAGATGAGGAAGACATCGGTCATCGGGTAGGACAACGGTCTCAGGCGGTCGTAGTCCTCCTGGGGGAAGACAAGACAGGAATAGTTAACATTCGGGTCAGGGGAGGATGAGAGGTCAGGACAGTGAGCAGGCATGATTCATTTCCGTTTCTTAACATCTGGGAAACGATTACTCGTGAATTATTAAAGCGTGTGAAAAATGAGCTCCGGACTCAGACTGGAGCCAGGAGCTCCTTGGCTGCTTTATATGAGTGATGTAGACTCTTATGAGGGGAATGATAAAGATACACACTTGGAATTTACTTATGAAGAGAAGAAAGGAATGACCTTCACGTGAGACTTCAATGGATTATTTGACATTTGCAGTCAGACCAAAGGCAATCACCACAAGACAAAGACAACCAAATGCAATGGCATTGCCCAAATTTGTGAGCAGTGGCGGCCGGTGGAAAATATTTTAGGTGGGGCTATGGCAATGGTGACCAAAGCATACTAGGGGTGTCCGAGGGGATGCTCCCCCGGAAGAACCTTTTGAGAAATGACCCGTTCCATGACCCGAAAGTCTGTATACCATGATGTGCCAGGCCGTGACGTGCCAGGCCGTGTGGGTAGACAAAGTGCTTTCGGAACTTGACGATGAGGGATATGGAGTACTTGTGATAGGGGTGGGAAGAGCGATAGCAACATATTCTATACCGACTGCTGGAAGTCCTAGAAGTGTATAATTATGAACAAATAAGGAAGAGCAAGAGGTAGATAGAAAAAATATACTTGCCAAAAAAGTTTCAGTTTGTAAAAACAAAATGAATAGAAGGTGCAATTCGTACCATTTTCTTTTAAAGACCAAATGTGTATCCCCTCAATTGTCATGAAAATAAAAATTATACAAAAACTTCATACTGGTATTTCAACTGTTTCGTATTTATTCAACTTTCCCATGGCAGTGTCAAAATATGGATTTACCTTCATTCTTAAGCCCATTCAGCAGTTTACGCCACTGGATTGGTCAAAGGTATCTCTCCAGATCCTTCTCTTGTACGTAAACAAGGTCTGCCCTGCTCTCCACCCCAACCCAAGCTCTTCAAACCCTTCCAGCAAGGAAGTCAGGGTTTCAACAGAAAGGCCCGGTAAAAATGATAAGACTGCTTCCTTTATGTCATCACGATTCATTATCTAGTGTGTCAAACATAAATCAATTACTGCAGTGCACAGTATTCCATACTTGTCACTGTCAGTTTGTTTCCAATTGCATTATTCCATTCATTAATCACAACTGAAAAGTTGGTACTAGCCTACACTTGCCCCCGAAACACCTGACAGTATGTGTTATAATCTTTAAGGATAAGGCTAGTGTTTTAAATGCATTGCTTAGTGCCAACAAATACTATGAAAATAACAATCAACCATGCATTTTTCTTTACTCTCGTAACTTTCTGGCTTCCCAAGTACTGTTTTTTTTTTTTAATACAGCTTACCAAGCCATATTTTCTATCTATTTTAAGGTTGGCTGCTAAATGCATGACCAAAATGTTGTGGTATAAGTTACATCAACTATATAGCAATGTTGTAGTGATTCATGACTATAAACTTAAGTCGATAATCCAAATAAGCCACCAACAAATGTGTCATCAAACTATGTAACTACTACAAAATATCAAAAAGAGAACGACTTCATTTTCTCTGATTAATTACACATCTTTTGCCCCTTTAGGTATGGGATCTTTTTACCTCAACAGCCTGCTCCACTAGTCACTGTCCTGTCTGCTTTTGTCATCTGACTGTTTAAACCGCCTCTGGAAAAGAATGGTGGAGAGCAATTATGGCGCATTTCCACTGCAGCGGGTAGCTCGCTTTAAGCGTGCCGAGCCGTGCGGGCCCGTTTTTGGTTGCGTTTCCACTTGGCCTAGTTTTACTTTTTCACCTTTTTTCTGGCCCGACTAAATCGTAGTTCTAGGGCCAGGAACAACCGGGCTGAGTCGGGCAGAGTATGCTAAACTAGAGAGAGAATCGCTGGCAAGGGGGCTACAACTACAACAAGATGAACATATTTGACCGTGATTTAATTGTAATACACGTTTCAAAATGATGCCGAAGTAACAACATACTGATACCGGTTAGTAAAAACCATGAATTAATGCTTTGACAAGTCTGCAGACAGACGGCAGGCGAAAAACCCTTTTTAAAATGTGTGCTTTCTAAATGGAGCTTGGCTAAGCTAACGTTATATATGCTCCGACCGTCCACACTCACAACAACGGCCTATACAGACATAAATAAACCAGCGACTGTATTCTCCATGACACAGGCAGTCTGTGGTTTGTACTTGTTTAACTTTTGTCTAGTTTCTGAACAGATATGAAGAGCTGTGAGCTCTGAGTGCTAAGAGCTAACGGCTGTGTTTTTCTGGGGCTCTCATTGAAGATGACGTCACGGCTCCGCCTACACTGCGTTACTATAGTAACTACCCCAGTTCCTAAACTGTAATGGAAGCGCAGCATTAAAGTGAGCCGGGCCTAATAAGGCCTAACCAAACCGAGCGAGGTATACCATATATCATAATATCATATACTTTGTAAGCTGGAAGAGGATAGTAGTCAAGCAAATCGTCCTGCTTGATACAAACATAATCCTCTTGGGCTGCTCCTAATTCACAGTCGATGCCCATGTCTCTCAACTTCACAAAAGTGTGTTTCTCAGTCACAAAGTGCACAGAATCATGGAGAACAATGACCAAGTTAATTTTCCCAACATTAAGTTCTTCATCATTGTTCCCAAGCAAAACAAACATTCCTTTTCTGTATACAGTGCGTTTCACTGTGACATTGTTACAAGCCACTGCAGACTGTGACTCAAACTTATAACTGGCTACAGAGGCCCTGATCCTGTCATTGTAATCATTTACATAAAACTCTGTACCCTTTTTTACTTGTATAATTGGAGGAAAAAGGTTGCCTGCACTCAAATAGGCTTGCAGAAGTTGGTGTCTCTCTGACAGAGTTTTGCAAAGATTTTTGAAGTTGTGTAATTTGCTGGCACACTGCTTGAAAAATGTGTGTTTGCTTTCAAACCTTAGATTCCACAGGCGGATAAGTGGGCCAAAGTGTATGATAAGCTCTGGATAGTGGCACACATAATGATGCTTGGGCTTTAAGGGATGGTCAGGGAAGAGCTTTTTCCTAAAGTATATGTACTCTTCAGTGAGGACTTTTAGATATCCTACTTGGCCTGCTGTAATGGCTGGTGCACAGACAAGTTCCACTATCTCTCTCAGCTGCAAAATAAGCTGCCATACCTCATTATCACATGGATCTTTAATCCTGTCACCCACCAAGAGAGGTAGCAATCTAAGGAAGCACCAGTTTTGAACTGCATGTCCACTTAATCTCTCACTGCCAGGAGAGAGGTCTGCCGGTTTGTCTTTGCCATCATTTCCTTGGTATCTGAATTGGTTCTTACACCGATTTAATTGCAGGTAAGTAAAATGCTTCTCTTTGACTAAATGACTGATAAACAAAGCAAGGTCATAAGAGACTATACCCTCAAACAAGTCATGGCCTAGGCATGGTGGAAGGCCAGGCTGGCAAACATGAAAATGACCAAGTTGGTTAAAAGGAGAGTCAGACTTGATGCCGCATACTGAGTTGATGTCACTGGTTTTTAGATCTTGCAAATGACTTTGGTAGGATTGTGCTGTTCTTGTGGTACCACACAAATGTGGTTCTCTCATAAATGTAGCTCTGTCTACCTCACAGTAGCGACAGAAATGATTAGCCCGACTGAAGTTTTCTAAAAAGTCACCAATAGAATGTGATCCCAAGTTGTCTCCTGAAATGGCAACCAACGTGCCTTTTACAACACTGCCATCATTTATCACAATACCTTTCTCCTCCAGGACTTTCAAATGTCAGTTAGAGTTGAGTAAACAGCTAACACTTTTTTTTTTCCTGAACCAAGTGGGTTAACAACATCAAATGCATCTTGGTATAGCATCAAACCAACTAAGGAAGGCTCAGATTTCAACAGCAGATTACTTAGAACTCCCTCTCCATCTCTAACATCCTGATAGAGGTTAACAGTAGAGGGTTGCAAACGTGTTGCGGCGTACTGTTCTCGTACTGACTCACTTTTGAACAGTGCGGCCAATGTCTCCTGTACAGGTACATACTGGGCAAAGCGCTCTGTACCATTTTCATCATTTCCCAAGAACAAATGCACAGGCTCAACATAGTTGAAACTGTTTTTAAAAGCATCCTTCCTCTTTACGTCTGTGCTCAAAACTCCCGTGTTATAGAGCTTGAGTAGATCCCCTCTGTTCATCTCATCGATAATGTTGCTTATAGTGGCCTCAGGAATTCCATGTACCTTCAATTTCTGACTCAAAATGTTGAGCGAATGTGACTAATTTCATGGGCATTCTGAAAGTCCTCAACTATTGTTTGTATGATACTTGCTGGTAACAATAGCTTAGCTTGTAATTTCAAGTAGAGAAGTGTAAGGTTTTGTAAAAAGAGGGTTTCATCCACAGCAAATGGCACTTCTTGTTCATGTTGTTCATCAGAAATATTGTGACTAGGCTCAGGCTGACTCAAAGGCTCTGTGGGAACAGACTTATCTAGAACCGAATCATCTAGATCCTCTACACATCTACTTGTATGTTTCCTCGAAACATGTGGCATGAGGCAAAACTGGATCGAACTGTAAATCTGCAGTCGCAACCTCTGAATGGGCATTTGGTTTCCAATCCTTTTTTTAAGTGTGAATTCAAATGATTTATAAGGGAGGTTAAAGTGTCACACTTGAAGGTACAAGACTGAGCCACACACTTTAAGGGTGTTTTAAATGGGTTGCTATGCCACAGACAAGAACTTGGTTCTTTGTGGTCTCTATACATATGTGTTTTTAGAACAGTGGCTTTGCGGTACATCAGAGTACAGTCAGGCACACCGCATTGATAGCGATGATTGGGAGCATTACTGTGGAGCTTTATGTGCTGAATAAACGGAATAACATTTTCAAACACATGCTCACACGTACTACATTTACAATGGAACATTGTTCACCAAAAGCATTAAATTAGCCCAGCAGGGGCATAAATAGACAACTGACAGCGACTTGCAGGCACAGTTAAGTTAAGAGGCAGTCGAACCAGACTATTTACAACCTCCAAAGCACAGCAGTGCTTCACATCACTGTCCAGTCAACACATTTCTATCCCCTTCAACACAGCCTTTGGTTTTTGCAACACAGCAATGTGAAACCTGGGATCAGAGAAAAAACACATTAACATCTACACATATACACATTTTAAATGTTATAAGACAAAAGATCAGGGACAATAAGGTCGCAGTCGGTGCAACAGACAACACCAGCAGAATTTCCGTTAGAATTTTTTATTTTCCGAACATAATGAGAAAAGTGCCAGTCAGGTCTTCTTTGTTATTTATTTAACTACATTATTCAAAAGTGTACAGTAACTTTGGATAATAACAAGCGAATAATAAACGTAGCCTCTCTTTTCCTCCCTCTCTCTCCTGACGGTGGTCGACAGGGCAAAACGTAGTATATTCACAACAAAAGACGTGACATGGATACAATATTTTAGAAAAAAAACATGGAGCTAAAATAATCTTCGTAAAATCGATCAAACTATGGATCCTGCACATCCACTGGACGTAGATTTTAAAAGTACACTATAAACCTCTCGCCAGAAATGTAATCAAAAAGCATTTTAATGGCCAAACTATCCTACAATTTAGGATTTCCACTAAAAATAAATCGGGTGTCCGCCCATGTTATTTTTTCTCACTGAGAAAGTTTGCGATCACGTGACATGGACACTGGTCATTAGAATCAATAGGAACAAATATTGTATCCATGTCACATCTTGAGAAGGTTATTTGTGAATATACTACATGTTGCCCTGTGGACCAACGTAGCCACTCCGTCACAGCGGACAGAGCTGCATCATGTTGCGCTGCAGGTGTCTCTCCGTATTTCCATCTATATACGATCTAGCTAGTTCTGGCTAATGATATGACTGCCTGCTTATCAAAGGACACCAAACAATAAGCGTTGCTTGGCAACGGGGCGCAGCATGCATTTCAAACCTTTATTTATACAGATGAATCCCATTGAGATCATTGATCTCTTTTTCAAGCGAGACCTGCTCAAGTAGTTCCACATGAAACATAAAAACATAAATAGAACAACAAAAGGACATCATACAGCATCATTTACATAATTATCCACATAAACAGGTACCAATAGCTTCTGATTGACTAGCATCCAACCGAGCTTTAAAAACATTTAGTGGCACCAGATTGTTCAGTTTCCATTTAATTTGCAGACTATTCCAAGACAGAGGAGCTGCGCATCTAAAAGCTGTCTTCCCTAAGATAGTCCTAGCAGTTTAATAAAACCACAGCATTCGATCTCAGGCAGTAGCCACTTACAATTTTCCGTGAGATCAGGGAGCAGATATAAGATGGAAGTTTCCCTAACATGGCTTTGTATATAAAAATGTACCAATGACTGAGCCTCCGTACAGTTAGTGAAAGCAAACCAGCCCATTTGTTTACATGAAGGTTCAAAATGTCCCCGCCCTTCAGGAGGATAAATGTCTTTCTCCACATTAAATGTTTCAGACTGTCTGCAATGACATTAAACAAAACTGGAGCAAGTCTAAATAAAAGCACACCTTTTCATGTAAGTAAAGGGGAGCAAAATGCGTTGAATGACCTATTAGAGTAGTCTTCTCGTGCTTCTCTTCTTTGCTTGGCGCCAACGCAGCAGTTACTTGTCGTTTTAAATATTTTGCGATCCCACAATGCAGCGCGGTTCACGTCATTTGTTGTGTTATCACCGTTATCACCTGGTTATCACAGAGGATGGTCTGAATACAGCATTTTACTGTGAAATAATACAGTAACATGTTGTGAAATCCTGGTAATAATTTATCCTGTACATTCACAGTAATTAACTGTGCCTGCATTGATTTTGCTGTGAAATTCAAAATTACAGTATTATATTGGGAACATTACAGGTAAAGACTGTAAAGTGGTAAAACAGTAATTTATTGTAAAATATTACAGCTAAATATTGTGAAATCATGGTAATATTTTACAGTGTACTTACAGCCAATCAGCTCTGAATTTTGTGAGATGACGTATGGTGGGGATAGCAGCTCAATGCCCCTACGGTCATTATTTTCTTGCAGTCACCATTGAGTTAGACAGTGAGAGGGAGGGGCATGATCGGGTTTTGTCCCACATGGCTCTAAACAGCTCAATAGGCACACACTGTAGACACTAATTCGAAGAACACAGACTAAAACAGCAATGTACAGACGAATCAGATGATTAAACATGATCTTAAAATATATTTTATATATTTTCTAATTTAGTTTTTGCATTTTTTTGTAATCATTATTTTTAGTACTTTCTGCTGACACTAGGTGGGGCTGTGCATGAATGCGGTTTTGCGGTAAGTTAAATTTGAGTGTTTATGTGTTAATGATTTTAATCAGCTACGTAATGAATGTTAAGGCTTGGGTTAGCGTGTAAGCGAGTGGTAGCTACATCGGTGCTAACGATGCTAATCGTAGCCTCCAAGTTAAAATCATAGACTGTATATATAAAGGTTAAAACGAAATAGACAAGTGTTAAGCGTTAAGTGGGATAATACTGTTGAACAAACGGCTTCTGTTTGAGGTTGATAAAATAAGGTCATCCTTGTAACTTCGAGAGATATTTTATTATGTAGGTAAGAACTGTATGCATCACTAAGGTTAATTTAAATTGGCTATGCTCAAGTATGTAGACAAGCTAATGTTGAAGTAGTGTATGTGAAATCAACCTCACAATAAGATGTGTGTATATTACAATTGTTAATGTCATATTTCAAGATGATTACTTAGATATTACAATATGGTTGGTTGAGCTAGAGTTCATTATTGAGCTTACACGTTAACGTCACAGTCATCTGAAGAACGAACCCAAACCTTGTTGTTTTTATTAATTGCATTACCAAATGGGTATCAAATAAACAGTAAGCATTGGTGTTACGTTCCCTATTAGGCTAGGGGAACTAAAGGGAAGAAACACAACCAGATTGGTATTGGTATAATTATAAGTGATTTATTTACAAATAGCAGCGGTAAACAAAATGGAAGGCGTGCAAACTGAACAAACAAAAGGGCCAAAAGGGCACAGGTTGATAAACAACCAAACAAAGGGAGAACTTAAAAGGAGTCTAATGGCATTCAGAAAGGAATAGGTAATAACGGAACTAAATAGAAACAAAAACCCTCACTATAAAAGTGGTACAGCCTAACACAGGAAATATCTACAAAACACACAGCTAAACTAAAGGCAACAGTCCCAAAAACCTAAGCTACTCTAACCTCTAACTAAGCTACTCTAGGCACTACCTGACACAGACCATACAAGTTAACCACAGAACGAAAGTAAGTAGCGAGAGGCGTCTGTCCCACAAAACAGAGCCTCCAGAGTGGTGATAGTCCGCAGCCTTTGTACTCCTCCCCAGCAGGTGTGCGCCGGCTGTGCGCTGCGATTGGACGACGTCAATCCAATCCCCATCTTCAGAGGCGGACCAGAGGATGGGCAGCTAATGATGTTGGGGCACCCACACAGCTCATTTTCATAATCACACACACGCACACAGCTGCAAACAATCTCAGCAGATTAAGGAGCAGACAAACAGCAACCGTAACAATTGGTAACACAACTTCCAAAGTTACAGTAAAATAAAAAGGACCCTGACTCGGACAATACACAATCCAACATGTTCAACAGATGATAATCAGTTATATTGTTTGTACACATGGTACTTTACATATATATCTGTTTGTTTAAGGTGTCCATGTGATGCAGGCAGGCTGGACCAGAGAGTGAGAGACAGAACTGGACTCCTCACAGCAGTGAACTTCAGCTCAGGTACAAAGACTTTTTCATACAAAGAATCAAGAAAGATATTGGTTTAAATGAATGAAGTATTGACTTGAATACACTGATATACATTCCATTAAACAATACTAAATACTAAATCACCTACACATCAGTTAAGTTGAGGGGTTTTTCCAAGCAAAAAGTTACATTTAGATGTTAACAAGCAATATGATTTTGTCAGCTTTCTAATTTAATGTATTGAAGGCAAATATATTTAACACATAGTGAGAACTGCTACTATTTATCTCTCAATATTGTCTGTAAAAACGTGGTAAAAGTGATTCTTTCAGTGAGACAACAGAGCAAGCTTCTACAGTTTCACTACGTTTTGATAACAGTTAAATATTATTTTGATAATAACATATATTACAATGTTGATGAACTTCATACTTTTCATTCATAATCTGATTGTCTTTGTAGCTCACTGTTGAAATAAAAAAACATTACAATTACAAAATAATTATATCTACAGCCCCTAAACACACAAACACACCACTTTCATAAATAACACACTTGTTCTGCAATAATATGTTTTATGTTTCCTGTAATTTTTGTTAGGAAAGGACATGCCTGAAAGACACAACATTTTCTCCTTCTCTGAGGGTCAAGAAGAACATCCAAGAGGAACATTAAAAGCTGATGTTATGAGATTTTAAGACCAGTACAGGACATTCACTAAGAAACTACTTTTATTGTGAAAACACAGTCAGCTGATCGATTGCACCTATTTCCACATCTACACTCCATCAGCTGATTATTTCTATTTGCCTCACTTTATGAGCTTCACATCGCTTGTGCCTTGTACCGCAGAGTTTGCACGTCACAAATAAATGGGGCCAATCTTCAGTCAGATGTGAATGTGTAATCTAACATTTTCAGTAAGAATAATGGACAAAAGGAGTGCAAATACAAATACAATTTATTGAAATGTGAACCAAAACTTAATCAAATGTTTTAAATAAAAAGCACATATGGACAGAAGGTGTAAACCTATTAAATGTATAAGTAAACACATTTAGTCAAATAATGTGAGAGACTAGGACTGTGCAGTTGGTGTCAGCTTTGCCCAGCATGGGATCCTCCATCAGGCCTGGTCCTCCTCGCAGAGGAAAGACCCTCAGTCCTCTCCAAATCAACAGACTGGACGTCCATCACACAGAGGTTTCTCCCTGAAGTCTCTGCAGCTCTCTGGACACCACACTGTCTCAATCCATCCACACTGAATATGAGAGGGGGAAAATGAAAAATAATAAATGCTTTAGACCAGTGGTCACCAACCTTTTTAAGCCCAAGATCACCGACCTCGGCCTAGGTGAAAGGCGAGATCTACCTATTGCAGAATTGAGTGTGTAAGACGGCCCAGACAGTGCTTCCAATTTGAGGCCTTTTTATATAGGCTAATTGCATCTGAATTACTGTTACAATGAAGGCTCCATAATCAGCTCAGGGCATATAGGCAGGGGTAAAGCGCTATTTTTATGAGTCGGGGGCGGACCTCACCTCCTCTAGGGGGGTCCAGGGGCATGCTCCCCCGGGAAGATTTTTTTTAAATATTGAAGTTGAAAGCATCAATCTGATGCACTTTGAGAGCAACATGAAGAGATCTATGGATACCTCTCTCAGCACCCAAATGAAACAGAACTGTAAACAGATTTCTTTTTCTTTATGGATATTTTACAAATATCAGTCCCCATTTAAACTTTTTGTTTTACTGCCATAGTATTTCATACCTGTTTTTCATTAGGGTCCGAGCACGGAGCGCTAGGACCCGACGGCGTCCTAGCACGAAGTGCGAGCAACCTATTGTTATTGGTGGTATTATTATTATAGTGCTGGTGTTTCCTCTTTTTGAGGTTTTTATGATGCTTCAAAAGTTGTATAATTTTGCACGGACGCCAGGACCGGTGAAAAATTCAATATTCTGGAGTCAATGGGTTAAATATTCCAACCTGCTCACTAGCGCCACCTATCAAAATCCCATTTCGGAAAAAATTTACAAAGTCGCACCGTAACTCCGAATGACCTGAAATTTCGCACACATATCCGGGTGGACCTGTTCTACAAATAATCCTCTTGGAACCCTAAGCTCCGCCTACATTCTTTAATTTAAATTAACATAATGTTCAAAACAGTTAAATATTCACTTAAATTTAAATGTTCAGTTTTTCAACACCAAACCTCGTGTTCAGCATCGGTGGAGGGTCAGACACATTACCGTAGAAAATGAGCATGTTAGGACGATAAATATTGCCGCCGTCAATCAAAATGTACTAAAGGCGGGGCTTAGAAAGAAATAATCATAACTCATCAACAATGTATCCAAACATCACAGATTTTGGTAGATAATTTCAGTCTGTCGTGGGGAATAGGCACACCAAAGCATTTTCATTTTAGACTATAGGGAGTGCCAAAAACACCACCAATTGATAACTGAAGAGCGGATAGACTAATTTTATTTTTTATCTTTTTTACACATACTCTCGGGGTGACTACGAACTCAGATTTAAAGTGTCGCAACAAATTCAGAATGTGGGCGTGGCCTATACTTTTTTTTAAATTGCGATAGCATAAAATGAGCTTCGGACGCAAAACTTGGGACATACGTCAGAGCACACGACCTTTTCAAGAATGTAAAAAAACCCCGTAATTTTTCAAAAAGACTGCTCACTTGCGCCCCTATTGTGTGGTAGTCACATATAGTTTCTCAGAACTTCACGAATTTTGGCACAGACATTCCTCATGGAATTGCGGACATATTTGTATATAGATTCCATTAGCCCCGCCCCCGACAAAGTTCCAGCCATTTTTTAGCACATTCTTGCGAACTCCTCCTAGGAGAATGATCGGAAAAATTCCAATCCAGGACGTTCAGCCCCTATCCAATATGATGCTAAATTGAGAAGAACATTTTTGATAGCTCAATCGCGGAGGTCGTAAGCTAACAGTGAATACATAATTTTTGACGATTTACATGTCGCAATTTACTCAAAACTACTCGGATATAGTTATTCCGATATTCACAAAACGCTGTATACACATTGCTCTTATGATTGCGGACATATTTCAAATTGCCTTCCATTAGCCCCGCCCTCGAGAAAGTCGGCCATTTTGAAAAATGTGCGTTTTTCATGCATTTTATGCACATTTTCGCAAACTCCTCCTAGGGAAATGATCGAAAAAATTCCAATCCAGGACAACTTCAGCCCATATCCAATGTGATGCTAAATTGCGAAGAAAATAGTTGCTAGCTCAATCGGGGAGGGTCGTAAGCTAACAGCGAATACACCATTTTTGACGATTTACATGCCACAAATTACTTCAAAGACTCGCATTAAGGTTTTCCATATTCACGATACGCGGTATAACACATTGCTCTTATGAATCTGGACATATTTCAAATTGCCTTCCATTAGCCCCGCCCCCCAAAAACTCGGCAATTTTCAAATATGTGCGTTTTTCATGCATTTTAAGCACATTTTTGCAAACTCCTCCTAGGGAAATGTTCGTAACAATTCCAATCCAGGACAAGTTAAGCGCATATCCAATGTCATGCTACATTGAGAAGGAACAGTCCTTCGCTCAAACGGGGAGCTCGTAGGCTAACGGAGAATATACAATTTTGACACTGCCTGTCTGACTGCCACATCAACTCTCTCTCACACACCACACACACACACACACAACACACACACACACACACACACACACACACACAACACACACACACACACACACACACACACACGTTGTACAACAAACACAAACAGCTCCTAAAGCATATACTAAATATCAGGCTACAGCCCTTGTATATTTTATTATGTGAAGCACTATATGGTTTCATGACAAATATCTACCGTTTATTTGTAGATATCTCCTAAAGCTAATGTTATGTGACCTTTTCTCCGAAATACTGTCACATAACATCCATATATTTCAGTGCTAGGTTGATGCTTAGCTAAGCTAACTATGAAACACTTTAACTGACAGGACTCCGAATCAACTGTGTACTGTAAGGTAGCTTCTAGCTTCATGTCGAACAGTAAGTCAACATTTCCCAGAGAGCTTTCTTTGAAACCACCAGGTAACGCTAAAAAACATTACATTTAGATTGTATGACAAAGTGTTTATTTAATATATCTGGCTATAGCTCTTGCTAACGGTTTAGCTTATCCCCGCGATTCAAAGTAACGTCAACGTAGCTGTAATGTATGCTTTGCTTACATGTTCGCATAACTTGGAAGTTTACTGACATTTACATACCTTGTTTACCTGGCTCAAGTGGTGGCTCTGGGGTTGTTGTGTGAGCCACCACTGGAGAATTTTTCTTCTTTTTTAAGAAAAAATGTTCTTATGTCCATCTTCAAAAACTCTGAGTCCGACTGACTGTTTATTTTAAACATTGTCACAGCTCACAGGATAGGTACCTGTCAGCCAATAAAACAGATGTTTATTTCTATTCAACTCTCTGGTTGGTCTGGTGTCTTGCCTCTGTTGCATTCACTGAACACGGGAAATTACAATCCGGCCGTCCTCTCTAGTGTCATAATGAGGTTCAGGTAAAGCACGGCTAATGTATTATATTATCGACTCAATATATAATACATGACTTTGAGAGTAGGCAATCTAGGCAAATTAACACAATTAATTAAACATACTTATCACACTGACGGTGCTGAGATAAAAACATTTCATCTTTTTTTTTTGTTGCTTAATGGCTGCGGGGACATAAGCGGCCGCTTATGTCGCTTAATGGGTTGGGCCGGCTCTGGATACAACATAAACTGTATATATAAAGGGTTAGCCCTACCATAGATTACCCAACAAAAATACTCTGGCGCCGCCACTGGTCACATTCCAGACTGTTTTGAAGATTATAGTTTTCATTTGTATTTTTTAGCTTTTATGTGAAATAAGTCAAAGGTTATTGATTAATCATTGTTTGGGAGGACACATGTTGCAAAAGTTCCTGAGTTGTCATGTTTTTGCTCATTTGCATCACTACGATCAGAATCAAGCACTTCTAAAACAGGGCTGATACCATAGACCAGTGGTTCTCAACTGGTGGGTCGCGGACCCGTTTCGAATGGGTCGCGGATGTGTGAGTGAAGAAAACAAATTTGAATTTTTTTTTTGAATTTTATTTTATTATTTTTTGGGGGGGGAAAAAGTCAAACTTTTATTTTGAAGGCCCAATTTTCTAACGCTGTGAATGCAGTAGGCGTTGGACTGGAAGTACCGGAGACCACTAGTCACATAGTGATCATCTTCTCAATAAAACATCTTTGCTGATGTTTTTTCGAGTCTTTTGGCCAATCAGAATCAAGATTGTTGCCGGAAGTCCCCACGGAGAATAATTTAGGGGTAGAACTCTTCTTTATACATCCATGGGTACAACTTCAGATACAAATGAACAAATAATGAAATATGACCCCCGGTTTGATAATTGACAGGTCACAGAACAATGGGGGCTATCTACCCTTAACCACAAAGTAATTCACACAGACTATCTCCTCTTTGCTCTTCTCCCTGTGAGGAGCAGCAAGCTGTCAGAACTAAGTGAAAAACAAACAATGGCATAAAATATTATTAATATGTCGGGTAGTAATAGATTTAGTTATTTTCTTCTCAGAGTGTACCAGAATGCATAGTTTGTTAGTATTTCTAAAAATCTCCTGGGGGACAATCCCCCAGACCCCCCTTCTGGGGATGGGTTTTCAGCATGCGTGCCTTTTTATACAGTTCAGCTTTGATTTCATCATCTCATAAACCTTTTTTAAAAGCATACTTTAGTTCTGTGAAGGGATATATGCACTGTACTTCACATTCATTAATAGTGTATGCTGAAAAGCGTACATATTACAGCACGATTTTTTGTTGAATAGATTTGAGTGCTTCAAAATGTTGGGTCGTGATTTATTGACCAAGTAAAAAGTGGGTTCCGAGGCCTGACCAGTTGAGAACCACTGCCATAGACTGTATATATAAAGGCTGATACAGAGGGGATTATGGGATGCTACAATGTATGATCTGTTTGGTATTTCGAGCCAAACACTTCAGAGACATGTTATACATACATCTGAGACAGGTCTATAATATATCAACCCAATGTGTGCTCTAAAATGATATTTATAAATGACTATTATCATTATTATAAGCAAGACAATAAATGGCAAAGATATGTAGAACATAAACGTATTTGAGATACGTTCATAACAAACATAACGTGGGAGTATCATATGCACGCAAAATCGGACTTCTGCGTATCTATTGCACGCATTTCCAATGTGTAAAGTCGTGTCATTTGTACGCAGACTGAAGAGAGTGGGTTGAATATATTGTTGAAAAGGAGTAGGCCTATATTAGGGGACCAATAAGGTGCCCTGTTATAGCCGAGAAAAAAAAATTAAAATGTGAGGAATATTCTGTACCGACGTGTAGCCAGAAGATGGCGCTCATATACCAGCTACTAATGCTGATGTGGATATAGAGTATAATGTAGGAGCTAAATACACACACAAAGGCACATGGCAACAAGACCCAAAGCACACACACAGAGAAAACACAGAGCAACAACACCACAAACACCTTCAGCATACATTTCACATTTTTCACAAAACACAGACACACTAACCCTCCACACCACACACACACACACACACACACACACACACACACACACACACACACACACACACACACACACACCCACACACACACACACACACACACACACCACACACACACCACACACACACACACACACACACACACACACACACACACACACACACACAGGAACAGACAACAAACACACCAACTTTGATACAGGCACGCCATCACAACACACACAAGAACGTTAACACACATTCACCATCATTCAAAAAGACCCGTACACAGTGCATGTGTTCATTGTGTTTTTTACATTTTTGGGATTATGAATTGCACCTTTTTCTTTTTATCTAATCTCTATTTCTGCAATATTGTTTTTGTTACACTGCTGGGGGAAAAAAAAATTCAGGATTTCGAAAAGAAACAGTAAACTTTAATAAACATCCGATAAATATAAAAAATGTGTTTGTATTGAAATCGCCTAAGTGTTTAATTCACTTGACCTGCTTATCAACTCAACCAGGTATGACCCATATTGAACCAGAAGTTAATTTCACAAATGTGTAGCACAGCAGATCTGACGCCGTCCAAGTTAAACCCTCCAAGCCGGGTTTATTAACACAGTTAACACATTTATTGAGAAGAGAGGAGCATCAACAGGAGAATGCATTGGTGGCTGCGGCACTTTAGGTCCTGTATCCTGAGAGCGGACCGTCACACAACGTAAGCAAGCAAAACTGTCCGAGTGGGAAGGCTGCTCACCCCGCAGAGACACGGTTATACAACGCAGGCTGGGACAGAGAGGAGGAGCACCGTTTACATTAAAGCTTTAATCAATCATCGTATCTCAACACAATATCAACACAAGTCATTCAGCAAGAGTTGGCACCTTTGATTAATATCTCTTTTGAAAAAGTTAGAAAAAGCCGATAAATGCTTAAAAATGAGAAGAGCTGATATTTTTGGATGTTTGGCTTGCAAGAGTCACACACTAAAGTTGTTACCTACAGTAGGCCTACTATAGACATATAGGCTTTAAACCTTTGTTGCATACACTTGTTTTTGGAGATCATAGAGATATATAAATCTAACTGTTTCTACAGTGTGACTAAAAGATGGGATTAGTATACGTGTGGTTGTCGGACTCACATTTCTATAGATCATATAAAAAGCTGTCATGTGAGGACCTTATAACTTTGAATGAAGCAATTATTTTTCATTTAAACTCTATCGAAAGATGAACTTCTGCATGGGGTTGCACCATCTTTTCATTAATCCATCATTAAGTTTGTATGTAAAGTCCTTTATAAGTTCTTAGTGACTATGAGCTAGTTTCAATTTAGTGATTACAGCTGACTGGGCTGATTTTCATCAAACTGGTGCAAGGGTGTAGTATGGGTCAAGAACAAATATGTTACATTTTGAAGAGGATCTGAAACACAGGGCAGATACACTTAATTTTTCACTTTTCCTTTCATTTCGAGATACAGCATTTGGGCATAAAAGAGAGAACATTTATCCGAGCAATAGTTTTATTCCAATAAGGGCTATATTTGTATTTTGGGGGTGGTTCCAGTGCGACCATGGTGCGCCGGTCGATTTATAAGCAATTTGTTAGACTCAAGTTGGAGTAGTTGATACACACACATACAACTCCATTGTTTCACAAGTAGCCAGTTTACAACCAAATTTAAAAATAAATGTTAAATCATCGTCAGACGATAGCCGTTGGGTTTTTGAAATTGCATTTTAGCCTATATGTTTTAATGTTTTTGAATGCTTCCGATAACTAAATCTTGGCATACAAATGTAGAATCTGTTCCATTATCATTCTGCTATTGGTGGAAGAACCCTCCGACCTATTTCTATTTCTGTAAACCAACTCAAAACCGTCTGATGACAGGTGGGTAGTTAGGCTAATGCTAACATACAATATTTAACGTTAGCTAGGGATTGAGCTCGACTTCACTTCGAGCGATAGAATTACTAACAAAGAATTGCTAACAAAGCACTTATATACTAATAAAGGACTGGCTTATCTAAAGCCAGTTGAGTAGCACTTGAAATGTTTTAGCTCTATGAAACCTGATGTACTTATATGATTCTGTTTTCTTCAAGTTTGTATCTTGTTGGTCGAACGCACTTATTGTAAGTCACTTTGGATAACAGCGTCATCTAAATGTAATGTAATGTAATGATTGAGCCCAGCATTGTTGGCTTTTTATGTAGTTTTTTCAGGGATATTTTGTTGTTTTGGTTTAAAATACATTTTAATGGACACTTGACACCAAAATTAAACAGATGTTTTAAACATCAGGTCGGATGTGTCGACCATTTTTCATTATTCATTCGAAACGAGTCATGGTTTTTAAGCTAACGTCAGTTTGTTCAGTTGGCTAAGGCTATGTAACACAGTTTGTGTTGTGCACCCCATTTTAAATTGGAGTGAAGTTTGAACTTTTGAACAGCTGATGCAACCCCTTCTTGAGTCCATGTCTTCCCTGAAAAGCTGAAGTATTTTGGATACTGGATGGACTATGATTGTGCGTGGTAAGTGTGCTATGCTCATAGTTGTGCCTGCTGGAGCAGTGTGCATCTTCTGTGCTTCAATCAGCCTTCTCTGGGAGAGAACTGTGTTTAAAGCAGAGGAATGTGCTTTGACTGCGATTCATGTTGTGCCTTAGATATACAGTATTGGGTCCCCTACCCGCATGATTTTGTGAAAAGTGTGCATTAGATTCTTTGGAAGGCGGATGTGAATCATTCTATATCTTCTTAAATTAGATCTCTTCTGAACCTTCTTGAAGTTGATAACATAATAACACATTATTGAAGGATAGCAAAAATCTAATGAAAAGAAAGTTATTATTAGCTGACAAGATCATCTCTATCTTAGAGACGTAGAATCATAAACTCTGGATAATATATATTTAGAAAATGGATAATTGACCTCTTGAGTTCCTGATGAAAAACTCAGCCTGGAACTTGCAATATGTTTTGGCATGCCACACTCTAAAGTAATATGTTTCATAAGGCAAAAGCAAGACGCTTAAACTTTAAAATAATACAGTTCTAGGTCCAAAATGTGGTTTCTGGGCAGAATTGCACTCGTTGCATTTTGTGTAATATTGTTTGCAGGGCCCAATTGGCATATCATTGGAGACAGACTTACAGAGTCTTCGCCACTGTCACAGTGTCACTTAGGTCAGACTCTCATTATTTACAGGTTGCAGGCTTTCTCTGATTTGCTCTTTTTTAAGAGAAATGCACAAATGTAGCTTTCAAACTATAGAAATAATATGAACTCTTTGCATGACAGCTTAAGACAAGGAACAAATGATTACAAATGGTTATAAAAGAAGGTGCGTCAGAACCTAAAAGTCTTAGAAGAAGGGACAGACTTGGGTTTTGTGCTCCTTTGGTAGTAAACTGCATCCTCAACCTGTGTGGGACAGCAGGAGAGAGTTATGACCTTTCAAGAGCCCTGCAGCATAAAAGTAGCTCTTGTTTTGTCCTTTTCAGTCCTCTTGTTTCTCACTCTGCTGTCCGTGCAATTTTCTTCTATCTTTTGCCTGCAGTCCAGGTTTGGTTTATGGTTTGTTGCTGACTGATCTCCAGGAGGTTAATTTATCACGTGATCAGGCAGCAGTTGATGCAGCGGGGTCCCAGTCTTCTCTTCAGCGCTCCTTTCTTTTTCTTGGGAGTCAGGATTGCGATGATGGCCTCGTCGAACACCGTCTTCAGGCCCTTCTGTGTCAAAGCGGAACATTCCACATAGCAACATGCACCAATCTGAGGAGGACACACATATTAACATCTGTCAAAAATGCAGGTACAATACAATGGTAAACTAGCAGTTATGATAGGTAAAGGAATAGATTGTCTTTCTTGCCAATAGTTAATACGAGAATCTCGTAAACCTCTACTTCCTGAGCACAAAATAGCCCCTAATTTGTACACTTGTAAAAAAAATACAACACATCTTGTAGCATCAATGTTGTTTCCAAATTAAGACTTTAGGCTCTTGAACACACCAAAGCCAGAAAGCAACCTCCATCTGTGGAGCACCTGAATGCACCATTGGCCTTGGCACTCCAAGAAACATTTGTTAGTGTTTGAGACTTTCACAACGGCAGTACAGTGAGTCTAATAAAAAAAATGCTTTGCCCAATAACTCCGATATATACAAAAGAGGCTAAAAATTAGGGAAAACATCATTTCATTTCTGTTTCATTCATTTGGAGTTTTTTGGGGGGTTTTCGAATCTTTAGAAGGATTTATATGGAAATCAGGTCTACAACAGTAAGAAATAATGTCCAAGGTAAAAAAACAGTTCACATTGACAAAAATACAACCTAATATTTCTTTTAATCTGAAAACGATCTTGCATGGAACTTTTGTGGCCTCAGAAAACTTCATGACTCCAAAAAGACATAAAACACACCTACATCCTATCTTATATTGCCAAAAATCCATATTTTAAAGATCCCATGTCATGGCAATTTCTACTGATCATAATTCCATTGTTGAGGTATACTAAAATAGATTTATATTGTGCAATTTTCCAAAATCGCATTGGTTTCTCATACAGCACCTCTGTATAATATTCACTCTTTGTCCTAAACGGCTTGTTGGAGCTCCTGCCACCCCCTCCCTATGAGCCCAGTGGCCGTCTGCGAGACAGCGAAAAACAGTGAAACCCAGCCCGAACACACACACACCCGCAGCCTAGCTGGGAGTTTGTGTGTGTGCTCACACACCGACTAACAGCCTCGCCGGGTCCCGCCGTCTCAGGGAGGAGAAATCGGCAGAGCTGCAGCTGAGAAAAGATTGAGTGTGTGTGTGAGGAAGTCCGCGGATTGGCCCATTTGGACCAATCCACGGACGTAACATAACGGCTCCACGGATTGCTCTATTTAGACCAATGGGTCCATTTGGGCATGGGCACGTCACTGTACCCAGGAAGAAAACAATGGAAAAGAGAAATCTCCAACGAGGCGTTCTGGGGCAGCATAGACAAGTATTTTCTGTGTTAGAGTTTTACTCCCTACAGGGTGTACTTTGAGGGTTTGTGACTCTGCAGACCGTTTACATGTATAAAGACCATCATAAAACACAAGGGGACAGGTAATAACCGGAAAAGCATGACATGGGACCTTTAATACTTTGAGATGGGTGTAATTTTTGAACGTTTGACTTTTATTCTCAATTTCTGCCAGGATTGATTAATCACAGGCCACATTTGGTATCTACGTCGAACAGCCTGTAACTACTTTTGACATCCATGAGGACTTAGAATGTATTTCTGAATTTATTTGAGGCAAAGAATGCACAGAGGTCTGATTCCAGACATTCCTACAGAGACTTGCAGGGTCAAAGCAACACACAGGAATCTAACTGGACATGACAGCTAAATCCTACCACACTGACAGTTAGCATCTAGCTCTTTGGTTAGCTACTCATTACTTCTCTTTAGTAGGACAAACAAACAAACCTCCTTTGCTAGTTTCTGTCCTTGCTCAGTGGGTATGGGCTTCTCCTTCATGTCATTCAGTTTGGCAATGGTCTTGGGGTCATCACGAAGGTCAATCTGAAAGAGATAAGGGACATTTTCTCTGAGTTAAGTCATGGATATTAATTCATAACTTTTTTAATAATTTCTTAAAAACTTAATTTCTGATTTGATAACACAAAATCAGGTATTTCTGCACTTTTCTCCACACTGCTAAACATAGCCGACCTGCATAACTGACAGTTTTCTTTCTCATTTTGAAACCCACACTTCCTGCTCTTGTACAAAAGCCATTTTACAGCCAACCAAACGGTTCGTCACTCTTCTTGTATTCAATGCAACGCTCAGCACACACAACTCATCCCCGTGTCAGTAATGGCCATTTATAATAAATGCATCCACCTGCACAAACGCACTGGGAGCGACCTTCATTAAACCTTTTCTTGATTGGTGTGATTTGTGGCTCGCTGTTATGAAGCTTGTGTGCATATCAGCATCGGACTCCAGAGCAGCGAGCGAGTTTTGATGGGTACTGATACAAAGGGCAGTAAACATCAGCTGACAGGAGATAAATCAGACACCCACTCCATCCTCCTCACCAACGCGGGGCCCTGGCTGCATTGGCATTTGGTTGCCAGGGAACACAGAGCGAATTCAGCCTCCAGTAAGCGCTGTAATCGTTTTTGGTCATACGGCACCGACAGTGGGTTTTAATACGTAGGATAAGTGTCATCTCTTAACTTCTACATGAGTTTAGTGTTGCTTCTATGGAAGATCAAAAGACATGAGCCCAGATTAAGTATCTTTGCATAAGTGAATTGCTGTTTTAATGATTACCTTTAAGGCACTGAGGACTAATGTACCAAGCCACAGACCTTTTAAACACAGATCAGCCTGAGGTCCCCAGACATGTTTGTACTCGCCAATTTTTTTTGATTGAATACATTTATTCTTCTTTTCCAAAGGTCAGGTTCAAAGCAACAGGCTGCATTGGGATTTTTTTTATCACTTTAACTTGGGCCGTATTATGCTTATTTTCACATTTCATATTTGTATTTAGAGAAACTCCCTCTGGAGGGAACTCTAGGATTATAGCCTTTGCAGTCCATTGCATGCACAAATATAATAATTACTATTTAATTAAAACAGTTCTCATTCGTTTTGCCGTAAAACAAATCTTGTTTTGTCTGTTCACAACAAAAATATATTCCAGTTATGGTGATATATGACGAGTAATTAAAGTATCAAGTCATCACATTTTAAAAGTATAACCAGCAAAGCTTTGAAAAACAACAAATGAATAAAAGGTTTGAATTTATCAGAAAATGTTCTGAAAACTAACATTTTGCAGGCTATATGTAAGGAATATCTTTGTGAGGTTTGTGATACTCCATGATTATCTCCTGTGCCAAACGAAAGCAGATTCAATGTATATTTGTCTCTGAATTGTAAAAAAGTTCTCTGTTAGCCTTGGTGGTCTCTTGAGGTTGAATTCACATTGTGGCTCAAAACGTGTTCCTCAAGTTACAATCTGGATCTGGCCTCAATTGAGACAATTTGTATCATATCAAGTTGACATAGTGTGCATGTAGAACAGACATTGTTATTGTACCCTAGAGCAGGAATTCCCAAAGTGGGGGTCGCGAGATGATTTCAAAATTTAAATTTAACAATTTAAAAAATTTTTAAAATAAATTGTATCCATTTTTTTTATCCATTTTTTTGAAATTATTATTAATAATAACAGGTGCATACTGCATAGACATTTTTCAGGGGCGGACTAGCCATCTGTATAATTTCCCTGCAGCGAGGCTCCCCCCGTTGACAATCCACTAGCGCAGTGTTTCTCAAACTTTTTCATACCAAGGACCACTTTACACAATAAATCAACAATACAAATACAACTACAGATTATATAAGCATTTAGTTCAAATGCGATTTAAAATGGTCTCAGGTTTTACACGTCATATGAAATGTAGACTACATTTATTACAGAGTTTATGTCTGAGCCAACAGACTCACAGATCGTTGGCTACTGAGAGATTATGCAAAATACACTGCATGTAGTACGACACAAACCTCCGCTGTGGATTTTCAAAACAAAATACAGTAAAACTATGGTCGCAGGCCCAAGTTTAACTCTCTGAGGTCTAAGCCATATTTTCACATGTTAGGCTCGCCTGGGCTTTTTTTGTAAAAATGCTATTAAAACATGAACCTTGGTGACCATCGGGCTGGCCTGCATGGTCTGCCTACAAAACAAAAATAAAAAAACGTTTATGCAGCCCCAACAACAGCCTCTGATCAATCAACAGACTTCTTGCAATGCTTTATTGGATGCCTATATTAGATATATAATCTCTATCTCACTCCTAAAACATCTAAATCTACTTTCAGCATGGATAAATGTTCATAAAAGACATCCATTGTTTGTTCTATATGCTTCTTGCAATCCTAAAAACACATCGTAGTTCTAGAACAGATTACAAATCGCCTGAAAATGGTACAAACAAATTAAGCTCGCTCCATTGCGGAGATATTCCCGCGAGTGTGCGGAAAACTTAAATGTATTGATTTATCCAATACATTTAATGTTGACAGGGGTCGCCAGTAACTGGTACTGTTGGGGGTCGCGGACTGAAAAGTTTGGGAACCGCTGCCCTAGAGTATAGAGTCATATGTATAAATAAGAAATCACATATAAGCAGTCATTTAAAGCTGAGTGTAAATGCTTCTGACACCATTGGTGGACTGACCTGGGTGCCAATGAGCAGGTAGGGGACACTGGGTGCATACTCCTGCAGCTCGGGCACCCATTCCTCGCGCACATTCTGAAAACTGGCCGGGTTTACCACTGAGAAGCAGATGAGGAAGACATCGGTCATCGGGTAGGACAACGGTCTCAGGCGGTCGTAGTCCTCCTGGGGGAAGACAAGACAGGAATAGTTAACATTCGGGTCAGGGGAGGATGAGAGGTCAGGACAGTGAGCAGGCATGATTCATTTCCGTTTCTTAACATCTGGGAAACGATTACTCGTGAATTATTAAAGCGTGTGAAAAATGAGCTCCGGACTCAGACTGGAGCCAGGAGAGCTCCTTGGCTGCTTTATATGAGTGATGTAGACTCTTATGAGGGGAATGATAAAGATACACACTTGGAATTTACTTATGAAGAGAAGAAAGGAATGACCTTCACGTGAGACTTCAATGGATTATTTGACATTTGCAGTCAGACCAAAGGCAATCACCACAAGACAAAGACAACCAAATGCAATGGCATTGCCCAAATTTGTGAGCAGTGGCGGCCGGTGGAAAATATTTTAGGTGGGGCTATGGCAATGGTGACCAAAGCATACTAGGGGTGTCCGAGGGGATGCTCCCCCGGAAGAACCTTTTGAGAAATGACCCCTTAAATTATGACTTCTGGTGATGTTAGAGGGGGGGGGGGGGGGGGCAAGGTAAATTGAGGCTTAAAAATATGAGAAGACTGATCAATACCTCCTTAATCTTCAGTGTGGTTAGCTATGAAACTTCCAAATACCTTGTCCTGGACATAGTTTCTACACTGTGTGTGTGTGTGTGTGTGTGTGTGTGTGTGTGTGTGTGTGTGTGTGTGTGTGTGTGTGTGTGTGTGTGTGTGTGTGTGTGTGTGTGTGTGGGTGAGTGGCCTAGCATTACTATACCTAAATCTGTTTACACCATTTTTTTTTTCCCCAGCAGTGTAACGAAAACAATATTGCAGAAGTAGAGATTAGATAAAAAGAAAAAGGTGCAATTCATAATCCCAAAAATGTAAAAAAAAACAATGAACACATGCACTGTGTACGGGTCTTTTTGAATGATGGTGAATGTGTGTTAACGTTCTTGTGTGTGTTGTGATGGAGTGCCTGTATCAAAGTTGGTGTGTTTGTTGTCTTTTCCTGTGTGTGTGTGTGTGTGTGTGTGTGTGTGTGTGGTCTGGCTTTAACTGCCAGACCAACAAAAAAGTTATGGAACAATTATTTGTTTGCATTTTTTTATTAAATGGGCCACACATAACCACAAACAATTTTAATTTTTTTGACTGACAATTTTGTTTTTATGAGCCTCTACCAACTGGTCGAGCTTTTTTATGGCAAAAGTGCATTTTCAAGAATCATCATACAGTACAGTATTTGTACGCATCAAACTCAAATAAAACACAAACTCAAATAAAACACAAACTCAAATACATGTGTTTTCTTTTATGGAAAATTATCAATATATATAACCAGATATATTCATAAAAGATAATAAATGACAATTGTAAAAAATAAATAAATGAAAAAAAGTAATGTAAAGTGTTTTTCATAATAAAAAGAAGACTTGCTCATCTTACTATATATGCTGAATTGGCCTAACAAGAAACCACTGGCCTAACAGCAAATGTCTATATCCTGTGTATCCTGTATTTTTAGCATGCCAACTTTCTCAGTGGAAGCTAGCTGAAGGGCTTTCTGTCCAAACCACAGTGACATCTAGAGCTTGTTTTGTGCATAACATGTCAACGAAAGGGTAGAGCTGGCTGAATCAGAATGGGCGGGAACAGAGGTCCGGAGTCTCCACCTGCACACGCAGCCATCCTCATCAACTACTGTAGCGTCACCTTGGATACGAGTCCAAACAACTCACAGACTGCATCGGGCGCTGAAATTGGCGCTCTATGACCATCAGATCTGACAACGCTGATTGGCTGAAATTATGGTTCGGCGGCATAGTTTACAGATAGCAACAGTCAGCAATGTGTTGGCTGCTGCACTGGCTGAGGGCTCCTTTATTAGCGCCCAGACGAGAGAGGGTAGTGATACACGCTGCGGCCAGGCAGGAAACATGTGACTTATCGGTAACTTTAGACAACGTAACACAATTTTAAACGAGATTTTATTGTAGATTATACATTTTACTGATACCAACTATATAATATTTACCTTGTTCATTCAAAATAAAAAATAAAAATAAACCAATATATTTCTTTTAAATATATTTTTTATTTTATTTTGAATGACAATCAAACATGTGGGAAGAGGGGGGGGCGGCCGCCACTGTGTGTGAGGTTCAAATGGCTGATTCACAAACACAAGACTGTCCTTTGTGCATCCGATCAAGCGCCACTTTGTCCCCACCAAAGATAAACCCTTCTGACAGAGTGTCTGACTTGCACACATATGAATATTCAAGACCTATCTCACTTCTTCTCCCCGTGGCACGTATTGGGATGGTTCTACGCTGATAGCGCGAAGATACTGGCGATCAATGGATCTCCAGTAATTAGATATGACTCAACCAGACCAACAAGGACCAAGTGAATCAATCTCACTCTGTTGTCTGGGGAATGTATTGTCCTGACTCAAAGCAAATCGGTTGCCACGTTCCACTGTGCCAGAGATAGTTGCAGTGGGAGCGTTGGCATGACAGTCTTTCTTTCGGATGCCTTCAGCGAGTCCCATTCTCTGCCAAACGCACACGAAAACAATCCAATACTATCACACTGCTGTGCTATATCCCCAGAAGCAAGTCCTACTCATGCAAATTATTTATGTTTATGCAAATTAGTGTAATGGTTCTTCATACAGCAATAGATCAGACAGATTTTATTCCCTGTGTAATGACTTTAAAATATACTGACTTTAGATTGAATTGGAGTCGATTTTAAAAACGCCATACAAATCTTCACGCCTGTGCTCGTATCGTAGATGACTGTACACTGGAGTGGAGTCAAGTGGATGTGATTCAAATATTTATGAGTTATTCCTCCTCTTATTTCCAAATGAGTTCAGTATTCGCAGGGTTCTCACAGACATGGCTCATGCAGAAAACTTTATAATAATTCTCTGTATCTGTTATGAAGTTCCTGAACTAATGAGATGATCGAGTATTTTCACAGTCACAGTCATTGAAGCCACTTGACTGACAGCTTACCTGACACTATCTGAATTCCCTTATGTGATAAATGAGAGTTATGCATGCAAACCATCTGCTGCTCCATGCAAGCTGAGACAAACGATTAGGATGATTCCCAAACACTAAGTGACGTCTGATGTTTTGTTTTATAGTTTGAAATATGATGAAAGAACAAAAAAACGGCGTCAAAATTATATGAAATTATGTGATACACAGGATAATGTAACAAAATGAGTCGATATAATGACGTGGGTTGGGAACCAAAACTTGGTTCCATATAAAAACAGTGCCATGTACCTGCTACTCTTATAAAACCAGACATCATTTTTACCCTGCAGTATGTTTTTTTCCAATATGCAATGAATGTTTTTTTTCAACTCATCAGTGTTACCCAGGGGAAATTGAACCATTTCAAATGGCTCCAATCAGAATTAACTTGTGAACGAAAGAATAATGAAAAGATGATCATGTTATCATATACACAACAGTGACCAACACTGTCTGCAATTCATTTACAAATCCCTTGACCTCATGAAGTGAATCGTGAATAAAAATACACATTTGTGTAAAGGTTTTCTTAAAGATTTATGTGAGTTAAGCCTTTGACCTCATTCACGTGCTTAAAGAATTGCAATGAAGAAATCAATAAGCAGAAACGCAATCAATGCCGTAATCATTTAAACCCAAACGATTCCTAAACCTAATAACCACAGTTGGGCAATATGCGACAATCCTGCAAATCCAATATTATCTTAAAGCAGTCTCGGTAATTGATTTCCAACAATGGGCTTAAGCAACCTGAAATATTGAAGGAATAGCTACACTGGTATTAACGGCATGCACAAATCTTCAACTGTCAGACGAACTATAGTGTTTATTCAAGTGGTGTCAATCAGTTAAAACATGTAATCGCATTAATCACAATTATAATCTGTGATTAATCATAAGTTTAAAATATGTGTATTTCAGGCTGAGTTAAAACAGGTACACATGTGATGTTGTAATAAAGGGTTTTATACTTAATTATGTCAGGATTTCTGAATTATTGGCATGAAGTCCGACCATTTTCCACACAAACCATCAACAAAGCCACTGTTACAGAGAGTCGCTGTAATAACCCTCTGTTTAATTTGGTTACACAGGGCATATGTTTGTATGGTGGTATTCATATTGCGAGCACTGTCTGTTCCAACAGTGGTGACCCTGAATGAAATTGGCTAGCCTATGTTTCAGGAAAATGCCTTTCCTCACTATTCACGCGCATAAAGCTAATGAGTGGAGTCGCCTTCCGTCATGGATTAGGTGTACCGTTACACCGAGGAAGTAATGGTTCTGTCTCCTATGTATTACTGGTGGTCTCCAGGCAGTGCAATACATTTTGTTCCAGTCCTCCACTTGATTTGCCTTTAGACTGCCATGCAATTCATGGTAAACATCTGCAACGGAACTACGAGAGGAAGTTGGTGTCAAACTTGATAATTTGATTAGTATGCATTCGTTTTTTTAACACATGAAGGTTTCCAGATTAATCTCAAGGGTTAAAGCCTTACCATTGACAGCCCTAGTTTACTCCTGTCTGATACCGATGTTATCCAGCTCACTTTAACTTCCTTGGGAGAACATTGTTACATTACATAGTGTTTTTGCATACACACAATGTGCTTTCCTCTGCCCCCAAAGATACACTATATCCATCACATGTGATCAAGTACACAGTGTGTCTGTGCGACCTTTGCTTGCACAAGTATCCCCCCAGTGAGCCACAGACATAAAGGAACACAGTGTAAGCCACTCAGCAGTTTACTGTAAACAGGCCGGGAGCTTCTCCGAGACCCATCTCTGCTTCTATCACCGTTCCCTCAGTACACCCCCGACACATTACCAAAGACAGTAGGCCTGCTAGCCACTCAGAGTGTACACAGCGAGACACAGACAGAGTGTGTACTCCTACGTACAGCAGTTCACTCGTATGTTTGATCAGTCCAGAAATGTTTACACTCTGCTGCTGCTGTGAACGAATAAAAGTTTCCATCAGAAGTATGTCTTACAGTTGTATTGGAATAGTTTAAGAGCACATCATTGAGACAAACAGTCTTCCCAAGTAGTGCAGTAAATATTATGATCAGTGGAAAGTGATAAAAAGACCAACTTCTCTCCATACATGTCCATACATTTCCACGAAGGCCAGGCTCTGCGTCTACGTGTTAGCTCCACCGCGTGACTGCGCTCAGTTTAAATGATATCAGTGATTCATACCCTCCACCTCGCTCTCGCTTTTCTATCTTTCTCCAGCTCTCCTCCTATAGCCTCCTCAGGGCTCTATAAACTGGCAATGTCAACAGAGTCAGACACGCCTGCTCCAACATGGCCGCCGGCTGGGAGCGCAAGCCCAGACTCAAGATGCTTCTTTTTCACCTCAGGAATAAAATAAAGAAGCTAATTTCTGTTTTAATAACCCTTTAGTGGTGATTAATGATAATTGATCTTGCTTCGATGCTGAGGCACTCTAGTCTATTAATGCCTAGATAGTGAGAACAGCCTGCCATACTGCATTAAAAGTCTAATTTTTACTTTAATATCGGTGGGTACAACCTAATTTAAGCCTTTAATAAATCATTTAAAGTAAGGCTACAGGATATGGAAAATAATTAAATATTTTTTAATAGATATACAGTGGGGCAAAAAAGTATTTAGTCAGCCACCAATTGTGCAAGTTCTCCCACTTAAAAAGATGAGAGAGGCCTGTAATTTTCATCCTAGGTATACCTCAACTATGAGAGACAGAATGGGGGGAAAGAATCCAGGAAATCACATTGTACGATTTTTAAAGAATTTATTTGCAAATTATGGTGGAAAATAAGTATTTGGTCAATAACAAAAGTTAATCTCAAAACTTTGTTATATACCCTTTGTTGGCAATGACAGAGGTCAAACGTTTTCTCTAAGTCTTCACAAGGTTTTCACACACTGTTGCTGGTATTTTAGCCCATTCCTCCATGCAGATCTCCTCTAGAGCAGTGATGTTTTGGGGCTGTCGCTGGGAAACACAGACTTTCAACTCCCTCCAAAGATTGTCTATGGGGTTGAGATCTGGAGACTGGCTAGGCCACTCCAGGACCTTGAAATGCTTCTTACGAAGCCACTCCTTCGTTGCCCGGGCGGTGTGTTTGGGATCATTGTCATGCTGAAAGACCCAGCCACGTTTCATCTTCAATGCCCTTGCTGATGAAAGGAAGTTGTCACTCAAAATCTCACGATACATGGCCACATTCATTCTTTCCTTTACACGGATCAGTCGTCCTTGTCCCTTTGCAGAAAAACAGCCCCAAAGCATGATGTTTCCACCCCCTTGTTTCACAGTAGGTATGGTGTTCTTTGGATGCAACTCAGCATTCTTTCTCCTCCAAACACGTCTAGTTGAGTTTTTACCAAAAAGTTCTATTTTGGTTTCATCTGACCATATGACATTCTCCCAATTCTCTTCTGGATAATCTAAATGCTCTCTAGCAAACTTCAGACGGGCCTGGACATGTACTGGCTTAAGCAGGGGGACACGTCTGGCACTGCAGGATTTGACTCCCTGGCGGCGTAGTGTGTTACTGATGGTAGCCTTTGTTACTTTGGTCCCAGCTCTCTGCAGGTCATTGACTAGGTCCCCCCGTGTGGTTCTGGGATTTTTGGTCACCGTTCTTGTGATCATTTTGACCCCACGGGGTGAGATCTTGCGTGGAGCCCCAGATCGAGGGAGATTATCAGTGGTCTTGTATGTCTTCCATTTTCTAATAATTGCTCCCACAGTTGATTTCTTCACACCAAGCTGCTTACCTATTGCAGATTCAGTCTTCCCAGCCTGGTGCAGGTCTACCATTTTGTTTCTGGTGTTCTTTGACAGCTCTTTGGTCTTGGCCATAGTGGAGTTTGGAGTGTGACTGTTTGAGGTTGTGGAGAGGTGTCTTTTATACTGATAATAAGTTCAAACAGGTGCCATTAATACAGTTAACAAGTGGAGGACAGAGGAGGCTCTTAAAGAAGAAGTTACAGGTCTGTGAGAGCCAGAAATCTTGTTTGTTTGTAGGTGACCAAATACTTATTTTACAGAGGAATTTACCAATAAATTCATTAAAAAATCCTACAATGTGATTTCCTGGATTCTTTCCCCCCATTCTGTCTCTCATAGTTGAAGTGTACCTAGGATGAACATTACAGGCCTCTCTCATCTTTTAAGTGGGAGAACTTGCACAATTGGTGGCTGACTAAATACTTTTTTGCCCCACTGTATATTATTATATTTTATAATTTTCTTGTTCATTTTTTTTTATAATTATGTTTTAGTGTTTGCAATATATATATTTTGTTGTCAATTTGTTTCGTATATACTGTGGTAAACGATTATTAAATAAAAACATATAAAGAAGGAAGTAATGGACATACTATAGCAATCTTTTTTTCTGCCGTATAATAAAAATACAGGATTTTTTTTTACAAGAAGTCAACACCAAACCTGATTTTGGTCAAATTGAAGCCGCTATTTCTTTACAACTACCGTGATTGGTTGTTCGCTGTTTACAGCCTGCATGTTACTTACTAACAATAAACTCTGTGTATCCCAAAACCCTTAAATCTGAGTAAATGATGTTCTATCAGACAGATTTTTTCATTTACATTAGTTATGTTCAAGTTTTCCTTAAGTTTCAAGCAGCAAAAAAGTTGTAGCAAGACGTAGTAGAGATAATTTGGCTTGCTTGTGCACACACACATTGTGATGCTAATGCTGAAACAATATATTGTGAAACCATAATGTGTAGTAGGGCTAGGCAATATATCAATACAGGGTTATGAGACTTGATATGATCTTAGATTTTAAATATTGTAATATCACATAATGTTCTTTTAGGTTTTAAAGGCTGCATTAAAGTAGATTGATGTAATTTTCTGAATTTACCAAACTATTCAGTTATTTACTTTACAATTTATATAATTATCAAAAATCTGAATATTGTGAATATTGTGTGAAAGCACCAATGGTACTCTACAATATCGTCTAAATATCGTCAGTAATCAAAAGCATCGTGAGACATAGTTTTATCACCTTAAATTGAAGTAGATGTTTCCATGGAATGCTACAAGTTTCAAACATACAGCTTAAAGTGGACCTATTATGCTATATTGGAAACATATATTGTAGGGCCATACCTATACAAAACATGAAGTTTTTTGCTTAAAATACCAAACAGTTCACCCATTGTAGCCATGCCTCATACTGCTCATACCCCTCTTTTGCAGCCCTGTTAGAGAAACGCGGATGTTGGGTCCTTAGCTTTAAAAAAAAAAAAAAGAGGAGGCGGAGCTAATGCCTGATCAGAATTCTACCGGAGACAAAGTTAAATTGTGCTGTGATAAAACGCCATCCTGTTTAAACCACATCAAAGATTATTTCTGAAACAGTATGGAGCTCAAATGCTTTTTCTCTTGGGGGTTTATCACAAGGTGAGTTCCTTTTTTTATATCCTGCTTTTTAAAAACACATGTGCTCTCCAGTACAGGTTAGCTCTGAGTGTTAGCGAGGCTTGCTAATGTAAACAAAGACGAGATTACGTCCAAAACACGTCAGGCATTGTTTCAGATAGCAACTTTCTGTGGGTCCGCTGCCGATTTGACGTCAGAAAATCTGTATCCCCGTTTTTAAAAGATTTGGGTACGGAGGAAAAGAGAGAGGGTTTTATTTTCTGACGCTGCGTGAGTTCCCGACGCACCAGGGACACATATTTATGTATAAAAGACGTCACAAAGTGCATTTTGCATGATAGGTCCCCTTTAAGATGGAAAGATGATGAAGAAGAATTCAAAGAATCTAACTGGGGACAGGCTCCCAGATGGGAAAACAAAAATTCCAGACCCTCCCTTTTATGCCTCACCCTAATTCCCACCTGTCACCCCCTCCTCTATACTGGGACGTCTGGGGGTGACTCTTGTTTGCTGAGTCAAAAAGGACTCATCAGACTGTGTCAAACAGAATGGAGGGAGTGCGTGAAGTGAAGTGGAACAGTGATCAAGGGATGTGCAGTTGAGTGTGAGAAGCACCTGAATGGCTAAGCAAATGAGGAACAGTCAGACGACAAAATGTGGGGGTTACTAGGGCAGCGTGGCACAGATCCCAGAGGGTCACAACTCTTGAGTTCCTCTCCTTAAAGCGTTTCCATGGGTACCACAGCACTTAACATCCACTTCCTGCTTCCTCCTGCTTCTCTTCAAGCAGCAATGCTAGATTTTTTCTTTGAGGGCAGCATCATGAGAACGAATGAATAAGTAAAGGGTTTCCCCTCGTCACATTCAGCCAAACAGACTTCGCAAACCTTCCATATGGAATAATTCAATAGGCGGCGGCTGGGGGAGCGACGTGGCAGAGCGCGGATAATAGAAGCAGAGCAGCCGTCTCAACAGCAGACAGTGAGCGGCACTCGGGTCAATGCCGGACCGTGATGATGTGGCCCTGACATGTCACAGAGACGCTACAGTATGAAATAGCATCTGATGAGGGCATGGCAGCGGCAGTTTGCTGACCCATTGTGGGAGCTGTAGCCCTGCCAGGAATATCAATATTGCAGGCAGCCTGAAGCCAAACATGTGTAGCAGGCCAGAGGTGGAGATGATAAAGGGCAAGTAATATATGAGGGAGAGAAAGGGAAAGCAAAACTTAAAGGGGCCCTATTGTGCTCATTTTTGGAGGTTTGTATTTGTATGAGATCTAGTACTCTACTGTGACATGTCTCCATGCTTTAATGTTCAAAAAGGTCTTTATTTGTTCTCATACTGCCTGTGCTGCACTACCTCTTTTCACCCTCTGTCAGAAACCAGAGCCCAGTCTGCTCTGATTGGTTAGCTGGCCGGCTCTGTTATGATTGGACAACTGCTGGAGATGTTCTGCCCCCTTATCCTTTCACGTACAATGTTTTAGATCGCTGCCAGTGTTACATAGTGATGTCACAACGTTATGGAACAAAAAAAAAGAAGTTCATGAGTAACCACTTTCGGTTCCCTCGTCTTGAAGTCAACGGTTTGAACGTGTTATTGGTTGAAATAAGCTCTGTTTTTTTACACATGCCTAAGAGATTTTAACTTTTTGTTCCACAACATAAAATACATCACTAAATACCCCACAATGTCCGAAGCTTCTATCTGTCGTAAAATAAGCAGTTGCTAAATTAGACTACTATTGCTCATCACGCCAATCATTAGCCGCCTTTAGCTTAGCGGTGGTGATACGCAGCACTGCAAACATGATGTAGTTTGTTTATAACGTAATTTCAGATTTTACTTGTCACAGAGTTTATTTTCTGCATTATTTCAAAATCCAAAGGAAAAAATCAGATAGCTCTTTGTCGAGGGACCCCAGGTCAGCCTACACAAATAAGTAATCGCTGCATCACTCCATTTGTTAATTTTCTTAGCAATTCTACCCCCTCCTCACCCTCTCCGTCACCCCATCCGTCTCTCTCCCCTCCTCTTTCTTCCTTCCTTTCTTTCTCTCTCTTTGGGGCGACGGCTCTTTGATCAGATGTTGAAGCTATAAACATTACCAGCTGGCCTTGCTGCTCCGCATAAAGAGGCCAGCCGAGTCGGGGCGGTGGGTGGGGGGTGCTCGTTTTCAAGAGCAGTAACTCTACTCTCGAAAGGCCGGCAGCACCCACGGCAGACATCTGGGAGAACTTCTCCATTTCAGAGACACTCTGAATCAGCTAAAAGCAAACCCTGCTCTGAAACACACACACACACACAATATCAAACATGCCAGAATACACAATAAGTATGTGTTCCTCTTTTTACAACCGGGTAGTAACACCTCTTCCATCTGTTTTGTCGAGAACAGAAATGCAGTGCGGCCACAGGTTGGCTGGGAAGAAGGAGGGAGGGTTGTGATTTGATATTCATGGACATTTAGCATTCATGAATGAACAGAAACCGAGAGGCTGAATATTCCCCGAGTGACCTTTCAGCGCCTCGTTTTTGTCTTTCCGATGAAGGGATCACATTTCGCATTGTGACTCATTCTGACTTCACACAGTTAAATACGGCCCTGAGGAAAGTGTTAACTATTCAACGTTTGACATGTGTACAGTTTTAGTTTGTTGGAGGTGAAAGGTGTAGAGGCAGTGAAAGGTTACACCACTGTTGGCTGTCTTGTAATTGTTAAAGGAAGGCCAAACATAAAAGGGGCTCTTTGGAGTTTCCTTTTAACAAACACTTATTTCTGTATTTAGTGTTTTTCACCAGAAAGCATTGTGTGCATTTATCCTGCTGCCAGTGCTGTGTTACACTGCCAACTGTTGATCAGCAGAACTGTGTCAAAACCAGCCCCCACACTTCTAGTGGTCCACACTATTTAAGATTTCTGCTATTTAATCAAGACTTCTCCTACAACATGACAATTTCTATATCAATTACTCATTCCGTGTTACTTTGAGTTCTTGAAGAAAAATCACAAGACTCCACCTTGAACAATTCTTGATGAATTGAAGTCAATTTGGCCTGCTAAACAACGTCAAAACTATATCTTTAACACATAATCTTTTTATAAAACCTTACTATTAAAAACATTTGTAACTGATCTGAACTTACATGGACAAGTCTGCGCAATTGAAGACTGTTAAAAAAGTGTGTTATTGTTTTGCTTCTGTATCACACAGACCCCATTTACTTCAACCGTTTTAATTATTCAACTAACAATTAATCGATTATCAGAAATTGTTGCCGGTTAATCGACGATTGATTACTTGACTAATCATTTCAGTTGGACTCTTATCATCTAGGTTATTACACTTATTAAATGATTCACATTTGTATCCCTAAAACTAGGGCTGCACAAACTATATTTATATTTTGACTTGTGCAACAGACTGTGAAAGATTGCGTCATTGTTCTCAGGGGTTTTATGAGGTCTTCGAAAGTATTAGAAGAAAATGGCACTTAAAAAAGGAACCATCATTATTTTTTCAGAGGTTCCTTGTGTGTTCAGTTCATTTATTCCAATAGAAAAAAGAGGAAAATAATTTCCTTTAATTTCGTTATTCATCAAGCAATTTTTAGATTGTTTTGAATTAAAGCAACTGAGTGCACTTTAAAAGCAGTTTTTTTTTAATTCAGCAAATCACATCACATCTTTTCCTCATTATGTGCAGCCCTAAACTGTAGTCTGTAAGATCTGGTTGTGAATGATGCAGCATATCTTGCACTCAATGATCTTCTGTCCGTGGTATGTTAACATGGTTTCCTCTGTCTGTGTGTTTATACTGCTGAGCTCTTCTGCTGAGTGGAAACATTATTTTGTGTGTGTGTGTGTGTGTGTGTGTGTGTGTGTGTGTGTGTGTGTGTGTGTGTGTGTGTGTGTGTGTGTGTGTGTGTGTGTGTGTGTGTGTGTGTAGCCCATTGGATTACCATTTCAGTTGTAGCTCTTGTCCGCTGAATGGCACATTGTAAAGAAAAAGCCCAGGCATTAGGCAGCCCTATTAACAAACCTGTAACATCACTACTGGACATAGGAGCCCTGTTCTCCACATAATATAACTATTGAAACCCCTTCACTACCATCACTGTCCATGGCACACACCACTACAGGCAGTAAACCCATGTGCGAAAACCATCACCTGTTGCAGCTTAGTGTCTGGCCTGAATATGAAGCCTGTGGGCGTGCTGGATAGATCGGTCCCAGGAGCGCACATGGAGACCGAGATATAGAGATAGAGTGTGTGAGTGTGTGTCCTTGACATGCTTGGCACCGGGCCAGAGGGAAAAAATAAACTGTACCTGACCAGCTGTGTCATACAGTCCCAGCAAGTACTGCTTTCCACCAACGTTGACGCTCACTGCAAATAAATGACAAAGAGCATTTGAGAGGAGAGAGGGTGAGGTTGGGGAGCAGAAAAAGAAGGGAGGGAGTAAGGGAGGGGGGTCCCCAACCCCTCTCTGCTATGAAGAAGGCAAACAAGTGGTTTTGATTATAGCAACAGATGCAAGCCAATGCAGTTGGAGAGGAAGTGGCAGAGGAAATTCACCCAGCAACATCACATTCACTCTTTTTAGAATTGATATTACAAACACACCATTTCAATAAGTGTTATTATTAGACGCCCATGACAGATAGAATAATAGAAATTCCTACCTGCATAATGATCAAACACTGTGGGTACATACTCCTCTGGAAAGGCGTCATTGGCATAGCTCATCAGAAGGCACGTTTTGCCCACTGCACCGTCTCCAACCACGACGCATTTTAACATGATAGTACCGGTTCCGTTAGCCATGATCCCGACTTTACCAGCATCATCATCGGCCTCCCGAGGCACTGTTGTCCCGACCCCCTCCTGCTGCTGGGCGGTGATCCCCGCGCGGCACGCCGGGCATCACCAGCCTCTGAGGCCAGCTGCGCGGCTGACAGAGTCCGGCTTCAACTGCATATTTCCCCCCTAACACCACCGGGTTCGGTACTCCCAAATGTGGCAGTGAAGGAGTTCCCTTTCACGGTTGACAAAATGAAGGATACCGCTTAGTCCTATAAAGTCTTATTACGGAGTTTCCCCCTAACAGTCTTTTCTCCGTAGTACAGTGGCTATCACTCAGTACTGCTGCCGGTCCGTCTTGCTTGTGCGGTGTGACCCACGCCTGACTCCCGCTGCCTGCCTGGCGCACTGTGCTGCTGCTGCTGCTGCTGCTGCTGGTGGACAAGGTGGGTGCGCTTGCTGGAGAGGCGGAGCTTGGATTTGAAAGCTAGGGGCTCTGGATAAAGTATAGACCCTCCTGTTTGGTGCGAACTAAGCACTGAAATAAATTACATCATAATGTAGGAAGATGTTATACAAACATCTGCCGACGTAATTTCAGTCCATAATAAAGGACTATGTGTACCCGTAGCAAATAAAACAATATACACAAGAAGGGCTTCAACAATAATATCCATTATAAATAAATATTTTGATTGTCTTCTCTATTTATTAATGAGTTGTTTGGCCTATATATTCAAATCTAAGAAGCTGTAAGAATAGAATTAACTATGTTTTTCCTTGAAAAATGTCTCAAACCACTTAATTGATTCGCAAAATTATGAACTTATTGGATAGGTTTTATTGTGCACGTAAATGGTCTGCAACTGCTAAAATGGTTCCTTCCATAGTGAAATCATTACGTAACACTTGCACTTATATTGGCTAGCACTCAAACAACTTACTTGATATGTGTTGACCAATCACAACTGAGCCCGCCAGCTAACCAATCAGTGCAGACTGGGCTCTGGTTTCAGACAGAGGGTGAAAAGAGGTGCTGCAGCACAGGCAGTATGAGAAAAATAAAGAGCTTTCTGAACATTACAGCATGGAGACATGTCACAGTAGAGTACAAACGTGTACCTGAAAATGAGCATAATATGGCCCCTTTAATAGTTGACCCATACTGGTGCAACATTCAACAGTGTGTGGCCTATTATAGACATACTATAAGTGTACACAGAAATATCCTGGTAACGTTGTAAGGGTTCATAATTCCCTCCTAATGGCTTTAACATCACTGTAAAATCTAAAATGAAATCCCTAAAAAAAGAAGAGTGAATATTAATTTCACTTTGGCTAGACATGCATCTGTTCTACCAGACAGTCCAGCATAATAACATGTAAGACTATCGCCAACTTGTTTGTTTGGATACGGAAATGTTGTAACTTAAGTCTAACTGTAAAATGTCTAAATTTAGGGAAGTCTGTGTGCTTTCACATGACTGTGTGGTTAGAGAGATTAATAGATGTGTGTGTGTGTGTGTATATATGTGTGTGTGTGTGTGTGTGTGTGTGTGTGTGTGTGTGTGTGTGTGTGTGTGTGTGTGTGTGTGTGTGTGTGTGTGCCTGTGTGTCCAGGATGGATAGGATATGTGAGAAGGGACCAGGGAGCTGCAGATGGAGGCGCCACAGGAGGAGGTGTGTGTTTGTGAAGGAAGGAGGGGAGGTGCAGTGTTTGACCTCTGTCGTGCATGTGGTCAGGTGTGCGCTGACTGCTTGAATATGTGCACTTAGAACTAAGATTGCAAAAAAAGTTAATCATCAATTAATATGCAGATTATTTTTAAGATTAATCGGTTGATATTTTGGTCTATAAAAGTCAGAACATCTTTTTGTATATGTCCTTACATTTCTTTTTATGTCATTCCAAAGTCAAAGATATTCACTTTAATGTAAAATAAAAGAGAAAAAATAAGCCCCATATGATATAATTGCTTAACTGATGAATTGATTATCAAAATATTTATAGACAATTATATTTCTGTTCATATTGCTGTTAGCCCAACATCTTATGTTAATATAATATTTTATTACTGTATTTATATTTTTTAGACTTTTCAGCTTTAATATCTTATTTTAATTTAATATTATTTTATGTTTTAGTGTATATTCTTACTTTTTATTTATGTGCAAATATATATATATTTATATATTTCATTCTATTTCATTCAAAAATGGAACAGCTGTCACAAAATCGAATTTCCCCCGGGATAAATGAAGTATCTCTGATTCAGATTCTGATCTTAATAAAGCACATCTCTGGTCCCATCTACAAATGGAAAGGAATGAGCACACACACACACACACACACACACACACACACACACACACACACACACACACACACATACACACACACACACACACACACACACACACACACACACACACACACACACCAAACACGACCACACGAACATATGCCTATCGTCTTTCTGTTCCTCATTATCTATCTGCTCTGTCGGACAAATGTTCTTAAACCGAGGGCCTGAAACCCCTGGGAACCTAAGAGATGTGCAGTGAGATGTGTAAGTTAGATAACGGATGACGACATTTTTCCGGAAAGAATCAGGAGCTGACTCATTCTGGTTAAATGTCAACCCCATCCCTTGTTATGGCCTTCACATAAAATGCACAGTCCCGAACAAAGGATGTGTTTTTACCCAATAGACACAGATCAGCCTAGAAACAGATGCATTACCAATCAAATCCAAGCATAAGATGCAAACTGAATACATCTTAAGAAGCCCATTTAAATTACATCTGTGAAGCGTTTATAATGCTTTGTTTTTTTCACATCTCTGAGATCATTCCTATCCTGTTAGCACTTTCTGATCCTGGAACAGTTGTTATGTTTTTCCCTACAGCTGTCTAAATGAGCCAGATATAGGATGACCAATCGTATTGCACTGAAGTTGCACTCTTCACTGAAAGACAGGCTGCATGATAATCAAGCAAGTCACAGTTAACAGGAAATTAGGCTGCTTCTGATAACTGATACCTGATTCTGTTGCATTAGAGGCAAATAAGGACACATAAATATTGCAAAAAAGGATATCAACAATGAAGCTTTAACATGAGCAAAATGTACCAGAAAAGCTCAAAAGAGTAGAGACTTTTGATGCTTCAGTTTTTATTGCATAATGCCAATATGGGAAGTGATTCTAATGTTTTTAACATTTGTTATTATGATTTCATTTATTCTATCTCAACTTTATTTTTGAATCATATTCTGACAATTCTTTACAAAAAATATAGAGGATTTTTTTATATACCTGTTTTATGTTAATTCTGTGTATTTTCTGAAAGAAACTTAGTGCCATATTCCTTTTAATAGGTGTAACAATTACTTTTAAATATATTTTATTTTTAAAAGGATAAATATATGCAATACATTCCTAAAAGTACTTTGAACAACATGTTTTTGTATTCACATTGTGAATGCTGTTGGAAGCTTTCATGACTTTTGAAAACTGTTAAATCTGCTTTTTGATTTGACCAAAAAGTGTTTCAGCAGAGCCACAACAACAATATTCTGCTTCTCTTTTCCACCCTTCCCCTCTGTTTCCTGGCTGAAACTAAACAATGAGTCCATCTATAGGCTGAGCTCTTGCTTGATGGTCCCTAGACATCTGAGAGCTGTCCAATCAGCTGCAGGGGGCGGGGCCGAGGATCTTCCTGCTATCACCTAATTTGACAGCTGCTGCAGCGGATCACATGACCAAACAACAATTACATCATACATGTAGTACTCCTGCTGAAGGTGTTGCATTGGAGACAGAGGCACTGGGCTGGGCTGCCGCTCAATAAGAGACCTTTCAGCTGACATCACACAAGTCTGCTGGGATGTCCTCTGATGGATGCACCTTACACTCACTTTAAGACACTGTAACATCAATCACCATGATATGGCTCCATTTCAATAGCTACAGCTTTGTTTAATAAAACAGTGGGAAGGCCATAACTTCAGTGCAGATCAAAGGCAAATGACACTGCTTCGATCAAGGATGTAGAATACCTTGGTTGAAGGATATTCTACACAGAGACCCAGAACAAGAACTGATTGGTTGCTTTCTTTTCTATCACAAAACCACTGAAATGCGTAGTGCATGGTCCGAGAAGGACAAACAAATCAACGTAACACTGTAATATTACACATCAACAACACAGATAAGATTCTCATTTATTAATTTTATAGACATTTTATTTATATAATTAAATCTATTTTTTGTTTGTTTTATCTGAGTGTTCCAGGGTATTCTCTGAATACATTGAAGGCCCTGACGGTTCGCCACTCTACTATTCTGAGGTACATCATAATAATAATAATAATAATAGATTTAATTTGTTGGCGCTTTTACAGGTGCTCAAAGACGCTTTACAGATATAGTGAAGGGAAAAGGAAGGAACAACAAATAAATATATAGTAAACAATCACACATTAAAAGCCAGATTGAAGAGGTGAGTTTTTGTAAGTTTTTTGAAGGTGGTGAGGTCAGTGCAGTCTCTGATGGGTTGGGGGAGTGAGTTCCAGAGGGAGGGGGCAGCGACGGAGAAGGCTCTGTCCCCCCAGGTCCGGTGATTGGTGCGGGTGGGGATGGATAGGAGGTTGGCATCTGATGAGCGGAGGCAGCGGGAAGGGGCGTGGTGGTGCAGCAACTCTGTGAGGTAGGGGGGGGCCTGATTGTTGAGGGCTTTGTGGGTAATGAGGAGGACATGAATCTGTATCCAGTGATGGAAGAAATACTCAAAGTTTTAGTAAAGGTACCACTTTTAAAATACACCAAGTACCAATCCTGCATACAAAAACTTGCTTAAGTAAAAGTACAAAAGTATTATTAGCATCAAAATATACTTAAAAGTAAAAGTGCTTGTTAAAGGTAGGGTAGGTAATTCACTTCAGAAACACTTTTTGTTATATTCCATGGAATGCTCTTAACATCCCGATAGCAATGAATATATTAAATGCTTTGACAATAAATATACACATATTTCATTTGTGGAAGCCGTGGCGCTGTAAAAAGCAAGTCCATCTCGTGCACAAATTTATCTTGTGCGCTCATTGGTCACGTGCGCGTTCGTGTGTGTTGGAGGAGGGGCTCTGTAAGGAAGTCTGAAGGAAGGGGCAGATTTTTTTCGATTGTGTATTTTCAAATTCTAGCTTACTCGAGCTGGTTTCTCCATTCTTACCTACCTTTAAGCAAAATGGCCCATTATATATTGAATTACACTAGTGCTCTATGATTATTGAGGCATTAATGTGCTGGTAAATGTGTAGTTCATTTTAAATATTGATATACTGCTGCTGGATATTTTAAACTATAATTGTATGACAACGTTTTTTTATCAGTGGTTTATATTTCCTTTTAGCTAATTATCTGCATCTTAAACGTAACTAGTAACTTAAGCAGTAAGATTAATGTAGAGGAGTAAAAGTACAATATTGGCTTCTGAAATGTAGTGTAGGAAAATATAGAGTAGCATAAATTGAAAATACTCAAGAAAACTACAAGTACCTCAACATTGTACATAAGTACTTGAGTAAATGTCACTACATTCCACCACTGTCCATATCTCCATTACTGTGCACTAAGACAAAAGCCTCATGCAAACTATTAAATTACAATAAAATAAATGTTCCATGGTGAAAAGTCACAAGTCTTATCCAATTGTCAAGGTGGAAGATTAGAAGTGTTATCATATATTTTAGGGGGGAATTACAAGTGTTATCGAGTATGTCAAAATGGATAATTAGTGTGAATGATGTTAACAGCATTCCACTATAGTTCTTCGATTCTTTAATCATCTTCTTATTCCACCAAATAGTTTGGCACTCAATAACTTCAGCATACTTTCAGCTACAGAAACCATTCAAATATCAAACTATTCAGCCTTTTCAGCACACAATGGGAAACTTTCAACTTTTTCAAAATATTTTATATTTTTTGAAATATTCAGCGCTTTAAACTCTTTTTTTAACATGGGAGGAACCTTCAAATCCTCTTTTAACTACACCGTGTGCCAAATGCTACTTGTTCCACATACTTTCAGCTAGAGACTTCATTCCAACTTTAAAATGATCACAAGACATTCAGATTTTTCATATCTTTTACACTTTTTAAGATATTTAACTTAGTTTGGAGCTTGGTAAAGAGGCCTTCTTCAGATGTTAACATTAGTGTGTATGGAGCAGCTCGTCTGTGCTTTGATCTCAAAACAGAGTGGAGAAGTGCTTGAAATTCGTCCAAAAAAATGTTTTAAACCTGCCATGAAAAACGTAGGAAAACCTCCCCTACTAGAATGTTTTATTTTTTTAGAAAAAATATTAAACAAAATGCCTCTTGAGGGCATGAAGAGACAAACACTTGTCAAAAAGTCCACCGAGCTCCCAATAGACTCCCATGTTAAATGTGTCCGGTTCTTTCTTCAGAATAGAGAGAATTGCTCCCATCTCCACATTTTGCACACAAAACCCAAAAAAACCATATATCAGTTCCTTGGGGTTCCTTGATGCTCCGGTCTGTGCATTTTTTGATAGGAGCGATAGTTTTTGAACAGGTGGCAAGTCAGATATAATCCTCAATGCATTCTTAATGGCACTCAGTGCTGCAGTTGGTTACCATGGTGTTGCTGGGGAGATTGGGGCCACAAACCTGAGTGACATCATCTAATCAGAGCAGACAGACACACACACACACACACACACACACACACACACACACACACTGAACGTCTCTACCACACACAACACAACCACTCGCTCACGCACACACACACACACACACACACACACACACACACACACACACACACACACACACACACACACACACACACACACACACACACACACACACACGTTGACATTTTACCGAAAGCAGCTACCGTTTTTAAACTATAGTTAGAAATGTAAGAGGTTTATTTCTCCTTCAGAGCAATGGAAAGGCTCTCCTTTCACAGCACAGCTCCATGGAAATCTCTGGGCTCACGTAAACAGGTGTTTGATAACGTTGTCACCATGGTAACCTCTGATCTCTGGGCTTACACACAGGTGTTTGTAAACATTAATTCACTACTACTTACATTTAATATCTAACTCCTTCAGCCTACTTTCAGCTACAGAAACCATTCAACTATTACATTATTCAGCTATTTCAGGACATTGAGGCTATACATGTTGTTGTTTATAACTTTTTAAAACCTTTTCTTTTAAATATTAAGCTTCTTCACTATTTTTCCTACTCTTCCAGTTTAACATTTAACTTTCAAGTTCTTAACAAAGTCATTGCAATGCTTTTGAGCTGTAACCATTTTGATTCAAATAATTTCACTTTTCTGCATTTCTCCGCTAAGTTCGGCTTTTTGTAGCTAAAAGCATCTACAGAGACCATTCAGCTAATAACATATTCAGCTTTTTCTGGATTTTCAGCTAAATTCAGCCACAAATGTTCACAATTTACAGCATTCACACGTATTTTCTGCAGGAAATGCATTTTCTAGTTATGAGTGAACAGGTCATGAGGAAAATCCCAGATGTTACCAAGTATGTTAAGGTGGAAATTCACGAGTGCTATCAAGTATGTAAAGGGTAAAAAATAACGAAAAAATAACTAATCTTATCAATATGCTAAAGTTGTCACAAACGAGCTGAGGACCAAAATGCAGAACACGGGAAACCAGAGATAGTCGGTAACCAGCTTTATTTGAGGCAATAGGCTGGTAGGAGACAACACGGCAGATACTAGGCCAAGGGCTGGTCGGGGACAGGCGAGGTTTCCGGGAGCAGGCAGGACGGGAGTCGTAGGCACAGAACGGGTCAGGGAGCAGGCGAGGCAGGCTGGTCAGGGACAGGCAGGGTCGAAACCGGGAGAGCAATCTGAGGAGTAGTGCGGGAAAGACTGGCATGCTGCGAAGTACGATCTGGCACTGAGGTGAAGGTGAAGTGGGCCTAAATACTAATGGAGCTGATGGGTGAAACAGAGTGAGAGAGAGAGAGACAGGGTGTGACTACCAGGTGACTAAGGAATGATAATGCAGAAAATAGGTGAGTGAGAAAGCAGACTGTGACAGAACCCCCCCCTTAATGGACGGCTCCAGACGTCTAACCAATACTAAAAAACCCAACAAAAGAGACCCAAGAAAAAAAAAACCCTACAGACACCGGGTGGAAAGAGGAGGTATGGGAAAGGTTAGTACTCATCTGAGACTGCTCTCTCGGCCTCTCCCTCCTGGAAATCCTCGTCCTCCTCGACCGATGACGACTCCCCCTCCCCCTCGACGAAGCCTCTGGTCCGTAGCGGACGAGTACTCCCTGGCTTAACGCCTGGTCGAGCGTGGGTCCTAGACGGCTGCTCCGGGTAACGCAGGTGGAAGTCTCGGATGAGCTGAGGGTTGAGGATATGACGAGCCGGAACCCACTGCCTCTCCTCAGGACCATAGCCCTCCCAGTCCACCAAATATTGAACCCCTCTTCCTCTGAGACGGGAACGGAGTAAACGACGAAGGGTGTAGGTAGGGCCCCCATCGATCATCCTCGGGGGTGGTGGTGGAGGGGCGGCGGAAACCATAGGGCTCTCCCGGACAGGTTTAATCCTGGAGACGTGGAAGGTGGGATGGATTTTCATGTTCCGGGGCAAACTCAGTCGAACTGCTGCAGGATTAATGACCTTGACAATCTCGAAGGGTCCAATAAACCTGGGCGCTAACTTTTTAGACTCCATCCGAAGGGGAATGTTCTGGGTGGAAAGCCACACCCTCTGGCCTACCCGGTACACAGGTGCCTTGGTTCGTCGGCGGTTCGCTGATGTGGCGTACCGGTTAGCAGACCGAAGCAGAGTAGTACGAGCCTGCCTCCAAGTCCTCCGACAACGTCGGATGAAAGCCTGGACCGACGGACAGGTAACCTCCTTCTCCAATGCAGAGAACAATGGGGGTTGAAAACCGTAAGCACACTGAAAAGGGGAAAGACCAGTAGCGGAACTGATGAGGGTGTTGTGGGCATACTCCACCCACAGGAGTTGTTTTGACCAGGTCGTGGGATGATCGGAAGCCATGCAGCGGAGAGTGGTCTCCATCTCCTGATTCTTCCGTTCAGTCTGGCCATTGGCCTGTGGGTGGAAACCGGAGGTGAGACTAACCGTCGCCCCGATGAGCTCACAAAACTCCCTCCAAAACACAGAGGTGAATTGGGGCCCCCGGTCGGAAACCACATCAGTCGCCAGTCCGTGAATGCGAAACACGTGGAGCAGAATCAGTTCCGCCGTCTCCTTAGCTGACGGGATCTTAGGCAGGGGTATGAAATGGGCCATCTTACTAAACCGATCTACCACCGTCAAGATGGCAGTATGTCCGTGGGACGGTGGTAGACCAGTCACAAAGTCCAATGAGATATGTGACCAAGGGCGACGTGGGACCGGTAATGGATGAAGGAGGCCAGCTGGCGCTTGGTGAGATGGTTTGTGCCGATTGCACACAGGACAGGCGTTCACAAACTCCCGGGTGTCAGCCTCCAGCGTGGCCCACCAGAACCGTTGTAGGACCATCCCCTTGGTACGTTGAATTCCAGGGTGGCAGGAAAGTCTGGAGCTATGAGCCCACTGAAGCACCTCAGCCCTCAAAACCTGAGGCACAAACAAGCGGTTTAGAGGACAAGAACTAGGACCGGGTTGGTCCACCAAAGCGGTCTTAACCCTCTCCTCAATCTCCCAAGCGAGGACGCCGATCACTCGAGGAGCAGGAAGAATAGTGTCTGGAATACCCCGGGTGTCTCCCTCCCTCCCGAACTGCCGGGACAAAGCGTCGGCCTTCACGTTGCGGGAGCCCGGGCGGTAGGAGAGAAAAAAATTAAACCGGGTGAAAAATAACGACCACCTGGCTTGCCGAGAATTCAGTCTCTGTGCCGACCTGATGTATTCCAGGTTCTTATGGTCGGTCCATACCTGAAATGGTTGTTCTGTCCCCTCAAGCCAGTGTCGCCACTCCTCCAACGCCAACTTGACTGCTAGAAGCTCTCGATTCCCCACGTCATAGTTTCTCTCCGCCGGACTCAATCTCCTCGAAAAGAAAGCACAGGGGTGGAGCTTCTGGTTCTCACCAGAACGTTGCGACAGAATGGCCCCCACCCCTACGTCAGAAGCATCCACCTCCACCACCAACTGACCAGCGGTGTCTGGTACTTGAAGGATAGGAGCTGACGTAAACCGGCCCTTGAGGTCCTGAAAAGCCTCCTCGGCTGCAGGGGACCATCGGAACGTCACCTTGGATGAGGTCAGGGCGGTGAGCGGGGCGGCCACGGTGCTGTAGCCACGGATGAACCGTCTGTAAAAGTTGGCGAATCCCAGGAAACGCTGCAGCTCCCTCCGAGAATCAGGAACCCGCCACGAGGTAACTGCTGAGACCTTAGAAGGATCCATCTCCACACTTCCTTGACCCACGATGTAGCCCAGAAAGGCGACCGAAGAAGTGTGAAACTCGCACTTCTCCGTCTTGACGAACAGTGAGTTCTCCAGAAGTCTCTGGAGGACTGTCTGGACATGATGGACGTGCTCCTTGAGGTTCTTAGAAAAAATCAAGATGTCGTCCAGATAGACAAAAACATAACGATCCAACATGTCTCGGAGTACGTCGTTCACCAACGCCTGGAAAACTGCAGGGGCGTTGGTAAGTCCAAATGGCATCACCAGGTACTCGTAATGTCCCGAAGTGGTGTTGAAGGCGGTCTTCCATTCGTCCCCCTCCCGGATTCGTACCAGGTGATAAGCGTTTCGTAGATCCAGCTTAGTGAAGATTGTAGCCCCCTGTAGTAACTCAAATGCTGACGAGATGAGTGGCAAGGGATAACGATTCTTCACCGTGACGTCGTTCAGGCCCCGATAGTCAATGCAGGGTCTCAGGGTCTTGTCCTTCTTCGCCACAAAAAAAACCCTGCTCCTGCGGGTGATGTGGAAGGACGAATAATTCCCGCAGCCAGAGAGTCATTGACGTAGGTCTCCATGGCCTTCCTCTCCGGTGCCGAAAGCGAGTACAACCGGGCCTTGGGTGGGACTGCGCCTGGATGTAGCTCAATGGCGCAGTCATAGGGCCGATGAGGTGGAAGAGATGTCGCCTTAGCCTTGCTAAACACCTCCTTAAAGTCCAAATACTCCGCCGGAACCCCTGTGACATCCGGAACCAGGTTCATATCCACAGATAGTTGAGGTGCGGCGGCCTGCTTGAGACAAACCTGATGACAGGAAGAACTCCAACCTAGGATGGACCCAGTTGCCCAGTCAATGTTCGGGTTGTGGCGGCGGAGCCACGGATAACCCAAAATCAGAGGGATTTGGGGGGACCGTAGCACATGAAACTGGATTGTCTCATGGTGGTTCCCCGACATGAGCATATGGACCGGTGTCGTCTGGTGTGTCACTGTTCCCAGCAGGTGACCATCCAAGGCATTAGCCGGTACCGGCTGGAGCAGCCGAACCTGTTGGATGCCCAGCTGTCGTGCGAGCTCCTCGTCAATGATGCTAACATCTGATCCGGAGTCGATAAAAACAGCCAGAGCCTGAGATTTGCCTGTCAGGAGGAGTCGAGCATGGCACAAGGGTCTTAAATTGGGGATCAGCTCAGAGGTTTGGCCCACCAGTATACTCCCCATTACTGATGAGCTCTGTCTTTTACCTCTTCGACGTACTTCCCTCTCCTCAGAGGTAAGACTGGTACGACCCACTTGCATGGGCTCGACCTCGTACCGTGAGTCAGAGTAGGAGTGGGAACTCTCCGCCGAACCCGGAAGTCGAAATCTCCCGGAAACCGGAAGTTGTTGTCGCGAGCAGCGGCCCGCCGCTCGCGTCTGTTGCTCTCCTCTCCGAGTCTGGATTCGTCCGTCAATCCGAGAGGTGAGCTCTATCAACCCATCCAAGGAAGCAGGGAGATCATAGGAAACCAGCTCATCTTTCATATAATCCGCTAATCCTCTCAGATATGCGTCACACTGCGCCGGCTCATTCCAGCTGCTGCGGCGGCTGCTGGTGCGGAAGTCAATAGCGTAATCCACCACGGTGCCGGAACCCTGGCTCAAACTCAGCAGGCCTCCAGCAGTGTCGGGACCCAGACGAACGGGACCGAACACCTTCCGCATCTCCGCGGAAAAGGCAGCAAACGAGGCGCAGGCTGGTGTCTGCTGCTCCCACTCTGCAGTTCCCCATAAACGGGCTCTCCCCGTCAGATGATTAACGGTGAAAGCTACACGAGCCGCCTCGGAGGCGAAGGTGTGTGGCTGCAGTGAAAACAATATGGAACAGTTTGTGAGAAACGGCCTGCATCCCTCCGGCTCACCCGCGTAACGTTCCGGCGTTCCCACACGAGGCTCCGGAGCGGATCCCGTCGACCCAGGGGCTGGAGCGAGCATCGGAGCTGCGGGCGGAGGGACGGTAGCAGCCATGGTAGCGGCTAGCTGTTGTACGGTGGCGGCCATCTGTTGCATCTGGGAGGTAAGGTAAGCCAGCGTTTGTCCCTGGGTTGAGGTTGCCTGGTGGGACTCGATAGCTAAGGTAGCTATTGTGACCTCCTGTCTTTGGATGGCGTCCTCAACCCTCTCAAAGCGGTCTCTAGGAGACCCGGTGTTTGCTTGGTCCATTTCTGGCCAGATCGTTCTGTCACAAACGAGCTGAGGACCAAAATGCAGAACACGGGAAACCAGAGATAGTCGGTAACCAGCTTTATTTGAGGCAATAGGCTGGTAGGAGACAACACGGCAGATACTAGGCCAAGGGCTGGTCGGGGACAGGCGAGGTTTCCGGGAGCAGGCAGGACGGGAGTCGTAGGCACAGAACGGGTCAGGGAGCAGGCGAGGCAGGCTGGTCAGGGACAGGCAGGGTCGAAACCGGGAGAGCAATCTGAGGAGTAGTGCGGGAAAGACTGGCATGCTGCGAAGTACGATCTGGCACTGAGGTGAAGGTGAAGTGGGCCTAAATACTAATGGAGCTGATGGGTGAAACAGAGTGAGAGAGAGAGAGACAGGGTGTGACTACCAGGTGACTAAGGAATGATAATGCAGAAAATAGGTGAGTGAGAAAGCAGACTGTGACAAAAGTAGAACATTGCAAGTGTTACAATATTTTAAGGCGAAAAATCCAGAGTTTTATCAAGTATGTTAAAGGGAACAAAATCACAAGCGTAATAACGTTAGGTGGAAAATCACGTGTGTTTCACTTATGTATGTTAAGGTGGAAAGTCATGAGTGTTATGACGTAGTTAAGGTCGAAATCATGTGTGTTTATCATGCTTCCAAAGATAACGTTGTATAACACTGTATCATATTGGGCAGTGAATTGTTTTATCGCACGAATCCTAAATAGTAGTAAAAAAATAGTAGCCTACTAAGAATCTATTTAATACTTTGCTTCACGTCCACGCCTGACGACCTCCACCAAAACCACAGTAAACAATACAACCTTAACATTTCGGAACTACTGTAACTTAAAAAGCCGAGCAAGGTAAATGCCATAAACGGTGCCACCTGCTTACCGGGAGCGATAAAGCATTTACACCACACTCAATTTAGGGTTCATTGTCCTGCCCAAGGACACTTTGACAAATGGACTGCAGGGGCCAGGGATTAGGGGCCGCACACCTTCAGATCGGCGGACAACTGCTCTACCGCCTGAGACACAGCCAGCCTTTTATGACACAATAGTGTACTATCTACACCAGGGGTAGCCAATACGGTGCCCGCGGGCACTTAGTCGCCCACAGGGGCAACGTGAGTCGCCCGCCGGACATGTTCTAAAAATAGCTCGCCAAGCAAATCCAAAATGTATAAAATACACAAAACAAAAAAGGAAATGTAATTAAAAGAATCTACCTTATGCATAAACGAAACCTACATCATAGCGAACTCTATCTACTTACTACAACTCTATATCTATCTAACACCCCTCCCCCCACCCCCACAATGAATATCGACCAATCACATTCTTGCTTGATTTGCGGGACCAGCATTGCAGTCGGGAAGAAAAGCAATGTGGCACCTCCCCGCTGATTTTCCTTCTGGCAGAATCTACACATCAGCCCCATTGAACAGCCTAGTCGTGCCAGCCTATACAGCACATGAGGGGCAGAGCTTTACTCTGTGTGTGTTGCAACTTGCTTATATATTTATTGCACTTGACGCACACACACGCATGGCATAATTTCCACTGGGGACAGGGGGGACATGTCCCCTGCTCTTTTCGATACCCCGTTTGTGTCCCCCCCACTTTACAAATATGTTTATTATTGTTTTTTAACGGAAGCCGTCGGAGGAGCATACAGCCTCTGTGAGCGAGAGAGCTAGTGAGGGAGAGAGAGACGGAGAGAGAGAGAGCTAGGGAGGAAGAGAGAGAGACATAGAGAGAGAGACGGAGAGAGAGAGAGAGAGAGAGAGCACACCTTTATCTATTTAATATAGATAAAATAAGAAATCATTCCAATGTGTACTAAGGGGAGTGATTAGTAAAATATGCATAAATAAAAAGAAAGAATGCTAACTAGGTAACATAAGATAAGAATAAACAAGTTTAAATGATTTGTTATTGGTTGTGAGCATATTCTAAAGATGATTGGAGTATTGAAAAGTATACAGCTCTCTCTCATCTGAGTGTTGAGAGCTGTGTCCATACATTCATGTTGTGCTCTAAGTGCACCAGATTGATGCATTTCACTTCAACATTTAAAAAAAAATCTTCCATGCATGCCCCCGGACCCCCCTCGAGGAGGTGAGGTCCACCCCCAAATAAAGCAGGTTACATTAATTAAATTGAATACATGTTATTTTACTGAACACTGAAAACGGGTCCCACAGACCCAAACAGCACACAAAGTTAAAGGTAAGCATATAATAATGTTAAAATGTGCTAAATATATACACTGCAAAAAACAAAAAAAAGAGGAGTAAAAGTAGCCCTCGACTTGTTTTATTTTTTGAAAGTAGCCCTCACCCTAAAAAAGGTTGGTGACCCCTGATCTACACAATACTCCTGATCCTATCATGTTTTATGTTTTTTTTTCATCTCCCTGCGTTAAAACTGTCAGTTTCATGTAGTGTATCTTAGGTCCTAATAATGAGTTCCTGATGTCCCCTTACCCATCCAGTTTCACAGCAAAATTCCTATTATATTCCTGTAGGGAGTTATCCATGTTGTCCTTTCATTATTTTTTAAGGACAGTCTTTGAAGGGCACACGTTGTATTCATGCAGTGTGTCCGCTTTATAAGGCTCCTATAGTGTACTGTAGGTTAGCGCTGGCAGGAACAAGAAGCTTCGGGGGAGTTCATTAGAGCGCTGCTGACCTTATTTCCCATGTGGATGATATTTAATATCAACTCTCTATTTCCGTATGGAGCTAAGTTTAAAGGTGGAAGCTTCAATAAAATATATCAGCGTGCAACGATCTGCATCTCGGCATATTCCCCATTAAACAACACGCTTTGTGTGTTCTCCACAGAGACAATAATGGAAATTAAATTGTGCGTAGTATGAATGTGAATGAAAAGACACATATGGAATGGTATAGTATTACATCAGTCTATTTACAGGCAGGCTTGCATGCGGTTTGCTGTTCTATTTAAGGAAAGCCAAACAAATGCAAGAGCTCTTTCCTCCCAGGTCTCTTCAAGATATTATAAGATCGTATAGCAGGAATGAGCACACACACAAACACACATATAGAGACTTCCTCCCTGTCACTGACAGACATCAGTCACAGTGTGGACGTGCAAAGTGGGGATGAGGCTATGTGGATGGGTGAGAGTAGCGCAGTGCAATCACAAAGCGCTCAGATGAGATCCTAAATTAGAGCGTGTGGCCAGCGTGGACTCCCTGGGAGGGTTTGGTTAAATTACAGGCCTTATTTTTAGTGAAGGCTAGGCTTCATCCCTGGAACTGCCAGCAGCTGAGGACCATCACTCACACGCCTGTCTGCCTCCAGTCTGTTCAACACTGACGCTTGTGTGTAGTAGCAGTAAAATGAGACCATTCTTTAGAAACAGTTTTATTGCTTTGTGTTTGAGTATGTCAATCAGAGTTGGGTGTAACGCGTTACAAAGTAATACTGTAATAATATTACTTTTGTCGGTAACGGAGTAGTGTAACGCGCTACTTTTATAATTCAGTAATCACACTACAGTTACTAACATTGCCCCGACACGCGTTACTTCGTTACTTACTAAAATCAGTCATAATCAAACCTCAACAAACACCTGCAAAGAACACATGCTAAGGTGAAGCTAACGCACAGCTATTTGTTGTTTGTTTATATCACGTAGTCTGTTCTTCTGCTCTGTTTTCCGGTTGTTGCCTGTTTTGAATGACGAATACACACTACCGCCGCCTGCTGGTAAGGAGAGTTATTGCCACTCACGCATGCGCAGTTCGTACTGCTCGGCTGAAGTCTTGGCGGTGTGTTCCAGTCTGGTTCCAGTGCGACACATGGCCAACACGCAGGAGAACACGCCGACGCAACAGCGTGAGCAGAGATATACTGCGCAAAATACAGATAGCAGGAGACAGAGGACAGCCATGGTCAGATAGGAAAACATTCAGGAGCTATCTGGATCAGTCTTATGCAACAATGGAAACTGAACTAAAGAGAACATTTGAAACTTTAGCAGTCTGCGTGATCTGCCTGCAGGGAGGGGCGGGCCGGCCCTGCAAGTAAAGTAACGAGTAAAGTAACGAGTAAAGTAACGAGTAAAGTAACAAGTTACTTTATGTAGAGAGTAACGAAGTAGTGTAATATATTACTTTTTTTAAAAGTAATATGTAATATATTACTTTTTTTTAGTAACGATCCCATCTCTGATGTCAATACATATAATTAGTCACCTATAATTTACTGGCTGAGGAGCTTGATAATCAGTCTTGTGTGTGACAGACCCAGACAACTATAGGCATAAAAGGAGAGTAGACATGTTGGTCATAAATGTCACTAGTCCTCTGTTGCAACCATCTCAATTATACTCAAATACATTCATTTTTAAATTCATTTTTTACTGTGAATTTGTGGAAAGGGGTTATTTTACTTTGTTATATAATTAATTAAATCACATGAGCAGGAAATCCTTTAAAAGTTTAGGCAAAATTCCATTTAGATTAAAATTGAAATACTATTGATAACTTTCAATGTTCATCATGTTAGCCATCTCAGATGTTTCTTGTCAAATTGTAAAATGAGTTTGTTGCCATATGGCAGTGTGGAAGGGATCTATGTGCATCCAACCTACAGTATTGGATTTTGAAAATGGATTTGCAAAGTATTATGTAATTTCAGATATTGTATAACTGTACCATTTATCTGGATTATAAATGAATACCCTGGCTGTGCTGGTTGAGGGGGAAAGAAGAGGGCACCACCTTGCCCCCCATTAAAATATATATATATAGGAAAAACGAGTTTAAGTAGAGAGATCCCAGGTGAATAGGGTATGAATGTTAACAAAGATATCACCGTGAATCTTTACAAGTTTAAAACAATAACAACTTTTTTTTGCATTACAAGTTTTATGAAATGTGATGTTTAAATAGGAACATTATAATGATTTTGGTACATTTACGAGAATCCACAGACACAAATTTTGTCGAACAAACACCTTATGTGTTTTTTGGACGTTTTCTTTCCATTAGTTCGAAAAAAGACGTGTAATGGAAGCAAAATGTACCAGTGCAGGATACATTTTGTTTTTGGATGTATTGGCTTTTGCAATGAAAACACATTGTTAACATTACAAGTTAACAGGTCTCCCTTGAAAAAGAGATCAATGATATCAAGGGATTCACCTGGATAAATAAAGGTAAATAAACAACAATAAAAAAACAATCATGCAACATGTCGAAACACCTCCAACCACACCAAAAACATGATCACATGAAATGCTCAGCTGATTAAGTAGATGACAAAATGTCTGCAGGAAGGCTAATGGGAGAAGAGGATGTATCATTTGGTGACCCTGAAACACATGACATGATGTTACACACGTTGAAGTCTAGATTTTGAATTTAGTAAAGATTCAGGGAAAGATTTCTATTGTGCAATCACGGCTGACAATAACACGGTCAAGACAAGGAGACACTTACAGGAGGCAGCCAATGAGTACCATACATATTTCTTCCAAGCATGTTCAATGGGGAATGTCCCGTTGACACCAGCATATGACGGTCTGATGGGCCTGCTAACAAGTGTGTTCAGCGTTTGAGTTGTCAGCAGGTAACATCAATTGGCTTTGTTTTTCTCATTGAGGTAAAGAAACATCAATAATCATCCCACTTGTATTTCATAATGAACATAATGGCAGAAATTACATAGAGCGGGGCAAAAAAGTATTTAGTCAGCCACCAATTGTGCACGTTCTCCCACTTAAAAAGATGAGAGAGGCCTGTCATTTTCATCCTAGGTACACTTCAACTATGAGAGACAGAATGGGGGGAAAGAATCCAGGAAATCACATTGTAGGATTTTTAATGAATTAATAGGTAAATTCCTCGGTAAAATAAGTATTTGGTCACCTACAAACAAACAAGATTTCTGGCTCTCACAGACCTGTAACTTCTTCTTTAAGAGCCTCCTCTGTCCTCCACTTGTTAACTGTATTAATGGCACCTGTTTGAACTCGTTATCAGTATAAAAGACACCTGTCCACAACTTCAAACAGTCACACTCCAAACTCCACTATGGCCAAGACCAAAGAGCTGTCAAAGGACACCAGAAACAAAATTGTAGACCTGCACCAGGCTGGGTAGACTGAATCTGCAATAGGTAAGCAGCTTGGTGTGAAGAAATCAACTGTGGGAGCAATTATTAGAAAATGGAAGACATACAAGACCACTGATAATCTCCCTCGATCTGGGGCTCCACGCAAGATCTCACCCATGGGGTCAAAATGATCACAAGAACGGTGAGCAAAAATCCGATAACCACACGGGGGGACCTAGTCAATGACCTGCAGAGAGCTGGGACCAAAGTAACAAAGGTTACCATCAGTAACACACTACGCCGCCAGGGACTCAAATCCTGCAGTGCCAGACGTGTCCCCCTGCTTAAGCCAGTACATGTCCAGGCCCGTCTGAAGTTTGCTAGAGAGCATTTAGATGATCCAGAAGAGGATTGGGCAGTGGCGGCTGGCCCATAGGGGCGCTAGGGGCGCCGCCCCACCTCTTCCCACATACAAAAAAAAATATTAAAATGATGAGATCGCTGTCCCTTTAAGAGAGAGAGAGAGAGAGGTGTGGCTTGTGCATGTGTGTGTGTGGATGGTAGAGTAGGGCTGTACCCGAATATTCGAATATTCGTTCGTTGGCCAACTATTCGGGTTTCAATTTCATTATTCGGATATTCGTTTTTTTATTTTTTTTTCCAAAAAAATTTTTTTTCCCCTAAATGTATGCTATCAATAAAGGCGAATTTCCATATTCTTATACTATATTTATACTTTTGAATTGCACTGTTAAAATGCGGAAATATATACAATCTCAGCCTGTGCTCCTGACATCGCGTTCACTCACAGTCACGAACGCAAACGGCACGCTTCTCCTTGCTTCACCTCGCTTCACACACCTGAACACAAAATGCCGAAGACTCCAGCTGTGTGGGACCATTTTAAATTGGACGACGGTAAGAAGAAGGCAGTGTGCCAAATATGCGACAAGAAACTGGCCGGTGGCACAACAACTCTGAAAAGTCACCGGATGCTGTAAGTAGTAGCCTAGCTTAGCTTAGCTGTTGTCAAGTTGCCATGATGAAGCTGCGTTATCCGCCGTTTAAACAGTAACGTTACACATGATAAAATCGTGCTCTTACTATCCTTGGAAAATAGTTGCAAGCAAGCAACCGAATTGTTTTTTTATATTAGTTTTTCAATTTTATCCGAATAGTGAAAATAATAGGAGCGATGTGGGAACATCTGGGGCTAAGGCAATTATTGGCATACAGTTCGTTCATTTATTTTTCGTTCTTCATTTATTTAAATACCGTTTACGCCTATATCCCCGGCGCTGCACTGCGGCTGGGTTAAATGCAGAGGACACATTTAGTTTTAATGTATGCGAGTACTGAGACAATAAATAAATATAAATCGTAATAGTATGCTCTTTCTGCGCTTCTGCTTAACAGTGTGTTGTCAGGTGTCTCGGAGCGTGTTATGAAAAAAAATCTCCGCACCGAATATTCGAATATTCGCTGCTGATTACTACCGAATATCCGGAGCCCGAGAAATGGTATTCGGGACAGCCCTATGGTAGAGCGACAGTGAGGGAACGTGTGTATGTTTCTGGAAGTGAAACGAGGAAGCAGAAAAATAGAGGTTCTGTGATGTATTTTGTGAAACAGAAGAACAGCTAAATAAATGCAACGGCCTCCCAAGAAGAGCTCGCCTCTCTCCAGTCATTGAAGCTAAAGTGGGGTATTGAACCTGAAGCTTGTTGCTTCTGCCCTGGGAGACGACAGAGAGTCATCCCCTCCTCGACTAGGTCTGGGAGCCGACAGGAAAGTTCAACACACAGTTGGCCAGTCCGCCCCTTTGTAGCATATTATTTCGATGAGAGATGAGCAGATCGCCACTGGGCTTTCAACTAAAGACACAGCCACGCAAAAACTGCTGCATTTGTACAGCTCCTTATGGGTAGGCTAGGCCTACTGCAATTTGTGAAGTGCTTTCCTCCGTGGTGAAACGATCAACACTGCACCACGGAGGAAAGCGGCAGAAAGTCACCTGGAGTTAAAGAGAGTGGGGCTGCGTTGCGTGCATGGCTTCCTTCTGGAGGTAACGGGGAGACGCGCTCTGGCGGCAGTCTCGTTCAGGATCCGAAAATACAATTTAAATATTTTGCACACTTATTCCACTTTTTCCTAGTGTGCCACTGGTTACGGTGCCAGGGGTTGCCGACCCCTGCGCTAGCCGGTACTAGGCCAAGTGGAAACGCAACCAAAAACTGTCTGTGTCATGGCGAATACAGTCGCTGGTTTATTTATGTCTGTAGGCCGTTGTTATGAGTGTGGAGTGAGCATATACAACGTTAGCTTAGCCTGGTCGACCCAATCTCCATTCAGAAAACAAGCATTCTAAAAGGTTTTTCGCCTGCCGTCTGTCTGCAGACTTGTCAAAGCATTAATACATGGTTTTTACTAACCGGTATCAGTATGTTGTTACGTCGGCATCATTTAGAAACGTGTATTACAATTTAATCACGTTAAAATATGTTCATTTGGTTGTAGTTGTAGCTCCCGAGTGCGTCTTGTTTGAATGATGCGAGTAAACACAGCTGGCAGGCGCCGAAAGACTCGAGCGTCTAGAGCGATGCGATAGGAGCGTTTAGAGCGAAGCGAATATTAGCATCGCGTCCGGTCTGAACGCAGCATTAAAGCGAGCTCCGCGCTGCACTGGAAACGCGCCATTACATCACCAGAAGTCTAATTTAAGGGGTCATTTCTCCCAAAAAAATGTGGGAAAAATGTTTTACTCACTATAACAACAGCCCCACCAAAAATATTTTCCACCAGCCGCCACTGGGATTGGGAGAATGTCATATGGTCAGATGAAACCAAAATAGAACTTTTTGGTAAAAACTCAACTAGACATGTTTTGAGGAGAAAGAATGCTGAGCTTTGGGGCTGTTTTTCTGCAAAGGGACCAGGACGACTGATCCCTGTAAAGGAAAGAATGAATGGGGCCATGTATCGTGAGATTTTGAGTGACAACCTCCTTCCATCAGCAAGGGCATTGAAGATGAAACGTGGCTGGGTCTTTCAGCATGACAACGATCCCAAACACACCGCCCGGGCAACAAAGGAGTGGCTTCGTAATAAGCATTTCAAAGTCCTGGAGTGGCCTAGCCAGTCTCCAGATCTCAACCCCATAGAAAATCTTTGGAGGGAGTTGAAAGTCTGTGTTGCCCAGCGACAGCCCCAAAACATCACTGCTCTAGAGGAGATCTGCATGGAGGAATGGGCCAAAATACCAGCAACAGTGTGTGAAAACCTTGTGAAGACTTACAGAAAACGTTTGACCTCTGTCATTGCTAACAAAGGGTATATACCAAAGCATTGAGATGAACTTTTGTTATTGACCAAATACTTATTTTCCACCATAATTTGCAAATAAATTCTTTAAAAATCAGACAATGTGATTTTCTGGATTTGTTTTTCTCATTTTGTCTCTCATAGTTGAGGTATACCTAGGATGAAAATTACAGGCCTCTCTCATATTTTTAAGTGGGAGAACATGCACAATTGGTGGCTGACTAAATACTGTATTTCAAAGACAATATTATTTCATGTTGTTGACAATTAAAGGATTTATGAAACAGATAGAAGTCGCTGCCTTTTGACTCCAAGTTCTCTTTAGTTTATAACATGGGAACATTTCATTGTCATCTGTGCTTTGACATTTTTTTGTATTATCTTAAATACACACATGGTATTGACATTACGTTTTTAAGTCTAACCCAGAAGTATAGAGGTTTTATAATCAACTGTGCAAGGGTTTATCAACGCCTGAGGGGTAAATCGATAGTTACGGCTGTAACTATGGTTCTATGAGTCCCGGATGACCGCCAGAGGCGGTGCTTTAGCACTGGATATCCATCGCGCGCATGCGCAGCTCGAGTACCAATAACAACAAAGTCACCTGTGACCCACGTGACACCGGCTATATCAGCCGGTGTCGTCAGAGGATCTGTTCCCAGAATCTTCTCGCGAGCACCCAAGAATTCTGAGTGACAGGATACTCTGGTGGTCATCCGGGACTCATAGAACCGTAGTTACAGCCGTAACTATTGTTCTATTTCGTCCCTACTGACCGCCAGAGGCGGTGCTTTAGCACTGGATGACCTATACCAACCATGTCATGAAGAATCCAAGCACTTACTCACCTAGCTGGAAGCAGCGGAGCTTGGCAACAGGACCACACCCAGGGGGTCAGGAGTGGCGACATTGACCCGGTAGAACCTGGAGAATGTGCCAGAATGTGCCAGAAGACGGCCATGATGCCGCGGCGCAGATGGTCTCCAGGGGCACCCCTCTTAGGGCAGCCCACGATGTTGAGATGCTTCTTGTAGAGTGGCATCTGGCCCCTGATGGCGGGGGGCGGCCACTGGCCCCATAGGCATATGTGATGGTATCAACCACCCAGTGGGACAGCCGCTGTTTCGAGAGAGCACGACCCTTCCTAGTGCCGCCATGGCAAACGAAGAGCTGCTCTGACTGCCGTATACAGGCCGTAGCATCAATATACGCCCTCAGGGCACGCACAGGGCACAGCAACTCAGGTGTGCCGCTCTCCTGTGGAATGTTAAAGCGTGCCAGCTGGATAGGCCGATTGGAGTGGGCTAGTGGAAGCACTTTGGGCAGGAACGCCACATTCGGCCAGAGGGCAACACCCGAGCCATCGGAGTTCCACCTCAGGCATGTACTGCTTACGGAGAGGGCATGAAGCTCCCCGACTCGCTTCCCTGAGGTTATGGCAAACAGAAATGCTGCCTTCAGGGACAGCCACTTAAGCCCGACCTGGGCCAGGGGCTCGAAGGGAGGAGATGATAGGGCATCCAGCACTGGGGGCAGGCCCAAGGGGTGGGTTAGGGTGGAAACCACCCAAGGGTCGGAAGTACAGGCAGCCCAGTAGCTGAGCTGCTGCTGGGAAAAATAGCCGACGACCGGCCCCGGGACTTCAGGGCCTAGCCCCCCGGCCCCTGGAGCCCCCTGGGGGGCGCCGGTAAGGCTCTGAAGCACGAGGCCGCCTGGAAGCCAGGTGACCTGTGGCACGAAAGTCATTGGCCGGTTGAGTGGGCCGCTGGGACCTCTGCAGACCACCCCTGTAAGCCGGTGGCTGAGTGCGGCTGCTAGAGCGGCCCCTGGGCCGGCTGGGAGTGGCCACGGGTCTGCAAAGACCCGAGAGCTGCTGCCTGGTCTGCCTAGCTTGGGCAGCACGCTCCAGCGCCTCCAGGGCAGCTGACCCAAACAGCTCCCCTGGCTCGACTGGCACGCTACAGAGGACTCTCCTACAAGTCTCCGTTAGTGGTGACTGGGCCAGCCAAACCTGGCGACGAGTCTGTACCAGAAAGGACATAACTCGTCCCAATTCCCTAGTCATTAGGGCAAAGGCCTGCAGTGATGCATCACTGAGGCCCAGCAAAGAAGGCTCGGCCGGAGCCTGCTGCAGCGAGGTGGAGACGGCCAGCATTAGATGGGAGAGGGAGTTCCCGATACGACCCATGCATACCGCTGCGTCGTAGGCCCTACAGAGCAGCCCATCTAGGACCCTGCACTGAGGCCGAGGGCACCTGACCTCAGGCCTTAGAGCCTCGTCAGGAGCCAGAATCAGGGAGGCGATGGCAGGCTCAATGGGTGGCATGCCACCCAGCCCCACCCTTGCCGGGTCCTGCATGGCAGCCAAGGTCCGGGCATCAGAGCCAGCGTGGCAGAGGGCCCTGGTGTCCCTCCAGCATGTCTGGAGCTCCCTCAGGTACTCCTCTGAAGGAGGAACGGTGAGGGGGACAGGGGCTGGGCTACGCCTGAAGAAGGCACTAGCCTGAACCAAGTCAGCCTGCGGAATCGGAATCTGCAGGTGCGCCAGGGCCGTACGAATAATGGCCGCCATGGAGTCATCCTCCACGCCCTGCAGAGACCCCTGAGCAGAGGAGAGGGAAGCCTCCTCGAGCGGGACCTCGTCCTCCGTCTCTTCATTGAAGAGGTTAGCCGAAGCCGCTAGCGACAAGGCATCCTCATACAGAGGTGCGGCAACCAAAGGAGGGGCGGCAACCGAAGGAAGGGCAGGCGGCACACTAGCAGCCCCTATACCGGGCCCCTGGCTGAAGGGCCAAGAGGAGCGACTTCATCGTGTCCATGTCGGTAGCTAGCTGATCCACTTTAGAGGACAGCCTGTTTCTAGTCCTCCTATTGGGGGGTGCACCCATGGCCATCGCTCCCTCAAGTCGCCGGGGACGGCCCGAACTGATCTGGAGGAGGATGTGACAAGGCACCCTCTTGCCCAGTCTGAAGTGATTCTAGCCACTCGTAGTGTGGCCATGCCCGGGGCATGCAGCTACGGTTCATGCAGGCACCTACCGTGAGAGCCTCCCTTAGATGCTCGAGGCCGAGGCAAGAGGGGCAGCGGTCATGGCCGTCCTCGGGCTCAAGAGAAGCCATACAGGCGCTACATGAATGAGCCATTCTGAAGGTAGCCAGATGCAGCGTAGCCGGGAGCGGGTGCCGCTACTCGCCAAACAGAAAGAGGGATGTAATTACGTTACCGGCAGAGGGAGCGGGAGCGAGAGCACTACCTTCACCTAGCTGGATTAATAAATAAGGCAGTTTAGCGTTTACCAGGAGCGGGGGGCGAGAACACTGCCTTCACTGGTTGAGCTAGAGACGAGTGCCAGATGCAGCGTAACCGGGAGCGGGTGCGGGAACACAGCCTTCACCAGCTACCTGCTTAACAGAAAAAACAAGGCAGTTTAGCGCCTACCAGGAGCGGGGGCGAGAACACTGCCTTCACTGGTTAAATTAAAGACGAATGCCAGGTGCAGCGTAACCGGGAGCGGGTGCGGGAACACAGCCTTCACCAGCTACCTGCTTAACGGGAAGAGTAGAGCGGTAATGCTACTCGCCAGACAGAAAAAGGGATGAAGCTACACCCACGTTACCGGCAGAGGGAGCGGGGAGCGAGAGCACTGCCTTTACTTAGCTGGGTAAAATCAAGAAGCTTTAACACAAAGCTAAGACCAGAAACTGGCTTCTAAAGAAAAAACAGCACGGGAAACTCCGGTGCTTAACGCGGCGTCAGCCGAGTGGCTGCAGCCGCTACTCCTAACTAGCCAAACAAGAAACACAGCTCAATGCTCATGAAGTTTGGCACAACGCCGCGGCCAGAACAAGTACAAAAGCAGAGCAAGGGCAACAGACAGTAATCAGGACAACTAGGCTGGGAGAGGGAGCGGAAACACGGCCATCACCAACCAAGCTGACACCAACCTGTCCGACCGAAGTCTCTGCGCAGCCAGCCACAGCTTCTGGAGGACGGGTAAGCCCGCGGCCCCGACTGGATGAGTCGCGAAGCTGCACGCAGCCAGCTGTTTGCAGAGAATCCTTGACAAATGTTCCAACCGAACGAACGCTGTAGGCTACACAAATCTAGCCACGGTACTCTCGCGCCGCGAGAAGATGAAAGGAACAGATCCTCTGACGACACCGGCTGATATAGCCGGTGTCACGTGGGTCACAGGTGACTTTGTTGTTATTGGTACTCGAGCTGCGCATGTGCACGGTGGACATATCCAGTGCTAAAGCACCGCCTCTGGCGGTCAGTAGGGACGAAATAGAACTCCTGTTAAGCTGCTAAATGCTGTATTCACCAACTAGTCTCTAGCTTAACATCATGTAACTACAATCAGCCAAGCGGTTCTTTGTATAAATAAAAATACTGACTTTGAATAAGATAACTTTTTATATACCGATATGTTGTTACGTATAAGTAACTTATTCATATTATAAGTCTTTATTTACCAAGAACTTGAGCCCAAAAGGAGTACTGTACACTTATGAGCAGGGGTACCCAAACTTTGTCCCATGGCGGGCCAAAACTGAAACAAAATAGTGGGTCAAAGACAAAAAACAAATACCTATTTTATTATTGACAAGGTGCAAAATGGTACTTCCCTTATATTAGTAAGTGTTACGTGCCGTAGTGTTTGTGTGGGTGTGTGTGTGTCTTTTTCTCTCTCCCTCTGATTCCCCAGGTGCAGCCTGATTGTCCCCAGGTGCAGCCTCTCCCCAGGTGCTCCCAATCATCAATCAGGGCCTCCATAAAGGACCTGAGGAAAGCTGCAGTCGCTCTCTCCTTCTCTTCTGGCTGCATGTGTGCATCATGTCGCTGTCTCTGTGTGAGGCCTGTGTTCTTGTGAATTGTTAGATGTGCTCCAGTTACCTTTTCGTGTATTGTTTTTTTTAGTTTGCTTTGCAAGTTGGCTGGTGAGCCCTTTTTCTTTTGTCCATTAAAACATCACTTTGTGGCTTCAGTAGACAGTTTTCTCTCCTTTTTCTCTCGCACGGTTATTTTGGTGTTTTGTTACTTCCCTTTGTACCCCTAGTTAGGAGGGAACGTAACAGTAAGAATGCCTTTTTCTGTGTGCCCATTATTTCTCACCACACCGGTGAACTTCCCGCCCGAAAAGTCACTCTGTCCACTATTCTCAGCTTATGAAATATAAGAAATTAATCAAGCCAAACGGAATCTTGTGGCAACCCAACCTTGTCCTTCGAGCCCAATATTTGGCAGCCCTGCTTCAGATAAATTCCCGCGTAATCTTGATAAGTCAATGGCTACAAGAATATAAATGTAAACTGTTGGCAGTTTTAGTCAAACTTGACTTTACTTACTTTGGTTTACTGCCACTACTCTTTCAAGCCAGCAGTCTGCATCTTGTTTATGGAGAACCCCGTGCTGGGCGAACACCTGGCCGACACGCGTCAGACGCCTCCAGTCTGATACATTTCCTCTGATAGTCTATCTTTAGTGAGTACAGGAGGCTGAAGATACGTTCTCTACTGCGTCCCGGCCCGTTGTGTGTTTTTTTGGGTACAGGAACAGTCGCCAGATACAAACAAAAGGACAACACCCTTCCTCTCACGTTGAAGATGAAGGCAGGAGGCCAAGAGCAGTCTAAACAATAAAAGCACGTTTCACTGTTGTGGGAAACAGTGTCAAGCCTAACATCCTGTGTACTGTGTTTTTCACTGATGTTTGAAAAAGAATATGTTGTAGTTGTCATAGGTTAGGAAAACACAGGGCTGATACACACATGGGTCTGTTGACAGATGGTAAAAAGACAAGATATTAGCTATAGCTATTTTATCTTTGACCACAAGCCATATACGATAAACCAACCAGTTCAACAGATTTTTCACTATCATGCTATTTTTAGGCAATAGCATGGGTCTCAGATATATACAAAAATATTAAAAAACATGTCTATGAAGTGTTTTGCTCAAAATACCACACAGATCACCCATTCTAGCCATGCCTCATACTCATATCCCTCTATTTCACTTCCTGTTTCAAAAGTGCTGATTTTGGGTATAAAGCTTTATATATACACTGAATATCTTAAGTGCTTTGACAAAAAATCCATAAAAAGATTTCATCTGTGGAAGCCGTAGTACTGTAAAAAGCACAACCAATCATTTTAGCCGGCCCGGCTAAAATAACTGGATGGCCTACCTGCCTGTCAGCCTTCCATTTGTGCACAAACTTATCTCGTGCCTTCATTGGTCATGTGCGCGATTGTGTGTGTTGGAGGAGGGGCTCTGTAAGGAAGTGGCAGATTTGTTCCGGCTGTGTATTTTCAAATTCTAGGGCACTCGAGCTGGTTTCTCCAAAATTATCTACCCCACTTTTAGTAACCGTTTCCTAGATTTTGTGAAGGGAGGATAATTGTTAAATCTCAACATAAATTCTATGTTGCCTAACTTAAATATTTCTGCCTATATTATATAAATACATAATGATACATTTTATTACTTTCAAGCTATGCGTTTCCCTTAATGACAGACAGTGTATAGACAAATACATTTTTTTTTATGAAGATAATTATTTAATATGGAACTAAAAAACGTCTTCGGACTTTTTTATGTATTCCCACATTCTAAAATAAATCAATCCTTCTAGTCCTTCTTCCAACTCAGAGTCACCATCTGCTGGTTGTGTAACGCATCACATTTCTACCGGTTAAATAGCAGTTCAATCTGTCTCATTACAAGAGGATTTATTGTCTTTCTGCCATTGACTAAGCCAAATAGTAACGGTTGTAAGTCAACCTCAAGCTAATCATTGGATATAAAAAATACAAAACAAACAAAGGTATATAACAACTAATTTATTAGTATAAAAGTGCACAGAATCATAAATACAGGTACTAAATAAGAGTAAATAAAAAGGTGAATAATGGAATAAATACATTAAGCAAAATAAATTAGTCAGTGTGGAATAAATAAAAAATCATGTAGGATTTTGGAAATGTGTATCCACATCCCATTTTTTCTTCTTTTTACACATCACAGATAAACAGAATCAAAATATTACATATGATTTCAAATTGTCCATTGTAAATCCTTGTGACATTAGCAGAAGGAGATTTTTTCCCCGGAGGTGTGAGTGTCCAGTCCCTCTCCTCCCATCCAGTCCTCCCCCAGAACCCCCAGGATCTCCTGCAGGGACAGCTCAGGCAGAGGGGCCAGAGGTTTGGACACCAGGGTTCCCTCCGGAGCAGCTCCGCTCCACGAATCCTCCAGCTGTGAGTTCTGACTCTCCACCGGTGGGCTGCTCTCCACACTGGCATCCCAGTATCCAGAATCAGGGGTGTCAGGAGTTGAGGAGTGGGAGGTGGAGACGGGCATATACATCTGCTGCTCCATGGATCCTGAATACATGGCGGCTGCCTGACTGGACCCGTAGTTTCTCATCTCCAGGGGGGAGTGGCACCACCGAGAAGGGACTGGGGAGGATTGGCTGCCAGGCTGGGACCAGAAGCCCCTCAAGGGTGGGCTGGAGGTGCCTCCCAATGCTCTGCCCTGCTGGAGGTCATACATGGAGCCAAAATGCTCCTCAATGGTGGAGTATGCTGGAGGATGCTGTCCGTAGTAGTAGGATTCATCTACTTCCTTCTTCACCTGGGTTGGGTAGGCAGGCGGAGGGCCGTGAGAAGGCAGATGTACTGAGCCAGGACCCCTGCTGGCTACAGCATGAATGGGGGACAGAGCATCATGGACCGGGCTATCTGACTGCCACAGAGCCTTGTTGGCTCCTTTGACCTTCAGGGTGCGAGCTCTTCTGTTCTGAAACCACACCTGGACACGAAATAAATAAGCTTCTATTAAAATCAGGGCAGATACACAACACATTCTGTTCTGTTAATCATTTTCTGGGCACCAGTGGAATATAAGTGTGGGGGGGGGGGGGGGGGGCTCTCATCATGGCTCTCAGAGCCATGATGTGCAGTTTATCTGTTAGCTCAAACAAGATCCTGATAAGAAAAGCCTGTGTCATCTATAAAGATAAAGAAATAAAGTGATAGAGGGATAGCGGTATCTGCACTGCTATGCAGGATGCATTTGAACACAGAGGCTTTTTATGATAAGTAACAGCAGTTCAAGAGAGCTTACAAAACTATACATTTACTGTGGGTACAGCTGGGAGCTCCAACAAAAATCAATACAGTTTTATCTTAACCTATATCAATACCTTATACATTATTGTATGCTTATTTTTTGTCAGAATCTTCTAACCTAAAGCTGTCAAATAAACTTCAGTGGAGTAAAAGTGCAAAATGTGCATCTTGTAATAAAGCAAAAGTATAAAACATGCAAACACTTAATTGAAGTACAAATACCTTAAAATGTGACTTCAGTGTAGTTGAGCAAATGTACTACTGTCCACTGGTGTACTGGAAAATACGCATTTGTGCATTTAATCTTGGATAACACCAGTTCCTCATTACCCAAATAAAGATAATTCCATTGATCAACTGACAACTTCATTGACCACAAACAACTCAGTTAGATTCATTTCATCTCACTTCAACCCCCTGATATTCTGTTGTATAAAAGGCAGCGTGGGACTGTGTACCTGGATGCGTGACTCCGGCAGGCCTGTGGTCTGGGACAGGCTCTCCCTGAGGCCGATGCCAGGGTACGGGTCGGTCTCGAAGGTGACCCGCAGGAGCTCCACATGGTCTTTGGAGAAGCTGGTTCTCTTCCTGCGACTTGCGCTGCGAGAGGAGCCGCCACTGGAGGACACAGGTCTGGCATCATCTGAGGGAAGAGGAGAGAAAAGATCTTTAATGGTTGTACTTTTTTCATTCTTCTCAGTTCTGAACCATGCTTGTGCTCTTAACCAGGGGATGTTTGGATAGTTATTGGTATTCTTTCTAGAAGACATCACTCATTCAGTGCACATGTTGAATATAGACAGTGAAACAAATAATCAATTGCCTTGTATATTCTGGTTGAATCTGAATGAATATATGCACTACATTGAATTGAATGAGAGAAAAAAAAGCATTGTGTTGTTTAACAGCCAAATATCAGTCAGCATAATGACTTTCTTGCTATACTCATGCTGTATTCTAACTTACACATAGCGTTATCTATTATGTTATTATTTCTACTGCCACTGTGTTTCTTCCGGCTGTTTATACCAAACCAAAATGTGTCAAATTTGTGATGTTTTAGACAACCTAGGTAGTAGGTTTGTAATTTGCCTTAGAAACAAATCTGATATTGGCCCACTATCTGACACAACCTATATGAGTCATCCTGGTGCAATAAAACCCATCCTTGTGACACTGCTTACTATTTAAACTATCATACAAATTCAAATTTTGAACAATTAAGCACTACACAAAGTTGACGTTCCCAACAATCAAACCTTCTATATCACAAAGTGTTTCTTACCATTGCTGGAGTCTTTCCACATAGTTGCAGGTAAATAAATGGAGCTCTGCAAATGAATGGATTTGTAATGGACTTCTGAGGTCAGTGTGTGTTGTTCCTTCACTGAGCTCCTGACCTGTGTCTCCTGCTTGTGTCAGGATACCTTTTATATTGATCAATCCCAGAAGGCCATGGTAGAGCCAGGAGAATGATGGGGTGTCGTTTTACTTTGATGGGTCGGTAACAGACCAGCCCCTCCACCCCCCCAGTTATCACCTCATCCCCATCAGAGTGGAGGCAAGGTCAACGGCAAATATGACAGAATGATCTTTGGAGAGACAAAAGAAAGTCGTTAGCCTCATCGATACTACTTAACAACAAGACGACAAACATGTGATTGTTTGTCTTTTTCTGTGCTGCTGAATATGTGACATATAGAATAACCACAAAGCAGGAAATGTTAATTTAGGTGGGCCTAAAGGAGAAGAGATTTGGTGGCCTCTGATCAATGTTGGAAGAAGTACTCAGATCCTTGCAAGTACAAATGCTATGGTCTTAAAATAATAGTAAAAGTCCTGATTTCCCATGTTACTTAAACAAAATATACTTAAAGTACAAAAAGTTCTCATTCTGCACAATGATTAATTTCAGTAATCTAAAGTACAGAAGTATTATCAGCTACATTTACTTCAAGTATTTTGTTATGCAGAATGTATCTTTTACAGTTCATTATATTATAATGGTTAGTATATTATCTTATTTGTATACATGTAAGAACATTTAAGTATGTTTGTTTGTCAATGTGGAGCAATTTAGATATTAGAAATACTGTGTAAAAACAGTAGTACAGTAATGCATTATACCATATCAGTATATTGTGTGTTTTTATATGTACAAAATAAACAATTTACTGTAAGTTTTAAAAATAAATGAAGTGGAGTGAAAAGTTTAATATTTGTCTCTGAAATGTTGCGGAGTCGAAGTATATAGTATTAAATGTAAATACTCAAGTAAAGCACAAATATGTCAAAAACTAACTATGAAAAAATATATGTATTTAGTTCAATCCATCACTACAGGGTCTAAGGACAGAGGGTGTCGTATTGGCATACTGATATTCTGTACACACTGTGAAGACCACTGAGACAAATGTAACATTTGTGATATTGGGCTATATAAATAAACATTGATTGATTGATTGATACAGTACATCTGATACATTTTATTGACATTATTTCCATCATATGAACTAGTCCTTATTATTCTGTATTTATTATTTTAGTTATGTTTACCTGATTGTTAACATTAAGTGGATTAATGCACAAAAAGTAAAAAGAAAATATACTTGATGTGCCATTTAGCCCACGCATTCTGTAAAAAGCTGTTAATATTCAAAATGGCAGATAGAGATCTTATCATTATTTGTTTATTGACATATTTGTTTTTAGAATGCCCCTGTTTGTGCACATTTGTATATGCTTGTATGTATCATTATTTATTATACTAATATTTACAAGGCACTGAAAATGACTGTCTTCTCATGCTTTGTGTGTATGACGAGTGTGCAAGCTTGTGATTTAGATGTCACAGGCAATACACAACTGATACTCAATAATAGTATACAAAGCGAGGCCCCCGGATTTTTTTTGTTGGAGCTATCTCGTGAATGATTTGTCTTTTTTTGGGCTAATATTCTAAAGATGGCGTAAAGAAAATTCAAATGTGAATTGGGGTTTTATCATTCTTACCGAAGAGATGTCATTAATGTAGACTTTGTTATTATAAGGCATATAAATATGATTTTTTTTTGCCAGTATCTCTCACGGCACAGATGTTTTAGCTTTAAAGAATTAATTTAAAGAAGGATTAGAGCCGTATCTTTCTTAATATTCAAAGCCGTACACTCATTTAAATGTGGCTAATGGGGGTCATGTGATTAGGGTTGAACACAAACACTGGCAGTTTTGCAAACTGTTGACCACTGATCAATCAACAATAGTCTTAAAGAAATATTAACTCACAGGCCTTAGCAAAAACAAAGCACACTTCTGAGCTTGAAGCCTATCAGTGGCTCCTGTTGTCTTTCATATGCAGAGCAGCGTCCTGCTATCAGGAAGACAAAGGTGGGTCATTATTCTGTGATGAATTAGACGGTGAACCAGCCGCCTCAGAGCGCTGACTCAGAGTCAGCCTGTCAAACGGTGTGACATGTCCAGGCTTTGACCGAGCTGAATGCAGATGATGTGACATTTAACCTCACTATCAAATCTGCGCACTGACAGTTGGAAAATAATAAATGTCTTCTTTCAAACATCATTGTTTTTTATTGGGTAGATCCCTTTATTTATTTCCCATGATAAATAAAAGCCAAAAATACAACACATTTAAGAAACACCTGAATTTAGCCCCCCAAAAAACAAAACAATTAAAAGCTATAACAACTGATGGAGGAATAATAAAGCTACAATATAATTAATACAAATATCTATGTATATATATACAGCTCTGGAAAAAAAACACTCCAGATGTTTCTTAAATCTCAATTTCTACATGTATAGCAGACATTCCATTCCAGTGTTTGTTGAATTCCAACACAGAGAAATGTTGTCAGTAGTTTATAGGATACAAAATGTATGTATTTTACTCAAACACATACCTATAAATAGTAAAACCAGAGAAACTGATCATTTTGCAGTGGTCTCAGAATTGTTCCCAGAGCTGTATTTATACATATATAGGTATTTATATGTACATCATATAATGTACATACAATATATATACAAATACAATATTTTTTTATTATATATTTTCTTTATTAGTTTAGCTATATTTTTTTCTCCATCATAAAGAAATATATAGTATAAGTAAAAAATAATGGAAATGATAGGAATAACAAATAAGGGGAAATGCCATAATCTACTGAGATCAATAAGAAAATCAAGGGGAGAAAAAAAGGTGAAATAAGACGTATATGTATATAATAAGCAGTAAATAAAATAAATCTGAGAATGAAATAAGAAAGCAAATAAATGATATGCAGAAATAAAAAGAACTGAAAGTGTAGGTAAAGAGAGAACAAGGCCCTCTCCATGAGCATTATTATAGTCTGGAACTTCAACCTCCCTCCTGTTGTTTACATTTCATGACGTCTGAGCTGCTGCATGTCAAACATTGAAAATGTAAATGCTAACAAAGTGAATCTAGAGTCAGATAGTACAAAGGGTCAAAGTGCAGGAACAGATTTACAGTAACTGTGGGAAAACAATGCAGCTTGAAGTCTAGCAGAGTTATCTGACACAACCGAACAAGCTAACACTGGCTCTTTTCATGTTTATCAGGACAACTGGCAGAATCAATGTCTCCATGTGTGGAGCCGGCTCCTGAAAGTCCCTCAACTCTCTCTCTGTACTTTATCCAAATCCTATCAGACCTCACACACATTCTGTGGAAGCTACCAAAGTCACCAATTCATAATAATGATTCAAAGGAATTCTGGGTTCTCATATCATTCAAATTGAACATGTATTTCCAGTGATGAGAAGAAACTAGTTGCATTTACCTCCGTTAAGTTATTAAATTATATAATAATTGTAATTTTAGCGAGTTGAAAAAAGAGGTTACATTTGAATATATACTTTTAGGTAAAAAGCTATAGTATAGATTATAACACGCTCTGTTTGAATCATATTTGAAGTCACATTTAGGAACCTATATAACATTTTGACAGTGATAAATGTTGTGAGGTTTTTCCTGCCTTTAAATGTATGTTTTTAGAACCTTTTGAAGCTTTATTTGTTATAAATAAGTTACCTTATACCTATTACATTTGAAAAAGTACGTATCCAACACTTTGTTTTTCATATCTAAAATCAGTCTGATAAAATAGCAACATGGGAAAGAGTGTTATCAATAACCCATTTCAGCAGATTAAATAGTTGCCATCAGGTTTACATACAGTGATCGCATGATTGAAGATAACTAAGCGCTGGTTTAGCATCTAGGCTTTTCAGCTAATGCAAAATCACTAGAAAGAGCTCTGTTTAGGTTAGAGATCTGCATATTAAAAAAGTAAAAGCTCATCTGATCAGTTTATCTCTTTGTGTAAACTAAATTGCAAAGTATAATCCTCCAAACAGGGAGACGGCCATGCTGCAGATGTCAGGGATGCAAAAGCAAAACAGCCTGTCACAGTTTGGAATCCCCTGTGGTAAGTTTGCACTTCTTTATTTTTCATATTTGAGGTGCATTGGAAAGAAAAGGAAGAAGGTGGATATGAATTTAAAATTCAATCGTTGAACGTTGCATAGAAATGTTTTAATTTGTAATTGGTAATTCAAGTAGAAAACCATGCAAAATGAGATGAAGGAGATGAAGGAATGCCCTTTTTAAACACTTTGTAATACATTATTATTCTGACATCATGCATGCATTTGAATTACAGGTAATAATAGTTCCATTCTGTGAAAAAAACATGGTTATGACGTCAATGAAAAAAAACACTTTTAGCTAATGTGCATATAAAATATTCTATATTAAATATTGTGGTGACCACCTATTAACCACTGGGACATAATCCATACATGGAACTACAGTTGGGGGTATTGTTCCCACACGGACATGTTGTGTTTACTTTATATGTTGTGTGCCCTCCTGTCTCTCCCTCTTGTCGACCCGGGCTGCGACCCGACAACATGTCCTGTGCAGCTCCTCATTAAAGTACCCTTTTGCACCTTCGATGCACCGCCTCCGACTCCCATATCTCCTGGCACTACACTGGTGACTCTGACACGTCTTGAGAAGTTTCCGGGACGAAGCCGAACACGGCAAAAGGAACTCGAGTTCCTTTCTCGAAATGCCGGGGATTTTTTGGAGACGTCCGTGGCTGCCACCGGCACGCGGACTGAGGCTCGGTGCGCGCTCCGCAGAAGGCTGGAGACGTTGCTCGCCGTTCCCGCATCGGGGGGGACGATGCACGACCTGCTGGGTCGACCAGCAACCCCATTGCTACCTCATGGGGCTTTCTTCGGGGCGTGGGCCCTGCACGTCCCAGCGGCGCTAGCTAACCACGACAGCAGCTATCCACGTGGGGCTAACGACGGCTAGCAGCTACCGATGGCTGCCAGCTAACGGCCTCAGCTAACGGCTAGCTGCTAACGGCTAGCTGCTAACGGCTATCGACCTTTTTGAGTTTTTTTTCTGGTGCCTGAGAGGAGGTTTGACCATGTCTGGTTGGCCTCGTGTGAATCCTCTCACTTTCGCCCACCTGTTTTTTGACCGTGGACAGTACGGCCCTTTTTGAGCTTTTTCTGGTGCCTGAGAGGAGGTTCGACCATGTCTGGTCGGCCTCGTGTGGACACTCTCACCTGTTTCACCACCTCGACGGCGGCTCCAGACGCCACTCACGTTCATCGACGCCTGGGTGGTGCACTCCTGGACCCCGTCTCGCCTCGACGGTTTCGGACGTGCCCATGCCTTCATCGGCCCGTGGGTGGCGCGCTCCGGGACCCTGTCTGGCCTCTGCCTTCGCCTCGGCGGTTTTGGACGTGCCCATGCCTTCATCGGCCCGTGGGTGGCGCGCTCCGGGACCCTGCCTGGCCTCTCTTCTTACCGCGGCTCACGGTTCACCTCGACGGCGGTTCCAGACGCCACTCACGTTCATCGACGCCTGGGTGGTGCACTCCTGGACCCCGTCTCGCCTCGACTGTTTCGGACGTTCCCATGCCTTCATCGGCCCGTGGGTGGCGCGCTCCGGAGCCTGTCTGGCCTCTTCCTTCGCCTCGGCGGTTTCGGACGTCCCCATGCCTTCATCGGCCCGTTTGGTGGCGCGCTCCGGGACCCTGCCTGGCCTCTCCCCTGTCCACGGCTCCTTCCTCCCGGGGATGCTGCTCCTGCCCCCCGGGGACCCTGCTCCTGCCCCCGGGGACCCGGCTCCTTCCTCCCGGGGATGCTGCTCCTGCCCCCCGGGGACCCGGTTCTTTCCCCCCGAGGACTTTGTGCCCGCTGCCGTTGTGCCCTCGCCTGCGGCCGGGCAGCGCTCCTCCCTGCTGGGGACCACCGGGATATTCACGCCGTCCCCACGTCGCAGCACTGCGGCCCCCTTACGACGCCTACTGCGGCCCCGTTCCGGCCCGTCTCCCACCCCCGGTGAGGATGCCCTCGCCCTCGTTAAAGCCCCTGCCCTCTCCTGCGGCCCCCTTCCGACGGCCCGTTCCATGGCCCGGCCCCACCCTCCTCGGCCCCTGTGGTGCTTCCTCCACGGACGTGGGGATATATTTTTCTTGCCATGTTTGAATTCTGGGGGGGCTTGTGTGGTGACCACCTATTAACCACTGGGACATAATCCATACATGGAACTACAGGTTGGGGGTATTGTTCCCACACGGACATGTTGTGTTTACTTTATATGTTGTGTGCCCTCCTGTCTCTCCCTCTTGTCGACCCGGGCTGCGACCCGACAACATGTCCTGTGCAGCTCCTCATTAAAGTACCCTTTTGCACCTTCGATGCACCGCCTCCGACTCCCATATCTCCTGGCACTACAATATATACAATTAAACACAGATCTTATTCTTCTATTACTTCTTCAAAATGATCTATACATTTTGAATGTAAGATACTCTGGCTACATGTATGTATTAAAGGTGATATAAATAAGCAAAGTTGATTTGGAATGAGTCCAGGAAGGTCTCAGGTAGCAGTAAAATATATGCACATTATTGTAAAATGTCTCTCCATATATTTTAAACATTTATTTATTGTTTATTCCCATCTCGTCTCACCAGGACCCATGTATAAATATAGATACATGATAAAAAAAATGTATCCATTAGGTGGCAACAATGCAGTAACACGTTGTTATTGATCTGTATTTTGTACAGGTTATTGTAATAAGTATAAATAGCAAAAAGACAAATATATAGTGAGAACACCTGACAAGTTCATATAAAACAATTATGTTTTTTTTTTCAATAGCTCTGTGCACTTATGTAATAGCCCTTCATTAGGCATGAATATGAAAACGGTATCACCCTTCCTCCCGTCACTTCTCATCTCAGCTGTTACTACACGGTCGTATTTGACAGCGGGACCAGCGAACACCAGCAGCAGCAGCAGCAGCAGCAGCTATGGCGAAAAGTGATGGATGCGATTACTTTAAAAGAACCAGCCTGTTCTGGCTCGTCGCCGTGACACTCAGCATGGGATATTTTACTGTAAGTTCGTTGTGCTTTTACCTATAATAGAAGTAAGATAGAATAGAGAACAGTGTTACACATAACTTCTCCTTGCTTACGATGCCACCTTGCTGTGTTGCATTAAATGTCCTCCGGGTTTTATTTTCTCTCAAAATATAAAACGCTATTTTTATGTTGCTGTTTCTTCATTATCCTTAATTCTGTATCGATGTTTTGCTTGAGTTTGTATGAAAATGTTTTTAGTTGGTAAAGTAGCCTTCGAGGTCATTGCCAACAAGTCAGTGTTTAATTGATATCTAATCTTATCAGGATCATTCAGTCCTAAGTAAGAGTATAAGTTAAACTAACTTCTGTCCAAAGTCCACTGGACATCATAGTAAGTAGTCCAGTGTGTTAACCCTTACTTTTGCTAATGCTTGTCCTGGCACCGCCCATTGCATTTGAAAAGCAAACAATAACGTGCCAACTCCATTCAAAATGTGTTAGATTAATTTAATTTGGCATTCTGCCAAATGCTTACATCGATGCTAAACTCGCAGGTGAAGCTAACTAGTCGACAGATATTGGAGGATTTCTTTGTAATGTAGTAGTGCTTGGTCACGCAAATATATGCCGAATTGATGCAATGGACTGTCTTTTCGTAAATGTAAATTGGTTTTAAAAAGTTGCTATCCAGTGGTACTGGACAAACAAGTAAAATGCACCAACATGTAACCTTTTACAAAGGGATTTGGAGCATGTCGCATTGTCTCAAACAGATTTATTTATACTACGCGCCACTTGCCACGTAGGCTACACAGTAAGGTTAAGAGAGGACCTTAATGGCAGTAAGAAAATGACAACTGTTCATGTTAGGTAAATTAAGAAAAGTTAAGTTATTTCGTATGAAAATTGTTGTTCTTCTTTTAGGTGTGTCTGACATCCAAACCATAGAATGACCTGCATTCTCTGGGTTGAGGGGCCCTTTAAACATATACTATTGTCTTTTCCATAGAGCAGTCATGGGTCCATATTGACACATACCTGACATGTCACATGGTGCACTGAGGGAGGACAATAGCAGAATGGGCACAGACGCTATATTACATCATGTCGATTTCACTGAGATTTGTAGTGTGTGTCAAGTGTACGAGATCTGTGTTCTATTACTTTCGTATGCCTAGTAATTTCTACTTACGATACAAATATCTGATCAAAAAATGTTGGAAATAAATGGGATGCAGTGTCAGAAAGCAATTGATTAGAATGTAACTTCTATCTGTTATCAGGTGAACTGGTTGTAAGCAGAATGTGTGTAAAGGCGGAAAAAAAACACTGATTCTGAAAGTAACATAGATCACATTCAGTCTGACCTACAGTAGAGCCTAGAAAATATCACATGAAAAAAAAATGAAATGCCAACCCACCATGGTGCAGAACTGTGTCAAATTGAATTTCAGTGGCATATCTCTTAACAAGGCTCCCCCTTGTGATACAGTCATGACCCTCATTGCAGCAAAAAGAGCCAATAGTGCTGTTCGGGAAACCCTAATATCATACCGTTCATAAATGCCACTGGGTGTAATTGAAACACTGTAAGAACAGACAGATGATAGTTAGTTTTAAACCAAGCGGCAAACTCCTGGGGCAGAGCCAGGAGGCCATAAGGAAGTGCCACAAACTGCAGCTCATCTAAATGAAACTGCAAACCGTTTCTTTTGTATTGGAATGTTCTTCTTTTATAGAGAAACCATTTGTAGCAGTATCTCTTAAGATAAACAGCATATGAGTATTGTTTTTATTGTTTAATGTCAAATGACTCTTACTTTGTTTTGCAGTGCATTGTGTTTGCGACCTGAAAAAAGTCCCAGTTCGAGCACCTTGGTCCATTGGCAGCTTCTTCTGCACTCATCTCTTGGATAACTATGCTAGCATTATGTACAAAGGGTAAGTGATCAGAAGCAAACACTGCTATCATGAGAGTTATTATTTGTTAAATCTGCCTTAGAATACAAATGTTTACTTTTTTTTACAGTTTTGACAGTTTCTCACTTGCTCAAAAAAACAAGATGGTTGCCTTATTAGAATAAAGACAATCAGATAATGTGCAAGTAACCCTCACAAGACTGAATACAGTTTTTAATCACCTACAGCCTTAATGGTTCTCCCATTCACAGGTCGTTACACACACTTGCCACTGCTAAAGCACTCTGCTAATTAGTCGTTTAAGTCACATTACTGCCGTAGTAACAGTAGAGAATTAAGACAGAAATCAACACATAATGTTTGTTGTGTCATCTGAGTCATGTGACAGTAAAGACCAGCCGTTAATGCTGAGTGGACCATCCATTACTTGGTGTTTGGACATTGTGAAGTAAGTAATGTAATCTGTTTTTAGGTAGTCATGTGAACCCAGGACTCATTGCTGGTGTTACCTAACTTTACATGAAGACAAACAAAAACATTATGTGCAGTTTCACCATGTTCTCAGACTGTATGACTTTAAAAGGAGCGCCTGTAATGCGGGACGCAAGAAAAAGCGGCACAAATAGAAAGCAGTGTAATATAAAATCTGAGGACGATAACACACATTTGTCTGTTACAGATGGTGGGCTGCCTGGGCTATCCATTTGTTTGAGGCCTATATTGCAATGAGGATGTGCCGGTAAGAATGACAAGAACCTGATCGTCCACTGGATGGTGATGTAGTCACATTTTTCACAGTCACAACGCATCATACTTGAGTATAAATAGACGTCCAAAAGCTGCCTTCTCTCACATGCTTTAATTTGTGCTTCAGGCACTAGGGGTATTATTATTTAGTGACATTTCTGTAAAAAAAAAAAAAAGCACTTCTTTGTGTCCAATTTTGATCCTATATCGTGTTAGAACGTGGAGTTAAAAATGACTGAAGCTTTCCAGAAAAGTATTTGGAAGCCCTCGTTTTTCCTCTTTTTTCTGAGGCCTTTTATTTGACACAAATTAAATTAGGAAAGACTTTCTATTTGTTACAAAACTGTGAAGTATATGGGGATCATAATAATTGTACCAAGCTTCATAAAGGTCTCCATAACTTATATATCATTCCATGATTTATCCTGATTTTTTCTTTAATGGTAGTGCATGCCATTTTTTCATCCTTTCTAACTTTTCTAGTTTATCTTTTAGTAAACTGAACATTCTTTCAGTATAGGTCAATAATAACTCTGATATGTTGGGTTGACTTATGACCATCTGTTTTCGCTTTTTTTTCTACCTGGGTTCTTTTATAAAACCATACCATGGCCAGTACTCCGTCAGATATCGTTGTGTACAGATATGGATGCTTAGAACATTTTAAAACAACATTTATACAATCTAATTCATGATCTCTTATAATTTCTATAATATATTTTGTATTCTTAAAACACCATCCAGATAAATAATTTAAGAATAAACACTCAATGAATCCACTTGTTAAACAAACATCAGATGATGGGACAAGTCCTGACATCTCTGGCTGCCCCAGAAGTTAGTTCATTAATTGTTCTTTTGGGTCCTATCGAATAAGATTTCTTTAGTTGATTAGTGTTTTTTAATGCTTTTATTGGTTATTCCAAAGGTGGCAGCAGAGATGGGAACTTTTTGAGGGTAATTCCTACCCTGAATCTAAATGTAGTTTTTAAAGCAGTGGCGAACCGTGTCTATCACAACTGGAGCTTCTGTAGACACACACACCCGCCGCCCCCCCCCCGCCCCGGCGTTATAATGTCCGTCTTTTCACTGAATTGTCGTCTTGAAAAGAGTACTGACAACAATTCTACAACAACTTCATCTTCACCTGTTGCACTTGCCATTTAAACGTTAAAAACAATAAAACGGCATATGAATTGCCTCGTCACATTCATCTAGATCCTCTGTCTCGAGCCAGTTAACTAGCGGGCCTTCTAGAGTACCCTGGAACCGAGGAGAACTCTGAAAGAACACGCCCATTGGCTCAGGCCTGGTTCCAGAACAAAATGACTCAGGGTGCATCTGAGATCAGAGAGGGTGCAGGGGTTAAAGTGCTATTTTTATAAGTGGGGAGTGGACCTAACACTCTCTAGGGGGTCCTCACCTCCTCTATATCTAGATATATATTTTTAATATTGAAGTTCAAAGCATCAATCTGGTGCACTTTGAGAGCAAAATGAAGAGATCTATGGATCTGTGCTCTTTGCATGATTCATGCCTTCCCAGTCCCTTATCACATACAACAGCATGGCGCCAGTTGTTGTAGCCAGTTGTGGTAAGGCATCTGACGTACTTGAACCGAAATGTCTACATGCATAGCAGAAGATGGCATCTTTTTTACAGCCAATCTCTGTTTTGAAACCATGAGCTGCAAAATGAGCGCCTTACCCCACTGTAGTGTACAGGCGAGTTGGGTACTTTTTTAAATATACCTGGGCGGGCTCTGTTTTGCCGAGGTCCTCTGGCACTTGCGGGCCGCTGAGGGGTGGCGGTGTTTAGGGCAACGAAGACGGCTGCTCCGCCTCCGTGGGCCAGGCGGGCAAAGCCGGCGAGTCAGGCGGGAGGACGTTAGTGTCCATGACAGTGGCCGCGGGTAACGTAATGTCCCCATGATCTGAACTGTTATTACCTGCAGTAGTAGGGTTTTAACTCAAATGTACCAACCTAATACTACCGGATTACCCCGCCCTTTCAAATTCTATAAGGATTGGGGTTTTATACAGCTGCTTCTAACTTAACTTTGTCGTTCATTCTATATTCTCTTTTCCCCTGCAGTGAGAAAGGCATCACCAACCTGACCTCTCGCTGCCTGTGGTTCATCCAGACCTTCCTGTTTGGCTTCGCCTCCCTCGGCCTGCTGGTCAAATACGACCCAGAGCGCCCCAAACAGCACTGAATCCGGCAAGATGAAGCCAGAAAAACAACATAAGCTGAAAGAAGAAAATCAATGTGTGCCTCCTCTTCTTCCTCCTCTGTATTTCTCTCTGATATGAAATCCTGCTGAGGGGCAAGTGGAAGACACAGCCTTCCTATCTCTTTTTCTTAAAAGTATTGAAGTCAAGACGTAGCTTTATAGAAACACTCCAATTTTCCGTCTTAGTTCATATAACTTAATGTGTTCATATGATGGACACAATTTAATTCCATTGATTTTCTATTAATAAACCAGGGAAGTTTTTTCTGGATAATAATATTAACATTGTTTTTAATTATATAGCATCAGAGTTCTCTTGATGATTCCGGGCTGAAAATGTTAGAGCAATACAAGGGTTATCTCTAATGATATTATGTTGTGCTCTCACTATTCAATGGTACTTGGGATATGTTCTCAGCTGCTGTAATGAAGATGGAGCTGCAGATGGTACACTGCCATCTTCCTCTTCTCCAGGATCAAATAAAGAGAGTTGCTGTTTGAATTTGCCTTTTAATATACTGAAGTGCTTTGTGTTCAACTTTTTAAACTGAAGACTGGAATTTCTTAATGTTAACATTGAAAAATAAAGAGTTAATTACAAACTGCAGGAAATGTGTTTCGCTGAATTATTAAGAATTTATTAAGAATTCCCTCTAAACCAGTTAATAGAAAATTAAGATTTTACAGTGGACCTGTGAAGCCATAGTAAGGCACAGAAGGACCTGAGATTAGGGGGAAATAATGAGTAAGATTACTCAACGCGTATGCAAACAGAAGCATCAATCTCATTACGCCAATCCTGATTGGCTGGTGATCTTGACGTCAACGTCAGGGAATCCACCCACCCTTTAAGTAGCTTGCGCTACGACGCAGCATCATTCAAACACTTCTTCTCGCTTCAGAGCACATCTCGAATTATCAGTAGCCGGGCTAGCTTAACGGTCCACAGACTGAACCCAAAGCTAACATTCGGTCGACGGGCGCTTGCCGGTTACTTTTTTGCTTTGCAGGAAGACTGAACAATGTTAACACACCAGTTAATATTGTAATCTGCCTTGCCGTTTCTTTCTGTCGAAATAACGGTAAGGTTTGATTTTTTTCTTCAACATATCTGTTGCGAGGACGTTCTCTTTTCTCTCTCACACCAGAGGAGACAGAGATAAAAAGAGGTATTAACACACCAGTTAATATTCTTTAAAGAATCAAATCTACACCGTCACTTTTTTTCCTTTCGGACTAACGGCAAGGTTGGATTTTTTTCCCAGTAACGTACCTGTTACTAGCATGTCCACTCCACACCGACACCCCGGCGAACGAAGATGGACCCTTCTCTCCCTCACACCAGAGGAGTCAGGGACTCGGAGGCTCAGCTATGCGGCTGCAGGTTTAAGATTTCAGGCACAGACTCACACCAGGTCTGCTCGTCCTGCCTCGGGCTGGAACACGCCGGGAGGCTATCGATAACCCCGGCTCGTGCGGGCATTATACCCGCTTCACCATTAAGAGCCTCCGCCGGCGGTTAGCACGCCAAGCTAGCTTGTCGGGACGGGACCCCCCTCATGTCCGCTGATTCGCCGGCCGGCAATCAAGACATAGTGGCGTCCGCCGCAGAGATTGAGCCCCGCGCTGTGTCAGACTGGGCTCAACAACAGCGACAGCCGCTGAACCGGAGCCCCACGCCATGTCTGGCTGGGACCCGGTGGCGGCAAGAGCCGCGAGAGCGGAGCCCCGCGCTGTGTCAAGCTGGGGCTCCCAACTGGACCTCACCATGGTTCCACCCACGGAGGATGTCCTGGAGTTGGACTATATGGAGGACGAAGAGGATACCAATGAGTTCCTCCTGTCTGACTCGGATGAGGATGACATCTTCGTTTCATCGGCTCAGGCTGCAAAGCCGGGAGCGATGCCCGCTCCCCCGGGCACTCAACGTCTCCTCGCTGCTGACCGCCTACCAGGCGGAGCTCTGCGAAGACATGTCGAGCCCGGTTCAAGATACCGAAGCAGCAGAGACCGCAGCCCGTCCCGGGTCCCCAGCCCAGACACGAGGCGAGGGGGAGATGGCCAAGAAAATCTCCGGTTCCGGCAGCCACCAAGCGAGGAAGAAGACATGTGTTTGTGTGACAACACAAACACATGTCATCATTGTTGTTTCCGAATAAATCATTTTACATTGTCGTTTCCAGGCTTGAAGCCAAGGGCGCAGTCAATAAAAATGAAAAGAAAAACAATAAAAACAATAAACAGTCTGCTGTCGTCTGCCCCTCTTTTGAGAGCGGCTATGGCCTCTCTCAAAAGGCAGACAATAGACGGGATTGTGAAGGCACCACCGCCACGCACATGCGCAGTGTTGGCCGGGGTTGTCTTTTATTGTTTAGTGTTCAGACACTAGAGGGCCCCATAACACAACAAATAGAGACACTGAGGGCAGACGACAGAGCTGTGACATCTCCGCTCGCTTTGAGAAGCGAAAAGTGGAGGATGCTCACAGATTCTGCTTGGGTTTTCAAGACAGTAACACCGGGCTACAGGCTCCAATTCGCTGTCACCCCCCCCCCCCCTAGCTTCTCGGGCATTCTGTATTCACAGGCCCGGGGAGAGTCGGCCCATATTCTAGAGCAAGAGATTTTCTCGCTACTAGAAAAGAAGGCTATATCGATAATAACCGCGGAACAGAGTCAGAGCGGCTTTTATTCCAAGTAGTTCCTCGTTCCCAAACGGGGAGGGAATGGAATTCGACCTATACTAGATTTGAGAGCTCTGAACAAATATCTCAAAAGATACAAATTCAGAATGCTCACTCACACATCTCTGTTGCGTCTCGTACGCCAAAACGACTGGTTCACATCAGTCGACCTGAAAGATGCGTATTTCCACATCCAGTATATTACCCACACAGGACATATCTGAGGTTCGCCTTTCAGGGTGTCTGTTTCATCGGCTCAGGCTGCAAAGCCGGGAGCGATGCCCGCTCCCCCGGGCGAGAGCACACCAGCTTCGCCCGTCCTAAGTATGGACTTGCAGGCCGTGTGTCAACGCACTGCGTCCAGGCTGGATATCCCATGGCCTGAAGTGGCCAAGGAGACCTCCAGATCTCGCTACGAGGGGAAGAACTTGCCCCAAGCAGCGAGGACGAAGAGGCAGCTCCTTCCAGTCTTCCCGGAGATGCTGGACGAGGTGTCGGTCTCGTGGAAGACTGCCCCTTTAGCAACAAGGCCCCAATCCAGGATGCCTCCTCCCTGGACTGACGGCATGGAGAGGCTCGGCCTGCTCCGCATGCCGCCCATAGACCGCTGGTGGCAGCCCACCTCCAACCGAGGCTGGCTTCGACACCGAACAGGAACCCCATGCTACCGGCAAAGGCAGACCGGTTCCAGTCAGCAATGACCGAACGGGCCTATAAAGCTGCAGCTTTGTCCGCCAGGGCACTCAACGTCTCCTCGCTGCTGACCGCCTACCAGGCGGAGCTCTGCGAAGACATGTCGAGCAAACCTGAGCCTGCCGTGTGGGACGAGATCGCAGCGATCACGGACATTTGCCTCCGTGTGCAGCGCTGTGCAGTCCAAGCCACGGGCAAAGCACTGGAATGATGGTGGTACGGGAGACAGCCAGGTGGCTCAACCTGACGAACCTTCCAGACCGGGAAAAAGAGAATTTGCTCGACATGCCTATTGTTCCCGAGGGCATATTTGGTTCCGCTCTAGCTTCAATGCAGCTGAGATGCGAATCAAAAAGGAAGGGGGACAGGGCTCTCCAGCTCTGTCTCCCCCGAAGGGTCCAGCCGCCACCTTCAATGGTCCCGCGGCAGGCCTTCACCCAAGCTGTCTCACGTTCAGCCCGGTTCAAGATACCGAAGCAGCAGAGACCGCAGCCCGTCCCGGGTCCCCAGCCCAGACACGAGGCGAGGGGGAGATGGCCAAGAAAATCTCCGGTTCCGGCAGCCACCAAGCGAGGAAGAAGACATGTGTGCACACGTTGTATTCATGCAGTGTGTCCGCTTTATAAGGCTCCTATAGTGTACTGTAGGTTAGCGCTGGCAGGAACAAGAAGCTTCGGGGGAGTTCATTAGAGCGCTGCTGACCTTATTTCCCATGTGGATGATATTTAATATCAACTCTCTATTTCCGTATGGAGCTAAGTTTAAAGGTGGAAGCTTCAATAAAATATATCAGCGTGCAACGATCTGCATCTCGGCATATTCCCCATTAAACAACACGCTTTGTGTGTTCTCCACAGAGACAATAATGGAAATTAAATTGTGCGTAGTATGAATGTGAATGAAAAGACACATATGGAATGGTATAGTATTACATCAGTCTATTTACAGGCAGGCTTGCATGCGGTTTGCTGTTCTATTTAAGGAAAGCCAAACAAATGCAAGAGCTCTTTCCTCCCAGGTCTCTTCAAGATATTATAAGATCGTATAGCAGGTATGAGCACACACACAAACACACATATAGAGACTTCCTCCCTGTCACTGACAGACATCAGTCACAGTGTGGACGTGCAAAGTGGGGATGAGGCTATGTGGATGGGTGAGAGTAGCGCAGTGCAATCACAAAGCGCTCAGATGAGATCCTAAATTAGAGCGTGTGGCCAGCGTGGACTCCCTGGGAGGGTTTGGTTAAATTACAGGCCTTATTTTTAGTGAAGGCTAGGCTTCATCCCTGGAACTGCCAGCAGCTGAGGACCATCACTCACACGCCTGTCTGCCTCCAGTCTGTTCAACACTGACGCTTGTGTGTAGTAGCAGTAAAATGAGACCATTCTTTAGAAACAGTTTTATTGCTTTGTGTTTGAGTATGTCAATCAGAGTTGGGTGTAACGCGTTACAAAGTAATACTGTAATAATATTACTTTTGTCGGTAACGGAGTAGTGTAACGCGCTACTTTTATAATTCAGTAATCACACTACAGTTACTAACATTGCCCCGACACGCGTTACTTCGTTACTTACTAAAATCAGGCATAAACAAACCTCAACAAACACCTGCAAAGAACACATGCTAAGGTGAAGCTATGTGTTGTTTGTTTATATCACGTAGTCTGTTCTTCTGCTCTGTTTTCCGGTTGTTGCCTGTTTTGAATGACGATTACACACTACCGCCGCCTGCTGGTAAGGAGAGGTATTGCCACTCACGCATGTGCAGTTCGTACGTGCTCGGCTGAAGTCATGGCGGTGTGTTCCAGTCTGGTTCCAGTGCGACACATGGCCAACACGCAGGAGAACACGCCGACGCAACAGCGTGAGCAGAGATATACTGCGCAAAATACAGATAGCAGGAGACAGAGGACAGCCATGGTCAGATAGGAAAACATTCAGGAGCTATCTGGATCAGTCTTATGCAACAATGGAAACTGAACTAAAGAGAACATTTGAAACTTTAGCAGTCTGCGTGATCTGCCTGCAGGGAGGGGCGGGCCGGCCCTGCAAGTAAAGTAACGAGTAAAGTAACGAGTAAAGTAACGAGTAAAGTAACAAGTTACTTTATGTAGAGAGTAACGAAGTAGTGTAATATATTACTTTTTTAAAAGTAATATGTAATATATTACTTTTTTTAGTAACGATCCCATCTCTGATGTCAATACATATAATTAGTCACCTATAATTTACTGGCTGAGGAGCTTGATAATCAGTCTTGTGTGTGACAGACCCAGACAACTATAGGCATAAAAGGAGAGTAGACATGTTGGTCATAAATGTCACTAGTCCTCTGTTGCAACCATCTCAATTATACTCAAATACATTCATTTTTAAATTCATTTTTTACTGTGAATTTGTGGAAAGGGGTTATTTTACTTTGTTATATAATTAATTAAATCACATGAGCAGGAAATCCTTTAAAAGTTTAGGCAAAATTCCATTTAGATTAAAATTGAAATACTATTGATAACTTTCAATGTTCATCATGTTAGCCATCTCAGATGTTTCTTGTCAAATTGTAAAATGAGTTTGTTGCCATATGGCAGTGTGGAAGGGATCTATGTGCATCCAACCTACAGTATTGGATTTTGAAAATGGATTTGCAAAGTATTATGTAATTTCAGATATTGTATAACTGTACCATTTATCTGGATTATAAATGAATACCCTGGCTGTGCTGGTTGAGGGGGAAAGAAGAGGGCACCACCTTGCCCCCCATTAAAATATATATATATAGGAAAAACGAGTTTAAGTAGAGAGATCCCAGGTGAATAGGGTATGAATGTTAACAAAGATATCACCGTGAATCTTTACAAGTTTAAAACAATAACAACTTTTTTTTGCATTACAAGTTTTATGAAATGTGATGTTTAAATAGGAACATTATAATGATTTTGGTACATTTACGAGAATCCACAGACACAAATTTTGTCGAACAAACACCTTATGTGTTTTTTGGACGTTTTCTTTCCATTAGTTCGAAAAAAGACGTGTAATGGAAGCAAAATGTACCAGTGCAGGATACATTTTGTTTTTGGATGTATTGGCTTTTGCAATGAAAACACATTGTTAACATTACAAGTTAACAGGTCTCCCTTGAAAAAGAGATCAATGATATCAAGGGATTCACCTGGATAAATAAAGGTAAATAAACAACAATAAAAAAACAATCATGCAACATGTCGAAACACCTCCAACCACACCAAAAACATGATCACATGAAATGCTCAGCTGATTAAGTAGATGACAAAATGTCTGCAGGAAGGCTAATGGGAGAAGAGGATGTATCATTTGGTGACCCTGAAACACATGACATGATGTTACACACGTTGAAGTCTAGATTTTGAATTTAGTAAAGATTCAGGGAAAGATTTCTATTGTGCAATCACGGCTGACAATAACACGGTCAAGACAAGGAGACACTTACAGGAGGCAGCCAATGAGTACCATACATATTTCTTCCAAGCATGTTCAATGGGGAATGTCCCGTTGACACCAGCATATGACGGTCTGATGGGCCTGCTAACAAGTGTGTTCAGCGTTTGAGTTGTCAGCAGGTAACATCAATTGGCTTTGTTTTTCTCATTGAGGTAAAGAAACATCAATAATCATCCCACTTGTATTTCATAATGAACATAATGGCAGAAATTACATAGAGCGGGGCAAAAAAGTATTTAGTCAGCCACCAATTGTGCACGTTCTCCCACTTAAAAAGATGAGAGAGGCCTGTCATTTTCATCCTAGGTACACTTCAACTATGAGAGACAGAATGGGGGGAAAGAATCCAGGAAATCACATTGTAGGATTTTTAATGAATTAATAGGTAAATTCCTCGGTAAAATAAGTATTTGGTCACCTACAAACAAACAAGATTTCTGGCTCTCACAGACCTGTAACTTCTTCTTTAAGAGCCTCCTCTGTCCTCCACTTGTTAACTGTATTAATGGCACCTGTTTGAACTCGTTATCAGTATAAAAGACACCTGTCCACAACTTCAAACAGTCACACTCCAAACTCCACTATGGCCAAGACCAAAGAGCTGTCAAAGGACACCAGAAACAAAATTGTAGACCTGCACCAGGCTGGGTAGACTGAATCTGCAATAGGTAAGCAGCTTGGTGTGAAGAAATCAACTGTGGGAGCAATTATTAGAAAATGGAAGACATACAAGACCACTGATAATCTCCCTCGATCTGGGGCTCCACGCAAGATCTCACCCATGGGGTCAAAATGATCACAAGAACGGTGAGCAAAAATCCGATAACCACACGGGGGGACCTAGTCAATGACCTGCAGAGAGCTGGGACCAAAGTAACAAAGGTTACCATCAGTAACACACTACGCCGCCAGGGACTCAAATCCTGCAGTGCCAGACGTGTCCCCCTGCTTAAGCCAGTACATGTCCAGGCCCGTCTGAAGTTTGCTAGAGAGCATTTAGATGATCCAGAAGAGGATTGGGCAGTGGCGGCTGGCCCATAGGGGCGCTAGGGGCGCCGCCCCACCTCTTCCCACATACAAAAAAAATATTAAAATGATGAGATCGCTGTCCCTTTAAGAGAGAGAGAGAGAGAGGTGTGGCTTGTGCATGTGTGTGTGTGGATGGTAGAGTAGGGCTGTACCCGAATATTCGACTATTCGAATATTCGTTCGTTGGCCAACTATTCGGGTTTCAATTTCATTATTCGGATATTCGTTTTTTTATTTTTTTTCCAAAAAATTTTTTTTCCCTAAATGTATGCTATCAATAAAGGCGAATTTCCATATTCTTATACTATATTTATACTTTGAATTGCACTGTTAAAATGCGGAAATATATACAATCTCAGCCTGTGCTCCTGACATCGCGTTCACTCACAGTCACGAACGCAAACGGCACGCTTCTCCTTGCTTCACCTCGCTTCACACACCTGAACACAAAATGCCGAAGACTCCAGCTGTGTGGGACCATTTTAAATTGGACGACGGTAAGAAGGCAGTGTGCCAAATATGCGACAAGAAACTGGCCGGTGGCACAACAACTCTGAAAAGTCACCGGATGCTGTAAGTAGTAGCCTAGCTTAGCTTAGCTGTTGTCAAGTTGCCATGATGAAGCTGCGTTATCCGCCGTTTAAACAGTAACGTTACACATGATAAAATCGTGCTCTTACTATCCTTGGAAAATAGTTGCAAGCAAGCAACCGAATTGTTTTTTTATATTAGTTTTTCAATTTTATCCGAATAGTGAAAATAATAGGAGCGATGTGGGAACATCTGGGGCTAAGGCAATTATTGGCATACAGTTCGTTCATTTATTTTTCGTTCTTCATTTATTTAAATACCGTTTACGCCTATATCCCCGGCGCTGCACTGCGGCTGGGTTAAATGCAGAGGACACATTTAGTTTTAATGTATGCGAGTACTGAGACAATAAATAAATATAAATCGTAATAGTATGCTCTTTCTGCGCTTCTGCTTAACAGTGTGTTGTCAGGTGTCTCGGAGCGTGTTATGAAAAAAAATCTCCGCACCGAATATTCGAATATTCGCTGCTGATTACTACCGAATATCCGGAGCCCGAGAAATGGTATTCGGGACAGCCCTATGGTAGAGCGACAGTGAGGGAACGTGTGTATGTTTCTGGAAGTGAAACGAGGAAGCAGAAAAATAGAGGTTCTGTGATGTATTTTGTGAAACAGAAGAACAGCTAAATAAATGCAACGGCCTCCCAAGAAGAGCTCGCCTCTCTCCAGTCATTGAAGCTAAAGTGGGGTATTGAACCTGAAGCTTGTTGCTTCTGCCCTGGGAGACGACAGAGAGTCATCCCCTCCTCGACTAGGTCTGGGAGCCGACAGGAAAGTTCAACACACAGTTGGCCAGTCCGCCCCTTTGTAGCATATTATTTCGATGAGAGATGAGCAGATCGCCACTGGGCTTTCAACTAAAGACACAGCCACGCAAAAACTGCTGCATTTGTACAGCTCCTTATGGGTAGGCTAGGCCTACTGCAATTTGTGAAGTGCTTTCCTCCGTGGTGAAACGATCAACACTGCACCACGGAGGAAAGCGGCAGAAAGTCACCTGGAGTTAAAGAGAGTGGGGCTGCGTTGCGTGCATGGCTTCCTTCTGGAGGTAACGGGGAGACGCGCTCTGGCGGCAGTCTCGTTCAGGATCCGAAAATACAATTTAAATATTTTGCACACTTATTCCACTTTTTCCTAGTGTGCCACTGGTTACGGTGCCAGGGGTTGCCGACCCCTGCGCTAGCCGGTACTAGGCCAAGTGGAAACGCAACCAAAAACTGTCTGTGTCATGGCGAATACAGTCGCTGGTTTATTTATGTCTGTAGGCCGTTGTTATGAGTGTGGAGTGAGTATATACAACGTTAGCTTAGCCTGGTCGACCCTATCTCCATTCAGAAAACAAGCATTCTAAAAGGTTTTTCGCCTGCCGTCTGTCTGCAGACTTGTCAAAGCATTAATACATGGTTTTTACTAACCGGTATCAGTATGTTGTTACGTCGGCATCATTTAGAAACGTGTATTACAATTTAATCACGTTAAAATATGTTCATTTGGTTGTAGTTGTAGCTCCCGAGTGCGTCTTGTTTGAATGATGCGAGTAAACACAGCTGGCAGGCGCCGAAAGACTCGAGCGTCTAGAGCGATGCGATAGGAGCGTTTAGAGCGAAGCGAATATTAGCATCGCGTCCGGTCTGAACGCAGCATTAAAGCGAGCTCCGCGCTGCACTGGAAACGCGCCATTACATCACCAGAAGTCTAATTTAAGGGGTCATTTCTCCCAAAAAAATGTGGGAAAAATGTTTTACTCACTATAACAACAGCCCCACCAAAATATTTTCCACCAGCCGCCACTGGGATTGGGAGAATGTCATATGGTCAGATGAAACCAAAATAGAACTTTTTGGTAAAAACTCAACTAGACATGTTTTGAGGAGAAAGAATGCTGAGCTTTGGGGCTGTTTTTCTGCAAAGGGACCAGGACGACTGATCCCTGTAAAGGAAAGAATGAATGGGGCCATGTATCGTGAGATTTTGAGTGACAACCTCCTTCCATCAGCAAGGGCATTGAAGATGAAACGTGGCTGGGTCTTTCAGCATGACAACGATCCCAAACACACCGCCCGGGCAACAAAGGAGTGGCTTCGTAATAAGCATTTCAAAGTCCTGGAGTGGCCTAGCCAGTCTCCAGATCTCAACCCCATAGAAAATCTTTGGAGGGAGTTGAAAGTCTGTGTTGCCCAGCGACAGCCCCAAAACATCACTGCTCTAGAGGAGATCTGCATGGAGGAATGGGCCAAAATACCAAGCAAAACAGTGTGTGAAAACCTTGTGAAGACTTACAGAAAACGTTTGACCTCTGTCATTGCTAACAAAGGGTATATACCAAAGCATGAGATGAACTTTTGTATTGACCAAATACTTATTTTTCCACCATAATTTGCAAATAAATTTCTTTAAAAATCAGACAATGTGATTTTCTGGATTTGTTTTTCTCATTTTGTCTCTCATAGTGAGGTATACCTAGGATGAAAATTACAGGCCTCTCTCATATTTTAAGTGGGAGAACATGCACAATTGGTGCTGACTAATACTGTATTTCAAAGACAATATTATTCATGTTGTTGACAATTAAAGGATTTATGAAACAGATAGAAGTCGCTGCCTTTTGACTCCAAGTTTCTCTTTAGTTTATAACATGGGAAACATTTCATTGTCATCTGTGCTTTGACATTTTTTTGTATTATCTTAAATACACACATGGTATTGACATTACGTTTTTTAAGTCTAACCCAGAAGTATAGAGGTTTTATAATCAACTGTGCAAGGGTTTATCAACGCCTGAGGGGTAAATCGATAGTTACGGCTGTAACTATGGTTCTATGAGTCCCGGATGACCGCCAGAGGCGGTGCTTTAGCACTGGATATATACCATCGCGCAAGCTCGAGTACCAATAACAACAAAGTCACCTGTGACCCACGTGACACCGGCTATATCAGCCGGTGTCGTCAGAGGATCTGTTCCCAGAATCTTCTCGCGAGCACTCCAAAGAATTCTGAGTGACAGGATACTCTGGTGGTCATCCGGGACTCATAGAACCGTAGTTTACAGCCGTAACTATTGTTCTATTTCGTCCCTACTGACCGCCAGAGGCGGTGCTTTAGCACTGGATGGACCTATACCAACCATGTCATGAAGAATCCAAGCACTTACTCACCTAGCTGGAAGCAGCGGAGCTTGGCAACAGGACCACACCCAGGGGTCAGGAGTGGGCGACCATTGACCCGGTAGAACCTGGAGAATGTGCCAGAATGTGCCAGAAGACGGCCATGATGCCGCGGCTGCAGATGGTCTCCAGGGGCACCCCTCTTAGGGCAGCCCACGATGTTGAGATGCTTCTTGTAGAGTGGCAATCTGGCCCCTGATGGCGGGGGGGGCGGCCACTGGCCCCATAGGCATATGTGATGGTATCAACCACCCAGTGGGACAGCCGCTGTTTCGAGAGAGCACGACCCTTCCTAGTGCCGCCATGGCAATACGAAGAGCTGCTTCTGACTGCCGTATACAGGCCGTAAGCATCCAATATACGCCCTCAGGGCACGCACAGGGCCACAGCAACTCAGGTGTGCCGCTCTCCTGTGGAATGTTAAAGCGTGCCAGCTGGATAGGCCGATTGGAGTGGGCTAGTGGAAGCACTTTGGGCAGGAACGCCACATTCGGCCAGAGGGCACCACCCGAGCCATCGGAGTTCCACCTCAGGCATGTACTGCTTACGGAGAGGGCATGAAGCTCCCCGACTCGCTTCCCCTGAGGTTATGGCAAACAGAAATGCTGCCTTCAGGGACAGCCACTTAAGCCCGACCTGGGCCAGGGGCTCGAAGGGAGGAGATGATAGGGCATCCAGCACTGGGGCAGGCCCAAGGGGTGGGTTAGGGTGGAAACCACCCAAGGGTCGGAAGTACATGGCAGCCCAGTATCTGAGCTGCTGCTGGGAAAAACAGCCGACGACCGGCCCCGGGGCTTCAGGGCCTAGCCCCCCGGCCCCTGGAGCCCCCCCTCCGGTAAGGCTCTGAAGCACGAGGCCTCCTGGAAGCCAGACGACCTGGGGCACGAAAGTCATTCGCCGGTTGAGTGGGCTGCTGGGACCTCTGCAGACCACCCCTGTAAGCCGGTGGCTGAGTGCGGCTGCTAGAGCGGCCCCTGGGCCGGCTGGGAGTGGCCACGGGTCTGCAAAGACCCGAGAGCTGCTGCCTGGTCTGCCTAGCTTGGGCAGCACGCTCCAGCGCCTCCAGGTCAGCTGACCCAAACAGCTCCCCTGGCTCGACTGGCACGCTACGGAGGACTCTCCTACAAGTCTCCGTTAATGGTGACTGGGCCAGCCAAACCTGGCGACGAGTCTGTACCAGAAAGGACATAACTCGTCCCAATTCCCTAGTCATTAGGGCAAAGGCCTGCAGTGATGCATCACTGAGGCCCAGCAAAGAAGGCTCGGCCGGAGCCTGCTGCAGCGAGGTGGAGACGGCCAGCATTAGATGGGAGAGGGAGTTCCCGATACGACCCATGCATACCGCTGCGTCGTAGGCCCTACAGAGCAGCCCATCTAGGACCCTGCACTGAGGCCGAGGGCACCTGACCTCAGGCCTTAGAGCCTCGTCAGGAGCCAGAATCAGGGAGGCGATGGCAGGCTCAATGGGTGGCATGCCACCCAGCCCCACCCTTGCCGGGTCCTGCATGGCAGCCAAGGTCCGGGCATCAGAGCCAGCGTGGCAGAGGGCCCTGGTGTCCCTCCAGCATGCCTGGAGCTCCCTCAGGTACTCCTCTGAAGGAGGAACGGTGAGGGGGACAGGGGCTGGGCTACGCCTGAAGAAGGCACTAGCCTGAACCAAGTCAGCCTGCGGAATCGGAATCTGCAGGTGCGCCAGGGCCGTACGAATAATGGCCGCCATGGAGTCATCCTCCACGCCCTGCAGAGACCCCTGAGCAGAGGAGAGGGAAGCCTCCTCGAGCGGGACCTCGTCCTCCGTCTCTTCATTGAAGAGGTTAGCCGAAGCCGCTAGCGACAAGGCATCCTCATACAGAGGTGCGGCAACCAAAGGAGGGGCGGCAACCGAAGGAAGGGCAGGCGGCACACTAGCAGCCCCTATACCGGGCCCTGGCTGAAGGGCCAAGAGGAGCGACTTCATCGTGTCCATGTCGGTAGCTAGCTGATCCACTTTAGAGGACAGCCTGTTTCTAGTCCTCCTATTGGGGGGTGCACCCATGGCCATCGCTCCCTCAAGTCGCCGGGGACGGCCGAACTGATCTGGAGGAGGATGTGACAAGGCACCCTCTTGCCCAGTCTGAAGTGATTCTAGCCACTCGTAGTGTGGCCATGCCCGGGGCATGCAGCTACGGTTCATGCAGGCACCTACCGTGAGAGCCTCCCTTAGATGCTCGAGGCCGAGGCAAGAGGGGCAGCGGTCATGGCCGTCCTCGGGCTCAAGAGAAGCCATACAGGCGCTACATGAATGAGCCATTCTGAAGGTAGCCAGATGCAGCGTAGGGGAGCGGGTGCCGCTACTCGCCAAACAGAAAGAGGGATGTAATTACGTTACCGGCAGAGGGAGCGGGAGCGAGAGCACTACCTTCACCTAGCTGGATTAATAAATAAGGCAGTTTAGCGTTTACCAGGAGCGGGGGCGAGAACACTGCCTTCACTGGTTGAGCTAGAGACGAGTGCCAGATGCAGCGTAACCGGGAGCGGGTGCGGGAACACAGCCTTCACCAGCTACCTGCTTAACAGAAAAAACAAGGCAGTTTAGCGCCTACCAGGAGCGGGGGCGAGAACACTGCCTTCACTGGTTAAATTAAAGACGAATGCCAGGTGCAGCGTAACCGGGAGCGGGTGCGGGAACACAGCCTTCACCAGCTACCTGCTTAACGGGAAGAGTAGAGCGGTAATGCTACTCGCCAGACAGAAAAAGGGATGAAGCTACACCCACGTTACCGGCAGAGGGAGCGGGAGCGAGAGCACTGCCTTTACTTAGCTGGGTAAAATCAAGAAGCTTTAACACAAAGCTAAGACCAGAAACTGGCTTCTAAAGAAAAAACAGCACGGGAAACTCCGGTGCTTAACGCGGCGTCAGCCGAGTGGCTGCAGCCGCTACTCCTAACTAGCCAAACAAGAAACACAGCTCAATGCTCATGAAGTTTGGCACAACGCCGCGGCCAGAACAAGTACAAAAGCAGAGCAAGGGCAACAGACAGTAATCAGGACAACTAGGCTGGGAGAGGGAGCGGAAACACGGCCATCACCAACCAAGCTGACACCAACCTGTCCGACCGAAGTCTCTGCGCAGCCAGCCACAGCTTCTGGAGGACGGGTAAGCCCGCGGCCCCGACTGGATGAGTCGCGAAGCTGCACGCAGCCAGCTGTTTGCAGAGAATCCTTGACAAATGTTCCAACCGAACGAACGCTGTAGGCTACACAAATCTAGCCACGGTACTCTCGCGCCGCGAGAAGATGAAAGGAACAGATCCTCTGACGACACCGGCTGATATAGCCGGTGTCACGTGGGTCACAGGTGACTTTGTTGTTATTGGTACTCGAGCTGCGCATGTGCACGGTGGACATATCCAGTGCTAAAGCACCGCCTCTGGCGGTCAGTAGGGACGAAATAGAACTCCTGTTAAGCTGCTAAATGCTGTATTCACCAACTAGTCTCTAGCTTAACATCATGTAACTACAATCAGCCAAGCGGTTCTTTGTATAAATAAAAATACTGACTTTGAATAAGATAACTTTTTATATACCGATATGTTGTTACGTATAAGTAACTTATTCATATTATAAGTCTTTATTTACCAAGAACTTGAGCCCAAAAGGAGTACTGTACACTTATGAGCAGGGGTACCCAAACTTTGTCCCATGGCGGGCCAAAACTGAAACAAAATAGTGGGTCAAAGACAAAAAACAAATACCTATTTTATTATTGACAAGGTGCAAAATGGTACTTCCCTTATATTAGTAAGTGTTACGTGCCGTAGTGTTTGTGTGGGTGTGTGTGTGTCTTTTTCTCTCCCTCTGATTCCCCAGGTGCAGCCTGATTGTCCCCAGGTGCAGCCTCTCCCCAGGTGCTCCCAATCATCAATCAGGGCCTCCATAAAGGACCTGAGGAAAGCTGCAGTCGCTCTCTCCTTCTCTTCTGGCTGCATGTGTGCATCATGTCGCTGTCTCTGTGTGAGGCCTGTGTTCTTGTGAATTGTTAGATGTGCTCCAGTTTACCTTTTCGTGTATTGTTTTTTTTAGTTTGCTTTGCAAGTTGGCTGGTGAGCCCTTTTTCTTTTGTCCATTAAAACATCACTTTGTGGCTTCAGTAGACAGTTTTCTCTCCTTTTTCTCTCGCACGGTTATTTTGGTGTTTTGTTACTTCCCTTTGTACCCCTAGTTAGGAGGGAACGTAACAGTAAGAATGCCTTTTTCTGTGTGCCCATTATTTTCTCACCACACCGGTGAACTTCCCGCCCGAAAAGTCACTCTGTCCACTATTCTCAGCTTATGAAATATAAGAAATTAATCAAGCCAAACGGAATCTTGTGGCAACCCAACCTTGTCCTTCGAGCCCAATATTTGGCAGCCCTGCTTCAGATAAATTCCCGCGTAATCTTGATAAGTCAATGGCTACAAGAATATAAATGTAAACTGTTGGCAGTTTTAGTCAAACTTGACTTTACTTACTTTGGTTTACTGCCACTACTCTTTCAAGCCAGCAGTCTGCATCTTGTTTATGGAGAACCCCGTGCTGGGCGAACACCTGGCCGACACGCGTCAGACGCCTCCAGTCTGATACATTTCCTCTGATAGTCTATCTTTAGTGAGTACAGGAGGCTGAAGATACGTTCTCTACTGCGTCCCGGCCCGTTGTGTGTTTTTTTGGGTACAGGAACAGTCGCCAGATACAAACAAAAGGACAACACCCTTCCTCTCACGTTGAAGATGAAGGCAGGAGGCCAAGAGCAGTCTAAACAATAAAAGCACGTTTCACTGTTGTGGGAAACAGTGTCAAGCCTAACATCCTGTGTACTGTGTTTTTCACTGATGTTTGAAAAAGAATATGTTGTAGTTGTCATAGGTTAGGAAAACACAGGGCTGATACACACATGGGTCTGTTGACAGATGGTAAAAGACAAGATATTAGCTATAGCTATTTTATCTTTGACCACAAGCCATATACGATAAACCAACCAGTTCAACAGATTTTTCACTATCATGCTATTTTTAGGCAATAGCATGGGTCTCAGATATATACAAAAATATTAAAAAACATGTCTATGAAGTGTTTTGCTCAAAATACCACACAGATCACCCATTCTAGCCATGCCTCATACTCATATCCCTCTATTTCACTTCCTGTTTCAAAAGTGCTGATTTTGGGTATAAAGCTTTATATATACACTGAATATCTTAAGTGCTTTGACAAAAAATCCATAAAAAGATTTCATCTGTGGAAGCCGTAGTACTGTAAAAAGCACAACCAATCATTTTAGCCGGCCCGGCTAAAATAACTGGATGGCCTACCTGCCTGTCAGCCTTCCATTTGTGCACAAACTTATCTCGTGCCTTCATTGGTCATGTGCGCGATTGTGTGTGTTGGAGGAGGGGGAGGTCTGTAAGGAAGTGGCAGATTTGTTCCGGCTGTGTATTTTCAAATTCTAGGGCACTCGAGCTGGTTTCTCCAAAATTATCTACCCCACTTTTAGTAACCGTTTCCTAGATTTTGTGAAGGGAGGATAATTGTTAAATCTCAACATAAATTCTATGTTGCCTAACTTAAATATTTCTGCCTATATTATATAAATACATAATGATACATTTTATTACTTTCAAGCTATGCGTTTCCCTTAATGACAGACAGTGTATAGACAAATACATTTTTTTTATGAAGATAATTATTTAATATGGAACTAAAAAACGTCTTTGGACTTTTTTATGTATTCCCACATTCTAAAATAAATCAATCCTTCTAGTCCTTCTTCCAACTCAGAGTCACCATCTGCTGGTTGTGTAACGCATCACATTTCTACTGGTTAAATAGCAGTTCAATCTGTCTCATTACAAGAGGATTTATTGTCTTTCTGCCATTGACTAAGCCAAATAGTAACGGTTGTAAGTCAACCTCAAGCTAATCATTGGATATAAAAAATACAAAACAAACAAAGGTATATAACAACTAATTTATTAGTATAAAAGTGCACAGAATCATAAATACAGGTACTAAATAAGAGTAAATAAAAAGGTGAATAATGGAATAAATACATTAAGCAAAATAAATTAGTCAGTGTGGAATAAATAAAAAATCATGTAGGATTTTGGAAATGTGTATCCACATCCCATTTTTTCTTCTTTTTACACATCACAGATAAACAGAATCAAAATATTACATATGATTTCAAATTGTCCATTGTAAATCCTTGTGACATTAGCAGAAGGAGATTTTTTCCCCGGAGGTGTGAGTGTCCAGTCCTCTCCTCCCATCCAGTCCTCCCCCAGAACCCCCAGGATCTCCTGCAGGGACAGCTCAGGCAGAGGGGCCAGAGGTTTGGACACCAGGGTTCCCTCCGGAGCAGCTCCGCTCCACGAATCCTCCAGCTGTGAGTTCTGACTCTCCACCGGTGGGCTGCTCTCCACACTGGCATCCCAGTATCCAGAATCAGGGGTGTCAGGAGTTGAGGAGTGGGAGGTGGAGACGGGCATATACATCTGCTGCTCCATGGATCCTGAATACATGGCGGCTGCCTGACTGGACCCGTAGTTTCTCATCTCCAGGGGGGAGTGGCACCACCGAGAAGGGACCGGGGAGGATTGGCTGCCAGGCTGGGACCAGAAGCCCCTCAAGGGTGGGCTGGAGGTGCCTCCCAATGCTCTGCCCTGCTGGAGGTCATACATGGAGCCAAAATGCTCCTCAATGGTGGAGTATGCTGGAGGATGCTGTCCGTAGTAGTAGGATTCATCTACTTCCTTCTTCACCTGGGTTGGGTAGGCAGGCGGAGGGCCGTGAGAAGGCAGATGTACTGAGCCAGGACCCCTGCTGGCTACAGCATGAATGGGGGACAGAGCATCATGGACCGGGCTATCTGACTGCCACAGAGCCTTGTTGGCTCCTTTGACCTTCAGGGTGCGAGCTCTTCTGTTCTGAAACCACACCTGGACACGAATAAATAAGCTTCTATTAAAATCAGGGCAGATACACAACACATTCTGTTCTGTTAATCATTTTCTGGGCACCAGTGGAGTATAAGTGTGGGGGGGGGGGGTGTAAGCTCTCAGAGCCATGATGTACAGTTTATCTGTTAGCTCAAACAAGATCCTGATAAAAAAAGCCTGTGTCATCTATAAAGATAAAGAAATAAAGTGATAGAGGGATAGCGGTATCTGCACTGCTATGCAGGATGCATTTGAACACAGAGGCTTTTTATGATAAGTAACAGCAGTTCAAGAGAGCTTACAAAACTATACTTTACTGTGGGTACAGCTGGGAGCTCAACAAAAACAAATAATACAGTTTTATCTTAACCTATATCAATACCTTATACATTATTGTATGCTTATTTTTGTCAGAATCTTCTAACCTAAAGCTGTCAAATAAACTTCAGTGGAGTAAAAGTGCAAAATGTGCATCTTGTAATAAAGCAAAAGTATAAAACATGCAAACACTTAATTGAAGTACAAATACCTTAAAATGTGACTTCAGTGTAGTTGAGCAAATGTACTACTGTCCACTGGTGTACTGGAAAATACGCATTTGTGCATTTAATCTTGGATAACACCAGTTCCTCATTACCCAAATAAAGATAATTCCATTGATCAACTGACAACTTCATTGACCACAAACAACTCAGTTAGATTCATTTCATCTCACTTCAACCCCCTGATATTCTGTTGTATAAAAGGCAGCGTGGGACTGTGTACCTGGATGCGTGACTCCGGCAGGCCTGTGGTCTGGGACAGGCTCTCCCTGAGGCCGATGCCAGGGTACGGGTCGGTCTCGAAGGTGACCCGCAGGAGCTCCACATGGTCTTTGGAGAAGCTGGTTCTCTTCCTGCGACTTGCGCTGCGAGAGGAGCCGCCACTGGAGGACACAGGTCTGGCATCATCTGAGGGAAGAGGAGAGAAAAGATCTTTAATGGTTGTACTTTTTTCATTCTTTCTCAGTTCTGAACCATGCTTGTGCTCTTAACCAGGGGATGTTTGGATAGTTATTGGTATTCTTTCTAGAAGACATCACTCATTCAGTGCACATGTTGAATATAGACAGTGAAACAAATAATCAATTGCCTTGTATATTCTGGTTGAATCTGAATGAATATATGCACTACATTGAATTGAATGAGAGAAAAAAAGCATTGTGTTGTTTAACAGCCAAATATCAGTCAGCATAATGACTTTCTTGCTATACTCATGCTGTATTCTAACTTACACATAGCGTTATCTATTATGTTATTATTTCTACTGCCACTGTGTTTCTTCCGGCTGTTTATACCAAACCAAAATGTGTCAAATTTGTGATGTTTTAGACAACCTAGGTAGTAGGTTTGTAATTTGCCTTAGAAACAAATCTGATATTGGCCCACTATCTGACACAACCTATATGAGTCATCCTGGTGCAATAAAACCCATCCTTGTGACACTGCTTACTATTTAAACTATCATACAAATTCAAATTTGAACAATTAAGCACTACACAAAGTTGACGTTCCCAACAATCAAACCTTCTATATCACAAAGTGTTTCTTACCATTGCTGGAGTCTTTCCACATAGTTGCAGGTAAATAAATGGAGCTCTGCAAATGAATGGATTTGTAATGGACTTCTGAGGTCAGTGTGTGTTGTTCCTTCACTGAGCTCCTGACCTGTGTCTCCTGCTTGTGTCAGGATACCTTTTATATTGATCAATCCCAGAAGGCCATGGTAGAGCCAGGAGAATGATGGGGTGTCGTTTTACTTTGATGGGTCGGTAACAGACCAGCCCCTCCACCCCCCCAGTTATCACCTCATCCCCATCAGAGTGGAGGCAAGGTCAACGGCAAATATGACAGAATGATCTTTGGAGAGACAAAAGAAAGTCGTTAGCCTCATCGATACTACTTAACAACAAGACGACAAACATGTGATTGTTTGTCTTTTCTGTGCTGCTGAATATGTGACATATAGAATAACCACAAAGCAGGAAATGTTAATTTAGGTGGGCCTAAAGGAGAAGAGATTTGGTGGCCTCTGATCAATGTTGGAAGAAGTACTCAGATCCTTGCAAGTACAAATGCTATGGTCTTAAAATAATAGTAAAAGTCCTGATTTCCCAATGTTACTTAAACAAAATATACTTAAAGTACAAAAAGTTCTCATTCTGCACAATGATTAATTTCAGTAATCTAAAGTACAGAAGTATTATCAGCTACATTTACTTCAAGTATTTTGTTATGCAGAATGTATCTTTTTACAGTTCATTATATTATAATGGTTAGTATATTATCTTATTTGTATACATGTAAGAACATTTAAGTATGTTTGTTTGTCAATGTGGAGCAATTTAGATATTAGAAATACTGTGTAAAACAGTAGTACAGTAATGCATTATACCATATCAGTATATTGTGTGTTTTTATATGTACAAAATAACAATTTACTGTAAGTTTTAAAAATAAATGAAGTGGAGTGAAAAGTTTAATATTTGTCTCTGAAATGTTGCGGAGTCGAAGTATATAGTATTAAATGTAAATACTCAAGTAAAGCACAAATATGTCAAAAACTAACTATGAAAAAATATATGTATTTAGTTCAATCCATCACTACAGGGTCTAAGGACAGAGGGTGTCGTATTGGCATACTGATATTCTGTACACACTGTGAAGACCACTGAGACAAATGTAACATTTGTGATATTGGGCTATATAAATAAACATTGATTGATTGATTGATACAGTACATCTGATACATTTTATTGACATTATTTCCATCATATGAACTAGTCCTTATTATTCTGTATTTATTATTTTAGTTATGTTTACCTGATTGTTAACATTAAGTGATTAATGCACAAAAAGTAAAAAGAAAATATACTTGATGTGCCATTTAGCCCACGCATTCTGTAAAAAGCTGTTATATTCAAAATGGCAGATAGAGATCTTATCATTATTTGTTTATTGACATATTTGTTTTAGAATGCCCCTGTTTGTGCACATTTGTATATGCTTGTATGTATCATTATTATTATACTAATATTTGCAAGGCACTGAAAATGACTGTCTTCTCATGCTTTGTGTGTATGACGAGTGTGCAAGCTTGTGATTTAGATGTCACCAGGCAATACACAACTGATACTTCAATAATAGTATACAAAGCGAGGGGCCCCCGGATTTTTTTTGTTGGAGCTATCTCGTGAATGATTTGTCTTTTTTGGGCTAATATTCTAAAGATGGCGTAAAGAAAATTCAAATGTGAATTGGGGTTTTATCATTCGTACCAAAGAGATGTCATTAATGTAGACTTTGTTATTATAAGGCATATAAATATGATTTTTTTTTGCCAGTATCTCTCACGGCACAGATTTATTAGCTTTAAAGAATTAATTTAAAGAAGGATTAGAGCCGTATCTTTCTTAATATTCAAAGCCGTACACTCATTTAAAATGGTGGCTAATGGGGGTCATGTGATTAGGGTTGAACACAAACACTGGCAGTTTTGCAAAACTGTTGACCACTGATCAATCAACAATAGTCTTAAAGAAATATAACTCACAGGCCTTAGCAAAAAACAAAGCACACTTCTGAGCTTGAAGCCTATCAGTGGCTCCTGTTGTCTTTCATATGCAGAGCAGCGTCCTGCTATCAGGAAGACAAAGGTGGGTCCATTATTCTGTGATGAATTAGACGGTGAACCAGCCGCCTCAGAGCGCTGACTCAGAGTCAGCCTGTCAAACGGTGTGACATGTCCAGGCTTTGACCGAGCTGAATGCAGATGATGTGACATTTAACCTCACTATCAAATCTGCGCACTGACAGTTGGAAAATAATAAATGTCTTCTTTCAAACATCATTGTTTTTTATTGGGTAGATCCCTTTATTTATTTCCCATGATAAATAAAAGCCAAAAATACAACACATTTAAGAAACACCTGAATTTAGCCCCCCAAAAAACAAAACAATTAAAAGCTATAACAACTGATGGAGGAATAATAAAGCTACAATATAATTAATACAAATATCTATGTATATATATACAGCTCTGGAAAAAAAAAACACTCCAGATGTTTCTTAAATCTCAATTTCTACATGTATAGCAGACATTCCATTCCATGTTTGTTGAATTCCAACACAGAGAAATGTTGTCAGTAGTTTATAGGATACAAAATGTATGTATTTTACTCAAACACATACCTATAAATAGTAAAACCAGAGAAACTGATCATTTTGCAGTGGTCTCAGAATTGTTCCAGAGCTGTATTTATACATATATAGGTATTTATATGTACAAATCATATAATGTACATACAATATATATACAAATACAATATTTTTTTATTATAGATTTTCTTTATTAGTTTAGCTATATTTTTTCTCCATCATAAAGAAATATATAGTAAAGTAAAAAATAATGGAAATGATAGGAATAAACAAATAAGGGGAAATGCCATAATCTACTGAGATCAATAAGAAAATCAAGGGGAGAAAAAAAGGTGAAATAAGACGTATATGTATATAATAAGCAGTAAATAAAATAAATCTGAGAATGAAATAAGAAAGCAAATAAATGATATGCAGAAATAAAAAGAACTGAAAGTGTAGGTAAAGGAGAGAACAAGGCCCTCTCCATGAGCATTATTATAGTCTGGAACTTCAACCTCCCTCCTGTTGTTTACATTTCATGACGTCTGAGCTGCTGCATGTCAAACATTGAAAATGTAAATGCTAACAAAGTGAATCTAGAGTCAGATAGTACAAAGGGTCAAAGTGCAGGAACAGATTTACAGTAACTGTGGGAAAACAATGCAGCTTGAAGTCTAGCAGAGTTATCTGACACAACCGAACAAGCTAAGACTGGCTCTTTTCATGTTTATCAGGACACTGGCAGAATCAATGTCTCCATGTGTGGAGCCGGCTCCTGAAAGTCCCTCACTCTCTCTCTGTACTTTATCCAAATCCTATCAGACCTCACACACATTCTGTGGAAGCTACCAAAGTCACCAATTCATAATAATGATTCAAAGGAATTCTGGGTTCTCATATCATTCAAATTGAACATGTATTTCCAGTGATGAGAAGAAACTAGTTGCATTTACCTCCGTTAAGTTATTAAATTATATAATAATTGTAATTTAGCGAGTTGAAAAAAGAGGTTACATTTGAATATATACTTTTAGGTAAAAAGCTATAGTATAGATTATAACACGCTCTGTTTGAATCATATTTGAAGTCACATTTAGGAACCTATATAACATTTTGACAGTGATAAATGTTGTGAGGTTTTCCTGCCTTTAAATGTATGTTTTTAGAACCTTTTGAAGCTTTATTTGTTATAAATAAGTTACCTTATACCTATTACATTTGAAAAAGTACGTATCCAACACTTTGTTTTTCATATCTAAAATCAGTCTGATAAAATAGCAACATGGGAAAGAGTGTTATCAATAACCCATTTCAGCAGATTAAATAGTTGCCATCAGGTTTACATACAGTGATCGCATGATTGAAGATAACTAAGCGCTGGTTTAGCATCTAGGCTTTTCAGCTAATGCAAAATCACTAGAAAGAGCTCTGTTTAGGTTAGAGATCTGCATATTAAAAAAGTAAAAGCTCATCTGATCATTTATCTCTTGTGTAAACTAAATTGCAAAGTATAATCCTCCAAACAGGGAGACGGCCATGCTGCAGATGTCAGGGATGCAAAAGCAAAACAGCCTGTCACAGTTTGGAATCCCCTGTGGTAAGTTTGCACTTCTTTTATTTTTCATATTTGAGGTGCATTGGAAAGAAAAGGAAGAAGTTGGATATGAATTTAAAATTCAATCGTTGAACGTTGCATAGAAATGTTTTAATTTGTAATTGGTAATTCAAGTAGAAAACCATGCAAAATGAGATGAAGGAGATGAAGGAATGCCCTTTTTAAACACTTTGTAATACATTATTATTCTGACATCATGCATTGCATTTGAATTACAGGTAATAATAGTTCCATTCTGTGAAAAAACATGGTTATGACGTCAATGAAAAAAACACTTTTAGCTAATGTGCATATAAAATATTCTATATTAAATATTGTGGTGACCACCTATTAACCACTGGGACATAATCCATACATGGAACTACAGGTTGGGGGTATTGTTCCCACACGGACATGTTGTGTTTACTTTATATGTTGTGTGCCCTCCTGTCTCTCCCTCTTGTCGACCCGGGCTGCGACCCGACAACATGTCCTGTGCAGCTCCTCATTAAAGTACCCTTTTGCACCTTCGATGCACCGCCTCCGACTCCCATATCTCCTGGCACTACACTGGTGACTCTGACACGTCTTGAGAAGTTTCCGGGACGAAGCCGAACACGGCAAAAGGAACTCGAGTTCCTTTCTCGAAATGCCGGGGATTTTTTGGAGACGTCCGTGGCTGCCACCGGCACGCGGACTGAGGCTCGGTGCGCGCTCCGCAGAAGGCTGGAGACGTTGCTCGCCGTTCCCAGCATCGGGGGGGACGATGCACGACCTGCTGGGTCGACCAGCAACCCCATTGCTACCTCATGGGGCTGTTTTCTTCGGGGCGTGGCGGCTGCACGTCCCAGCGGCGCTAGCTACCACGACTAGCAGCTATCCACGTGGGGCTAACGACGGCTAGCAGCTACCGATGGCTGCCAGCTAACGGCCTCAGCTAACGGCTAGCTGCTAACGGCTAGCTGCTAACGGCTTATCGACCTTTTTGAGTTTTTTTTTTCTGGTGCCTGAGAGGAGGTTTGACCATGTCTGGTTGGCCTCGTGTGAATCCTCTCACTATTTCGCCCACCTGTTTTTGACCGTGGACAGTACGGCCCTTTTTGAGCTTTTTCTGGTGCCTGAGAGGAGGTTCGACCATGTCTGGTCGGCCTCGTGTGGACACTCTCACCTGTTTCACCACCTCGACGGCGGCTCCAGACGCCACTCACGTTCATCGACGCCTGGGTGGTGCACTCCTGGACCCCGTCTCGCCTCGACGGTTTCGGACGTGCCCATGCCTTCATCGGCCCGTGGGTGGCGCGCTCCGGGACCCTGTCTGGCCTCTGCCTTCGCCTCGGCGGTTTTGGACGTGCCCATGCCTTCATCGGCCCGTGGGTGGCGCGCTCCGGGACCCTGCCTGGCCTCTCTTCTTACCGCGGCTCACGGTTCACCTCGACGGCGGTTCCAGACGCCACTCACGTTCATCGACGCCTGGGTGGTGCACTCCTGGACCCCGTCTCGCCTCGACTGTTTCGGACGTTCCCATGCCTTCATCGGCCCGTGGGTGGCGCGCTCCGGAGCCTGTCTGGCCTCTTCCTTCGCCTCGGCGGTTTCGGACGTCCCCATGCCTTCATCGGCCCGTTTGGTGGCGCGCTCCGGGACCCTGCCTGGCCTCTCCCCTGTCCACGGCTCCTTCCTCCCGGGGATGCTGCTCCTGCCCCCCGGGGACCCTGCTCCTGCCCCCCGGGGACCCGGCTCCTTCCTCCCGGGGATGCTGCTCCTGCCCCCCGGGGACCCGGTTCTTTCCCCCCGAGGACTTTGTGCCCGCTGCCGTTGTGCCCTCGCCTGCGGCCGGGCAGCGCTCCTCCCTGCTGGGGACCACCGGGATATTCACGCCGTCCCCACGTCGCAGCACTGCGGCCCCCTTACGACGCCTACTGCGGCCCCGTTCCGGCCCGTCTCCCACCCCCGGTGAGGATGCCCTCGCCCTCGTTAAAGCCCCTGCCCTCTCCTGCGGCCCCCTTCCGACGGCCCGTTCCATGGCCCGGCCCCACCCTCCTCGGCCCCTGTGGTGCTTCCTCCACGGACGTGGGGATATATTTTTCTTGCCATGTTTGAATTCTGGGGGGGCTTGTGTGGTGACCACCTATTAACCACTGGGACATAATCCATACATGGAACTACAGGTTGGGGGTATTGTTCCCACACGGACATGTTGTGTTTACTTTATATGTTGTGTGCCCTCCTGTCTCTCCCTCTTGTCGACCCGGGCTGCGACCCGACAACATGTCCTGTGCAGCTCCTCATTAAAGTACCCTTTTGCACCTTCGATGCACCGCCTCCGACTCCCATATCTCCTGGCACTACAATATATACAATTAAACACAGATCTTATTCTTCTATTACTTCTTCAAAATGATCTATACATTTTGAATGTAAGATACTCTGGCTACATGTATGTATTAAAGGTGATATAAATAAGCAAAGTTGATTTGGAATGAGTCCAGGAAGGTCTCAGGTAGCAGTAAAATATATGCACATTATTGTAAAATGTCTCTCCATATATTTTAAACATTTATTTATTGTTTATTCCCATCTCGTCTCACCAGGACCCATGTATAAATATAGATACATGATAAAAAAAATGTATCCATTAGGTGGCAACAATGCAGTAACACGTTGTTATTGATCTGTATTTTGTACAGGTTATTGTAATAAGTATAAATAGCAAAAAGACAAATATATAGTGAGAACACCTGACAAGTTCATATAAAACAATTATGTTTTTTTTTTCAATAGCTCTGTGCACTTATGTAATAGCCCTTCATTAGGCATGAATATGAAAACGGTATCACCCTTCCTCCCGTCACTTCTCATCTCAGCTGTTACTACACGGTCGTATTTGACAGCGGGACCAGCGAACACCAGCAGCAGCAGCAGCAGCAGCAGCTATGGCGAAAAGTGATGGATGCGATTACTTTAAAAGAACCAGCCTGTTCTGGCTCGTCGCCGTGACACTCAGCATGGGATATTTTACTGTAAGTTCGTTGTGCTTTTACCTATAATAGAAGTAAGATAGAATAGAGAACAGTGTTACACATAACTTCTCCTTGCTTACGATGCCACCTTGCTGTGTTGCATTAAATGTCCTCCGGGTTTTATTTTCTCTCAAAATATAAAACGCTATTTTTATGTTGCTGTTTCTTCATTATCCTTAATTCTGTATCGATGTTTTGCTTGAGTTTGTATGAAAATGTTTTTAGTTGGTAAAGTAGCCTTCGAGGTCATTGCCAACAAGTCAGTGTTTAATTGATATCTAATCTTATCAGGATCATTCAGTCCTAAGTAAGAGTATAAGTTAAACTAACTTCTGTCCAAAGTCCACTGGACATCATAGTAAGTAGTCCAGTGTGTTAACCCTTACTTTTGCTAATGCTTGTCCTGGCACCGCCCATTGCATTTGAAAAGCAAACAATAACGTGCCAACTCCATTCAAAATGTGTTAGATTAATTTAATTTGGCATTCTGCCAAATGCTTACATCGATGCTAAACTCGCAGTGAAGCTAACTAGTCGACAGATATTGAGGATTTCTTTGTAATGTAGTAGTGCTTGGTCACTCAAATATATGCCGAATTGATCAATGGACTGTCTTTTCGTAAAATGTAAATTGTTTTAAAAAGTTGCTATCCAGTGTACTGGACAAACAAGTAAAATGCACCAACATGTAACCTTTTACAAGGGATTTGGAGCATGTCGCATTGTCTCAAACAGATTTATTTATACTACCACTTGCCACGTAGGCTACACAGTAAGGTTAAGAGAGACCTTAATGCAGTAAGAAAATGACAACTGTTCATGTTAGGTAAATTAAGAAAAGTTAAGTTATTTCGTATGAAAATTGTTGTTCTTCTTTTAGGTGTGTCTGACATCCAAACCATAAATGACCTGCATTCTCTGGGTTGAGGGGCCCTTTAAACAATATACTATTGTCTTTTCCATAGAGCAGTCATGGTCCATATTGACACATACCTGACATGTCACAGGTGCACTGAGGAGGACAATAGCAGAATGGCACAACGCTATATTACATCATGTCGATTTCACTGAGATTTGTAGTGTGTGTCAAGTGTACAATCTGTGTTCTATTACTTCGTATGCCTAGTAATTTCTACTTACGATACAAATATCTGATCAAAAATGTTGGAAATAAATGGGATGCAGTGTCAGAAAGCAATTGATTAGAATGTAACTTCTATCTGTTATCAGGTGAACTGGTTGTAAGCAGAATGTGTGTAAAGGCGGAAAAAAAAACACTGATTCTGAAAGTAACATAGATCACATTCAGTCTGACCTACAGTAGAGCCTAGAAAATATCACATGAAAAAAAAATGAAATGCCAACCCACCATGGTGCAGAACTGTGTCAAATTGAATTTCAGTGGCATATCTCTTAACAAGGCTCCCCCTTGTGATACAGTCATGACCCTCATTGCAGCAAAAAGAGCCAATAGTGCTGTTCGGGAAACCCTAATATCATACCGTTCATAAATGCCACTGTGTAATTGAAACACTGTAAGAACAGACAGATGATAGTTAGTTTTAACCAAGCGGCAAACTCTGGGGCAGAGCCAGGAGGCCAATAAGGAAGTGCCACAAACTGCAGCTCATCTAAATGAAACTGCACCGTTTCTTTTTGTATTGGAATGTTCTTCTTTTATAGAAAACCATTTGTAGCAGTATCTCTTAAGATAAACAGCATATGAGTATTGTTTTTATTGTTTAATGTCAAATGACTCTTACTTTGTTTTGCAGTGCATTGTGTTTGCACCTGAAAAAATCCCATTCGAGCACCTTGGTCCATTTGGCAGCTTCTGCACTCATCTCGTGGATAACTATGCTAGCATTATGTACAAAGGGTAAGTGATCAGAAGCAAACACTGCTATCATGAGAGTTATTATTTTTTAAATCTGCCTTAGAATACAAATGTTTACTTTTTTTTTACAGTTTTGACAGTTCTCACTTGCTCAAAAAACAAGATGTTGCCTTATTAGAATAAAGACAATCAGATAATGTGCAAAGTACCCTCACAAGACTTGAATACAGTTTTTAATCACCTACAGCCTTAATGGTTCTCCCATTCACAGGTCGTTACACACACTTCCACTGCTAAAGCACTCTGCTAATTAGTCGTTTAAGTCACATTACTGCCGTAGCAACAGTAGAGAATTAAGACAGAAATCAACACATAATGTTTTGTTGTCATCTGAGTCATGTGACAGTAAAGACAGCCGTTAATGCTGAGTGGACCATCCATTACTTGGTGTTTTGACATTTGTGAAGTAAGTAATGTAATCTGTTTTTAGGTAGTCATGTGAACCCAGGACTCATTGCTGGGTGTTACCTAACTTTACATGAAGACAAACAAAACATTATGTGCAGTTTCACCATGTTCTCAGACTGTATGACTTTAAAAGGAGCGCCTGTAATGCTGTACCAAGAAAAAGCGCACAAATAGAAAGCGTGTAATATAAAATCTGAGGACGATAACACACATTTGTCTGTTACAGATGGTGGGCTGCCTGGGCTATCCATTTGTTTGAGGCCTATATTGCAATGAGGATGTGCCGGTAAGAATGACAAGAACCTGATCGTCCACTGGATGGTGATGTAGTCACATTTTTCACAGTCACAACGCATCATACTTGAGTATAAATAGACGTCCAAAAGCTGCCTTCTCTCACATGCTTTAATTTGTGCTTCAGGCACTAGGGGTATTATTATTTAGTGACATTTCTGTAAAAAAAAAAATAAGCACTTCTTTGTGTCCAATTTTGATCCTATATCGTGTTAGAACGTGGAGTTAAAAATGACTGAAGCTTTCCAGAAAAGTATTTGGAAGCCCTCGTTTTTCCTCTTTTTTCTGAGGCCTTTTATTTGACACAAATTAAATTAGGAAAGACTTTCTATTTGTTACAAAACTGTGAAGTATATGGGGATCATAATAATTGTACCAAGCTTCATAAAGGTCTCCATTAACTTTATATATCATTCCATGATTTATCCTGATTTTTTCTTTATGGTTAGTGCATGACATTTTTTCATCCTTTCTAACTTTTTCTAGTTTATCTTTTAGTAAACTGAACATTCTTTCAGTATAGGTCAAAATAACTCTGATATGTGTGTTGACTTATTACCATCTGTTTTCGCTTTTTTTTCTACCTGGGTTCTTTTTATAAAACCATACATGGCCAGTACTCCGTCAGATATCGTTGTGTACAGATATGGATGCTTAGAACATTTTAAAACAACATTTTTATAACATCTAATTCATGATCTCTTATAATTTCTATACATATATTTTGTATTCTTAAAACACCATCCAGATAAATAATTTAAGAATAAACACTCAATGAATCCACTTGTTAAACAAACATCAGATGATGGGACAAGTCCTGACATCTCTGGCTGCCCCAGAAGTTAGTTCATTAATTGTTCTTTTGGGTCCTATCGAATAAGATTTCTTTAGTTGATTAGTGTTTTTTAATGCTTTTATTGGTTATTCCAAAGGTGGCAGCAGAGATGGGAACTTTTTGAGGGTAATTCCTACCCTGAATCTAAATGTAGTTTTTAAAGCAGTGGCGAACCGTGTCTATCACAACTGGAGCTTCTGTAGACACACACACCCGCCGCCCCCCCCCCGCCCCGGCGTTATAATGTCCGTCTTTTCACTGAATTGTCGTCTTGAAAAGAGTACTGACAACAATTCTACAACAACTTCATCTTCACCTGTTGCACTTGCCATTTAAACGTTAAAAACAATAAAACGGCATATGAATTGCCTCGTCACATTCATCTAGATCCTCTGTCTCGAGCCAGTTAACTAGCGGGCCTTCTAGAGTACCCTGGAACCGAGGAGAACTCTGAAAGAACACGCCCATTGGCTCAGGCCTGGTTCCAGAACAAAATGACTCAGGGTGCATCTGAGATCAGAGAGGGTGCAGGGGTTAAAGTGCTATTTTTATAAGTGGGGAGTGGACCTAACACTCTCTAGGGGGGTCCTCACCTCCTCTATATCTAGATATATATATTTTTAATATTGAAGTTCAAAGCATCAATCTGGTGCACTTTGAGAGCAAAATGAAGAGATCTATGGATCTGTGCTCTTTGCATGATTCATGCCTTCCCAGTCCCTTATCACATACAACAGCATGGCGCCAGTTGTTGTAGCCAGTTGTGGTAAGGCATCTGACGTACTTGAACCGAAATGTCTACATGCATAGCAGAAGATGGCATCTTTTTTACAGCCAATCTCTGTTTTGAAACCATGAGCTGCAAAATGAGCGCCTTACCCCACTGTAGTGTACAGGCGAGTTGGGTACTTTTTTAAATATACCTGGGCGGGCTCTGTTTTGCCGAGGTCCTCTGGCACTTGCGGGCCGCTGAGGGGTGGCGGTGTTTAGGGCAACGAAGACGGCTGCTCCGCCTCCGTGGGCCAGGCGGGCAAAGCCGGCGAGTCAGGCGGGAGGACGTTAGTGTCCATGACAGTGGCCGCGGGTAACGTAATGTCCCCATGATCTGAACTGTTATTACCTGCAGTAGTAGGGTTTTAACTCAAATGTACCAACCTAATACTACCGGATTACCCCGCCCTTTCAAATTCTATAAGGATTGGGGTTTTATACAGCTGCTTCTAACTTAACTTTGTCGTTCATTCTATATTCTCTTTTCCCCTGCAGTGAGAAAGGCATCACCAACCTGACCTCTCGCTGCCTGTGGTTCATCCAGACCTTCCTGTTTGGCTTCGCCTCCCTCGGCCTGCTGGTCAAATACGACCCAGAGCGCCCCAAACAGCACTGAATCCGGCAAGATGAAGCCAGAAAAACAACATAAGCTGAAAGAAGAAAATCAATGTGTGCCTCCTCTTCTTCCTCCTCTGTATTTCTCTCTGATATGAAATCCTGCTGAGGGGCAAGTGGAAGACACAGCCTTTCCTATCTCTTTTTCTTAAAAGTATTGAAGTCAAGACGTAGCTTTATAGAAACACTCCAATTTTCCGTCTTAGTTCATATAACTTAATGTGTTCATATGATGGACACAATTTAATTCCATTGATTTTCTATTAATAAACCAGGGAAGTTTTTTCTGGATAATAATATTAACATTGTTTTTATATTATATAGCATCAGAGTTCTCTTGATGATTCCGGGCTGAAAATGTTAGAGCAATACAAGGGTTATCTCTAATGATATTATGTTGTGCTCTCACTATTCAATGGTACTTGGGATATGTTCTCAGCTGCTGTAATGAAGATGGAGCTGCAGATGGTACACTGCCATCTTCCTCTTCTCCAGGATCAAATAAAGAGAGTTGCTGTTTGAATTTGCCTTTTAATATACTGAAGTGCTTTGTGTTCAACTTTTTAAACTGAAGACTGGAATTTCTTAATGTTAACATTGAAAAATAAAGAGTTAATTACAAACTGCAGGAAATGTGTTTCGCTGAATTATTAAGAATTTATTAAGAATTCCCTCTAAACCAGTTAATAGAAAATTAAGATTTTACAGTGGACCTGTGAAGCCATAGTAAGGCACAGAAGGACCTGAGATTAGGGGGAAATAATGAGTAAGATTACTCAACGCGTATGCAAACAGAAGCATCAATCTCATTACGCCAATCCTGATTGGCTGGTGATCTTGACGTCAACGTCAGGGAATCCACCCACCCTTTAAGTAGCTTGCGCTACGACGCAGCATCATTCAAACACTTCTTCTCGCTTCAGAGCACATCTCGAATTATCAGTAGCCGGGCTAGCTTAACGGTCCACAGACTGAACCCAAAGCTAACATTCGGTCGACGGGCGCTTGCCGGTTACTTTTTTGCTTTGCAGGAAGACTGAACAATGTTAACACACCAGTTAATATTGTAATCTGCCTCTGCCGTTTCTTTCTGTCGAAATAACGGTAAGGTTTGATTTTTTTCTTCAACATATCTGTTGCGAGGACGTTCTCTTTTCTCTCTCACACCAGAGGAGACAGAGATAAAAAGAGGTATTAACACACCAGTTAATATTCTTTAAAGAATCAAATCTACACCGTCACTTTTTTTCCTTTCGGACTAACGGCAAGGTTGGATTTTTTTCCCAGTAACGTACCTGTTACTAGCATGTCCACTCCACACCGACACCCCGGCGAACGAAGATGGACCCTTCTCTCCCTCACACCAGAGGAGTCAGGGACTCGGAGGCTCAGCTATGCGGCTGCAGGTTTAAGATTTCAGGCACAGACTCACACCAGGTCTGCTCGTCCTGCCTCGGGCTGGAACACGCCCGGGAGGCTATCGATAACCCCGGCTCGTGCGGGCATTATACCCGCTTCACCATTAAGAGCCTCCGCCGGCGGTTAGCACGCCAAGCTAGCTTGTCGGGACGGGACCCCCTCATGTCCGCTGATTCGCCGGCCGGCAATCAAGACATAGTGGCGTCCGCCGCAGAGATTGAGCCCCGCGCTGTGTCAGACTGGGGCTCAACAACAGCGACAGCCGCTGAACCGGAGCCCCACGCCATGTCTGGCTGGGACCCGGTGGCGGCAAGAGCCGCGAGAGCGGAGCCCCGCGCTGTGTCAAGCTGGGGCTCCCAACTGGACCTCACCATGGTTCCACCCACGGAGGATGTCCTGGAGTTGGACTATATGGAGGACGAAGAGGATACCAATGAGTTCCTCCTGTCTGACTCGGATGAGGATGACATCTTCGTTTCATCGGCTCAGGCTGCAAAGCCGGGAGCGATGCCCGCTCCCCCGGGCACTCAACGTCTCCTCGCTGCTGACCGCCTACCAGGCGGAGCTCTGCGAAGACATGTCGAGCCCGGTTCAAGATACCGAAGCAGCAGAGACCGCAGCCCGTCCCGGGTCCCCAGCCCAGACACGAGGCGAGGGGGAGATGGCCAAGAAAATCTCCGGTTCCGGCAGCCACCAAGCGAGGAAGAAGACATGTGTTTGTGTTGTCACACAAACACATGTCATCATTGTTGTTTCCGAATAAATCATTTTACATTGTCGTTTCCAGGCTTGAAGCCAAGGGCGCAGTCAATAAAAATGAAAAGAAAAACAATAAAAACAATAAACAGTCTGCTGTCGTCTGCCCCTCTTTTGAGAGCGGCTATGGCCTCTCTCAAAAGGCAGACAATAGACGGGATTGTGAAGGCACCACCGCCACGCACATGCGCAGTGTTGGCCGGGGTTGTCTTTTATTGTTTAGTGTTCAGACACTAGAGGGCCCCATAACACAACAAATAGAGACACTGAGGGCAGACGACAGAGCTGTGACATCTCCGCTCGCTTTGAGAAGCGAAAAGTGGAGGATGCTCACAGATTCTGCTTGGGTTTTCAAGACAGTAACACCGGGCTACAGGCTCCAATTCGCTGTCACCCCCCCCCCCCCCCTAGCTTCTCGGGCATTCTGTATTCACAGGCCCGGGGAGAGTCGGCCCATATTCTAGAGCAAGAGATTTTCTCGCTACTAGAAAAGAAGGCTATATCGATAATAACCGCGGAACAGAGTCAGAGCGGCTTTTATTCCAAGTAGTTCCTCGTTCCCAAACGGGGAGGGAATGGAATTCGACCTATACTAGATTTGAGAGCTCTGAACAAATATCTCAAAAGATACAAATTCAGAATGCTCACTCACACATCTCTGTTGCGTCTCGTACGCCAAAACGACTGGTTCACATCAGTCGACCTGAAAGATGCGTATTTCCACATCCCAGTATATTACCCACACAGGACATATCTGAGGTTCGCCTTTCAGGGTGTCTGTTTCATCGGCTCAGGCTGCAAAGCCGGGAGCGATGCCCGCTCCCCCGGGCGAGAGCACACCAGCTTCGCCCGTCCTAAGTATGGACTTGCAGGCCGTGTGTCAACGCACTGCGTCCAGGCTGGATATCCCATGGCCTGAAGTGGCCAAGGAGACCTCCAGATCTCGCTACGAGGGGAAGAACTTGCCCCAAGCAGCGAGGACGAAGAGGCAGCTCCTTCCAGTCTTCCCGGAGATGCTGGACGAGGTGTCGGTCTCGTGGAGAGACTGCCCCTTTAGCAACAAGGCCCCAATCCAGGATGCCTCCTCCCTGGACTGACGGCATGGAGAGGCTCGGCCTGCTCCGCATGCCGCCCATAGAACCGCTGGTGGCAGCCCACCTCCAACCGAGGCTGGCTTCGACACCGAACAGGAACCCCATGCTACCGGCAAAGGCAGACCGGTTCCAGTCAGCAATGACCGAACGGGCCTATAAAGCTGCAGCTTTGTCCGCCAGGGCACTCAACGTCTCCTCGCTGCTGACCGCCTACCAGGCGGAGCTCTGCGAAGACATGTCGAGCAAACCTGAGCCTGCCGTGTGGGACGAGATCGCAGCGATCACGGACATTTGCCTCCGTGTGCAGCGCTGTGCAGTCCAAGCCACGGGCAAAGCACTGGAATGATGGTGGTACGGGAGACAGCCAGGTGGCTCAACCTGACGAACCTTCCAGACCGGGAAAAAGAGAATTTGCTCGACATGCCTATTGTTCCCGAGGGCATATTTGGTTCCGCTCTAGCTTCAATGCAGCTGAGATGCGAATCAAAAAGGAAGGGGGACAGGGCTCTCCAGCTCTGTCTCCCCCGAAGGGTCCAGCCGCCACCTTCAATGGTCCCGCGGCAGGCCTTCACCCAAGCTGTCTCACGTTCAGCCCGGTTCAAGATACCGAAGCAGCAGAGACCGCAGCCCGTCCCGGGTCCCCAGCCCAGACACGAGGCGAGGGGGAGATGGCCAAGAAAATCTCCGGTTCCGGCAGCCACCAAGCGAGGAAGAAGACATGTGTTTGTGTTGTCACACAAACACATGTCATCATTGTTGTTTCCGAATAAATCATTTTACATTGTCGTTTCCAGGCTTGAAGCCAAGGGCGCAGTCAATAAAAATGAAAAGAAAAACAATAAAAACAATAAACAGTCTGCTGTCGTCTGCCCCTCTTTTGAGAGCGGCTATGGCCTCTCTCAAAAGGCAGACAATAGACGGGATTGTGAAGGCACCACCGCCACGCACATGCGCAGTGTTGGCCGGGGTTGTCTTTTATTGTTTAGTGTTCAGACACTAGAGGGCCCCATAACACAACAAATAGAGACACTGAGGGCAGACGACAGAGCTGTGACATCTCCGCTCGCTTTGAGAAGCGAAAAGTGGAGGATGCTCACAGATTCTGCTTGGGTTTTCAAGACAGTAACACCGGGCTACAGGCTCCAATTCGCTGTCACCCCCCCCCCCCCCCTAGCTTCTCGGGCATTCTGTATTCACAGGCCCGGGGAGAGTCGGCCCATATTCTAGAGCAGTGGTTCCCAACCTTTTTTGTCTTGTGTACCCCCTGAGCCTTTTGTCATACCATGAGTACCCCCTCACTCATACGTGCTGATGATCCTTCACAAGTAAAACATAACTGATTATTGAATGAAAATAACTTTATTTCATCTCCTTAATTTGAACATCTAATTCTCAGGCATTTTCTTAATTTTAATTTAAATCACTCAATAAAAATAAATAAAAATGAATATGTTGCCTTGAAAATAAATAATATAATCAAATAAATACATATGAAATCAAAATAATCAACTTATCTTTGCTATATATATATATATATATATATCTTGTAACATTTAGGCTTAAACCATGGAGCCCCTTTGAATAAGTCCCCTTTAAACAGGCATTTAAACTTTAATTCAGGAACAAAACACAATATCCAGAATCAGTATAGGCCTAGCAGTTTCTTTTCACCAGTCATTTACAACTTTTTAAGCACAGTTAGTATATGTTTATAAAACGGACAAGTCAAATCAAGCAATCTGATGTTTCTTAGCCGTGATATAATGAGCGTATATCTAGGGAATAGTTGTTGTTACTTTTCACAAATCAGTATCCCTCCGTGTCTGAGAACCGTTATAAAATCCTAAACTAAACTTTATATAGTAAACTAACTAACTAACTAACTAAGCTTAAGATGGAAACATGTAAGTTTAACTTCGCCCTCCGGGTGGGCTTAATATGGAGGAGTAGATTGAGAAGTTCCTATCTCCAGAAAAAAAAGCACCTAAACGACGACATCGCTATCTGTTATTGTTGTTGCATGGCAACCACCTCGCACTCTGTGCAGAGGCAACGGAGGGACGGTTTTATTTTATTCCCGGGCTGATTTTTAGTCCCAGTCCGCCACTGAACGTAGCTATTATGAAAGGTAGTTGTAAATCAAACAAGTGCAGTACATTTAAGCAATCATACACGAGAGGCCGTTCTTGAACGTCATTATTGGTACGACAGTACTGCGGCAGGACCGAGGCGCTTGCGCCGAGGTCCGTACGCCTGTACTGGAGTACCAATAATGACGTTCAAGAACGGCCTCAAGTGTATGATTGCGATTCTATAACACAAACTATCATTGTAATCAACAATATCGTAAAATAATGTCATAATGTGTGCTAATTTGCTCCCAAACCTACGCTTTCTGCTTGAGTTAATCTCCGTCAGAAAGTAGTTCCTGAAAGTAGTTCCCACGGTAACGATAGCCGATCGAACACTCCTGCTACCCCGCTTACAGTTATTGATATAATTATAGTAAATAATATATTATTAACCAATTTATTGAAAACAATTTATTGAAAACAATTTATTGAATTAGGCTATTTAAATATCTGAGTAATCACTGTGTGGGATTAGCGGAACAAATCAAATCAGGCTGTCCCTGGTGCTGAAACATTTTGGGTTCAGAATGAAGGTGGATGTTCATGCTGCCATTAAAAGTGCAATTCTTGAAACAGCTCTCCATGAACTCCATGCCAGACTTTTTTGCAGGTGCTGCTGTGGTGTTCACGGGTAGGACTTCGTTATAGGAAGAGCTTTCCTCCAGTGGCCGTTTCATGGCGTGTCCCGGACCGGCAAAAAGCGCGTTGCTCCACATCTTTCTGTTGTCTAGAGATGGAGCCCAGTAGCTGCGAAGCGATGACTCGTTTTTATGTCCGCTAACGGACATAATTTCTCTGGCCTCCAACCCTGCCTCCGCCAGCCACTGTATGCAGGTGCTTCTGACATTTTGTAGCTACCGATTTCCAACGAGAGACAATGTATAACCGTGTAACGGCTGTGTGTCGCTAAACGTCGCTATGGAAACCACACTATGTAGGCTCATGGAAGTAGTTCCGGTAGGCTAGTGGCGTGTGTAGGCCCCTGGATACTTTGTGATTAGGCACGTTTTATTTGACCGTTGTTTGATCGTGGAATCAAACACGCCTATTGACCAATCAGAGAGCTTGCTCAAACCTATGTGTTATAGAATCTATGTTATAAAGCCGTGGAGGGCGGGAGTTCATAAACCAAAGAGTAACCGCCCTTACGGGACGCTGTAATAAGTAAAGCGAACGCACCCGCAAGGACACTTGGCCTCCTATTGGTTGAGGGATTTTGACAGGATTGTTGCACAAAAGTTTCGAGCGCGCACAGAATAAATCTGAGAGCAGAACAAATCTGTAAACAATATATCTGAGTGCAAGCGTACAGTTTGAGCCGAAGCAGAGCAACGTGCAAGCACTATTTGAGTGCGAGGACAGGGTTTGAGGGAAATAAATACATAAAGTATGCTCTCAAATGTAAATACCACGCTCTTGAATAAAGATAGGGAATAACCCCCATAGTTTATGTCCGACGCATCTTTGTAACGCACGAAGGACAGGAGCTGCGCTTCTCATCTGTCATGTCATCCAGCTGCAAAGCGAACTGACCGGCTAGTTTTATTTTGTTCACCACTTGTCCAATTATATTAACAGACATATCATTGATCCGACGGGATACGGTGTTATTCGACAGGGGAACTTTCTTGAGTGCTTCGGCTGCTTTCTTGTCTATCATCATTTCGGCCAACGCAGTCGCTGCAGGGAGAATGAGCTCCTCAACAATAGAGTGAGTTTTTATTTATTTAGCCACAAGCAGGGACACGGCGTGAGATGCCTCGAGTGCTTTCATTCACACATTCGTGGCTTTCATCATTACTGTCTGGCTGGACTTAAATTCCGACAGCTTTCGTCTGAAAAATTATTCCCTTTTATCGACACTTCCCGAGTGTTTGGTGCTCTGGTGTCTCTGTAAATGCGCTGGCTTCATCGCACTATTAGCCAGGACTTCACCGCAAAAGAAGCACTGAGGCTGCGGTGGGTCCGCAGAAGTATAAATGAATCCAAATAATATGTTTCACTGTACTGCCTTGGTTTCAGTTTGGCCTCTTTCTTACGTTTCTCGGCGGGCTCCTCTGAACCCTGGCCTGAACCCAGAGCAAGCGGACGTTTCAGTCATTTATCCATAGCGCAGACCTACCCGTATTTTTCTGGCTGCAGGTAAGCAGCTGTTTTCATTGTGGGATTTTGGCGCGGTTGTGCGTGCCACAGACTATTGTCTCCCTAGGGAAACAAATCGCGCACTATCATTTTTGACGGGATTATTTTTGTTTTTACTTGTCACCTTGGAATTCCACGTACCCACTACAGTTCCCTCGCGTACCACTAGGGGTACGCGTACCCCCGGTTGGGAAACACTGTTCTAGAGCAAGAGATTTTCTCGCTACTAGAAAAGAAGGCTATATCGATAATAACCGCGGAACAGAGTCAGAGCGGCTTTTATTCCAAGTAGTTCCTCGTTCCCAAACGGGGAGGGAATGGAATTCGACCTATACTAGATTTGAGAGCTCTGAACAAATATCTCAAAAGATACAAATTCAGAATGCTCACTCACACATCTCTGTTGTGTCTCGTACGCCAAAACGACTGGTTCACATCAGTCGACCTGAAAGATGCGTATTTCCACATCCCAGTATATTACCCACACAGGAAATATCTGAGGTTCGCCTTTCAGGGTGTCTGTTACGAGTACAAAGTACTTCCCTTCGGTCTGTCTCTCAGCCCGCGAGTGTTTGTACGGTGTACGGAAGCCGCGATGAGACAACAGGGTATTCGCCTGGCAACTTATCTGGACGATTGGCTCCTTCTCGCACAGTCGGAGCAAGAGGCTATTACGCAGACGAATGTCCTCGTAAAACACCTGCTCGACCTGGGTTTCGTAATAAACACAGAAATGAGCATGTTGTCCCCAGCCCAGACTGTACTCTTCCTGGGCGTACGCCTGAATTTGGTGCCCTTTACAGCCCGCTTGTCAGCAGAGAGAGTGAAAGCCTTCATTACATTACATTGCATTTGGCTGACGCTTTTATCCAAAGCGACTTACAATAAGTACAATCGACCAGGAAGACACAACCTTGAAGAAAACAGAATCATATAAGTACATCAGGTTTCATAGAGCCAAACATTTCAAGTGCTAATCAACTGGCTATAGATAAGCCAGTCCTTTATTAGTATATAAGTGTTCTGTTAGCAGTTCATTGTTAGTAATTCTATCGCTCAAAGTGGAGTCGAAAGAGATGAGTTTTCAGTCTGCGCCGGAAGGTGTGTAAGCTATCTGCTGTCCTGATGTCAACGGGGAGCTCATTCCACCATTTTGGAGCCAGGATAGCAAACCCACGTGTTTTTGCTGATGGGAACTTGGCTCCCCCTCGCAGCGAGGGTGCAGCGAGTCGTTTGGCTGATGCAGAGCGTAGTGCACGAGCTGGGGTGTACAGTTTAACCATGTCCTGGATGTAGGAAGGGCCAGATCCATTCGCAGCATGGTACGCAAGTACCATTGTCTTGAAGTGGATTCTAGCAGTTACCGGAAGACAGTGAAGGGAGCGGAGGAGCGGAGTGGTGTGGGAAAATGTAGGAAGGTTGAAGACCAGACGAGCCGCTGCATTCTGGATGAGCTGCAGAGGTCGGATGGCACATGCGGGTAGACCAGCCAGGAGAGAGTTGCAGTAGTCTAGGCGTGAGGTGACGAGAGCCTGGACCAGAACCTGCGTGGCTTTCTGGGTCAGCTGGGGACGTATCTTCCTGATGTTGTAAAGCGTGTATCTGCAGCAACGGGTTGTAGCAGCGATGTTTGCAGTGAAGGACAGGTTGTTATCTAGGGTCACACCCAGATTCCTTGCAGTCTGAGTCGGGGAAACAACAGAGGTGCCGATGTTGATCGTCAGGTCAAGAGTGGGACAGTCTTTTCCCGGAAGGAAAAGCAGTTCAGTCTTGTCAAGTTTGAGCTTGAGGTGATGAGCAGACATCCACTGAGAGATGTCAGCTAGACAAGCAGAGATGCGTGCGACGACCTGGGTCTCTGAGCGGGGAAAGGACAGAATTAATTGGGTGTCGTCAGCGTAGCAGTGGTATGAAAAACCATGCGGGCTAATGACTGATCCGAGCGAGTTTGTGTACAGGGAGAAGAGGAGGGGACCAAGAACAGAGCCCTGAGGGACCCCTGTAGTTAATTGACAAGGGTCGGACTCGGACCCTCTCCAAGTTACCCTGTAGGTACGGTCTTTGAGGTATGAGGTAAGGAGGGAAAGTGCAGAGCCTGAAACGGCAAATTCTTGGAGAGTGCGAAGGAGGATCTGATGGTTCACCGTGTCGAATGCAGCAGACAGGTCCAACAGGATAATGACAGTGGAGAGGGATGCTGCTTTGGCAGTGTGCAGTTCCTCAGTGACAGCAATGAGAGCAGTTTCTGTGGAGTGACCTGCCTTGAAACCAGACTGGTGTGGATCCAGAAGGTTGTTCTGATGGAGATAACAGGAGAGTTGTTTAAAGACAGCGCGTTTAAGTGTTTTAGACAGGAACGGGAAGAGAGAGACAGGCCTGTAGTTTATAACATCAGACGGGTTGAGAGTGGGTTTCTTTAGGAGAGGGTTTACTCTTGCCTCCTTAAGACTATTTGGAAAGTGACCAGAAGTTAGAGAAGTGTTGATGAAATGGGTGAGAAACGGTAGAATATCAGGAGCGATAGTCTGAAGGAGGTTTGAAGGGATAGGGTCCAGAGGACAGGTGGTAGGGCGGGCAGAGGTAATGAGGGTAAGAACCTCACTTGGAGAGAGAGGGGAAAAGGAGGTTAGTGTGTGGGTGGAAGGAGGGTCTGGTGACCCAGCGGTGAGTAAAGGTGAGTCAGAAAAAGTAGAGCGAATATCATCAATATCCTTCAGGGCTTGCCTCGCTCATTTCCAGCCACGCAAATATGTTCTCTTCAGATCATGTCTGCGGTTGCTGGGGCTCATGGCGTCAGCCATTCTGGTGGTACGACTGGGACGCTTACACATGAGGGAGTTTCAGCGCGGGGTAGCTGCCCTCAGACTGGACCCCGCGCGTCATGGCGCGCGGAGAGTGATGGTCACTATGAAATGCGTAATGGCACTGTGCTACTGGCTACACCCGACTTTTCTAGTACGGGGCGTGCCTATGGGTGCTGTCCTATCGTGGAAGGTGGTCACCACAGACGCATGTCTGACGGGCTGGGGGGTATATACGAAGGTCGACCTGTGAGGGGTCTCTGGAGCACCAACGGTCACATATAAATTATCTGGAGCTTTTAGCGGTGTTCCTCACCCTGAAACGCTTTCTGCCTTTTCTCAGAGGACATCATGTCCTCGTGAGGACAGACAACACGACCACAATATCGTATAAAAACCGGGTTTGCGTTCTCTCCAGTTACACATGCTGGCACGCAAACTGATCTTATGGAGCTGCGGACGTCTCCTCTCTCTGACAGCAACGCACGTACCAGGAGTGATGAACCTCGGGCAGATCTGCTGTCCAGAGGTGCTCCACTATATGCAGACTGGACTCTACATCCAATAATTGTGAGTCAGCTGTGGGTGCGTTACGGCCGAGCCGCGGTAGATCTGTTCGCATTAGGGGTGTAACGGTATCCGTATTCGTCCCGTACCGTCACGGTTCGCACGTCACTGTTCGGCACATGCAGTCACACGACGAATACGCCTTTTTTTTACGAGTGGGAAAAAAGTCTGTCTTTCAGGGCAGTATCCATTACACTATTTATACTGCAGGGGGCGGTATTGCGCCTAAAATTTGCCAGCCACCCTTAAACAACAAATGAAGAACAAGAAGAAAACCACAAAACGAACAAAATACAAGAAGAAGAAAAGTTAGTATGGCGATTTCAGATAACACACAGGAGCTAGAACTCACCTGCTTCTTTTAAATCAGCTATGTAAAGATGAAGTGTGCGAGTGGTGGATCGGACGAGGACGGTGTGTCGGCGTTGCTCGATAGCGGTGCGGTATGCTAATGGGAACACACGCCAAACATGCTAAATCATATCAGAAGGCATCACCCAGATTTGCCAATCACCGGAGCCCGCCAAAAGACAACAGCAGTTCAACAGCTGATCCCCACTGTTTTTAAGAAGCCAATAGACATGAAAGCCGTGAGACCAAAATAAATAACAGAAGCTTTTGGCATATGTTTTTCAACGGCTATGCGCTCTTGAAACACTTTCTTATTATTTATGATGTAATACTTTCAAGACATTCTTTTTAGTTTTACATCAGCCATTATAGATAATATGGCCATCTGAGTGTGTGGTACTGTTTGTGGTTTGTTTTGAACTGTTTAATACAGTTAATTATTCAAAATGTCAGAGTTCCTTATTTTTAAACTGAAACTTGCACTACTGTTCAAAGATAAATAACAACAAACCTGGAATTATGCATTTGGGACTTTTTTTTGCTTTTTCTTGTTGTACCGAACCCGTACCGAACCGTGACCCCCAAACCGAGGTACGAACCGAACCGTGACTTCTGTGAACTGTTACACCCCTAGTTCGCATCAAAAGAAAATGCTCAATGTCAGCTGTTCTTTTCAATGCGCGATTTAAATGCACCGTTAGGCGTGGACGCGCTCGCGCACGTTTGGCATCCGGTCCTTCTGTACGCGTTCCCACCCCTGGCTCTGATACCCCCAACTCTGGCCAGAGTGAGAAAACAACGCCACACACTTATCCTGTTAGCTCCGCACTGGCCTGCAATGTACTGGCTGGCGGAGATATATCAGCTGCTGTGCGGGCAGCCGTGGCAGCTCCCACTACGCTTGGACATATTGTCTCAGGTGAGGGGGACGATCTTTTACCCAGAGCTCTTGGCACTATGGGCCTGGCCCGTGAGTGGTACAATCTGAATACAGTGGGGCTCCCTCAGGAGGTGATAAACACTATTCAGAGTGCAAGAGCTTCCTCCACCAGGTCTCTCTATGACTGTAAGTGGAGGGTGTTTGAGGAGTGGTGCCTTCAAAAAGGACACATCTCTTTTCAATGTCCTGTCGGGGTGATTTTATCATTTCTACAGGATTTAATTGATAAACACAGAGCTTTCTCTATGATCAAAGTGTACCTGGCTGCTATTGCTGCATTCCATGTGGGATTTGAGGGAAGAACGGCCAGCCAACATCCTTTGGTCTGCCGTTTTATGAAAGGGGCTCGCAGGCCCCTCCCTGTTTCCAGGTCACTGGCGCCCTTATGGGACTTGGCAGTGGTTTTAGATGGGCTCACTCGACCTCCATTTGAACCCCTGAAAGAAGCTGACATGAAACACCTGTCACTGAAGACAGTGCTGTTACTGGCTCTGGCATCTACCAAGCGAGTCAGTGACATTCATACGCTCTCTGCACATCCTTCATGCACTCAGTTTGCCCCGGTGCAAACGAGAGTGTTGCTGAAGCCCAACCCTGCCTTTATACCTAAGGTGGTTGGCTCATGTACCCCCATTGACATTGTGGCATTTCCTCCGCCGCTGTGTTCCTCTGAGGAACAGCGGCCGAATTTGCTGTGTCCAGTTTGTGCTTTACGCATCTATATGGACAGGTCAAAAGAGTTTCGTTGTAGTGACCAACTCTTTATATCCTGGGCTAACCCTCAGAAGGGCAAGGCCGTTACCAGGCAACGGCTCTCCCACTGGATTGTGGAAGCGATTGCTCTGGCTTATACGAGTCAGGGTTTGCAGGCACCAACGGGCTCATTCTACTCGTGGACTGGCTACATCCTGGGCTTTGTTCAAGGGTGTTTCCATCCAAGACATTTGTGCAGCAGCGAGCTGGTCCTCGCCGTTCACTTTTGTTCGCTTTTACAGGCTAGATGTCTCTGCTCCAAGTGTGGCCCGCGCAGTGCTGGGCCCCGTGTTGAGACTTGACTGAAATAAAGGATGCCCGTAAGTGTTGGAGACATTTGGGATAATGTAAGTACACAATTCAACAAAAGCATACTTTTAATTTGATATATTGAGATATGAAAAAATTAGGCAACATAAGCTTTAATTTGAAGTTGTGTTTCAAGCAACCAACAAACAGATATACTCTGCAGGTCTATAAGTGTGACGTTGCACGAAGCAGTTGCACAATGTCCTCTGCTTATGAACATAAGAGCATTAGCCCGTCTTAAATAGCCCAGCCTCCACTGCAGCAATCCTCTGCTATTATCAGGAGTTGGCAGTAAAGGAACATTTCACTTTCCCATCACGCTTCATTTTTTTTCTTGAGAGTTTACACCAGTCATCAAGAGAAGGCTTAATATTTTAAATTATATATTTTTTTCACAACATCAGAAAACCACAAAAACAAGTCATAAACAGTCAATGTTTATTTCGAGAACACTTTTTACAATTTTACTCTACCATCGTAGGCAGAATAAATACAGAAATATATACAAAAATACAATATGGATTGAAAATAAAATACACATTTGATGCAGATGGTTTAGGAAGTTGCATAGTGTGTACTTACTTTATGTAAAGGGCACTAAAGGAGTAAATATCCAGTGCTTGAATAATGCTCTGTGAACTATACATTCATCTTCTGAATACAGCCTATGCACTTTACCATAATTACACAGGGGCATAATTAAAGAACGATAGCAGCATAAGTAATAGAAGTTACATGAATAGTATTCTCTACACAATCTCAAGGCTTTGCTTTATACACTTAGGTTTGCTTAACAGCCACTGTCTTAATGGTATTCCTATAACAGAGTTCATATATTGTAGTAGTGTATGTAGCAGGGTGTGTTTGCACGGCAGCTCACATTATATTCATGTGTCATGTAATGTTATTTTTCCGTGTTCTAGTCTTTGTGTTCACGTTGTGATCACCGATCCATCCAGCATATAGAGGGGTAGCGCTCACTCAGGACCTTGCGTAGCTGAATGCTTTGTGTTTTATCCCTGGTTTCCACCACACACTCCACCTGCCAACACACACACATCCACATACAGTTAGCCCTCTAACATCACACACCCTAGAATTAGGTCAGTGAGTGAATTATGCAACACCTTCACCTTTTGACGCGGCTGTTGACCAAAGGTGAAGAAAAACAGTATGGTGCCAATTTGTTAGTGTAAGCTGCAGAGGCTTTAATAAAGAACCAGGAGACTAGGTGCATGCTTACTCATGTTCCTCTGTTTTTCACAATATGACATTATTCAGATTTTGATAAAGGTCCTGTTACTTTAGATGGTAAGAATGAGGTATATTTTCAAACAACACCGTTTTTTCATACACTTGTAAATTGGTTTTGTGCTACTTTGATTTCATAATATGTTTTCTGACATTGTTGATAGTAAACACTCCAAATAAAAATGTTGGTTTTTATTTGACTATTTTTGTCTCTCTGCATCTTTAGATTCGATCATTATTCATTTGCATATTTAAACATAACTTGAAAACCTTTAAAACATACATAATCTTAATGTGAGCAATCAATTTAGGGAAGGTCCATGGTAATGTGTACTGGTTCTATATTTTACCCTATTCACCTGTTGAAAAATGTATTCAAGTCATTTTTTCCTCATACTGAGCCAGAAATCTCCACTTCAGTAGCACTTACATACACCATATTTTGCAGTTTCATCCCTATCTATATTCTGAAGCTTTTTGTGTAGATGTTAGTTCATAAATTGTTCATATCGCAAGTTACAATACATTTTATACCTGACAAAAAAAGTGACATTTAGTTTTTTTATTGGCTGTGCCTTGCAGTGTAAGCATATGTTCTTACGGGATAAACAAACTAGAAAAAAGAGCACTGATACCTCTATATTTCTCTTAAATTGTATTTTTAGTTACACTAATCTGTCCCATTAACTCAAAGCCATGAGTTTCATGGCAATGCAAGAAAAGAAAATGTGCAAATTGAAGACGAGGACAACAAATTATGATGCGTAGAGAAGAGATATGTCGCATACCTTTGCCTTGAAGAGGTCTGACTTGTCACTTTGTCTCCGTTGGCAGACATCCAACAACCTTAGAGGAAATAGACGAAGACATTAAGGAATAAAAGGTGGCATCAAGAGATATTATACATAAACTAGACCTCAGCGTGAAGCGAGAAATTGATCAACAGATCTTTAAAATGTACAGGGGTTGCCCCTACCTGACTTCCTCTCTGGACAGGACGTCCAGCAGCTTAGCCATGTCTCCTGGATATTCCCCCAGCTGCACGGAGAACTTACTGACCCGATCATCCAGCACCAGGGCCCGGTCCACACACTGCCTCATCAGCTCCAGCTCCATGTTAGCACTGGTCACCACTACAGCAACCCTACAGAGGACACACACACACACATAAATAAACATGCATACACACACAAGTCTTGTTTTATCTGCAGCCAAACGTTAAAAGAACCACTTGTGTTTTTTTCTTAGTTGAAGAGTGTTTCTGCTATAACATTAAAATAACTGCTGTAGTACACTTTGTTAAGATAATTTGCCAATTGGGCATTGTAAGGTTCAATAATATTAACAAGTTTGACACACCTTTTGCCTTTCAGCTCTGGTAGTTTTCCAGCCAAGATGGCTGCCAGTCCCATGGCTCCTTCTGTGTCCACAGTGGAGCGTTCAAACTCCTGAAACCGCAGCATCGCCACCAGAGAGTCCTCCTCACTGAGGCAGAGGCAAAGAAAGAAAAATAAGTTACAGCAGCTATAAGAAATATAAGACCTCAATTGGAAAACACGGTTAGAATTCCCGGTCTATACGTTTTCAAATTAGGGTTTGATATAAAAAGATTATAACAGTGAGTATTTTCTAAAATATTCAATATCTGCATCAAAATACCTGGAATTCTACATTTCAGAGCAGTAATCATTTCAAATAGGGTTTTACAGTGAACTATATTCAGAATATTAAATGAGTTTTCACACGCTGGGCATCCAATATCTCAATGTTTTCAGATGAAGTGTGAAAGTGTAAATGTGCAGTACCTGACAGAGACGACTTTATCCACTAGTTTCTTTGCCAGCTGGAAGGTGTTATCACCCAGGGAATTCTCCATTAGATCTGCAATAAAGAAATAAAAAAGCCATAAGCTTCTCTCAGAAAAATGTGCAGATAATTATGAAGTTTGTTGAACATGCATGTCACAGTTCTTTAATAGCCTTGAACAAGACCTGACTATTAAATGTTTAACTGAGTTTACCTCCATAGAGTTTCTTATTGGGGTTGCTGTTCATGTTTTTGATTGGGCCATTACTTTTCAGAGATTGTTGCAGCAGAGGGAAGCCTTCTGGTTCAATTCCCTGTTGGAGAAAGCCAATGTATTTTCGCCATATTACCACATGTATAAACAAGACGTAAACCAAACACATTGGAGTTTGGAAATTGAATACTATAACCCGATACCTTTCAACATCGGCAACACACACTTGGATTAACACCAGGGAGTTGTACTTATTTGTAATCAGAGGAAATTATGGGAAATGTGCTGGTGTTAGATTGGGCTACAGATCGATAGTTACGGTTCTATGAATACTGGATGACCGCCAGAGGCGGTGCTTTAGCACTGGATATCTTCCGTCTCGCGCATGCGTAGGTCGAATATCTATATCAACAAAGTCACGTGTGACCTCGTATGATCCCGGAAGGCATAAGTTCCGGTGTTGTCAACGAGTTCAGTCCTATGGAATCTTCTCGCGGAAACACGAAATGCCGAGTGACCAAGAAACTCTGGCGGTCATCCAGTATTCATAGAACCGTAGTTACATACGTAACTATCGTTCTATTTCATCCTTACTGACCGCCAGAGGCGGTGCTTTAGCACTGGATGACCTATACCAACAGAGTCACAAGGAAGTCTGAATACTCCCCCTGCTATAAGGATGGCCGAGGCTGACTCTGCAGGAGGACCACACCCAGCGGGTGAGGGGCGGCAACATTCACCCTGTAGTATCTGGCGAATGTGCTCTGGGATGCCCATGTGGCCGCAGCACATATGTCCTTGCACCTTAGGGAGGAACGCTGTGTTCGGCCATAAGGTGACACCTGAGCCATCTGAGTTCCACCTCAGACACGAGCTGTTCACGGACAAGGCCTGAAGCTCGCTTACACGCTTTGCTGAGGTGATGGCAAGAAGGAAAGCAGTCTTAGCTGAGAGCCACTCCAGTTCTGCCTGTAACAAAGGTTCAACAGGAGGCGAGCATAGGGCATCCAGCACCAAGGGCAGGTCCCATGTAGGGGCCCTTGGGATATTCGGGGGGGCGAAGCCTCAGAGCTCCCCCTTAAAAAGAGGGATACCAACCTATGGCTCCCACTGTGCTGTTGTCAGCCCTTGTGTGTTGAGCTGATATAGCAGCCACATACACCCTGACGGTAGCGGGACACCGGCTGTCGTCCAGGAGGGACTGCAGGAACTCAAGGGTCGTAGGCACCGAGCAATATACTGGGTCCTCATTTCGCCTTGGCACCAGTCAAAAAAAAAAAACAGTTTCCACCTGTTTTCATACTGCCTACGAGTAGATGGTGCCCTGGCATTTGAGAATAGTCTTCCTGACAGACTCTATGCAGTCGCTCAGCAGTGGGTCGGGCCCTCCAGTGGCCAGTCGCTCAGCAGTGGGTCGGGCCCTCCAGTGGCCAGACCCACAGCTGGAGGCGGCAGGGGTCGGGGTGCCACATCCGACCCTCCAACTGAGACAAGAGGTCCTTCCTGTTGGGGAGACGCCAAGGCGTCCCACAGGAGAGTCTGTGTAGCAGATGGACAGGCCCGCACCTAGCTGGGTTAAACAAGGAAGTTTAACAGGACAGCCTAGCCAGGCGGCTCCTGCTAGAATCAAGCAACACGCCTACCAGGAACGGGGGCGAGAACACTGCCTTCACTGGTTGAGTTGATAACGAATTCCAGATGCAGCGTAACCGGGAGCGGGTGCAAGAACACAGCCTCCACTAGCTACCTGCTGAACGTAAAGAATAGAGCAATGCTCCTACACGCCGAACACAGAGAGGGATGTAAATGTCCTACACCACGTTACCAGCAGAGAGAGTGGGAGTGAGCACTGCATTCACCTAGATGGATTAGATAAGGAAATTTAACAGGGCAGTTTAGCCAGGCAGCTGCTGCTAGAATGAAGCAGCGCGTCTACCAGGAGCGGGGGCGAGAACACCACCCTCACTGGTTGAGTTAATAACGAATGCCAGATGTAGCGTAGGAGGGAGCGGGGTGCGAGAACACAGCCTTCACCAGTTACCTGCTGAACGGAAAGAGTAGAGCAACGCTCCTACTCGCCGAACACAAAAGGGATGTAACTACACCCATGTTACCAGCAGAGGGAGCGGGAGCGAGAGCACTGCCTTCACCTAGCTGGAAAAAAAAGAAGTTTCAGCAGGACAGCTTATCCAGTCGGCTGCTGCTAGAATAAAGCATCACGTCTACCAGGAGTGGGGGCAAGAACACTGCTTTCGCTGGATGAGTGACTGTGTCCAGAGCCACCCCAATGAAGGTTAGGTTCTGAGAGGGGTTCAGACAACTCTTCTCCATGTTCACCATTAGGCCTAGCCGGGCGACATGAGAGAGAAAGAGAGCCGTGTCCTGGATCGTCTGTAACCGGGATGGTGCACAGATTAACCAGTCGTCTAAGGAGAGGGAGAGTCCGAATGGAACACCCTGAACTGGAAATGACGGCCTCTGAAGGCAAAGCGAAGAAACTGCCTGTGATGAGGCACAATAGGCACATGAAAATAAGCTTCCTTCAAGTCGCCGGACGTGAACCATTCCCCCTGGCCACGGTACGAAGAACATCCGCTGTGCTCAGCACATGGAAAGGTAAAATCTTTAGGAACTAGTTGAGTCCCCTCAGATCGAGGATTGGGCGAAGTGCACCTCCTTTCTTCCTTACCAGGAAGTAGGTCGAGTAGAAGCCCCCCGGGCTGTGAGATGGGGTCCACAGGCTCGATTGCACCCTTGGCAAGGAGGACTGACAGCTCCTGGTTTAGGGCGATTTCTTTTGCCAGGTCGCTTATGGTGGTCATCTTGACCCGGCTGAAGACTGGGGGCCAGCGTCGGAACTGAAGCTTGTACCCTTGGGTTAGGTGGAAACCACCCAGGGGTCTGAAGCTTGAGCTACCCGGTAGTTGAGCTGCTGCTGGGAGAGATAACCAATAGCCGGCCCCAGACCCTCAGTACCTTGCCCCCCGGCCTCTGGCTCTGGGGGGGCGACGGTTAGGCACCGGATACCAAGGCTGCCTTGGGGGCGACTTAACAGGACCGTAGCGGGCCAGCCCCCTCGTGGGGCACTGAGGCCCATGGCGGGCACCGGGGTGAGCCGGTGGACGGAGAGTCCTACATGTCTCTGATAAGGGTGACTGTGTCAGCCAAACCTGGCGACGAGTCTGGACGAGAGTGGACATCAGGCGCTCAAGCTCTCTAGACATCAGAGGCCTCACTGAGGCTGGTAGAGGAAGCGCTAAGAGCATCCTGCTGCGGGGAAGCTGAGAGGGCGAGCATGAGGTGAGAGAGGGAATTGCCTATACGGCCCATGCGTGCCGCTGCATGGTAAGCCTTAGTGAGCAGGTCATCAGTGACCCGACATTGGAGTCGAGGGCACCTGGCCTCCGACCTCAGAGCTTCGTCAGGGGAAACTATGAGGGAAGCAATGGTAGGCTCAACAGCCGGCGTGTGGTCAAGGCCAACTCTTGCCGCATCCTGCATGGCTGCCAGGGCTCAGCCATCGGACGTAAGACTGTAAAGAGCCTTAGTGTCCTCCATCATGCATGTAACTCCCTCAGATACTCACAAGAGGGAGGAACAGTAAAGGTTGCGAAGAGTGCGCCTAAAGAACACACTGGCAGGTGCTGTTTCGGGCTGCTGCGCATCCAGCTGCTGGTGAGCCAGTGCCATGCGAATGACGGTACCCATGGAGACGTCATCTGCCTCCTCCGAGGGACCACACTGAGCTGACGTACAGGAGCCAGGCCCAGAAGCATGGGATGGGCTCTCCCCGTCATACTCATCAAATTGAGTGGCTGAAGCTGCCATCGAGAACACATCGTCATCTTGAACCAGCTCAGCCACGGGTGGGCAGCGGCGTGCTCTGCACGGGCACCAGAATGGAGAGCCAAGAGGAGTGACTTCATCTGGGCAAGCTCAGTAGTGAGTAGGTCCACCCTGGAGGACAGCCTATCAGGCTTAGTCCTCTTCTTGGGTGGTGCACCCGCAGCCTCTGCGGCCCAACGCCTAGGAAGGGTAGGTTGGGCTGTGCAGAGTCGACTGTGCAGGGGGAAGGCCACCCTCAGTCAGTAGTTCAACCTCGGCTAGTCTAGCAGCTCCTACCGCACGAGGCATGATGGTGCAATTCATGCACGGGTCCTCCGAAAGACCCTCCCTCAGATGCTCGAGGCCAAGACAGGAGGGGCAAAGGTCATGGCCATCCTCTGGTTAAAGAGGAGCCATACAGGTGTTAGAGCCGTTAGACCTAGCGATAGCTAGAGCACTCGGCTGACTGTAAATAACTGGGCCAGGAAACAAATATGCAGTGGAGGGGAGTGAGCACAATAGTAGTTAGCTTGAGCGTGAGCACTCTGCTAACTGGGGTGAGAACAATGAAGTCAGTTAATGGTTTTATGCCGTGAGAGGGGGGCGGAAACACTCTCTTCACTAGCGCCGTAGCGAGTTAACTTTGAGCGACAGCACTCAGTTAACTGGAGGATGGAACAGGAATCAACTGTGAGCAGGGAGAGGGGAGTGGAAACACTCTCTTCACTAGCGCTGTAGCAAGTTAAAGTGGACCTATCATGCTATATTTGAATAATATAGTGTAGGACCATACCTATATAAGGCATATTTATACTTTTTATTCTTCAAAATACCAAACCGATCATGCTGATGGGCTGATTCTGTGAGAACAGCACCATCTACAGACCTGGCATATGTACTACAGCGTCTCCAGCGCTTTCGAACAGCAATGTCCGTGGCTGTCTCCTCCTGATTGGTGGAGTTGGCCTGATAGCCGTAGCGCCACTTCTGTGACGTCATAGAAGTGTTCAAATCTGGATCAGTCTGTATCAGATCCGTTGCAGCCCCTTTTTAAGGGATTTGGGTATAGAGGAAAATAGAGAGGGTTGTGTTTTCTGACACTTGGTGAGTTCTCTGACATACCGGGACACATATTCATGTATAAAAGACCTACAAAAGTGCATTTTGCATGATAACTTTGAGCGAGAGCATTCAGTTAACTGGAGGATGGAACAGGAACCAACTGTGTGCAGGGAGAGGGGAGCGGAAACACTCTCTTCACTAGCGCTGTAGCAAGTTAACCTTGAGCGAGAGCACTCAGTTAACTGGAGGATGGATGCACTTTACATGTCGTTGCCACTCCTTGCATATCATGTATTTTGGTTTTTTACCATGTTTGTAAAATGTAATTTCCTTAAATGTTTTATGTGAGGGAATGGAAAGTAGCTCAAAGCTAAATCTGGCACTGTTACGCTTGACATATTTAAATGTCTTAAGTGTTCATTACAGTCCATGTCCCTGTCAAATAAACGATTAAATAAAATAACCAATTGTGCGCCGTGAGAGGGGAGCGAAGACACTCTCCTCACTAGCGCCGTAACAGTTAGCTTGAGCGAGAGCACTCAGCTAACTGGACGATAGAACAGGTAAGGAAACAAATGTATGCGCAGGGTTGCCAACTTTGGGTACCTGGCTGGAGTGAGATTTTGGTATCATGGGTTTAATTCATGGTTTAATTACACATATGCGCACTAAATGACTGCTAACGTGTCAGCAGCGGGACCTTAGCATATATATAGGATATATAGATATACAATATATACAAATACACAATATTGGACACAGACTATAAAGGGCACAACGTTTCATTCAGTAATGAAAGTCGCTTTCCACTGTTTTATTGTGTGCCTGTTGCACACGATAAGCAATTAATTGACTTATTGTACGATAAATTAAAATGAACTCAATACATTTACATGAGGAAGTGACTAGCAGTTTGAAAGGATGTACTTGAATTATTATTATATATTATCATTAAGTGGTCAAAAATGGTCATATAACGGTGCAGACAATATTATTGGTTATCGCAATAATTTCCGGGAAAATGTATCCAACAAAATTAATTATCGTGAGACACACACAGACACATCTACAGACTTATGCCAAACTGCCAAATATATTAATTAACACACTCTCACTCTCATATACTCTTTGACTCTATGTTGGCCGAGTAGAACAATAAGCAGCAGACTTTTACTTGTTATCATCTCAGATCTGCGCATGCGCAATACGGGTCGGGGATTGACCAACCGGCTCCCACTGCTCTGCTGTCTGTTGACGTTAAGAGTGGTGGGGGCGGGGAGGGAGCAGATCCACAGCTTGAGCAGCTGTCAACTCAACATTGTAAATAACCAACCAAAAACGATCGCCGGTTCATCTTGTTTTTGGCATGAGAATGGTTTGGGCAGCGTGAGAGCGTGAGATTGAGAGTGAAAGCGTGTGTCACACGCCAGATGCGTGAGAGTTGGCAACCCTGGTATGCGGTGAGAGGGGGGCGGAGACGCTCCCTTCACTAGCGCCGTAACAGTTAGCTTGAACGAAAACACTCAGCTATCTGGACAATAGAACAGGCAAGGAGCCAAATGTATATAGTGAGAGGGGGGCGGAGATGATCCCTTCACTAGCGCCGTAACAGTTAGCTTGAACGAAAACACTCAGCTAACTGGACGATAAATCAGCGATAAATGGTAGCGATCTCACCGGCTGACGTGCAGGAGCGTCCGCTCTTTACCGGTCCGGAGCTCCTAGGGTCCGAGCGGTGAACACCGCAGTCCGATCACAAGGCTACAGGTAGCGATGAGCTAGAATCTATAATAAACTAGCTTGGCTTCTACTCAAAAAGTAGTAATCTGCGCAGCGAGAAGATGAAAAAGGACTGAACTCGTTGACAACACCGGAACTTATGCCTTCCGGGGTCATACGAGGTCACACCTGACTTTGTTGATATAAATATTCGACCTACGCATGCGCGAGACGGAAGATATCCAGTGCTAAAGCACCGCCTCTGGCGGTCAGTAAGGGTGAAATAGAACAACCCATTATATACTTAACCCTCCTATTGTCTTCGTTCCCCCCCCCCCCTTACTTTGGTGTTCGCGGTCAAATTTGACCGGTCCTGTTTTAACTGCTATTACATTAACACAAAAACCATTAATCATCGCCAAATTTCATTTAACACCCTTTCAAACTGTACATATTGTATCAGACTACTGGTATACATGAAGAACTGCAGTAAATATACAAATAATTGACACTGAATATGTATTGCGTGTGCCAGGTGTGATTCATGTGGGGGGATGGGCAGATAAGAGCGGGAAATGTGTCAAATGGTTCTGTGTGTGTGTGTGTGTGTGTGTGTGTGTGTGTGTGTGTGTGTGTGTGTGTGTGTGTGTGTGTGTGTGTGTGCGTGTGTGTGTGTGTGTGTCAGGTGTGATTTACAAAGTTGACTAAATCATCCAAAATTCAATGAAAGTGGTGATCAGCAATTTTATAGGTTCAAATGTCTACTGTGACGGATATCATAAAGCCTTAATGCAATCGAATGTAAAACAAAAAAGTTATGATTGATGAAAGTAGTAAATCGGTCAGATTTCCCCCGAAGACAACAGGAGGGTTAATTATATTATATACTTAAACATTACAGTAGGTAGACAATTATGCAGATCATTAAACAACCTACTTACTATGACAAGAATTCTGGAGTTGAGGTGTTTGATGGCTGCAGCTGTAGCAGCCAGTAGCCCGTACTGTCCAGCTGCCGGAATAACCACTGCATCCAGTTTAGACACTTGCTCGTAGATCTCCATGCCAACAGTGCCCAGTCCTGCCAGGTATGCTTCATTTTCCTCTCTGTAAATCAGAAGGCAGAGTCAGAAAAAAAAGTGTAACAGGTGAAGGTGTGTGTGTCCTGATGATCCGCAGACCTCATATTGTAGATGTCCTTTGTAAAACCACGCCAAGCCGACCTCCATAAGCCTACATTACCCATGAGGCAACTAAACCATCAGTTGCAGTTTTTTGCAAGTACTGTCTAATATAGATTACAGAGGTCTGGTAAACTCACTTTTTTCTAACTCCACACCAAAATACTTTTTTTTACTGATTATATTGTATGACGTACAGAACGTTAGTTTACATAACGTTCTTGTGGCATACAAAGCTGTCAGAAATCTGAAGGCAACTTCTACGGTCAAAAAACTGTCAAAAAGAGTTTGTCACACAGATATATAAAGAGAACTGGCCCTAATGATTTAAATAAGTGTTCGTCCTGGCAAGCTGATTTACCTTAAACATATATTTTCACAATGAAAGTCAGTAGAAGTCATTATTTTATCACTTCACGGACTGACACAAAAGTGTAGTAGCAGCGTTTGGCCAATAGGACAACACGCAAAGAACTTTCGGTTGTAAGTTTGTCTTTAATATTGCAAATGTTGCTGGAGTTTTTCCCCTTAAAGGTCCCATATTGTAGAAAGTCTTGTTTGACTACAGGGAACGTGTATGAATACTGTGAAAGTATCTAGTGCGTGGAGAATTTGGGAACGGAGTTCCTCCTTAACGTTATTAGTTACATCAGTGCTTTCCCAAAATGTGTGCCTGGTAAATTAAAGACCACAACTACTGGCTATAAAAAGTATTAGTTGAGAATGTTAACACTGACTCTTCCAGGTAGAGGTATCCGTTCTCTGAGGCCAGATGGCGGGCGTGGTTCTGGGAGTCATGGCCGGTGCTGCCGTAGGAAATGACCATGGCTCCGTAGTCTCTGTAGATCCGGAGGCGAGGCGAGGAGCAGCATGACGGCATTATGACAAACACCGGGATGTTCAGCTCTACTGCATGGTGGGCCACGGCCATGGAAAAGTTACAGTCAGTGGCAACGATCACGCCCTTCCTCTGCTGAGCCTGGGGGGACAAAAACACGTTGATATGTATTCATATGTCGTATGTACACACAGCCAACGTCAACCGATTTAGTGGAAGTCAATGAAGAATCCTCCACAGTGTGAACTAACATTTGCACTTCCAGCATAAGAATGGTCTGCTGTCTTGCAAGTGGTTCTGTGCGGGACTACTTCTTAGCAAATTGGTTTATTTTACACTCAAGGATGGATTAAAAAAACAAGATACAATGTTAATAAGTGAGCTTAACACATACTGGTGGATATTGTTACATTTGTACAGAACAAGGCTAGCTGTTTCCCTTTGTTATCTTTATGCTAAGCTAATGGCGATGTTCTCATTAACCCTCCACTAGAAAGCAAATTGGCATATATCTCAAAATAGCAAACTAGTCCTTTAAAAGGTTTAACATTGCACCAAGTTACATCACCACAAAAGATATTCTAGGTTAATTTCTGGCCTCAACCGAATGAGGCCTTCTATGTAAAGCCAGTGTTTCTCACAATGTAAACCACAGTTCCCATAATCCCTGATGCTTCCTGACACAAAGCAGATCTTTGCATGGCTTTACTGGCGAGGATAAAGGCGTCTGAAGTCATTTATTCCATCAGTGTGCTCAACAGTTGGCTTAAACCTAAGAATATATAAGAAACGTATTAACACAACTCTGCTGATAGGCCATTTGTAAGGTTGGTTGAACATTATTTAAATTCTCTCAAAGATAAGCTAAGGGAAACATTTCCAGGCCACTGTCAATTAAAGCTGCACTCAGACTATTTTTGTAACTGTAATTCAGTATTGGTCAGTGTCTGCAGAAGCACACAAAAAGTAGATCACTAGCTGTGACCTGACGGACAGGAAGGGATCATCTATCTCTGTCTCTGACCTGTGTGAGGGAGCTCAGCATGTGCCGGACTCCTCTCTCCTTCACAGAGCCTGTGTAGTGCAGGTGCTCCTTCTTCAGGTAGATCTCCATCCCGTACTGCTTGGAGAGTCTGGAGTACTGCACAAACACACAAAGAAGAAGCATTTTAAGAGAAGCTCTATGTTTAATTAACTGAACTGAGTTAACTGAACTGTACTGTATAGGTCAAAAGCTATAACTTTAGCTCATCTTCTGGAACAACATTTCTTTAGTCTATGACAATGTATTCAGATATTATTATCTACTTATTCATTCTTTAATCCCTGTTGGTACAACTATCATTCCAGTAATGTCTGTTTGTTCATCAAATGTTGTCTATATTTATTCAGAAGATGGTGTATTGCCAATTGTAGGTGTTCACGGACAGGGAATCTGCTTTGGTGTATTGGTCAGTAAGGGTTAGGGTTAGCAATTTGAAATAACATAAAAAATAGAATTACAAAAATCCTAAAACATACAAAAGAATAGAGGAAAAATGCTATAAAGTTCTGAAAAGTTGTAAATATATAAAATACTTTTTAATTAACATGACAAGACTTCTGTAGTTTTTACAATGGTAATTTGGAGCACAAATGTGCAAAATTGTAAAAGATTTTACAGTATTAAGTATAAATGCAATATAAAAATATATAGTTCCAAAGATATGTGTTTATATTTTGTAGTGAGGGTTCTGAAGCACTCTATATCATTTTTGTTAACCTTTTCTTTCCCCACCACATCACTATAGTCCTTCTATAGCTTACTGTGCAGGGGGTCTTCTGGATCCCAGCCTGGATCCTGAAGGCTGCGGCGCTGATGTCCTCAAAGCGGAGAAACGGGACAAGAGGTCTGGGGTTGTGCCTGAACTCGCTCATACGTCTGGTTTTAGGGGGGTCCATGAGCACGATCTCAGCAGGACCCCCCACCACCTTGGTGCTATAGACCTTCACGTCCCCATTGACCAGCTCCTCCTCACCGAAGTCCTTCAGACGCTCCGGTTCAATGAGGGTGGATCCACGGACTGCATTACCGTTAGTGACGTGGCCACATTTGTCAGAGCCTCCAGGCTGACTGGGGCCCAGACACAACTCATCTCTGAGAAGGAAACACCAGGTAGACATATTGTAATTCATTTTAGATTGGGATATCATGCGTTTGAGAAAACTGACATGTACTTCAACAAAATGATGATACACAGATTAGACGAGGTAGGAAGTACCTTAATTCCTTATCCTAATTATATCCTCAAAACCTTGAAACTTGCCTGAACTTCATTACGATGAACATACAGATGAATTTAATCGGACAGAGACCAGTGAGCAACTCTGGTTAATTTGTGGACCAAAAGCTGAGAATCCAGATGCATCTGTCACTGAACTAGTTGTCAGGACTCCAACCCAGACGAAAAACAATTCCCAAACAAAAGAATCATTTGCTTTTCATAGCTCCTTGAATTAAAAGGGTTGGTGTTCAGCATCCATACCTCAGATCATAAAGTTTGAACTTCCCCAAAACACACAAATGCACCGCCCTGGAATACTTTTTCTACATTTATAACAGCTACATGGCCATTGAATATAGCCAAACAGTATAACTCACTTAAATAGTTCATTCTTTCTCAGAAATGTACTTAAAATGTTGAGGTGTGTGTACACTACTTGAGTATTTACAACTTACTGTCTATTACTTTATACTTCTACTTTACTACATTTCCAAGTTTTATTCAATTTAAAGCTTTAGTTACTAGTTAGTACATTCATTTAGATTTATGTTATAACGATCTACATTTGCAAATAAGTTATAATAGGTTACCAAGCAATATAGTAGGTTAAAAATGAGCCCTACCTCTTCAATTTGAATGCAATACTTTTAATTGTAACTTTATTTATAGCATATTTTAGTCAAGTAAAATATCTGAGTTCTTGTTTACTGTTAATTTCTCAAATGAAATTAAACCTCACAATCAATTGTTGACACTTCTCTAACCATCTAGTTACGGAGGCACTGTACACAATATAAACATAATAATAGGATTACACCCTTTGGAGATTAACCTTGTCACCTAGCCACATAAGCAGATCACAAATAGTTAATAGCTACATTTGAATAAGCTTAGTCCATGGATCCAAGTCGTCTTCAGACCTACGGTATGAACATATGTGTTTATGTCTTCAGATGGGCAGGGTTTGCTGTATCAGTCCAGATAGAGCTGAGTAACTCAAAATAACAAAATAGGAATCCAGTCATGAAAGTGCCTTAGCGTTAGGTATTAGTGTGTTTGAATACCAATCTCCCACCAGATAGAGCAGTTCTCCCTAACAAACCTCTAAATCTGCACTCCTCAGAGAACACACCAGTCTATTTATGTCACAATGGTGGGCATAAACAAGAGTGTGACCTTTCACCGCGTCCACAGGGTCCATTGCTGCCCTCTGCTCTACTTGTCAGTTAATTCCAGTTCCTTATTAAGACACTCAGTGTGCACTTATGACTTGAACAGTCAGAGGCTGCACCTCTGAGGAGGGTGCTTCTAATCAAAGGCAGAGTTAAAAAACAACATCAAAAGGGGGAAAAGAGCAAATTGGCCACCAGGATGAAGCCTCAAAAAGCATCCCTCAAATGGCAAAGAAGGTTATTTTAATTCAAATTGGCAACACAAATTATTACAAGGCCAAAGATATTTCAGCCCAACAGACTTTGGTCATTGGTTATCTTAGCTTCTAATGTCCATTTAAAAACGAAAAGCCCAAAATGGCTGCTATTTTGCTTCCTTTTTCCTATAATGGAACAATGATCCATTGAGAGGAGAAAAGTCCTCCAAGCACTATATTACCCCAATTGTTGATGATGCATTGTTGTAAGTGCCATTTTCATCTTTCTGTCATTCAGGCATACAGTTTGTTTAAGTCAAAGTACCACAAGTAGCACCAGATGGTTTAGATACTCATACCAAAGTTCTTGAAAGTTGTTTTTCTTACTTTGTCTGGACATGTCCATTTAAAATGGACCCAATGTTTCCCTGACAATCATGGTTGTTCCGTTTTTGCTAAGAACCACTGGAACCCTTCATGTGACCCTAGATGTCATGTCATTGACAGAATATATTGCCCAAAGCAGTGGCAGAGTACTGCACTATAATGATTCTTGAACAGCCCACCTCTTTGATTGTTTGCTTTTGATTTCTCTCTGTCTTTCTCTTATCGAGAGTAACCTGGGGACGCAGATGAAAACAAGGTAGAGGACCAAGCGAAGGAGCAAGTCTACCAGGGCTTGGAAGGTTGGGAGGAGCTCTCCTCTCGAAGGGGTAGGAACTGAGGAAGAGGAGGAAGAACGGGACACACTGATAGAAGCCTTTTCTGCTGGGGACCTGGATGGAGCTGGAGAAGGTTTTGGGAGAGTCATCTGAGGAGAAAGAACGTTGGAAGGGATTTCATAAAGCCTCGATTGGGGGATCTCAGCAGCCGAACAAATGGATGGTGTTGTTGATTTCCTTTTGTGATTGAGTTGAGGAGGAGGTGGCAGAGGAATAGATTGGAGATTTGAGGGTGTGTTTGTCAGGGAATGCTTCAAAAAAAGTGGATAAGGAGGAGGGAAGGAAGTAACTAAAGGAAGAGCTGAATCGATGAAGGTAGAAGCTTTTTCCAAACTAAGCACAGAGGGTAAATATTTTCCTACTGGACTATGCTGGTTAGGGGAGTGGTCTTGAGGATCCAAAGGGCTACATGTTGTAATATCCCACCTCTGCCAGAAGGGGTCCTTCTCATCTCCGTCTTTAAGTGCAGGCCTGGGTGAGTACAAACGCTCAAGTCGCTCACTCAAGTAGCTCGAATAGAAAAACTGGGCAGCAAAGTTCATCCTGATCGAAGCACTGTCTTCCTACAGTCCAACAAGTCTTTGAATCCCTCTCCTCCTTCGGCTGCTGTGCTGTGTCCCAGGGATAGGAGGACACTGACTGGAGCTGCTCCCACGGTGTCACGTCCCCTGCCCTCAGCTCCCTCCCTCTTTTTCCTGCCCAGGGGGGGGGGGTATTTAACTAGGGATTACACAGGTGACACATGCACGTTGGCTCTACCGTCTCGCCAGTGGCCTGGCCCCTCCCAGCGCTCTATTCCTGGGCCCAGACTGGGATTACTACCCCATGCTATGACGTTGTGCTAATCAGACAGTCTAAGAAGATAGATGCAGACTTAGGGTTTATCTAGGGAGCAGTGATCTGGAGGCTCAACGATACATATGTGACCTAGAGGACTAAAAATTACAGAAGTGGGGCGGTTTGTGCTTGAAAGGGTACAAATGCTTGTTTGTGTCCAAAAAACAGCAGAATCCAATAATTGTTCCTGCAAAATAGCTAATAAGGGGCCATAGGTGATTCCCAAATGTCCATTCCCATATCAAGAATCCTTCAAAGTGCTCTCTATTTAATAGTAGACTATTTTACTAACGCAGCATCGGGTCTAAAACCAACAGACTAAGGGACAGTTTTATCCCTCAAGCCATTAGACTGTTAAACACCTGAACTTTTGAAAAAACATCTGTTTGCAACTTATATCAATATTCCAATTACTATCGAATATGCTGGACTATTTCTACTATATTTTATTTTATTTACTTGCACTATTTTATCTGTTTTATTGTGTTGCGCTGTTTTGAGGAGCCTGTGTGACAAAGATTTCCATTGTCATAACTACACTGTAGCTATGCACAAATAACAATAAAAGCCTTGCATTTTTTGCTCACTGTCAGGACTCACATCTGAATGAAACTGAAGCAGGATGTTGCTGCAGAAGAGCAAGGCTTTCCTGGACTGTATAAACAAGGGCATGTAGTTCAACTGTAAAGAAAAACAAACAGCCTGAGGGAAAGTGGAGAAGAGGTAAATTGGCTGATGCCAGCTCTCAGCAGGCGGTCCAGATCCTATTCGCCACTGATCGGATGTCCATCGTGCCCCTAGAATCTGGAGCAACAGAGTGCCAGCATTCCACTGGTTCCTTGCGGATAACGAATGTACCTCAAATCAGCACAAGAATGTATATAATCAGAGATAATCCTTTTAGCAGACTTGGCTCAAACTCTATTTGCAGGTACATCTAAGGGTATAGTGACTGGAGAGTAGGGTGGGTGGAGCTAAAAGCCTTCGCATAGTGCAGATAATGTCAAGTACAGTGTCAGTCACAGCAAAGGAATGTTTCACTCTAAATATCATGCCTGTTATATCATAAAGTTATGCTTCACTTTCATAGATTGAAAGATGGTTATTGCTTTATTATAAACCCATTGTGTAAAAGCCTATAAGAAACATAGAAGAGCTGAACATTTACTAAAAGTACCGTACTCCTGAATTTACCCTGTAGGCGACCTATTGACCACAATTCTAAAAGTTTCAATATCAACATTTGTGTATATATTGGTTTTATTATAAAATGTTGACAAGCCCAAAACATTGGTTATTAAACTAACATTTCCCTTCTATTTGGTAAAAAAAAAAAAACATTGACTCAACCTAAACTTAGGGTAGACTCACCTAGAAAATGAGAAAGAAAAAGTATGAACAATGGGACATTTAGACATACCAAATGTAAACATTTATAAGATAACTTCTATGCAAATTAACCAAAATAATATTGACGATTAAAGACATAATAGCAAGAACGAATGGGACAACCCACCCAGTTTTCCACCAAGCTGACCACATGACAAACCTCCAAAAACTTGGAGGAGTCCTATCAGTCAAGCTGTTGTTTCTGTAAGTACAACAAATCTTACAATAGGATTAGGACACAGTCAGAGGAAACCAAAGGTCAACTAATGACTTGTTTTAAAAGCAAAGGGTTGAGCTTTGATTCTTTTGATAGAGTCAGAGCGTACACACACTAACAACCACACACCTCATCCAAATTAGATTTAAAAAGTGTCAGGAACACTGTGTTTGCCAGGGGCCAGACAGGTTGAGGGAGCTGAGCTCTCTTCTTGGCAACAACAAGGTTAATGAGCTCTTTGTTCAAAAGAAGATAATGGTTTGACAGGATAAAACGATGAAGGGGAAGATGAGGGTCCCAATTTCACCCTGCTTGTGAGGACATCATCATACTGGTAGGCGTTTTGAACTAAAGCAGCAGACAAACAGACAGCTCACAGAGGTGAACTGGACAGGAATAGCCGGAAGGAAGGTGACCCCGCCTCCAGCAGTCTGTCACACCACGGATCAGCGTGACACCCAAACTCTGATGCCAGGATCATCTGGCTCTGTGTGCAGGCAGACACTCTGTTCACCATGTACTACCTGATCGGAGATTAACCTTGACACACATTCACATTTAATATCATACTGGTTTAAAATACTCTTTCATCTCTGCTACACATTCATGTGATAATGAAAAACGAAAACATTTGAAATAGCTATAATAATTTCATGATCCATTTTCAATGATCCATTCCATTTTGAGAATTGTGGGTCCTAGAAAATGTAGCCTAAAAGTACCCATATTTAACAAACTGCAATTAGAGGGTAAACTTAATTGAAAACTCTAATTTCATTTGTCTAACTGTCTAACTCCTACTAGAGTCAACTTGTCATGTTGACTCTAGTAGTCAACATGACAAGAGTTTTCTCATTTTCTCATAGACTTCTATACAATCAGAACCAGATGTTGCAGCTTGCTGCAAATCACAATATTTAGCCGCTATTAATGCCCCACATTTAACATTTATAACTCAGTTTTATTGCATTAATTGTATTGTTTACTTCTGTTTTGCATGTTTTTAATAAGACCTAACGGTGCAGTGCTTTGGTGTTTCAACATAAAACAAAAGTATACATTATTTTTCTGCATAAACCACTTCACTTTGATTTAGTTTGAAAATGTTTATATAATCTTCTTTTTTACCGGGACTATGTAATGTCCGTAAAGGGACAGGAGCAATGCTATTGTACGCTGTCCCTGTTGCATGAGTAATTTCAAAAATAAATTAGTTTTTTGAATAATTCAGAACTAAAATAGATTGAATTCACCTTTTGAGGGTATATGTAAAGGCCCCTACACACCAAACTGACACCAAAGAACGCGTCCCGACGGACCCATGGATGTATAAAGGCACGGACACACCAGGCCAATTATCGGCGTCGGTGGGCGTCAGACCGACAATGAGCGTCAACACGCCCTACTCAGATTGCTGTGTCCCGCACTGTCGGGTCTTTTCAGCCGGGCCGACGCCTTTTTGCCGATTCAACATGTTGAATTGGCGGGCAGTCGGCCAAAGGCAGTCGGCAAAATAAATCACTCTGATTGGCTATAAAACAGTTCATCCTGGGTAGTTTATTTGGTTTTAAAAAAAGATCAGCTGATTTACAGATGTCTCTTTCCCAATGTTGGTCAACGGGAAAAAGTCTTTCTGGGCCCAGTGACGTCACGGACTGATACGGAAATTGTAGTACCGCCGTTTGGACATAACGAATATTTTCATCAGAGTCCGGCGCACTTCCTAGGGACGGACCCGACTGCTGTGTCGCCTCACGTCTCCTGCGTCCTGGCCAACAGTCGCACTGGAACACACCGCAAAGACTTCAGCCGACGGCCAAGTAGCACGTACGAACTGCGCATGCGTGAGTGGCAATAACTCTCCTTACCAGCAGGTGGCGGTAGTGTGTATTCGTCATTCGAAAGAGGCAACAACCGGAAGACAGACTGTGTGATACACCGAGAGAAGAAGAACAGACGTGATATAAACAAACAACAAATAGCGTGTGCGTTCCATTTTCACTCTACAGTGAGAAGCTCATGGGGCTTTCCCGAACCTGTGTCAAGAGCTGGAGTTAAATTAAATCTCAGATTTGCCTTCTTAATAGTTTGTTTGGGTCCCTCACACACCAATCTGAGTAGGGCGACAGGACACTCATCGACGGCCATACATCTATCGGTGCCGAAAATCGGCCTGGTGTGTAAGGACCTTAAGGAACACCTTACATTTTTTATGAATGGGCCATGTTTGAAAAAGCATTCTTCATTGTGTGATGTTAAGAATATCAAATGTATTATAGTATATAGAGTTATTATTATATTACTAATATATGTATTTGTTCCCTATAACAATTGTTTTTGTATGTGTCCTGTTTATATATTATAATCAAAACATCAAATATATATATTTCTGAAATGGTCCAATTTGCATAAGGCGTACTTTTACTTTTGGTACCTACGTATATTTTGATGCTGACCTATACTTTTTCTTGAATAACATTTGCAATGCAGGACTTTTACTTGCAACAGAGTATTCATACACTATGGTACTTCTACTTTTACTCAAGTACAATATCTGAGTACTTATCCCACCTCTGCTGTTTTCGATCCACTGACCAACAGAACCCTCCTCTCTTCTGTGATCCCTTCACTCACTTTTCCTCCATTTTTATTTTCTGCTGCTTACCTGAAGATCTGCTTAAGAGGCCAGACGAGAGCCGGAGGCCGAAGACAGCCAAGACCTTACGCAGTGAATGTGGTTATCTTCATTAAGCCAGGCTCTGTTTGTGTGTGTGTGGGAAGGTGTGTTTTTTTAGAGGTGTGTGTTGGTAGGTGTGTGAGTCGCAGAGACAGAGCCAGAGAGAGAAAAGTAAATTCAGTGACAATAACAGGAACCAATCATTGTGATCATAAAGGGCCTTCTCTGCTGCTGAATGGATGTTGATATCTATGACTTCCTGCCGAACACAAACACTGATTGATCTTCTCAGAAAGAGATCAGCAGCTCCTGTTATCCTCCCGACAATACAGTAACAGATAAACAGATAAGAGCTTGTCTACTTTAATCTAACCTTGAGTGCAGCGAGAGATAACTCATCTTTGAAGCATCACAGGCATTTTAAACATTTCGCTGCACTGTCAACAGATGTAGGGCTTCAACTATGATCATGAATCTGATTATTGTAATTTTTGATAGCAAGTGCTTTGCATTTAAAGTGTCAGAAAATGGCAAAAGATGTTGATTGGTCTTTACTCAGCGCAATATGACATCCTCAGGTGTTTTATTTGTCCAAAACTCAAAGATAATCACTTGATTGTCATACAGGATTAACAAAAAAATACAGTAAATACTCCAATTTAAGATGTTAGAATTAGATACTGTTAACTTTAAAATATTTTAATAGTAAATGGATTGATTTGACTTTTTTGTTGAAAAGAAAAAAAGTTAGATTTTTTTATTAATAGATTTTTCCTTTTTTTCATAAAATTAAGAACCGCATTTTGATGCCAGTCATCACAAATTCAACAACAATCTAACACTACATGACGAACCAAGCACAGTTCACCAGTTCTGAAGCCAGCCTGTGGTTGAACTCCGATCTGAGACCCCTCCCCAGAACATCCCTCCACCCCCTCCCAGATACTGAGCTTTTTGTTCTGCAATTCATGTTTTCATTAGAAAACTGGGCGCAACCGAGTTAACGTGGGAAGGATAAGAGAGCAGGAGAGCGTGCAGGGCAAAGAGGGAGAGGGGGAGAGAGGGTGAGGAGAAATATTTTTGCTTTCAGTCTGAATCAGAGCAGATTCTTCTGTCTTTTGTGTTTTATCTCTTAAACACGCTACACTCTTCAGCTGCTCGCCAGGGTTCATCATGACCGGCTTCTTCACTTCCTCGGTTGGACTCATCTTCATTCTGATTGGCTACGCTGCTGCAGGTAAGAGATGTAGCTGGGTGTTGAAAGGAGGGAGGGGGGAGGGAGGGGTCAAATGTCAGACAGCTGGGAACTGAGTGGGTTAGCTGTGATGAAGGTGTGCTGATTGACTATAAAGATGACTTATGTTGTGCAGTTAAAATATAGTATGGTGCCAGTCATGCCTTGTAGTTGTACATACATTATGTCTTTGTTGCAACACATCTGATCTATTGCACAGATGTGTGTGTAGAGAAACACCGGACATCATGGGAGTTAATGTCCATAAGTGTGTGTGTGTTTTCAGCACATCTGCTTCTAATTTCAAAGTGTGTGGACATAGTTTGAAAACAGTCACTCTTCATGTTCTTCTGCCTGCTCCTAACCAGAGTGTTTACCAGTATTACTAAAGTCCAACGGAAAATCACAGAAATGCGAGTCAATCCTCGAGAGCCAAATCTGCGAGGGACAGCCTCAAGTGTGAATTACTCTGACTGCATACTGCAGGAATGACCAACTGCAGGAGGCAAAGTGAACGCACGCACACACACACACACACACACACACACACACACACACACACACACACACACACACACCACACACAGCCTCAAGTGTGAATTACTCTGACTGCATACTGCAGGAATGACCAACTGCAGGAGGCAAAGTGAACGCACACACACACACACATACACACACACACACACACACACACACACACAAACACACTTGCTTCCAACCACACAGACACAAGCATTTCATCTAATTTAAATATAGTTATATAGAAAGATAGAAGCAGTAGTTGTTTAAAGCCTTTTTTAAGCCACCTCCCTGCAAAAATATAGTATTGGATATGTAAGTCAGAAACAATTAACCTGCAATGGAAAGAAAATGAGAAATACACCCTATATGGCCTCATATTTCTGAGGAAATAAGTGTGCATTGGAAACATTGTGTTGTTTGTAAGTGGTTGGCTACAGATGAGGTTGCAGCCCTTTAGCAGGTGAGATATCTGGGTTGAAATGTTAAACACTGGAAATGTCAGTTGACGTTTAAGCACTGAAAGCCATTGAAAAACATCTCTTTGTGTCAGTGTGTCTCTAAACCAAACTTGATACTGTTAACCAACCTGAGTTATTACTTTAGAAGAATGCATTTCTTAAATCTACATTTGAAAAAGATGCTCTGGCCAGACTTACGGCCGAGCTTCCAGAACCCTGGGGAAACAATTTTCATCGTGTAACTTGATGAGTTTAGATGGTGTCTTGCTGCTGTGATTACATTTTACAAAGGTTTCAAATGAATTGTTGAAATAATTTGTGAAAAAAATGATCATGGTTCATTTAGTTAATAGTTGCAACTACAGACATGCACACATTCACATACACAGAGCCACACAAACAATTGTGGACTTGGCTGAGCTCCCTCTTTCCTGCAGAGAGAGCACATGCACTATTTCACACACATACACACACACACACACACACGGTCATTCAACTCTATCCCTGGGTGGAGTTTGTCAGTGGGTTCATCATATCTGTTTGCGTTTCCGGTGCTGTATCTCCTAATAGTGTGAAGGGGTTCCTGTGTGATTCCACAACCTCCTAGAATACTTCTGGCAGGGGGGAATTATTCATATGAGCTGGACAAAAGGCAAAAGCCAACACAAACATTTTTGGAAGTTTGGAAACTCAGATTTATAATAAAACCTCACATCTGCTTCTTGCATCCAGCACAGACACTTTTCCTTCTCAACAGCATTCATCAGGAGCATCAGCATGTATACTCTCTGTTGCAGCTTTCCACATCAACACACACTGACACTCAAACTGAGGCACATTGTGCTGATGTGTTATCAAGCAGCACATTCCGCTACAGCTGAAAAATGTGGTCGTTTTGAAATGCAACAACAGGAAACCAACACTTTAATGACTTCTAACTCCACATGCTGTGTAGGAAATCTCTTATGGCGCACTACAGCACGGAGCGCGGTTTAAGCGTGCCGTGCCCGACCCGTTTTTGGTTGCGTTTCTACTAGGCGTAGTTCTGGCTAGCGGGTACTTTTTCACAGTTTTTCTGGCTCTCCAAAATTGAGGTTCTATCCGGGCCAACAACCGGGCTGAGTGTGCTAAACTAGTGAGAGAATCGCTGGCAACCGTGATTTAATTGTCCAAAATGATGCAGAAGTAACAACATACTGATACCGGTTAGTAAAAACCATGAATTAATGCTTTGACAAGTCTGCAGACAGACGGCAGGCGGGAAACCATTTTAAATGCGTGTTTTCTGAATGGAGATCGGCTAAGCTAACGCAGTATATGCTCCGACCAGAGGTCGCGTTAACCGAATATTTTCCGTCTATGACGTATTTTTTTAACAATGACGGAAAAATCTGAAAGATGCACCGGTGTAATGCCGTGTTATGCAATAACAAATTATAGAGTTTCCAAACCTAACTTTGCCGAACAGAACTGAGTATTTGCTTTACGCTGTGCGCGATCCCGCGAGGTGCAATGGGCATGCATAACACGGCGCTAATAGTCCCCCGTTGACAGTTCACGAGCGTGCTCTCCCCCCCACCCCCCCGGCAGAGTTGTGTACAGGCCGACGGGTTATAATGGATTTTGACGGAAATGTTACGATCCTGCCCGTCAAAATGACGGGCAGCGAAAAAGTCTAGCGCAACCTCTGGCTCCGACCGTCCACACTCACAACAACGGCCTATACAGACATAAATAAACCAGCAACTGTATTCGTCATGACACAGGCAGTCTGTGGTTTGTACTTGTTTAACTTTTGTCTAGTTTCTGAACAGATATGAGGAGCTGTGAGCTCTGAGTGCTAACAGCTAACGGCTGATGTTGGTTGACGCCTACACTGCATTACTATAGTTACTACCCCAGTTCCTAAACTGTAATGGAAACGGAGCATAAAGTGAGCCTGGCCAACCAAGGCCTAACTATACCGTACTAAGCCGTGCTAGGCCCTGCAGTGGAAATGCGCCATTAGTCACACTGCTGATGCATCTGCCAAACCAAAGCTTTGTAATGGAGGACACACCAGGGCAGACATCTGTGAGAAAATGTACTTACTGTACCCTCCATCCATCTTGTTTCCCTTCCTGTGATGAAATTGGCTCAGCTCCCATCAGTGTAATGGAGCTTGGAAAATGTTTCCATGTTTGAGTATGTGTGAAATCTATGCAGCTTGATGCTAAGACATGGCTTTGTGGGAGACAATGTGCAGAATAAGCTGAGAGGGCCACAATTAGTTCTGGCCCACAGAGTTTCACATGTGCACACTTGGAAATAAACATCAAAGAACAAAAACAGAGTCTGCAGTCAAATAAACTCAGACTGTGAATTCACCAGATTTACATCTTGATTTAACTAAAGAAAATTAAGACTTTTGCTTTCGCAAGTGCACATTTAAATACATTTTAATACATTTAATTGGGTTTAAATATAAACAAAGGTGAAGTCAAATATTCCTGGGCAGGGAATAATTAATTTATTCATCTATTTTTTTTAATTATTCATTTGAATTTGAATACCCATTTTTTCTAATAAAATCTATTAGTAATATAATAATAAATCTACATTAAAATGTTAATGTACCATGTTTGAAAAAGCATTCTTCATTGTGTGATGTTTACAATATAAATTCATTAAAGCATACAGATTTATTATTATATTACTAATAGATTTTATTAGAGAAAATGGGTATTCAAATTCAAATTAATAATAAAAATAAATAAATAAATTATTCCCTGCCCAGGAATATTTGACTTCACCTTTGTTTATATTTAAACCAAATTAAATGTATTAAAATGTATTTAAACGTGCATTTGGGAAAGCAGAAGTCATAATTTGCTTTAGTTAAATCTAGATGTAAATCTGGTGAATTCACAGCCTGAGTTTGTGCACATGTGAAGCTCTGTGGTTTTCCAATGAGGAAAATGAAGCAGAGGACAATATGAGTAATATGAAGGTGTGAAATGGTAGGTGTCGGAAAATCATTTATTTAACCCAGAAAACTGAGAATGTAAAACCAAGATATTTTCCATTTAATAAAACCAGTTTAGGGTTGTACAGTTGAGTTCGAAAAGAGCCCAGGTATGTTGGCTCATTGGAGGTGACCAGCTCTTTGCCTTTTGGTTTATACAAAAAAAAACTGAGGTTACCTACTGTAACTCCAGCTTCTATGAGTATAGGCGTAGCCCTCTAAGGCTATCGCTATTGGGTATTCCCCTGCGCACCCGCGCAGCACTGAAACACTTGTAGTCCACGCCCGCCACCTGCGACTGCGAGGTGGGCCCCACCTTCGGACTCACTTCCGGTATAAATAGGAAGGAGGCCCGACAATCTGCTCCCACACAAACAGCTTTTCTTCAGCTATTAGTGGAGCCAGTGGGGCCCAGCACTTAGAGGGCTGCGCCTATACTCATAGAAGCTGGAGTTACAGTAGGTAACTTCAGTTCTATTTCGTATAGGCTTCGCCCTCTAAGGCTATCGCTATTGGGCTAAGAAAAAAAGAAAAAAACATATATATATTTTTTTTTTCAAAGTTAGCCTATCATCCATCCTTACTATGGCATTTGCCACTTGATTGACGTACAGGTAAGCCAGTCTGAGTTGTATTGTGCCATACGGGTTCATGCAGTTATGAGGGGGCCTCACCTCCTCATCTGAAGCGCAAATGTGGCGCACTATTATACGCTTATGCGGCGCAATTAGTGTAAACGCGCCACAGTTTATCCGCCATTTAGTCCACTACCACTTGGGGTTTTATATAGTTTTTACGTCACGTATGAGAGTTTTCAGTCTGTGGCTTTAAGTATGGTTTTATTGTCCTGTGTTATACATTTGTTTTATGTCCTATCTGCTTGTTATTTAAAAAAGGTTCTTATATATAATAAGGCAAGGTAAGTTTATTTATATAGTACCTTTCAACACAAGGCAATTTAAAGTGCTTCACAACAATTAAATACATTAAGAACATTAAGAAATAGTGCAGATGAAACACATTGTAAAATGGCATATAAAAACAGTCATTAAAAAGTAAAGATAATAAAAGAAACATTAAAAACAACAAGAAAATTCATCTTTGGCCTTTAAACCATTTTTCTTTTCAATTCCCGGAATTAAGATATTTAAACCATTAATGATGTGCTATAGAAATAAAGTTGGATTGGATTAATGTTCGATAACACTCTCGTGCACAAGCTGACGCATACACATGTTTCATTCAAATAACAGCACTAGTGCCAGACTCCAGTGAGTGAATGCTAACTCATGTATAAAGTCTTGTTCCTATCAATGGGAGATGGCCTGCAGCCACAGAAGGTGCTAGCAAAGGAAGCACATCCTGCCAGAGACTGCTGGCTTCAAACAAATATGTTGGCTTCAAAGAGAAACAGATAATTGGAAACATTACTGTGGGGGGGGGGGGGCTGGAACAATGCATGTGGCCCTAATCACCATGTTGAAGTGAAGTCACACCAAGAGCATCATGAGAAAGACTCAAGGCGGAACACTCTCCTTATATTAAGTGCAAAAAGTTACTTGATTGAATGTTAGACTTAAGCATTTCCAATTGTCCCTCATTATTTTAAAGATCTTGTTTCTAATTCCCCTCTGATATGCTTATTTTCTGTTTGCAGGACCTGAAGCTGATCTGCTGCCTCGAGTGGTGCGTTCAAGTGCCTGTCAAGAACACAACAGCCTACACACCCGCCTGGATGTAGTGGAGAAGGTGCTGTTTCCAAACCAAACTACTTTCAGCGCTCAGTGGTCGTTTAAACCATCAGGATTCTCTATGTTTATTTTTGCCAATATTTTCAGCTTTATCACATGTTTTGCTTTCTCTCCGAGTGCCAGAAAATCCTCAGTATTTAAGTTATTTAAGATGTGGACAAAGCTGTGGCTCACTGCTCATTAAAACCCAAATATTTGTCTACTTTTCCAAAAACGCTGATCAGCCCACATTCATCGGACAACCCCCACGCTAACTTAGATAACTTAGCTAAACCAGATGTTTTCAGAATCAGAATACCTTTATTAGTCCCACAGAGGGGACATTTACATTGTTACAGCAGGAAAGAGCCAAACACAGCTTAATGTAACCTAAGCATGCATAAAAAAGTATTAAAGATTAAAAATAATAATAAAAAAAGTTACACATTTAAAAAAACACACATCCTGTAACAGTTATGAGAATTTAGCAGCCAGGTATTGGGCATCTGTATACGTCATATGATTAAATGATCGCCTTACTCATCATGTGTGATAATTCTACTATTCACAATACAAGTAATGAATGCATTATTCATTATGTCAACCACGCAAATATGTCTTGTTCCTGCTGCAGAAAGTGGAGGACACAGTGGAGAAGTTGGAGATTGAGCTGGCTACTCTCCTGGAAGCCATTGAAGCACCAAAGTGGAGCTCCCTGCTGGACAATACAGGAACACCAGCGGTGGATATCCTGGAAGACCCAGAGTGGAGGTCCTAAAGCGGAACCATTTATATTCATGTTATTCCTATAGTCTAAGACATTCCGAAAACAATATGGTGAACTCTCTCCTAAATCTAAAAAACAAGAGTTTGAAAAACCTAAATGTGTGCTGTCGTCAAGTTTAGGCGACTGTTAGAGGTGGTGGGGTCGTCTGAAGGTTTGGGGTTTGATCACAGCCTACAGTCAACATGTTGATGTTTCCTTGGGCTAGATACTTCCTCCTATGACCAACTCTAAGTATCTCTGAATGTTAGTTTCCTGAAGGTCTTTGAGGGATCATAAAGACTGGAGAAGCACCTTATAAATGCAATCCACCTATAACATTTACCATTGTACAAAGTGTGGAACTGCTCATAAGAAAATTGCTATATTAAAAAAAGATCTCTCCTTCATTGTTTAGAGCTGATTTAGACTATACTTGATGACATCACAAGTTGAAACCTTCTTTTCAGGTGTCTGGCTTTGAGAGGGACTAGCTCATGTTCACATTAATTGATTTTACTTTCTTAGGTCATGGAAATAATATGTGAATGTTTTTACTTTATGTGTTCCCTTGAAATAAATGCAAACTTGTTTGGTGTGTATTAATTCACTGTGTCTGTGTCAACATGATGTTTTGATCTTAAAATAGGGGCACTGTCTGCATTTTGACTTTAACTAATCCTGTGACAGCCTCATCCCCTCTGCAGTACAGTAACACAGCTCATGTGAATTCCCTTTAGATGCCTCTGCTCAATTTATACCCATCTTCATCGCCCTCTACTGTCTGCAGATACAGTGTGCATTTAGCTTTGTGTTTGAATGGAAACGACAGAGATATTTGAAATGAAAAGAAGGAGCTTTATCTCTTTATCAAAGCAGTTAAAGCAGCATGTGTTAAACACAAAGAGCATTTTGTAGCAGTTACAGTAACATGGCATTTTACGTTTTGATACCTCATCAGAAACCTGATTTATGGAATGCAGTGGAAATAATGGAATGCAATTCATGTCTATTCCATGTCTTTGTTGTGATGATATATTTTACAGATGTGTGTGTACTACTAATTTTATCCAGTGATATAATCTATATTACCCCTAAAATAAGTACTTTCAGTTGTGGTTCTTAACTATGTTTTGATGCTAATACTTCAGTACTTTTAAGTACATTTAGAATGCAGTTATTTGACTTATAATTGAGAATTTTCTAAACTGTTGGATTACTACTTTTACTTAACTAAAAGATCTGAGAAGTACATTTACTCATGTACTGTACCTAATACTCAAATACTTTACTTGAGTATTTCCATTTGTTGCTACTTTGTGCTCCTACTCCACTACAATTCAGATATAAATCAAGTATTTTTACTCCACATCATTTATTTAATATACCTTTAGTGACTTTATAGATGTGGATTAATGATGTGAAATATAATCAAGTGTTAAATTAGACTTTAGTTCCACCTGGAGTAAATTCACAAGCTACCCTGCAGTATACAAAGTCATTCAGCTGCACCTTTACCAGCTTTGAGAACACTTTAATGATCAATCATTATAAAACATATAATATATATTATTCTGAAATGGACCAATCTGCACAAGGACTACTTTTACTTTTGGTACTTTAAGTATATTTTGATGCTTAAGCTTCCATCTTAAACTGTCATTGGCTCTTTTCTGCTGTAACTGAAACAAGTCCTCCAACTCATACGACCAAATAGGTCGATTGTTCAAGGGCTTATAAAAGTTTTCGACCTCTAGTGCTCCCGTTGAATGCAAACGCTACGGAGGGTCGTATATTCACAAATAACCCTCTCTGGAAAATCCTAAATTGTAGGATAGTTTGGCCATTAAAATGCTTTTTGATTAGATGTCTAGCGAGAAGTGTATGGGATTAGTTTTGTTTCATAAAGATAAAGCAACATTTTCTCAGAATCAAGCAAAACTAAGAGTTTAAGAGAAAAAAACTGAGTGAAGCAAAATAAATTGAATTTCAAAAATAAAACTATAAGTTGCAAACAAATCATTTGTGTAATCATGTAAACTATAAGTCTCTTTTCTTTGTTTTAACATATCTTTTTGTTTGCAGTTCTCTTTGCTTCTTTCTCAATGATCAGACTTTTGCTCTCGCTCCAGCTCTCTCGTTTTATCTCCCTCATTTTTTGTCTCCTGGGGAGTTTTCATGAAAATATCAGACTTATCTTATGGATTGCTGTGCATTAGACTTGTGTTGTGTAGTTTATACTTTATTCCAACTTTAAATATTTTAATACCTGAACACACTGGTGCTGTTAAATAATTTCCCAATTTGGGATTGATAAAGTGTCTGTCTATTTATTTTATAGATTAAAAGCTATAAAATAAATTAAGCTAAAGGTGATACGCAATATAAACTGTATACTGCTTTTTTTCAAATACATGTTACATTTCAAAAACATAGCTTTAGGACAAACAATTAAAGACTGCTTTAATTTAACAAATTCTGCAATATAAAAGTGGCAGATTTGCTTTATTAAACAGAGCAGACCTAGTCTGCATACCAACACAATTAGGAACATGCTCACATCTTACTATGTTGGTCTGAAGAGCTGAAGCATTCATACACAATGGATACAAACTGTGTTGTCTCCTTCTATATCCTGTGCAGTAGCGACTGGCACAGCCCCACCTAGTGTCAGCAGAAAGTATTACAAATAATTATTACAAAAAAATATATATATATAAAATATATTTTAAGATCATGTTTAATCATCTGATTCGTCTGTACATTGCTGTTTTAGTCTGTGTTCTTCTAATTAGTGTCTACAGTGTGCCTATTGAGCTGTTGAGAGCTATGTGGGACAAAACCCGATCATGCCCCTCCCTCTCACTGTCTAAGGCCCTTTCTCATTTCTCTAACTCCCCTCCTCGACCCCTATCCTCGAGACTTAGTCCCGCCCACAGGAGATGCGAGTGGAGGAGCCGAGGAGGGGAGCCGAGGAGAGAGGAGGGGAAGCAGCAGACGGTTAGAGAAATGAGAACTCCTCTCCTCTGAGCGGTCATTTTAAAGAGAAGTCCATTAATGATGACAGGAAGCACAGCAGCACTCTGTCTGATGGACAGATATATTCATGACCACTTATAGGCTATATTTACTTTTAATTCATTCACAGTGCGGTATAATGAGACAATAACAGGCTACAGATGCGGACACACACACACACACACATATATATGTATAAATAAATATATACAATTTCAGAATCAAACAGAGCACTCTCATAATAACGTAACGTTACACTATCAGAGACTGGATATATCCCCCCCCCCCCCTCCCCTCTCTGGTCGCTACAATGAGGAAAATAAATTACGGGCCAAAAGTTTTATTTACAAGTATTAAAAGTAAGTAGAGGACACCAAACCAACTGAGACCTGTCTTCGCTGCATCTACGCACACACTGTAGCACACACACCTACACATAATCAGGCTACAGCCGTTGTGTATTTTATTATGTGAAGCACTGAATGGTTTTAGAAAATTATCGACTCTTTGTTTGTAGATATCTACTAAACTAAAGAAAATAAAGAGAGTAGGCCTGTTATACGAAGTGATATTGTTAGAAATTAAAATCAATGTTGATATGGCCTAATGTGAATTAAATACACTATTGAATTTAAATCAGTTGTATTCTGAAAAACCGGAAGTTCACTAACTATTAACTTAATACTTTTATTCTGAAAATTATTCACTTCCGGTTAGCATTAGCATGTAGCGAAATGCTGCATTTTCAAACCGTGAATCAAAGGTGAAATGACATGTGATGTTGTTCACTGAGCACACTTGGTTTAACACTAATTTATTACCGCTGAATAACGTTTATTAGGGAATGTTTAAATAACCACAGACACCAGAATGATATCATTTAACAACAGAAAAAGACAGGAATTGCATTGGACCCGCCCCCCGACGACGCCGGCCAATAGGAGAAGACCTCAGATGACAACAGGAAGAGCAAGCCAAGAATCGGGCTCTTCTACCTGCTAACCTGGACTGACCGGTCGGATGAGGAGAGCGCCTCCACTCGCACATTTCATTTTGTACACCACCGCATCTTTTGTGTAATTAAATGCTGTTAACTTTTATAAGCTTCCCTTGACTCTTTTCAGTCTCTCCTGCCTTCAGGGTTCTAGAATACACTAACAATATATATTATACACACTGCTCTGCTTTCTGCACGGACAGCTGTTCTCTCTTGCCCCTTTCACACTAACCCGTATTCAGCTCCGGCTCGGAGCTGGAGCCTGAAAAGTGCCGGTTTTTCCTGTTCACACCGCAGCGGCGCCGCCTCTTAGCTCCGGAATCCGGTTCACTTCCAGCTCCAAAAGATTGTCGGTCTAGAGCAGGGATGGGCAAATGGCGGCCCCCACCTCTTCTTTTTGCGGCCCTCAGATTAATTTATAAACAAGGTAATTAATAAAAAATAAAAAATGTAAATATATATATATTTTTACTTGTAGTACTGATACCGTCCACTAGACTCCTAGTTACGTCGCGAGCGGCGTAGATGATTTCAAATACGGCAAAATAATCTGTGACGCATTTGTGTGTATTGTGTTTGTTTCCCGGGGAAACCCTCACAAGAAACACCGGCTGTTGTTATGCCTGCTGTGACGTTAAGTTGCCTCTTGTAATTATGCCTTTACAAGCTTAAAAGTTGTACCAAGACTTTGTTTATTTGAAATCAGATGAAAACAAACTGTCACGGACCCTGCCGTGTTATCTATGATTAATATACGCTTTTCATTCATAATTTCAGCGGGAGGGAGGGGGAGTGGTGCTGAGGAACAGCAGAGTGTGGGCTGACAGCTGTCTGTGTTGACATTCCCCTTATTGTGGAATAAGGGGAATGCAGAGACTGGCTACAAGTGTTTTAGGTTCAAGGTAGACAACTAATGTCTGGGTTAGTGTTCATGACTTCATGTGTATGTCATCTAATGGTTAATCTCAATACACACACATTTTCCGTGCTTTCCAATAGTATAAAATAGTTTTATTCCACTGTTTAATAACCTGTTCAATACAAACATGTCACTTGTAAAAATGAAATAAAATGTCTGTGAACTGATATTTGTTTAGTGAGCTTATTAGAGGATGTCCCCATTTTTTGGGGATGTTCCCTTTGATTGTAAAATGTCAATGAAGTGGTCAGACTTAGTATATTTGTTAATAATTACATACAACACATGAAATTTCTGTGTGTGTGTGTTCCAAGTGAATCTGCGGCCCCCTGGTGGCCAGTACATCAATGATGTGGCCCCCACCACCATCAAAGCTGCCCATCCCTGGTCTAGAGGCAAGAGCTTCGGAGCTAAGAGGTGGTGTCGCTTACGTCTCTCTTACATCGAGGCGTGCAGGAAACTAAACCCACCTCCCCTGAACATGGGTCGACTGTCATGCCTGCCTACAAGCAGTAGTGCTTATACACACTTTATAAAGTCAGGCAACACTAACCAGGCTTCGTGTGATTCTGTTTATTTGTACCTTACTTTGACCATCCGTTTACTGTTATTGATCATTGTGGAGAGAGGCAGACGTTTTGTTTTGTATTATAGCAGCTATCGGATGGAATCAATACATGGGCTGCACAGGTTGTCGTGTCCGACTATCACAAGTAGAATCATAATAAAAATACGCCGGTAAAATGTGCCTGTCGAAAACGGTTTATGCCACAATAGGATAGCAATAGCAAGTAGTCAGTTTAGCTTCGGTTGCTATGCTAACATCACCCATTTTATACCAGAGAAACTTTCATAACAGCGTTGTGATGCCAAACAGCGTCAATTCAGACTGACACAGATTCACTTAAGGGGAACTGGGGATATGTATCAGCTGCTTGTGTGAGTCGGACAGTGAATACTTTAGAGCGGCCGCTGCAGTGTGATCTAACCGGGAGCTAACGGGAGAATAAACTCCCGTGGAAGAGCAGCCAACACTGCAGCGGTCGGTAAATGCCGCAGAAACACATTAATAAACAATGAACCATGGCACTTTGGAGAAAAGTATATGGTTGGAGAAGTCGTTATTCAATTTAATCTGGCTTCGTGTGATTAAAAGCAACACGATCATCGACCCGACGCAGTTCCCCGTTGTTGTTGTTGTTGTTGTGAGCGCCGTAACGCTGTTGGGGAGCAAATCAGCGATGTAAACGGTGACGTCATGACGCAGCAGCGGCAGCACCAGTCGGGCTCTGGGCGGTGTGAACAGAGCGGGAGCAGAAAAGGGAAACCGGAGCTGAACCAGAAAAGCTCTAGCTCGGAGCTAGAAAGGGAAAAGCGCTGGTGTGAAAGCCGCATAAGTAAACATCGCTTCACGATGAGAGCAGTTAATAAAATAATATCCAGGGGATGCATGCAGAGCTGTCATTGGCTGAGATAAGTCCGGCCGTGCGTCACAACTCTTTGAAACATCTCTGTTCCCGGAAATGCATCCGCGAAGGAGCCGTGGAGGACCGTGGAGGACCCATCAGTGTATCCTCGGTTATAGCTCCTCCAGAGAGGCTCCTCGATGCTCGATGCTCGGTCCTCGACGTGCATTTAGAGAAATTAGATGTCCTTCAACATGGCGCGCTAAAATTCATTTCCGGGTCACTACCGGAGGACCGAGGACTCGAGGAGTCGAGGAGGGGGATTTGATGAAATGAGAAAGGGCCTAAGTGAACGGTGACTGTAAAAACTACACTGCGCATACACTGAGTATTTTCCTATTTAATAGCCTCATCCCAATACCCCTCCTCGACTCCTCCTTTCCCTCACTCGCTTCCCTTCCTTGCGTCTTAGCTCCGCCTCCGTAAGATGCGAGCGAGAGACACGAGGAGGTGACGCAAGGACAGAGGAGTCCTCAGGTATTAATTGGGATGTCCTCGTTCACTCAAACGTCACTTTTTGTCACAGTTCTGTCTAAGTTTGGGTGTTTTCACTGTTCTCTGTGATGTTTTCCTCCTGTCGTTAGTGTCCCTGTGTGTTCTCCTCCCTCCTCACCTGTGTCTCGTTAGCTAATTGTGTTCACCTGTGGCTCTTGTGTTTTTCTCCTCCCTCCTCACCTGTGTCTCGTTTACCGATTGTGTTCACCTGTGTCTGGTAATTAGCCCTCCCTGTATTTAGTCTTGTCTCGTGCTGTGTTCAGTGTCGGTGCTTCTTTTGTTGGTGACGGACTTCACCGGTGAGTGTTCTGTGTTTGTCTGTATTCGTTCCATTTTAGCCTTGAAATAAAGGTTTATCAAAGTTATCTGCGCTTGGGTCCTGCTTCCTTCACTCAACCGTGACAGAAAGCACCGACCAGAGATGGACCCAGCAGATGACCCATTTGAGTTGGAATTACAGCATTTTTCATTTGCTTTGGCTTGCTGCTATGATTGGTGGAGGGGAGCGTCCAGTGTTCGGCAGAAGGAGGCCGCTCTGGTAGAGGCGCACCGGTTGGCTATGGAGAAACCGGACTTGGTGAAGTTCTTACCTGACTGGATGTTGAACTTCATCTGGGCGTGTGATTTCCAGCCTGCGGACTATAAACGTCTCGGTGTGTTCCGTCTGGAGTCAACCAGTGCTTCCGCCCCAGTTCCTGCTCCTGTCCAAGAGGCGTTTTCTGGAACTCGGCTGGCTTTGGAGGTCCACGGAGCCTTCAGGCGGCTTCTAGGAGAAGGAGTCGCAAGTCCAGGCTAGCAATCCGAGCCCCAAGAGTCATGGTTCCGGCTACAGAACCGGCCCACACAGCCATAGTTCCGGCCCCAGTACAGGCCCCAGCAGCCATGGTTCCAGCCCCAGTTCTGGCCCCAGCAGCCATGGTTCCAGCCTTAGCTCTGGCCCCAGCTGTCCTAGTCCCTTCTCTAGTCCCTTCTCCAGTCCCACCTCTAGTCACTTCTCAAGTCCCTCCTCGAGTCACTTCTCTAGTCCCTTCCCTCATCCCATCTCAAGTTCCCTCTCGAGTCTTTTCTCAAGTCCCCTCTCAGGTCCCCTCTCGAGTTCCCTCTCGAGTCTTTTCTCGAGTCCCCTCTCAAGTCAACTCCCCAGTGTCCTCTCGAGTCACCTCCCAAGTCAACTCTCCAGTGTCCTCTCGAGTCACCTCTCAAGTTTCCCCTCAGGTCTCCTCTCGAGTTCCCTCTCAAGTCCCCTCTCTAGTCCCCTCTCGAGTTCCCTCTCGAGTCACCTCTCAAGTTTCCCCTCAGGTCTCCTCTCGAGTTCCCTCTCAAGTCCCCTCTCAGGTCCCCTCTCAAGTCCCCTCTCAGGTCCCCTCTCGAGTTACCTCTCGAGTTCCTTCTCGAGTCCACTCTCCAGTTTCCTCTCAAGTTCCCTCTCAAGCCCTCTCTCGAGTCCCCACTCAAGCCCCTACTCATGTCCAGTTGGAGGTCCCGCAGACTAGTCTTCTGCCGGGGGTCCTGCCAACCCCATGTCCTGTACCGTTGGAGGTTCCGCTGGGGGTCCTGCCAACCTCATGTCCTGTCCAGTTGGAGGTCCCGCAGACTAGTCTTCTGCCGGGGGTCCTGCCAACCCCATGTCCCGTCCAGTTGGAGGTCCCGCAGACTAGCCCTCTGCCGGGGGTCCTGCCAACCCCATGTCTTGTCCAGTTGGAGGTCCCGCAGACTAGCCCTCTGCCGGGGGTCCTGCCAACCCCATGTCCTGTCCAGTTGGAGGTCCCGCAGACTAGCCCTCTGCCGGGGGTCCTGCCAACCCCATGTCTTGTCCCGTTGGAGGCCCCGCCGACTACTCTCCTGCCGGGGTTCCTGCCAACCCTTTGTCCGGTCTTGTTGGAGGCCCCGCCGACTACTCTCCTGCCGGGGGTCCTGCCAACCCTATGTCCTGTTCCGTTGGAGGCCCCGCCGACTACTCTCCTGCCGGGGGTCCTGCCAACCCTGTGTCCTGTCCCGTTGGAGGCCCCGCCGACTACTCTCCTGCCGGGGGTCCTGCCAACCCTGTGTCCTGTCCCGTTGGAGGCCCCGCCGACTACTCTCCTGCCGGGGGTCCTGCCAACCCTATGTCCTGTTCCGTTGGAGGCCCCGCCGACTACTCTCCTGCCGGGGGTCCTGCCAACCCTGTGTCCTGTGCCGTTGGAGGTCCCGCCGTCTACTCTCCTGCCGGGGGTACTGCCAACCTTTTGTCCTGTCTCGTCGGAGGTCCCGCCAACCGCTCTCCTGCTGGGGGTCCTGCCAACTCCTGGTCCTCTTCCGTGGGGGATCCTGCCGAAGCCTGTCCCGCCGGCTCCGGTTCCTGTCCGGCCGACACCGGGTCCTGCCCGGCCTCCGGAGCTGTCTGGTATTCGCCCTCGATCCCGACCCTCTGTGAGCCGCGGTCTTCGTCCGCGGGCCCGGCCTCCTGACTCTTCCTGCCGCTGCCCTCGTCCTCGGGCCCGGCCCCCCTGACTTTTCCTGCCGTGGTCTTCGCCCTCGATCCCGACCCTCTGTGAGCCGCGGTCTTCGTCCGCGGGCCCGGCCCCCTGACTCTTCCTGCCGCTGCCCTCGTCCTCGAGCCCGGCCCCCTGACTCTTCCTGCCGCTGCCTTCGCCCTCATGCTCGGCCCCCTGAGTTCGCCCGCTGTGGCCTACGCCCCACCATGGACTCTGCCTTGCCCCCGGGCCGTCCGCCCGAGACCCCCACCATGGACTCTGCCTTGCCCCCAGGCCGTCCGCCCGAGTCCCCCTTCTCGGCTTCTGCCGTGCCCCCGGGCCGTCCGCATCGAGATCCCTTCCTGGTCCCCTACTGGGCTCCTGGGCGGTCAGCTTAGTCCCGTCCTCCGGACCCCCTCCACCCACCCTGGTGGCCTAGGGGTACGTCCCTCCTCCGGACCCCCTCCACCCACCCTGCTGGATTTTTTTTGGATTTTTGTGTTGGGGTTTAGGGACGTCTGGAATCCGTCCCTTGAGGGGGGGGTTCTGTCACAGTTCTGTCTAGGTTTGGGTGTTTTCACTGTTCTCTGTGATGTTTTCCTCCTGTCGTTAGTGTCCCTGTGTGTTCTCCTCCCTCCTCACCTGTGTCTCGTTAGCTAATTGTGTTCACCTGTGGCTCTTGTGTTTTTCTCCTCCCTCCTCACCTGTGTCTCGTTTACCGATTGTGTTCACCTGTGTCTGGTAATTAGCCCTCCCTGTATTTAGTCTTGTCTCGTGCTGTGTTCAGTGTCGGTGCTTCTTTTGTTGGTGACGGACTTCACCGGTGAGTGTTCTGTGTTTGTCTGTATTCGTTCCATTTTAGCCTTGAAATAAAGGTTTATCAAAGTTATCTGCGCTTGGGTCCTGCTTCCTTCACTCAACCGTGACACTTTTAAACGACGTCTGTTAATGATGACATGTGCACAGCTGTATCCCCTCTCATCGGGCTTAACTGAATAACCCCTTAGAACCGGCCCATTTGTTGTTAAATATTTATTTAAATGAATGAATCTTTCTCTTGTTAGTCAAGGAATTCATTCACTTATACATTTATGTGACGCTTTTCCACTCATCTTCCAGTTGTCAGTGTTCCTCTTTTGTAATCGACCAGCTGTGAAGGTGGGGGCGGGGCTTTTATACGCGAGTAGTGAAAACACTTCCGCGTAGTCTGCTCGCGTGTATCCTCCCTTTCGTCTCCTCCCTTTCGTCTCCTCCCTCACCCCTCCTCCCTCACCCCTCCTCGACTCCTCCGTGTGCATTTCAGCTATTGGGACGTCCTTCAAAATGGCGTGTCTTGATCGATTTCCGGGTCAAGTCCCCGGGGGGGAAGAGAGGAGTCGAGGAGGGGTATTGGGGTGAGGCTAAAGTTTTGATTGATTGAATTGATTGATTGAAAAGTTTATTAACAGCTTGTATATTGGGTACAGTACAGTACAGCTCAAAACATACAATTGTTAAGGGGATGCAGACCAGAGAAAGACTTTCATCTTGTTTACATCAGGGTCCCCCATTTCCAATTCATCATATCATTTAAGACATGTAAGACATATTTGACATACAGATGGCTTATTTACAATTTACATACAGGTGTTTTTTTACATACAGATTTATTATTTTCATTTTAGATTTCGTTCTAATACATCCTAACCGGACATTTAAGACATACCAAGTCTACAGATATACAGTTAGTAACAGAGTCTAAAATGTGAGTATATACATAGATGGGGGCGGGAAGCTGTCCATTGTACGACAGGTTGAGATTTGTACCATTACCGGGGCCAGTTTTGCAATGCTCTCCCCCGAAGGTGCTCTTTAAGAGAGTCTTTGAAGGTAAGTATAGTTTTACTTTCCTTTACAGTTGTGGGAAGAGCGTTCCACCTTGATGTGGCATAATTGTGAAACGTGTATTCCCCCTTTTTTGTGCTAAACCTGGGTTTGGTGTTCTGGTGTTATGATCATGGTATTCACTGACCTTTGGGAAGAATTTTGACATGTACATGGGTACCATAGAGGTGTAGTGGATCTTGTGGACCAGGCCCATTGCAAGAAGCTGTACTCTGTCGTCTACTCTAAGCCATCCTAGGTTGTCAAAGTGGGCAGAGGTGAGGTATGTTCTAGATGAAAGGTCAAGCAGTGGTCTGACCAGTTTATTTTTGCGATGTTTGAAGTTTTATTTTTAGCGCCTTGGAATTGTGTGGCAAACAAATAATGACCATAGGGGCGCTGAGCTACCATCCCCACCATACGTCATCTCACATAATTCAGAGCTGATTGGCTGTAAGTACGTGTGCCGCGAAAAGTGTGGTGTGTGAAGAGGACACGAGAGACGCATCCTAAAACCCGGAAGTAAGCTGCGCATGGGTTCCCTCCACAAAAAACCAATGGGATTTCTCAATAGGATTTTAGAAAATAGCTCAAAATAAGATCTGTGGGAAACGTAGCCTACCTGTTAGATAAATGCACATTTTGTTCAGCCGGATAATATCCACATGTCTACCCTACTTTTATAATTTTCTAATCATAAATCTATCGATTAGATTTATGATAGACTTTTGAAACTACAAGAAGATAAGGAGGACAAAAAAGTAATAGAGCTTTTTGTCCAGAAGGATAGCATGGACTTCATCTTCAAGTCAAGGTAAGACCACCATTGTATTGAAAATGGGATCTTACTAAGAGAGAACAATTCACTATTTAAATGATAAAATTACATTTTTTGGGTATCCTTTTGTTGAACTGTCTGTTTACAATTAATCGAAGCATCAGACATCAAAAGCTTTTGAAAATAATATTATATTTTGATTTAGGTCAAAATAACCTGAAGAGTCAGTGCCAGTGCCTCACCAGCCATGAACCTCACTGCAGAAGCTTATATATAGACATCTACGTTTTTTGTGCCCCACCACTTTTGTACATATAGAAACGCCACTGATCCTGTGAGAAAATGATATACATTTAGCATTCAAAATTCAACATACTAGGAATAGCCTGAGGAAGATCTGAATAATCAACAGATTTTAATTTTAACATTTTCAGAATAAAGACAACAAAGTGATTATACAAATTACATTTATTGAAATTTTAACCAGAAGATTAAGTCTCAAAGAATGTTTTAAATAAAAGGACATAAAACAAAAAGGTGGATAACAATACAATCTATTAAATGTATATGTAAAGACATTTGGTCAAATCAAATGAAATGACACTGAGCCAGTGATAACAGCCACACCCAGCATGGATGAAGCTGGTGCAGGTCTTTCAGGTCTTTCTCCGTGCTGTCCCCTCAGAGGAAGTGGGAAAACGGGATAAAACTCTGGGCAACACGCTGTCTCAATGATCCACACTGTTAATATGAGAGAAAAATGAATGTTTTAGGAAATGAAAAACATGAAGTTAACAAATAAAACACAGCTCAGGGGCAGTCATGGACGGTAGGTTGTCCTACAAAGTTAACTCAGCCTCCATTGATTTTCATATCAAATTAGCGTGTTAATAAAATGGCTTATACTTGCATATCTAAACAGAATCATGAAAGCCTGTTGGTAGAGTCAGGCACACGAGTCCGTTTGAGTGTGTGCACCGGTGTCTGAACGCTCACTCACTGCTAGCTATGTAGCTAACTGTCCCTGCTGTTAGGCTACTAGCTTGCATTGTTATGGATCTAAAGGTAGCAAAAGCTAACTTTCATAGCACAGCTTTTCTTTACTTCTCACTTAAAGGTGACCTATCATGCTATATTTAAATGATATAGTGTATGACCATACCTATATAAGGTATATTTATACATTTTATTTTTCAAAATACCAAACAGATGATTTTTTAGCCATGCCTCGTTTCGCTCATTTTCGCTTTATTCCAAACCTGCCTATGAAAATTCTGAGCAGCAGCTGACCACGCCCCCAGCAGAAGAGCCGGCGAGAGTCACGTTACCATGCTTGCTGTGATTACGAGTGTGGAATACACATGTCATCTCAGAGCAATGCATGTGTTCAAGCATATTATCAATTTGATCCAGAAACTGAAGCAGCGGAGGTTTTGGTGGAGGTGCAAACATCTCGGTTGCAGCAGGACGTTTCTGAATGGTTAGTTGACAAGCTGTTGTCCCTATTTATTTTTACTCTGTTACGATGCTTGCTACTTATTCCATTCATATTTTGGCTAATTAGCAAGAATGCAATGTGTACAGTTTGTAACTTAGAGTTTGTAACGCAAACAAAGCGATACATATATATATTTATAAAGGGAGACATTCATAAATTCAGCATATATACAATGGCCTCATTGCGTTTAATAGTTTACAGTCCTTTCTTCCAACATCGTGCAACAACCGTTGGAAAGTTCAATAACTTAGGGTGATAAAAAGTATAACTCCAACACCTCAGTTGTCAGCATTATGTGTTTCATGTGTTTTAAAAGCTCAGTTATTGACTTCTTTCTAAAGGGGTACATGTGCAACTTGCGCCACGATGCCTTCTGAACCGGAGCATGTGCTGCATGGAGATACCACACGTAACATTAGCTTCACTAAGTTGTCTGTTTAGAGAATACATTTTTCACATGTCATTCAATATATGTTTATCACACTAGGTGTAAAGACGGATGCAGGAACATGAGGACTCTGTAACCTGTGTGGAGGACCATCCTGGATTGGAGCCTGTGTGCCTAAATGTGTTCTCCCTGCAGAATGCATTGAATATTTACAGAGCTGAACACAGTTGGACTACAGTTGAGGCAAATAGAGCACTGAGTGGTTTGTTTGTTTTGACTGAAATTGTAAAACGAATGCTAATATTGTTCATGGAAATAAATACTGGTGTATATGGCTTTATGCAATCTTTCATTCTGTCATTGTACATGTACTATTATATACTACACAGCAATGGCATAACACACCCATGTGTACGACAAAAAAAGTCCACACACAACCTTATGCTTTTGAAATCAGAATATTCTTTACCCATCCCAACATGAATAATCACGACACACTTGATATCAACTCGGAACTTTATTGTCAAAATCAACGGTTATTTGAACCCATAAAAAACAGGAGCTTTGTGAGCTGGTGCTGGGGCTTCCTTGGAGAGAGGAGCAGAGTGGTGATTCCGGCCTGCGTTGTCCTCTGATCCGTGAAATGTCTATGTTAGGTTCAGACAGCAGCCAAACTGACCCGTGTAGCATACCCGGCGATGACCTCCTCCCTGTCAGGTTGCTCATAATGGTGCAGGGTCCACAAAGACTTGGTCGAAGATGAGGTCCATCAAGTTGGCCACGTAGCCTGTGCAATGTTAAAAAAAGCACAACAAAAAAAGTGGTTTAGATTAGTGTCGTCAACAACAACATACCAGGGCTTTAGCTCCGTTTTACTCATGGTGTGTGTCCCCTCGCATACATACATACATACATACAGTGTTGTATCCTAACACACCCCCATTTATATTCATGTGCGCAAAAGCTTTTACATAACGCTGCAAAAAACGGCATGTCTCATTAGCTTAGCGTAGCTTAGCGTAGCTTACAGATCGATGATATATGATCGTTCTTACAGACTACAATCACAAAAGCTTTTACATAACGCTGGAAAAAACGGCACTTACCTCCAGAAGATTACGTTTGTTATTATAACTTACTCAATATGATTTTTTAGAGGATACAAAATACTAATACATAGGAGAATAAATACTTGTGTTATCGGCTAGGCTAGGCGTGGCTTTACAGCCTTCACACAGATCGCCATTACGCAGGGTTGCCAACTCTCACGCATCTGGCGTGTGACACACGCTTTCACTCTCAATCTCACGCTCTCACGCTGCCCAAACTATTCTCACGCCAAAAACAAGAATACCGAAGACTAGAAACGGTTTTGAAAACTTTTGTCACGTAGTGATCGTCTTCTCAATAGAACATCTTTGATACTTCTGGCCAATCAGAATCAAGATAACGGCGTGGTGTTGTTGCAGGAAGTCCGGACGGAGAATACTTTTGCTGTAGTACAGCTCTATATAGAAATCAACACGTAATGAAATAAGACCCCACGGTTTGATGATTGATAGGTGTGTGGGCTGTCTTTCATTTTGACACACAGAACAATGGGGGCTATCCACCCTTATCCACAATGTAAAGTCATTCACAGCCTCTTCCCTCTTCTCTCTGTGAGGAGCAGCAGGTTCAGCTTTCAGAACAAAGTAACTAAAAACTAAAATGGCATTCATTTTTTAAATATGTCTTGGAGTAATAGATTTATTTATTTTTCTTCTCCAGAGAGTACCAGAATGTGTATTTTATGTTAGTATTTCAAACAATCTCCTGGGGGAGAATCCCCCCAGACCCCTGCAGGGGTTGGGCTTTCAGCAGGTCAACTCTTTCGCCTGTGGGGAAGTTGCAGGATTAGCTAAAGGTCGCCCTTTTTATTTACTACAAGACAAATGTGCCTTTTTATTTCATACAGTTCAATTTGGATTGAGACAGGGAAATAATCTAAACCTCACGCGTGGCGTTTCACTGTCAAGGGGAGCGTGTATGTAATTACAATGCAAATACTGACTTGAGCCCCACCACTGTATGGGTTAGCCCTACCATAGATTACCCAACACAAATACTCTCTCGCAACTGCCGACCCGTATTGCGCATGCGCAGATCTAAGATCCAGTAGAAATGATAAAAAAGTAAAAGTCTGCTGCTTATTGTTCTACTAGGCCAACATAGAGTCAAAGAGTATATGAGAGTGAGAGTGTGTTAATTAATATGTTTGGCAGTTTGGAGTAAGTCTGTAGATGTGTGTGTGTGTGTGTTTCATGTATAGGCCTCTCACGATAATACATTTTGTTGGATACATTTTCCCGGAAATTATTGCGATAAAGGATAATATTGTCGACACCGTTGTATGACCATTTTAGACCCCTGACATCATGATAATATATAATAATAATTCAAGTACATCCTTTCAAACTGCTAGTCACATCTTCATGCAGATGGAAATGTATCAAGTTCATTTTTATTTATCGTACGATAAGTCAATAAAACAGAGGAAACAAACATGTGTTTCATTAGTGAATTATAGTCTGTGTCCAATATTGTGTATTTGTATATATGGTATATATATATCCTATATATATGCTAAGGTCCCGCTGCTGACACGATAGCAGTCATTTCGTGCGCATATGTGTAATTAAACCCATGATATCAAAATCTCACTCCAGCCAGGTACCCAAAGTTGGCAACCCTGCATTACGGCAGTCTGAACATGTTCGCAAATGCCTGATAATTAAAATAAAAGACAAAGCAAAGACTGCGGAGCGTACAAAATAAAATGTTACAAGAACATATAAACACCTAACCGATTACTAGTTGGGGTTGGGGACATTGATACGGCGAAGCTACATGCTACATGCTACATGCTACATACTACAAGCTAGATATAGCTTTATCAGGAAAAACACCGCTAAATAAAAACTTACAGCTTCAGAATTGGATGTGTCCTCACTGGCCTGGTCCCGGATGGTTGGTATTGATCCCGGGTGTAGCATTAGTTTGGAGGCATATCCGTGTTGGACTTGAGAGAAGTTCATAAACATGTCCGTGGTTTAACTGGCTTAGACATCCTGGCAAGAGCAAGCAAAAACACAGATGTGACTGGGGTAGCCTGCCGCCTATATGCGAATGAGAGGTTTGGCAATGCACGTGGCCGTGGCTCATTCCCCTGATAGGTGGAGAGTTGACCAATAAGCGGAGTACGTCTTTGTGACGTAGAAAAGTGTCGGAATGTGGATCCATTTTTTTCAGATCCGTTGCAGCCCCTTTTTTAGAGATTTGGCGAAGGAGGAAAATAGAGAGGGTTGTGTTTTCTGACACTTGGTGAGTTCCCTGGAACACCGGGGACACATAATCATGTATAAAAGACGTACAAAGGTGCATTTTGCATGATAGGTGCCCTTTAACACAATCACTTGTAGTATTACTATAATTGAAATGCTGGTTCTTCTGGGGTGTTCTATTCAGGGCCATCCCTCCCTACAGGATGATCACGCAGACTGCGTGGGGACTCACCTCGCGGAGGGGGCCTTATATTGCGGAGGGACCTTCAACTGAGCCGCAATTGTGGTGCACCTATGCGTTTATGTGGCGCAATTATGGCGCATTTCCACTACACGGCCTCACTCGGCCTCGCTCAGTATGGCTAGGCCTTGTTAGGACTGGCTCACTTTATGGCGCATTTCCATTACAGTTTAGGAACTGGGGGGCAGTATCTATAGTAACGCAGTGTAGGCGGAGCCGTGATGTCATCTTCAATGAAAACCCCAGAAAAACAATAGCAGCCGTTAGCTGTAAGCCCTCAGAGCTCATTGTTTTTAATTACGTTGTATGCTGTGTTTATCCGTTACATATCACAATATATATATTTTTAATATGTTTTGTCAGTAGAATGAGACGACAGAAGTAAGAAGATTAAATGGAAACGTTAAAAAATAAATTGGGATTGATGCTCCTTGCTGCTCTCCTTCAGGAGGAGGCGCTGCAGGAGAAACACACAGAAGTGGTTTGTGAAGGTTTCCACGTGAAGAACAAAATAAATGTAGAGAGAAGGAGCTGCTGTAACATGTAAACACATTGTTGTTGAGTGTGTGTGTTGTCCCAGGTGTGTGTTCATAGTATACAGAGTGTATAAAGACTGAGTCCCGCTGTATTGCTCAGGCTTCACTGCAGCGTCTATTCACAGGCGCGATCCCACTACTGACCAGCACGGGGGCTTTGACCTGCTCCGTGTCCGACCTGGGCCCCCCTCCTTAGATGACCTGGTGGTCCCGGGCTCCCCCAGGAGCACCATATCGAAACCGAACTTAGTACGGACACCCGTTCTGCATGGTCCCTGCAGCTCAGAGCTCCTGAGCTCAAATGCTCCTCCAGCCTCAGCCTCCCGGTAACTGGGATTACAGGCGCGCGCCACCGCACCCGCCGAGAGGACTCTGCAGGAGAGAGGGATTGGAGAGACGTGACGTCATGTCTTGTTTTGCATACACAATGATATTCTTCCTCTCTTCATCAGGTTCTAACTTGTTTATCAAATTCAGCTGATGATTTGTATTGCTTAAGTTATTGAGAAGTTTAATTTAAGAACATTTACAATTAGACAAGTAGTTTATGCCTAAAACTATTTAGTTGTATCGTCATGGGTCTTTTCCATTCCTTTTCAGTTCTTATCAGTAAAAACATTTATAGGTTTGAATGTTTTATGTACTCATTCACTTCTGGTGATGAGCGGCATACATTTATTGCTAAAACTGAAAGTGTAACTTTTAATGCTGTTCATTTATGATTCTTAGTATGAACATCTCGACATTTGTGTAGAAAAAAAGTGTTTTTGTACACATCAGTCCTTATGAGTTTATATTTATCACAGTAGATGTTCATCACTCTTATCATTTCTCAGTGATACTAATAACAATACATTGCTGCTGGATAACTACAAATTAAATAAACATGAGGAATATACAGTATCAATTTTTTTGGTTTATTTTTCAAATGACAGGTCTGACTGCAGAGATTGATGGACTTTATAGAACTCTAAGAAGAGCAGGAGTTGGTGGTGGAGGATGAGGAGGAGGAATAAAGGTCTCTGATGCTCAGCTCTGGATCAGCTGTTGGAGATCTGGAAGTCTGTGAAGTCCACCAGGACCTGGAGGAAACCTGAGAAACTGGAGGTAGAGTTTGACGGAGGTTGAAGAGGGAACAGGGTTTTAGCAGTTAGAGGTCCAACAGGCGGGAGGTTTCCAGAAGAGGTGTTAAGTGGAGCATGCGTCTGCAGGTGGAGGCTGGGTATGAAGGCAGAGTTCAGATCTGCAGCTGGAAGAGGGGGGCGAAGTACTCAGATCTTGTACTTGAGTACAAGTATAAGCACTCTGTTACAAGTAAAAGTCCTGCATTCAAAACGTTTCTCAAGTAAAAGTACAAAAGTATTGGCATCAAAATATTCTTAAAGTACTACTCATGCAGATTGCTCTATTTCAGAAAAATATGTAGGCTATATGATTTATTATAATGGTTGATGCATTTAAGTGTTATCAAAGATGGTAAAGGTGCAGCTAGTTTTAATTACGTTGTATGCTGTGTTTATCCGTTACATATCACAATATATATATATTTAATATGTTTTGTCAGTGGAATGAGACGATAGAAGTAAGAAGATTAAATGGAAACGTCAACAAATAAATTGGGATTGATGCTCCTTGCTGCTCTCCTCCAGGAGGAGGCGCTGCAGGACAAACACACAGAAGTGGTTTGTGAAGGTTTCCACGTGAAGAACTAAATAAATGTAGAGAGAAGGAGCTGCTGTAACATGAGGCGCATTCACACTGCGGTACTTTTCCCACAAAGGTTCATGCGAACTTAGTTCAGTGAACTCTTTTATCGCATTCACACCAAAAAGAGCCGGTACTAAATATAGCTCTTTTCTCACAAAAGAGCCGCTCGTAAGTCCCTGCTAGAGAGCAGGGACTTTCGAGCGGCTCTTTTGTGAGAAAAGAGCTATATTTCTGATTGGCTGGGCGGATTGCAAACCACGCCCCGTAAAACTTCCAAAAAGTTTTGTGAAGCCGCCATTTTATTATCCTCGCATTAGCATTATTAGCATTAGCATTAGCCCAGCGCAGAAACGCAGAGAGACTAACTTATGGCAACACAAAATAAAACATGGGAGCGGTGGAGATGAGGAGGTGTCGGCGTTCTGGCGATTTACTCGGAAGGCTTCAGTAGAAGCTGCTGGGAGTCCCAGCAACTTCTACTGAAGTCCTCTTACAACTCCGGGGACTTCCGGCTGGGGACTTTGGGCGGCAGTATCCGCCGTGAAGTTGTTTGTAGCCTGCCAGTAAACCCAAAGCAGAAGAAGAAGAAGTGAAGTCAGCGGCTTCATTTGCCTAATCCACCCCCAGGGACTTTTTCCGGTGTGAACGCGATCTGTACTTAGTTCATGCGAACTAAAGAGTTTGCATGAACTAAGTTCGCATGAACCTTTGTGGGAAAAGTACTGCGGTGTGAATGCGCCTATGTAAACACGTTGTTGTTGTTGAGTGTGTGTGTTGTCCCAGGTGTGTGTTCAGAGCAGTGTTGTAGTCAAGTCACCAATTCACGAGTCCAAGTCACTCTCGAGTCGTCACTCTTCGAGTCCGAGTCCAAGTCCGAGTCACCTAGGGACAGTCGTAGTCGAGTCCGAGTCCAAGTCCGAGTCACCCAAGGAGTGTCCGAGTCGAGTCCGAGTCATCATTACCTGTGTCCGAGTCCGAGTCCAAGTCCGAGTCACCCAAGGAGTGTTCGAGTCGAGTCCGAGTCACAAGTCTTCATGTATTAATCTTAGTGGATATATGTGTTGAAATGTAGCTGTAGCTCCTCTACATTGCTTTTATCCTGTCACGGTATACTAATGTGTCTATTGAACTGCTGTGAAGCGAGTGTGCCTACAATTGTTGTATTAAAAAAGGTGCTATACAAATATAAAGCTTATTACTAATAATAATAATTATTATTATTATCATCATCATCATCAAGGTTGAGTCCAGTTCCAATATTGCCTCCAGTGCTCCGTTCTGGCATCTTCAAAGAGCTGCTTTACAAATGAAAATGGTATACATTAAACACAATGTCACAATTGAACTTATTTAATGGTTTGAAAACCCACAGAAACTGAAAATACATTATTAAGAACATGAGAAAGCATGCAGGGCTTTCTACGCAATATAAGTAACATTTTCATTCAATTTCCAATTTGAATCTGGCTCCAATTCCTCTCTATATTAGTGAAGTGATGGGGTCCCCTCTCCTACCATAATGTGGCCCTATTGGACAGACACCCAGTTGAAATTATGCATTTAGAATACTTAAAAAGCATCTTACAGGTGTACGGAAAACCACAAACAACACCAGCAGAGCCGAATGAGGCCAATTCCAATAGAGTGCCGCAGTGACGCGTCCTAAAACCCGGAAGTAAACTTCTTCCGGTTCCTTCGTCAAAGAAGCAATGCTTTTTCTCCATAGGATTTTGGAAAATAGCTCGAAATAAGGTCTGTGGTTGAGACACATTTAAGAGACAGATCACGTGGAGATGATCCAAAACGTGATCTGTCTCTTAAATGTGTGTCAACCACAGACCTTATTTGGAGCTATCTTCCAAAATCCTATGGAGAAATTGCATTGCTTCTTTGTCGAAGGAACCCATGCGCAGCTTACTTCCGGGTTTTAGGACACGTCACTGTGGCACTCTAGTCTGGCAGGGAACTTTAGTCTGGCATAAAAATATGTTTTTAGCTGCTAGCGTCAGGAGCAGATGAGCACCCACTCAGGCACACACACTTAAACATCCTTGTTGCATTTTAAAAGCATCAGATTTGACAACATCGAACAACTCAACCTTGCACGTGAGGCCTCATAAAAATGCCTCCATGACTGAATACCCTTTCAATGGGTGCACTGGAAGCAGGGATGGAGAATACCTGTGTGGCAACCTGATGGAGGACAGGGAACTGGGATTTATTTTGTTGCCAAAACTTGAAGCATGGGTCTGAGGCCTGGTTGTCGATCAAGTCGAGGTATGCAGTCAGCTGAGCCTGGACAGACCGACTGTGGGTGGAGGAGGGAGTCTTGCTGTAGTGGGAGAACATTCTCAGCTTCCTCTGAGGAGCTTCAGGAGCAGGAGGAGACACTGGAACATCACCTTGTTCTGGTCCTGCTGTTGAGATCATTTGCTTCTCACCCTCTGCCTTGATACAATCTGAAATGAGAGGGTATACTTTTGTGAATAAATCTGCTACTGATCTTATTATTTTGTTTGTGATACCATTTATAGATGATTTTAATTTGTTTTACTTGAAAAGGCTAATGTGTAAAAATGGCCTTATAATTTGGTAATTCTTTCCATAAGGATTGAGTATTCTTATTTTGGCTACACACACCCCAATATCTACAAACAGATAAACCACTTCTAGACATTCATGTACACATATAACTATAATTAATAATGGCTAGTATAAGTTAGAGCCTGCATACATATATAACAAGTGAACATGTCTCACCAATGATCTGAGTCATTAGCTGATCTTTGTCATCACTGTCCAGCTGCACATCATGTTTTAGCCGCTGGAAACCAAACGATGGGTCCAACACAGATGCTATGAAGTAGGCAGTCGTGAAAGGAAATTTGGTGGGACCTCTTCCTTCAGCTGGCTCGCATCCTGGCATCTTCACTGCTTGGAAGATCTCTGTGAACCTTGTTTTCAAGGAGCTTGTTGTGCCTAGGGGAAGAAAGAATACACACTTCAGCTTCTTGATGCCAAATCATTTCAAACAATCTTTCTTATTGCTAAATAAATTGTATGGTTAAAATTAGGGCTACCCCAACTACTAATCCTCAACCATTGCAAACTAGTTGTGGCATGTTTATGATAATAATTTAAATACATTTTTGGACCATCCAAATATGGTTTGAGTTCAAGGATTGAGAAACAATGTTAAAAGTAACATTGTTATCAGTGTGCTATATAACAGTGACATAAAAACCATAATCCTGAGCCTTAAAAAATTGAATGTTCAAGCACAAACCAAGCAAGCCACTAATGGTACAAAGGGATATTTAATCGTTTATTTAGCAGGGACAATGCACATCAATGAACACTTAAAACAATAACATGTGTCGAGTGTAAATATGTAATATGATTCTAAATGTGTTGCAATGAACGAATATTTTGTTAATTTATTTCAACACAGTCGGCAAAACATCACAACACAAAGCGAATATAATAAATATAATATCACAATGTCCAACAACCAATAAGTGAATGTTTAAATTATATCAATAAAGATTAAGCCCCAGAAAGCACATTGCTACTTGACGACATTCTGCATGTTAAGTAGCCATGTGCTTTCATGTTATCGGCTGAATCTTTACTTATTGATTTGATCACATTACTCTGATGATAGTGTTCATTACAGCCTACCTATATATATATATATATATATATATATATATATATATATATATATATATATATATATATATATATATATGAACTCCATCCTTAGAGTAATGTGTTATGGAGCCTCCGTGACGGAGATCATTTTCAGTCTCTAATCTTCACGTTCATTGTAGGCTAGGGCTAGGCTACTCATCATCTGCAGTATCACCAAGGACATGTATAGCTTTTTAACAGTATCTATCTAGACAATAAAACTGCACTTGGTCCCTAGGATGTGATATCAACCCCTACCTCCATCTAACCCGACATCTTAAAACCTTTGTGGAGTCAATTTAGTGGCTAACGTTAACGTGGGTTAGCAAGCTAACAATAGCATTTCTACTTACTTTTCTGGGTGCCGCCGTGAAAGGTGTCGATTTTCACGGCGATTTAATTCGACGTTGTCCCAGTCTTCTCTTCTATCTTCTGTCCACATAATGTGCATTTTGCGCTGCTCTTTCCCAATATGGAAACGAAATCTTTAAAAGCATACAGCACGATGCGGGGTGTGTCTCTGGACATCTTTAGACTGGTATAGCAGCGGGGGCGCGCCCAGTACGTGAACTCGCCTCGCAGGTGCACACGCCAGGACACAGAGGACATCAGACTCCAGAGAAAACTTGCTCGAGTCCGAGTCCAAGTCATCGTGCGTGAGAATTCACGAGTCCGAGTCATCCCAAGGAGTGCTCGAGCCGAGTCCGAGTCCAAGTCCAAGTCATCGTGCGTGAGAATTCACGAGTCCGAGTCCGGGTCGCGTCAATCAGTGTGCGAGTCCGAGTCAAGTCACGAGTCCCGAAAATCAGCACTCGAGTCCGACTCGAGTCCGAGTCCAGGACTCGAGTACTCCATCTCTGGTTCAGAGTATACAGAGTGTATAAAGACTGAGTCCCGCTGTATTGCTCAGGCTTCACTGCAGCGTCTATTCACGGGCGCGATCCCACTACTGAGCGGCACGGGGGCTTTGACCTGCTCCGTGTCCGACCTGGGCCGGTGCCCCCCTCCTTAGACGACCTGGTGGTCCCGGGCTCCCCCAGGAGCACCATATCGATACCAAACTTAGTGCGGACACCTGTTCGGCATAGTCCCTGCAGCTCAGAGCTCCTGAGCTCAAACGCTCCTCCAGCCTCAGCCTCCCGGTAACTGGGATACATTTGTATAGCAATACAAGAATAAGATTGTGTTTTTTTGTACAGTGCACATATGTCCTAGATCAGTGTTTCTCAAACCTTTTCATACCAAGGACCACTTAACCAATAAAAAAAACACTCGCAGACCACCTAACTCCACAAATATCCAAAAACACATCGTTTTTTACAAATTGCCTGAAAATTGTACAAACAAGTGTGTGATGAAGGTGTTTATCTGGGCTATATCATGCAATTGAAAGTGAAACTTAAGCTCGCTCCATTGTGGAGATATTCCCCCGAGAGTGCGGAAAATTTAAATAAAGACATTTATTTCAAATGTGAAATTTGACCAATATACTCACGGACCACTAGGGGGCGCTCACGGACCACCAGTGGTCCGCGGACCACACTTTGAGAAGCAATGTCCTAGATTATATAAATACTTCTTCCACATTTGCTGTACATTTCTTAGTTAAACCTGAGTAAAGTGGATGTTAAGTCAGCTACCTGAGGGAACAGTGCTGCTCTGTAGTAGCCCCCTCTCACCAGAAGAGGGCAGTGACGCTCCACTGACTGTCAGCTACAGTTAAACCTAAGAGAAGAAGAAGAAGAAGAAAATAGCTCACCCTCAGGTTTGTTTCCGGGTCAGCGCGTCACGTTGCTACACTGTAAACACAACTCAGTTTAAACAGAATAATTCAGAATAAGTGATGCACTGCGGTTTCTCTTGAAGTAGGTAACCATTTTTCACTTTAAAACTGTCCGTTTCTGTCTGACATACAGTGACTTTAAATTACTGGATATGTGTTGTGTTGTTAGTTCAGTCCTGAATGTTTCCACAGTACAGCCACCTGTGAATGTACCACCAGCGTGCTGCTCTTTTTCATAATTGTGTTTAAAAAAAGATGTGTAATGAATTTGGGAGACCATGCTCGTGAGATTTTGTTGATTTGCTAATTTTTCTTCTAGTGTTTTACAGTCTGAATTTCCCCTCGGGGATTAATAAAGGTTCATCTTATCTTATCTTATCACCATAGCGAACTGTTAGCTCATGATAACTGCACATCACTTTTAGTGCTCATAAAATTACTATGTACATCGAAGAGCTAATGCTAGTAATAGTAATTATTTCCTACATAAGCCAGCTCCAGATGTGAGCATTTGCTATAGTCTGATCAGCCTTGTTTGTTTACTTTTTTATAAGAATAATGTGGTGTAAAAAACATTTAAAAGCATAGATTGTTCATTTTCAGTAAGAGGTAAGACAGTCTGTCCTTTGTTAACTACTACTGTAACATCACAGAGATGTGTGAAAGCTGATTTATTTGGGGCTTGATGCATTGTTGACCTGCAGGACTAACATTATGCGATCTTCAATATTCTTAACTCTAGGTTCCTTGACATGCTTTTTCCAAGTTCATCTTGAGATTGTTGTTGAACATATACAGTCTTTCCTGATTTGTGGATTATTTTAAGTGTGATACATGTATCACACTTTTGTATGTATTTTAGAAGAGTTATTATGTGATAAGAGCAAATGCATTGTTTTCATCACACCATTAGGCTGTTGGGAAGTTGTATTTGATTGTGTAGAACTACATATAGGTCTACACTAGGGGTATCAAACTCAAGGCCCGGGGGCCAAATCCGACTTCATTTTATGTGGCCCACAAGAGCTTGCAAAGAATATAATATAATATATAATATGTTTATTATATGCTACTTTACAGAAGCACGTTGCCCATAAACTACATGTCCCACAATGCATCTCAAATTTGACTTTTTTCTCAGAATTAGATTTATTTTTCAAAATGTTACTTTTTATTTCAAAATGTCTCTTTTTTTCTCAGAATTTGGCTTTTCTTTTTAAATCATTTTGTGACATTCTTACTGAAGAGACTTGCAATTATTTTCCCTAGACTTTTGCTTTCAGACGTAATCAATGATGAAGTTATTACCCTATCCGATAATCATCCAATGCAGAGGCAATCATGTAATATAATACATTATTTTATATATATTAAATATTTATATATGTATTTTTATATAGTTTTAAAGTTACAACCGGCCCTTTGAGTGCAACCATAATGCTGATGTGGCCCGTGATGAAATTGAGTTTGACACCCCTGGTCTACACCATCTGCAGTATTTAGAGATTTAGGATATATGCTGTGATTGAATTTCTCATGTTCCTTTTGTTCTTGTTGTCAGGTTGAAATAATCATGAAGAACAGAAACGGGGTCTATGTGGACAACCGGCTCAAACAGAGAGTGGAGCAGGTAAACACCCATGGCCTCACTGTATGATATCAGGTCTGTGAGATTCATTTAATAAACCATGACCTTGTTATTAATTAAGTAACAAATAAGCAGTATAACGCCGTTGGCTCGTCCATTCCATTAACCAAGGATCTTACGATTGGCCATGATGAGAAGGGAGGGACACGGCTTATATCTAATTTTCTCCATTATCTGGACCCAACTCTCCTCCATCTTCCCTCTGCATCCTCTCTGAAGTGATGTCACAGAAACATCACAGTCTGGGTCCTTCTTTCATGCTGTGTCTGTGTTATTTGTGTTTTTGAATGAGAATGCCACCTGAGACCGGGTCTGATTTTCTTGATGTTGAATTGTGTTTTCAGTACATGGCGACCTGCTCCAGTGAATATGTGGACCTGTCAGTCATGGCTGTGGAGCTCCAGAGACTGCACAGGCAAGTGCATCACAACTAGGGCCTTTCACCATTTGGAAAAATAATAATAATTACGATTAGTTCGATTTATAGTTCAATATGATTCACGATATTGGAGGGAATTCATCCATTTTGAATCAGAATTCTCATTATCTTAGAAAGATACATTAAATGATCTTGGTGTGATTTGTTTTTGATTTTGTTAAGTCATTCAAAATTATATTTAAAACATATTTAGCCATTAACAAATATTGTGTTCCTATGATTAGAATATTGCACTTGTCCATAATGAGTTTCAATAACAAATCTAAATAGAACTTATTTAAATAAAACAAACTAATGAGCAGACAGTTGAATCCTTACCTCTAATAGAGGTATTAACATTAGCACCTTCATAGCAGTGGGAGTTATTTCAGGGCAGTTGCATAAGACTGCATTTTTTTAAAGGTCACCTATTATCTAACAACTTGTCCATGTCTTTTATACATAAATCTGTGTTTCCTCTGTGTAAAGAGATTCGGAAAGTTTCAGGACAAAAAGTTCTCTCCCTTTTTGTCCTGATTAATTTATATAAAAACCTGTCTGAAAAGGAGCTGGTCAGATTTGGGCCACTTTGTGATGTCACCATGTATTTTGGGCTTGTACAACCATTAGCCAATAACTTTAGCCAAAAGAATTGGTATTTCCAGCCAAACACTTCAGAGACATGTTTTGTATATATCTGAGACCTATAATATATTGTTAAAAAGAGTATAATAAGTAAAAAGTGGACACTGAGTGTGTATTCATGTCTATATAAACAATTAAAAAAAATTCTGTTTATATTGTTCTGTTTATATTTCATCTTTAGAATGGATTACGGCAGACGAAACAAAATAGCTTTCAGGCTTCAAGTAGAGAAAGGTAAGAGTGTACCGTACATTACTGCCGTATATCACACGGTGTAGTTTGGCGTACATGTGTTTTCAGTCCGTGTGTTCCTTTAACAATTATTGCACTTGTTGTGATTTTTATAACATTTGTTTAATCGTGCAGCGATGGTACCAACTCATCCATGCCATTGTTCATGATAAAACTCTGATCTGTTTTTTTGATCTGCCTCTCCTAGTGTATGACATATTCATGAAGGACTCTGGGATAAATGATCTGGAGAACAAACACATGGCTAAGAGAGCAAAGCACGCCAACAAAGGCACGGGGTAAAGAACACCCTCTACCACTGCTTCCCTCCAATGTACTCATATTCTATATACACAACTAATTGTGTGTGTGTGTGGTGTGTGTGTGTGGTGTGTGTGTGTGTGTGTGTGTGTGTGTGTGTGTGTGGTGTGTGTGTGTGTGTGTGTGTGTGTGTGTGTGTGTGTGTGTGTGTGTGTGTGTGTGTGTGTGTGTGTGTGTGTGTGTGTGTGTGTGTGTGTGTGTGTGTGTGTGTGTGTGTGTGTGTGTGTGTGTGTGTGTGTGTGTGTGTGTGTGTGTGTGTGTGTGTGTGTGTGTGTGTGTGTGTGTGTGTGTGTGTGTGTGTGTGTGTGTGTGTGTGTGTGGGGATAGTGAAGGCAGCAGCTCAGAGGAGGACGGCGACAGTGATGACGTCATTCTGGAGGACACGGTAGGAATAAATGGGAAGGTTAAATCAAAAGGCTACGGAAAGAAATGTGTTTATGGCAGGGTTCCTACGGTCATTAAAAACCTGGAAAAGTCATGGAAATTCAAAAAGCTAATTTCAGGTCCTGGAAAAGTTATGGAAAACAATATTTTTCCCAAAGTTTTGGAAAAGTCATGGAAATGTAACTAAAGTTGCGTCAAATATAATTAATATTTCATCTAATCGCCAAAATAGTAATACTATAATGATAATAAATACTGTATCGTATAGTAATGAAACATAAAATGACATTTAACTGACGAGGTATTTTGCTGGTGAGAGATTTGAGTTGCTTTAGCGTGTAGAAGCTAGTAAGCCTACTATTTGATTTGTTTTAGATAGGCACCACATGTTTCATATGCAGACCTTATTTTCCTGTTCTATGTTAAAATAAACCATTTACAGTGGTACGCTGAGAAAGAGTTATTGTTTTTGGTCGTGGAAAATTAGTTAAAGGTCATGGAGAAGTCATTGAAAATCATTGGTGAAAAAGTGTATGAACCCTGTTATGGGAAGCTTGTTTAACTTATCTTAAAACACACAACTTTAGATAATGAAGTGAAATCACATGTTAAGCACTTATCCACCAAGGCTGTCCTTTCTAAACAAAAGATATGGATAGATAGATGGCTTTCAAAAGGATTCCTGCTCTAAAAGGGATGGCAGTTTCTTTATCAAGAGCCTTTTAGGTATATTTACAATATTTATCAGTGGTAAAAGGCTTTTCTTATCCCACAATTTAATACAAACTGTTTTAATATAACAATACAAGGCACACAAGGCAATCATCAAAACGTGATTTGATTGATTTAGCTAACTTATAACTTAACTTAGGCAATATACCTCGCCTCTAGTGAGGGGCCCAGCCCTTGGTAGGTTTTTCTGTATGTGGCCCAGCTGATCTGGGAGGGAGTTCCAGAGGCGCGGGGCGAATGAGCAGAACGCTCGGTCTCCCATTGTTCGGGGATGTAGAGGAGCGTGGCTGGAGCGGAGAGAGCGGGTAGATGTCTGGGTACGGATGAGGTCACAGAGGTATTTTGGGCGTTGTCCATTCAGGGCTTATAGGATATCTTCTCCAATGGGAGGCCTGGCAGCATCCGTTGCAGCCAATGAGTGATGCTTGGGCTGTGAGCCTTTTTCCAAAGCAATGCACTACAGGTTTTGGCGTAGAGCAAGCTGAGGTCTCTAAATGTTCACTCACTATATGTATGCTCTTCTGGATATAAACCCAGCAGAAAACACTTTGGATCCAGTCAAATCGGCTTTGAACTGATCTTCTCTATTGCACCTCTTCCCAGAACACTTGAATCTTTCTGCGGAGAAAGGCTTTTTGAGATCATGGAACAAAGAAGGAGACAACTAGTAGTGTGTCTTCGTGTATTTTTGGACCTGCTTGTAATGTGTTATTTATATTGTGTATTATGATTTCATTTTGAAATGTTAAAAATGTTACCCTAACGCTAAATATATCCTGGAGCTATCTCTGTACTAAATGGAGATGATGGATGTAGATTTGGATTGCCCTCACGCACATTTCCCAAATATGGGACCGCTTCTTAAAGGTCACCTATTATGCAAAATCCATGTCTTTTCTACATAAACACGTGTCTCCTCTGTGTAGAGAGATTCTGAAAGTTTCAGGAACAAAGATTCACTCTCTTTTTGTCTATAATAGGGAACCTTTAAAGAGTCCTCTCTGACACTGAGATCTGATTCTTCCATGTTTCTGTTTGTTGCCCTCCGCAGCCGATCAACCACATGAACAGTTCCCTAACGTCTCTGTACCGTAAAGGAGTCCCTGAGTCGGGCTGTGGCTCCCCCCGGAGAGATCCTCCTGCTGCCAGCACTCCTGGCGGGGCAGCCAGCGCCCCCCCCACTGCAGGAACACAGGTGTCCACAGGAGGCTGGTTCATTGACAAAGGCAGAGGCCCCGAGGAGCGCAAAATCTTAATCGACCTGTGTGATGATGTAAGTTCCTCTGGAGGGGGTGTGTGTGTATTTAGAGACAGACATTGTACATAAGGAGGTAATAACTGTTGGCTTTTGTAGTTTTCTCCTGTTTTGTGTAACTTACAATACTTGTTTGAACAGTGTCTGTATATATGATTAGGATTCATTGTCATTTTCTTTTCTTTTTTTTGATTCTATTGCCCACAAAAACATGTGTATCTTTCATATTGCAGCAAAAAACCAAGTGAATAATGAGCTCATATTTGTGTCCCCAGCAGACGGATGTGTCCATGCTTGAGCCGGAGAAATCGACCAAAAAGTCAAAGAAAAGGACAAAGGTCTCTGAAACTACTGTGACTCACACCCCAAATAAGAAAGGTCAGCCTCGTCTAGCTTTACAGTATAACTATAAAGTAGAGCTGCAACTATTTTGATTATGGATTCATCTGAGAAATGTTTTATTGATTCATCGTTTTGAGAAACTGGGATAACATTTCAACTTTCTGCCATTTTGCATGACAAATTACTTAAGGATTAACTCAATATTTGCAGATTTTTTTATTCTATCAATCGATTTATAAAGACGAATTGTTGCAGACCTTCATAAATATATGCTTGAATTACTATTGAACACCACTCAAAAATATAATGTATATTCCATGTATGGCTGCAACATACAATTCTTCTCATAATTAATGGACGGATGATATTTCTTTCATTATTTATTGTGTATTGACTATGGTTGTTGAATTGCTAGTTGACAGATATTTATGAACAGTATTGGCTGTGAGGTTCCACTATGTTGCATTCACAGTATTTTCTCTTTTTAAATGATTTTTCAGCTAAATCAAAATCACTTGAGCTGCAGTATCCCACTCTGAAGTTTGAAGATGTGGGAGGCAATGAAGAGACGTTAACGGTAAATATATATTTTAAACCTTTCTTCATTTATTTGACACAGAAAAAGCTGTTATTATTATTATAGAGTTATTTCATATTATCCGTTGTGACTAGTTTGAACCTGTACTACTTTGACCTGCTGCAGGAGGTGTGTAAGCTGCTGATCCACATGCGTCACCCGGAGGTGTACCAGAGCCTGGGGATGGTTCCTCCCAGGGGCTTCCTCCTGCACGGACCCCCCGGCTGTGGAAAGACCCTGCTGGCCCAGGCTGTGGCGGGGGTGAGTGCTGGACAACGCCTGGGGAGAACATGTGTACACACTCGCCTGTCTGCTGTTTTTATTACCAGCCGATAAAGAGGGTTAGAAAGGTCCAGACATAACCTACTCTGTCTAGACCAGGTTATGTTCAGAGGTCAGGCTTTTAAGCAGCAAATACCAGTGTTCAATAACTAGTTTCTTTAACCATAGCATGACATCAAGCAGTTAAGCAGAACTGAAATCAACCAGTAAGCAGTGTTGATCAATCGAATATAAAAAAGGAAGAACTTTGAACATAGAATGGTTGTTTTTTAGTGCTTTTTGAATAAAGTGATATATTTTGTGTGTCAGGAGCTGAAGCTGCCCTTGTTGAAGGTGTCGGCTCCAGAGCTGGTGTCTGGAGTGTCGGGGGAGTCTGAACAGAAGCTCAGAGAGCTGTTTGAACAGGCTGTGGTTAGTACTAGTTTTCCTCTTCTATAGTGATCAACACAAGTCAAGAGATTGGAGGAGGTGAAGTCCGCACACGTCTCGCTGTAGGATTAAATAAACAGGTCATTTGGATAAATGATAAATAATGTTGCGTGCGTCTTCCCCCTCGCAGAGCTCTGCTCCGTGTATCTTGTTCATAGATGAGATCGATGCCATCACACCAAAGAGAGAGGTGGCTTCTAAAGACATGGAGAGGAGGATCGTAGCCCAGCTGCTGACCTGCATGGACGGTAGGACACACTGACTCCAGAGCAGCGTCACAATGTGTCCTCTTCTCAGAGACTTTATGTACAAAACAACCTGCCTTTCATTCAGCATATCCAGGCAGTAGCCTATACTCCAACAATGAAACACACAAGCACATACTACTGCTTAAAAAAGCAGAAATAAAAACTGAGCTGACAGAAAATGCTCCGTTTTAGTTTAATACACACAGTTAAGCTCACACTAGGGCTGTACCCGAATATTCGTTTGTTGGAGTACTATTCGGGTTTTATTTTCGTTATTCGGATATTCGTTTTTTATTTTCGTTTTTTTTATTTATTGAAATCTCCAATATCAACGTAAGAGCTTGTGCCTCTTCGGGGGTGCTAACACTTAACCATAAACGTTATCGTTTACTTTCTCCGTCTTTATATGTAGATATTTCTTTTTCTCCATTAATCTCCAGCACGTTGTTTCCATAGCAACAACAACTTCCTGTCAACTGTGCTACCTCTCCTTCAAAATAAAAGCATGTCTATACAAAATAGAAAGCCAAGCCAAATTACACTTAAAACATATACCCACTGCAATGAAAGTAACAAACACAATGCAATATCCTTTTCAATTTCAAAGAACACCAATTGGGTTGTATACATTAACACATAACTATAAAACAACAATACTGTAGAATAACAAAAAGAATGCCGTGAATACACCGAAATACACATGTCGAAGCGGTTCGCTGCTGATTACTACTCTCCTCCTGGCAGACCTGAACAGTCTGACGGTGACGGCTCAGGTGATGGTGATCGGGGCCACCAACCGGCCGGACTCCCTGGACCCCGCCCTGCGCAGAGCGGGGCGCTTCGACAGAGAGATCTGCCTGGGGATCCCTGATGAAGCAGCTCGACTCAGGTCAGACAAACGCCCATAGAGAACGAGAATGTACATTAGTATGCTGAATATTGTATTGCTTTTGCCAAACGATCGCCTCTGTGGTCGCTTTCACACTTTGAACAGTAAAAACCGAATGATCTGTTCTGCAGGATCTTGAAGACGCTGTGTCGGAAGCTGAAGCTGCCGGAGGACTTTGACTTCAAGCAGCTGGCCCGCATCACTCCGGGCTATGTGGGGGCCGACCTCATGGCTCTGTGCCGGGAAGCAGCCATGAGCGCCGTGCACAGAGTTCTGATGGAAAGAAGAGCATCGAGCCAAAGAAAGAGCTCCACTGAAGAGACTGTAACAGGTGGAGCTCAGACTGACGAGGCTGTGACAGACGGAGCTCAGACTGACGAGGCTGTGACAGACGGAGCTCAGACTGACGAGGCTGTGACAGACGGAGCTCAGGTGGAGGAGGCTGTGACAGACGGAGCTCAGGTGGACGAAGCTGTGACAGACGGAGCTCGGGTGGACGAAGCTGTGACAGGCGGAGCTCGGGTGGACGAAGCTGTGACAGGCGGAGCTCGGGTGGAGGAGGCTGTAACAGACGGAGAGGTCACAGAGACACGGACAACAGACCTCACCCCCCCGCTGCCTCAGGAGGAGGTGGGGCACAATGACCTGCAGGTATGGGGGTCTCCAACCACACATCTGTCTCATTCCACTCAGAAGGATACTGTACTTTTATCTACACATATAAATATAAACATTGTTACCAATGTTGGCAGTGAGAGCTGTGGTCAAACCCCGAATTGGTGTTTTATTTCTTCGGGGAATTCTGGAGCATTTGCATATTACACTTTTTTCCCATTGTTTTTCTTTATGTACTATTAATAGAGGCTCAACTCAAGGTTCAAGGTTCTTTATTGACTAACATAGCTACAGAGTAATTATGTCGTTGAAAATCTTAGGTCACAGACAACACAATAATACAGATAAGCAGACAATATTAAAAAAAAAAAATTGTTTTTTTATCAACTTTATTGAACAGTGTCCTCTTGCTGCTGGAAAAACATCAAGTCTTGAAAGTCACATCTCGTTTTTATTCTAGGGTCCGTTTTTGTGAATGTAAACTAAAAATGAGGGCGGTTGCATATAAGTTACAAAACAACTCACCTTTAGAACTGAGAAGATCATATAAGATAATGTCGGTCTGTCGCCCTGCTGTGTTTCCAAACATTACTGAGCCTTTAATCAGAAACATTAATAATGTAATGTTAGGACCGGTCAGTTATTTTGAGAGCATTTTCTCGTTCTGTAGTTTTGTATTTCCTTGCCAGTTATTGAGGGCATGTTGTGTGCTGTGTCCAGCAGGGGGAGCTGTGGCACCTGCTGCAGCTGCTGAACAACACTGAGACTCTGTCAGAGGAGGAGCTGGCCGGCCTCTCCATCCTCATGTCAGACTTCCAGGCGTCTCTGGCCAGCGTGCAGCCCTCCGCCAAGAGGGAGGGCTTCGCCACGGTGCCCGACGTCACCTGGGAGGACGTGGGGGCACTGCAGGACATCAGGGAGGAACTGACCATGGCCATACTGGTAATCATCATCATCATTCTTCATGTTAAACATCTATGATCCACACCGAGAAGATCCATTTATACTCTGAGATCTTAACCATCAAGTCCCAATTATCAAGGAAGAATATTTAGCTTGGGTCAAATGGTGTCAACACAATGGGATTAAAGAGATTATATTTCATGGGGTTTCCCCTTGTGTAGGTTTGTGTGCATGTCAATGGTCTGCAACGGCTCAAATCCCGAAGTTCCCTCCAGATGGAGTTGTCATCAAAAGCAAGATAACACTTTGGTGTTTTTTATACTAAGAAACAACATCCTTCTCATTGTGTGTCCTGCAGGCTCCGGTGCGTTCTCCGGAGCAGTTCAAAGCTCTGGGGCTCAGCGCTCCATCCGGGGTGCTGCTGGCTGGACCCCCAGGCTGTGGAAAGACCCTGCTGGCAAAGGTGAACCCCCCCCACACACACATTACATTTAGCTGACGCTTTTTTCCAAAGCGACTTACACTAAGTGCATTCGACCAAGAAGATACAAACTTGAAGAAAACAGAATCATATAAGTACATCAGGTATCATAGAGCCAAAACATTTCAAGTGCTACTCAACTGGCTTTAGATAAGCCAGTCCTTTATTAGTATATAAGTGCTTTGTTAGTAATTCTATCGCTCGAAGTGGAGTCGAAAGAGATGAGTTTTCAGTCTGCGCCGGAAGATGTGCAGACTTTCTGCCGTCCTGATGTCAATGGGGAGCTCATTCCACCATCTTGGAGCCAGGATAGCAAACCCACATGTTTTTGCTGATGGGAACTTGGGTCCCGCTCGCAGTGCTGGTGCAGCGAGCCGTTTGGCTGGTGCAGAGCGGAGTGCACGTGCTGGGGTGTATAGTTTAACCATGTCCTGGATGTAGGAAGGGCCAGATCCATTCGCAGCATGGTATACAAGTACCATTGTCTTGAAGTGGATTCTAGCAGTTACCGGAAGCCAGTGAAGGGAGCGGAGGAGCGGAGTGGTGTGGGAGAATGTAGGAAGGTTGAAGACCAGACGAGCCGCTGCATTCTGGATGAGCTGCAGAGGTCGAATGGCACATGCAGGCAGACCAGCCAGGAGGGAGTTGCAGTAGTCTAGGCGTGAGATGACGAGAGCCTGGACCAGAAGTTGCGTCACTTTCTGGGTCAGGAGGGGACGTATCCTCTAGGGCTGTACCCGAATATTCGTTCGTTGGAGTACTATTCGGGTTTCAATTTCGTTATTCGTTTTTTTGTTTTTCCCCCGTTTTTTTTCGAATTTATTGAAATCTCCAATATCAACGTAAGAGCTTGTGCCCCCCCCCCCCCCCAGAAGTTAGAGAAGTGTTGATGAAATGGGTGAGAAACGGTAGAATATCAGGAGCGATAGTCTGAAGGAGGTTTGAAGGGATGGGGTCCAGAGGACAGGTGGTAGGGCGGGCAGAGGTAATGAGGGTAAGAACCTCACTTGGAGAGAGAGGGGAAAAGGAGGTTAGTGTGTGGGTGAAAGGAGGGTCTGGTGACCCAGCGGTCAGTAAAGGTGAGTCAGAAAAAGAAGAGTGAATATCATCAACCTTTTTTTCAAAGTAGTTAACAAAGTCGCTTGACAGAAGTGAGGAGGGGGGAGGGGCTTTGGGAGGGTCCAAGAGGGTGGAGAAGATGGAAAATAGTTTTTTGGGATTGGAATAGGAAGATTGGATCTTATCTTGAAAGAAAGTGCTTTTTGCCTGAGAAATCAAAGCAGAGAAAGAGAGGAGAGCCTGATAGGTTAGGAGGTCGTCACGGTGTTTGGATTTCCACCGTTTCCGCTCTGCTGCCTGAAGGATGGTTCTATTAGCACGCAGTGCGTCATTTAGCCAGGGAGCAGGAGGGGACTGACGAGCCTGCCGAGATGTGAGAGGACAGAGAGAGTCCAGAGAGGATGAGGGAGTACAGAGGAGAGTTTCTGCAGCAGAAGTTGGAACGAGTCAGAGGAAGGGAGGGCTGAGAGAACCGATGAGGCAAGGGTAGAGGGGGAGAGGGAATGAAGGTTACGGCGGACAGGTGCAGAGTTAGAAGAGATTAGATTGTTATGTTTGGAAAGGGGTAGAGAGAATGAAATGAAAAAGTGATCCGAGGTGTGGAGCGGGTTTACAGAGAGGTTAGTAACAGCAATAATGGTGTTTTAGTGCAATTGATCTACTTTTCTTTGGTAGTCCATCAGCTAACCACACATTTTTAGAAATTATTTGTAATCAAAATAGATACTCAATGACTCATAAAGGGTGATTTTCTTTACTTTTTTCTGGCTAATTGACAATTATTTGTTGTTGTTTTTAAATGTACAGAGAAAAGGACTTTATGTTTAAGAATCAGACCTATAAAATGTAAGATAACATTTTTACTAAAACAACTTTCCAGAGAGCCGAGAGTAAAACTTAAGTCATACATACAGGTTCCTGCATCATCAAGTTATTTAATGATACATCTTAATCATTTTATCTCAAATTCAAGTGTCAATGATGCCAAACTACTACTGGTACTTTTTCACTATCTATACAACTGTTTTATTACAGAAATAGTTTTGGGAAATAAGCTTACATGCTTTCTTTCTGAGAGAGAAATTATGTGATCTATAGTACTATTCATGATTTGGTTAGCGTAGCTTAGCATCATACTTAGCAAGACTGGAAGCCAGGGGAAATGGCATTGGATAGAGCCAAGCTAACTGATAATCATGAGGTATCGAGTTGGTTGTTTTGTCGGCGTCCAGATTTTCCTACTCTGAGCCCAAATGTCCCCCCGCTGTTTCTACATAATGAATAGTCGGGGGTGTACTGTGTCTCACTGTGTGTTTCTGTGTTGTCTCCTGACAGGCAGTGGCCAATGAGTCAGGCCTCAACTTCATCTCTGTCAAAGGTCCAGAGCTGCTCAACATGGTAAGTCACTAGGGATGTAACGACATACCGAATATCGCGGTAAATAAACGTCCCAATACCGTTGTGAGACTGACAACATCTACTGCGATTTTTTTTATTTATTAATTTTTTTTTTAAATATATTTTTTATTAAACACTTTTTTTTGTTTTAAACCTTTATTTAAACAGGTGATCCCATTGAGATCATCGATCTCTTTTTCAAGAGACCTGTCCAACATGGCAGCAAGTAGGTTACAACATGAACATAAAACAACAGAACACAAAAGGACATCCTATTGACAGGGCTACATTTACATACCTAGAGACATTGACAAGTACCAACAGTATATTTATATCTCGCCCTGTCAATAAGCCTCACCTTCTTGGCAAAAACTGTATTGGTGTTATGCGGTGTGTGCATGCACCTCGCAGGAGCGCGCACAGCGTAAAGCAAAACCTCCCAGACATGTGTTGATCTGTATGGCAAAGTACGTTTGGAAACTATATCATTTCCTTTTGGAGGGCATGCATAACACGGCATAACACCAGAGCCTCGCTGCGGGGAAACCTTGGCGCTGTTCCGAGTTTGTTCTAATCGGTCAAAATGACAGACTGCTTTCAGATTTTTCCGTCATTGTTAAATAAAATATTCGGTTAACACGACCACTGCTGTCCCAGAAACATCAGTACCAAGCGACAGAGTTTTTTCCAGAGCAGGGGATATTGTAAATGCCCAAACATCCCAGCTTATAAATACCTGGAAATGTGGACATTCTCATATTCCTAAAAACCTGTCTGATGATGCTGAGTGAGTGACTAGTGAGTTTGAGTTGAGTTACTTGAAAAACTAAAGTGAAACTTGATTTATATTATTGCAGGGTCTGATTTAAATGTCCTTGTTTATTTGTGAGATGCAGTGGCACAAAGAAAATGCCTACTTTGTTTGGTGGTACTATAGGTACACAAACACTGGTTTTCTTGTTCCAGTCTGTTACTCTCACTTTGTTTTTGACACTTTAAAATACTGCTATCCTACTAAAATGCTGTACAAATCAGATGTATTATGTAATAAAGAAATATTTTCAGAGTAATTTTTTTTAATTGTTTTTATGTTTATTTATTATTCAATATTGCGATAAATACCGTACCGTGGACTTGTTATCGCGATATTATCGTACTGTGAGTTTTTGGTTTCGTTACATCCCTATAAGTCACCGAGCTGCAGGAAGATGGAAATGTGGCAGAGGCTGCCTGTGCATTATTTCGATGTTGGGTCATAGTACAGCCAACAGAGTGTCACTTATTAACCTTCAACCACGTCTCTGAGAGGCTCATTCAGTGTGTTCTGCTAGCATCACATCCCGTCTTTCTGTGTATTTAGCTCAGACTCTGATTTTCATGATGACCTGTGTCATTCATTTCACACCCTTGCTCTAAATATTGTAAAAGAAAGGGTTGATGTTAAACTCCTGGTTGTGTTAATTGATGCCTGTGTGTGCAGTATGTTGGTGAGAGTGAGCGTGCTGTCAGACAGGTCTTTCAGAGAGGACGCAACTCAGCTCCGTGCGTCATCTTCTTCGATGAAATTGACGCTCTGTGTCCGCGCCGCTCAGGACACGAGGTGAGAAACATGGACTTCATGATTTAGGAGAAATTCCATGAGCATCATGTTTAAAATGTTACATTATGCATTGGAACACACCAGCCACGCTGTAGAAAGTCATGTCAGCTGGTGCAATTAATGTTCATACAGCTTTTCTTCTAAGACACCTTATGACATGTGTGTGTATGAGCATTGTTTGTGTGTGTCCAGTCAGGAGCCAGCGTGCGGGTGGTCAACCAGCTGCTCACAGAGATGGACGGCTTGGAGACCAGACGGCAGGTCTTCATCATGGCTGCCACCAACAGACCAGGTAACCACAGTGACATGGCAAAATGTAGTGGGTTCGGAAATGAAGATTAAGCCTATTTCTTTTATTGTCTTTTCTCAACCTTTTTCTAAAACAATATGACTGTCTTGTCCCCTGCCAGATATCATCGACCCTGCCATACTGAGGCCAGGCCGGCTGGATAAGACCTTGTATGTGGGTCTGCCTCCTCCAGCAGACCGCCACGCCATCCTGCTCACCATCACCAAGGTACAGGCTCACCACAGAAAGAGGAGAGACGGAGACAGTCATATTACTCATCATGTGATCTAGCGTAGGCGGATGTTTTATGTTGAAAACCAGTACAGAGATAATTGAACTGCTGCCACGTGAATTACTTGTTAGATATCTATGTTATATTGCCATTTGTACTCCTATTGTATTTAATGTAATTTGTCTAGCACATTATTAATTTAACTTTTGTTCATATGAATATTTCATTTTTTTTTTTTTGATTGATCATTTATTTATTTCATTTTAATACAGAAACTGTTGGAAACCCCAATTTTCAGTGGGGAATAAAATATTCTGACTGAGGATTCTGATAATCTTATACACTGGGAATTCCTGAAATTATAAATCTTCTTTACCTGCAATTAACAATATGTCATTTATATTCAAAGCCGTTACTTGTAGTAGCAGTGATAGTATATATATATTTTTTTCTTCTTCCCATCATTGTGGAAGCAATAGACAATCATAGAACACATGATTTCATATTACACAGGTTCTTCAAAATGAAGTATTTCCCTAGAAATGTCTTCTATGCCCGCCAACATTTTAAAGACCCTTTTTCCGTTCCACCTAAATTACCTCGTTATCCAGAAATAACTCTGTAATAAATCACATCCATGTCATAGAAATATCTCAGTTAGATGCCTGAGTCTATCTTATCAAAGCCCTCCCTTTTTTCCTTTATTGTTATCTCTCTGTTTTCTTTACATCCTAAACGTTTTTTGTGATCCTCCCGTGAAAATATTTCACTTGATTGATTATTAACATTGCCAGAATGAATAGTTTGGAATGTAAAGATCTCCTTTCTCATTGCCTAGCTCATCAGTCTTCAACATGATCCCATTGTTAGGTTTATAACTGTGCTTTATAGTCATTGTTGAGGTTTTTGTGACCAGACAAATGAAGGACCTTTGTCACTGGGAGGTGTAAGGCATCCTTTGAAGGGTCTTTGATACAACTGTGCTACTGATCTTCTGTAGGGAGGGACCAAACCTCACCTGGAGCAGGATGTCAGTCTGGAGGAGATCGCCTTCAACGAGCGCTGCGATTGCTTCAGGTGAGTCTTACTGAACATTTCACACTGTTTCTGCCGCTTTCAGTCTGATTAATTAACTGGATTTAAACAGTGATAAGAACCACTGATACACTGTGTGTGTGGCGCGCAGTGGCTTGTGCATTGGTGTTCAGATCAGGGGGTCACAGGTTCAAACCCCAATGTAGTCAGCATGTCGTTGTGTCCCTGGGACACTTCACCCCAAATTGCTCCTGTGGGGATTGTCCACAGTATTGAGTATGTAAGTCGCTTTGGATAAAAGCGTCTAACAAGTAACATAATGTGTGTGTGTTTGATGCAGTGGAGCTGACCTGAATGCGTTGGTGAGGGAAGCCTCTGTGAACGCTCTGAGGGAATACCTGAAGTCCCAGCCCACTACCACTGCTACACCAGGTAACCTGACTCCTACCTCAAATACCTGTATTCAGTATTTCAAGGGGCCCTGTTATGCTTTTTGGGGTTTTCCCTTTACTGTAAGGCAAGGCAAGGCAAGTTTATTTATATAGCACCTTTCAACACAAGGCAATTCAAAGTGCTTTACAAAAAACAAAAGACATTAATAAAATGGCATTTAAAATCAGTCATTAAAAAGAAAAGATAATAAAATAAACATTAAAAGAAAAAATACATGGATAAAAGTTACAGTGCAGTTTAAGATGTAATTAAAAGCAGCGGCAAAAAGAAAAGTCTTTAGTCTGGATTTAAAAGTAGTAAGAGTTGCAGCGGACCTGCAGGTTTCTGGGAGTTTGTTCCAGATATTTGGAGCATAATAACTGAACGCTGCTTTACCATGTTTAGTTCTGACTCTGGCAGAATGCTGACCAGTCCCTGAAGACCTGAGAGATCTGGATGGTTCATAATTTAGCAGGAGGTCAGAAATGTATTTTGGGCCTAAACCATTCAGTGCTTTATAAACCAGCAGCAGTATTTTGAAATCTATTCTTTGACACACAGGAAGCCAGTGTAAAGACTTCAGAACAGGAGTGATGTGATCCACTTTCTTAGTGTTAGTGAGGTCTCGAGCAGCGGCGTTCTGAATCAGCTGCAGCTTTCTAATAGATTTTCCAGTGAGACCTGTGAAGACACCATTGCAGTAGTCCAGTCTACTGAAGATAAAAGCATGGACAAGTTTTTCCAAATCCTGCTGCGACATTAGTCTTTTAATCCTAGATATATTCTTTAGGTCATAGTAGGCTGATTTAGTAACTGTTTTAATGTGAATGTTGAAACTCAGGTCAGAGTCCATGACTACACCTAGATTTCTGGCTGTAGTGTCTTCTATAGGTGTTGGTGCATGTAAATGGTCTGCAAAGGCTAAAAGGTTCCCTCCAGAGGGTGTTTCTCTCCCACACATTTCCCCACCCTGACTGAAACGCCTCCATTGGACTGCTTTGTTTACCTGCGTAACGTAGTGACATCACTATGTAACATCACTATGTAACATCACTATGTAACACTCTTGCTGCTATTGGCTAACGCTTCTACACATTGCACGTTATAGGCTAGGGCGCGACATCTCTAAGCAGTTGACCAATCGCCACAGAGCCAGCCAGCTAATCAGAGCAGACTGGGGTGTCAATGTTGTTATTACAGGAACAAGCCAGAGACCAGTTCATTTTAGACTACACCCTCAATATGCTAATATGCTAACCGAGTGACAAGAACTACTGTAATAAGCACATGGATGCTGACATTAACATCATATCTTTTTTTTGTTATCTTACATTGGACACTAAAACGGAGCAATTTCATTGCAAAAACGAGATAAAGTGTAATTGGACATTGCTATATTGAAAATGGTAACTTTCTCATGAAACACAACAAAAACATAACAGGACTGAATTCCTGCCTATTGTTTATTTTGTTTTCATTGTTCCACACAGGACACACGTTCACTGCTGGCCCAGTTGTTGACATCAGAGTGAGCAAACTGAACTTTGAGGATGCCTTCAAGAAAGTTCGTCCATCTGTGTCCAAAAAAGTAAGTGCAAATGTTCTTGTAGCTCTAATAATAAATGATTGCACAGATGACTGCTGTTATCATACCTGAGTTTCATTACTGACCTCAAAATGATACAATTATAATAGCTTTAAACTGGGAAAATATTAATATGAATCTGACTCTTATCAGCCTATTTCACAGAAGAAGAAGAAACGCATTTATGAGAACCTTTACACCAGGGGTCGGCAACCCCTGGCACGCGTGCCAGCCTTGGCACGCGGCACCGTAACCAGTGGCACGCTAGGAATAAGTGGAATAATTGTGCAAAAATATTTAAATTGTATTTCGGATCCTGAACGAGGCCGCCGCCAGAGCGCGTCTCCCCGTTCCCCGCAGCAGGAAGCCATGCACGCAGCCCCGCTCTCTTTAACTCCAGGTGACTTTCTGCCGCTTTCCTCCGTGGTGCTGATCGTTTCACCACGGAGGAAAGCACTTCACTAATTGCAGTAGCCTACCCATAAAGAGCTGTACAAATGCCGCAGTTTTTGCGTGGCTGTGTATTTAGTTGAAAGCCCAGTGGCGATCTGCTCATCTCTCATTGAAATAATATGCTACAAAGGGGCGGACTGGCCATCTGTGTGTTGAACTTTCCTGTCGGCTCCCACACCGTAGTGGAGGAGGGCAGAAGCAACAAGCTTCAGGTTCAATACCCACTTTAGCTTAAATGACTGGAGAGAGGCGAGCTCTTCTTGGGAGGCCGTTGCATTTATTTAGCTGTTCTTCTGTTTCACAAAATACAGACCTCTGTTTCTCTGCTGCCTCGTTTCACTTCCAGAAACATACACACGCTCCCTCAGTGTCGCTCTACCATCCACACACACACACACACACACACACACACACACACACACACACACACACACACACACACACACACACACACACACACACACACACACACACACACACACACAAGCCACACCCCTCTCTCTCTCTTAAAGGGACAGCGATCTCATCTCACTCTGCGTGACCCTAATATCATAACATGTGTGTTCTGGAGAATCACAGAACGGACGATCGTCCTTATTATTATGCCGTTAAACCAATTATTTAAATGTGTTTGTTAAATTCGACATCATGTAAGTTGCGCTGACAGGTCCACACACTGCTTCCCCCCGCTTCCCTTGCCCTCCTGCTGATAGTTGACGAGCGTCAAGCTCCTCAACACCCCCCCCGGTGATAATTCTCGATCGTTGGCACGCCGATAACAATTTTTTTTAAAAATGGCACTTCATATCAAAAAGGTTGCCGACCCCTGCTTTACACCTATGAATTATATTTATATTCCCTATACATTGTGACTGTTCCTGTGTTCCCTGTGCAGGAGCAGAAGATGTACGAGCTGCTCAGAGAGTCCCTCATCAGATAACTACTGGACCAGAACCACAGTTCAACTTTAATGAATCATTTTATGTAATGTATGTATACACATTTTATTATGTTGAATCATAACTGATTCCTGCTTTTGTAATAAAAAGTGTAGAAACCAAATATGTCTGTGTGTTTGTTATAGGTTTGGTTAAAAAAAAAATCCCAGCAGTAACTGCTATAGCTACCATTGTTTTTAGTAAAGACTAATTTAAAAAAAAGTACATTTAAAAGATAGGCTACATGGTATCATGTGTATGTTTACACCATATGTTTTTGGAAATGTAGCACTAAGGCCATATGGTCTTTTTTAATAATTAATTTAAGATCCAGGTGGCCTGAGGATAGGAGCCCGACAAGAGCCTGTCTTTGCTGACCTGGGTGACACTAGAAGCCTCTCCAGCAAGGACCTGTTGATAGTAAGGGGTAGTTATATTTCTGCTTCTTCCCAAAGTCCACTATCAGCTCTTTGTTTGCTGTCGTTCAAGAGTAGGTTGTTGACCTGAGAGGCTGCCAATTAGGCCCTCACTTCCTGCATGTCAGGCATTTACATTGTTCTCTGTTCTCAGGCCCAACACAGCTTTGTTGTACATCGGAAGGAGTGTACAGGGAAACCAGCAATGGGCTCAGAATGCAGCCCTGGGGTGCTCCAGTGTTGAAAATAATATTGGAAGAAGTGTTTTCCTCCGATCCTCCCCATGTAGTCAATTAACAGCAATCACACATAGCTAGCCATGTGTCCGCGGGATATAGGGTGATGTGGGGTTCGTGTGCTACGTCATCTTCCATTGATTGCTAGCGACGGTAGGCCCAAATATATAATATGATATTATCCAAAGCAACTTGTAAAAAGTGCAGTCAACCATTAGGATACAACCCAAATAATCACATGAATGAGTTCATCAGTTATCATGACTGTTTCATTGCCTATTGTATTACCCATGTATCGGCATGGTGTTTCTTCCTTTGTTGTATATTGGTAGGGGTCTACAGGGGAAACAGCAGGGGGCTAAGAATGCTGCCCTGGGGTGCTCCAGTGTTGATGTTGGTAGAGGTGTTTCCTTCTCCAAACTGCTTCATGTGTCATTGCTATCACACAAGGCAAGTACCAGTGTTGCAGTATATGTGTATTTATGTATCTTGTATGTCTCCTTAGCCTCCCCAATCTGGCTCTATGACTGCTGTAGCGCTTTACTGTGGACAGTTCAAAGAGGCCATTGTTCGGATAGCTCCAATCCTTCATGATTCCAGCAGCCTTGGTCCTGCACTGCCTGGTGTTATTGTCTTTAGGCAGCAGTGCGTTCTGCAGACCGTACCAGACTGATCCTTGGTTTTTCTGACATTTAGTGAGAGACAGTTGTCTCCACCTCCCCTCTCCGCAACAGGCTGGCACTACCTAATTATATTCTTAATGATTAGACCACTAACATCCAGTCTATGGCTTACTGTATAAATAATACAGTTCTTCTTGTACTGTTGGAGATGGAGATAAAGATTGCCTAGCACATTTTGATAGTTGCAGTTAGCATGTCTCGTACTGGAAGGATGGGAAACAAAAGAAACTCAGAGCATTATTGTATCAGGCTGTGGACATTTGAAGAACATTAGGAGGATCTATAAATGTATATATAATTGTACGTTGGAGAAATCTAAGCTGCCAGGGATGTTGAGGTTTCTTCAGTCAAGACCATAGACTATATATAAATGGACGTAGGATCCGTGACGTCACCCATAGGATTCTGCAGAGTTGCCGTGAAGCCCTAAGTAGGCGGAGTCGGCTACTAACGGCTCGACAGTGACGTCAGAGTCTAACTCCCGCCTTCTCCAGCCTGCTCCAAATAAGGGCAAAGAGGCGGAGCCGAGGCGGGACAGGGCGGGACCTGCTGCCAACGAGCGTGACGTTCCAGACCTAGCTCAGGCTAAGAAGCTAAGCTAACATGCTCTCAGTATTAAGCTAACAACCTACGCTAACAACACAGTCTATGTCAGGGGTCGGCAACCCCTGGCACCGTAACCAGTGGCACGCTAGGAATAAGTGGAATAATTGTGCAAAAATATTTAAATTGTATTTCGGATCCTGAACGAGGCCGCCGCCAGAGCGCGTCTCCCCGTTCCCCGCAGCAGGAAGCCATGCACGCAACGCAGCCCCGCTCTCTTTAACTCCAGGTGACTTTCTGCCGCTTTCCTCCGTGGTGCTGATCGTTTCACCACGGAGGAAAGCACTTCACTAACTGCAGTAGCCATAAGGAGCTGTACAAATGCCGCAGTTTTTGCGTGGCTGTGTATTTAGTTGAAAGCCCAGTGGCGATCTGCTCATCTCTCATTGAAATAATATGCTACAAAGGGGCGGACTGGCCATCTGTGTGTTGAACTTTCCTGTCAGCTCCCACACCGTAGTGGAGGAGGGCAGAAGCAACAAGCTTCAGGTTCAATACCCACTTTAGCTTAAATGACTGGAGAGAGGCGAGCTCTTCTTGGGAGGCCGTTGCATTTATTTAGCTGTTCTTCTGTTTCACAAAATACAGACCTCTGTTTCTCTGCTGCCTCGTTTCACTTCCAGAAACATACACACGCTCCCTCAGTGTCGCTCTACCATCCACACACACACACACACACACACAAGCCACACCCCTCTCTCTCTCTTAAAGGGACAGCGATCTCATCTCACTCTGCGTGACCCTAATATCATAACATGTGTGTTCTGGAGAATCACAGAACGGACGATCGTCCTTATTATTATGCCGTTAAACCAATTATTTAAATGTGTTTGTTAAATTCGACATCATGTAAGTTGCGCTGACAGGTCCACACACTGCTTCCCCCCGCTTCCCTTGCCCTCCTGCTGATAGTTGACGAGCGTCAAGCTCCTCAACACCCCCCCCGTTGATAATTCTCGATCGTTGGCACGCCGATAACAATTTTTTTTCATATCAAAAAGGTTGCCGACCCCTGGTCTATGTTAACAACCTAGCTTGCAATCACCACTCCTCCTGCACATTTCCTGCTGAAATACATGCATACCAAGTCACTGCGTGGCACTTTGGTTTTTGATAAAACAGTGTAGTTCCACTATATAAACGTTACATTCATAATCAAACGAGACAATCTGCAAGCTAATTAGCTATTTGGTATTATTCTTAATGCTTGTCATTCACACGTTAATAAAATAAAATAAGTACTGATACATAGCAGAATAATTGTGGCGGTGTTCAGCTTAATAAACCTTGCTCAACATCATTTATTTAGCTAATACTACAGCGGGCTACAGGCGAACCAAGTCCGCGTTTCGATGCATTCCTTGATCTCCAGTTATAACGCCGGACTCCGCCGCTGGCCGAAGCTAACGGAGCCCCAGGGGGCTAGCTACGGCCGCCAGGACCTATGGCCGGGACGCGCTAGCGAGCTAGCCCCCTGCAGCCCCGTTAGCTTCGGCGGCGTGGACTCCGGCGGCCCCAATTGGGTCCCCTTTTCACATTTGCTCCCGTTTAGCATTATGGGCGTCATAGCCATATAGTATAAAAGTCTTACCCAAGGCTGAATCATAAACTAAACTGTATATATGTATAAAGGGTTACGTCCTTAGCTGACTAATAAGCAACATAACAAGCTAAGCTAACAAGTACACAAACACCTGCTAACGGGGTTAACATGAATAATATTATCATTTTACTCACCGAAAAAAGCTGAAAGTAGACTTCTTGGAAGTTCTGTTAGTACATTCAAGCGCACAGCACGACATTTTAATTATCTGGTATTTGTAACAATATTCCCTAACAGGCACGATCACCACGAACACAGCTAAAGGGTCAAGTACAGTAACAACAACTAACTAACGTTGTAGCCTCTATGGTTGTAGCCTAGCAGAGTGGACAAGTTGCTGTTAGCTGACAGTGAGGCACGTATCTGTCAATCAACGTGACCACGCCCTAATGTGTGCACAAACTTTAAGACCTAATATAAATAAAAGGGTCACGTTAGAAAACAATTCACTCACAGATCCATAATCATGAAGGTGGAATCTAACTATATCGATAATAAAAATGTATGGAGCCAGGGGTAGAAACATGTTTTTTTCGGCTGTAAAGTTGGGCATTTTAACATGGGGGTCTATGGAAATTGCTCCTTTCTGCAGCCATCGCCTATCGGCCAATATATGAACTGCAGTGTGTGGCACTTCCGTATTGGCTTCACGGCTCTACCCCACAGTTTGCCGCTTGATCAAGACGCATGTAATAACAAGTCTCAAAAACAAGTTTTGAAAAGCAAGACATGATAGATTACACAGCTGCTTATGAATGATGTCAGAGCATATTGTGTATTTGCTGATGTCTTTCAAGATGTTTAACATACGACAGATAAGATTAATAAAAAGGTTTGGAAAGATAGTTTAATGAGGCATCGCAAATAAATGGTGCTTTTATGTTGTACACTAGACCTTGTTAAAATGTAAATGTGACCTTTGTACATTAACATTTTGTACAACAAATATACTCAAGTTCCTTCAAAGATAATTCAAATGATGATAATGCAGGACCATTCTTGGTACTTCTAAGGATTTAAGTGAACTCCAGTACCCAGCAACAGTTAATGTTGTATGGCATTGTCTAATAAACTCACTGTTCTGGAGAAAAGAACAAAAAAACATTCAAACAATGGTAAGGAAATACTTTGCAGGAGATAAAGGAATTTCCTAAAAGAAACACCTGGCAATAACAAGGAAGGGGAGGCTGGAGTTTTGCTTTGAATTACTTTTTCTGTAGGGAGGAATTATGTTAATATTGTTGTCATTTTTATTATCAGTCATTTTTTATATCCACTAAATGTCTTCTTGATTTATATGGTTTCCCATTTAAACATGTATACAATACAACTACAGTCTCTTTACAACTGGGACAAAATCCATCTGCATATTATGAGAATTGAAAGCTACTCAATGTGCCTTGTAGTGAAATAGTTTTGCCAACTGCTTTAAACTATGGAACATTGAAAAACGCAAAGAAATCCAGTTTTTTTCATTCATTATTTTATTGGCTTTAGAGTAACAATATATTATATGGAAAATGTTGGAATCCGCCAATTCAATAGCAACCATAATTAATGTGTTCTTGGTTGCTTGATAAAACACAGAGGACAGGGCCTCAGCTGTACAGGCATTGATTTTAACATTAAAAACTATTCTTGGAAGATTCTTCATCAAAATGAATACATAGTAAAAATTGAAATTAAGACCACAAATTGAAATAAAAGCTGTGAGGCACTGATGAGTAACACATGCTCATCTCCCATACAACAGCACCTTTTCTCAGTCACTGTGTGTGGACAGCAGGTTGCACAATGTTGTGTTAACATTTAGGGGTTGCATGTTAAAGAGCAGTTTTAAAAATGTGTCACAGGCCACAAAAGGTTTCCTAATGCATTTAAAATATTAAAAGCAACCAAGCGAGACTGAATTCATATTCTATCACATATTATGCAATCAACGCATTTCATATGGAGGGATATTAATGATGAGTGGATTCACTCAGAGGCAACTTTGGTCCAATCGCGAAATGAAGATGTCAACCAATAGCATAGCTGCTTTTATGCTGCTGACCTCTAACCGTAGAAATGGACAGCTTCGATATGGTTTGCAAACTGTTTAGGCAGTTTTTTAGTTTGCTGTGTTTGGCTTATTTCTGGGGCTGATTGCACAAAGACATGTTGTTTTGTTTCGCTCTTACTAGCTAAATGCTAACCTTTAAACATGAATGAAGTACTGACTTATTCAGGATCTAATATACAAATAGAGGGATACTGCATCATTTGAATATTTGGTTAAATATCAACTGGAGGCAGAGCAGTCTGTTGTTGTATGGACAACTTTGGTTCCTCATGACTAAACAGTGTGGCACCACACTTTGAGGCCTCAGAGATGATGCAAGTATTCCCAGAGCATTCAGTGCACATTAGCACACCAGCTAGAGTTTCAGAACATCTACAACAGTAGCATTTTGTGGTACTTTGAAACCGATGCCTTGGAAAAATGAGTTATTACAATTCTACATGAAAGACTTTGTGCAACCAGCCCTATGTACGGACTCTAAACACACTCCTAGATTTTCAGTCACATTTGAACAAACAATGTTGTTTTTGTCTGACAAAATAACAATAAACTGTAGAGGAAAAAGGCGGGTTCAAAGTGTCAACCCTCCTTTTCTAAGCTGTATGTATTAATATGTAAAAGCTACTAAGTTTATGGGATGGTGAGACAGTGCAGTTTAATTCCAGAAGCTTCCAGTGAAGTTACTCCTGTTTGACGTCCCCCTTCAGCTTCCTCTTGACTCTGGAGTAAGGGCTCAGGGTTTCCTCCATGATGAAGTCATACAGCACCTTCACCCACGATGAGTACTGAGGAAGATCGTCATAATACTCTGCTGCAATTTTCTTCACCTGGAGCACAAGAACGAGAAGAATATACAGGGGTGAGTGCGCTTAAATCACATTTCAATGGGAATTCAAGTCATATTTTGGACATCAAACGCTGAAGTGGCTTCTGGGAAAGAGAATTGTTCACTATTTTTGGTATTTTCTAAGCAAAAACCCACATACAAGAAGGAGTCTTACTTATTCCTAGTAATAGGAGTAGCATTATTTAAACACGTTAGAATTTTGTTTTAAAGATAATCTCAAACTATAAATGGAAGGATCTTGTAAATTAAATATATGAAATGATACAAACTAACCATGAGAATTAGATATCAAGTGAAAAGATAGTCTGTCAGAGTAGTTGTTGACAATGAATGTACATATGAGAATTAATAACGTCCTTTAGCTGTTAACTATATATTATACATTGATGTTCATCATTGCCTTTATCCTTTGTTATCTCTTCTGATTGGTTGATGGATCTATGATAGTTCTGAGTCTGAGATTTAAAAAATGTTTTACAGTTTACAAAGCCTATGAATGCATTCAATGTTTAAACGTATGTTGTAGAGTGACTTTGTTAACACACAGGTGTAACAGCAGGGCTAGTTGCTGCTCATGTGATTGATGTGATTCACTTTGGGTGGACAGCTGTTAAAGCCTGCGGACGGCAAACAGGAAGCACTGCTAGGACATTCCTCGAGAACATGAGTAAAGGCTATTGAGAAAATGACTGTGAAATGGAACAATAGACGGTGACTAATTGGTCCACTTCCAATGAATTGGTAGTGTAACCTAGAATGATGTTTTCTCGTACCTACCTTTGTTTAAAAGAAGTCTTTCTAAATTCCTCCAAATATAACCACCTTACATGAGGCGCATTCACACTGCGGTACTTTTCCCACAAAGGTTCATGCGAACTTAGTTCATGAGAACTCTTTTATCGCGTTCACATCAAAAAGAGCCGGTACTAAAATCAGCTCATGAGAACCTTTTCACCTCTTTTGTGAGAAAAGAGCTATATTTCTGATTGGCTGGGCGGATTGCAAACCACGCCCCGTAAAACTCCCAAAAAGTTTTGTGAAGCCGCCATTTTATTATCCTCGCATTAGCATTATTAGCATTAGCATTAGCCCAGCGCAGAAACACAGAGAAACTAATTTATGGCAACACAAAATAAAAACATGGGAGCGGTGGAGATGAGGAGGTGTCGGCGTTCTGGCGATTTACTCGGAAGGCTTCAGTAGAAGCTGCTGGGAGTCCCAGCAGCTTCTACTGAAGCCAGTCCCCAACTCCGGGGACTTCCGGCCGGGGACTGTTGGCGGCAGTATACGCCGTGAAGTTGTTTGTAGCCTGCCAGTAAACCCAAAGCAGAAGAAGAAGAAGTGACGTCAGCGGCTTCATTTGCCTAATCCACCCCCAGGGACTTTTTCCGGTGTGAACGCGATCTGTACTTAGTTCATGCGAACTAAAGAGTTCGCATGAACCTTTGTGGGAAAAGTACTGCGGTGTGAATGCGCCTATTGTGAGTGAGATCCTGATACATCACACTGTAGGATTGTAGCTTCCAACAACTCGACCTTGAGCTGACTAGTCCGGAGTTTCTAGTGAATAAACTACCGTATCTGAGTTTGACCTTTTTTACTGCCTTTTTCTCACATCGTAACACTCTGGTGATGCTTTACAGCTCATTGGCCTAATAGTTGATTATAACGTGTCTTATCTTTACGGCTTAAGATTCTGAGCAGTTCAGTTCATTTTCTCTGCTTGTATTGTGTTAGACAGGTAACAGAGAGGCCATGGCTGTGGTTGGAGTTGTATTTAACCAAATTGGATCAGCTTTTCAAATCCTTTGAAATGTGTATAGGTAATAATATAAACATTAAGCATTTCGCATGCTAGGCTTAAATAAGCATGTGAAGATGCTGACATGTAAAGTCTATCATGTTAGGAATGTTAGGTTAGTATAAAATATTAGCATTCATCTCAAAAGACAGAGACAGGACAGCTGTATTTGTATACATTTAGGATAAACTCCACTATGAGTTCCAACACTGCCAGATCAGATTTCTAAAGAAACAACTAAAGCAAGCTTCAAAAGACGATTGAAGAGGCATCTAGAAGCCCAAAGATTGTAAATTACACATGCAGCAGACAGGTTATGGTAAACATACAGCAGCACACTGATTTATATAGGTTTTTTAAACACATGCCAAGGAAATGGGGAATCAGAAAATAAGCTGTATGTGATGGTTGATACGAAAGTCACTGTTTGAAGGAAAATTGACGCCGTACACGATTTGTATCAATGTCTTGTAATGTACTGTCAAATGTCCTGTTTTATGTTATTTGTGGACCCCAGGAAGATTAGCTGTTGTTATGCACCAGCTAATGGGGATCCTAATAAAATAAACAAATAAACACCGTCCAATCAGGTCGGCCTGCAGATCAGTTTCATTATTTATTTTCTATGTACTTCAACATTCCACAGATTCCACAAACAATAGCAATGTGCAGTCAGAAAATGAAATTGAAACAGTGAGAAGCTGAGTCATCAGGGAGTTCACAGTGCTAGCATGTTTGTATTCATGGAACAAGTTAGTAAGTATTGACTAAAATAAACATTTAAAGAAAGGGAATTAGTTTTGGACAAACGGAAACCATGAGCTAATCATCTCATTGATAACACCTACACAAATATTTTAAATATTTGTAGACTTTCTCGCAAATACTGATTTAGTTAGTGTTATCCCAATCCCAAACGCTTCCTGGTTGTCATGTTTGTGCACGCTCTGTTCTCATCAGTTATCTTGCAGTGAGATCAAGTCAAATACAGTCTTTGGCATAGGGGTGGGCGATATTGAAAAATATAATATCACGATATTTTTCAAGCAGTATCACGATAGACGATATTTATCACGATATTTTTTCATGTCGGTTATTATGGTTATTTTTCGAGTTACTTAACAGTACAACCACCTACAAGGTAACAAAAATAAAAAGTAACAGACCAAAATACCATTTCAAGCTGGTTTTAATTATGCAGTAAATCCCTGAATGAACAATTCAACAGGAATTTTGATATGGCTTCCTCAGTGTTCAAGTAGGTAGGCCTACACCCTATAACAAACGTTAACACTGGTTTCTTCACCAAGTAAAGTGCACTCTCTTGCTAAATAAAATAACATATTCAAGGCACAGTTTCTCAGTATAAAAATGCACCTTCTGTTTTAGGTAGCACTAGCAGTGATGTAACATCAATACACATGAAAAGGAGAGTAAAACATCAATGAGGAAAGGTCAGTGCCAAACAATTAAAATGTAAACTTTAGACTTGAAGTGCAATCAAAGACTTTAACATAACTGAACATCTGTTTCAAAAGGGAAAAACAATATAAATACCTTATTGATAAAATAAAATATAAGCCAACAGAATCAACCAAGACAATAAATGAAGTGCAATACTGTCTGAATCCTGACTAGACAGCTTGGTTTTTACTAACAGTTATCAGTATTTAGTTACTTCGGCATCATTTTGAAACGTGTATTACAATTAAATCACGGTAAAATAGGTTAATTTTGTCGTAGTTGGTTTCCACCACAGTACATGGATATAAGCCCCACCCCCTCTCCAGCAGCTGACAGCCGCGGTGAAACTCCAGCGGTTAGAGTGAGAATATTCGCATCTCGTCCGTTGTGAACGCAGCATAACGCAGTTCAGAAACCACTGTTCTGACGCTTTTAAAGCAACTTCGAGATGTTAACAGTATCAGGGGCACGCAGGCCATGGTGGCCGGAGGACGTACAATTATTTTCGGGGTTTCACAGCCAGACCGGCCGTCATGGCCGCCGTGAAAATCCTACCCTGGTGCACAATCACGATAGATATGATATCTCTGAAAAGGCATATCGTGGAGACCTAATATTGTCATATCGCCCACCCCTACTTTGGCATACTGTGGACAGTCTCAACCAACAGCCCTAGTGGGTTTGATGGTTTGCTTACCCTAATAACGAGGCAAAATGATGTTAATGTAACAGTTCCCACAGGCGGAATGTTTGAAAAAAGACCCAGCAGTCTCAAAGTAACACGGCTGCACCTTCTTTGTTTAGCTTAGCTGCCTGCCTAGACAGATTGGTCCCCACCCAAATCATTTCTTCCTTTCTAACCTCATGGCGGTGTATTCTGAGCCAACTGTGTGTACCAAGGACCTCCAAGCTGTACTCACCATGGGCAGCCTGCAGCCGGGGATGCTGGGAAAGTCGTGGTGCTCGTTGTGGTAGCCCACGTTGAAGGTGAGCAGATTGAGGGAGCCGTAGTAGGAGTAGGTCTCGTGGCCCTTGAGGAACATGTAGTGCTCGGCTATGAAATGTCCAGAGATGGGGTGCAAGCCCATCCCCAGCAAGGACCCAGCCATCATGTAGACCACAGGTTTCCCCCCCCACAGCCAGTAGAGCAGGACGTTGAAGGTGAGCTGCACGGCCACGTTGGTCACCTCCAGCTGAGTGATGGGTTTGGGGTTGATGCAGAGGGGCCGGATGGCGTAGAACAGCGGCTGCAGAATAATCCAGATGAATTTGCGGAAGGGTGTGCAGAAGAACCAGCCCTCAAAGTCAGTGGGGATGTCTACGTCCACCCCGTCTCCACCCAGGTAGCGGTGGTGGTCCAGGTGGTAGCGTTTGAAGGAGGCGGAGTAAGGCAGGCCGATGGGTAGGTTGGCAAACATGGCAAAGTAGCGGTTCCACATGGCCTTATTGTTTCCGAAGGCCGCGTTGTGGGAGATCTCGTGAATAGCGAGCGTCATTGAGTGGTTGATACAGCTGCCAAAGGCGTAAGTCCAAAACAAAACCCACTTCCAGTCCAAGTCTTTCACCAAGTAGAAAGCTAGAAACTGTATCACCACCATCATGCAAACAATCCATTTCAGCCTCGGGTCAGGACCCATCAACGACTTGATTTCTGGGTACTTGGCTGTGGGGGAGAACACAACAGAATTCAGTTAAACTCAGAGAACATTGTGATCTGATTCCACCAGGAAACAAACGTTTAAATGAAGGCATTTAGCTAATGATTAGAGTCAAACAATGATACATCTGCGTTATTTAGGTTGAGAATGTAATGTACTTTTAAGAACAAGCAGACTTGGCACAAATAACCATTTCAATGCAGATGTGTAATTACTGATTTGCAGCTTGTGAAATGTATTGCACCATCCCCCAATTCTCTGATAAGCCAGAAGGCTTTAGCACAAATCAGCTACAGTGCATGGTGACTCCCAAACAGCCTCAAGCACCTCTTTTTAACCTACCTTTAAGATGTGTATTAACCTCAAGTAATAACTAGCAGCACAGGTTGGGTTTAACACACACCAGCAAGTAATTTAGTCAACAGATTAATGAAAGGTTTATTCTATTAATGTTTTCATTTTATTAAAAAAAAAAGTGTCTCATACTTAACCGTATAACGAAGATGAAACAAATTCATTGAAATTTATGAAACTGACTCATCTATTCATATTTTCCAATCTTAAAAATATATTCATCTTAAGGCACAACACAACAACTCAGCTCGGACTGTGAAATTACAAATACAAGTCATCACTGTATGTTAACACCATTTCAAACCCATATGCATATGTCGGGCCGTGTTCGTGTATATGTCGCCCTTGTAATTGTTTTAAATGCTACTGTATTTTTCTTATCATGCTGTGTGCAGATACGTTGTGACTTTTGACCTCCCCTCTTTGTATGCAGCAGTAATGGAGACCTGGGCTTTACATTGTAAATCCTTTTATCACATCTTTGTTATCTTAATCACTGACGGGAACCAAAGAACAGTAAACATGGAAGGGCATTAAGGGGACAAAGTCATTCAGCCCAATGAGTCATCAGCAGACTGAAATGTCTTCAAGACAGTGCAAGCTGTTACTAGCCAGTATGTAGACATGCAGCAAATCAGATTGGAACATGTCAGACCCTTGGTTGGCCTTGACTCATCGTCAGCAGTAACACAATGTGCTGTTCCCATATACCAACCAACCAATCAGTGAACCTGTAGCTTTTCTTAATAAAACAATGTACTGTGGAAGCAGAGACTGCACACACAGGGGTTGGAGTTAAAGCTGACTTCACAACCTCCCACATCACTCTTGAGTTCTCTCTATGGAGATTTGAATACATGTGAAAGCACTGCAGTGGTGGAAAAAATACTCAGATCTTTGACTTTAGTAAAAATAGCAATAATACAGTGTAAAAACACGCATACATTTACAAGTAAACATACTGCATTCAAAGTTATAATCAAAATATTCTTGAAGTACAAAAAGGGGAGCTTTATGCAGTATATTTCAGAATTATATATGTTTAATTATTTTACTTCACTTATTGAAGCATTAATGCCAAAGTTGCACTTGGTAAATGTGGAGTTTGTTGTCAATTACCTTATATGCTGCTGGGTAGCCTACTAACCTATACTAATATATCGTAACGTGTTGATTGATTTATACTTTGTATTTATAATCTAAATCTGCAAAGTAACTTTTAACATGAGTTGTAAAACAAATATAGTGGAGTAAAAGTGGTATGAAGTGAAAATACTCAAGCCAAGTACAAGTATCTGCATTTAAGTGACATGGTTTCAGCCTGAATATAAATAATTGCATGTTGAAGAGAATTTATTAGTGCAAAGCATTTTCTGTTTAGGAAGTTCACTAGTAATTGATTTCAGTCTAACACATTTCCAATTGTCAATAGTCAATTAATTCAAACCTGCACTCACAGTTCAAGATGAACAATAAAAAGGCCAAATAACACAATGGTCTATCCATGATAAAAGATACAAGTCACAGCTTCCCTTTCAAAGCCATTAAATATTCATTTGCATTACAGAAATTGCACACAGCAAACAAAGACGGCTTTCAGATTACATGTATGCGTTCTATCAGGGAGGTTGCAGCAGAGAGACAGACAAGTCTCAGCAAACGCTACCTCCTGTGTCATTACCTCAGTGTGTTGCCCCCCCACCCCCACAACCGAGGCCTGAGGCATGTGACTGAATACTGCCAAGCTCTTCTCAAGATACAAAAAGAAACAAAACCAATGTTTCTTAGTGTGCGTTCTCCCTCGGCATTATCTAACAAGGAAACAAATGAACCCAGTCTGGAATCTGACCCAGCGTTTGCTGAGGTTTGGAGGATTCATTTCAAGCCATCAGTGAAGCATGGCAGTAAAACATGGTAATACAGTTGACAATTATCAAACCTTATGCATTTTATATCAACTGGATAACACTGACATGAATGAGTGTGTGGCAGTCTGGCTGTTATACCGTGATATTTACCTAGATGGTTATTGTACAATGGAATAACCTCATACTGTTACATCCTAGTTCAGGGGTGGGGAACCTCCGGCCCCCGGGCCGTATACGGCCCGCGAGACAATTTGATACGGCCCTCGAGGTAACACACGCAAAAAAGAAAAAAAAGAAAAAAATCTAGACTGCAAAATAATTAAACAAGCGAGTGCCTGTTTTTCCTGGCCAAGGTGAGGGTCCTTGAACACAACACGAGCCAAACGTGTCATCACGTGGTATATGTCTCGTCCGACAGGGGTGTAGTTCTGCCGGAGAGCATCAGAATGCTGCTCCGGGCTGGGATTTCACAAAATGATGTCAGTACGCATAAGGAGCCGTACACATGCCGCAGTTTCTGCATGGCTGTGTCTTTAGTTGATAGCCCAGTGGAGATCTGCTCATCTGTCATACTGATCAAACAGTCAATAACTTTGTTGTTATTAGCATCTGGTAAGCTAACTATGCTAACGAATATGAGAAGCTTTTTCTCCAACCAGTGAGGTAAAGGCACATCTCTATATGATCATTATAGTTATACAAAAATAAGAGAATAAAGTAAACAGGTATAAAATACTATATGACAGTAAAAAAAAGTTGTTATTAATAAACAAGAATACAGTTTGAAAGGAGAGTGATTTGTAAAAAAGAAAATCTGCTTCCAGTTCTGTTTCATCTGGGTGTTGAGAGATGTATCCATAGATCTCTTCATGTTGCTCTCAAAGTGCACCAGATTGATTCTTTTAACTTCAATATTTAAAAAAAAAAAATCTTCCCGGGGGAACATGCCCCCGGACCCCCCTAGAGGAGGTTAGGTCCCCCCCCCCCCCACTTAAATCATGTTCACATGGATAGGAAACTAAATTGCACACATCTTGTGTCCATATCTTTCTGTTTTGGTGGTCATGCCACAACTGTGCACGTGCATGCATGCATGAGTCATGGTGAGATATCTGGATTGAGAGGTTGCTTTTTCTTTGCACAGCATGAAAGAAAGGCGAAATGAATGGGCTGTGATTTTAGTATTTTTAAGCAGACGTCAATCATTTGTACGGCCCTCGGAGGATATTGAAAAAATTGAAATGGCCCTTGAGAGGAAAAAGGTTCCCCACCCCTGCCCTAGTTCAACCCAGGAGGCAGCTGGCTGTGTGTGAGTCTCATTATCCACAGCACTGGTCTCACCCCCGCCTCACAGTACTTTTTGTTTGACAAATTGACTTTTAAGCAATGTGTGAAAAGACTAAAGAGATACAAAGCGGTACATAAAACCTACACATCCTCAACCATCCAAAACGGGCTCCACTTCCAAAGGGATTGAAGAGGACTGCCCTTTTTGATAAATGGGAACACAATGCAGGATTAGTGTTGCCGTTTTACCTCTGTGATGAGATCTTGTGTGGAGGAAGGAAATGCTATTTGACTCTGACATTGGAAATATAATTATTGTTGAAGTAGTTTTCTGCAATGAATTTGATTATTACTTACTTTAATGAAATACCCTAATATGTTGGATGACACCTACTACTTTTTAGCATTACAAGTGTATGCAATCCAAAATAGAAACCATCAGTTTAGTAATTTCAAATATTGGTATAACAAGATTACGCATATGAATGTATTTCCTCAAATGTGCGTAAAACCCTCCAAAATGTGCCCATGCCAGAGATTATAATATGAAATTGAGTAGTAAAGTAGATGCATGTTGATATAAAGGGGGAAACATGTATATGGTTCGGTTATCATTTTTTACAAAGGCAAATATAGTATAAAGACAAACAACTAATGGATTACTTAGAAAATGATGGGCACATTACTTGATTATCATAATGATCATTAACTAGCCCTAAAATGAAACTAGGGCATTACCAATAAAGCTAATCAAATATATACACTTGATAAGACTAATGCAGCAATAGAAAAGGTCTTGAACCTCATTTCTTATTAAACAGCATCATGTTACGTCAAGGTTAGGTATTAAACACTTCTGAACTAAAAGGCTTGTGATAGCTTCCCTTCTGGCATGGTGTTTCCTTTCATGACTGTATCTAACGCTGAACCGTTACTGCTACTTCCCGCTAGCAGCACCTCAGAGACTCGATGTTATGTCACTTCAGGGAGTGGCGTATTGACTAAATTACTGTGGCTGTAGGATTAACGTTACATTGCTAACATGGTTATGTTTGATTAAGCTAACTAGCTACAACTAGCTTTTATAAACATAACTACTTTGATAACAGCCGTGTTGGTTGCTGTCAGTCATTAAAGGTTGTAATGTAATGTGTCAGTTAGCTAGTCTGTTACTCGCGAATGCACAGCAGAATATGAAACCGTTAGCTAGCTCGCATAAATTAGCAAAGCGAGTCAGCTGATATGGAGGAGGCATTTATGCCAAACTGCACGGTTAACTAACGTTAGTCATCAACATACTAAACCAGTCGAGTAAACATAGTTTTATCTAAATAAAGTTCACTATGGGTTTTTCTAAAACTTTCAGACGGATCAGCTAGCTCACCCAGGATCTCTTTCCTCCTGTCGGCGTGCGGCTGGTCTGTGTACACCCACTCGTAGTCCTCACGGGCGACCCGGTTCCCCATTTGTTACTGTAATAAACGACTTTCTTGTACAAAAAAACTAACTAAATATCAACCGATCGTTTCAGAAGGGAACTTCTGTGATTCTGGTCCTCCTCCTCTCCTCAGCCTATTGGGCGGATTGAGTCAGCTCTGTCCGGCTGCAACTCCTCCTACAGCCTCTCAGACAGCAGGAAAGTACGGTGGCCCTGAGAGGCCAGGGTGCTGGCCGCGATGCAAATAAAAAAGCCACAACGGAAGTGAATTACCTGGGACTATTATTGCTGATGCACATGCGGTTTTTTTATGTCATAGAAGAAGAAGTCTGGGGGATCTCCAGGAAACATCTCTTGGGTAAGTTTATAATGTTAACGTTACACAGGATGTAGATAATATCTGTCGCTGCCATATTTATGACTTTAAATGATGTTATTTTGTGTGTGGGAGCAGATTATGTGTGTAGTGTATAATGTTAGTAGAACATAGCTACTTTTATCTGCTAACGTTAGCTGTTTTCTAAACAAACGGATCTGAACCGACCGGGACTTAAAGATGATGCTAAGACACACAAAGTAAGTTCAATATGCCTTTATTCAACAGACGAGCTTGGGTCCTCTCCTCAACATGCTCTGAAGGAAAAACTTTTACTGAATTAGGGCTGGGCAAGTTAACGCGTTATTAGCGCGTTAATCGCAGGAAACGCGATTAAAACTTTTAATCGTTGCCCAGCCCTATATTGAATACATACAAGTATAGATCTTCACTAACATCCTGTCGTCAATCTTGACTCCATCAACATGTCATCTAAATGTGCCTGTCTAGAGATAAATGAGGGTCTCTTATCTTGCTTAGAGATAGACAAGGGTCTCTATCCTGTCCAAGACGTGCTTCCTTTTGGAAGTTTACTGGCTTTTTTATGTATTTTGACATTGTAGATGGATGCATGGTTCAGATATTAAGTGATTGCAGCTGATATCTGCTGTTAAATTAGTGTCAGCTGTTTGCAGGTAGCATTACCTGCTGCAATAGCTTACCAAGTAGCCGTTACTTTATTGCAAATGAATAACATTCACATTGCTCCTTTTCCACAGGCAATGTATTGTCCATATTGTGGGACTGGTGGGTGTTTTGGGAGGTTTTGCGGCTCCTGTGGCAGCAACATTGAATGTTTGGCTCCCTTTCTCGAAGATGGTAAGCTCCTCCTTAAAAGTCAAGAATTTCACCAGTACAGTGATAATGTCTTATTTGTATATGATTTGTTGCCATTTTAATATATGCTATACACATATTATTGTCAGTCATGGCAATTTCAACATGATTCAGAACTACTGATAAAAAAAAATGCCAACAAGTAAAAAAATCAGGTGAAATACCAAAGTTGACCAATTATGTGCTCCTTCATGTGCTGAGGGTTGAGCCTTCTGATGCGTTTATGCACAAATACAGGCATTAAAAGGGTAACTTTTTGTTCGCTACCTCTAGATTGATATGTATTTTTATCCTTACCAATTATGTAAGTATCCCAATATTTTGTCCTTTGCCTGTTTATTTCTCTTATTTTTTGCTCCTCATGTCTGGAATTGTTCACGCATTGAACATACTGAAAACATACACTTATGCATCAAACAGTTCAGGTATTTTCCTCATTACTGATACATTTTCATTTTTTTCTTAATAGGTTTTTTGTTATTAAGTTTCATTCCTAATGACACTGTTGTCTTTTCCCTTCAGTCACAGAATCTAATGAAGGAATCGAGGCAGGCCTCATCCACAAGTACTTCACAGAGGGACACGCTTATGAAGTGATACTTGATTTTCTAGAAAAAAGACACAACATTTTTCTTAGTTTTTTTTTCTTATTTTTCTCTTAAAGAGGAGGCTACAGAACGCTGGCTTAACAAGAAGGACAAACTACACTCCTATTGGCACTGTACACCAAACTGTTGCACATGAACTGAGAGGCTCGGGTCGGCTGCGGGTTACAGAGCTATGTGGCAGACATTGCAACAAAAGTATCACCTGACAGTAAAAAGGGAGGATGTTAGACAGCCGATTTCCAGACTGGATCCATCTGGTGTTCAACTTCGTTCCAGGCGAAGGTTTGTCCGAAGGGGATACGTCACAGCAGGACCAAACCAAGTGTGGCACGCTGATGGATATGATAAACTTAAACCCTTTGGTATTGCCATCAGTGGCTGCATCGACGGCTTTTCAAGGAAAGTTATGTGGCTCAGGAGTGGCAGCACTCACAACAATCCGGGCATCATTGCGCAGTATTACCTGCAGTGTGTATCGGAGTTTGGACTACTTCCAGCCCGCCTTCGCACTGACTGTGGAACTGAAAACGGCACTATGGCAGCCATTAACTGCACATTACGATCTCAACACACAGATGATTTTGCAGGAGCCCTCAGTCACATGTATGGTACCTCAACTGCAAACCAGCGCATCGAGAGTTGGTGGTCTTTCTTCAGAAAGCAAAGGGGTGTGTGTGTGTGTGTGTGTGTGTGTGTGTGTGTGTGTGTGTGTGTGTGTGTGTGTGTGTGTGTGTGTGTGTGTGTGTGTGTGTGTGTGTGTGTGTGTGTGTGTGTGTGTGTGTGTGTGTGTGTGTGTGTGTGTGTGTGTGTGTGTGTGTGTGTGTGTGTGTGTGTGTGTGTGTGTGTGTGTGTGTGTGTGTGTGTGTGTGTGTGTGTGTGTGTGTGTGTGTGTGTGTGTGTCCAAATACTTCAAATCTATCTGGATGAGAAAAAAAAAATTGTGAAATTACATTAGAGCTGTACACTAACATTTTCCCAAGGGAGTTTATGTGCTCCCAAATGAAATAATGTAGGAGCGCACCAAGAAATGTACAACATTTCTAGAAATATTGTGACCTTTTTAGCAAAATATTGTGACTTTTTACTTGAAGTTGTCTTTTTTTCATGAAATACAAAAGTTTTGAATTCCACCATTAGGACTCAGTTCTGTATCGAGCTCTTCAGTGACCTTAGGGAGGCACCTCTTCAATGGGAGCTATGAGCACAAGTGTCTGCTGCGATATGTGTTTTTGGGCATCTTACAAAAAGACCTCTATGAGTACAGACAGCTGTGGAACAACCACACCATCCGACCTGTTCGCCTGTCTCAGTGTCCATCAGGTAAACCTGATGCCATGTACCACCTGCCTCACAGGTTTGTATTGAAATTCCATCCATCTTCTTCCGCTTATCCGTGGTCGGGTCGCGGGGGTAGCAGTTCCAGCAGAGAGCCCCAAACTTCCTTTTCCCTGGCGACATCAACCAGCTCTGACTGGGGGATCCCAAGGCGCTCCCAGGCCAGCGAAGAGATATAATCCCTCCACCTGGTCCTAGGTCTACCCCTTGGTCTCTTCCCAGCTGGACGTGCCTGGAACACCTCCCTAGGGAGGCGCCCAGGTGGCATCCTAACTAGGTGCCCGAACCACCTCAACTGGCTCCTTTGACGCGAAGGAGGAGCGGCTCAACTCCGAGTCCCTCCCTGATGACCGAACTTCTCACCTTATCGCTAAGGGAGACACCAGCCACCCTACGGAGAAAACCCATCTCGGCCGCTTGTATCCGCGATCTCGTTCTTTCGGCCATCCTTCATGACCATAGGTGAGGGTAGGAACGAAAATGGCCCGATAGGCAGAGAGCTTTGCCTTCTGGCTCAGCTCCCTTTTCGTCACAACGGTGCGGTAAAGCGACTGCAGTACCGCTCCCGCTGCTCCGATTCTCCGGCCCATCTCACGCTCCATTGTTCCCTCACTCGAGAACAAAACCCCGAGACACTTGAACTCCTTCACTTGGGGTAAGGACTCATTCCCTACTTGGAGTGGACAGTCCATCGGTTTCCTGCTGAGAACCATGGCCTCAGATTTGGAGGTGCTGATCCTCATCCCAGCCGCTTCACACTCGGTTGCGAACCGATCCAGTGAGTGCTGAAGGTCGCAGACCGATGAAGCCATCAGAACCACATCATCTGCAAAAAGCAGTGGTGCAATCCTTAGTCCACCGAACTGCAGACCCCCTCCCCCATGACTACGCCTCGAAATCCGATCCATGTATATTACCAACGGGATTGGTGACAAAGTGCAGCCCTGGCGGAGGCCAACCCTCACCGGAAATGGGTCCGACTTACTGCCGAGGACCCGGACACAGCTCTCGCTTTGGGAGTACAGAGATTGGATGGCCCTGAGTAGAGACCCCCTCACCCCATACTCCCGCAGCACCTCCCACAGTAACTCCCTCGGAACCCGGTCATACGCCTTCTCCAAGTCCACAAAACACATGTAGACCGGATAAGCATACTCCCAGGCCCCCTCCAGGATCCTTGCGAGAGTAAAAAGCTGATCCGTCGTTCCACGACCAGGACGGAATCCGCATTGTTCCTCCTCAATCTGAGGTTCGACAATCGGCCTGACCCTCCTTTCCAGTACCTTAGAGTAAACTTTCCCGGGGAGGCTGAGTAGTGTGATGCCTCTGTAATTGGCACACACCCTCTGATCCCCCTTTTTAAAAAGGGGAACCACCACCCCGGTCTGCCACTCCTTCGGTACTGTTTCCGACTTCCACGCAATGTTGATGAGACGTGTCAACCATGACAGTCCCTCAACACCCAGAGCCTTCAGCATTTCTGGGCGGATCTCATCCACCCCCGGGGCTTTGCCACTGTGGAGTTGTTTAACAACCTCAGTGACCTCCCCCCGGGAGATTGGTGTTGATCCCCCGTCCTACTCCAGCTCTGCCTCTAACATAGAGGGCGGAGTTGTCGGGTTCAGGAGTTCTTCAAAGTGTTCCTTCCAACGCCCTAACACTCCATCAGTTGAGGTCAACAACGTCCCATCCTTACTGTACACAGCTTGGATGGTTCCCTGCTTCCCCCTCCTGAGGTATCGGACAACTTTGGTGCCGTCCTTCTCCATGTCTTTTCCGAACTTCTCCCACACCCGCTGCTTTGCCTCGGCCACGGATGAGGCTGCTGCCCTTCGGGCCTGTCGGTACCTTGCAACTGCCTCGGGAGTCCCCCGGGATAACAAATCCCTGAAGGCCTCCTTCTTCAGTCGGACGACTTCCCTGACCACCGGTGTCCACCAGGAGGTTCGAGGGTTACCGCCCCTTGAGGCACCTAGGACCTTGAGACCACAGCTCCCCGCTTCGGCAATAGAGGCTTTGAACACCGACCACTCTGGTTCATTGTCCCCAACCTCCACAGGAATGCCTGAAAAGCTCCGCCGGAGGTGTGAGTTGAAGGCCTCCTGAACTTGGGCCTCCTCCAGATGTTCCCAGTTCACCCGAACTACACGTTTGGGCTTACCAGGTCTATCCAGAGGCTTCCCCCGCCACTCGACCCAACTCACCACCAGATGGTGATCAGTTGACAACTCCGTCCCTCTCTTTACCCGAGTGTCCAAAACATACGGCCTCAGGTCCGATGATACGATAACGAAATCGATCATGGACCTTCTGCCTAGGGTGCTCTGGTACCACGTACACTTATGAGCATCCTTATGTTCGAACATGGTGTTTGTTATGGCCAATCCATGACTAGCACAGAAGTCCAGTAACAAACCACCACTCCGGTTCAGATCAGGGGGGCCGTTCCTCCCAATCACGCCCCTCCAAGTGTCTCCATCATTGCCCACATGTGCGTTGAAGTCTCCCAGCAAGACTAAAGAGTCCCCTTCAGGAGCCCCATACAGGACTCTTTCCAGGGTCTCCAAGAAGGCCGTATACTCTGAACTGCTGTTGGGTGCATAAGCACACACAACAGTCAGAGTTTTCCCCCCCCATAACCCGCAGGCGTAGGGAGGCGACCCTCTCGTCCACTGGGGTAAACTCCAACAACGAAGCACCCAACCGGGGACTTGTGAGTATCCCCACACCCGCCCGGCGCCTCACACCTTGAGCAACTCCGGAGAAGAATAGAGTCCAACCCCTATCCAGAAGTAAGGTTCCAGAGCCGACGCTGTGTGTAGAGGCGAGCCCAACCAGATCCAACTGGTAACGCTCCACCACTTTGTATTGAAATTGTTTGGTAATATTACTTTAAAATATATCTGACTTCATATAATTTGGTGTATCAGCCCAATATGACAAGTTTGTCACTTGATAAATAATGCGATTCATTTAGTCTGAAAACTCATTATTTCAAAAATGATTTCAAGTCTTAAACGACTAAAAATGGATTCCAACACAAAACCTTAATCAGAAAATGTCCAAAGCTATTCTGTCGATTTATCTTACTTAATTCCAAAAAGTACCTTGTGTTAGAAAGTGAGTAGAATGACCATGTTTGACTGAAAGAGCTGCTGTCAACCTGAGATTAACTTCTCAAGTCAAAGCTCTTTGTTTAGGATTTAATTAACGAAGAACTGACTCAATGGAGTTTTAGTTATAATGCTTATCTAGCATGTTTGGGGGGTTAAATGATCCATTTGTAATCACTTGACTCATTATGTTTCAATGTATGACTGGTCTTAGGTTTGGCGGAAGGGAGTGTGGATTTCCAGTGTCCTGGGAAGACCTACACCACTTTGATGGCATCATCCCAGTACAATTTGTGTGGTAATGAGAATCTGGAGATGCATTTTGTGGACTTGCAAAGACGGAGTGGGTTGGCTCCACCAGTGAACTGGACAGCTGCTGTTCAGAATTACATTTCCATGAAAAACATGTCTGGAGTGTAGAATACATTGCCCCACCAGCCCCCCAGAACCTTTTTTGTGTGTACAAGTTTCCAATGTAGGTTGAATATTATTTAGAATGCTGCAATTCTGAGTAGATAAGTCCAGTGAAATATTAATCTTGTATCTTTGCATAAGTCATTAGACTGAAACCTTTCTTTGTTTAAATAAACATACAGCATATTCATGTATTTTGTAAAACATGTTTAGTGTTACATCCGTGTTATCAGTTGAATGGTCGATCGTCAGAAAATTATACACCTAATATTTTGGTAATTGATTTTAATTTTGAATATAAGCAGGTTCCAGCCTCTAAAATGTGAATATTTGCTGGATTAATTTGTTCTCTGTGAGGCTTCACTTTCTGACATTTTAAAGACCAAGGCGTGTCCGAAATCACTCTCATTCACTACTCCTTATATAGGGAATTCTATATAGTGAGTAGTGAGTGATTTCAGACACAGCCCATAACAAATTGATGAATCAACAATAACATTCATTCATTGCATCAGTCACATATGCTACTGTTATTTCTGTTTTCACAGTGGATCTGAGAATAACATCTTGTGAACCAGCTACTGCCGTGTCATCTTTGTAGCGAGTGTGTAACATATATGCTATACGTAGAAAAATAAGTCCTTACGTTAAAATGAAACACTTTTAAACCATTTAATGAAGAGTCATTCAGCTTTACTCTTTCACAAAGTCCATGATAAAATGGCCAAAACAAAATTGGCACATTTGCACGACAAGGTGCCTTTTGCAGTCTGTTTATGTAAATATTTGTAAAACATCTTAACACATGTTCTGAACTCTTGATTTAACCACGGTCTACCTTACCTACCTAACGAGAATACAATAACAATACAATACAAATGTGTGGTGTTGTTCACATGTTCGATATGAAATAGGACAAATCTGCCATGAAAAATACTCACATCTCTCTTACGTCACAACATTTTGGTCTGACAGACATTAAAACAACGGACTGTGTACTGTGTGTGGCAACATTAACTTTTACCACAAGTTATTTAATTGTTTAAAGGCACCCAAAGCCGGGGCAATTATTAATGCCAAAGTTCATGTTGGCTTTGAAGGCACCATAAGTGTCCAAAAGAGGAAGCTTTAAAATGTTGGCACAAGTATTTGCCATTGGGAATGTTGACGTTGTAGAACATAGGAACTGAAGTCGTGGCAGAGGACTCATACCAGCAGGAGGCACACATGGCACACCTGTAGCGAACATTAACACCTCCTCCAAGGTCACTGAGCTGTCATTTTCTAAAAAGTAGAGAACATTGGAATCAACTGACAGTAAATACTATCTACATCAACACCAGAACTTTTTATAATCTGTGTGTATAAAAATCAGACAAGAGCAAATTGACTAACCTTCACAATCGAGAAGATAGTCTGCCCAGTAACTCATAGCTTTCTCTTCCTGAGCCCTTCTGTTGCTTCCCTGTTGGATAAATTCAGGCTGGAACAGATTTTCCATCTCTGCAGCAGACAGCTTCACATCGGCATGACAGAGAGCAGGGGTCAGGACCGTCGGATGCTGCTGCAGAGCTGTCAGAAACTGCAAACTTTCAAGTCCAGCCTTGAATCTAAAATACAATTAAAAGATGCATGCAAAGATACATGTGCATCATGTAGAAGTAAGTAAGCAAGAAAATGGGACAACAGCAACACGTTTTTCATAATTATTTTAGCAATAACAATGAAATACAAAAACCTACCTTTCGATTGCAGTGTTGTTCCTGTGGATTATGTACCACTTCGGGTAATCCTCTACAATCATTTTTTTTTTCTTCACATGACCTGACATGTCTGAAGCACCCAGCAGTCTGCAACATGGCACTGTTCCGTATCATCAAGTCCTGAAGGATCTCCACTGAGGGTGAATTCTGAATCTAAAAGAAGAGATAACAGAGTCCCACACATTTCAAATATGACACGTAATTATAAAAAATGGTAATGCCAGAAGTATATCTTGAAAGAATGGTTTAAGTGGACAAAACTCTCTTTACCTATTCTAGAATTTCACACCCTTCTCATACCTCTTGTAGGACTTTCCCTACCTCCTCATCTGTAATGTCTCCGACAGATGCCTTGAAACTGCTCTGCCCTGAGATGTAGCTGACCAGATCCTCTGACAGGAAATTAGGACCAGGTCCACCATGCACAATGGACACAGCAATCATCTTCCCTGCTAAATAATACTCATCCTCTCTGATAGCTGTCCAAGATAATGCAGAATAAAGAAATATTAAATCAGTTTCCATATTTGAAAACACTGCAAGGTTGAAATATGGGTTCTTTTAAAACATTATACACAAAACAGAACCTGTTGAATTGTAGACCAGGTAGCGGCTCTCCACAGGTCCATCAAATATGGGCCGTTTGTTCAGCTCTTTCATGAGAAGGGAGAGGAATTCTCTCTTGGGGCCACCTGTATCGAGACCTTCCTCAAACCTCCCTTCATCGTCAGAGAATTTCACCAGGACGTCTTTCTTTTCTGAGAATGTTGCCCTTTTGAATCCTCTGACTGCTCCATCCCAGATGTTCGAGCGACAGATGTTAAATCTGCTGACAGCTCGATGGTCAATCTCTAGGGCCAGGTTTGCAGTTATCTCAGAAAGTGATTGCTGGTCCTCCCTGTCATCAGATACATTATGACCATGTTAAATGGTACACCATAGCACACATTTTTGATCAGGAAAAATAACAACCACAGTTGAAGTAAGGGTAACTTTTCTCTTACTTTGTATCCTCTGGAATGACTGCACTCAACACTGTCTGAGTCATCCTTATCCTCTGTTACAATGGGCGCATACAGCTGAGTATATTTGCTGAGAAATTGACATACACAAGTTTACATTGTTGATGTTTTCATATAAAACATACTTGAATTGTAGAAAGGAAAGTATAATAGCTATAGCACGCAGTTTACAGCACACCTCCTGATGTTCCTGGGCCCTCTTGTGAGTCAGAAAATAAGACCTGAATCACAAACCATAACAGGGATAGGACAGGTAAGTTGAAGTATTTTAAATCATGGCTATCAGAGGGCTGATTTAGAAAGAAAAGACTATTCTAATGTACACAAACGTGGATCTCTGGGTCAGTGTGACACATTATTTCATGTAGTTTAAGACATTAATTGTGTGACAATATTTTCAGACAAGGCTAAATGTGAACAATAGACAATGTTTAGGAGCCACAATTAGCGGAGCTGCTGAATCAGTGCCTGCCTCTCCATCTGCAGGTTCCCATACCTGGAAGTAAAACACAATATATCAGTGTGACACTTCAAATTTGACAGAACTAGTGCTTAACACATTTGAACATAAATATTGAATTCTATTATTCTGACTGATAGTGTATGTGATTTGCGACAGGGGGAATGATCCTTCTTACATTATCACTTTCAGTGAAAAACATACAAATTATTATGGTGTGATTTTGCAGGGATCTGCACTAAATAAAGTTGTTTTCTTAAGTTTGTAAAATATGTGTAGGCCAGGACGCTGCAACATTTACCGCAATTTAAAATGCTATTTTGGGACATGTTTCATTGTAAAAATATGCCGTCGATGTGAAATCTAGAAACATTTTCACTTCCAGATAGATCGCTTATATTGTAAATTCTAAGATACAACAAATGTAGTACTCACTAATGTATCAGCTGCATTGAATTCTGCAGAAGTTGGACTCATGATGATCACCTCTGAATCCGATGAGTTGGATTCAGAGCTGGTTTCCTGAGCTGTGAAATACAAGAACAGGTATAAGAGGATTTTAGACTACTCAGAACAACAGAGTGCTTTCCTTGACAAACAAATCAATTTAAAAAGCTCTTCTTGGTTGGTAATTTCACAATTACTTACAAGATGTAAAGAAATCTTCAGCTGTACAAATGTACAGTGTGATACGTTGGTAGGCCTTCCCCACTACCTCTTTGTACTCGTTTAGAGTGAAGGGTACTTCTGTTCCTGGTATATTAGTTATCTTTGTACCGTCAGGGTAGAGCAGTACGTAGGGACCGCCATGTACATTTCTGTCGAAGGTCTTCATTTTTTGCTCAGCAGCTCTCTGCAATTCGTCCGCATCCGACTCTGGTCGCATCAAAGGGGGAAGTACTGTTCCTCTTACAGTCTTCAGTACACCATCTTTCAGCCTCATAAGGCCTACTGAAATCTACAGAGAAACAATGAAATAGGCGACTGTTTACTAGTTCAGTGACACTATAAATACATGACAGAATGGACTGTCGGCAAATTATTAGTATATCTCAGCAAAAAAATGTACCTTCACAACCTTCAGGTTGTCTTTTGATGGTGTTTTTTTTTTTCTTAAAACCTGCTCGTCTCTCCTTCTCTTTTACACTCCGGAAAGTCTGAAATAACTCCAATGTGCTTTTTCCTGTAGCCTCTGCTTGAAATAAGAGTCCAATCAATCGTCAATGACAAAGAACAGAGAGACATACAGTGTTCTCACCCATACTCATAAGATATAGAGTGTACATTGCCTAAGCCTAATTCAAAAAATAAAAAAATAAAAATTACCTCCACTTGTGCCTGTTTTATCAACATCACACAGGAATTTGATGTCCTTGCCACATGAACAGCAAAAGGCTGATTTAGAAGCCTGCTGCTGTCCACAAAAAGGACAATACATTATGACCTGCAACAAAACAAATAAAGTATCATTAGGTTGCTTTGCGCTTCGATTGCATGAATATCTATCTATCTATCTATAAAGCAAGAAATGTCTGTGTGTGTGTGTCTGTGTGTGTGTCTGTGGCACGCATATCTCTCTGACTGTTTGTCAGATCGACCTAAGCTTTCGGATATGGCTTGCGGATTGCACGATGATGTGCATCCTTCATTTAGAATTTTTTGGGATTAATTTTTCTAAACCTTTATTTTTGACGAATCTACGCGCTCCGATCGGGTACGTATAATTGTTTATGTATTATTATATTATTATTATTATTATTATTATTATTATTATTATGTTCTCATGCAAAAATAATTTTTGCATGAGAACAAGACAAACATCTTTCATGTCAAGACGTATCTTAACATTTAGTAGACATTTGGTGGACAACATTGCAAGCAGCAATTATGGGAGCCAAACAATCGGTCCGTTTAGTACGGGCACAAGCTCTGAACGGCCATGCCCCAAACGGGCACTGCACTAGTTTTTAAATAACACTAACACATTTGGAAAGACTAATCAGTACTACTTTCAACGCTGGCTTAATACAAGGAATATCCCAACATGGATTGCAAGTCTGTCTTAATCACGACATTCCCCACTGACAAGGGCAAGACAAGCCTCAGGCAGTTAAACACGCAAGAATTGTGTGTGTGTGTGTGTGTGTGTGTGTGTGTGGTAGTCTAGATTTAAAACGGTTCAAGCTGCATGGATAAATCGAGCAGAATCACAGTTTTCACAGACAAGCAAACAACTTGAAAATAGCTTTCTGCAGTTTTGATCAAAGCTATGTTCTACTAACATTATACACTACACACATAATCTGCTCCCACACACAAAATAACGTCATTTAAAGTCATAAGTACGGCAGCGACAGATATTATCTACATCCTGTGTAACTTTAACATTATAAACTTACCCATGAGATGTTTCCTGGAGATCACCCAGCCTTCTTCTTCTCTCGCATAAAAAACCGCATGTGCATCAGCAATAATAGTCCCCGGTAATTCACTTCCGTTGTGGCTTTTTTATTTGCATCGCGGCGTTTTTATTTGCGCGGCATTTCTGTTACTTTTTATTTGCAGCGGTTTTTTTTTTTTTTGCAGCCTTCTTTTATTTGCAGCACCCTGGCCTCTCAGGGCCACCGTAGAAAAGCATATTGAATGACGCAGTTTTTATAAACTGTAAAATAATAGTTATAAACCTGTCAGAAATAGCAGCTGGTCAGAGATGACTAGTTAAAGTACAGTAGGATATTTCAGTTTAGATATTGCAAGAAAACCCATTGTCTTCTTTCAACTTTATAATACCATGCCAAGATAAGAAAACTAGTGATGTTATGTATTTCGCCGAGGCTTCGGAGTGTGTGTCGAGTAATCCCCGAAGCTTTTTGTGAAGCATGTATCGAGGCTTGTGTCGTTTTGGGCCAGTGACGTCATTGATGACAAACGAAGCCTCGCTGCCTGTCGATACCACGTGACTGCTTCAGGAAGCGATTCCGATCGGTTGAACCGTTGAACCCAAGTATGGAGTCAGATTTGGGTCAATATTCTAGCGCGCAAAACAAGCTCCTCACAAGCGGAAAATGTGCTTTTACACGCGCATTAAAATGACTCTGGCGCGCAGATTAAACCCCTGCGAGACATATGGAACGCCATTTGCACCATAATTCGCGCGTTTATTCGCGAATAAACGGGGAGGTCCGTTTTATAAACGGGGAGGTCCGTTTAAGTTCAAAGTCTCAGTAACCAATCAGTGAAGAGCACAACCAGACCAAAGCAATCTGTAGATGAAAAGTTCCGGACATTGTGAGGCTGTAAATTGTACGTTATTCCATATTCAGGGGACTATGTATTAATTTGGCTTATAATAAATATATCAATCAATATAACCTGCCTTCATTGTCTTTTAAAATAAAATCGCCTTACCTTATCTTACTGAAGTGAAGGGTATTTATGTCTCCTTAAATCACCTTTTAAATGTACTTCTTATAACATGGCATGGTGTAACATATCAAAATGTTCAGTCTCTGGTCTTGCTAGAAATGCAATGTCACTCACCTTAGAGCACTGTTTTATGAGATACTTAGCTTAGAAATCAGATTTTTGGAAAACTTAAAAACTGTTGTGAAAACACAGATGTCCTCATGTCATCGACAATCCCTCTTTTATCCCCATCCACCGCATGACCCAGCTAAACTCCTTCACTGTAAGCACCAGCTGTGCTTCGCCAAATGTCTTGGCAGTCTTGTGATCCTGCACATGGATGATGTAGCCCTCAGCAGTGCCCCTTCTGTCCGCCTCCAAGACCTCAGTGTTGGTCATGTTTGCGTACACACCCGGACGGTGGCCATACAGGAGGCTCCAATGGAGGGTTAGATAGCCATATAGCAGGTACTGGGTGATTGAGGTCGGATTGCAAGCCATCAGGTCAAGGAGATCAGGTATGCGCTTCTCAGCGGCCGCCATGGCGGCGAGAAGCTCCGCCTGGCTCGGCAGACGATCCAGCTTGTTCCTCTTCACCTTAAACTGGTGGACAGTGACAGACTTTTTCAAGTCGTTCATGTTGGCTTTCACCTCTCTGATGATGTGGGTCATATCAGACTGTGTGAGTCTTGACCGGGGTCTTGAGAGGGGTCTCATTACCGGAGGCTACTGTGTTTATGCCGGAGGTACTTGAGATTGCCAGGCCCTTAAATCGTATACATTCTTCCTCTTCCTCAAGCACAGCAGCAGTGGCACTCTGCTGCCTGGGTTTTAGCCCCTTTTTCAGCCTGGAGCGCAGGGTCTTCACCTCATCAATGAGGGCATCCTTCTGAGCCCTCAATGCCACATTTTCCAGCATCACCTGCCTGCAGTCCACTTCGTCACACTCAGTATGTGGGGAGAAGGGTGGAGGGTGCACCGGGTATTCCTCCTCATTGTCTATATCCAATGATGTAGCCATTCCAATGATGGGATTAGTCTCTCTGAGGTCATGGAGTAATTGCAGGGCCACACTATGCTTCAGCCTTGCCAGGACCTGATGTGCCTCATCTCGGGATAACTCAGGGTGGCCATGAGTGACATGACGGTGCAGTTTCTTTCCAGCATACGAACACCCTGTGATGGGACAGGGTTTGGTCCGAACATTTATTCTGCCACTGGCCATTTTAAGAATGATGCCTCTTTCCTCCAAGTTCCGCAGTGAAAATATTTTTGGTGGGGCTGATATAGTGCGAATAAAACAATTTTTTTTGGGAGAAATGACCCCTTAAATTAGGACTTCTGGTGATGTAATGGCGTGTTTCCAGTGCAGCGCGGAGCTCGCTTTAATGCTGCGTTCAGACCGGACGTGATGCGAATATTCGCTTCGCTCTAAACGCTCCTATCGCATCGCTCTAGTCGTTCGAGTTTCACCGCGGCTGCCAGCTGTGTTTACTCGCATCATTCAAACAAGACGCGCTCGGGAGCTACAACTACAACAAAATGAACATATTTTACAATTATTAAATTGTAATACACGTTTCTAAATAATGCCGACGTAACAACATACTGATACCGGTTAGTAAAAACCATGAATTAATGCTTTGACAAGTCTGCAGACAGACGGCAGGCGAAAAACCTTTTAGAATGCTTGTTTTCTGAATGGAGATTGGGTCGACCAGGCTAAGCTAACGTTGTATATGCTCACTCCACACTCATAACAACGGCCTACCGACATAAATAAACCAGCGACTGAATTCACCATGACACAGACAGTGCCGAGCCGTGCGGGGCCCGTTTTTGGTTGCGTTTCCACTTGGCCTAGTACCGGCTAGCGGGTCCTAATTCACAGTTTTTCTGGCCCCATAAAATCGTGGTTCCAGGGCCAGGAACAACCAGGCTGAGTCGGGCTGAGTATGCTAAACTAGAGAGAGAATCGCTGGCAAGGGGGCTACAACTACAACAAGATGAACATATTTTACCGTGATTTAATTGTAATACACGTTTCAAAATGATGCCGAAGTAACAACATACTGATACCGGTTAGTAAAAACCATGAATTAATGCTTTGACAAGTCTGCAGACAGACGGCAGGCGAAAAACCCTTTTAAAATGCGTGTTTTCTAAATGGAGCTTGGCTAAGCTAACGTTATATATGCTCCGACCGTCCACACTCACAACAACGGCCTATACAGACATAAATAAACCAGCGACTGTATTCTCCATGACACAGACAGTCTGTGGTTTGTACTTGTTTAACTTTTGTCTAGTTTCTGAACAGATCGTATCTGTCCCCGGCTGTTTGAAGAGCAAGCATGGGAAACAAAAGACAGCATTTACCTGTTTGCATCCAGCTAGCCATGCCTTTCTGGTGTACCAGCTACGTGAGAAGCCTCGTTGATACGTTTTGTCTTTTTCACGAGCTTGCTGCGATATATACAAATCGGGTTGGTCCAGTCAAAGGTCTTTAAGCAACAGTTTATCTCCCAAACTTCTCCTTTCGAAAGGATTGGAGATTAGCTCTTGAACGGAATTGGGCGGGGACTGTTGGAGTAGATATCTCTGCTCCGCGCCGATCCTATATGAGTTTGTTTTAAAAGAAGGAAAACTCAAAACAGCCAGGATAAGGGGGTTAAACAATAGTCTGCTTTAATGGTAAAACACAATACACCATACAGAGCACTCTGCAACAGTACTCCGGGCTCAATTCCTACCCGGGTGACATACGTACCACGACAGCCAGTCAGGAAGAGAGCACTGAGCATAAAAATGTTACAGTATTTATACACATAAGCGGGGAGGAGTTTTGGCCGGTTTGCCTAGGCAATGAGTCAGCAGTTTGTTGATTCCATCTCCTTACAATGTATGTGTGTGTGTGTGTGTGTGTGTGTGTGTGTGTGTGTGTGTGTGTGTGTGTGTGTGTGTGTGTGTGTGTGTGTGTGTGTGTGTGTGTGTGTGTGTGTGTGTGTGTGTGTGTGTGTGTGTACCCTTAGGCAGTCCCACAGTCATGCTTTGGAGTCATATAATTTCACAGACAGAGGACTCTTTAACAGAACGCACACACATTCCCCCGAAAACATCTTTAACACACACATCTGTTTAAACCAATTATTCCAAAATGAAATCAATAAAACACAAACACCGGTATTGCTCAGCATAATGAATACACACATCTCATCCTGCAGTCCCTCGTGAATGTCACATGTCTTTCTCTAAGAAAGCCATATTTGTTGAGGTTTACCAGTCATCATCTCATGACCTCCTCAGGACCAGCTAACCAACAAAGCTTAACTGTTCCTATACCCTAAGGCAATTTCTGAACTTCCCTTCCACTCCGAAGTCAGCTCACCCATAATCAGAAGGACCATTGTCTCTCTAATTGTGTGTGACTCACTCGTCTCCTGCTCTTTAGGAGTCTTGAAATGAACGCACATACATTTCTCTCATTAATTTAAGCGTCCAGATTATACATAAAACCTTTACAGACAATCTACTGAGTTCTGCCCTTGAAAGCCCAAAATGACTCTCTGAAACATACTTATCAATTGGTAATTATTTTACTTTAACGGCAACGGCTGAAGGTTCGGCGGGAGCTGGATTTGTTTTTAAATGTTGATTGATTGATTGATTGAAAAGTTTATTAACAGCTTGTATATTGGGTACAGTACAGTTCAAGTTCAAAACATACAATTGTTAAGGTGATGCAGACCAGAGAAAGACTTTCGTCTTGTTTACATCAGGGTCCCCCATTTCCAATTCATCATATCATTTAAGACATATAAGACATATTTGACATACAGATGGCTTATTTACAATTTACATACAGGTGGTTTTTTACATACAGATTTCTTATTTACAATTTTCATTTTAGATTTCGTTCTAATACATCCTAACCGGACATTTAAGACATACCAAGTCTACAGATATACTGTTAGTAACAGAGTCTAAAATGTGAGTATATACATAGATGGGGGGGAAGCTGTCCATGGTACGACAGGTTGAGATTTGTACCATTACCGGGGCCAGTTTTGCAATGCTCTCCCCCGAAGGTGCTCTTTAAGAGAGGTTTTGAAGGTAAGTATAGTTTTACTTTCCTTTACAGTTGTGGGAAGAGCGTTCCACCTTGATGTGGCATATTTGCGAAACGTGTATTCCCCCTTTTTTGTGCCAAATCTGGGTTTCACATGATTTGTGGAGCTCCCTCTGGTGTTATGATCATGGTATTCCTTGACCTTTGGGAAGAATTTTGACATGTACATGGGTACCATAGAGGCGTAGTGGATCTTGTAGACAAGGCACATTGCAAGTAGCTGTACTCTGTCGTCTACTCTAAGCCATCCTAGGTTGTCAAAGTGGGCAGAAGTGAGGTGGGTTCTAGATGAAAGGTCAAGCAGTAGTCTGACAAGTTTATTTTGCGATGTTTGAAGTTTTATTTTTAGTGCCCTAGAGGTGCTATGGTACCATGACGTGCAAGCATAGTCATAGTACCCTTGAATGAGTGCTCCTGCCAGAGTTTTTTCAGGGTGTTTTTGTTTACCAGAGAGGAGATCCGGTATAGGAATCTAGTTCTTTGATTGACTTTTTTTATTACATTGGATGCCATTTTGTCACAGGAGAGGTTTGCCTCAAGAATAGATCCTAAGTATGTAATTTCCTTCTTACTTGTGACAATAATGTCACCCACTGCAACTGAGAAGTCGTCGGATTTGCTGAGATTATGTTTCGAACCGAAGAGAATGGACTCTGTTTTACCCAGGTGTAATGATAATTTATTATCGGCGAGCCAGGTGCAGATCCTGCCGAGCTCGGAGCTGAGGGTTTTTTCAACCTGCAATCTGCTCCTGTCAGAGACCAGCAGGGCTGAGTCGTCCGCGAACAGGAACAAGTTGCAGTCACATGCTGATGACATGTCATTTGCATTAATTAGGAACAGTAACGGACCTAATATAAAATATAAAATATAAAATAGTATTGAGTATGTAAGTCGCTTTGGAGTAAAGCGTCTAACAAGTGACATGTAATGTAATGTAATGTAATATGCTTCCTTGTGGAACACCACAGCTCACTGGGAGGGGGGGGGACAGAGTACCGTTTACCTCCACCATCTGTTCTCTCCCCTCCAGGTAGGATTGCATCCAGCTCACCGATAGTTTATCAAAACCAATTGCTTTTAGCTTGTCAATCAGAATGGGGTGATTGACAGTGTCGAAAGCCTTTTGTAGGTCCAGCATCACCATGCCGCAGTACTTGCCCTCGTCCACCTCTTGTTTGATGTGGTCGCTCAAATAAAGAAGGCATGTGTAAGTGGAGTGGGATGTTCTAAAGCCAGATTGAAATTCATAGATTAGTTTCTTTTTCGCGAGGTACTTTTCGACCTGTTCATATACTATTTTTTCCATGACTTTCGAGATGGAGGTAAGTATAGAAACAGGGCGGTAGTTGCCTGGGTCCAATTTGCTGCCTTTTTTGTGCAGGGGGGTTACTCTTGCAATTTTGAAGTCTCTGGGTACTTTTCATTGTTTTATGGAGAGGTTAATTATGTGAGCTATGACTGGTGAGATGGCGGTTGCTGTGTGTCTGAGGAATTTGGAGGGGATATTGTTGTGGCCAGTGGCCTTGTTAGGTTGGAGGGCGCTCAGTTTAATGAGTACCTCTGCTGTTGTTACCCTTGCTAGACTGAAATCATCTTTGCGTACCCCTAGGTTTTTGTAGTATGTCATGATGTGATCTACTCCAAAAAGCCCTGAGTGGGAGGGTAATTTATTTACAAGAGTTGTGGCTATGTTTGTGAAAAAAATGTTCAAGTACTTGGCCACATCCAGTTTGTCTGTGATGAGCCTGTTATCTGTCTTTATGTTTAAGTTCGAAAATCTCGTTTTGAGTTTTTTACTGCAGCCAAGCTGGTTATTGAGTAATTTCCAAAGTTCACGGGGTTTATTTTCCTCAGTTTTGACATTGATGAAATTCTTTTTGGCAGTTTTGATCATGGAGCTTACGTCATTTCCGTCTGTTTCTTTCAATTTTTAGTTCAGTCACATGGGCTTGGAGTTCACTGCTTGTGCTTTTGGAAAGCATTGACTGACTTTTATGAACCTCAGAGCATTTTTTGTCTCTGGTTTTCATGGCGGTCAGTATGCCGGAGTGCATCCACGGCTCACCGCGATTTTTTATCCTGGTTGTTCTTAGGGGGGCCAAATCATTGAGTATTGCAGAGAATTTGTTTTTGAAACCAAGCCATGTTTCTTCAACTTGTGTACCACTGAGCTCATCTGACCAGTCCAGTATATGTAAGTATAGGGTTTCAACTCACCCAAATAGTAAACGACATGAAACAGTAAACCCATTTAACTGTTTTATTTAAAGATACGGGCGATTGGAGATGTCTTCTTTATATTACATACATAAAATAATATGAAGTGAACTTATTTCGACATGTTGTAAACCAGAACCATGGTTTTCATATTGTTGGGATTCATTATAAAGCTAATTTATTTATTTCACTGCTTTTGTTATACAAATCTTACTGAAACAATTTGTTTTGATTGGGAGCAAGGAGCAGACTGCTCAATTCATTCAAATTCGTGGGGAGAATGAATCCCTCTTCAACGTGGCCAAATTCTCCGCGAGCATCGCTTGGAGGTAAGGCACAATATCCAGTTTGTATCGTTCTTATTTTATGAATCATCCCTCATTTCATACACTCCATTCTAATAAGACAACTAGTATTGTCTAGACTTCTGATTTTTACCCATCTGCGTACCGTTAGTTCTTACTGCGTACCGGCACCTCATGACGCATCTAGGTATGCATATTTGTTGTGTTTATGCTTAGTTGCAACTCCCACCCAGTAGTAAGTGGCTATGTAGACTGCGATAGACTAGAGCAGGCACGGGAGAGAAGGAAAGCAGAAAAGACATAACGTTAGCTACCATTTTGAAAATGTTAGCATGGCTTAATAGTGCGAAAAGAAAGCGGTCCTCCCTGGCAGCTCCATTGATTCCCTCTCTCCTTTCCTGCTGAAAGATGCGTGAGTGTACTCAGGGATGAGGAGTCATTTAACCAGCCGCCAGTAAGAGTCAGGCTTTAGCCATGTCCGCTGCCTTTCATACTTTTTACGTACAGTGAGCCTTTCTAAAATATACAGTAAAGAGACAAACCCACCAGCATTATATTATATGACCTGATGCAGGCACATGTTACATCATGTTCTCTATGAGAACCCCAGACCTCCCTGATTAGTCGTGGAAAAACATGCAATTTCTGAACGGTTACAGTAAATATTCTGTTTTAAAAAAAAGACTTTTCCTTGTCTGTTAAAGTTTTGTTGTGTTTCTTTTTAATTACTGAATCAAAGATATGAGGATAAGAATAGAGGAAGTCGTATGTTGTACAGATTGTAAAGACCTTTGAGCCAAATTCTTGTTTTTGGGCTGTATACATAAAATGTACTTGAAACAGTTGCTGATTTAGAGTACTGGCACCTTTTTTTATTCCAATTCAAGCACTGGGGATGTCTCCATGCCACCATTAAAAAAAAAGAGAAGATTTCTTCCTAAATGTGTATCCTTAGTTGTGACATTGTTATTGTTTTATTCATAATATTAGATGTTGTACTATTCTCTCTGTGATTAGGACGGTTTTGGAAGATATGGGCCTGCAGGGAAGTGTAACTCCCCTGCAAGCTAAGAAGAAGTGGGACAATCTTAAAAAAATATATAAAGTATGTGAGTTTTACAAGTTAATGAACACATTTGCTGACATTTGTTTATCTGCTGGTGTTTTTTTTGTAATGCCATTGTTTTACTCTGCCTTTAGGATTGCAAATACCCAGGGTCAGGAGAGGGAGTCGGTGGGAAACCCACTGCTGCAACTTGGCCGTGGTTTGTCCAAATGGATGAGATATTAGAACAGAGGCCCTCTATCTGCCCGCCTGTCCTAATATCCTCTATTCCAGAGGACACCCCGCTGCCAAGTTCAGCAGTGGGGGACCAAGAGGAGGACGAGGATCAGGTTGAGGCAGGGCCATCCCGGCCTAAAAGGAAAAGAAAGGATGGGCTAATGGACCTCATCAGAGAGGACATGAAGCAGCAGAGGGAGGAGAGCAGGGAGAACCTTAACAGGCTTTTTTCTCTCCTAGAAAAATTAGTAGATAAATAAATGTAATGAGCAATATGAAACTTATCATTTATTTGATGGAACAACATACAAATGAAACAACATACAAATAAAACAACATTTAAACTATATACACATTCAGGCTGAGCAGGGAGTCCCAGGTGGTGCTGCTGGACCTGGCTGCCACAATTAAGACCCTGGTGTCCTCTGACGGTGGGTGGGGCTTCATTTGGGGTGGTCTCCAGAGCTGTTGGGGATGCTTCTCTCCACAGTACATCGGATTGTCCATTAGGGCTAGGGTTCGCAGGGCGGACGCAATCGACGGCTGCCATGTCACTAAGATGTTTTCAGCAGCAGATAAGAACAAAAGATGTATATAAATATTGCACAAGGTTATTTTATCACAGCTCGTCAATTGTTTTACATACCTTTACACATAATCGTGGTCAACAGGAACCTCCTCCAGGGCAGACACCCCCGCAGACAGTTGGTCCCGCCAAGGAGCACCACTGACTGCCTCAAACACATTCTCCCCCTCATCCTCCGCTACATCCTCCACAATGTCCTCTTCTGGGGCCATGATGTCGCCGGCCCCAATGCAGATGTTGTGGAGGACGGCACATGCTGTTATGATCTGAAATTTTCAAATTGGCAGAAATATATAAATATACATATATATGTTATACCTCATCTTAGATTTACTCTTCAGTATTATCAAAATGTCCTAATGAGTGATTACTCATTGGAGGTGTGGTGCACCTCCAGCGCTTGCAGGAAGATACTCCTGAATCGTGTCTTCATCACCCGAAGGCACGCTCGATGATGGAGCGTGCCCGGCAGTGATGGCTGTTGAAGCGCTGGGGTCCCACACCTTGCAGCGACCGTTTGTAGGGAGTGATGAGGGGGAGTGGATGTTGGAGGCAGGGGTACCCCCCGTCTGCGAGGATATAGTGCCCTGGAGGAGGGTAGAGTGCCCACCGATAGAGTGGGCTGTGGCGGAGCACTCTAGAGTCATGGACTGACCCAGGCCAGCCCACGTACGTGTCGATAAAGCGGCCCTGATAGTCTCAAACAGCCTGCAGGAAAATGGAGCTGAACAGTTTTCTGTTTCTATAGCAGTGACCATCAGGGCCGCTTGGTGGCACGATGCGGACATGGCAGCCGTCGATTGCTCCACCAACTTTTCTGAAGGCTCTGTGTCTGGCCAGCCCTGCGAACCCACGCGACACAGCCTCCAGGTCTTCCGGGGGAGGTGGGTGACCTGGTGGCGAATGGCCACCACCTCCTCAGTCACTCTGTGGACAATCCAATGTACCGTGGATCTAGGCATCCCAAAAACTCTGGAGACCACCCTGCATGATGCCCCACTTGCCAGCCAGAACAGGAACACCAGGGTCTCAATTGTGGCCCCCCATCCATGTCTCCTGTCCTGACCCAGGAGTTCCAGCAGCACCTTCAGGGACTCCCTGCTCAGCCTGAAATCAGGGCGTGTGTCCTGGTCATTAAAAAACCTGTCCAGGACAGGGACGCTTAGGTTGACCCTGCAATACAGGGGCCTTGGCTGGTAGAGGGAAAGGTTGAGAAAAAAGGGTTAAATAAGTGAAGAGCATTTTTTCTCTATGATATGATGATGATATACTTTATTAATCCCCATGGGGAAATTGTTTATCTGCATTTGACCCATCCTAGTGTTAGGAGCAGTGTGCTGCCATTTTGAACGGCGCCCGGGGAGCAGTGTGTTGTTTATGTTGTTACATATATCTATTGACATGTTTATTGATATATATATATCTATATCTATATATATATATATATATATATATATATATATATACTCAAGCTATAGTCAACCTGAAATTAAATTTGTATCAGTATTATGCTAATAACATTACTGTTAGCTAAAAATACAGTACATACATATATTCTGTGTTTGTGTATAAATATATCTCTATAGACATGTTTATATATATATATATATATATATATATATACACAAGCTATACTCAACCTGAGAAATAACATTTTAAACATGTATTATAGGCTAATATTGTCTTTACTGTTAGCTAAAAAACAGTACATATATATTTTATATAATATCTATTATCATATGATAATAGATATAAGTATCATTACCTGGACATGGTCTTCCATTAATCTGAAATAGATGGTGCGCCTGGTGTAACCTTGGGAAATTGATTTCAACATATTGAGCATCACCAAGAAAAGCACTATCTCTGACTCCATATTGAACCGTTTGAAAATATTTTGTCTAATGTCAGAAATTATTACCGGCACTTCTGACTGCAGCTGGTTGCTAGGCGATGGGGGCGGCAAAAGGTAGTGATAACTGCCGGTGACGTACGAGGAATTGGTGTGTGAATTTGGTGTGACCTTGGGAAATTGATTTCAACATATTGAACATCACCAAGAAAAGCACTATCTCTGACTCCATATTGAACCGTTTGAAAATATTTTGTCTAATGTCAGAAATGATTACCGGCACTTCTGACTGCAGCTGGTTGCTAGGCGACGGGGGCGGCAAAAGGTAGGGATAACTGCCGGTGACATACCAGGAAATGCTCCGTAGACCGTCTCATTTCGCATTCCGCGGAGGACCCACAAAATTGACTGAGTGGTGACCCAAGGAGTGCTGTAAGTGAGACATCACCACATGACTCCAGTTCCAAGGATGTCCACGCTGGCCTGTTGGGTTGAAGGTAGAAGTGGCGCCAGAAGGTGAGGCAGCGAATATTAGCAGCCCAGTAATAATGGCGAGTGTTGGGGAGGCCCATGCCCCCATCCCTCTTGAGTAGTTGCAGTAGTAGTTTATTAACTCGCGGTTTCTTGTTTTGCCATATATATGAGGAGAAAACGGAATCTAAGGAAACAAAGAAGGATTTGGGGATGAACACTGGCACCATTTGGAATAGATAAGTGAATTTCGGGAGTATAGTCATTTTGATGGAGTTTATATGTCCGGCAAGGGACATTGTGAGAGGAGACCACTGCTGTAGCAACATTTTCACCTGGCCGAATAAGGTCATGAAGTTTTCTTTAAACAGATCTTAAAATGTTCGTGTAACTGTCAATCCAAGGTAAATAAACTGCTCACGTTCAAGTTTGAATGGCGAGTCTTTGTAGTCTAAATGGAGTGCTTCACTATTGATTGGAAACAGAGTACTTTTGTTTAAATTTAGCTTGTAACCAGATATGGAACCGAACTGCTCTAGCAGAGCTAATGCTGCTGGCAGAGAGGTTGTTGGGTTTGAAATATATAGCAAAAGGTCATCTGCATACAAAGACACCTCATGCACCGAGCCCCCTCTTGAGATACCGGCAACGTCTGCACTGTTGCGGAGAGCAATCGCTAGCGGTTCAATAGCCAAATTAAAAAGGATTGGACTTAATGGGCAACCTTGGCGTGTTCCACGGCCCAGGGCAAAAGGTTGCGAGAGTGTACCGTTTGTTTGGACTGCGGCAGTGGGAGAAGCATATAATAGATTAACCAAAGATATAAACGATGACCCAAAGCCAAACTTCTCTAAAACTGTAAATAAATACCTCCATTCAACTCTATCAAACAGACTTTTTCCAGTTGGTGAATATATTATATTAAAGAGACGCCTGACATTAAAGAAGGAGTAGCGGTTTTTAATAAACCCAGTATGATCGGATGATATTATTAGTGGGATGACAACTTCCAATCTGCGAGCCAGAACCTTGGCTAAGATTTTAGCATCTGTGTTCAGCAATGAGATAGGCCTGTAAGAGGCACATTCGGTACATTTCAAAGGGGTTATTTTTAAAACTTTTCTTCTGGGGGGGCATTCCCCCTCCAGACCCCCCTATTAGTGCTCGGTCACTGTTCGCTTTGTGAGAGGGTTTGAAGGACTAATTTCTAATGATTGATAGTTACACATACTTGTGGTATGTATTAGTTTTGTTTGCCCCTGGTACGTAAAAAGGATAATAATAGCGTCCTAAATTCTTAAAAAGAAATGTAGAACAAGAAAAAAAAGACCAACCTTAAAATATAAAAATCCCAAATTACGCATTATTATTATCTTTTTCAGGAAATTATCACATTATTGGTACAAATGTTATGACAATATCACATGAGATCACACACCATCCGCAATGCCAAATTAGGCCAGGGGTGTACAATGTGTGTGTAGGTGTGTGTTTTGGGGGAGGGGCTGGAAGTCCACCTTTAGTTTAAGGGGAATAGATTGTAGATGTTGTAGATATGACTGCTGAAAAAGCATGAATTTGCTAAGCCAATAACTAACGTTTATGAAAAATGCATTGTCATGATAAGCAGTCTGTCTAATCACCCTCTTCCTTTTACAGAACTTCAACCCTTGTGAAAACTGTAGCCATGGATATGAGTTGTTGTTGTTGTACAATATGCATCAGTGGTTCCCCTTCTCTCTCGCAAATGCATTGACACACACACACACACACACACACACACACACACACACACACACACACACACGGCCGGCTCTAGACAATTTGCTGCCCTAGGCGAGATTTTAGCTGGCGCCCCCCCTCCCCCCACCTATAGAATATAAAGAATACATGAAAAATCTCTACAAAAGACAAATACACTACAAAACAGAAACTTATTGACATGGGTTATATACATCAAACCACGTCACATCCTCTAGGGGGGTCCGGGGGTATGCTTCAATCTGGTGCACTTTGAGCACACGATTACTAGAGAACTGATCTATGAAAACTCTAAAACACCCATATGAAAAAGTAACCTACCATAGCCAATAACAAATACATGTAACTTATTTTATTTTTGTTGTTCATTCACATCTTATTTTACTAGTTAACATTCATTTATTTATTCATATTATTTATCTCTCCAGTTTTAAACGATATTTTTGGTTTACTGTCCTATAGTATACATTGAAAATGTACACACAAATACAAAAATAAAATAACTGATAACTGCTCTGTGTGGCTAATGTCAGGTGTGTAGTCCAGAATGATGGAATAATATGTAGCCTTCTTAATTTCTTCAATAATGTGGAAACTGATTCTCTCACTGATACATTCAATGAGTTCATTTTGAATATTTTTTTCAGAGATATGTGGTATGGCATGCACCCCTTTTGACTTTAGCAACATGTTCTTTCATTATAGGGTCAAACATTGCCATCAGCTCCACTTCTTTAAGGAAGTTGCCATTGTTTGCTTTGTTGAGTGTGTCACTCTGAGGCCCATGTTTCTCTCAGCTAATGATTGAATGATGGCGACCAACCTCGTTACCACCTCACGCCATCTCTTCCATTCTGTGTCTGTAAGCGTCATCTCAATCCTATCAATAGTTTGCCCCTTTTGTAATCGACACTCTTTCCATGATGCCATGTGTTTAGTATGTTCTGGAGTGTTCTCGTGTGTTTTCAGTGATTGGTGGCAATTTTTCCAGTCATTTAGTCCTGCACTGATTCATTTGTATTCCTTCTGGGAGAACAGCTTGCAGCAAAAACCGTAAAGGCGATCATTTTTCTGTGAGTACAATAGCCAGCTTCTCTTGATTCTTTCCCCATTTACCAGTTTTCTATAAAAGTTGTGGTGGTGGCAGCTGCTCCCATCCTGTCTTTTTGGAAAAATGAAGTGTGGTTTTGCCTGATAGGGTCCTCTGCTCACAAACTCTGTTCTGACTTTATCAGATATGGATGGCCAGTCGGCAGGGTCAACAGCTGCTGCCTTTATGGGGTCACGTGCTGCAGACTGTGCTGTGGTACTCGGGATCAATGTATCTCCTGCTGATTGTGTAGCAGCAGGTTCACTTGGGACAGGTACGTTTTCACCTGCAGGCACAGTCAAACATGGATACAGTTAGACACCCACTATGAGAGTGTGTGTGTGTGTGTGTGTGTGTGTGTGTGTGTGTGTGTGTTACATTCACATTATTAGCAGTAATATTATTAGTAATAGAAGTGCTATTGTAATGTGCAATAATATAATATAAAACTGTGGTTCTGTGCTGGGAAGCTTGCAGGTGTGAATGTGTGTATGAACCCCCACCTTAAAGAATTCAACAGGCAATATCACAAAATACTTGACTGAACTCACCTGCTACAGGCGGTGATGCAGTAGGCTCAGGTTGTGCAGTGGTGGGAGTGGGATTACCCAGATATTTTAACAATGCACCTGGAAATTACACAGAATAGTAGTAGTAGGTATCTATCTGCAATAATACTGAGCAGTTCAGAATAGCTGACATCATTGTGCCCAAATATGCAAAATACATTTTTTGACCTTCTTTAACCATTAATGATTTAGCAGACTTATTTTGTGTCCATTACCATTTGTAAACTACAGATTGAACAAAAATAGATACCTTTAACCCTTTAACTGCCGGACCAAGAAAAAAGCTATGGAACAATTATTTGTTTGCATCTTTTTAGGAAATGGGCCACATATAACCACAAACCATTTTCTTTTGTTTGACTGACCACACAGTTTTGTATTTATGAGCCTCTACCAACTGGTCGAGCTGGCCTTTTATGGTAAAAGTGCATTTTCAATAATCATCATACAGTACGGTATTTGTATGCATCAAACTCAAATAAAACTGAAATACATTTGTTTCTTTTATGGAAACTGAGCAATATATACAACCAGATATATTCATAAAAGATAGTGAAAAAAGGTTCAAAAAAATAATTACACCTAGCTGAAGGGCTTTCTGTTCGAACCACAGTGACATCTAGAGGTTGTTTTGTGCATAACATAGCTGGCTGAATCAGTTAAACTTTTTTATTTTTTTTTCAACAAGATATCAAGACACAAAATGTGCTCTACCAAATGGTGGTGCTGGCAGTTAAAGGCTTAATGATAATACATATATATAATGAATACAAGAAACCCCACACAGTGCAAGTGGTGTAAAAATAGCTATCTAACTAGATGGTAAAGCATCTGCCATCTGCCAGCTTCTATCATACTATATGTCAGCTGCTATCGATAGCTAACCGCACATGTCTATATCGTTAGTTAACGATAGCTAGCTAGCTTTAAAACTTTGCTTGAAAAAATGTCAATATTGTTAAACACAACAGTCATGACATACTCGGTTTTCCTCCCTCTTTTCCTCCAAAATAGATAGCGGTATTAATAATATCAGTAAGGTAAAGCTAGTTAGCTACCTATCTAGCTTTGACGACAGGTAGCTAGCAGCTCACACCTGTTTTCCTGGCGTTTAGCTGTCTGGCTAGATTTAAACATTTGCTTGAAAAATGCCAATACACACAAAACAGTCATCAGACGTTTTCCTGGTGTTTTTCCTCCTGCCTCTTTCTTCGCCTTTTCCAATGTGCCCCAGAAGGCTTTTTGTTGGGGTTGCCCCTCTTCATCTTCTTAGTGACTCAGTGAAGTTCTAATTCTTGTTCAAGCAGCATATGACGATACGTCTCTCGCGTCCGTGCAGGTGCGGGACCAGTGAAACACAAATGGACAAAACCAAAAAAAACATAGAGGGGGGTGCAGTGTTTTGGGGCGCCCCTACGTTTTATTTTTCATATTCTCAAAAAAAACATATGAATCCTGATCTGGGGGGCGCCTACCAAAATAATAATCTGGGGGGTGCCTAAAGAACAAAACATATACATATATTTAAAACTTTTTTTTTTTTAAATTAAAATAAAAAATGTTTGGCGTGCACCCACTGTGCTCCCTTAGTTTAGTTACAGAACTTCAACCCTTATGAAAACTGTAGCCATGGATATGAGTTGTTGTTGTACAATATGCATCAGTGGTTCCCCTTCTCTCTCGCAAATGCATTGACACACACACACACACACACACACACACACACACACACACACACCACACACACACACCACACACACACACACACACACACACACACACACAACACACACACACACACCACACACACACACACACACACACACACACACACACACACACACACACACACACACACACACACACACACACACACACACACACACACACACACACACACACACACACACACACACACACACACACACACACACACACACACACACACACACACACACACACACACACACACACACAGTATTTATAGCAGTGTGGCAAATTAAACAGAAATTCTTAAACTGGACACACCGTTTGGTTGGCATGTGACCTCTGTGAGTAAGGTCAGACGTGAGGTCAGCTACACAGTAATGTCAGCTACATTGAGATTAGGTATTGTTGGCTTTAAGGTTAGAGGAGCGTGCTTGTGAAAGAGGGTCATCGGGTGTGTTCCCAGGCCCACAGGATGATCAGGGTGGGGTTCGGTGGCCAGCAGCAGCAGCTTCCAGATGTGAATGTGTGTCAGGGTGTTTCTGCAAAAGAGAGGTTTCCTCTCAGTGAGACTTCCCCATAGATAAAGGTTTTTTTTAAAAAAAACCTACTTCCCTAATTCCATAGATTATTAAGGGAAACACTGCCCCCTGGTGGTGAATGTTCAGTACAACAGAAATGAGAATAGGGAACACTCAGACATGACATTTCCCATATTCTGAACAATTGCCATCAGAATCAGTCTATGAAGGGTTTGCTTTAGACTCATCTATAATAAAAGTCTCATTGAGGCTGCAGAGCAGATGCAGATATAATATAGTTTGTTCCTAAACAACGGTTTTCTCAGCTAATAACATTTATTAATGATTAGTTATGTTTCCATATATCCACCTATCAGCAGCATTTTACAAATCCTTTAATATGATATAGGATATTTGTGGTTATCAAATATACTTGTGAAAATGTGAATGTTTTTACAAAGACCACAGACTGTTATGATGAATTTATTTTTTAAATAATGTTCTTGAAATACATATTTGAAATATCTGAAAAATCCCATGTGCCCCTATTTAAATACCACATCATCCTTGTAGTAGCTTTAAATCTGTCTACTTATTTTTCCTCTGTTTAAGCTAAACAATAGTATTTACAGTAAATATCAATTGGATCACATACATTAAATTACAACATGGGCAACTGCTTTACTTTTAATGATTTAATCACTTGAACATTTAATTCAGAACTTGCTTCTCTGAGGAACAGTCAGCATATTTAGCAGCTATTATTGTAAATGTACAATAAGCATGAGTCATTATTCCCCAACTGACAGGAGCTGGTGGAGTTTCCAGACAACATTAGAGGAAACAAGTGGCACTGGAAGCAATAAAATGCTTACTGGCAGAAAACTTATTTGGGACTGGCACAATACTAACGCAATAAAACTTCCATTACAGCACACTATAAGAAACGTACCATGAAATTCAAAGTATTTAACTGGCAGCAATTGACAAGTTACTTACTGTAAAATGACAGTAAGTAACTTGTCAATTGCTGCGAGTTACATACTGTAAAGGTAATCACAGTATTTACAAGTTGTTATTTACAGTAACAGTGTAAAATGAAACACAGTAACTTCCAAGTACGGTATTTGTGTTTAAACTGTAAAATGAAACAATATGTAATTACTTTATTTTGTGTTATAGCTGTAAAATAAAACAGTAATTTCCAAGCATTGTATTTTTGTTTAAGGTAATAGTATTTTAACTATAAAATAAAACACTGCCATTTAAAAAGTAGGCCTACTGTATTTGTTTACAGTAATAGTGTTTCAACTCTAAAATATAAACTTGAATGTTATAATTTTAAGTTACAGTATCGTAAAACAATCTCTTTATTATAGTATACTTCATGTCATGCTGGTAAACCAGAAATTGTTGACACCATTTTAAAGCTCACCAATAACTGAAAGGAGATAGCAAACAATACATTTTAACAATGTATTCTTAATTGTTGAACGGTATCAAGAACATGTATTTTCTTGTGCTAAATGGGTGAGCATACCATGGCTACCGCAAATGTAGTCTTCCATTGCATATCCCATGTACAATTATCTTCCATGTCTTATAAACTGTGCTTAACTGACCATCTGTTAGGATTATGTTTTTAAACAGGACCCAGGCGCAGGCAATGACTGAAGATGTTTAAAATGGTTTATTGTAAAACTGCAGTCATTAAACCGCTCTTAAAAAAGAATAATCTAGATGCTACAGTAATGAACAATTATAGGCCCATATCAAACCTCCCATTTCTAGGTAAAATCATTGAAAAAGTTGTTTTTCAACAGTTGAGTAATTTTTTGCATTTAAATAACTGTTGGATGTGTTGGATGGAGTAATCCAGGTCTCAGTGAGAGCAAGGAAATCCAGAGACTGCAGGGAAGCGTAGCCAGAGATGAAGTCAGCCTTAGGAACAGCTGACTGGCAGTTTCACAGGCCACATGAAACTAGATGTTGGATGTCAGTGGAGCATGTGGGATAGACGAGAGCAGGCCGGTTATATCGATTACGAGATACACGGGGCCAGTGGTAATTGCGAGAAGACACATGAACAAGAATGGAGAAAATACACATGATTATAGCATGAGGGGCTAAACAACCAAAATAAAATAAAACACCAGCGATACTTAGCTCAATCAAAGTAGGAGTTGCCTCCTCTTTGCCACCCTCGTGACTCCCGCAGGACTCCAATGTCTTTGTCAGTCTTACTCCCGCAGGACTCCAATGTCTTTGTCGGTCTTCGGCTGTTTGACGCTGACGCTCCAGGAAATAGCTACCTAAAATGGAGCCTGATTGCTGAGTTCTCACAGCTGTGGGGCCACGCCCTTCTAATTAGTTAACTCTCTACAGCTGATGGGCGACAGCTGAGTGGCCCTGACTATATTGTAATGCGGGCTTGAGTGCCCGACTGAGACCTGAGTTTCAGGTTCCCTTGAGCAGATCTGAGATTTAAAATCTCTGAAAAGCGCCGTTTAGGTACAATAACTGCAGAACAATTATACAGAGTAGAATAAATGAAACAGAGAAGTCTAATTAAACAAGAATATAACTTACAGTGGTTGCTGCGTCAACAGGTCGTGTCGTCACCCAGTCGATATATGCACACTGAGTTCATCAGATTTTAAATGCGGTATTTGAGTGCTTATTTAGCTGGAAAATGATTAATTCACACCGTTTTGTACTTCACGCAATCAGCTGAGTGGCCCTGCCAAGTACTTAAACAATGCGAGAGAAGCCCACACCGTGTTCCCGCCAGTTGATACTTCCTGTGGCTGTGTTACACCCAAAAGTACGAGAATTCAACCAAGCCCTGTTAGCTAAATCACTCACCAGATTCAGTAGATAAGGCAGCCGTACAGCGTCCTTCCTTTGGAAGCAAAGATAGCGCGGTGAAAGGGTGCAAGTCCGGCGTTCAAAGTGGGGTTGCATCCGACTGAGAAATTGCGAGCTGGAAACGTGGCTGCGGCACATTAAAAGATCCTTCTCTTTCCCATAATGCATTGTGAACATGACTAAAACTTGATAATGTAAAGTTACTTAACTTAAAATTATTGACACATTGCTTAACTAACACATGTAAGTATTATATGCTTACATGTGTTAGTTAAGCAATGTGTCAATAATAAAAGTCAGCGAGTAGAATATGCTTACATTTGATAGTAATGCAATCAAACTTAAATAATGTCAGTAATTTGTAATGCATTATTTAATTAGATATGAACTCCGGGCTAACAGTGTAGTACGATTAGTTCTTGCCGATAAATATTGGTGAAATTGTCACAAACAAAAGCCGCTTATATAGTCTTAACTGTGTAGGTTAGTTTGCCACTTGTTTTTAAATGTGGCAGATCTTATAAAGTGTGCTGCTGGCTGAGACAAAGCAGCCCCTCCTCTAGCAGCTGTACCTGTAGTGATTCTAGAGCAGCAACAGTATAACGGTTACACCATTATCAGTCATTATATACATTTAATCTCACTGGAAAAAAATCTAAAATGTCAATAAAGAATCTGAATATTCCTGACGGCATTATACTGAGGCAAGTTTTGAAAGAATGAAGAACTTGCCTCTGTCAGTATCATTTATTCTGTCCTCCTTCCACTGCTGCTGTGGGTCTCTGCCTGCAGGTACCGCTACCCAACCGGGATTGGTCCATTTCAGCAAGTGAATTCACAAGAATACGCAACGTTTTAAGATACGTGGCAAACTGAGCTAAACAGTTCATATAGACAGCTTTTGTCTTAGCTGGTATACCAAATGTGGGTTACGTTTAATATTGGGTTTCCATAGCATCCCTAAATTACATAATTTCTTATTAATTGTTTATTGCTATTTTGCTATCACGCATGTTCATATTGCGATGACAACGAAAATATGATTTTGTCAGCACTAATAGCAACAGCTCTTTCCAACCTCTTTGAGTGATCTGTTTGTGCTCTATTGCAGCAGAACCAACTCACACCTTCCCTCATGTGTCTGACTCTCTTATGACTAGGGTTGGGTACCGAGAACCGGTTCCGGTTCGGAACCGGTTCCAACATTTCGATTCCAACGGCATCATTTAGAAATGTGAATTTCGGTTCCGCTTTTAGATGCCTGAGGCTTGTTCTTTTTCTCTAATGCCTGGACAATGGCTGCTGAGCATTTGAATTTAAAGCAAGGAGTGAAAGATCAACGACTGATCTGAAGTTGGAATGAATAACAGTGAAAACTAATACATCAATGTGTGATTTGATGTAGTAAGATATATTGAAATAAATAAGAAACTATAATTTGTTGTTTTTGGCATAGTTTTTGTAGGATACAGTTACGTCACATTGTGGTTTTATGAGAGGTTTGAGAACTGCTTGTTACCATTGCATTGCATTGTGAATTTCGTGGTATTTGTCATTAACTGAGAATTGTACTTAATTAGATTTCAGAGGAACTTAATTGCATACAGTAACGTTGGGGGAAAGTAAAAAGAGGTTTACTGAGTATATGAAGTACATTCAAATTAAATATAATAGTGGATTATTCTACCTAGATTAGACATACAAAGAGGACAATTTGTTAAACATTAAATAACAAACTCACTGTACGAAATATACATTGTAATGTTATTTAGGAGTTGTATTGATCATGCCACAGTGACTCTGAGTTGGTGGTTGTTTAATGTAGATAGGAAACTGAAAACGCAAACAATTCACCACAATTGTGTTTTTAAGTTTGTGAAGAAAGAGTAGAAAGTAAACAGAAGGTTTTTGTAAGTTTGTCAGTCAGAGAGAAGCTGTTAAAAGTGTAAACATTACAGAGGTGCTGCACGAGGCTAAAAGCCATCTCACACGGTTGGATAAACACAGAGTGATCTGTTTGTGCTCTATTGCAGCAGAACCAACTCACACCTTCCCTCATGTGTCTGACTCTCTTATGACTAGGGTTGGGTACCGAGAACCGGTTCCGGTTCGGAACCGGTTCCAACATTTCGATTCCAACGGCATCATTTAGAAATGTGAATTTCGGTTCCGCTTTTAGATGCCTGAGGAAATGTTTCTCGCCGCTCTCCTTAGCCTACTGTATGACTGCGGCGGGGCGGGAAATGTAGCGTTGTACCTACACTTCCTACAGCGCAACCTGAGACCAGGACCGGCCCGTCGCACTGGCGTTATAGATGTTCGCCTAGGGCGCCGGATCTGTGGAGGCGCTGCGCTGACAGTTCTGGGAGGGAAAAAAATGTTTTGACCGTTGGTGCTGAAGATTATTATCATCTGATATTTGGGAAGAGTGTTACATTTGAAAAGGCAGAAAGTCTTGTTGCAATTTCCAGATGTTGAAAGAGGCCCCTGGATTTTCTCTGGTAATTATCAATAGTAGCAGTTAAGTGAATACTGTTCAAACAATACCTGTGTTTGTGTTTTGTATTGATTTCTCTGTTTTATCCTTTCATAAATGTGAGGACTGAAACTGCATGAACATTCTAGGGTGCTTGGAGTAAACAGGTTTTATTACTCTGGGGGAGGGGAGCAGAGAGGGAAGTCGGAAGAATGTGTGTGTGTGAAAGCAACAGAATGAGACAGCGAACACCAGATGTGGTTGTTTTGCTTCAAACCAAGGGACTGTTTCCGGATCATCTCTGCTGGCACGCGCTGATTCGCTAAGAGAAGCCATCTTTTTTGCATCTCCCAATGAGAAACTGACCACAGCTCCTCCTGGTTTTTCTTCTGCATGTAAGCCTATTCTATTTTTTAGTTATTTCTCTTTTGCTGCTGCCGCCAAGATGAAAGGTTCTCCCGGCAGTTGGACCAGAGCAAGGAGTGGGGCCCGAGTCCACTCCTTTGAAAGTGTAATGTATTATTACCGTTGATCATTAAAACAGATTATTGTTTAACCCCCATCCTGGCTGTTTTGAGTTTTCCCTCCTGTTATGATTGTATCCAGCTCGCCAAACGACATGCAGAGGCAAGGTGGGTTCTAAAAACCTCCCTAACACAACAAGTGGTGACCCCGACGTGGGGCGAGTTGGAGTACAGAGGAGGTCACAACAGCAGCCAGCGGACGAAGTTGTCCAGGGAAGACACCTCGAAATACTTTCTGACAACTAAATACAGAGCTCTATACAAAATACCAGGTAAGCACGGATACCCGTTACACTCAAAATCTGTGATTTGGCTATATTCAAATTTTTAGAGTTGTCAGGAATATTTCCCAGTGTCATAGTCTTGATGGTAGGATGCAATACATATTTTAGCATAGATAGGTAAGTTATAAATAAATAAAGCAACGAGGTGTTAAGAGTAAGGTGAAAGGCCCCGTAGATTTTTCAGAAATCGAGACGGCTAACTCATCGGGGATGTTCAGTGGTTTTCTAAAGACTCCATCCAGAACAAAATAGAATAATGCTTTCCAGTTTTCATAGGAGTCTGCAGTTGCATTATATGTAAGAATCCAAGAGTAGAAACGCGAACTTCAAAAGCCATTGAAAGTAACGGATTTCTCTTGTTCTGTTGGGTTTAACGCCCATTCTGTTGAAAGAAATATCGCATCTTAAAAGCTGAACAGACAGCGTGGAGGATATATTTATGTGCATATATATATATATATATATATATATTATTGAACACAGGAAAGCCTTAGTCAGATAAAGAAATGCGAAGTCATAATGGAAGCACCTGGTTTCAAGAAAGCCCCCCTTTCTCTCCATTTTTCCTCTAATTGCTGAAGCAGCAGCTCCAAGTGTGACTGCTTGTTCTTTTTCTCTAATGCCTGGACAATGGCTGCTGAGCATTTGAATTTAAAGCAAGGAGTGAAAGATCAACGACTGATCTGAAGTTGGAATGAATAACAGTGAAAACTAATACATCAATGTGTGATTTGATGTAGTAAGATATATTGAAATAAATAAGAAACTATAATTTGTTGTTTTTGGCATAGTTTTTGTAGGATACAGTTACGTCACATTGTGGTTTTATGAGAGGTTTGAGAACTGCTTGTTACCATTGCATTGCATTGTGAATTTCGTGGTATTTGTCATTAACTGAGAATTGTACTTAATTAGATTTCAGAGGAACTTAATTGCATACAGTAACGTTGGGGGAAAGTAAAAAGAGGTTTACTGAGTATATGAAGTACATTCAAATTAAATATAATAGTGGATTATTCTACCTAGATTAGACATACAAAGAGGACAATTTGTTAAACATTAAATAACAAACTCACTGTACGAAATATACATTGTAATGTTATTTAGGAGTTGTATTGATCATGCCACAGTGACTCTGAGTTGGTGGTTGTTTAATGTAGATAGGAAACTGAAAATGCAAACAATTCACCACAATTGTGTTTTTAAGTTTGTGAAGAAAGAGTAGAAAGTAAACAGAAGGTTTTTGTAAGTTTGTCAGTCAGAGAGAAGCTGTTAAAAGTGTAAACATTACAGAGGTGCTGCACGAGGCTAAAAGCCATCTCACACGGTTGGATAAACACAGAGGTGATTGATGAGAGAAGCTTGTGGACAGGAGCAGGCAGCCCAGAGAGAGAGACTAGGAACTATGATCAAATGATAGGACAAGAGATGTTGGGAAATTTAGGCTCACCTCTGTTATTGTGTGTTATGAACTGGCCTTGTCTGGTTACATTTTTATTGAAGCCAGACTACAAGTCGTATGGTTTAATTTTTATTGAACTCAGTCTCCAAGCAGTGTGGTTTCTATCTGCACATGGTTGAGTCTTCCCTTACCCTTCCCCTTCCCCCGGTCATGCAAGTTATTTGACCCCATGAGGTCAAGAGTCATTCTGTTAGACCACAATCTTGTGTAAGACAAATCATTGTTCTTTTGTCACATTTTGAATTACATAAGAGTTCATTTTGCTAAATCAATTTATCTTTAATTTGTAGTTGGTGTTTGTTGTTGCTAACATTTTTAGGAACGACGTAGGCCTACACTTGGGTCAAATTACATTACTGTGATCTGATTAGTGTGCTCTGCAACTTTACAATTGTTGCTACATAGCAGTAGGATTTTTGAATGCGGAGGGGTTCTTTCGTAGTGTGTGGAATATGCGATGCTGGAAACATGTGGGTGTTGAAAAACTTAGTTTGGGTAAATATGTCACAATGGATGAAACGATTATTAGAGGGAGTTTTTGTCATATCATTAGTAGACATTAATTGTGTTGTTTAGATGGCAGTTAACTACTAAGACCAACAGTAAGATTAGAAAGAGACAGAGTGGAAAGGGTTGGAGTTATTTAACCTCAGTATGCTAGAATTTCTATAGGTAATGCGTCCCGAGACCTGGACTCTCTCTCTCTGTCTGTCAAACGGCTAAGACCCCGACCCTCCAAGCAGACAGAGGACCTATCCCAACCAGGAGACTCCTCCTCCATCGAACAGACAGAGAACCCAGAGCTCAACCAACAACAACAATAAGAACTGCATCCAGAACTATCTCCACCTGTGGCATCCAGAACCAAACAGCTTGCTGACAGGCAGAGATCTACTCTCATCAGTCCCTCAGACAGGGCATGAAGTTCCAAGCTGAGCCACGAGATTTGGCACAAGAGCAAAGTGTGGGTTATGAGAGCAGAATCCGCCCTCCATAAAGCAGCAGAGAGACTGTGAAGGAGGAGATGAAATGCAAAGCAGTGCAACAACAGTGGCATGAGGGGGGCTGCAGATGTAGCTCGGCAGATGGCTGCCTCAAAGAGTTACAGCTTATGGACAAAGGGGGAGGAGTCAGAATCAGAGGAGTTGGTCGAGAATGTGAGGAGGCCAGGGTCACGGCTTGAGATAAACCAGAGGAGAGGAGAAGGGAATCAACGAGAATGAGTGAGTTTACACATAAACACACTTATTATAAGCGCACATTTAAAGAACTTGAATTGACTTGATAAATAAGTGAAGGTAAAAAGTTGTATTAACCATGAATTAATCAATTGGTAAATTAAAAATAGCAGTAAAGAGGAAACTATTAAAGTAAAATGAGAATCATCCTAAAACACACTGAGGGATAAAGGGGGTATATGACAGAATAGAACCATATTCTTCAATCTTTTTATCATGTTAACAAATTATTCTTAAAGAGATTTTGATTAACACCATTAAAGGGATAGTTTTAGGAACCGCGCTATAAGACAAACCTTTATTCGAATGGATAATGTTAGAGGGAGAGCTAGTGCTAAGCCAAATATAATTCCAATCTATAGAGTATTGATTTCACCATTGTGGCATGGTTATTACCATAGGAGGGCTTTAGGATGGAAATATGAAATGACTTCTGTTTTTGGATCCTTGAGAAAGTAGGGAGTAGTTGTTGCGTGTTCGGACACCCTGGGTTCCACACACTGCTAAATAATTTAACATTGTTTTTAAGTAGACCAGAATTGAAGATAAATGGGTTTAATGAGCTATGAAATGCAGAGCTACACAGATCCTAGTAATGTTTTGACACAAGATAATAGTTAAGTACAGAAGTTTCTGAAATAGATCTATTAGACATTTTAATATAGATTAGGTGTTAATAAACTGCAGTAGTAGTACTATAAGGAAGTGACATTTTTTGGCTAACACTTTTCAGGGAATGTGCGGAACAGCTGTTCCGATGAAAAGTTAGAGATATCTTGAACATTATAGTTGTAATCGTGAATTAATTAATGATGGCGCTCCATATAAGACAGATTTTTGTAGACAAAGGATACTGGCCTATGCTGAAATATCAAAGTCTCTGCAGAGCACGACACATGGCCAAAAAGACTGAGACCAACTGACCTTTGACCCTGACCGACAGTGTAACTTGAGAAGACACTGTCAATGACTGACTCTGGGGTGACTCTGACCAAACTTGACTTTACAACCTGACAGTGTGAGTGTGAGTGTATGTCTGCATGTGATCAGTGCAACTGCATGATTTAAAACAATGACTAATCAAGCATGCTTTTGGACTAACACATTATTCTGGGGCTCCGTGGGAAATGAGAGGTTTCCTACAATTCCACAAAAATTGGAAAACCGTACAGGTGACCTGTTTCTAATCTACTTGATATTTCACTCCCACAGGAGGTGGCAGTTTGCAGAATGTGAAACTCAAACTAAAACATGAAGATTCTGTTTCTTTTAGGACTGAATGATGGAGAGAAACACTTAATTTCACTGAAGTGTTTACTGTGGAAAATGATTGATGTACATTTGGGAAACATTTTGGGTATTTTCTTATGATCCCTTATTACCTGAAGGTTTTCTTCCCATACAGGATTTTGGTTACACATGAGTTATGTGTAAAAAGGGGGAGTGTAAACTTTACAATGTACATTTTTCATTTAGGGACTGAAGGGAACCTGCTGCCCCAACTCGATTGTTCAATCTGACCATTGATTGACAGTTTTAGAATTGACCTGCTCCATATCTGGGGATAAGATACTGTTTGATGAATGTTGACATGTTTCTAATATTGATTGAGTTATAACAGGTAACATAGATACAGAATCAGTGGCCAAGGGGCTACTGTGAGAGATGTAATTCCAGAATGGAATACTGAGGAAGTTGACCGGTGAGTAATGTTTCAACAGGTATTAAAGTAACTGAGGTTTGAAATGTACAAAGAACATATTACAGTTAAAGCTAAAACATAGTAATGTAATGAGACAGAATGTAATTTAGACAACATCATAACTAGCCTGGTAAAGAAGTAAAAGCCATAGACTTTATTGTTTAGGTCATTATGGGGATATACATTTCATCTAAATTCATAATGGAAAGACATTTGATGACAGTTTGTTGGAATTCTGTATTCATTTTTTCAGCTTGATAATATCTAAGCACTGACCGGTAGAAGCAGTATCACCAGGAAATCATTCACTTTGTCAGTATCATGATTTTGGTTGTTTTTGAATCCATAACATTAGTGTGTTTCTTTACCAGAAACATTAGCAGTTCATATTATATTTAGATTTTAAATGGGATCTCAGGGATTTCATTAAGAATAACACAGACGCTTGTCAGAAATTCAGAGCTATTGAAATATGTTATTTGGTTCACCTAGAGATGTTGGAGTTGTTTTGTTGCCATAGGCCAAGTATTAAGATTCTGAAGCTGCACTGGCAGATAGGAGGTCTACAATTAATTTAGAAAACCTGTTCACAGACGTCTGTTATTTTTAAGAGACCCCACCAACAGGCTCCAAGCTGCTTACGCAATGGTGGGTCAAACAGCGGAGGGCCCCGGAGCCCTGAGCGTAGGCTTGAGGGATTTGTATCATATTTCTCCACACAGGTTGGTGATGCAAAAAGGGGGACTCGAGACGCAGGAGGCGGACACAGCGGAGTTCGTCTGGCTGAAGGTCATCAGGACAAAGTGGCTCAACCCCAGGCTCTCCGGCCCCGACCGAGTGACCCAGCGGATCTCTCATGCCGTCCGCATAGGAGGAAAGGGGGACAGCTCGTACTACGGGAGTCAGTGTGCGGCGGGGAAACCACCTGCTAGGACCGGGGACGACATCAGGACGGACGTGATCCTCGCAGAGGAGGTCGACTCGGAAGCAGCCATCAGTGGACGGGAGGAGCAGGATCCTGAGGACATCCCTACAGCAGACGACTCGGAAGCTGTCATCAGTGGACTGGACGAGAACGACCCTGAAGACATCCCTACAGCAGACTACTCGGAAGCGGCTGTCAGCGGGCTGGGGGACTTGTCGAGGCAGCAGAGGAGTCTACTTCTCTCTGATCAGTTCCACCAGTGAAGGGAAAGCCGCATCTCCCCCTCCCTATCAGCTGCCCCTTGTTGGCGTATTCCTCTGAGGGGGGGGGGCTGATGATTCACCACACAAGGAGACTGCTTTCTCGTACTCAGATCGCCCTCTAATGGTTCCTTCACTGCCATGGAAGGTGGTGTTCTGTTCCCAAACTTTCAAGTACTTTGGGTCTCAGTTTCTGATAGATGTATAGAATATTTGGGGACAGACACAGTAGAAAAGAATAATAGTAGATATGTTTCAAAATGCCTTGTGTAAGTTTATCTCTTGAGAGATAAAAAGGGGGAATTGAAGATTATTATCATCTGATATTTGGGAAGAGTGTTACATTTGAAAAGGCAGAAAGTCTTGTTGCAATTTCCAGATATTGAAAGAGGCCCCTGGAGTTTCTCTGGTAATTATCAATAGTAGCAGTTAAGTGAATACTGTTCAAACAATACCTGTGTTTGTGTTTTGTATTGATTTCTCTGTTTTATCCTTTCATAAATGTGAGGACTGAAACTGCATGAACATTCTAGGGTGCTTGGAGTAAACAGGTTTTATTACTCTGGGGGAGGGGAGCAGGGAGGGAAGTCGGAAGAATGTGTGTGTGTGTGTGAAAGCAACAGAATGAGACAGCGAACACCAGATGTGGTTGTTTTGCTTCAAACCAAGGGACTGTTTCCGGATCATCTCTGCTGGCACGCGCTGATTCGCTAAGAGAAGCCATCTTTTTTGCATCTCCCAATGAGAAACTGACCACAGCTCCTCCTGGTTTTTCTTCTGCATGTAAGCCTATTCTATTTTGTAGTTATTTCTCTTTTGCTGCTGCCGCCAAGATGAAAGGTTCTCCCGGCAGTTGGACCAGAGCAAGGAGTGGGGCTCGAGTCCACTCCTTTGAAAGTGTAATGTATTCTTAACGTTGATCATTAAAACAGATTATTATTTAACCCCCATCCTGGCTGTTTTGAGTTTTCCCTCCTGTTATGATTGTATCCAGCTCGCCAAACGACATGCAGAGGCAAGGTGGGTTCTAAAAACCTCCCTAACACAACAGTGCTCATCCTAATTTTCGGCCTTGATGTAACAACATTCATATTAAGTAAATGTAACACCCTTTTCATCCCGGTTACACTTTTCATTTGCCCTGTACGATGGGCGCTGTAAGTGATGAAAATGGGGGATGTTGGCTTATCTGGCACCCGCAGCTCACAGCCAAAGTGCAAGTGAGCGAGGGAGAAAGGGAGGGCGCTGTTGTTATTAGCATCTGGTGCTAGCTGTTCTAACGGAAGAAGAAGATGTTTCTACAATGATGTGGAGGGAGAGTCCTCTCCAGTCAGACTGAGAGGCTGATAACTACAGCTCAGTGAGGTAAAGGACTCTGAGTGTTTAGATAGTTCACTTTAGTCGAAGTTATCTCAGTGAGTCTCAAACGTTTTGATCACAATTTATGTAAACACCTATTTCCAAGGCACTCCTTTATAATTGTTGGGATAAAACCGTTTTGAAATCATTCCAATGTATACTATAGGACAGTAAACCAGACATATCATTTTAAACTGGAGAGATACAAAAATATGCATAAATAAAAAAGTAAAATATGAATGAACAACAAAAATAAAATAAGTTACATGTATTTGTTATTGGCTATGGTAGGTTACTGGTTATGTTCACATACTTATTTGATTATTCAAATGTAAACCGATCTTTTTCATATGGGTGTTTAGAGTTGTACCCCCTAGAATCTAGATCTAGTCTATAGTAATTCTGCTTAAAGTGCACCAGATTGAAGCATTTTACTTCAAAATGTTCAAACATTTCTTCCCGGTATGCCTGAGAAGGCAGATATGCTTGTTTTTCTCAACAAGAACTGTTTTTAAATGGGGGGGAGGGGGACTGTTGCACTGTTGTAGCTTCAGTGGTTCTCAGGTTACAGTTACATAGCAGTGAATATAAACAGACTGATTAATGTGAATATTACTGTAAACTAACCTGTGTAAAAGTTTCTCGAATAAATGTAATTTTTTTGGTGGAAGAAGCATGTATCATTTATTTACCCTGCCCCTCAAAGAATCGGAATTGAGAACCGTTAAGAACCGGAATTGAAAAGTAGAATCGGAATCAGAATCGTGGAAATTCAAACGATACCCAACCCTACTTATGACTACATTGCATTATTCATGGTTATTTAATGAAACATGTCCCAGGGTTCGTACGGTCATTGAAAACCTGGAAAAGTCATGGAAATTCAAAATACAAATTCTAGGCCCTGGAAAAGTTATGGAAAACAATGTTTTTCCCAAAGTTTTGGAAAAGTCATGGAAATTTAACTAAAGTTGCGTCAAATATAATTTACATTTTATCTAATCGCCGAAATAATCTGCGGTCGCGAGCTGTTATGTGCCATCATGACGCGCATGGTGTTATTTTGTAATATATGAAACGCGAGCTGAGCCTGTGTGCTCAAGTCTTCCTGCCTGTCGGCTGAACTCTGCTGCTCCGGTATGAGGGTTAGCTACGGTGCGTTCGTTAACTGTGCGGAGTCACTGTGGCACAGACTGCACCGCTGGTGAACAGCTGTTAGAACGGGCCGTTCAGGTGTTCAGAGCAGAGCGGCAGAGCGTGATGTGAACTGAAACGTTTTTCTGTCACAATATCATTTAAGGAATCGTTGAGCTAGCTAGCTAGCATACATTGTCACTATCTGCTAACGTTAGCTTTACCCTTCGTTTTCTAATAGTTTTTTTCATAGGCTATAAACGGAGATGGTATAAGTATAGATTTTGTGCTCGAGTAGAAGTACTCAGATGTTGTTCTTAAAAGTAGAAGTGCTAAGATCTTGTACTTGAGTAAAAGTAGAAGTACTCAGGTCTTGTACTTGAGTAAAAGTAGAAGTACTCAGATAAGTAAAAGTAGAAGTACTCAGATCTTGTACTTAATAAAAGTATAGTACTCAGATCTTGTACTTAATAAAAGTATAGTACTCAGATCTTGTACTTGAGTAAAAGTAGAAGTACTCAGATCTTGTACTTGAGTAAAAGTAGAAGTACTCAGATCTTGTACTTGAGTAAAAGTAGATGTACTCTGATCTTGTAGTAAAAATAGAAGTAGAAGTACTCAGATCTTGTACTTTAGTAGAAGTACTCGGATCTTGTACTTTAGTAGAAGTACTCAGATCTTGTACTTTAGTAGAAGTACTCAGATCTTGTACTTGAGTAAAAGTAGAAGTACTCAGATCTTGTACTTGAGTAAAAGTAGAAGTACTCAGGTCTTGTACTTGAGTACAAGTAGAAGTACTCAGGTCTTGTACTTGAGTAAAAGTAGAAGTGCTCAGATCTTGTACTTGAGTAGAAGTACTCAGATCTTGTACTTTAGTAGAAGTGGAAGTACTCGGATCTTGTAGTTAATAAAAGTATAGTACTCAGATGTTGTACTTGAGTAGAAGTACTCAGATCTTGTACTTAAGTAAAAGTAGAAGTACTCAGGTCTTGTACTTGAGTAAAAGTAGAAGTACTCAGGTCTTGTACTTGAGTAAAAGTAAAAGTACTCAGATCTTGTACTTAATAAAAGTATAGTACTCAGATCTTGTACTTAATAAAAGTATAGTACTCAGATCTTGTACTTGAGTAAAAGTAGAAGTACTCAGATCTTGTACTTGAGTAAAAGTAGAAGTACTCAGATCTTGTACTTGAGTAAAACTAGAAGTACTCAGGTCTTGTACTTGAGTAAAAGTAGATGTACTCTGATCTTGTAGTAAAAATAGAAATAGAAGTACTCAGATCTTGTACTTTAGTAGAAGTACTCGGATCTTGTACTTTAGTAGAAGTACTCAGATCTTGTACTTTAGTAGAAGTACTCAGATCTTGTACTTTAGTAGAAGTACTCAGATCTTGTACTTGAGTAAAAGTAGAAGTACTCAGATCTTGTACTTGAGTAAAAGTAGAAGTACTCAGATAAGTAAAAGTAGAAGTACTCAGATCTTGTACTTAATAAAAGTATAGTACTCAGATCTTGTACTTAATAAAAGTATAGTACTCAGATCTTGTACTTGAGTAAAAGTAGAAGTACTCAGATCTTGTACTTGAGTAAAAGTAGAAGTACTCAGATCTTGTACTTGAGTAAAAGTAGATGTACTCTGATCTTGTAGTAAAAATAGAAGTAGAAGTACTCAGATCTTGTACTTTAGTAGAAGTACTCGGATCTTGTACTTTAGTAGAAGTACTCAGATCTTGTACTTTAGTAGAAGTACTCAGATCTTGTACTTGAGTAAAAGTAGAAGTACTCAGATCTTGTACTTGAGTAAAAGTAGAAGTACTCAGGTCTTGTACTTGAGTACAAGTAGAAGTACTCAGGTCTTGTACTTGAGTAAAAGTAGAAGTGCTCAGATCTTGTACTTGAGTAGAAGTACTCAGATCTTGTACTTTAGTAGAAGTGGAAGTACTCGGATCTTGTAGTTAATAAAAGTATAGTACTCAGATGTTGTACTTGAGTAGAAGTACTCAGATCTTGTACTTAAGTAAAAGTAGAAGTACTCAGGTCTTGTACTTGAGTAAAAGTAGAAGTACTCAGATGTTGTACTTGAGTAAAAGTAGAAGTACTCAGATCTTGTACTTAATAAAAGTATAGTACTCAGATCTTGTACTTAATAAAAGTATAGTACTCAGATCTTGTACTTGAGTAAAAGTAGAGGTACTCAGATCTTGTACTTGAGTAAAAGTAGAAGTACTCAGATCTTGTACTTGAGTAAAACTAGAAGTACTCAGGTCTTGTACTTGAGTAAAAGTAGATGTACTCTGATCTTGTAGTAAAAATAGAAATAGAAGTACTCAGATCTTGTACTTTAGTAGAAGTACTCGGATCTTGTACTTTAGTAGAAGTACTCAGATCTTGTACTTTAGTAGAAGTACTCAGATCTTGTACTTTAGTAGAAGTACTCAGATCTTGTACTTGAGTAAAAGTAGAAGTACTCAGATCTTGTACTTGAGTAAAAGTACTCAGGTCTTGTACTTGAGTAAAAGTAGAAGTACTCAGATCTTGTACTTGAGTAAAAGTAGAAGTACTCAGAATTTGTACTTGAGTAAAAGTAGATTTACTCTGATCTTGTAGTAAAAATAGAAGTAGAAGTACTCAGATCTTGTACTTGAGTAAAAGTAGAAGTACCAGAGTGTAGGAATACTCTGTTACAGTAAAAGTCCTGCATTCAAAATGTTACTCAAGTAAAAGTACAAAAGTATTATCTTCAAAATATAGTGAAAGTAGCGACAGTAAAAGTAGTCGTTGTACAGATTGGTCCATTTCAGAATAATATATGATATGTTTTATAATGATTGATCATTAAAGTGTTCTCAAAGCTGGTAAAGGTGCAGCTAGTTTGAATGACTTTGTATACTGCAGGGTAGCTTGTGGATTTACTCCAAGTGGAACTAAAGTCTGATTTACCCGCAGGTCCCCACCATCCCGTTCACGTGTCTAACAGATATTCCCCACTCAGCGAGACACCCGCTGAGAAGCCAACTCTGGTCATTGGTAGCTCTATTATGAGACACGTGAAGTTAGAGACCAAAGCCTCCACAGTCGAATGTATTCCGGGGGCCAGAGCGGGCGACGTTGAGGCGCATCTTAAACTGCTGGCTAAAAATAAACGTAAATACAGTAGGATTGTTATTCACGTCGGTGGTAATGATGTTCTTTTACGCCGATCAGAATGCACCAAACTTAATGTGGAGTCGGTGTGTAGTTATGCTAAAACAATGTCGGACACCGTAATCTTCTCTGGTCCCCTCCCCAATCTGATCAATGATGACATGTATAGCCGCATGTCATCATTTCAGCGCTGGTTGTCTTGGTGGTGCCCAGCAAAAAATGTGGGCTTCGTAAATAATTGGACAGCCTTCTGGGGAAAACCTGGTCTGATTAAGAGAGACGGCATTCATCCTACTTTGGAAGGTGCAAATCTCATTTCGGCAAACATTTCAGGGCTTTGTGGACTTAATCCATGACAAACTGGAGTTGAGACCAGGAGGCGGAGTCGCAGTCTTACACGCTTCTCTGCGCTCTCTCCTAGGCAGTCATCCATAGGAATCCCGAACCCAATAAAATACCCAATATTAGCGGTGTGTGTGTCTGCCCAAGGACAATTTAAGGTAAAACCTAATAGAGGTGTCATACATAATAACCTAATAAAAGTAAATGTAACAACTACTGCAGTGCAACAAAACAGGAATATTAAATGTGGTCTCTTAAACATAAGATCTCTAGCATCTAAAGCAATATTGGTAAATGATTTAATATCAGATTATAATATTGATATATGCTGTCTCACTGAAACTTGGTTGAGACATGAAGAATATGTCAGCATAAATGAGGCCACTCCACCCAGCCATATCAATACTCATATTGCCCGAGGCACAGGCCGAGGAGGTGGAGTTGCAGCAATCTTTGACTCAAGTTTACTTATCAATACTAAACCAAAATTAAATTATACCTCCTTTGAAAGTCTCGTTTTTAGTTTTACGCATCCGACCTGGAAAACTTTGCAGCCAATCTTATTTGTTACAGTGTACCGTGCACCAGGTCCTTATTCAGAATTCTTATCAGAATTCTCTGAGTTTTTATCAACTTTGGTTCTTAAAACAGATAAAGTAATTATCGTAGGTGACTTTAACATTCATGTTGACGATGATAAAAATAGCCTTACTGTTGCATTTAACTCTATATTAGATTCTGTTGGTTTTTGTCAGAGTGTAAATAAACCAACCCACTGCTATAATCACACTCTCGACCTTGTTCTGACTTATGGTATTGAAATTGAGCAACTATTAGTCGAACCGCATAATCCTGCTTTATCCGACCATTTCTTAGTAACTTTTGAAGTACTGTTACTAGACTACAAAGCATTAGTCAAAAGCTCCTGCAGCAGAAACCTATCTGTTAGTGCTATAGCCAAATTTAAGGAAGAGATTCCACCAATGCTTAACTCGATAGCAGGTCTGCATGTTGGGGAGGAAACTTATACAAAATGTCCACCACCCCAAATTGATCATGCTGTTGATAGTGCTACAGATGCGCTGTGAATAAAATTAGACTCTGTTGCTCCTTTGAAAAAGAAGAAAATAAAACAACATAGATTAGCTCCATGGCATAATGCCGAAACCCGCAAAATAAAGCAAAAGTCGAGACAACTTGAAAGGATATGGCGTTCCACTAAACTTGAAGAATCTCGTTTAATTTGGCATATTACTCTCAATGAATATAAGAAAGCACTGCGTAAATCGAGAGCAGCCTACTACTCTTCACTAATAGATGAGAATAAGAATAATGCAAGATTTCTTTTCAGCACTGTAGCCAGGCTGACAGAGAGCCATAGCTCGATTGAGCCTTCTATTCCCATAGCACTCAGTAGTAATGATTTTATGTGCTTTTTTAACGATAAAATTGTTACTCTTAGAAACAAAATTAATGACCTCTTGCCTTTGACCAGTATAGTGTTATCAACTCCCGGAAACGTAAGTTCTAATATTACACTAGATAGTAAACTAGAATGCTTCTCAGCCATAAACCTTGAACAATTAAATTCAATGATTCTCTCTTCTAAACCATCAACGTGTATATTAGACCCAATTCCAACTAAGCTGTTGAAGGAAGTTTTTCCATTAATTAGCACTTCTTTATTAAATATTATGAATATGTCTTTATTATCAGGCTATGTTCCACAATCATTCAAAGTAGCAGTGATAAAACCGCTTCTTAAAAAGCACAACCTCGATCCAGAGGTTTTAGCCAACTATAGACCTATTTCTAATCTTCCGTTCCTCTCAAAAATTCTTGAGAAAGCAGTCGCAAAACAGCTGTGTGAGTACTTAAAAAACAATGATTTATTTGAAGATTTTCAGTCTGGCTTTAGAACACATCATAGCACAGAGACAGCTCTGGTCAAAGTCACAAATGACATTCTAATAGCCTCTGACAAAGGACTTGTCTCTATTCTTGTTTTGCTCGATCTCAGTGCTGCATTTGATACTATCGATCATGATATCTTATTGCAAAGACTAGAGCACTTAGTTGGCATACAGGGAACTGCCTTAGGCTGGTTTAGGTCCTATCTATCTGAACGCTCTCAGTTTGTACGTGTCAATGATGAATCTTCCACGCAAACCAAAGTTAGCCACGGAGTGCCACAGGGCTCAGTGCTCGGACCTATTTTGTTCACATTATATATGCTTCCGTTAGGCAATATTATAAGGAATCATTCTGTAAATTTTCATTGTTATGCGGATGATACTCAACTATATTTATCAATCAAGCCTGATGAAATTAATCATCTAAATAAAATTCAAGACTGCCTCAAGGACTTAAAAACGTGGATGACCTTAAACTTTTTGATGTTAAACACGACCAAAACTGAAGTTATTGTACTTGGCCCGAAGAATCTATGAAACAAATTATCTAAAGATATACTAACTATGGATGGCATTAATTTGGCCTCCAGTGAGACTGTAAGGAATCTTGGTGTTATATTTGATCAGGATTTATCCTTTAACGCCCACATAAAATCAATTTCAAGGACCGCCTACTTCCATCTACGTAACATTGCAAAAATCAGGCATATCTTGCCTCAAAACGATGCAGAGAAACTAGTCCATGCATTTGTTACTTCAAGGCTGGATTATTGTAACTCTTTATTATCAGGGTGTACCAAGAAGTCAGTCAAGTCGCTTCGGCTAATTCAAAATGCTGCAGCTCGTGTACTAACCAGAGTTAGGAAAAGGGACCACATTACTCCTGTTCTGGCTGCCTTACACTGGCTCCCTATAGAACACAGGATAGAATTTAAAATTCTTCTTCTCGCCTACAAAGCCCTTAATGGGCAGGCGCCATCTTACCTTGAAGAACTCATTATACCCTACTGTCCTACTAGGGCATTGCGTTCCAAGAATGCAGGGTTGTTGGTTGTTCCTAGAGTCTCTAAAAGTACAATGGGAGCCAGAGCCTTTTCTTATCAAGCTCCACATTTGTGGAATCAGCTTCCAGTTTGTGTTCGGGCGGCAGACACCCTATCCGTTTTTAAGAGTGTGCTTAAGACCTTCCTTTTTGATAAAGCTTATAGTTAGGGCTGATTAGATTCAGCCCCTAGTTTTGCTGATATAGGCTTAGTTTGTCGGGGGACATCTTACTTCTTCCTTCTCTCTGTCTATACCTGTGTACTCCCATGTTCCGATTAACCCAGCTTCCCCAAATTTCTTTCTTTTTGGTGTCTATATACGCTGGAATCCGGAGTCATGGATGATCCTGCGGTCCTGTGTCCTGCATCACGAGCCCTGGATCTTGAGTCGTGGCTGTGGTCCTGGATCATAGGTCCTGGATGGATATCCTCGTGGATCCATCTTCCTATTACACACACATGCATTTCCAAACATTTGGACTACCTATGTTGCAAATGTATTATCTTTTCAATTTACACACGGCATCTATTGCACGACTGTCCGTCCTGGGAGAGGGATCCCTCCTCTGTTGCTCTCCCTGAGGTTTCTCCCATTTTTCCCTTTAAACTGTGGGTTTTCTTCGGAAGTTTTTCCTTGTACGATGTGAGGGTCTAAGGACAGAGGGTGTCGTATTGTCATACTGATATTTTGTACAAACTGTGAAGTCCACTGAGACAAATGTAACATTTGTGATATTGGGCTATATAAATAAACATTGATTGATTGATTGATTGATTTAACACTTGATTAGATTTCACATCATTCATCCACATCTGTAGAGTAACTAAAGGTATTAAATACATGGAGGTGGAGGAAAAGTACACCATGTACCTCTGAACTGTAGTGGAGTAGAAGTACACCATGTACCTCTGAACTGTAGTGGAGTAGAAGTACACCATGTACCTCTGAACTGTAGAGGAGTAGAAGTACACCATGTACCTCTGAACTGTAGAGGAATAGAAGTACAAAGTAGCAAAACATTGAAATACTTAAATAAAGTACAAGTATCTCAAAATTGTACCCACGTATAGTACTTGTTGAATTTATGAATTTAGTTACTTTACACCACTGGCTATACAGATAGAAAGACTAAGCCTTGCACAGAGGCATGACAATACATTTTCAAAATGCTCAACAGTGCTGCCAAAATTATAAACTGACTGCTACACAATTAAAATAAATGCTTTTATATATTTCTATTAGATGTGACTCTTTGGCGTTTCTGTTATTATTGACACTGCTGCTTTAGTTGTTCTGACTGCTAACATCCTGTTATTCCTCATTTTAAAGCCGATATTCCGAGGGGTCAGGGGTCGGGTCCTTGTCACCTTTTTCATACCTGATGACTTTGCATCCCTGACTAAGCTTTAGCGTGTAGAAGCTAGTAAGCCTACTATTTGATTTGTTTTAGATAGGCACTACATGTTTCATATGCAGACCTTATTTTCCTGTTCCATGTTCAAATAAACCATTTTCAGTGGTAATTTTTTTTTGGTCATGGAAAATGAGGTAAAGGTCATTGAGAAGTCCTTGAAAATCATTGGTGAAAAAGTGTATGAACCCTGATGTCCTGATTGTGCTCTTATGTTGCTGTCGTTTCAGGACACTGATGATGAGGACTCGTTCCGCGACATTGAAATTGGGATCCTCCTGGTTGAGCATGAAGGTGCTAGTCCCTCATCTTCCCTGCATCGCAGCCCAACCTCGCTGAAGATCATCCTTGAGGGACAAGTTGTGATCGACAACATCCAAGACCTGCCAAAAGCGATTTCTGTTTGGTCTTACATACGCACTGCATCTCAACTACCCCAAGACTATGATGCTCACATTCCAGTTCATCCAAAAAGGTTCTTCTCACGTTGGGCAAAGATGAACTAAAGCCAAGGTTGCAAACATTGAAGAACCAGCTTACAATGTAAAGAAATGCACTGACACTTGTTACTGCTGTTCAGCTGCTACCAGTGACATCATAATGTTCAGCACTGTTCGCTGACCTTTCACTGTCTGGTGTGGGATTTTTCACACACATATTGTTAAATGTTGTGGGTTCTAATTCCTGTCTTTGCTTGCCTTCTGGTTGACAAGGTTATTTTTGTCAATAAAAACATTGGAATATTTAAATGTATTGTTTCATGTGTTCCCTTCCATACAATTCTGGTAAAACAATGTATAAATGCAATCCCCAAATCAAAATGGTACAATTAATTTTATTAAAAGACATTTGTTATATTAACACATGATATTAAGCATTGATAAATAATGTTATTTATTATATTTAACTTAAACAAGTTATTTCATACAACTAAGACATCATTTATGTGAACTAATGATTTTGAGATAAGACTACAAATGTAAACTAAGATAAGTCTACTTAAAGTTCTACGTGTATACAACGTAACCTGTTAAGTTTCTTGCATGTGTAAAACGTAACCTCTTAAGTTTCTTGCATGTGTAAAATCTAGTGCTGTCAAACGATTAACATTTTTAATCCGATTATTAACAGTTTAAAAATTAATTAATCATGATTAATCACCATTCGAACTATGTCCAAAATATGCCATTTCTTTATGTATATTGTTGTGGGAATGGAAAGATAAATGAAAGAAGGTGGATATATCCATTTAACATTAAGTATCTATGTTTATTATAAAAATGTTCAACGGGGGAGTACTTCAGGAAAGTCCACAGGGGGGGGGGGCGGCGGCGGCTAGTGGAGTACTTCGTGACCACAGAGTGTGAACGTTGTGATCAGCTGTTTTAGCGCAGTGCTCCAGTGAAGGGGGGGAGTCTCCCTCCGCAGCCGGTTGGCGTAGTTCTGTGCACACGGAGACCGACTCCGTCGTCCGGTGATCTAACCGCCTTCTGAAAAAGCTTCACAAGTACTTCGGTACGCAAATGCGCTTTGTGACACAAGTGACGGTACGCATTTCAGATTACGCACATAACCTGCATACCAGTTATGTACACCCCTGTACTACAGCAAAAGTATTCTCCGTTTGGACTTCCTGCAACAACACCACACCGTTATCTTGATTCTGATTGTCCAGAAGACATTATCAAAGATGTTCTCAGTGTTGTAGTCAAGTCACCAATTCACGAGTCCAAGTCACTCTCGAGTCCCCACTCTTCGAGTCCGAGTCCAAGTCCGAGTCACCTAGGGAGAGTCGTAGTCGAGTCCGAGTCCAAGTCCGAGTCACCCAAGGAGTGTCCGAGTCGAGTCCGAGTCATCATTACCTGTGTTCGAGTCCGAGTCCAAGTCCGAGTTACCCAAGTAGAGTCCAAGTCAAGTCCGAGTCACAAGTCTTCATGTATTCATCTTAGTGTCATCGTTATCGGCTTAGTGTCATCCTAGTGTCATCGTTATCGGCTGAATCTTTACTTATTGATTTGATCACATTATTCTGATGATAGTGTTCAATACAGCCTACCTACCTATATATATATATATGAACTCCATCCTTAGAGTAATGTGTTATGGAGCCTCCGTGACGGAGATCATTTTCAGTCTCTAATTTTCACGTTCATTGTAGGCTAGGGCTAGGCTACTCATCATCTGCAGTATCACCAAGGACATGTATAGCTTTTTAACAGTATCTATCTAGACAATAAAACTGCACTTGGTCCCTAGGATGTGATATCAACCCCTACCTCCATCTAACCCGACATCTTAAAACCTTTGTGGAGTCAATTTAGTGGCTAACGTTAACGTGGGTTAGCAAGCTAACAATAGCATTTCTACTTACTTTTCTGGGTGCCGCCGTGAAAGGTGTCGATTGAAATTCGACGTTGTCCCAGTCTTCTCTTCTATCTTCTGTCCACATAATGTGCATTTTGCGCTGCTCTTTCCCAATATGGAAACAAAATCTTTAAAAGCATACAGCACGATGCAGGGTGTGTCTCTTGACATCTTTAGACTGGTATAGCAGCGGGGGCGCGCCCAGTACGTGAACTCGCCTCGCAGGTGCACACGCCAGGACACAGAGGACATCAGACTCCAGAGAAAACTTGCTCGAGTCCGAGTCCGAGTCACCTAGGGAGAGTCGTAGTCGAGTCCGAGTCCAAGTCCGAGTCATCCAAGGAGTGTCCGAGCCGAGTCCGAGTCCAAGTCCAAGTCATCGTGCCTGAGAATTCACGAGTCCGAGTCGCGTCAATCAGTGCGCGAGTCCGTGTCAAGACACGAGTCCCGAAAATCGGCACTCGAGTACTCCATCTCTGGATGTTCTATTGAGAAGACGGTCACTACGTGACAAAAGTTTTCAAAACCGTTTCTGGTCTTCGGTATTTCCAGACAAGTGGCTACTGAAATCAATCTTACTAGCTGCTGTCTGTACAATTTACTCGGCGCGAGTTGGCAGACTTTATTTTGCTTACTTTAACATCATTTTTCATGGTGGGGCTAAGCCATTTCTTGGTATGGGTGTAGCCTACCCCATTAATTCAAAAAATTAATTATCCCCGTTAACGCGATAATTTTGACAGCATTAGTAAAAACGTAACCTGTTAAGTTTCTTGCATGTGTAAAAACTTAAGTGGTTTAAAGCAACGGTTTGCACGCGAATTTCTAGTAAAGTCAACTAAGCCGGGCAAAGAGTGTAGTATGCTTGAAATAGTGGCTCTGGAGCAGCCTTACTCAAGATTGAGAAACACCCTATGTGTCCTGTTGCCTTACTGCTTGGTCCCTGACAATTGGTCAGCAGCTTTCCTCAACATTGAGTTTAATAGCCGCTTTCACACACTTTAGTGCCGGCACTAAAGTACCACGGCACTGAATCCGCCAGGGGGCTAGTGCCAATCGCATTCACACCGCAATACTTTCCCTGAGGCAAGATTACGCTGACGTCACTTCGTCTTCTTCTTCTCTGGGTTTACTGGCAGGCCGCAAAACCACTTCACGGCGAGTACAAAAAAAAACGAGAGAAGAAGAACTACACGGGGGGAGGGGATATAAAGCCCACCCGCTGTATGAGGCGTTTGTTTACTGGTCTTTCGATCATTACCACTCTTATTATTGTGGTCTTTAATTTTTGTATAGACCTGCCTGCGTTTCTTTATTTTTACCCGGCATCAGTGTGCATTGTGCACGATTCCCAGCTCAAGTAGCTTTTGCAAACATCGCTCAAAGCATTTGGAGTTGGGAACTGCTTTCTGTAGAAGCTGCTGCGTCCCGTCCTCAGAGTAAATTGCCAGAAGCGCCGACACTTCCTCATCATTCCACCGCTCCGGTGTTGTAGTACGTGTGGTCATAACTGCTTTAAAGTACAAACAAACTACTCGCTCAGGTGTGGATGTGGTTTTGTAGCGAGGAAAAAAATGGCTGCCTAACTAACGGGGCGTGGTTTGCAATTCGCCCAGCCAATAGAAATAGAATAGAAATTGGCACTCTTTTATCACCAGGTTCGTACCACCTCTAGCAGGGACTGAAAATGGCCAAAAGAGTTCCCGGCACTGAGTAGTCCCGGCGATGTGAATGCGACATTATTGGTACTAACGGAACTAAAGAACCAAAGTACCACGGAAAGTCCTGTGGTGTGAATGCAGCTAATGTCGAGGAAGCCTGCCACAGAGCCACTATTTCAAGGATGCTACTTCACCGAGTCCCACCGAAGGACTGTTCCAATGTCCAGGATGCTTGGAAACCTACCGAGGCCGGCGTCCTTCGTTTGCTGGAAATTTCGAGGCTGCACATGTGTATTCTCCGCTGTCTTAAAATCCCCACAATGCTTTGTGCACGGACCAATTTCCAAAATCTTTGGCGGAAAATTTAAGGCAGGGCCTCTCATATGACGCACACCTGCACACTTGCTCACCTGTTCCATTCTTCGTTCTCCGAATGCCAGGAAGAATTTTTGCCTAGCCTCTGATGGACCTGACTCGGAAGACATGTCTTACCAAGGAAGCGTCCTCGACATTGAGAAACACCCCCAGTTTCTCTCCACAGGCTGCAGAAGCTAAATGCTTGATGGGAAAAGACTTGCTGGTATATCGAGCTGAGCGCTCATTGATGGTTTTTCCCCCGTGCTGGTGATGAAACTCTCCAATTGGCTCCGCAAACGTTTTTTGTTCTTTTGTGTCATTTTTACGTCGCTACTTCCACAATGTTAATCATCATGAAATTAATATCTATATATTTTATACGATACTTACCGTTTTCATACTTTATATATCTTAGCATATTCATACACACTGGTTAATATTGTTCATACTGCTCATAGGCTACTGTGTATAGTGTATTCATACCCCTCACTGTTTATTCATCATTCAATTAATTCTATATTTTATTCTGTAGATTGTGTACATTACTTTTCACTTTATTGCTTTTTGCACTCCTGGTTAGAAGCTAAACTGCATTTTGTTGTCTCAGTACCTGTAATCTGTACAATAACAATACAGTTGAATCTAATCTTGGGCAGGAACAAATGTATTTACTTAGTACATATCTGACATTAACGATTAAACAGATTTGTGCATTCTTTATAAATGCAAACTGGTCAAGACCACTGACTGAAGTCGTTTTGAAAAGTAGTGGCTCTGTCTTTTACATGTAAGATTCAACCCCCCTTGTATTGATTTGTTTTAAAATGAACAGACACTTGAGTCATTCATTTGTAGTGGTATAATAATTGTGGGATTTCTATTGCATCCACTTGACTCTGAGCTGTCCGATTTCAGGCGAGTTTTTTGAGACCTCCCCCGGCTGCAATCGGCTATTCTCGTCTACTTTCGAGGTGAGCCGCAGCTCATCTCGAACAAGCCTATTTTTTCTGTTGACCGTTTTTGTCCCTATAGTTTGTCATTCGTTTTTTTTTATTAAATATTGTCAGACTATATTACTTTCTCTTTGAAAACACGTCACAGCCTATAGCCATTCCACATGGCTCCTGCTTTGAAATACTGTCCTTTGAACCTTGACCTCGATGCATGTTTGAAGGCTTATAATTAAGCAACAAAAGGGACTACAGACATGGGACATACTGTTATAGAGAGCTCTTGACCTCAGCTATCATGTGAGTATAGTCAAAACTGGGGGCACTGTCAAATTTGGGTCAAATATGGTTAAAATGAATTTTCACCCATTTCACAATTTGATATTTAAAATCTGATTACACACACGTGTTTACCATCCCCTTAAACCCTCAGTGTATTCTTAATTCAGTATTTATAACTTCTAATTTGAGGAAAAACACTAATATATTTAAAAACTACAATTCCCTAGAGCCAAGCTATGCAGCTTGGTACAAATAATCACCACAGTTGTAGTTCTTCCGGTTTGCAAAGACATAAGGTCTTAAAAATATATATCTACTAAGTATATCAAATATCTAGTATAGCCAAACTAGTAATTACACTGCATCAAGATTATGTATATTAAGAAAAAGATGTTGGTTTATTTAACATATTTTAGCTATTCTAGAAACGGGTTTTTTCGGTTGGTTCTTTCTTTTTTGGTTACTGTGATCTTCTACAGCAGGGGTTCCCATCCTTTATTGTGCCAAGGACCGGCAGATACATTAAAAAAAAAAGTCAGGGACCGGTTGTCAATTTTAACTGATTTTAATATTTACTCACCACCAGCAGGTAGCAACAGAGGATAATTGTATGTAACAGCCTGAACAAATACTAGAACAATATGCATCCAAAACATATTAACAATGTTTAAAAAAGAACCAGTGTCGTTTTTGGGTTTTTCGGAAAACCAAAAAACCGACGTTATTCAGTTTTTAAACCAAAACGGGAAAACAGATAAATCAACGTTTTGGTTTTGTTTAGATGATTTATGGATAATCCAGTGAATGCTGGGAAAACGAGGAGAAGGCGCATTATGAAGGAGATGTCCGGTCGCCTGTGTGTGTGTGTGTGTGTGTGTGTGTGTGTGTGTGTGTGTGTGTGTGTGTGTGTGTGTGTGTGTGTGTGTGTGTGTGTGTGTGTGTGTGTGTGTGTGTTTTCGGCACTGTTAGACATCGAGATTAAGATTAAACTAATTTATTTTGGGAACTCCCGAATATAGGCTACCTATGGAGTTAGCCAGATGTGTGTAAATTACTGTTCATGGTCATTTGAAAACAAATGCCGGTGTCGGACAGACACAAACACACCGAACACACAGGGCTGAGCAGACTACACACACACACACACACACACACACACACACACACACACACACATCATGCGCCTTGGTGACTGGACATCTCCTTCATAAAACTAATACAAGGGGGAGTAATCGGGCAGTTTGATGTGTGTAGAGGTGTGTGTGGTTCTGGTTAACACGTAGCAGCCTGCAGTCACTCTTAAACTGTTCTGATTAAGGTAAACACAGCGAAGGTGGTGCGTAAAAAGGCACCGCTCTCGGCGCGCTGGTGCTGCACTTCTCAGAGGCGGAGTATACGTCCCGCTGCCTCCTGATGCTGCAGCCATTTCATGAAGTGAAGGAGGTTTTCCTTCTATAAAACAGCTGCGGGCAGCAGATACCGTGAGAGCCCCAGACATGAATTCATAGATCAAGGCAGACTGGTTTACTCTCCTGTTTTGCCAATCCGGTGCTTAAACAAATATCTCTACACCCCTGGCCGACATGTCCTTAAAATGAAGTCTGAGTTTGAAATATATCTCAAATAATGTATGCACTGCCACATTGTTGGTTACTGTGATCTTCTACACAGTAGATTGTTGGTTACTGAGATGTTATACAGTTGGGACGTTACTACTGATATGTTTTAAGTAACTCCAGAGGTACTGTAATTTTTGGTTGGAAATACGGTATTATACTCTAAAATAATATACAGTAATTTACTGTACACAAACACTGTAAATAACTGTGGATTTCACAGCCATTTTTTTAAAGTGCAGTGAAGTCTCTCCATTGATATTCATATTTAGACCCAATGCCGATACCATCACATGGTCTTTATCAGATTAAGAGGTACATGTGGTTGTGTTTACCTCTCCGTACAATCTTTAAAGGACTAAATATATCCCCGAGTGGGTCTATAACTGAACTTCACTAAACAGCTGTTTCTCTTAACATTTCAGAAGGATTTCTCTGTAATATATTTGATTATAGTAGTCATCTGATGCAGGGCTTTCCCCTTTTTACAGTAATTGATTAGTAGTTGTAAGAATTAGTCACGTAATCATGCGGTAGTTGGGAAGTACAACACATGCAGCCTCCAAGCTGGCATTCACTTCCATGTTTACAAAAACTGTAGGGGTTTCCAGCTTTGTTTTGTAAGATTGCACTAAGAATATTAAAGGGGCCCTATTATGCTTGTTGTAGTTTTCCATTTCGTGTGGTGTGTTATATAGGTTTTTGTGTATGTAAATGGTCTGCAAAGGCTAAAATCCCAAAGTTCACCCCATGGGGAGTTTCTCTTCCACCCTCTGCCTGAAATGCCCCCATTGGTCTCCTTTGTTTACTTCTGTAACAAAATGACATCACTAAGTAACACTTGTGCTTCTATTAGCGCTCCAACACATTGTACGTGATATATTAGTGACGGGACATTTCTAACAAATCTCCAAGCAGTTAAGCAATCACAACAGAGCCAGCTAACCAATCAAAGCAGACTGGGCTCTGGTTTCAGACAGAGGGTGAAAAGAGGTGCAGCAGCATAATCAGAATGAGAATACCTTTATTAGTCCCACAGGCAGTATGAGAAAAATAAAGAGCTTTTTGAACATTGAAGCATGGAGACATGTCACAGTAGAGGCACAAAATATATGAAGCTGAAAATGAGCATAGTGTGTCCTCTTTATGTTACAGGGGTCACTCAAAGGTCCAGTTCCTGTACTTGCGTAAACAGAAACTAAGCATCGATACTGAGGCAGAGACTAGATTAAATGTATTTCCCAGTTTTTATTTTGGCACGAAAGAAGACTTTCCCCTGACCTCTGTGACTCACTTCCTCCTCTCAGCAGCAGCCCGACAGGAGGCCAGGACACATTCTATGATCAGTCACATCAATGTCACAGGTGTTGTTACCACTGGCAACAACTGCAGCTTCACCTCCAGGAAGTCCTCTGCAGTGTGGGGGGGGATGAACTCAGGTGTGATTTTGAAGGTCGATGCTAATGTCACAAGCAGTTAAGTTTCTTGTAACTGGCAGTGATAGTCTAGTAAAACAGGACACACGTTGTAAACTAAGAAGTTATGCTGTTGTCACGCATCTATAATCAGAATACCTTTATTAGTCCCATGGGGACATTTACGTAGTTACAGCAGAAAAAAGAGCCAGAGTCAGCTTAATGTTACATATGTTACATATGTTACATGCATTAAAAAGTACTAAGTTATAATATAATAAAAAACATAATGAAAAATGAAAAGTCACACCATTTTCAAAATACACATCCTGTTCTTAGGATTTAGCAGCCAGGTATATATAGCAGGGATTCCCAACCCCCGGTTCGCGGACCGGTACCGGGCCGCGGAGGTGTTACTGCAGGGCCGCGAAATAGCTGTGAGTTTATCGTAATATTTGCAGAATTCTAAATATATAAAAATATTTTATCATATTTTTTTCAAAAAGTGTTTAATGTTCGCACCTATACCAGTCATATTATTTCATCCAGTAGCCTAGCTAATCTTTCACCAGTTAACCGTTGAAAATGGCTTTTATGATGTTCCGAGGGATTCGGCGGCTCAGCCTGGCCTCAGCCTCTTGTGCGCACGAGAAAGTTACCGGTGCGCCAAGTAGGAAGAGGAGCGCACAGGAGACAACCGTTTAATTGCAGACTGTTGTGTTTATGTGGGTAAATGGCAGTGCATACATTATTTGAGATATATTTCAAACTCAGACTTCATTTTAAGGACATGTCGGCCAGGGGTGTAGAGCTATATGTTTATTTTATTAGCTTTTCTTTTTAATGACTGATTTTAAATGCCATTTTCTTAATGTCTTTCATTTTTTGTAAAGCACTTTGAATTGCCTTATGTTCAAAAGTGCTATATAAATAACCTTGCCTTGCCTTGCCTTGCCTTGCCTTTGTTTAACCTGTTAAGCCCGAAGGTCTTAAGGGGACCCTGTTTTTTTTTTCACGACACTGTGTCTCAGGGCATTTTAATATTTAAAATCCTATTAATGTGTTATACCAGATTAACGAGAAGAATCTCAGCTAACTGACAAACCATTTTTACTGAAACAAAACACAAGTCTCACAAGAAACGTTAGCATTAGCCCTTAGCTAAAACGGGCAGATGCTACTTCCGGTGCTAACTAGCAAAAACGATCTTTAAAACTTAATATTTTCTGCACAAACTACATATCATCTGAAAAGCTGATACTCCACAGATTATTTTGTTATACGTATCATCACTGTAGTACACAAACTCACTGAGCTAGCAGCCAGAACAGAGAAGAAAAAAAACAACAATTTACAAAAACATAACAATAATTATGTCTTACCGTTGCTGTTTTGTGATCAAAGCTCGTGTTCAAGGGAATAAAAACGCTGCTTAAGGTTAATCCAATGTCTCTTAGTCACTTTAGAATTGTTCCTGATAATCTATCATTACATTCAAGGCAGCAGAGTAGGTATAAAGTTTCGCAGTCCCAAGCTAATGCTGTCTCACATGCTATTTACGCAAACCACTCTAATCGAGTGAGAGTTAGTGTTTACTAACTCTCACTCGATTATATTGGCTCTAACGGTTCAGAAAAGGTGTCAATCACCCAAATCGACCAATGGGTTCCAAAGATATGATCCTGCGTAGTATAAACTACGCCCGCTCCGGCTCCATTACGCATTACGCAGCAGGAGAGCACTGCAGCAGCAGAGCACCGCAGGAGCAGAGCACCACAGCACGCAGCGACGATAGCAGGTAACAGGTAACAGAGCACATTTCAAGGACGTTGATTTATTTGCTTTTAGATTTTTTTCTTGTGTATCCTCTTTCCATTTTAGCAAATAATGGCAGCCAGAAGGGAGAGCTTCACCACCGAGCAGGTGCTAGAGATGCTAGCTGACGATAGTGGGGCTATGATCATACCAGATGACTCTTCTTCGGATGATGAAGATCTCCTCCAGCCAGACCTGGATCCGGACAGTAGTGACTCGGATGTTGAACTTCCAGTACGGGAAAGGTATGTAATCTCTCTGTTTTTATATATTACTTATGTGTTTGGTGGAACTGCATCACAGTGCTAGCTTAGCCAAGAAGCTACAGGAATGATAGTGTTAAATAGTGTTACTTGTCTTTTTGGAGTTACATTTTCTAAATGAATGGCCAGTGAATGAATATATGTATATATATGTGTTTACTTATTTATTTGGTGTAATATTATTCATTTATAGTCCAATATTATCCTTTTTATATATTACTTTTGTGTTTGGTGGAACTGCATCACAGTGTTAGCTTAGCCAAGAAGCTACAGGAATGATTAGGCAAAATGCTAAATAATGTTACTTGTCTTTTTGGAGTTACATTTTCTAAATGAATGGCCAGTGAATGAATATACATGTGTTTACTTATTTATTTGGTGTAATATTATTCATCTATAGTCCAATATTAGGTATAAACCAGTGAATTAATCTAATGTCTTTGTTTTTCCACATTTGTTTTCAGTGATGCAGTTGAGTTTGAAATGGCTTCTGGACCCCCATCTGCCAACAACATTAAGGAAGGTATAAAGTTCAGGTAGGTATAACGTTTTGCGAGTGTTTATTTAAAATACTTGTTGTTTTTATATACCTAGTGTGATTTTATTGTATAGTACGTTGGTAAAATGTTTGTTGTTTTTACAAACCTACAGTGGTTTTATTGTATAGTACGTTGGTAAAATGTTTGTTTTTACATGCCTATAGTGTGTTGGTAAAATGTTTGAAATAAATCTGCCCCAGTTGGAGTCAAATGTTACCTATGTTTCCGTTTTTTTGTATTGTGCAAGTACACCTACACACACTGACCTACAGTGTAGTTTTATTGTATAGTGTGTTGGTACAGTTACATACACAGCTACACTTACACATACACACCTACACATACCCACACAGCTACACATACCCACACAGCTACACATACCCACACAGCTACACTTACACACCTACACATACCCACACACCTACACTTACACATACGCACACACACACCTACACTTACACACACCTACACACACTCACTCACACACAAACAAATATTTAAAAATATATATATTTAAAAAAATGTTTTTTTAATATTTTTTGGTTTTGGGTGGAATGAATACCTATAGTGATGATTCAATGTAATACAATGATTTTTATAGTCTGGTACCTGAAAAAGGTCAAATGGCACTGATGGAACCAAATGTGCCCAAAGCTTATTCCGCCTGGACTTTATTTTCATAAACCTCTCTAAAAAGGTCAAATGTCACTTGTTTTGCCTCAATCTTGATACAGGGTACTTATTATATGTTATACTTTGGATTCCTAAAGCTTTTAGGCTACTAACCCATCATTCAAGGTTGGGCTTCACTATAAGTAATGGGTTTTCTTTAGGCGGAGACAGGAATTTACATTTTTTTGCTATGTTCCATCTGAATTTACTCTGTCACAGAAAAATCTATATTGATTCTGACACTTCTACATCCAACTCACAGATGTAACCTTGCTTTGATAACAACAATTATTCATATAAACCTTTTAGAAGTAAAGTTATAGTCATTTGTTCTGGGAATGTCATTTTCGAGCCTGAAACCTGAAAAACAGGCTCAGGGTTTAACAGGTTAAGCACCGGATTGGCAAAACAGGAGAGTAAACCAGTCTGCCTTGATCTATGAATTCATGTCCGCGACTCTCACGGTATATGCTGCCCGCAGCTGTTTTATAGAAGGAAAACCTCCTTCACTTCATGAAATGGCTGCAGGCAGCATCAGGAGGCAGCGGGACGTGTAACTCCGCATCTGATAAGTGCAGCACCAGCGCCCCGAGAGCTGTGCCTTTTTACACACCGCCTTCGCTGTGTTTACCTTCATCAGAACAGCGAGTGACTGCAGGCTGCTACGGGTTAACCACACACACCTCTACACACATCGACACACACATCGAACTGCCCGATTACTCCCCCTTGTATTAGTTGTATGAAGGAGATGTCCAGTCACCAAAGCGAGAATGTGTTGGTGTGTGTGTGCTCTGCTCAGCTCTGTGTTTGTGTCTGTCCGACACCGGCATTTGTTTTCAAATGACCATGAACAGTTATTTACACACATCTGGCTAACTCCATAGGTAGCCTATATGCGGGTGTTCCCAAAATAAATTAGTTTAATCTGAATCTCGATGTAGTGCTAAATGCTGTCGGACGGGCACCGGAACGAACGTCACTATCGTAATATCTTCTGAACACAAATGCCAGTGTCACACACACACACACACACACACACACACACACACACACACACACACACACACACACACACACACACACACACACACACACACACACACACACACACACACACACACACAACTCCTTCATAATGCAACTTCTCCTCGTTTTCCCATCACTGGATTATCCGTAAATCATAAAAACAAAACCAAAACGTTGATTTATCTGTTTTCCCGTTTTGGTTTAAAAACTGAATAACGTCGGTTTTTTGGTTTTCCGTTTTTCCGAAAAACCAAAAAACGACACCGGTTCTTTTTTAAACATTGTTAATATGGTTTGGATGCATATTGTTCTAGTATTTGTTCAGGCTGTTACATACAATTAGCCTCTGTTGCTACCTGCTGGTGAGTAAATATTAAAATCAGTTAAAATTGACAACCGGTCCGCGATTTTTTTTTAATGTATCTGCCGGTCCTTGGCACAATAAAGGATGGGAACCCCTGATATATAGCACAGTTTTAACGGCATATATTGCACATATAGCACATATTGCACATAGTTGGTTGGTATTTAACAGCAAGGGGTGTTATAGACCCTAGCCCAACGGAGACAGTAACGAAAACGAACCAAATTCGATATCAAAAAAGTCACACGCAATCGGCACCAGAAACGTGTCCGTCCACACGAGACCGCTCGACCCGCTGGAGACGCTGTAGTAGATATGCTGGGCCTGTAAGTGGCGCTGTACTTCCGCCACAAAATACACCAAAAGCAGCGAGGAAGACTTCACGAGCATGCATGGTTGCCCTTCTTCCCCAGAGTCAGAACTAAACATGGTAAAGCAGCGTTTAGTTATTATGCTCCAAATATCTGGAACAAACTCCCTGAAACCTGCAGGTCCGCTGCAACTCTGACTACTTTTAAATCCAGACTAAAGACTTTTCTTTTTGTCGCTGCTTTTAATTGAACTATTCACATCTTAAACTGCACTGTAACTTTTATCTTTTAATGTTTACTGATTTTAAATGCCATTTTCTTAATGTCTTTCGTTTTTTGTAAAGCACTTTGAATTGCCTTGTGTTGAAAGGTGCTATATAAATAAACTTGCCTTGCCTTGCCTTCTGTTTATTCTCCGCGGTGGATTTAGCAGCAGAGGTGGGGAGAGGTGGGGGCCATGGCTCTTTTTCGCCCTCCCCGAGGCAAGCGTGTGCTCCTGCTGTAAATCTCCCCGGTAGTTCAACAGCAGATGAAAAACACCCACATCTCCGCCTCTTCCAAGGGACGAGGGAACCGTGCGGCAGACTTTCCGTTATAATTGTTTTCCGCCGGTCAACATGTCCGTTAACGTTTAAATCTTCTGGACAAAATTAGAAAAGTGCCGGTCAAAGGTCTTCTTTGTTATTTATTGAGCTTTAAAACAAATGAATAACGACTCTATATAATAATATAAGAATAATATACAGAGTCTCTATTTTCCTCCCCCTCTCCTGACAGCCCGTCAGTATTTTCGTTATCAGGAAATGATCGTATAGGGCGTAATCACAGAGCCGTTTAGCCCGCCAGAGCGTTGCGTCTGCAGATCTACCCACCTTGGGACCAAGCGGCAAACTCTGGAGAAGAGCCGGGACGCCAATACGGAAGTGCCACATACTGCAGTTCATATATTGGCCGATAGGCGATGACTGCAGAAAGGAGCAATTTCCATAGACCCCAATGTTAAAATTCCCAACGTGTGGGGAACATGTTTCTACCCATGGATGCAATACATATTATTATGAATATAGTTAGATTCCACCTTCATGACTATGGATCTGTGAGTGAATTGTTTTCTAACACGACCCTTTTATTTATATTAGGTCTTAAAGTTTTTGAATAAATTAGGGTGTGGTCACATTGAGTGAAAGCTCTGTCAAGTGACTGCTGCTGCTAGCTTCTTGTCTCTCTGCTAGCAGCTCCCTGAAGCTACAGGGACTCTGCCTGCTCAGTTCATCCAGGGAACACAACTTGACCCCGGCCGTGTTTGTTTGTTCTTCATGCTTATATATCGGACTATTGTGACTCACTCTGCGGTTGAAACAGACGGTGCATGCATGCATGCGGTAAGTGAAAATCGAGTACTTATTTATGTGTTAATGATTTTAATCAGCTACGTAATGAATGTTAATTTAAGGGTTAGCGTGTAAGCGAGTGGTAGCTACATCGGTGCTAACGATGCTAATCGTAGCCTCCAAGTTAAAATCATAGACTGTATATATAAAGGTTAAAACGAAATAGACAATACTGTAGAACAAACGGCTTCTGTTTGAGGTTGATAAAATAAGGTCATCCTTGTAACATAGAGAGATATTTTATTATGTAGGTAGGAACTGTATGCATCGCTAAGGTTAATTTAAATTGGCTATGCTCAAGTATGTAGACAAGCTAATGTCGAAGTAGTGTATGTGAAATCAACCTCACAATAATGTGTGTGTATATTACAATTATTAATGTCATATTTCAAGATGATTACTTAGATATTACAATATGGTTGTTGAGCTGGAGTTCATTATTGAGCTTACACGTGAACTCTGACGTCACTGTCGGCTCGTTAGTGGCCGACTCCGCCTACTAAGGGTTCTCGGCAACTCTGCAGAATTCTATGGGTGACGTCACGGACCCTGCGTCCATTTATATATACAGTCTTGGGACCCGTTACCGTTATCCTTTCTGCGTTTCGCTGTCGGCCTCGTGTGGCCGAACCGTCTATATGATAGAGAACTGCATTGGCAAAACAGGAGAGTAAACTGTAGCGGATACGACCCGTATTGTCTCCCTGTGGCTGCAGCCCATAGTATGTGTTGTGTCATACTTGCCAACCTTGTTAACATTAACTAACATGCTTATTGTAGTTGTGAGTGAATTGCCTTGCCGTCTGTAGCACCATCCATAATGGAGCATATGTGGAAAGGCGTGAGCAGAGGGTCGAGTTGTCGATTCTTGTTCTGTTTTCTGTGACTCCTCACCTTCTCAGACTTTGAGTTGCGTGCACTACTAAAGAGACACGCTACCATGGAAACCAAACAACGGTGTAGCTGTATTAAAGTCCGAGTGGAAACAGTCCTGCATAAATGTCATTTTGTCAAAAATGCGGAAGAAACCGAGGTGGAAACCGGGGTGTGTGTGTGTGTGTGTGTGTGTGTGGGGGGGGGGGGGGGGGGGGGGGTGGGGGTTTACAGTCAGTTAGTACAGAAATGTCAAATAATGAAGGCTGTGGTATAGTACAGTGGTTTCCAGCATATGGGTCTGGCCCCTCTAAAGGGTCACAAGATTAATGTGAGAGGCCGCACATTAATCTTGATAAATGTTTTAAATTCAAATTTTAGTGGATTAGTTGTTATTGCATATGGGGAACAGTCGTTTTTCAATTAAATACTTCGATTTCAGACTCCCGTGAACAATAATAAAAAAAATATATATAAGTAAAACTGAGAACCTATACGATTTAAAGTACTTAATGCATAGGTTAAAAATATTTTAGTTTGGGATAAAATATAATAATATATAATCGGATTAAAAACCAACCCGTGAAACTGGATTTATTTTCTCTCAATTGTTATTTTTTGGGAATATTGATGAGTTTATTATAACTATATCAGAAGCTAAGAGGGAAAAATCCCTTTTTGATTAAACTGCAAAAAGAAAGTATTAGACATTTGAAATTTGTCACAAAAAAACAAAAATGGAAATACTTGTTTAACAGTTAATAATGCATTGTAGCCAATGTTATACATCATCACATGCTTTTTTATGTAAAACCATGACCTGAAAAATTACTAGTAACTATAGCTACTATAATAAATGTAATTGTAATGTATGTATATTTTATCTATCTCTAAATAAGTGATCAATGATCTTTACACAATTTCTAAAATATTTTAGGCAAGGTTAAGTGAATCGAGACAAAAACGAAATATTCTAATATTTATTATGTTTAGTTTAAACAATAAAACTGTTAAATAAAAACAAAGCTTGTATTGCCCACATCCTTACCAGCATTCCTCTTGAGATTGTTAATCTTATTGGGGGTGTGTAGCGTAACCTCCTCCTGTCCTGGTGTCACGTGACGCAACTCTGGTCCTGATGCTGCTGTTACCGGGAAGCGGTATGGGGAGTGATTAATGCCACTGAGCAACAGGATGAGGAGCAGCAGGAGCTCTGTCAGCAACATTGTGAACCATAACATTGTGTGTTACAAATTGTATACGAGGAGATATACAATATACACGCTACATATCATTTTTGGACAACTAATTCTAATTGTGATTTAGATGATGAAATGTGTTTGTCGTCTCACCTGTGTTGTAAATCTAAAATGTGTTTGCTTGCTTTTCATTGTCATCATAAAATGATGACTTTTCAGCTAGACCAAAAACCAGACCTGCAGCATTCTGGATGGGCCCCAGGTGTACAGGCCTGAAACAAATAAAATAAACCTTAGCTTCTTGAAAGATATAGTCACTTCGGGCTAGTTTAGTGATATCAGTTAGTTGTTTATGCTAATAACTGTAAAAACCTAAGAAAACATGGCTGTAACAATAAAATAGTATTTTGGTTCTTTAGATATAAGCCATTATCATGTAATCAGTTCACAATCCACGTTTTGTAGCTTTAAGACCTTCCTCTCGCTGCTTTGGGGCACTAATCACCTCCCATACAGAAACACGCATCATCGGTGCTGATGTGAAAATTCCCTTTCTGCCATTTAAAAGCTCCGCTCTGAGGGCAATGTGAGCTCAACGCGCTGCGGACACAAACACCAGGTTATGAACAAAAATATGTAGGATAGCAGCTTGTGTAAAGAGAGGGACAACAGAAGAGAGCAGGTGTTGCATGTTTTTTAAATGGGAAATCTGTTGGGCAGCTGGCGTTTCAAGGAGCCGAGCACCGTTGAGGAATGCGACTCGACGTGGGGGTCGGACTCCGAGGGCGACGAGCCGGCGGCGGCTGGAGATGACAGCGGCGTGTCGGGCTCCGTCAGCCCGGAGGACAGCGAGCGGGCCGCCGGAGAGCACGGGGAGAGGTCCCCGCAGGTACAGTGAGGGTTATCTGGGCTATGTATGTGATGACTCAACGGGGGGCAACCCAGGGGACACTTTAACATGTGTGCCCCGGCAGCACGTTATTGTCGAGGCCAGGACACAGAGAGGGCGACCGAGCATGCTGCTGGGCGAGGAGGCTTCATTCGGAAATATATCAATTTAATACCAAATGGAAAGACATTCACTCACATGGTGTGAACTGTATGCTTCTTTACGGTGGCTGAGAGATGCAATCGACAATTACAAAGTGTGAAACACTTTAACAAAGCTTGAGACAAATTTACATTTTATAAAACAAATTTACATTTTATAAAACAAAATGACACTATCAAAACACTTGTACCAAAGAAAAAACAATTTAACATTAACAAAAACAAATTAACAAGATGCGAAACACTTTTACAAAACTAGATACACATTTACAAGTTTCGAAACACTTTAACATTTCCCGAAACACTTTAACATTTCCTGAAACACTTTAACCTCTTAAGCCCTGATCCTGTTTTTCAGGTTTCAGGCTCGAAAATGCCACTAACACAACAAAGACTATATCTTCACTTCTAAAAGGGGTATTCTAATGTCCGCCTAAAAAAAACCCATTACTTATAGTGAAAACCACCCTTGAATGATGGGTTAGTAGACTAAAAGCTTTAGGAATCCAAACTATAACATATAATAAGTACCCTGTATCAAGATTGATGCAAAACAAGTGCAATTTGACCTTATTAGAGAGGTTTAGAAAAATAAAGTCCAGGCGGACTCACCTCTGGGTAATTTGGGAACCATCAGTTCCATTTGCACTTTTTCACTGTAAAAATCATTGTATTACTTTGAATTATCACTATAGGTATTCATTCCATCCAAATACAACTGTTGTGAAAAAAATAAAATAAATAAAATACTCTGTTATCCTTTTAGGCCCCACGGACCCGAAATCGCGTCATTTGCAGGAAACAACGTCTAAGGAACCTTAATATTTAATAAACTATGAATATTTTATATCCATATAACGGGAAAAAACTAATTTAACTGATCTTTTTCATTTATTTTTTCAAAAAAATCACACAATGCTAACTGAGCCTCTGAATTAGCCCAGAGCGAAAAATTCTAACCTATTACTGCACCGAAAATCACTCCTAGCTCCCTTATTACTTATCCTAGCTCCACATCCAACACATTGTTTATGATCGTAAAGACACAGAATCTAACGGTGCCCACCTCAACACTGAAAGATACAAGCTCGCGAGGTTATCAACAAAAACGTACATCAAAACAAGTGGCGCTAGGCTAACATGGCTTACCTTCCTCTTTGTCTGGTCTAAACTGGTCTTCAATGGCATTAAAACGATAAAAACGATGATGTAGTTAATCCATACGTTAATATCCAATGGGGCTGTGTCCCCTTTGAAATGTTCTGATAATCTATAAGCAATAAAACTACAATTCCGTTATCTTCTGTCCGCTCTGTGCTCCGTGCGCTCTGGGTCCTGCAATTCCTGCTTCCTTCCGTAGTAAAGTAAAGTAAAGTCTGCTGCGTAATGTACTTACGCTGGCTGGCATTCTTTATACTTTACGCAGGACTATATCTCTGGAACCCATTGGTCGATTTGCGTGATTTACACATTTTTCTTAACCATTACATCCAATAGAATCGATGGGCAGTTCCCAAATCCACGTAAACATTACCATAGCGGACGTAATAGAGAAGCAAACGAAGCATATCTGAAAGTACAAGCCTGGACGGCAAAAATGTATACCCAGTATATTACCATAAATATGATGATGGATTATCAGTAAACATGTCTACGTGACACAAAGACATTGGATTAACCTTGAGCGGCGTTTTTATTCCGTTGAACACAACTTTTGATCAAAAAAGGTAAGAGGTAATTATTGTAATATTTTTGAAACCGGATGTTGTTTACATTCTCTTTTCTGGCTGATAGCTCCAGGAATTCGTGGTCTTACAGTGATGACATTATATGTGTGGAATCTGTGGAGTCTCAGCTTTAATCGGATATCTTGTTTGTGCAGTTAGGATAAGTAATAAGGGCATTTCTACCGTGAGTGCTGTGCAAAAGTCCGTTAGCATTAGTTAGCATTTTTTCGCTCCATGCTAATTCAAAGGCTTGGTATTACTCTTGTGTTTCTTTTAGCTAAAAATGGTTCACATTGTCAGTTAGCTGAGTTTCTTACCATTAAAAGGGTATGGAACATTAATAGTTTCATAAATGTTAAGAAGCCCTGAGACATAGTCTCGTAAAAAAACAGTGGGAGGGGTCCACTGGGTGGACCCTCGGGCTTAAGAGGTTAACATTTTCCGAACCACTTTAACATTTGCCGAAACACTTTAACATTTGCCGAAACACTTTAACAAACTAGAGAATGAAACCGGAAAGGGAATGCCCATCATACCAGAAGTGATTGACACAAACTTAAGTTTGTTTTGGCGGATAGACCGCCGGTACCTATGGACCTTTATGGTCGTTAAACATGTTCGTAGAAACGACCTGGGCCAAGTGACATGGTTTTGCTCATCACGATATACTTTCTCTTGCGAAAGAGATACGTTCTAAGTAAAGTTACAGGTTCACCAAGTAGGAAGTGGAGCTGTGCCTTTTACACACAGCCTTCGCTGTGTTTACCTTCATTAGACAGCTAAAGCGACTGCTTCGTTATAGCCACACACACCTCTTCACACACACACACACACACACACACACACACACACACACACACACACACACACACACACACACACACACCTCTACACACATCGAACTGCCCAATTATTACGCCTTATTATTCTATTTATGAAGGAGATGTCCGGTCACCAGGGTGTGTGTGTGTGTGTGTAAATGTGTCTCTAGCTTTGTAAAAGTGTTTCGCATCTTGTTAATTTGTTTGTGTTAATGTTAAATCGTTTTTTCTTTGGTAAAAGTGTTTTGCTAATGTAATTTTGTTTTATAAAATGTAAATTTGTTTTATAAAATGTAAATTTGTCTCAAGCTTTGTTAAAGTGTTTCACACTTTGTAATTGTCGATTGCACCTCTCAGCCACCGTACTCCTTACTACTCCTCATGGCATCTAATCCACCCAGCTGCACTTCACTGTCACTTTCTCCATACACTAAAAAACCGAAATGTTGACTTTAATTAAGTGTATTATGTCAACAAATGTCCCATAACTGTAATAGTTTAGTTGAACACAATAATATTACGTTTTTATTTCAACTTAACATTATTGCTTTCAACTAACCTAACACAGTAATGTGAACATCTGTTGACATAAAATACATGTCATTAAAGACGTGGTACAGTTTACACCCCCACTTAAAGAGCCTGTGACACGAGTTTCCCCCATCATCCAAAGCCATCAATTTGAGTAAATATTGTCCCCTTGAAAACTGTTACTGAACTGATTTTGGATATTTGTACTTTGATTAATTAATCTGCCCTTCAATGTTGACCATTTTCTGGATCTTCTCGGGGATTCTTCAAGTCCCGCCAAATTATGTGTGACGTCATTGCGGGCACAGCGCTCCAGCTGCACCGTTCAGGATCCCAGCATCTGCATGTAAACGCACGATGGCACACACAGCAGCAAGCTCAGACAGCGATGACAGTTTAATTTTGAACGTGTCTGAGAGCTCATATGAGGCTGAAGGATCGGTTTATGTTCTGTTAGAAGTTTAGGAATTAGGTGCGTCAATATGGGCGATCATACGGTCATGTAGCCAGTGGTGGAATGGGACTAAAAATCTTCCCGGGACTCTCGACCGGCCCACTTCGGTACCGCTAGTAAATTGTCAACGGGGGGAGTGGGAGAGGTCAGGGGCGCCGGGTGCTGTAGGCTATAAGCTAAGCCTTCCCAAATATTTGTGTCACTGCATCCTGGTAAAATACAAATAAAATGTATGATGTCTGTGTCGTTGACATTAGCGCTGCTAGCCAGCTGTGCCCTGTACTACGAAGCCAGTTCAACATACCCTGGATACGTTTGAGTAACAAACTAACTAACAACAACAAACTAACAAACGAGATCTCATAAAGCGGTCCTACGACGCTGGTTATCAACTCGGTAAATCAAGCCAGGGTTTCTCTCTCCAGCTGAGAGTGCGTTCACGTCTAAGACACGAGTGGATCTGACTTTAATTATATTTGACTCGAGTGTTTCGTCAACAATGTGTTGCTTAAAATAATACTTCTGCATACAGTATGTGACACTGTAAGTGTTGCACGGCCAAATACGGCTGGAGAAGCTGACTCAGATAAGGAAATATATGATATATTATGATATTATATGATCGATGATCTGATTGATGGGATAATATGAATGATAAGTGCGACACGTCGACGTCTTCTCTGCATACGGCAGTTTAAACTGTATTTCCTTTATCCTGTAATATGACTTGAGAGATTTAAACTCCGCACACTGAGTTGATCTCTTTTCTATAGACGCCGGAGGCGGGCAGCGTCAGGTAAAACAAGTTATTAAGCCTTCCCAAACCTGAGCCTCACGCGCCGCCTATGGGGGATGTGATAGTGACTTATCCGACCGGCCCACTTCGGTACCGGCCCATCGGGATTCGTCCCGATGGCCAGTCCGCCACTGCACCCAGCCCACGTAAACTGTCAACGGGGGGAGACTCGCTGCGGGGAAACGGTGGGCCGAGAGTCCCGATCGGAGTGGGAATAATAATAATAATAATAATCCGTGCATTTTATCCATTAATTTCCCAACATTGTGGTAAAAAACCACACGTTTAATCCACGTTGGTGTACAACAACTACAAAAAGCATCGGTTTGTTTTCTCATCAGGAAATGCAGACCGGCTCAAACAAACGATTTTTAATCATTATCCTCACGATCATTTAATGTATCATATGTTCGCCGAATTGACATGAAAGCACTAATAAATGTAGTTTCATCCACTTGAGTTTACAACTACAAAAATAATCGATTTGTTTTTATATCACATCCTATGGGAGGAAATTCAGCAGCTCTCACTACTGATTTTTAATCCTAATTTAATCATCATCTTCACCACGATCATTTATGTTTATGTTTGCCGAATTGACATGAAAGCACTGACAAATATGAATGTACTGTAGTCAACTTCATTAAAACATTATTAACGTGCCTAAACTCAGTAATTCACCATTTCTACGCATAACAACACAGTGAAGCGTTCCCGCATTGACGTCACTTCCGGCTTCCCCCAAAACCTCAAAATGAGTCGAAGGAATTTCCCGCGATGTTCGAAATTATTGATATTTATCGGAAAGGTATTGCAACTTTTTTAAACTGATGGTTCGAGATGACTAGTAGCCGAATATTTCATTGCACAACAGTTGTTGGGATGCTGTCACAGGCTCTTTAAGGGTCGTAATTTGGGAGTATTATATTGATGTCATATAATACTACATGCATCTTTTTGGTAATTATATGGAATATGCAAACTTAGTGTTTATTTCCTACTTACACACACAGGCGATATTTAATGATCAAATAAGTTGGTTATTCACAGTTGCTTATTGGTTTCCTCTTTATTTTACACTGTTATACTTTAATCTCCTTTTCTAAGATTTTGGTCAAATCTGACTTTTTTCAAAGATTGCTATTAGAATGTGCCTTACAACGTTTCTCAAAAGTCAGGATGCAGTTTGTAGAAAGAAAGATAATTTCTGTATAATTTAAGAAACTTTACATTTTCATAGCTTCAAGGTGTTTGGTGAAGACTTTAAAGGAATATAATGCCTGAGTTTTGGTAGTCTGTTTTAAAGGGGCCTTATTCTGCTAATTTTCAGGTTCATATTTGTATTTTGTGCCTCTACTGTGACATGTTCTGCTTGGTTAGCTGGCTGGCTCTGTTGTGATTAGTCAACCGCTTAGATATATCACGCGTGTTGGGGATCTAGCAAATAGAAGCGCAACTGTTACATAGTGGTGTCATTATTTTACGGTAATAGACAAAGGAGTCCACTGGAGGGGTTTCAGGCAGAGAGGGAGGCCCAATCCCAAGCCACTCCCTCGACCCTACCCCTCCGTGACGGAGTGAACTCCGTCTGTAGCCACACTGGCAGCTGAACGAGGCTCCCTCCTGTCAGATGGAGGGAGTAAATACAGCAGCAAGCTTTGGGATGGCCTCCCCTCTCTCCGGCAGAAACCGGAAATGGCGTAACTGTATGTAACAACGGTTTAAAATCAGCATCTCTTTGACAAAAAGTTTAAATTAATAACTCGATTAAAACTCCAAACATCTTTCATTGTGTTTCAAAGCACTTTTGGTTTTAAACCTGATGTTTATAAGCTTCTTAGTTTTTGCAACGGTCTGTAAATATACACAACTTTATAATAAAATGCACAATTTTACCTTTTTCTAGACCAAACACAGGTACGATCCTAAGTTAAAAACATATGAGGTTATCATGAGGTTGTTAACATCGTAGTTTATCAGTGGATGTTTGCTGGAACTACTTTTTAAAAGCTTGTTTCCCGACGTACACACACAGCGTGACTCCGGTCAGGTAGAGACCGGTCTCAAGTCTGCATCGCTGCAGACTCGCTGTTTGAATGCTTGATAGCCCACTCCCCCTCCACACCGCTCCACACTCGTTGCTTTGGAACAGCCCTTAATATGGCGCACTCTCCGCGTGAACGCACAAACGGAGGGGTAGGGTGTAGGGGTAGGGTGTAGGGGGCGTATTGGGAATGGGCCGGAGTGTGTGGGGACACTTTGGGGATTTTAGCCTTTGCAGACCATTTACATGCACACAAAACGCACTACAGGAAATGAAAACCCCAAAAAGCATAATAGGGCCCCTTTAAGTTATTTAATTGTCCTTATGATAATATAAAACAAAAAAGAAGATACATACAATTATATATAAAATACACAAGTGGAAGGAAAAAATAACCCAACAAAAATTACAAATAGCTGTATATGCATAATAACTTTACAAAAATGAATACAATTTCCGTTCGACAAAGTAAAAAAAAAAGAAGTATATTGGAAAGTTACTTTGGAGTATCGAAGGTGGAAGTTAGCGTGGCCCAGATTTAATTTGAGAATCAGATCTAGTTTCTAGCTTCCTTTTGTAGAAATTGTACGGCAGCCCTGATGTGAATTGTCCTCCTTTGCTGACAGAAATGGATGATTGACCTCAAAAGAGAAGTCAGTGCTTTATTCAGCTGAATGCTGTACTGCATCTGTTAAAACATGGGATGTTTTTCTTTCCGATGTGCATTTAAACTGAGTCTCTTTCTTTCCTTTGTCAGCTTACAGATTCTCCAGATTCCGTTCCAAAGATGAAGAGGAGTTTCTACGCTGCCAGGGACCTCTACAAATACCGTCACAGCTACCCGGTACATGCACGGGAAAATAAAGACGGGTGGCATGCAAAAAATTCAAATGTGGAAATGGGATGCACAGTACTTACCTTATTGTTCACACCCAGCTTTGTTCTGTGTGCATTTGCAGAACTACCGAAAGTCACGGCAACCCAACGAGTACCGTAACCTGCGCTTCTACTTGAACAAGATCCCTCTAGTGCCTGATGGTAAGATCAGAAACACACACACACACACACACTAAAGAAATGTTGGCTTTAGGTTTAGTGAGGTTTTATTTGACTTGAAAAGATAAAAAGATTAGTGACTGATCCCATGTTCAAACACACTGACACACACACACACACGCACACATACACACACGCACACACACATGCGCACAGGTGCACACACACAGACACACACACACACATTAGAAATGTGAGTGGCAGCTAATCAGCCCCTGTTTCTTTGAAGGTATCTACATAGAGGAGATTCTGACCAAGTGGAGAGGCGACTATGACAAACTGGAGCACAATCACACCTACATTCAGTGGTGAGACATTTCATCTGTCTATTTTTGGACCTTATATATGCTTGCAAAAACGATTAGGAAGTGTGCATTGTTATTTGGGTTTTTGCATTATATGCCATGACATATGTAACTGACGAGGCAAATCTGCTTTTTGCTGCGCGTTAAATTAATGTAAGCTGACTCGTTTTTTTTATTTAAAGGTCCCATGTCATGGCCATTTCTACTGATCATAATTCCATTGTTGAGGTCTACTGAAATAAATGTATACTGTGCAATTTTCCAAACTCATATTGGTTTCTCATACAACATCTCTGTATAGTATGTGTATTCACCGGTATTCACTCTCTGTCCTCAACGGCTTGTTGGAGCTCGCCCCCCCCTCCCTGTGAGCCCAGTGTACTCTGATTGGTCAAGCGACGTGCAGCTGCTCGTGAGGAGCTGCTGTGAGGAGCAGACAGGGCTTCCGTGTCGGCGAAACAAATACAGCGAGAACAAGCGAAACTCATCCTGATCACACACAAACACTCACAGCCGAAGTAAAAACAATAAGTGTAGCTTGATATTGAGTAAGAAAAAGGTTTATAACGCTGTGAGCATGGGTCTGCGGAGAGCATTTCTCCGCGATCCCAACTTAGCAGTCCGAAAAACGTTTACCCATTTAAACAGTCGTGGTAGATAACTTGTTTGTTTTAAACATCTTAAATACACAAACAACAATGAATACTTACAGGTTGTGTACCCGAATCTCCCGCTGGTCCAAACAAAGTAGGAACAGCATCGTTCTTCAGTGCCCTAGGCTGTACATATCCGGCATGAATCGCTGAAAGGTTTGGGAAGCTTTGTTTCGTGAAAGGCTGGCAGAGGGTGCGGCCATAGCTCTGGGCGTGGCTACTGGGTATCCCTACGTAGCGATACCCAGGAAGTAAATGAGAAATCTCCAACGAGGCGTTCTGGGGCAGCATAGACAGGTATTTTCTGTGTTAGAGTTTTACTCGCTACAGGGTGTACTTTGAGGGTTTGTGACTCTGCAGACCGTTTACATGCATAAAAACCTTCATAACACACAAGGGGATGGGTAATAACCGGAAAAGCATGACATGGGACCTTTAAAAAGACTGAAGCTGTCTCAGGCGATAACATTTTTTTTCTATTGGATTTTGGAATATTGGAGAAACTAAAACATGTTTAGTAAATATTTATGATACTTACACTCTTAATTCAGGACGATAATCTCCACAAAGTAAATCCGGACTATACATTTTCCCTTTTAGCAAAAACTATTCAATATATAATGTACATGTATGTTTTTATCACTTCCAGAAATCTTTTTTTCATTTTTGTATTCCCTTTTTCTTGTGACAGGCTGTTTCCATTGAGAGAACAAGGGCTCAACTTCTACGCACATGAACTGACTCAGGAAGAGATCAAAGTAAGAGAGGAAGGACAGTACTGTATATACACATACAGCTGTTTGCACTCTATCATTGGAAGTCATATTTTCCATTCATCCAATACATTTAAAACATTATTTGAATAATAGGGATGAACCATGGTGCATTTAGTTGTGATATTGTACCTGTGTGCAGGCCTCTGACCCGCTGTGTTTAATCCCGTCAGGAGTTCCAAAGCACTCGGGAAGCCAAGCGGAGATTCCTGGCAGCGTATTCCCTCATGCTGGACTTCTACGGCATCAAACTGCTGGATAAGAGTGGGAATGTTGCTCGGGCTCCCAACTGGAAGGAGCGCTTCCAGCACCTTAATGAGTAAGCACACACACATATACAGATAAACACAGTTTTCCATTGCCGTCAATGGCCGTGTGTGAACATCCCATTGCCCATAATGAGAGGGGAGACACAGTTTGTATCTCATTCCCTCGCTAATCTATTGCTGATCAAAGGTTGCATTGTAACAGGAATTATTCGTAGGAGACATTTCCCCTCATCCTGCGTTGTTTTTCAGGTCCCAGCACAACTACCTGCGGATCACTCGCATCCTCAAGTCCCTGGGCGAGCTGGGCTATGAGGCGTTCAAGGCCCCCCTGGTTCGCCTGTTCTTGGAGGAGTCTCTGAGCCACAACACTCTTCCCAGCATGCAGCACAGCGTCCTGGAGTACTTTGTGTACACCATCCGTCTGCCGGCCACCCGCAGGCGCCTGCTCCGCTACGCCCGCAAGCACTACCGCCCCCCCCACGGCTTTATGTGGGGGCCGCCGCCTAAAAAGAGAGGCGGGGGAGGGAGCACGGGGGCCGGGAGCAGCGGGATCAGAGCGCCCGCTCCCACGCCAGAGCAACAGAGGAGGGGGGAGGAGATGTCCCCGTCAGCAGGGAGCAGGATTATTGTGTCTTCCCATGATGCCGTGGTATACCAGGAGGGGGCCGGGGGGGGGGGCTGAAGGGCGGCCCCTCTAACATGGCCGGACTAGAGGGGGCGCTGATGATGGTGGGGGCCCGAGGGGAGAGGAACGAGTACAATGACATCGTTTCTCTGTAGGTTTGATTGGTAGCTGTCTTTAAAATGACCCACTTCAGTTGTTAGGTAGGGGAGAGAATTTCATTTTTAACGCCAGAATGTTTTTATTAGCAGTAGATATTACGCTTCTGGACTTAAAATGAAGACGGTATTAGTGAATACATTCACAGAGTCTGACGAAGGTGTTATTAGAATGCATTCAGGTTAAGGACTTGCCATAAACTATTGTCATGTCTTCACAGATACATCTATTCAAGTGTTCTTAATATGGGGGGGGGGGGGGCACTGATATGTCAGTGGAGGGGGGAGGTCATGGAGCAATCCCAGAACCATCTAAGCCAGTAGAGCGGCACGATCTGAGAAAAATGACTAGTGAGCATTTTAACAGATTTATTTTAGAAGATCTGGATCTAACAAGGATTTTGTAGTATACCGTCTCTGCAGCTGCTTAAACTTCATTCAGATATTTTAGCATATTTTGACTTTATTATGTATGTTATTCCATCTGTTGTTAATTGTGCTGCCCAGTAGACACCCAAATGATTGTCCTGAGGCTTTTTCTAACCAGGGCTGTGATTACATTACATTAGACAGAATGTTGCCTTATTGAATATTTGTGGTTTCCATGGTTTGGTCTTTCGATGGTTTTGGGTCAGTCTCCTCCTGACACAATGTAGCTAGAGCTCCACAGCAACAAGCTGGACTGAGGACAACTATAATGTGAGAAAGGAAATCAGGTTGAATTTGTTTAATTTTTTGCCCCGATCGTGTGAAAGGACATGAGGGAAGGAAGAGTGATAGCAATACTTTAAAAAACATAATTGTTCGACTTGAAAACCTTTGTTGTTGATAATATCAGGCACAATTTAATATGTATCTACTCTGAAACTTTATTATACTGTCATCACTGACAGGTAGCCCCCCACTGAAAGCTGTACATAACTATTGATCAACAGACTTGTTAGTGACTAACCCTAACCCTAACCTAGCAGAAGGGTTTCCAAAAAGCAAATCAGTAGGGAAAAGCAGCAGAACTTTACAAAGCTCTTTATTTTTGCAGCAGGTGCTGTGTTCTTACAGGTCATGTGATCTTACAGGTCATGTGATCATACATGTATTATGTGGTGTGTTGCACTTTTTTGACAATCTGTGTCTTCCTATTGAAAGGGTTTCTCTATACGGTTGATTTATGTGCGATCAATAACGGTCAGGAACTTGCCACGTTATGAACATGGCTGATTGTTCTCATATTGTCTCTCCGCGCTCACATTGACTCAATGGCAGTAATCCTTCGTTTTTTAAAATATAAAAAATACGACATGGTTATGCGGTTTACTTTATCCATGTCAATATGACTTTGAGTCATATGTTTTACAAAACGTCCCACCAAAGTAGTATTTATTTTAAGGAAGTATTATATGAAAGTGCAGGAAAGGATAGACACTACAGGTTAATAGGGTTTAGATTAGAACCATTATATTGCCTTTCATAAAAATGACCCAGTTAATTATTTACATTAGCACAATTATTTGTTGTATTAAAATGTTCCTTTGATGATATGTTTAAATCTACAAATGAATCATTTTGAGGCTACATTTTTGAGAATTTAAGAAAAATCTACAAAAAATTGAAAAAACTAGTAAAATGACTATCTAAATGTGTATTTTTCATTTTCCTTGAAATAAGATATACAAGCATAATCGGCAAAAATCTCAAAATTGCATGGAAAACAATATGTAGTGTCTCGACTGTTGAAACTCGTAATAAATTAACACTCTACTGCGGCAGAATTGACACCCACCAAGATGTTGCTAAGATACATAACACCACCTCCATCATGTGAGAGGATAGCAGGTCTAATTTAAAACAGACTTCCTGATAACTTGGATAAGAAAAAGCCATGCGAGGTGTCAGACAGCAGCGATGCATTTTTATCGTGGTTCAAACGTTCCTCGTTCTTCCTGCCGGTTGAGCCTTCATCACCATCATCATCATGATCAGCTCATAAGGTCTAACATTGCTCCGATATAATTGTAAAAATAACTTCAGGTGAATTGTGGGAAAACATGGGCTCAAGTGTCAAGGATTTTTTGTGTGTACATGTGTGTGTGTGTGTGTGTGTGTGTGTGTGTGTGTGTGTGTGTGTGTGTGTGTGTGTGTGTGTGTGTGTGTGTGTGTGTGTGTGTGTGTGTGTGTGTGATATTCTTAAGTGCCTATTTTGTATTTTTTATGTTTTATGCAGTGTCTTTCCCAACTGATTTCCTGTACATCCTGTTTTTTGTACAGAATTTTGATATTGACATTATTGTTTGCATTATAGTCATATACAGCATGAATATTGATGTACAGTAACAGCAGGAATCCATCTAGGAATTGGTATAGAGCAGAGGTTAATAATATATGATACTTGAAATGGTGATTGTTCTATACATGAATATTCTCTGCTTGCTGGACACAACTGGACATTTGCCCGAACAATGTGAAATTGCCACACCTACTCAAATAAACATGGGGAACGTGAAATAAGAATTGTGTCATCTGTAATTGTTTAAAGAACGTGAGCACTGTGTATATCACTGTACATTTGATTGGAAAATAGATAAGCAGATATCTATCCGATGCAGAGTTGTTCTGAAAGCAAGAATAATCCCAAAGGTTGAGGTAAAACTCTGTGGTTAGGGCCAAAGAACCTCATAAATAACACATCATCCTAGCATAAACTAAAAGGTCCCATGTCATGCTTTTCCGGTTATTACCCGTCCCCTTGTGTGTTATGAAGGTTTTTATGCATGTAAACGGTCTGCAGAGTCAAACACCCTCAAAGTACACCCTGTAGCGAGTAAAACTCTAACACAGTCTATGCTGCCCCAAAACGCCTCGTTGGAGATTTCTCATTTTCCATTGTTTACTTCCTGGGTACTCTGACGTGGGGATTACCCAGAGGCCACACCCTCTGCCTGCCTTTCACGAAACAAAGCTTCCCAAACCTTTCAGCGATTCATGCCGGATATGTACAGCGTAGGGCACTGAAGAACGATGCTGTTCCTACTTTGTTTGGACCAGCGGGAGATTCGGGTACACAACCTGTAAGTATTCATTGTTATTTGTGTATTTAAGATGTTTAAAACAAACAAGTTATCTACCACGACTGTTTAAGTGGGTAAACGTTTTTCGGACTCGTAAGTTGGGATCGCAGACCCATGCTCACAGCGTTATAAACCTTTTTCTTACTCTTACACTTATTGTTTTTACTTCGGCTGTGAGTGTTTGTATGTGCTCAGGATGAGTTTCGCTTGTTCTCGCTATATCGCCGACCCGGAAGCCGCTCCTCGCAGCAGATCGCAGCAATGAGCCCCGCAACGTCCCGACCAATCAGAGCACACTGGGCTATACCGGTGAATACACATACTTTACAGAGATGCTGTATGAGAAACCAATGTGAGTTTTGAAAATTGCAGTATAAATCTATTTTAGCATACCTCAACAATGGAATTATGATCAGTAGAAATGGCCATGACATGGGCCCTTTAAGAGAAAAGTATATGGCATTTTTCTGTGTGTATGTATTGTAAAAATATTGAAAATAGTCAAATAATGCAGGGAGGGGAGCATGCAATCGAGAGCTCTCTGAAATAAAAATAATTACGAGGTTGTTGCTAAAAAAAGTTAATAAAAAGCTGTTGTAAAATATTAATTATAACAATCTATATTGTCCACCAATATGGATATTTCATATTGGATTCATACACTGAACAAAAATATAAATGCAACACTTTTGTTTTTGCTCCCATTTTGAGATGAACTCAAAGATCTAAATAACCATTTCTCTCAAATATTGTTCACAAATCTGAAAAAATCTGTGATAGTGAGCACTTCTCCTTTGCTGAGATAATCCATCCCACCTCACAGGTGTGGCATATCAAGATGCTGATTAGACAGCATGATTATTGCACAGGTGTGCCTTAGGCTGGCCACAATAAAAGGCCACTCTGAAACGTGCATTTTTGCTTTATTGGGGGGGGTCTGGGGGGGTCCGAAAACCAGTCAGTATCTGGTGTGAGGGGTAGGGTTAGGGTAATGTTGTGAATCGAGTGGCCCATGGTGGTGGTGGGGTTATGGTATGGGCAGGCGTATGTTATGGACGACGAACACAGGCCACTCGATTCACAACATTACCCTAACCCTAACCCTAACCCTACCCCTACCCCTCACACCAGATACTGACTGGTTTTCGGACCCCCCCAGACCCCTTCAATAAAGCAAAACTGCACGTTTCAGAGTGGCAACTATTTTACAACTATTTACAAATATAAAATAAAAAAATTAGAAAGAACTTTCAGTTTTTTACATGCATATACTAATCTAAACCACATTTTTTGTTGTGCTTTTGTTAACATTGCACAGGCTACGTGGCCAACTTGATTGACCTCATCTTCGACGAAGTCTTTGTGGACCCTGCACCATTCACACAGGAACTTCTGAAGATACCCATCTTCTGAAGATACCCATCCCAGAGGACCTGTGTTCCCAATATGAGCGACCTGACAGGGAGGAGGTCATCGCCGGGTATGCTACACGGTTCAATTTGGCTGCTGTCTGAACCCAACATAGACATTTCGCGGATCAGGAAACTCCCTGCGAATCCTGAGGACAACGCAGGCCGGAATCACCACTCTGATCCTGCGTCCAAGGAAGCCCCAGCACCAGCTCACAAAGCTTCTGTAGGCTAGATACCTGTGACGCCTGAAATCATAAAAAAAATATTTAGTGTCATTTATACAAAATACAAGTACATTTAGTTTTTTTTTATGGGTTCAAAGAACCGTTGATTTTGACAATAAAGTTCCGAGTTGATATCAAATGTGTCGTGATTATTCATGTTTGGATGGGTAAAGAATATTCTGATTTCAAAAGCATAAGGTTGTGTGTGGACTTGTTTTGTCTTACACATGGGTGTGTTATGCCATTGCTGTGGAGTATATAATAGTACAATGACAGAATGAAAGATTGCATAAGCCATATACACCAGTATTTATTTCCATGAACAATATTAGCATTCGTTTTACAATGTCAGTCAAAACAAACAAACAAACAAACAAACCACTCACTGCTCTACTTGCCTCAACTGTAGTCCACCATGTTCAGCTCTGTAAATATTCAATGTATTCTGCAGGGAGAACACATTTAGGCACTCCAATCCAGGATGGTCTACCATACAGGTTACAGAGTCCTCAAGTTCCTGCATCCGTCTTGACACCTAGTGTGATAAACATATATTGAATGACATGTGAAAAATGTATTCTCTAAACAGACAACTTAGTGAAGCCAATGTTACCTGTGGTATCTCCATGCAGCACACATTCTCCGGTTCAGAAGGCATCGTGGCGCAATTTGCACATGTACACCTGTAGAAAGAAGTCAATAACTGAGCTTTTAAAAACACATGAAACACATAATGCTGACAACTGAGGTGTTGTTGGAGTTATACGTTTTATCACCCTTAGTTATTGAACTTTCCAACGGTTGTTGCACGATGTTGGAAGAAAAGGACTGTAAACTATTAAACGCAATGAGTCCATTGTATATATGCTGAAAATATGAATGTCTCCCTTTATAAATATATATATATGTATCGCTGTTTTTGCGTTACAAACTGTACACATTGCATTCTTGCTAATTAGCCAAAAATATGAACGGAATAAGTAGCAAGCATCGTAACAAACAGAGTAAAAATAAATAGGGACAACAGCTTGTCAACTAACCATTCAGAAACGTCCTGCTGCAACCGAGATGTTTGCACCTCCACCAAAACCTCTGCTGCTTCAGGGTCCGTTTCTGGATCAAATTGATAATATGCTTGAACACATGCATTGCTCTGAGATGACATGTTTATTCCACACTCGTAATCACAGCAAGCATGGTAACGTGACTCTCGCCGGCTCATGCCCCCCTCTTCTAAAAAATGATCTGTTTGGTATTTTGAAAAATAAAATGTATAAATATACCTTATATAGGTATGGTCATACACTATATCATTTAAATATAGCATGATAGGTCTCCTTTAAAGCAGAGACTGGAGACTGGAGCTTCTGTGATTGACATGCTTTACTTGCTACCAAAGCCGGAATCCATTAGTTGTGTACAGTCTTGTATACACACAGATACATTACTGTACATAGTGTGTTCTCATTCCTCAGAATCTAAATCATTGTTATACAGCTGTACTTTACTTAAACTTTATTACATCTTAAGCAATTCTTTCTAACAGCTAAATTGTGGAGTTGCTGAAGTGCTTTGAGAGAGGTACCTTCATACAGTACAGACAGAGACTTTTGTGTTACTCAATATAACTCAACATAACATATATTGATATACAGTATATATCTGCAGTGACTCTTGAGTCAGAGGTGATTCCACTGCACCTTACTCTGTGTGGTCCTTCAGTGACAAGTCTTTAAAGGTCTCCTATTATGCTATTCTTAGTCATATATTATGGTTCTCAATACAAATATATAAAAACATGTCTATGATGTGTTTTGCTCAAAATACCAAATAGATCATGCATTTTAGACAACCCTCATATCCCTCTATTTGAGCCCTGTTAGAGAAACGCAGATTTTGGGTCCTTAGCTTGGGAAAAAAAGGGAGAACTAATGCCTGCTCAGAATTACCCGGCATATACAGTTAAATTCTGCCGTGATCAAACCACATCAAGGATTATTTCTAAAACAGTATGGAGCTCAATTGCTTTTTCTCTTGAGGGTTTACTACAAGGTGAGGTCCTTTTTTAATTTCCTGCTTTTTTACACACACTCTCTCCAGTTGAAAAGGTTAGCTCTGAGTGTTAGCGATGCTTGCTAATGTTAACAAAGACCATATTACGTCCAAAACAGTTGTGCATTGTTTCTGATAGGGCCGTGGGTCTACATTTCCGATATTACGTCATATCATACCCTTTAAGGTACTGTATAACATGGCTGATGGTGTCACAAAGCCTTTTTATCAGATTGAATTGCTGTGTACAATTAAAAGACGAACTAAACCCTTTATAGAAGTCTGGCAAACAAACCAAATTGAAATAGCGCAGGTAAAGAACTGCCTGTTAGGGAAAGCAGCCAACGAGCAGGCACCTAACAAGTGTGTTTCTGTTATAACAGGGAACATCTCAAGGTACGTGTCAAAAACATTCAACACCATAACAGATATTGATAAGTGAAAGAGTTTTGTTTCTGTAGGTTTGAAAGTGTATTATCTAGTATGTGTTTCTTTGCAACTTTTAAATGCTGACACAGATAAAGATTCATGTCTTCCAAACAATATTGGTGTTCACAAATTTGGTAGGGATTTAGAGGAACATGACATTGCACTATGGTCTTCACCGCATCACATAATGCATGCATGATACTGTGCAACATGTCAATCCAAAGTGCACACTCACCTGATTCAGACTGACAGAATGAGGAGGCCTTCAGTGTTTGTTCGAGCAGAAGAAGTGAGTGAGCGTGTGTTGGGGGGGGGGGGGGTTATGGGGTGATGTAGGGATACTTGGTGTTGGCAGCTGACTGTAAGAGAAAACTACGCTACTCATCAACGGTGGTGGAATGTAAGTAAATGCTTATTCTTGAGCTAAAAAATGTAAATTGAATCCTAATGGTTGACATGTTACAATTAAATTAAAGACATGGCAGCTCAAGTTATGTATGCATATTCCCATCTTCAGAATGCATTGGAGCCCGCCTTTCCAACATTATGTTCTTCATACTCAATGTTATGGAATAATTTGCTTAGGTGTTCAATCTTCGACACAGTTCATTATTTTCTCCTCTCACTGTCTCCTTTCCCATGGCATAGGTCTACGGCCTTGGGTATTGCTGCTGTCTCTTTTAAGGAGGAGCAGCTTGGGCGCATTGTTGTTGCCAGTCTATGACAGAGCACAAGCTACCATGAGGTAGTTTACTGTTCAGGGACGTAGGTTCCCTGGCGCACATTCTTTCCTATGGACGAGAGCTCTAGTTAGATTCAGGGTCCATAATGTTTAGTCTCACTGATAAAGAATGTTGATTATTACACTCTGAAGTTAAAACCTCGAGCTCCAGAAGGGTTCTTCAGAATTGGTTTGGCAACCGCTGTGTCAACTCGTGACACACTACCTGTCTTGTCAACTCTCCGGCCAAAGCTCCAAATAAACCATCAGTGTTTACCATCAAAGCTCCAGCTCTCGTGTCTCTCTGAGTCCTGACTCTCCATTGCATAAAGAAGTTTCCCCCACACTCAACATACTGACACTAAATGATGGAAGCAGGTAGCCACAAATGGCTGCGTGAGTGTGTGTGTGTGTGTGTGTGTTTGTGTGTGCGTGTGTGTGTGTTTGTGTGTGTGTGTGTTTGTGTCATACATTACATTACATTGCATTTAGCTGACGCTTTTATCCAAAGCGACTTACAATAAGTGCGTTCGACCAAGAAGATACAAGCTTGAAGAAAACAGAATCATATAAGTACATCAGGTTTCAAAACATTTCAAGTGCTACTCAACTGGCTTTAGGTAAGCCAGTCCTTTATTAGTATATAAGTGCTTTGTTAATAGTTCTATCGCTCGAAGTGGAGTCGAAAGAGATGAGTTTTCAGTCTGCGCTTTCTGCTGTCCTGATGTCAATGGTGAGCTCATTCCACCATTTTGGAGCCAGGATAGCAAACCCACGTGTTTTTGCTGATGGGAACTTGGGTCCCCCTCGCAGCGAGAGTGCAGCAAGCTGTTTGGTTGATGCCGAGCGGAGTGCACGTGCTGGGGTGTACGGTTTAACCATGTCCTGGATGTAGGAAGGGCCAGATCCATTCGCAGCATGGTACGCAAGTACCATTGTCTTGAAGTGGATTCTAGCAGTTACCGGGAGCCAGTGAAGGGAGCGGAGGAGCGGTGTGGTGTGGGAGAATTTAGGAAGGTTGAAGACCAGACGAGCCGCTGCATTCTGGATGAGCTGCAGAGGTCGGATGGCACATGCAGGTAGACCAGCCAGGAGGGAGTTGCAGTAGTCTAGGCGTGAGATGACGAGAGCCTGGACCAGAACCTGCGTGGCTTTCTGGGTCAGCTGGGGACGTATCCTCCTGATGTTGTAAAGCGTGTATCTGCAGCAGCGGGTTGTAGCAGCTATGTTTGCAGTGAAGGACAGGTTGTTACCTAGGATCACACCCAGATTCCTTGCAGTCTGAGTCGGGGAAACAACAGAGGTGCCGATGTTGATCGTCAGGTCAAGAGTGGGACAATCTTTTCCCGGAAGGAAAAGCAATTCAGTCTTGTCAATGTTGAGCTTGAGGTGGTGAGCAGACATCCACTGAGAGTTGTCAGCTAAGTCTTACATCTTTAAACACCCCTAAAAGGTCTGCAGGTGCTCTGGAGCTTCAGGGTCAGCTTAGCCTGGAGCAAGATGCTAACTTTAGCATGCTAACATGTCCACCATGGCATCAAATGCTGATGTGCACCAGGTATTGCTGAAGGAAGTGTCCTAGCCTTGCAGTTAATACATGGAAATTCAACATTATCCTGATGGCGCTGCCCGGTTTATGTGCAGGGATGAGTCCTAAAACCTGGAAATAAGTCGGCATTCTGCCACTTCAGGTTACCTCGTCTCAAATCCGATGGTTTTCTAAAAGGCTTTTCTGGTTTGATGCATAAAATCAGGTCTGTGGTTAAGCATAAAGGTCCCATGTCATGGCCATTTCTACTGATCATACTTCCATTGTTGAGGTCTACTAGAATATATTTACATTGTTCAATGTTCCAAAATCACATTGGTTTCTCATACAGCATCTCTGTGTATAGTATGTGTATTCACTCTCTGTCCTAAACGGCTTGTTGGAGCTCCTGCCCCCCTCCTCTCTGTGAGCCCAGTGTGCTCTGATTGGTCAGCTCGCCCACTCTGTTCTGATGACTCCACCACCATTACAGCGGAACATCAGTGATTATGTGTTACAATGGCGTTTGTTAGCAACCAGAAAATGACACCAGTAAGGACAAACAGATGAGGATGCTGCGTGGGGTCTGGGTGCCGTGTTGGTGGGACGTTGCGGGGCTCGCTGCTCCGCCCTGTGGGGCTCGAGGAGCGGACGGTGTGAGGTGGATTACTTGTGTCGTGTCCTGGTTGCTGCGTGGGGTCTGCGTGCCATGCCAGCTCCGCGGAGCTCAGGCTGGGTGAGTGAGTGTGTGTGCGGAGCTTAGGCTGAGTGAGTGTGTGTGCGGAGCATCCAGGGAAACACAGCGGGAAATCCACTTCACACTGGCTTTGAGGGTTTGTCCCTCTGCAGACCGTTAACAAGCAGAACAAGCTACATAACACACAAGGGGACGGGTAATAACCAGAAAAGCATGACATGGGACCTTTACGAGATGTTTCCATATAAAGGGGCATAGTTGCTTTATTTAAAGTAAAATAAATTAAAGATTCAATAAAAAAATGTAATACATTTTTTATATAAAGATAAGAAGTCTAATTAAGAATTTGCAAAAAAGATAAATAAAGATATTTAAATAAAGATATTTAAATAATAATAAGTAGTAAAATGTCAAATAAAATATAAATTAAAAATGAAATGTACAACAGTATGTAACATGTTTATTATGACATGGTTTTGATATGAAGTTTAACTATTTCATTGGTATTTGTCTGCCTATCCTTATATATGTACAGCTGTTTAGCCGCCTCCTTTAGAACGTTGTACCTCCATCACACGGTTCATACTGTCTGTGCTGCACTCTCTTTTTGCTGCATGCATTGTTGCCCAACAACAGATGGTGTCTCCATGTGCTTCCTGTCCTCTCGTCCTCCATTTCCTCCCAGCATGTTCAGCAACACGCCGCCGAGCCTTTAAAGAGATATCACACAATATGATCCTCTCCCCATCCTTGAGGAGAGGATGGGAGTCTGAGACCCCGCTGGAGGCTGCTAATCAACAACACTCACTTAGTTCCATCAGTCTGAGGGTCTGTTAAACAGCAGGGAGCTCTGCTGCGCTGTAGGCCCACATAGCGTAGCCTGCACCCCCAGGCCATTTCCATCTTATTTTGTACACATAAACTTTTCATATTATCAGACTTTTAAGTATAAACTAAATGTGTAATAAAGACGTTGTTTAAACCTATGTTTCTTATGGTATATTGCGTTCATTAATAAACAGTTTTGTCTAGTAGTACTTGTTTTAAAAAAAAAAAAAAAATACATTTATTTTTAAACACGTCTCTGCCCCTCAGTGTACATACTGTATCTGTGTGATCAATGGTTTACTCAAGGTTTTTGATAGACGATATATTGGTTCCTCAGATGGCATTGTCGATATTCTATTTCCTTTAGCCATCAAATATAATATAATAATTTCCCCCAACCCTTCCACATGAAGAAAACAACAGCTGTTCACGTAATGTCATTTCCTAATGTATTATAGATCAGAAATAACTAGCCAATAATAAGAACACACTTTGGATTGGGACATTTTACCACCGCTTCGATCAAGAAACATCTATAAACTATCTTTTAACATTAAAAACTACTACTAAAAAAAAGAAAGTAAACTACTTAATTAAAAGATAGAATATAATGATCAAAAAAATTGCAAAACTTTCTTATAAATTATTTATTAATGTTAATAAGGCTATTTATGCAATCTATAAACCCTCTATAAAGGATGCCTTGTCAGTACCCACTTGACATTAGAGGGAATGACTGCTGACACTTTGACCATTATGTGCATGTAGGGTTTACATGTATTTGTTGTTTTTCCTTCTGTCTCCGTCAGGTTTGAGTGGAGACCCTGGACATCAGCAGCACTGAGGCTGTGCTCCCCATAGTTTATTGTGTAATCTCTCACACTGACATGCTGTTATGTGTGAACCTCCTGACTGTGGCGCTGCTTCAGTCTCGATGACGGCTGAAACTCTTCTCAGGTTTGGTTTCGGGGCGTTCTGTCTTGTGGTAGAAACTGGAGCTGAGGCAGGCCATCAACTTCTGCTTTCTGCTGTACCCTAAACAGGAACATCTCTCTGTTTCCCTCAGCTACCAGCGGCCCTGTGTCTGACTCTGACCAATGACAGCAGCCAGATACAGACACCTGCTGTCTAGACTCCAGAAACGGTGTATGCAAAAATCAAGGTAGTCACACTATGTTTAGTCATCATAATTCATTTTATTGAATCATCAGCCAATCATAATACATCATCTTACAGGTTTTAATCTGTACTGAAACAAATAATAATATAAACGATTCAGACACGCTCAAAAACTCACATAATTAATTTAACTACATTTGAAAATAAAATAGGGGGAAATAAACGTCATACATATATATTATTATAGGGAGAAAAAAAAATATTTATATAATTTAAAGATTTCATCATACAATTTTGAATGTTTCTGTTTGGTAAAATATTTAAGTTTAAGTTAAAAATATATATATGATTTTAACTTACATTATAACACATATGGGTTTTTATTTGACATCTATATGTGAAAAATGTTACCATATATAATCAGCACGTTAACAGTAAAGTCATTGTTAAATGTGTCATAGTCCAAATGTGTACTTACATGGTTACATTCATCATAATGGTTGGCATTGCATTGCGGTGCAGATGTGTAATACTGTAAGTGTAAACGGTGTGACAGTGATGCTCTGGCTCCACCTCGTGGCAGGAGAAGGAACTGCGCCTTTTACTGCAAAGGAAAAAGATAATAATAATACAGAGTAAATCAAACCTGGCCATTTGCTAAACCTTAGATACGGTATGTGTAAACGGCACATTAGCACAATAAATCATAGAGTACAGAAACAAACAATTAAAATACATAATAATATAAAAATATACTTCTTATCTGCAATGTGCAAATCATATTACTTTTCAGTACCGACAGTGTTTTTTGTTAAAACAGTAAAATATTCAAAGTCTTATCTTAAGGTTTATTTGTATACATTTTCTAGAACTGTCAACCCCTCTCATGGGTTGTCTTAGCTGAAGGAGTTGGCTCAGTATCAGTGACCTACATTGTAATATAAAAGTTATTTGAGTGGATGTAAACAATTATTTATGGGGGCACAAGACCCTAAAACGGGTTGATTTGGAAAGAATGTGTCGACACTCAAATATTCCAGGCAATAAAACATTTTAAATTGTAAAAGGCTATCAAGCTTGATTCATGAATGCAAAAGGCCCCTGGTGTAAAAGGCCCCCACCTCTTCTAAAACGTATATCTTTATATTACTTTATATGGTGGGTATGACCTCTAGTGTTCATAAACAGAAATCACATCCTTTCAATTTCAAGCTGGAGCACTGGACAAACATTCCCCTTCAAACAGCCACATCCTCCCTTCCTATGTATTACAGATTGTATATTTTTAGTTCTAGAATAGCAGACTTGCAAGCGCACACGGACAACACCCACTGTTTCTGCTTCCTCTGTACGTCTTTCCTCCTAACGCCACTTAACATGCCAGAGAAAACACACACACACACACACACACACATTACATACTGTACTTATAGGACTTAAATTCCTTGAAATAAATTATGTTAGTTTCTGTTTTTGATGAAGTTACTTACATGGACATGTTTGGATTCACATTTGCGTGGTCATTAGGAGGTTCTTAGAAATATTAAACACTGAAAAGTCTTCATTTGTAATGTTCTTGGACTATTAAGTCACATACTCTGAAGTGTGCGTTTGTGTCTCCCTGCTCCGGTGGGACAGCCGTGACCGAGGTCGCTGGGTCAGGGAAATGGGCCAATCAGAGATCTGCCGCTCCCCATTTCCTGTCCTGAATGACAAGCATTCTCCAGCAGTCCAACGAAGGATGTCAGAGCAACTGCAAATCCTTCAGTTGATACTCAAATAAATCTTTATTTATACTATGCTGGATACTTACATCAAGTTGGATTGGACACTGTTGATGCACTTTTTTAAAGCTCCATAACTTACATTGGCTATACTAACGTTGCAAAATTGCATTGCAGACATTTGAAAGGAGAAAAAACTCACTTCCATGGTACGTTGTTCAGTTTGTGTATCGAAAGTCTAACTTGAAGCAAATTCTTGAAATACCAACGTTTATTGCCTCATTTCCAGAGGATCGTTGGGTTTTCCTCGGCTCAACTCTCATGGTCCTTTTCTCTATACCTTTTCCCACTGAATAGAGCATGGTTTAATGAGACCCTCACTGAATCCTTAAATCTGAAGGCATTTTGGTCTCTTTCACCATGTCGTTTTACGGCGTCGTTTTTATGTTCTGCCACTCTTTGACATTGTTCAACAGCGGCTAGTTGAGTTCCTGAGCCAGGCAGAATAAACATACCCCCTCCCGGCCACCAGGGGGAGACACCGAGAGTGTAGGATGTTTACACTGCCTATAACTCAGAGGTCAAAAGAGCCATTTTGAATAGTGCATATGAAGTTAGTTGATACCTTTAGGAAAAGAGGCTTAAATAAGTAAGTTTGTCATAGAACTCAAGTTACGTATGTTGCAAGGGTAAACCTATTCAAGTTAAAAAAACATGTTTTAGTTTCACGCAGAACAGCAGTGTCCTGGGAGAAAGTCCTGATCAAATCAAGTTCTATTTTTATAGCACATTTATAAATGATTTTTGGTCGAGCCAAAGTGCTGTACATATAATAAAAATAGCCTACAGTAGAGACACTTTACAGCAAATACAACAGCACAGATTGTTCAGAATATCAGTATGAGAAAAACGACACCCTCTACCCTTAGACCCCTGATGCTGTAGAGTTGCAGAGATCATGCATTTTTGTCGACCTGAAAACCCTAACCCCTCAAAAAACCATTGACTCCAATTCAAGGGAACCAGATATGCTGACTCATTTCCTGGTTTTAAGACCCATTCCTGCACCACTCTATATGACCCATCATTATACCCCAAACCAGAGTCCTGCACGGGTCTGATTTTCAAGACCCGCTCCTGCGACGTGCAATACCGAACCCGCCCCGCTACCCGCACATATTGCCAATTAGTTCCGCAACCCGACCTGACCTGTCAGCACAAGATCCGCAACCCGACCCGACCCGTCGGCACAAGATCCGCAACCCGACCCGAACCCGCATAGCTTATATATGAGCAGTGAAAACGTGCAATTATTAACACACGCAGTTGCATATTCGTCTCAAAAAGCGTGGGATGTTGGTTCTTTCCTCCAGCCTCCCAGACATTGGATTTCGCTCTCGAGGAAGTGTTATTGAAAATGCTGTATTCTCTGCTCGAGAGCTTCACCTCAGCCATTTCGAATGTGGCGCGCACAGCAGCAGATTGATGCACTGCAGAGGTTATGATTATGCGCGGTCCCGTGGGGGAGAGGTCTGAGGATTTAAACATTAAACTAAATTATTATTATTTTAATATATTTATTATGCAATACCCGCGACCCGACCCGCATCATCTTTGTTTTACCCAGAACCGAACACGGAAAAAAAAATACCACCCGCGAATCACCTTTTTTGCGGGTCACCCGTCGGGTACCCGACCCGATGCAGGACTCTGCCCCAAACCCCTCCCTGTGCTGCCCTCTTTACACCATGTCACCTGACTTCCTGTTGGCCCCCGCCTAACAATCTTGAACCTTCTTGCGTTCCATCCATCAACCAGTTTACCCAAAAAGGCTACTGAGCCAATCAGGAGGTAGATGCTCCGGATGAGAACTGTAAACAATTTTAACATTGAAGGAAAATGACATTTAAAACAGACAACGGACAAAGTTTTCCAACTATCTAGATCTTAATTAGAATGCAGTCCGTTGTGTCTATTGGCACTATACTTCCTTTGTTCTTCTTCTACTGAGACAGATTTAACAGGAAATGCTGGATTATCACTTGTTTTACTTCCAAATACTGTAGCAGCAACAATATACTGCTGCATGATCTGCCTCTTTCAATGTAGTGGAGCTTTTGAAAGCTGAACTCTACTTCCTGGGTTTCCCAGCACCACGGAAGGAAATGCTGAGGCTGTTTGTACAGAAACTGCAAGAGGCACAGCATGTTTTCATTCATGGTATGATGGATGTGGGGGCGGGGGAGTTTGTAATATTAGAATGCTTCCTTCCTTCCTTCCTTCCCTGTCTGTGGTCCTGTAGTGTATGTTACACCCACATCCCTTCAGCTCTAACTGATGAAGGGGGAGAAAATCCAGACCAAACCCATTCAGGAATGACCATTGTTGTCTGAACTCCCATCTCTTCTTCAAACTCGCTGCATCTCCCTCATATATTCTCCTCGTTCCCATTCTGCTGCTGTTTCTGGTTATCCTGCCTTCCATTCCTCTCTCCTCATCCCCTGAGAGGATGGAGCCGCTCCCCTCCTCTGGAAACCGAAGGGCCTGAATGGAGACAACTATCTCTGAATCACATTCCTGATCCTCTTTGCAGTCGTTCTGTTGGTACAACGTGACTCTTGCTGTGCATCATCATCGAGGTAGTACTATGTTAGGACTCAATAGGCACGTTCACACCGCAGTACTTTTCCCACTTTAGTTCCGATTTAGTTCCTAAATGTTGCGTTCACACCAAAAAATTCCGGAACTAAAATTAGTTAATGAGAACCTTTTTACCCCCTTTTCCGTCCCTGCTAGAGAGCAGGGACTTTCGAGGGAGAAAAAGGTTCCTATGTCTGATTGGCTGGGCGGATTGCATACCACGCCCCGTAAAACTCCCAAAAAGTTTTGTGAAGCCACCATTTTATTATCCTTGCATTAGCATTATTAGCATTAGCATTAGCCCAGCGCACAAACGCAGAGAGAATAACTTATGGCAACACAAAAGTAAACATGGGAGCGGTGGAGATGAGGAGGTGTTGGCGTTCTGGCGATTCACTCGGAAGCCAGTCCCCATCTCCGGGGACTTCGGGTGGCAGTATACGCGTTGAAGTGGTTTGCGGCCTGCCAGTAAACCCAAAGCAGAAGAAGACGATGTGACGTCAGCGGCTTCATTTGCCTAATCCTCCCCCAGGGACTTATTCCGGTATGAACGTGATCTGTACTTAGTTCTGATGAATCTTTGTGGGAAAAGTACTGCGGTGTGAAAGCGCCTATTGGGTAACTGAATGTCACTCTGGATTGGGAAAATATTTCAATGATACTTTGCGTTACTGTAAATCATAGCACTAAACATGAAAAGCTATGTAAAGTTACTGGTGTTAGGAGCCAGCGTCAGCTATTGAATTTGACCCTACGATGAAATTTAACAACTTCTTATGCTCATATAAATATTGAGTTATTTTTTTAATGTTAATCTCAGAATTCAGGAGTGAAAAAAAAATGTTTTGGAAACAAAGTAGGCTACTTTGCAAATATAATTCCTGTTTATTATTATTATCAACACAGTTACTTTTTTATACAGTGAGGTAAAAGGTAAATGTGCATGTATGTCGTTCAGTATGCGTTTACAGGTGAATACGTCTGCATTTCCTGCCAAATACTAGCCTCAAAAAGATTAAAATATAATTAATGCAAATAAACTACTTCTACTAATAATCATAATAATCATAATCAATTCAATAATATAAATACTGTATTATTTTATTATAATATAGTTGTAATATAGTCAAGACAAAACATGCTTATGACATGCTCAAAAACTGATATTTCTTAAATCTGTATTCTAGTTCCCTCTGTCAGCAATGTATCAACAACTACACACACATTTCTATCAGTATTTCTCTGTGTTGTGATGATGACAGGATGATGGCTGTTAGGAGTTAAGGGGAGAGGCTGAGCGTCACCATGAAATGTGCAAATTGACATAAAAATGAATAAAAGGGGAAAAAATGCTCCATGTTTTTTAGGCTGTAAACTTTAACTGTTATGTAAGCCAACTAGACAGACAGTTTATCACTCTTCCTCCTGTACATTAGCAGATACAAGGCATAACATACTTGAATGAATGTTAAATAAAGAATGCTGGAAATAACTGCATCTCCATTAGCCTATATGCTCTGCAGAGACTGCCTTCTTCATGTCGTGAATTGCAGCTGATGTTTTAATATGGCAATTGGCAATTTGACTTATACAACATTCGTAAGTTGTACATTTTTGACTCATACAATATCCCACCTTCGAGTAATGTTTTGTTTTTTTTCCCTCTTGCTTGCGCCGGACTGAAACTGTCTTTTCACCGACATCTCTTCACCTGCACTAGTGGCCGTATCAAAGCCGTGATTGGTCAGATGTCGATTCATTGCAATGCTGTCGGGTTACAGACGTGCTCCCCTTGTCACCTCTCACTCTCGCGGGGGGTGCGCGGAGAACTGAGCGGAGAACTGCGCACAGCAGCTGAGGCCCTCTGGGCGGGGCCCCCTGCACAAGGCGGGGCCCCATGCAGCCTGCGTGATTGGCCTGTAGGGAGGGGCGGCCCTGCTCAAATGTACCATTTCTTTCTCGAAGCGCTGTTGTAGTCATTGTTAAATTAAGTAAGTACAGTAAGTCAACAACAAAAAGAGAGATTTTTGAACGAAAGTATTTTTCAAACTACATTTTAATCCTATATTTTCTCATTTTAAATAAAGGCAAAAATATGATTACCTTGTGTTTATCATTTCCTTTAACCCATATACCCTTTACACCTTACCATGTGTTGATATCTCCCGTAAGGATCCAGTGAATCAGCAGTCACCATACTCAGTGGTGTTATTGCCCACAGTGCGGGTCAGACCCGTTACGAGGCGTCCGCAGCAGGTGGAGCGTGGGGATGGTACTAGCAGTTGGCTGCTGCAAACATCCGACTGAAAGCCCAAGAACCAAACACCAGCTTCCAGTCAAGGATGTTTACAGTAGCCCTGACTGCCAACTGGCCCGGAGAGGATTCAGCCCCTATGAATGAATGAACGAACACACACACACACACACACACACACACACACACACACACACACACACACACACACACACACACACACCACACACACCACACACACACACACACACACACACACACACACACACACACACACACACACACACACACACACACACACACACACACACACCACACACACACACACACACACACACACACACACACACACACACACACAACTTTAGGAATGAGTGAGATTAGATTTTGGATTTCCCCGCACTGTTCGAGGGTCTCCCTGAGATGAACTGCCAGTAGGAGCTCCCCATGATCATCAGACTTTCAAGGATTTTTTTACTGTTTGCATTCGCACCGCCAAAAATAAAAGTTGCTAAAGCTGGCTTTTGTTTGATGAGTCACTATTTGACCTTGTAGAATATATGCTAAGTAAAGTCTGGCTGCATTAGCTTGTGTGTTAGACCGGTCGAGGTTCCTTTTGATATAAGTCAGAAACTAATTCTGAACTGACCACAAAACAGATTTCTAAGAACTACCATTGTTTCTAGTTCTTCACTGTAGACACCATAACAAATAAAAGGAAGGTTCTTAGATCTATGAAAAGGGTTGCTCTGTTTAAAACAATGCCCTATAAACCAAATCCCAGTCTGTCAATTCCTTTCATCTGTATGAGGAAAAAAGTAGGAGTGCACATGTTCCAGCCAATTCCACTGATTTACTTAGCAGGGATTGGCTTGTTTGAAGCTTATGAACTTGCTGTTCTGAGTTTGTGTTTTCATGGTGGATTTCAATGTAAACAGGCAAAACACCATCAGTGAGATCTTTGCCTCAGACAGACAACTTCTCGTGGCTGCTGAGCTTGCAGTCAGTGAATTGTAGCCTTAGTTTTAAAGTTGGGAAATACCTTTTTCCAGGAAAGTGATCAGAAGTCAACAAGCCTCTCTGAAAGTTGGATTTCATTTCCCGTTCCTGAAAACATTGGCTTTAAAAAAGGGAGGAAATCCTGCAGCATGCGCTCCTCCTGCAGAAGCAGCAACTACTCACAGAGAGGAGAGGAGTTGCGCTATGAAATACTTAAACGTTTTGTTAGATTGCCTCTGTGTTCTAACCCTCAAAATGACAAACAATCTTTAGATTTGTCCAACATTATCAAAGATCACATATTGTGCTCATTTTGTGCCTCTCCTGGGACATGTCTCCATGTTTTAATGTTCAAAAACCTCTTTATTTCTCTCATACTGCCTGTGCTGCAGCACCTCTTTTCACCCTCTGTCTGAAACCAGAGCCCAGTCTGCTCTGATTGGTTTGTTGGCCGGCTCTGTTGTGATTGGTCAAACGATTAGAGATGTCCCTCCCCTTAGCGGCCTATCATGTATAATGTGTTGGAGCGCTAGCCAATAGAAGCGCGAGAGTTACATAGTGATGTTGGATGATTGGCCAATGACAGTAAATAGAGCCGACATCTAACAATGATGATATACATCGGTGCATCTAAAAAAGAAAGGTATTCTGTCTGCTATATCATCTAATGTTGCAGCGATACTTCAGGCTCTACACACACACACTAGCATATTATGTATCACCAGCAGAGTATCCACAATGCAGGAATGGATACCCACACACAGTATTCACATGAGAGAACAGTTACATAACTCTCGTGGAAAAATCCAGCTTTCTGTCCCACTGCCAAAATGGTTCCTCCATAGAGGACACTTCCTGTGTGTTTCACTCTCTTCTGTTCTCTTTCACATTTAGTTTTACTTTCCTACACACACACACACACACACACACACACACACACACACACACACACACACACACACACACACACACACACACACACACACACACACACACACACACACACACACACACACACACACACACACACACACACACACACACACACACACACACACACACACACACACACACACACACACACACACACACACACACACACACACACACACACACACACACACACACACACACACACACACACACACACACACACAGTGCAGACTGAGTGACCAGCAGAGTTAATGGTTTCCACCATGTTTTCCTTCCCTGGCTTTGTTGTCCAGTAAGCATTCTATCAGCATGTGACATTCCTCAACCCTAACTCCACACACACACCAGCCTTTCTGTTTAGCCATCATACACACTCCCACAGCTCAGCATACGTACACACACACACACACACACACACACACACACACACACACACACACACACACACACACACACACACACACACACACACACACACACACACACACACACACACACACACACACACACACACACACACACACACACACACACACACCACACACACACACACACACACACACACACACACACACACACACACACACAAAATCTCAAATCTAATTACTTCTTCACACACAAATGAATATAGAGGGCTCCTATCTGACCTTGCTCCCCCAACCCAAATGCTTACTTCCTGTTTCTTCCTCCCTCTGCCCCCACGCACACGCACACAAACACACACACACACACACACACACACACACACACACACAAAGTCATACAGTAAAGCAGTATCCTTTTTCAAACATTTTTTGACTGCCATGCCCCTGCTTAAAAGATAGAAGGGACCCCACAAGTTGCTCATGATGTGTGTGTGTGTGTGTGTGGGGGGGGGGGGTGTGGTGTGTGTGTGTGTGTCACAGTACAGTGCATTTCTAAACTTTTGTTTGTAAGCATGAATGTTCCTTTGTGTGTATGTCTGTGTGTGTTAAAGAGAGGAGAAAGAGTGTGTGTACTGTATGTGTGTGATAGAGTGAAAGAGCAAGAGAGCATGTAATCACATGTGTGTCCTGTGCTGAGATAAAGACAGGAATGCCATTTCTCCCCCGTTCCCTCCCTCTCTCGCTAACAAAGGACTAAAGTGTCAGGCTACTGTAAAGAAAGCAGCGCTTTCTAACCATTGTGTGATTAAACTGAATTAAATGTGTGAATAGCAAAGCAACTTGTAGCTCCTGACACTTGCTTCTATACAGGAATTGATGTAACCGTTTTCATTTTAGCTGACTTACTTTCTATCCAGTGTGGATGAGACTATAGAGCGGACTGCTCAGTAGCAGCCTGCTAACGGTTCTGTGAGACCATTATATCTATTTAGGTATCTCTGAAATCTGGACTAGAGTCAAGCTATCTGTGTTCTTGTGTCCAGTCTTTGTGCTAAACTAAGCTAAGCTAAGTATGAGTATATAGTTTATGAGTCCTAAAACTCGGAAATTACTTAGCATTTTGCCACTTCCCGTTCCCTCATCTCGAAGTCAACGGTATTTTAAACCCGTTTGTTGTTAGGTAACTGAAATAAGGTCTGTGGTTAACACAAGCTTAAGATATATTTTCATTTTGGTCTACCACATAAAATACATAAATGTGCGAAGCTTCTATATGTCTAAAGCTTCTACAATAAGTGACTAAATGAGAACACTAAGCATCAGCACGCCGAACATTAGCTGCCTTTAGCTTAGCGTTGGTGACGCTAAGTCATGTGACTGTTTATAGCTTAGCGTTAGCTTTTTACTTCTGGCAATTGCATTTACGTCTCAAAAATTACAAACTGGTGTTAATATGTGGAGATGATCCTGCTGGACAAAATGTGGCAAGTCTCATAACTGTGTTTTTGCCCGAGATCTTATTTTCTACAATATACAAAATGTTGATGAAGGAGCCTTTTGCGCTGCTAACCTTCGGGTCAGGCTAATACATCATCACTCCACCACACTGCAAACACCATTGCTTGTGCTTTGGTTTGATCAAGCCTTAGCAAAAGTTTAGTCTGACTGTTAACAATGTGTGTAATCTCTGTTGTATTCGATTCACTTCATTTCTGTGACACTCAAATTCAGAGTTGAAAGGCTAAAATGAAAAACCTCTATTATGACCCTTGAAGTAATCCTTGGAAGCCTTGAGAGCTCTTGACTCGTGTTTCTGTATTGTACGAATGCTTTAACTCCAGGCAGTCTCATGTAAATACGCCTAATGGATAGTTTGACAATCCAAAGATAAGTCTTGAGGAATTCCACTTGTTGTTATTAAGCTCTTATTACCAGACCGTGTCCCAGGCGGTGTATTCACTGTATGTCAGCTTTACAGTATTTCTCAGTTACTGTCAATATGTACACACTGTTTGTAACGAGATGCTCATGTGAAAATATGGAATGTATGTGTATGAGGACTTATGGGTACTACTCTCTCTCTCTCTCTCTTTCTCTCTCTCACTCAGGTCATTTGGGGAACAAAGCAAACTTTATCAGAACATTGCAATCCTGCATTCCCCAGATTCTTAGCACTTGGCAACCGGCTAACACAGAGCGATCGGAGAGAGAGAGAAGGAGAAGAGAAGCATAGTAAGACGGAAAGAAGACGAGGAAGGTGGGAGATAAAAGCAGGTCTACAGTCTAACTTGTGTCTGCTACAGGTCTGAATCTAAAGTAATGCTTAAAAAGGACATATTATGCTTATTTCAGTTTCATATTTGTAATGTATTTTGTGTTCTACTGTACTGTGCATCTGTACATTGCAATAACTGATCACACAATTTAATGTGCCTGTCTTTTCAGTAAATACCTGGTAGTGCATGACCTTCCTTTTCGATTTGTCTTTCATGCAATCCAGACAGAAGTTCTTATTTTATTTAAATCTCTACCCTTGACCTCGCTCACTGCCAATACGAACATGCCATTTGTGTTTGGACAAGGAAGGTTCTCTTAGAAAGCTGAGAGCAGGTCGACCAGGGCTGTATTTGTGAACAAAGATTAGCATGACATTTAGCGTAACAGCGTTTTAACCAAGCGGCAAACTCTGGGGAACGCCAATACGGAAGTGCCACACACTGCAGTTCATACATGGGCCGCTAGGGACTGGCTGCAGAAAGGAGCAATTTCCATAGACCCCCATGTTAAAATGCCCAACTTTACAGCAGAAAAAAACATGTTTCTACCCATGGATGCAATAAATATTATTATCGATATAGTTAGATTCCACCTTCATGATTATGAATCTGTGAGTGAATTGTTTTCTAACACGACCCTTTTATTTATATTAGGTCTTAAAGTTTTTGCATAAATTAGGGCGTGGTCACTTTGATGGACACGTACATGCCTCACTGTCAGCTAACAGCAACTTGTCCACTCTGCTAGGCTACAACCATAGAGGCTACAACGTTAGTTAGTCATAGTACTGTACTTGACCCTTTAGCTTTAGCCATGTTTGTGGTGATTGTGCCTTTTAGGGAATATTGTTATAAATACCAGACAATTAAAATGTCGTGCTGTGCGCTTGAATGTGCTAACAGAACTTCCAAGAAGTCTAAAATGATAATATTATACATGTTAACCCCGTTTGCAGGTGTTTGTGTGCTTGGTAGCTTAGCTTGCTACTTATTAGCCAGCTAAGGACGTAACCCTTTATACATACATATACATTTTAGTTTATGATTCAGCCTTGGGTAAGACTTTTATAGTCTATGGCAGGGGTCGGCAACCCCTGGCACGCGTGCCACCACTGGCACACGGCACCGTAACCAGTGGCACACTAGGAATAAGTGGAATAAGTGTGGAAAATATTTAAATTGTATTTTCGGATCCTGAACGAGACCGCTGCCAGAGCGCGTCTCCCCGATCTTTAACTCCAGGAAACTTTCTGCCGCTTTCCTCCGTGGTGCAGTGCGGATCCTTTCACCGCGGAGGAAAGCACTTCACAAATTGCAGTACCCATAAGGAGCTGTACAAATGCCGCAGTTTTTGCGTGGCTGTGTCTTTAGTTGAAAGCCCAGTGGCGATCTGCTCATCTCTCATCAAAATAATATGCTACAAAGGGGCGGACTGGCCATGTGTGCTCTGGAGAATCACAGAACGGACGATCGTCCTTATTATTATTATTATGCTGTTATAACCAATTATTTAAATGTGTTTGTTAAATTCGGCATCATGTAAATTAGTGATGCTCCGATCGATCGGCCGGTGCTCTCTAAAAATGCCGATCGCGAGAGCCGATCGCATGACGTAAAATACATGACACTTTTCTCTGTGCACGGCAAAACAAGCTCTCCAAAATGGCTTCACCGGTCTGGCAGTATTTTAAAGTGTCCGAATATGACAATAAAATAGCGGTATGCAACGTGTGTGAGGCAGAAATCCTGCAGCTCCACCCGCTGTGACGGACCGGTGAGCGGAGCAAAACACACAAGAGTTAGACCTAACACACTTAGCTATGTTATCTACCTCTGGAACAAGCTAAACTAGTTATAAATATATTTATTCTTCACTGTCGGGTCATTCATTACTGGATCAGTGAGCTGCATGAGATACTGACAGGCTGTCAGGAGAGAGGAAAAGAGAGCGCTTCTGCTCATTTCTCCCGTGTTATTATCCAAAGTGAATGTAAACTTGAATAATGTACTTTATTTGAATGTAATAATTATGTTGGTTGTTGTTTGTGGAAGCTCAGTGAATGAGCCCCATTAACTGAGTTTTAAACATAACTTTAAATGGAAGATCCCCTTAGGCCCCGCCCACTCGATCCGATCGGAGCATCCCTATAATGTAAGTTGCGCTGACAGGTCCACACACTGCTTCCCCGCAGCGAGGCTCCCCCCGCCCCCCTGTTGACAGTTCACAAGCGTCGAGCTCTTCGCCCCCCCCCCCCCCTTGATAATTCACGATCGTCGGCACGCTGATAAAATATATTTTTTTTAATGGCACTTCATATCAAAAAGGTTGCCGACCCCTGGTCTATGGCTATGACGCCCATAATGCTAAACGGGAGCAAATGTTAATAGGGGACCCAATTATCCCAGTGGTGGCCGCCGGAGCTAACGGAGCCGCAGGGGGCTAGCTCCAGCCGGCGTCCCGGAGCTAGCACACTGCGGCTCCGTTAGGTCCGGGCGGTGGAGTCCGTCTTTTCTCAACGTGTGAATGACAAGCATTAAGAATAACAAAATATAGCGAATTCTCTTGCAGATTGTCTCATTTGATTATGAATGTAACGTTTATATAGGGGAACTACACTGTTAGCAGTAACTTGGTATGCATGTATTTCATGTTAGCTTAGCTTCTTAGCCTGAGCTAGCTCTGTTTACTTCCAGTTCGGAGGCAGCAGGTCCCGCCTCAGCTCCGCCTCTTTGCCCTTATTTGGAGCAGGCAGGATTAGACTCTGACGTCACAGTCGAGCCGTTAGTGGCCGACTCCGCCTACTAAAGGCTTCACGGCAACTCTGCAGAATCCTATGGGTGACGTCACGGACACTACGTCCATTTATATATACAGTCTATGGTTTTAACTGATATTTTAGACGTAAAGACCACAAGCAAGGGTAAACAGCTGAATTACCACATTACAGTACGCCAAGCATCTCCGGCTGTAGCATGATTCCTCCAAACACATAATTAAGATTAAATATTTCTGTTTAAATCTGGATTTTGAAGAATTAGATGTGACTCAGTGATCCTCAGAGGTGCTGGTAAGAATGTTATGTTTACATCTTTGAAAAACCCTAACCCTAGGCTTATGCCCAAACATGACACTGATCAATTCTCAACTCTTTCAGAGAACGCTAAACATTACATTTTTTACATTACATTGCATTTAGCAGACGCTTTTGTCCAGAGCGACTTACAATAAGTACATACGACCAGGAAGACACAGCCCAGAAGAAAAACAGAATCATATAAGTACAGCAGGTATCATAGAGCCACACATTTCAAGTGCTACTCAGCTGGCTATAGATAGGCCAGTCCTATGTTAGTATATAAGTGCTTTGTCAGCTGGCTATAGATAAGCCAGTCCTATGTTAGTATATAAGTGCTTTGTTAGTAATTCTATCGCTCGAAGTGGAGTCGAAAGAGATGAGTTTTCAGTCTGCGCCGGAAGATGTGCAGGCTTTCTGCCGTCCTGATGTCAATGGGGAGCTCATTCCACCATCTTGGAGCCAGGATAGCAAACCCACGTGTTTTTGCTGATGGGAACTTGGGTCCCCCTTGCAGCGAGGGTGCAGCGAGTCGTTTGGCTGATGCAGAGCGGAGTGCACGTGCTGGGGTGTACGGTTTAACCATGTCCTGGATGTAGGAAGGGCCAGATCCATTCGCAGCATGGTATGCAAGTACTAGTGTCTTGAAGTGGATTCGAGCAGTTACCGGGAGCCAGTGAAGGGAGCGAAGGAGCGGAGTGGTGTGGGAACATTTTGGAAGGTTGAAGACCAGACGAGCCGCTGCATTCTGGATGAGCTGCAGAGGTCGGATGGCACATGCAGGTAGACCAGCCAGGAGGGAGTTGCAATAGTCTAGGCGTGAGGTGACGAGAGCCTGGACCAGAACCTGGGTGGCTTTCTGGGTCAGCTGGGGACGAATCTTCCTGATGTTGTACAGCGTATATCTGCAGCAACGAGTTGTAGCAGCGATGTTTGCAGTGAAGGAGAGGTTGTTATCTAGGGTCACACCCAGATTCCTTGCAGTCTGAGTCGGGGAAACAACAGAGGTGCCGATGTTGATCGTCAGGTCAAGAGTAGGACAATCTTTTCCCGGAAGGAAAAGCAGTTCAGTCTTGTCAAGGTTGAGCTTGAGGTGATGAGCAGACATCCACTGAGAGATGTCAGCTAGACAAGCAGAGATGCGTGCGACGACCTGGGTCTCTGAGCGGGGAAAGGACAGAATTAATTGGGTGTCGTCAGCATAGCAGTGGTAAGAAAAACCATGCGGGCTAATGACCGATCCGAGCGAGTTTGTGTACAGAGAGAAAAGGAGGGGACCAAGAACAGAGCCCTGAGGGACCCCTGTAGTTAATTGACAAGGGTCAGACTCAGACCCTCTCCAAGTTACCCTGTAGGTACGGTCTTTGAGGTATGAGGCGAGGAGGGAGAGTGCAGAGCCTGAAACTCCAAGTTCTTGGAGAGTGCGAAGGAGGATCTGATGGTTCACCGTGTCGAATGCAGCTGACAGGTCCAACATGATGATGACAGAGGAGAGGGATGCAGCTTTAGCAGTGTGCAGTTCCTCAGTGACAGCAAGGAGGGCCGTTTCTGTGGAGTGACCTGCCTTGAAACCAGACTGGTGCGGATCCAGAAGGTTGTTCTGGTGGAGATAACAGGAGAGTTGTTTAAAGACAGCGCGTTCAAGTGTTTTAGACAGGAACGGGAGGAGAGACACAGGCCTGTAGTTTATAACATCGGACGGGTTGAGAGTGGGTTTTTTTAGGAGAGGGTTTACTCTTGCCTCCTTGAGACTGATTGGAAAGTGACCAGAAGTTAGAGAGGTGTTGATGAAATGGGTGAGAAACGGTAGAATATCAGGAGCGATAATCTGATGGAGGTTTGAAGGGATGGGGTCCAGAGGACAGGTGGTAGGGCGGGCAGAGGTAATGAGGTTAAGAACCTCACTTGGAGAGAGCGGGGAAAAGGAGGTTAGTGAGTGGTTGAAAGGAGGGTCTGGTGACCCAGCGGTGAGTAAAGGTGAGTCAGAAAAAGAAGAGCGAATATCATCAACCTTTTTTTCGAAGTGGTTAACAAAGTCGCTTGACAGAAGTGAGGAGGGGGGGGGACTTTGGGAGGGTCCAAGAGGGTGGAGAAGATGGAAAATAGTTTTTTGGGATTGGAATAGGAAGATTGGATCTTATCTTGAAAGAAAGTGCTCTTTGCCTGAGAGATCGAGGCAGAGAAAGAGGAGAGGAGAGCCTGATAGGTTAGGAGGTCGTCACGGTGTCTGGATTTCCACCATTTCCGCTCTGCTGCCCGAAGGACGGTTCTATTAGCACGCAGTGCGTCATTTAGCCAGGGAGCAGGAGGGGACTGACGAGCCTGCCGAGATGTGAGAGGACAGAGAGAGTCCAGAGAAGATGAGAGAGTAGAGAGGAGAGTTTCTGCAGCAGAGTTTGGAGGCAGGAGTTGAAACGAATCAGAGGAAGGGAGGGCTGAGAGCACCGATGAGGCAAAGGTAGAGGGGGAGAGGGAACGAAGGTTACGGCGGACAGGTGCAGGCTGAGAAGAGATTATTTTGTTATGTTTGGAAAGGGGTAGAGAGAATGAAAGGAAGAAGTGATCGGATGTGTGGAGCGGGTTAACAGAGAGGTTAGAAGTAGTGCAATTCCTTGAGAATATGAGATCAAGGACATTGCCAGCTTTATGAGTTGGTGGGGATGGAGACAGTGAGAAAGCGAAGGCGGTTAACAGAGATATTAGTTCGTCTATCTTCCCCGTCTGGAGGTTGAAGTCTCCGAGAAGTACAGCCGGAGGGCCAGTTTCAGGGATGTGTGAGAGGAGATGATCTAATTCCTCCAAGAAGTCCCCCAAGGCGCCTGGTGGACGGTAGAGAACAACAATGGTTAATTGTAAAGGATGGGTTACTGTGACGGCATGGAATTCAAAGGTGGAAGGAGTGAAGTTAGGTAGCTTGAAGAGGGAAAAGCTCCATTTGGGAGAGAGCAGGAGACCAGTGCCACCTCCTCTGCCAGTGGGTCTGGGCGTATGGGAGAAGGAATATGCTGTGGAGAGAGCTGCTGGGGTGGATGTGTTGGATGGAGTAATCCAGGTCTCCGTGAGAGCAAGGAAATCCAGAGACTGCAGGGAAGCGTAGCCAGAGATGAAGTCAGCCTTAGGAACAGCTGACTGGCAGTTCCACAGGCCACCTGAAACTAACTGTTGGATCTCAGTGGAGCATGTGGGATAGACGAGAGCAGGCCGAATATTTCGATTACGAGATACACGGGGCCAGTGATAGTGGCGAGAGGACACATGAACGGGAATGGAGAAAATACACATGATTATAGCATGAGGGGCTAACCAAAATGAAATAAAATACCAGCGATACTTAGCTCAATACTTAGCTAAAGAAGTGTATCACCCAAACCATTCTATTCAAATCTTAAATGTTATACTCTCTAAGGTCAGTTACTGTAAGAGTTACAGTTGGGAAGCAACAGCGTTAAGGACATTTAGATTTGGAAAAACGCTAGCATAACAAATGGCAATGGTGCGAGGTAAAGTATATCACGGTCTGATCTGTGTACAGTAAATATGCCATGGTGCCACTGAGTTCAATGGTGATTTATTGGTGTTTCAAACTGCTACAGAGAAAACCTTTAGTATGGCAGGCGTTTGTGTGTTCTTTCATCCAGTCAAGAGGCACTTATGTACACCGACACAATGAGAGCCACAGTGTGCCAGGTTAAACACCATTAAAGCTGCAGTACATAAAGGACACAGGCACTTGAGATGGTTTCTGTCTGTGCCAAGGTGAGCCATTAGAGTCCTTTTCTTTCATCACCTGAGAGTTTAAAGTAAAACTTATTCTGTCGGCCATTATTCATTGCTGATGTTTGTATTACAAAAAGGTACACCACTTAACTCCCTATGCACTTTAGGACTTTTCCTTGAATACGACTTACATGTTACATTTTCTGTTCCACCTCAGTATAAGTTCACCTGACATGTAAAACTACACTTACCTTTTTGTCTGAAAAAGCCACAAAACTCATAAAAGAGCTCTCTTTTATTTTGTAACTTTGTGGAAACAATTAGCAAATAAATATACACTCAACTGCTCTCACTATTCTTTAGACCAGACAGGAAGTAAGTTATCATCTACCTTTGTCTTCTGTCTGAATGAGTTACCTACACAAATGTAGAACTTGAGACTTTGAACAGTCAAGAATGTTCAAAGAAATTGACTTTAGAGGGACAGAAACTACAATTTCTAAGTTTTTTTCAAGTACTTCCTGGGTTCCAAGAAAAGTTTAAAATCACAAATAACAAAACAATTCAAATAAAACATGGATAATGAACATTCTTATCTGGTAGATGCATTTAACAATCACATGTAAACAATTTATTCAGCTCTTACCCAAACTGACTTCTAACTGAAGTTTATTTGGTGACTCAGTACCTATGTTCATTGAGTGTCAAGCTACACCTCCACTCCGCTATAGTTACTGCTCATCGGAGTGGATTTTACATTCACACGTTCAAAAACATTCTCAAACAACTCAAGCACTTTCCTTCAACAACCAGCTTCCTTACATCTCTAGACTTAAACTGATGATATACCATCCAGCAATATTTGAATTCAAGCTTATCTGGCTACTTGATTTCCTAATTAGATTACTTTTAATCTTTATTAACAACACTCAACAGAGGGTATGACCTTTATGCATTAACGTGTGTGTGTGTGTAGCTAAAGTTTTCGTAAACATTTCCATTCTTTATCTGATAGCGCAGATCCTGCCCCTTCCCTTCCTCCTGCCTTCAGCTCTCTCTCTGACCTTGTATATCAGTCTCTGTCAGCAGTTAAATGGACCAGCGGATATTCCAATCAGGGTCCTGAACACTAACTGAACTGGTGGCCCGTGAAACCAGAATTTTGATTATTAACACTGTTGACTGCTAAAGGACAAAAAACCCTGCGGGTTAATGTCCCTCGACACCCTCAGGTGCAGAGTACTAGGGGCCGGCAGGAAACTATGTTTAGCAATGATGTTGGAGAAGTTGATAATAAACACAGGGTCTTTGTCAATCAATGCCCACTAACATGTAGATTTAGATTTTCCTTTACACACTGTACACATGCAACATGGGCTCAACATTTGTAAAAAATAAGATATACCACTCGGATGTCTTTAAGTAAAGTACAGAATGAGCTGAGAGGTGATAGCTTTGCTAGCTTAGCTAGGAACTGGAAGGAAAAGGCTAGCTTTGCTAGCTCAGCAGGTAACAACCCTGACAACTACAACATAACATATATGCTTATATACAAATTAAACAATTGGTATGTTTAATTAGTGAGCTTCATATTGTGTTATTAGCAAGTAGACTGTTTTATTTGGAGGGAAGCAGTTTCCCCCCGATTTTAAGCTAAGCTAGGCTAACGATATGCAGACCGTTACCCGCACTTTAAACACTTTATTTGAATTAGCTTAGCTTGAAAGGATAAAAAAAAAAAGGTAACTTAAGTTTTGAGACAGATTGTATCCAAGTTCAATTTGGCTGTACTGCATTACCTTCAATCCCTAAACTCACTGCCCTTTGTCACATTCTTTTTTAATTTATACTTGTTTATGGAATATATAATTCCACAACAAATAGAATTGCTTTGCCTTCCTGCCATAGACTGAATGCTTCTCCCCCCTCACTCCCATTTTCAGTTTGATTTAAGATCCCTGCCCTGTAATGTCTTGCGGGATGGGCTGAGAATTAAGGAAGTCCAACAGGTTGTCTCCATGGCAACCCTGAGGTCAGCCATGCGAGGCCGGAGACCCCTCCTCAAACACAAAGAGTTCAGAGGCCTGTATCAACACAAACAACCCGGCACACACACACAATTCAAATAACTTGAGGACTTCCTGTGTAACCTCTACAGCGCATTTTCGTTGTACAACGTAAAAACTACAGTCAATTACTGGTGAACTGGTGCAGCAATGGATTGCAACAATGGCTTTTGTACATTCAGATTAAAAGTCTACATCAAGTGTTCAGAATCACAGAGTGATGGCACACATTTACAAATCCTAGAAGATCATTGGCCTGCTGCTACACGCTTTCACATAACACCAAGTAGGATTAGTAGCCTCTAAGCTTTAGTAGTGGCTATTTTTCTGAAGTAAGATACAGAAATAATGCACTAATCTCGACAAATGACACAGGAAGTGATCGTGAAGCGCAACAGAAACATTTAACAGCAAAAATGCACAGAGTTTAAGAGATTTCCTGGAGGATTTTTGCAACCATCTACTCCCCACTTAACAGGTACAACACAAGGGTGTGATTTTGAAGGGTTCTGCCTTGTACTGCTAGAGATGTACTTACTATTTTCCTACTGTCAAAGAGTTTCCCTCAGTCTTCCACACTCTCATTCTGCCTGGGAAGTTGTGGGAACCAAACCGACCATCATCCCAAGGGAGGAAGGAGACGGATGAATAAACTGGGCTGAGAGGGTCACTGTGATATGCAACCCACCACTGATTACTGATTAGCTACTTTAAATGAACGTCTAGATGTTGACTATTCAGTGACCTGGTGGCAAATAAAGACACGGTTGAACAAGGACTCCCAAGTTAAGAAAAAAAGGAATCACCGGTATTAAGTGAAACCGTTAACTATCCCCTTGTTCAAATCTACTGATTCTTTTAATCTACGAATGAACTAATTTCTCAAATGTAAAAGAAACAATTGATCAGTATATTACCTGATTTCTTTACATTGGAGTGACTTTGTGCAATTGCTATTGTGCTAGATTTACAAATTAATGTTTTGTCTCCATAATCAATATGTGAAATAATTAGAAAAAATCCACTAAAAGTAACTTTATTTATATAAAAACAGAATGTTAAATTATTGTTCCATAAAGTAAAATTAAGTTTAGACACTGGGCTGATGATATGCCTTTATTCATGTGTAATTGTGCCATTAAATACAGACCTGAATAATGTTATCTGATAGCACTTTTTCCCATAATGGGGTGGGCACTGTAGTTTCTTCTTATCTATACTCTGTAGAAGAACACCTGAAGCATCGCAATTAATATCACATAAACAAACTATTTTGATTGACGGAGTTCATTAATTCACTAAGCAACAGTCTACTTTTGCCATCCTAACATCTTTCTGGCTCTGACACCGCTTCACCCCCCCAGATTACAAGCCTTTTAAATATTATATAAGTGCCGAGTTTTGAATGTACATGATTTAATGGGGTTACATCGGGTTACATTCATGGCGAATGTCTACAATGTATGCAAGTGTGCCTAAAGCTCTGGTAACTCCAGCTTCATTCATTTGTGATAGGAGTTTGGCAAGAGAGCGGAAACAGTCCGGAGGTAAGTGAACTCACCATGAGAACTTGTAGACAGCGGCTCAGCTCTGCAGTAGACTTCAGGAGGATTTAAAAAAGCAGCCATCATTCCTCGCACATTTTGACACACTGAAAAATTAAATTAAAAGGTGTGTGTCAGGTCTTCATCCGATGCCGGCCGGACACTTGTCCTCAGCGACTCCACGAACTTGATGATGAAAAAACAATTTAAAGTTCTGGATAAAGACTTCACACATTTGTATTGTTACTCTAACTTTAATAAGCCCATGTTCCTCTGTCCTAGTTAACACACTGTCCGTTGTAAACTCCGGAGGTTTTTGTAGGAAGAAAGCTTGGACGGAGTCCGGCCCCCTTTTCAGTGACCGGTGTAAAGAATCTGATCTGAACCAGCGAGATCTGAACTCTGAACACAACAAGAATCCATGTCCGGTCATTCTTTTCACAATAAAGGCAGAATTAATAAAATAATATAACAAAATATAGAAAGTTGATCATTATAACATGTTATAATGATACACAGTTCACTCTCCACTTGGCTTCACTCTTTTAATATGATATAGTATCACTTTTACAGAAAAAAGTATGCTTTTGTTACATAACACTTCCGCTACTTTGTCATCTACTTATGCCTAACTTGACGCGGGAAGCTGTTGGACTGCGGGAAGCTGTTGGACTGCGGGGCAAAATCTCACCTTGCAGAATCTCAGGTTAACAGCCCCACATACACAGATGTTCCTTAGCTGACTTTTTAACAGATTTCACTCACCTTGAAAACGGCATCAGCCTCCTCAGCAGCTGAGGAGGTCAACTGTGTGCTGATGTCCTTTTCATTCCGCACGGATCAGCTGGGAATGTTTCAATAGCACGTCTCCTTTTATGTGCAGACATTCTCTGGCTTAGTGTTGGTTATGTAAAAGGCACACCTCTCGCTCCCAAGAGCCTCACTTGACCCCAAATCCTAAACAAAACTCTGACCTCCAATTAAAAGATTTGGAACCAGTAGGCTACACCCACAATTAACCATGAATCTGAAATGTACCTAAATATTGAATACTAGAACAGCACCATAAGGCTTTGTTCATTACAAATGGAACCCACAAAATGCATGTAGACAGGCATGGCTAAAACATTTGAATTAAAGTGGCGGGCATTGATTTATATTTATCAAAGATGGGGTCAAGATTTGTGTACATTTAATTGTTTAAGTTATTTGGAACGCTGGACAATGAAACTCATTGCCATCTTGGCTATGTACATACGTTTTGCAGTTGCTGCGGTAAATAGGCTACAACATTCTAAAAAAACAAGTTATAAATACGGGGTTGTTTTTTTTCAATATTTAATAATCGTACCGTTATACTAGTGTTGAATCGATGCCAGCTGTAATTTTAATGTTTTTTTTGAGCAGTCTGGGAATATTTGGCACCGTGAGATAACGTTGCTAAAGCTAGCTAGCTTGCTGACTGGGCGTTTGTCGCACTGAAAGAGTGCAACATATTTTATTTGTGTTGTCAGAGAGCAAATCATCAACTGGGGTAGTTGGAGGTGTGTCCGGAAAATAGTTATATTTTCTTTATAAAATTCATGAATTATATCAAAGAAGCTGACAGTCATGGCTTAAGACGTTGACCATAAACAACAACCCTGGTACAAATCCAGCTGGGGACCTTTGATGGAAAAGTCCACTTTTCTCCTATATCCTGACATCGCCATCTCATACCAAGATAAACAAATGCCAAGTTGGCCACGGTCCACTGTGAGCCTTCATGGTTGGAGAGCTTTTGTCCGCGCGCTGCATGCTGTCTGGGTAACCCCGGACGATCACAAACTAACCCTGAGCTGGCCCCTTGAAGGAGGCAGTCGACCCAAATGTCCTCACTGCACCAACATTTCCTCACTCTCAGGGGTGTGAAAAGTCAAACTACTACTCTCACATATACTCTTTTTATATTGTAGACAAGAATGCGCACACACACACATTTCATGCTTTCAAACTGAAAGGACAGAACACTTAAATGCTGTTTGCTTTTTCCACGACCCTCATTATCACTTTGTTTAGGGTACACAAAAGGAGAGAAAGCTGCTGGTATGAGGATCTGGATGCAGATAAAATGTCTGTAAAAAAAGTGTTTGTACTCAAAGCACCTTAAGGACGGGGGGTTAGGTAAGACAGTTGACACTCAAAGCAGCAGGGTTGTGTGACCTACAGAGGAGCTCCCTCTCACAGTTCATAGTTCTACTGTTGGTTCGCATCTGATCCAAAGGTGACGGACAACAACTATGGTTCATGGCTGAGTAATGTACATGCAGTAATGTCATTAAACATTTGCGTTTTATGTATTTTATTGTTTTTTATTCACTGAAACAGTCATTGGATCGAGGTAATATAAACTGGCAAGGCAATGCACAATATTTTACTGAAGACACCATGGGATTTTAGAGAGGTAGTGTTTGTGTGTGTAAGCAAATGTGTGTTTCATATACATAACATGAGAATGCAAACACGGCAGCAGAGAGACAAAGGGAGGGAGGAGAGGGTCAAATTTCACTGATCTGGGTGTTAGAGAACAGAGGAGAAAGCTCAGAATATGTTGAGGAGATGGACTCCAGACGAGAAGAGGAAATGAATAATGTTATAAAACAGGATGACATCTTGATTATAATCTCAGGTGCAGCAAGTAAAGTAATTACGTGTAAATTAAAGGGGACCTATCATGCAAAATGCACTTTGTGATTTCTTTTATACATACATATGTGTCCCCGATGCTTCGGGGAACTCACGCAGCGTCAGAAAATAAAACCCTCTCTCTCTTTCCTCCGTACCCAAATCTTTTAAAAACGAGTGTACAACGAGCGGATACAGATTCCATCCGAACTGACGTCAAATCGGCAGCGGACCCACAGAAAGTTCTATCAGAAACAATGCCTGACGTGTTTTGGACGTAATCCCGTCTTTGTTTACATTAGCAAGCCTCGCTAACACTCAGAGCTAACCTGTACTGTAGAGCACATGTGTTTAAAAAGCAGGAAATCAAAAAAGAACTCACCTTGTGATAAACCCGCAAGAGAAAAAGCATTTGAGCTCCATACTGTTTCAGAAATAATCCTTGATGTGGTTTGAACAGGATGGCGTTTTATCACAGCAGAATTTAACTTTATCTCCGGTAGAATTCTGATCAGGCATTAGCTCCGCCTCCTCTTCTTTCTTTTTTTCAAGCTAAGGACCCCAGATCCGCGTTTCTTTAACAGGGCTTCAAAAGAGGGGTTTGAGCAGTATGAGGCATGGCTACAATGGGTGATCTGTTTGGTATTTTGAAAAAGAACTTCACAGACATGTTTTGTATAGGTATGGCCCTACAATATATGTTTCAAATATAGCATGATAGGTCCACTTTAAGTTAAATTAATACAGAAAAACATTTTATCAATATTGTTTCAGTTGTTAAAAACAACAACCACCCGTTTGCATGTCTCTTTGACCTACATATTGTCACGGTTGAGTGAAGGAAGCAGGACCCAAGCGCAGATAACTTTGGTAAACCTTTATTTCAAGGCTAAAATGGAACGAATACAGCCAAACACAGAACACTCACCGGTGAAGTCCGTCACCAACAAAAGAAGCACCGACACTGAACACAGCACGAGACAAGACTAAATACAGGGAGGGCTAATTACCAGACACAGGTGAACACAATCGGTAAACGAGACACAGGTGAGGAGGGAGGAGAAAAACACAAGAGCCACAGGTGAACACAATTAGCTAAACGAGACACAGGTGAGGAGGGAGGAGAACACACAGGGACACTAACGACAGGAGGAAAACATGACAGAGAACCGTGAAAACACCCAAACTTAGACAGAACTGTGACAGAACCCCCCCCTCAAGGGACGGATTCCAGACGTCCCTAAACCCCAACACAAAAATCCAAAAAAAATCCAGCAGGGTGGGTGGAGGGGGTCCGGAGGAGGGACGTATCCCTAGGCCACCAGGGTGGGTGGAGGGGGTCCGGAGGACGGGACTAAGCTGACCGCCCAGGAGCCCAGTAGGGGACCAGGAAGGGATCTCGGGCGGACGGCCCGGGGGCACGGCAGAAGCCGAGAAGGGGGACTCGGGCGGACGGCCTAGTGGCAAGGCAGAGTCCATGGTGGGGCGTAGGCCACAGCGGGCGAACTCAGGGGGCCGAGCATGAGGGCGAAGGCAGCGGCAGGAAGAGTCAGGGGCCCGGGCTCGAGGACGAGGGCAGCGGCAGGAAGAGTCAGGGGGCCGGGCCCGCGGACGAAGACCGCGGCTCACAGAGGGTCGGGATCGAGGGCGAAGACCACGGCAGGAAAAGTCAGGGGGCCGGGCCCGAGGACGAGGGCAGCGGCAGGAAGAGTCAGGAGGCCGGGCCCGCGGACGAAGACCGCGGCTCACAGAGGGTCGGGATCGAGGGCGAAGACCAGACAGCTCCGGAGGCCGGGCAGGACCCGGTGTCGGCCGGACAGGAACCGGAGCCGGCGGGACAGGCTTCGGCAGGATCCCCCACGGAAGAGGACCAGGAGTTGGCAGGACCCCCAGCAGGAGAGCGGTTGGCGGGACCTCCGACGAGACAGGACAAAAGGTTGGCAGTACCCCCGGCAGGAGAGTAGACGGCGGGACCTCCAACGGCACAGGACACAGGGTTGGCAGTACCCCCGGCAGGTGAGTAGACGGCGGGACCTCCAACGGAACAGGACATAGGGTTGGCAGGACCCCCGGCAGGAGAGTAGTCGGCGGGACCTCCAACGGGACAGGACATGGGGTTGGCAGGAACCCCGGCAGGAGAGTAGTCGGCGGGGCCTCCAACGGGACAGGACATGGGGTTGGCAGGACCCCCGGCAGGAGAGTAGTCGGCGGGGCCTCCAACGGGACAGGACATAGGGTTGGCAGGACCCCCGGCAGGAGAGTAGTCGGCGGGGCCTCCAACGGGACAGGACACAGGGTTGGCAGGACCCCCGGCAGGAGAGTAGTCGGCGGGGCCTCCAACGGGACAGGACATAGGGTTGGCAGGACCCCCGGCAGGAGAGTAGTCGGCGGGGCCTCCAACGGGACAGGACACAGGGTTGGCAGGACCCCCGGCAGGAGAGTAGTCGGCGGGGCCTCCAACGGGACAGGACACAGGGTTGGCAGGACCCCCGGCAGGAGAGTAGTCGGCGGGGCCTCCAACGGAACAGGACATAGGGTTGGCAGGACCCCCGGCAGGAGAGTAGTCGGCGGGGCCTCCAACGGGACAGGACACAGGGTTGGCAGGACCCCCGGCAGGAGAGTAGTCGGCGGGGCCTCCAACGGGACAGGACACTGGGTTGGCAGGACCCCCGGCAGGAGAGTAGTCGGCGGGGCCTCCAACGGAACAGGACATAGGGTTGGCAGGACCCCCGGCAGGAGAGTAGTCGGCGGGGCCTCCAACGGGACAGGACACAGGGTTGGCAGGACCCCCGGCAGGAGAGTAGTCGGCGGGGCCTCCAACGAGACCGGACAAAGGGTTGGCAGGAACCCCGGCAGGAGAGTAGTCGGCGGGGCCTCCAACGGGACAAGACATGGGGTTGGCAGGACCCCCGGCAGAGGGCTAGTCTGCGGGACCTCCAACTGGACAGGACATGGGGTTGGCAGGACCCCCGGCAGAAGGCTAGTCTGCGGGACCTCCAACTGGACAAGACATGGGGTTGGCAGGACCCCCGGCAGAGGGCTAGTCTGCGGGACCTCCCACTGGACGGGACATGGGGTTGGCAGGACCCCCGGCAGAAGACTAGTCTGCGGGACCTCCAACTGGACAGGACATGAGGTTGGCAGGACCCCCAGCGGAACCTCCAACGGTACAGGACATGGGGTTGGCAGGACCCCCGGCAGAAGACTAGTCTGCGGGACCTCCAACTGGACATGAGTAGGGGCTTGAGTGGGGACTCGAGAGAGGGCTTGAGAGGGAACTTGAGAGGAAACTGGAGAGTGGACTCGAGAAGGAACTCGAGAGGTAACTCGAGAGGGGACCTGAGAGGGGACTTGAGAGGGGACCTGAGAGGGGACTTGAGAGGGAACTCGAGAGGGGACCTGAGGGGAAACTTGAGAGGTGACTCGAGAGGGAACTCGAGAGGGGACTAGAGAGGGGACTTGAGAGGGAACTCGAGAGGAGACCTGAGGGGAAACTTGAGAGGTGACTCGAGAGGACACTGGAGAGTTGACTTGGGAGGTGACTCGAGAGGACACTGGGGAGTTGACTTGAGAGGGGACTCGAGAAAAGACTCGAGAGGGAACTCGAGAGGGGACCTGAGAGGGGACTTGAGAAAAGACTCGAGAGGGAACTTGAGATGGGATGAGGGAAGGGACTAGAGAAGTGACTCGAGGAGGGACTTGAGAAGTGACTAGAGGTGGGACTGGAGAAGGGACTAGAGAAGGGACTAGGAAAGTGACCTGAGGAGGGACTAGGGAAGGGACAAGAGGAGAGACTAGAGAAGGGACCAGGGAGGGGACTATGGCAGCTGGGGCCAGAACTGGGGCTGGAACCATGGCTGCTGGGGCCGGGACCATGGCTGCTGTGGCCAGAACTAGGTCTGGAACCATGGCTGCTGGGGCCAGAACTGGGGCCGGAATGATGGCTGCTGGGGCCAGAACTGGGGCCGGAATGATGGCTGCTGGGGCCAGAACTGGGGCTGGAACCATGGCTGTGTGGGCCGGTTCTGTAGCCGGAACCATGGCTCTTGGGGCTCGGATTGCTAGCCTGGACTTGCGACTCCTTCTCTTAGAAGCCGCCTGAAGGCTCCGTGGACCTCCAAAAGCCAGCCGAGTTCCAGAAAACGCCTCTTGGACAGGAGCAGGAACTGGGGCGGAAGCACTGGTTGACTCCAGACGGAACACACCGAGACGTTTATAGTCCGCAGGCTGGAAATCACACGCCCAGATGAAGTTCAACATCCAGTCAGGTAAGAACTTCACCAAGTCCGGTTTCTCCATAGCCAACCGGTGCGCCTCTACCAGAGCGGCCTCCTTCTGCCGAACACTGGACGCTCCCCTCCACCAATCATAGCAGCAAGCCAAAGCAAATGAAAAATGCTGTAATTCCTCCTCAAATGGGTCATGTGCTGGGTCCATCTCTGGTCGGTGCTTTCTGTCACGGTTGAGTGAAGGAAGCAGGACCCAAGCGCAGATAACTTTGGTAAACCTTTATTTCAAGGCTAAAATGGAACGAATACAGCCAAACACAGAACACTCACCGGTGAAGTCCGTCACCAACAAAAGAAGCACCGACACTGAACACAGCACGAGACAAGACTAAATACAGGGAGGGCTAATTACCAGACACAGGTGAACACAATCGGTAAACGAGACACAGGTGAGGAGGGAGGAGAAAAACACAAGAGCCACAGGTGAACACAATTAGCTAAACGAGACACAGGTGAGGAGGGAGGAGAACACACAGGGACACTAACGACAGGAGGAAAACATGACAGAGAACCGTGAAAACACCCAAACTTAGACAGAACTGTGACACATATACTCACTGGCCACTTTATTAGGTACACCTGTTCAACTGTTCTTTAACGCAAATATATAATCAGCCAATCACATGGCAGCAACTCAATGCATTTAGACATGTAGACATGGTCAGGCGACCTGCTGAAGTTCAAACTGAGCATCAGAATGGGGAAGAAAGGTGATTTAAGTGACTTTGAACGTGGCATGGTTGTTGGTGCGAGACTGGCTGGTGTGAGTATTTCACAAACTGCTGATCTACTGGGATTTTCACACACAACCATCTCTAGGGTTGACAGAGAATGGTATGAAAAAGAGAAAATATCCAGAGAGCGGCAGATCTCTGGGTGAAATGCCTTGTTGATGCCAGAGGTCAGAGGAGAATGGCCTGACTGGTCAAGAAGATAGAAAGGCAACAATAACCCAAATAACCACTATAGTCTCTTATATAATAATAAGCTCTCTGTAGGTTCCAGCTCAAGGACAAGATTGAAATAGCAACAAGAGTTTATTTATAAAATTGCTCAGCAAAGATGAACTTGAAGCCTAAAATCTGTAAAAAGTGCGAGTGTGAGTGTTGACTTGTATTTCAACAGCACCATCTAGTGGATCCAAAAAATAACACATACAGGCTGAGTTTAACACATGAGTGCACCTCTACACACAGACTCAATGAGCATGAAACTCACAATGGTCAGGGATTAAAGGCATTTATTTTCAAATCTGTGTTTTCATAGCAGGAAGCTCCAGCATTGAATATCACAAACACTGGCTCTGGTTCAAATGCTGGAGTGATGGCAACGATTCACCTTACAGTACAAAAACCTCCCATGAATACTCTGTCGTTAAAAAATACAAATTACTTCACATGATGTCCTTTAGCTTTTAAACATTCCCTTTAATACTGCTGACATGCCTTCAGGAGCAATTTTGGGTGGGGTTTAGTATGTTGCCCAAGAACACTTTGACATGTTAGGGCTGGCTATCGAACCACTCACCCTCAGATTGGTGGATTAGCCACTGAGCCACAGCTATTTAAAAGTATACGACTATACGTCATTATACCAGATAGGTCAGGTAAGAAACACTCACATTCTTCCATGATAAAAGGCATATTGGCAAAAGCCTATTTGGAAAACGAATTATTATAAGACTTTATAACACAAGACCATGCGGAACACTGGAATTAACACTTTGTGGTTGTAAACCAACCAGCCAAGTAGCAGTTTAGATTTATTTGTCTAAAATGTCACCACAAGACATTTGAAGGAAATTCTAATATTATATGTATTAATCCTTGAGTCTGGTGGACAGTTGTGTCAAATTTGGAGAAATTATCTCGAGGCAAGCATGGGATATCGTATTTTGACCACAACATTTTCATCAGTTAATACTTGAGTGCAACTGGACGGTGTGTACGAGTTAAATAAAAAAAACTCTTCATTAGCTTTAGATACCAAAACCATGTTTGGCACCAGGCTATTTCTGCTCTAAAGTTTAGCTTCTTTACATGGAAGTCTATGCAGATCGCTCTGTTTTGGAGCCCGCCTCAAGTGGCCATTGGGTGAACTGCAGTTATTGTCACTGCTGCATGGCGAAAGTTTCATATTGAAAGAGAAGATGATTTAGATCAGAGGTGCCCAGTACGTCGACCGCGGGGGCAATGCTGGTAGAGTCATTTATAAAAAAAAAAATCCAGCTCCGTTAAAATAGACAAAACAGGTTTTGACCCCTCCTCCCTTGGCCTCCCTGCCACTTAATTCAGGAGTGTACTTGATTGACAGAAAAAGCGACCTATCGCTTTCCAGTCTGTTAACCCAGAATGCAGTGCGATACAAAATCAGTCAAGTGCCGGGAAAACTCAAATTAAGTTCAAGAGACAAACAAGAGACAAACAACAAAATGAGTGCGGGACCGAGCAAGAAGCTATAGACATACCACTTCCACCCAGAATGGGAGGAAGAATATTTTTTTGTGATGTCACATTCAAAGGTTATTTGCCTTATTTGTAAGGCAAGCGTCGCTCTTGCCAAAGAAAGGTAACGTGGAGAGGCATTATCTCTTATATACACACATTAGTGTGTGTGTGTGTGTGCGGAAATAGCGCATTTAGTGTGTGAGAGAGAGAGAGGGGGACCGGTGCCAGCAGCAGGGACCGTGTTGTTAGCATCTGGTTAGCTAGTTGCACTAACGGACATACGGAGCTGTTTGTTCCACAACAAGCTGGAGGAGAGTCCTCTCCTCTCAGACTGAGAGGCTCAGGTGAGCTAAAGGACTCTCTGAGTATTTAGATAGTTAACTTTAGTCTAAGTTATCTCAGTGGGTCTCAAATGGTTTGGTCACAAATTATTCAAAAGATTATTTCCGCGGCACACCTTCATGTGATCATTATAGTTATAAAAAAAAAGAGAATAAAGGAAAAACAGTTATGAAATACTATATGGCAGTAAAACAAGAATACAATTTAAAAGTGGAGTGATTTGTAAAATATCCATAAAGAAAAAGAACATCTGCTTACAGTTGTGTTTCATCTGGGTTTTGAGAGATGTATCCATACTGTAGATCTCTTAATGTTGCTCTCAAAGTGCACCAGATTGATGCTTTTAACTTCAATATTTAAAAAAAATCTTCCCGGGGGAGCATCCCCCCGGACCCCCCTAGAGGAGGTGAGGTCCACTCCCCACTTGTAAAAAATTGCACTTCACCCCTGCCTATATGCAGTGAGCTGATTATTGAGCCGTCATTGTAACAGTCGCGGGTGTACTGTATGTTTGCGTGTGGGGAGTGCTTTTGTGCGTGCTCTATAGTGCCCGTAATAGTGTTCACTGGAGTCCAGCACCTCAGCACCCCCACTCAAAATACCTTCCCGCGCCTCTGATTCCATCTCTTCTTTTTTCCTGCTACGCTCTTGTTTGACAAGCTGGTGTTTGACTGAAGTAAGCTCTGTGAAAAGTTCCAGTTATTAACTCAAAGTATTATAAGGTATAAAGGTATTTACAAAGCTGTCATCTCCACATTTGGAGAAAGTTACAAGCCGTTTGACAGCAGAAAATCTGGATATTTCACAGAAGGCTCGTTCAGTGGTTTTGCAAATAATTAACCCCTCTCTGGTTTTGTACCATTCTGCATTGAAGTACCGTTCTCTTTGCCCAAATAAGCTTATATTTGCCCGTCACAATGTCCCGACAACAAACCTCCATGCAGTCGGAACCATCCTGTTTCGGTTCAACGATGCCGGCGGCTGCGGTTTTGACAGTCTCTGCAGCTGCGAGCTGCTGCTGGGGTTCATCTGGCTGAGCTGGTTCTATGGTTAAAGGTCCAGGCTCCGGAGGTGCGGATGTCAGGGATGTGCCATTCAAGTTGTTGAATTTCAGCTTAGTTTGACTGTATTTTGTTTTCTTATGCGTTGGTTCTTCTGACATGTTTGCAAGTTTATCTATCTAGGTTAACGGCTGACACACACAGAACAACGTAACACATAACGTAAACAACATAACAAATAAACACATCTAAGCTTTGTTATTGGTTGTAATGTACATGGATACATTTGAATGGTGTGACAATGTCCTATTTGATTGGATTAAAATGTACATATTCTTCCTGTTATGTCTGCCTGCTGTATTTAACCTAATGCAAAGTGACCTGCTACTCCATTGAAATCAGTCGCATTAACCCGAAGACACATTTTGAGTTGTATACACTGTTGGAAAGAGGAGATTCCTAGCTTTCTAATGATATCAGGATTGTTTTTGTACTCCAAATATTAAGTAAAATATGTCACATTATATAATGACTGTCACCGAGTCATCATTTTGAGAAAAAGGCCTTTAAAGTTGCCTCTTCTCTGGATCAATCTGATTGATTATTAGCGGAGCAAATGATCAAAGTAGTACGGAGGGAAGATATTTTCGTTTGGATTACTGGTCTGGGGGAAGCTCGCGAGTGTGTGTGTGTGTATACGTGTGTGTTTGTGTATGTTTGCATTTGTTTCCCAGGGAAAACTCTCAGGAGAAACACCGGCTGTTGTTATGCTTGCTGTGACGTCAAGTTACTCCGTTCTCCGCTTGTAATTATGCCGTTACAAGCTTCAAAGCTGTATTTATCATCTGAATTTGCAGAAACAAGTTTAATATTCTGAAAGCCAAGACTTTGTTTAATTGAAATCAGATGAAAACAAACTGTAACGGACCCTGCCGTGTTATCTATGATTACTATGCCTTACATTCATAATGTCAGCGGAGGGAGGGGAAGCGGCGCTGTGGAAGAGCAGAGTGGCGAGTGAGAGGCGAGCTGTGTTCTTCCCTTTACAAGCTTAAAAAATGCCTGTAGCTAATGAGATTGAATATAACAATCAAAAATAACAAAATATACACAGCTAGTTCAGATGGCGTTCTTTTTAGATGCGACTTTAGAGTAGAGGGGAATTATTGAAACGGGATGTGTATTCCGCGGCATCCGCTGCTGCGAAAATGTGGGGCAGGGCTGTAAAGTGGGGGGGCCAATGGCCTCCTGGCCCCCCCTGCTTCCGGCGCACTTGGACAATGCTCGTTGCCAAGAGTGTTTAGCATGTAAGGGCGGTAACACGAGCAATTTGTCTAAACATTTAGCAAAAGTGCACCACATTCAGACGGAGGAATGCACCGGGTTCGACTGTCTTTCTAGTAGCTCTGTAGCCCCGTCCACGAGTAACGTTTCCACGTCAGGTGTTATGTATGCTAGCAGCAACACACAGAGTTAACTCAATTATACAAACATGGGTTAATGATTAGAGGTAACTGAGTTACTCTTTATTTTGTTAAAGTTTCAGCTATTCTGTTTACAGTTCTGTCATCAGATTATTTAATACGATTTGTTAAAACATTGTTGTTTCTTTTGATGTGAAATATTATTTATTTAATTTAAATAAAAAGCAATGTTAATTTTGTAAACAATTTGTTAAGTTAATTTAATAATATATGTATTTTTGAATCAAGTATTCATCATTATTGTCTTCATTGTTAGTTTCCACATGCCTAAAACAACCTCAAGCTAAATCTAAAAGTTAATGGCTAAATAAGAGCGCTTGAGAAATTGTGCAAGGCATACAGTAATAGTCCGAATAGTCGATTAATCGTTTCATTAATCGATAGATTAATCGATTATCAAATTAGTCGTTTGTTGCAGCCCTATCGTAGTTATCCCATGTATAAATAAAACATGTTATTCAGAAACCCTTGCAATTTGGGATTTTATTTTTGGTTGGTAGACCTCGGTGAGCTGGTCATTTCAAAAGTAGCTCACCAGCCAAAAAAGTGTGGGCACTAGGGTGCATCAAAATGCAATGCAAAAGATTTAATCTCAAAATATCAAACTGTTAGGTGTTGCATTTTGTTCCAATGTCTATACAAATGATTTGTGCAAAGTTTGAGGAAATTTCATTCAGATTTAGAGGCGCAACGCAGCATGTCAAATTTTGCCATTTTGCCAAAAAGTGCCATTTTCGGTGCTTTTAGAACTCCCATTTATGGATAACATAACATGGCAATTTCTCAAAAATACAACAAATAGTTATCGAGAAGATGTTTTTGAAAGGACCTAAATGTGTTTATTTAAGAAGAAACGTTGACATTTGTATTGAACATCACTGCAAAATGGTTGAAAATGTAGTCCTAGTCAATTCAATTCAATTCAATTCAATGTCATTAGTTTAGTCCTTCACTGTGTTCAGCTTGCGCTTGCAGCGGCGAAGATTGGGCTGTTCACAGCGGTCATGCTCAACTGCTTGAAGCACATTCTGCAGATGTTGCTCACTCTTGGCTGCTGCCACAAAGTCTGATGTGAGTTTGACTCCACGCTCGGCACAGTCATTCACGACGTTGATTGCACGCACATTCACCACACCTGCCTGGAATGATGCACTGGTAGCCCAATCCTCTACAGTGAGTGAGAGAAATGCTGGATCGATGTGCAGCTGGTGCATTCCAAACCAGCAGTCTGGGTTGGCGAGGTCGGCCAACCTGGTGGTCGGCGAGATGACTGGAAACTTTGGCTTGCCGAAACCAGTGCCAAAGCGCTGCTGTGGGGCTCGCATGGGAAGATCATCTGGCTTGTGCTCCAAGATGGCATCCGCAAGTGCACGCCGCTCATCAGCTGGCACCTTGTTGCTGAAGAGTGCCAGGGGCAGCATCTCACCGGTCAGGTACCAGAGGTGCCTCTCCAGTGCTTTCATGGCCGAGGTTGCAATGCCCTCGTCAACAGACTTGTAAGTGTACAGGTTGTGGTAGAGTTTGAGGTCATTCCATGCGGCATCTACGGCTGTGTCACAGGTCAGCCACCATGTTGCGTAGATGTGCGTAATGAAGTTGGCAAACGCCCGAATCTTCGGCACCTGCTGCCGTGTGGTGATGGTGCCCTGGGGAAGCAAGGCGATATGCTGCTCCATCAAAGCCAGCTTGAGAGTGTAGAGGAGCTTGGCCATCCAGCGTGCCTTGTGCAGAGCTCCCGGCCGTTGGAAGTTAACTGGAGTCTGTGCTGCATCATCTGCACCCAGATAGACAAGGCACAGCTGCACAAACTCATGGTTGTCGCCTCGCTTGTAGTCTATCACTGCTGCAGCAGACACAGTGAGTTCAGCACGTAACTTGCCCAGGAACGGTTGTTCGGCGTTGGCAGTAATATAGTGGGACAATGGGCCACTGTATTTGTGCGGCAACAAGTTCCAGTTGTCCTGCAGACGCTTAAACAAGGTAACCTCTGGTGAGCGTGATGCCTCCACCTTGAGGTTAGTGAAGATGTGGCTGAGGAGCACCTCACCAATGTGATGCCGGCACCCGGACCAAAGCAGTGGTCTATCAAGTGAGACCTGGATGGCAATGCAGGCTGCTGTGAGATGACCTGTGTTTGATGCAGTGGTGTCAAATGCCATGTTGACAACCTGGTCGGCACAGCACCAGTCCTGCAGTAGCTTGCATGTCAGGCGGGCGATGATCTCGCCACACGCCTCGTCTTTCCCCTTTGTATATGCTGGCACACCAAGCAGTTTGAGCTGCTCCGCATCTCCAACCACCACTGTCAAACGCTCCTCCAACTGGCGCACATTGCTGAGCGTCGGTGTCAACTTGCTGTCCCAGTGCAGGGTGCACATGGGAGATGGTGTCCACTGCTTCTGGTGTTCTTTATTGACAACCTCCAGCACTTGGCGGCGTGATCGATCTGCTGTCGCGTAGGATGCTGAAATATTTGCACAATTGCCGCCCGACTCTGTGATCAAGCCGCGCGTGAAGGCAGCCTGCTGCATCGGTGTGATCTGCAACCGTGTAGCCAGTGACACGAGACTTGGCCGGCTGAGGATGTCGGGTGGAATGAAGGCTGTGGTGCCAGTCTTCTTATGCTTGCAAGGGGGTGTGTTCTCAGCCGGTAGAGTGGCTATTTCATCTGTAACGCTATCCTCATCACTTTCGCTCTCCAACATCGCCATTCTGGACTTCACTTTCATTTCCTGCTGCTCACTGGTAAAGTGTGACTGCCGGGCAGCTGCCCCAGCTTCACGCTTCTGTCGCCGCTTTACCTTGGATTGCAACTTGGCGTCGAATGCGCCAAATGTGGCCACTCTGTCTCCCTTCATGCTAGCCAGGAAAGCAATGTCCTCTGGATTGCGGATCTTCTCCTCTGCGTTTGGAGACCACAGTGGGAATGTTGAATCTAGCCTGCGCTCCATTGCATCCACCTGTCGAGCTGTAGCCTTACTGGAGCGCCTGGCCTGTGGAATGCGCCGCAGCTTGTTGTTGACGTCAACTAGCTCCACCATCTTGTTGCACGCACCCCGATCGCTCACCATTGGGATATTGGCCTTGGCGTAAAATGGCCGCACCTGCTCCAGGACTACTTTGGCTGCCATGAAGCGTGACAAGGCTCCATTCATACCGGGTCGCTTGTCATGTAGTTGCACATCACAGTTGTACAGCATGCACCGCAAGATCTGACGACCACTTGGCAGTTTGGCCCCAGTAATCATGCCATCCGCATTGGTGATGCTGGCACCCAGACCGAAGACCAGGCTACGGCTCCTCTGGCGTGAGCCTACGGGCGAGGGCAGCATCTTATGAGAGCCGGATACTGGGGCAGGTAGTGGTCTAGATTGCCTGAAAATATAAAGTGGTTTAACACAAAATAATGTATTAGTCTTTTGTTTTCTACAGTCAAATGATGAATAAGGATAGTGTTACAAATATACCTTAGTAAATAAAATTAAAAAAAATACCTTAGCATGCATTATCCACTTGAACCTTAGCATCCATTCAGAGGGGAAACTTGCCAAAAATAGCAGATCTGCAAGCCCACTACATGCTCACTTATAATAAGACATAAAACATGCACACAGGCGAACCTTAGACAAATAACTAATGTTAGCAGGATGACTAGCAAACAGTAGCTAGCTGCATGTAATTAACACAAAATTACATAAAACTGATAGACATTTTTATTTTACTCATTAAATATACCAAAGTACAACTCATATGGCAATGATCCTTAATAAAAGTACACCAACACAAAGAATAAAGAGTAGATTACCTCAAATGTCTTCAGATCAAGGGTGGAGTCTTTTTGCCTCACAGAATTGTGCTTCATTAGCATTAGCATTGTCCTCGATTGTCTCAGGTTAGCATGGCTACCAAATAAACATTATGTTGAATGTTGAAATGGAAGTTGTAGCTAGAGTGCATTATGCACAATGTGTTGGTAATGACAGTAATATTAAAGTAGATAAAAAATAAACAGAAGGTAAACACATGCATATATATGCTGGTTACCCCCTTTTGCCATAAAAGATGATGGCCGTTGCACCTCTAAATCACCTCATATTGTAAAAATATTTTGCATACGTTATTACAACATGAATTGGAACATTTTTATCCCCTTAACAGATCAGCAGGTTAAAAATGATTTTTTTGATGCACCCTAGTGGGCACCCTTGATTTAGATGATGAGATGATTACACCAAATGTAGCTTTCCATCTTCACTGAGTATTATCACAAAATATTTATAAAAAATATTTATAAAACATATTAATCAATACTGAAATATACTATTATTCATAATGTTAAAGGTGGGGTAGGTAAGTTTGAGAAACCGGCTCGAGATACACTTTTTGTTATAATCCATGGAATGCTCTTAACATTCCGATAGCAATGAATATCTTAAGTGCTTTGACAAAAATTAAGAAATGTCATCTGTGGAAGCCGTAGTACTGTAAAAAGCACAACCAATCATTTTAGCCGGCCCGGCTAAAATAACTGGATGGCCTACCTGCCTGTCAGCCTTCCATCTGTGCACAAACTTATCCCCTGCCCTCATTGGTCATGTGCGCGTTCGTGTGTGTTGGAGGAGGGGCTCTGTAAGGAAGTGGCAGATTTTTTGCGGCTGTGTATTTTCAAATTCTAGCGCACTCGATCTGGTTTCTCCAAAATTACCTACCCCACCTTTAAAGTTAAAATATTGTTAATTCAGTGCATGCTCAGCCTAAAGGTTTAGAAGCTAAATGTGCTATACTTCCTGTCAGAGGGGCCCCCCCCAGGCTCTGGGTGAAGTGCTCCCCAGCGTACAGGCCGTAGTGCAGGATCTCTGTCTGTGCTGCAGCCCAGGATATCTGCAGGCTGGAGAAGCGAGCAGCCGAGCGGCCCTGAGGGTCCACACAACCCCCCCCAGACCACTGACTCTGGACTTCATGTAGGCCAGGCCTAAGTCACTGGCAGCCTCCACGGACTGACCTGAGAGCAGAGGAGAGAGGAAAAAAGGTTCTGGATCAGGTAGAAGTGCTCATTAACAGGTCAGGGGTCAACTAGTGTACATCAGCGCAACAACAATAGACAGAGTGGAGTGGAGATCAAAACACCTAAGAGAGATATGATGGTGTTGTATTGTACTTTTGTAATAAAACTGCCCTACAACATATATGTTTGTAACATGTTTCCTGTTGAAGTGACAACAATAGTATTTGATAAAACATTTCCTAGAGCCTAAGCATAATTAATTTAATTTTTTTAATAGATTTGAATTAAAATTTCCCAGTGAAGGAGCCCCACAAAAATTAAACCATAGCCCTCATGTTTTGTTTTTTAAACAAACATTTACAATCCCTGGCCAGAGCAGTAATTACAGCCACACTCATTTAATTATTTGCAGAAATTGCCTGGTTATAGGCACTCTTTCGTCACTGCAGAAATCCAGAGTGTGTTACCTTGCTCCATGTGGAAGAGGATGAGTCTGGCCAGAGTGACCTTCATGATGGCTTCTCCGTGGCCTGTGGTCGACACTGCCCCCACCTGGTTGTCAGCGTAACCTCCAGACCCTGCAGGGACAATTTGAGAAAAAAAAATCACTTTTACGTTTTTGTAATTTTCATCTCATTGCAATGTCTGATTGTCAAGCGGTTGTGACAGTATAGTAAGCTAGACATGTCTGAAGAGGCCAACATCCACCTGAAGCTGTTTATTAATCACCTCTGAAACTCTGTGACTCTGATGTAAAATAATTTAGCAACGGGTCAAATTTGACCCACGGACAAATGAAGCTTAGCGCAAGTTCAGGCAGGAAGACCTATCACTCCGTATTGCACGTCATGGCAATACTCGCTCCCTTCACTAGATGACAGGGAGCGCCACTCCTTAGCTAACCTATCACTTCCCTCCATTCACAAGCCTAATTATCGCACCTGTTAATCCCTCTATATTTGCTCCCCCCTTTTCTATCATCTGTCTTCCAGGTGTCAAAGCGCAAGTTGATACCTTACACTCGTCTTACGCCTAAACACTTGATATAGTACTGCGGCATAGCAGACCAATTGTTCAAATTGTTCTAAAAGCACCAAAATTGGCACACATGTAGATTAATATATTCTAAACATTTTTGGATATGGAGGCATTCAAGATTAGCCATGTGGAAGATATGGCGGCCATTGTTCAAAATGGCCGCCATTTACCATTTTTTTTTTTTACATATTCCTTTTTTTTTACATAATTCCTTTTTTTTACATCAGAATTAACATCAATAAGTGTTTAACAGATATTTAGATGAATCTTCTCAAAAATGTCCCCCAAACCTGCCGCCATTTTGTGGAAAAAGTGGACATTTGATGAACATTTCAATACTTTATTTCAAAATTCAATTTTTTTTTTCATATTGCTGGCAAAATTGCAATGGAATGGTAGTCAAAATAATACACAGAGTACGGGGAGTTTACAGTATGGTCAAATTGTAGTTAAATCGACCAGAAGCCGTCTCTAGGCACAGTACTTACAGTTATACATTTATGGATAGATCTAATATAAATGAACACATCTAAGTGGCTTCAAGAAGAGGACACAATAAACAGTTGCCAATACAATAACTTTCAGTATTGTGTAATCCTGCAGTACATACATGTAATACAATAACGTAGATTTTGCCACACTATGTTAATTATGATTCTGAACTTTTCAAATCTGGTCACCAGGATTATGAATGTCTACAGATCATAATGTTGGCTAACAAGTTTTCTGTCCTAATCTACTGGCATTCGCCTTCACAGAAACACAGACCAGTGCATTGCAGTGAAGCGTTCTTGCACTTGCAGCGTTTTCTGCAGCCTTTCTTGCATCCGCAACACACCAGCTCATAGCAGGTCTTGGATGCCTCAGGGAGTGTGGTCCAGAGTGGTGTGTAGGGCCCATCATCACTCCGATGCCAGCCCCAGTCTGTTGGTGAAGGGAGCACGGGCTCTGGTACCAACGCCTGGCCCCAGACATGACCACCCTGAAGGGCAGATCTCTTCACATGCTGCTCCAGAGCAGCGTAGGTTGGCGGGATGTTCTGAACAGAGCTCTTCTTTGCAAAGAGCTTCTTTCTCGCCTTGTTGACGTCCTTGCATTTGCTTGTGCGGTCATACTGGAGTATTACAAACCTCTCGATGACATGCATTGTATCCTCTTGGATGCTTGTGGGTGCATTTGCCAGACTCAGCAGGGCATCAGTGAGTTCTGGCAGCATGTTCCATGTTGCCCAGGCAGATTTCTTCCCATGTCCGACGAAGGCTGACACAGTATCACACCCTGTGATGGCATGAAACATTGGAAGAGCACATGTCTTCTCTGGACCAAGGGAAGAAGCTATTTCATGGGCTGCAATGTAGCGGTAGTTCTTGCCTGTCCCAAAGGCTACCCAGAGTTCGTCTCCAGCTGGTAGTTTCTGGACTACCATCACTGCTAGGACCACAACGTCAGTGTCTACTGTTCGAACCTGTATCTGGTGGTGACCATGTTGTGCAGCATGTGCTACATGTAGCATCATGCGAGTGTCTGCCTCTTCTTGGTTGCATGGTGCTAGTGAGTTGACGTCCTCTTGCTGTGGAACACAGATCACCTGCTCCCCATTAGTGACCACCAGTTCCTTGCCTTCTTCTTGAAAGGACTCTGCAAGCATGGTGGAGAGGTAGCTGAAGAGCTCCACTTTGTTGCCATCAACTCGCAGGAAACTTTGCCAATTTCCTGGTATAACTGCTGAGTCGACAACACGCCGACGTACTCCCTTTCCACGGTGTTCTCTGGTTGATGTCTTCAGGGAATCTGCTCTGTAGCTGTCCCACACAAGGTCAAGACGTGATACATGTTGGAGCTGTTGTACAACGTATGGGATGAACACTTGCTGTGCATATTCCTCGAACGTGTTGGCAGTACCCGGCTTCAACATCTGTACGATTACTGCTCCATCGAGGACAACAGCAGTGACAGTAGGCGCTTCAGACTGAGGCTCAGCATGGCCTTCAAGGCACACCAGCAAGTCACTCTTGCTCCCTAGGTACAGTCTCCCTCCGTCAGATAAAGCTGGAGGGGATTGCTGATTTTCATGCCTGAAGAACTCTTCTAGATTCCCTTCACGGGTCTGGCAGCTGATATATAATCGTGCGAAGAGCGCAACATCATTCTTCAGAGATTTGACCTGTTGTTTTCCTTTGGTTATTTTGGGTCCTCTCTTGGTCGTTGAATGCCTCCATATCCAAAATTGTACAATACTTATCACCTCTAGCACACTTATCACCTCTAGCATCCACAAAAAGACAAATTATGGTACATATTCAATGACGCTAATAAATATATATAATATATATATAATATATATATATTATATATAATATATATATAATAAATAGCGGCCATTTTGAAAAATGGCCGCCAAATGTGCTACGGGGAGAATCTTGAATGCCTCCATATCCAAAATTGTTCAGAATGTATTAATCTACATGTGTGCCAATTTTGGTGCTTTTAGAACAATTTGAACAATTGGTTTCGTATTTTTTACTATGCCGCTGGACTAATACGAAAACCTCAAACATGTCTAATTCAGACTCTTCAGAGGACCTACTTTTTTCGAAGGATCTCGATCCCGTTTCCGATGCACTTCCAGAGGAAGTGTCAAACTCCTCAAGTCGCCTCAGTTCTCGTCTGAGCGCCCGCAGCGGCTCTCGCACAGCAGAGGCAGAATTCCTCGTCGCCCATCTCCGGAAGCAGGGCATCACCGCAGCCCCAGATCTCCTGCTTTCCCAGCTCCGTGAGCTGTCGGACCAAGCCTCCGGTGCGGTCTCCCAGCCCAGGCCAGCAGCTCCAGCCAGCCCCCACGGAAGAGGGCGCCCTCTCGGCCGCGGGGGCAAAAGGTCCAAAAAAACGAGTCCTCCAGGAGCTCGCTCGGCCAAGAAATCCTCCACTCCTCAGGCTCACTCCAGCGCCGCTCAGCAGCCCAGCTCTGCCCAGCGCCGCTCAGCCCGGGAGCTCCGGCACTCAGCCCCTCTTCGATGGCAGCCTAGCCAACACACTGCAATCTCTGGCAAGTTCTATGCTGCTAATCGACGCTCGCCTTCAGTCCATGGAGAGAGGCCAGGCCGGAGCTTCAACCTCTTCGGCGGCCCCACCGGGTCAGGATTTTGCATCTGGCATGGTAGTTCCTTCTCACTCTCTGGCTTCCGCCCTCCCGGCTCCTCCCTCAGGTAGGCCCTACATTCCCCAAGCCGCTAACATCTCCTCACGGCTCAGAGCAAAAATCCTCGACGGGAAAGACATTAATTTGGTTAGCCTTATTCTGCCTTCCCCGGAGTGCGACAAAGCCATCACCACGAGAAGAAAGCATTACTGCGGTATTTAAATCCGCAGACCCCCGGCTCCTCAAAGACCTTTCTATAGGGCAATTTCTGGTAGCTTTTATCATCTTCCGCGATGTCCTCTGCTTATTTTCGATTTGTCCGCTCCTCGCACTGGCCCATTTTGCACAATCAATAGCCTTATTCCCCCAGAGTATTTTTCACTTCATTACGCTTCAGTCGATAATGCATCAAGCTTATCAAATTCGCAGGGCAAGGAGCGTGGCTCTCCAAAGCAGACATCACCGACGCGTTCAAAATAATTCCCATTCACCCATCTCAGTGGCACATGTTCGGTATCAGGTGGGAGTCCAAATTCTACTTCGCTGTCCGTTTAACCTTCGGGTGCAGAAGTAGCCCTTGCATCTTTAATTCTCTTTTCCGAAGCCCTCTGCTGGATCTTCCTGAACATCGTCAGAATCCCCTCCGTCCTTCACTTATTGGACGATTTTCTCCTCATAGATCCCCCTCGGGACAACTCAGGCGCCTCTCTAGCAAAACTCAAACTATGCTTTCAGGAGCTAGGTGTTCCCCTCTCAGAAGAGAAAACGCTAGGTCCCACCACACGCCTGGAGTTTTTGGGCATTACACTCGACTCCGTAGACATGGAAGCATCTCTCCCCACAGACAAACTGCAGCGCATTCGCGACATCTCAAAAGCCTTCTGCGAGCAACAAGTTAGTGTAGTTATGCTAAAACAATGTCGGACACCGTAATCTTCTCTGGTCCCCTCCCCAATCTGATCAATGATGACATGTATAGCCGCATGTCATCATTTCAGCGCTGGTTGTCTTGGTGGTGCCCAGCAAACAATGTGGGCTTCGTAAATAATTGGACAGCCTTCTGGGGAAAACCTGGTCTGATTAAGAGAGACGGCATTCATCCTACTTTGGAAGGTGCAAATCTCATTTCGGCAAACATTTCAGGGCTTTGTGGACTTAATCCATGACAAACTGGAGTTGAGACCAGGAGGCGGAGTCGCAGTCTTACACGCTTCTCTGCGCTCTCTCCTAGGCAGTCATCCATAGGAATCCCGAACCCAATAAAATACCCAATATTAGCGGTGTGTGTGTCTGCCCAAGGACAATTTAAGGTAAAACCTAATAGAGGTGTCATACATAATAACCTAATAAAAGTAAATGTAACAACTACTACAGTGCAACAAAACAGGAATATTAAATGTGGTCTCTTAAACATAAGATCTCTAGCATCTAAAGCAATATTGGTAAATGATTTAATATCAGATTATAATATTGATATATGCTGTCTCACTGAAACTTGGTTGAGACATGAAGAATATGTCAGCATAAATGAGGCCACTCCACCCAGCCATATCAATACTCATATTGCCCGAGGCGTGGGCCGAGGAGGTGGAGTTGCAGCAATCTTTGACTCAAGTTTACCTATCAATACTAAACCAAAATTAAATTATACCTCCTTTGAAAGTCTCGTTTTTAGTCTTACGCATCCGACCTGGAAAACTTTGCAGCCAATCTTATTTGTTACAGTGTACCGTGCACCAGGTCCTTATTCAGAATTCTTATCAGAATTCTCTGAGTTTTTATCAACTTTGGTTCTTAAAACAGATAAAATAATTATCGTAGGTGACTTTAACATTCATGTTGACGATGATAAAAATAGCCTTACTGTTGCATTTAACTCTATATTAGATTCTGTTGGTTTTTGTCAGAGTGTAAATAAACCAACCCACTGCTATAATCACACTCTCGACCTTGTTCTGACTTATGTTATTGAAATTGAGCAACTATTAGTCGAACCGCATAATCCTGCTTTATCCGACCATTTCTTAGTAACTTTTGAAGTACTGTTACTAGACTACAAAGCATTAGTCAAAAGCTCCTGCACCAGAAACCTATCTGTTAGTGCTATAGCCAAATTTAAGGAAGAGATTCCACCAATACTTAACTCGATAGCATGTCTGCATGTAGGGGAGGAAACTTATACAAAATGTCCACCACCCCAAATTGATCATGTTGTTGATAGTGCTACAGATGCGCTGCGAATAAAATTAGACTCTGTTGCTCCTTTGAAAAAGAAGAAAATAAAACAACATAGATTAGCTCCATGGCATAATGCCGAAACCCGCAAAATAAAGCAAAAGTCGAGACAACTTGAAAGGATATGGCGTTCCACTAAACTTGAAGAATCTCGTTTAATTTGGCATATTACTCTCAATGAATATAAGAAAGCACTGCGTAAAGCGAGAGCAGCCTACTACTCTTCATTAATAGATGAGAATAAGAATAATGCAAGATTTCTTTTCAGCACTGTAGCCAGGCTGACAGAGAGCCATAGCTCGATTGAGCCTTCTATTCCCATAGCACTCAGTAGTAATGATTTTATGTGCTTTTTTAACGATAAAATTGTTACTCTTAGAAACAAAATTAATGACCTCTTGCCTTTGACCAGTATAGTGTTATCAACTCCCGGAAACGTAAGTTCTAATATTATACTAGATAGTAAACTAGAATGCTTTTCAGCCATAAACCTTGAACAATTAAATTCAATGATTCTCTCTTCTAAACCATCAACGTGTATATTAGACCCAATTCCAACTAAGCTGTTGAAGGAAGTTTTTCCATTAATTAGCACTTCTTTATTAAATATTATGAATATGTCTTTATTATCAGGCTATGTTCCACAATCATTCAAAGTAGCAGTGATAAAACCGCTTCTTAAAAAGCACAACCTCGATCCAGAGGTTTTAGCCAATTATAGACCTATTTCTAATCTTCCATTCCTCTCAAAAATTCTTGAGAAAGCAGTCGCAAAACAGTTGTGTGATTACTTAAAAAACAATGATTTATTTGAAGATTTTCAGTCTGGCTTTAGAACACATCATAGCACAGAGACAGCTCTGGTCAAAGTCACAAATGACATTCTAATAGCCTCTGACAAGGGACTTGTCTCTATTCTTGTTTTGCTCGATCTCAGTGCTGCATTTGATACTATCGATCATGATATCTTATTGCAAAGACTGGAGCACTTAGTTGGCATACAGGGAACTGCTTTAGGCTGGTTTAGGTCCTATCTATCTGAACGCTCTCAGTTTGTACGTGTCAATGATGAATCTTCCACGCAAACCAAAGTTAGCCACGGAGTGCCACAGGGCTCAGTGCTCGGACCTATTTTGTTCACATTATATATGCTTCCGTTAGGCAATATTATAAGGAATCATTCTGTACATTTTCATTGTTATGCGGATGAAACTCAACTATATTTATCAATCAAGCCTGATGAAATTAATCATCTAAATAAAATTCAAGACTGCCTCAAGGACTTAAAAACGTGGATGACCTTAAACTTTTTGATGTTAAACACGACCAAAACTGAAGTTATTGTACTTGGCCCGAAGAATCTACGAAACAAATTATCTAAAGATATACTAACTATGGATGGCATTAATTTGGCCTCCAGTGAGACTGTAAGGAATCTTGGTGTTATATTTGATCAGGATTTATCCTTTAACGCCCACATAAAATCAATTTCAAGGACCGCCTACTTCCATCTACGTAACATTGCAAAAATCAGGCATATCTTGCCTCAAAACGATGCAGAGAAACTAGTCCATGCAGTTGTTACTTCAAGGCTGGAATATTGTAACTCTTTATTATCAGAGTGTACCAAGAAGTCAGTCAAGTCGCTTCAGCTAATTCAAAATGCTGCAGCTCGTGTACTAACCAGAGTTAGGAAAAGGGACCACATTACTCCTGTTCTGGCTGCCTTACACTGGCTCCCTATAGAACACAGGATAGAATTTAAAATTCTTCTTCTCGCCTACAAAGCCCTCAATGGGCAGGCGCCATCTTACCTTAAAGAGCCTGTGACACGAGTTTCCCCCATCATCCAAACCCATCAATTTGAGTAAATATTGTCCCCTTGAAAACTGTTACTGAACTGATTTTGGATATTTGTACTTTGATTAATTAATCTGCCCTTCAATGTTGACCATTTTCTGGATCTTCTCGGGGATTCTTCAAGTCCCGCCAAATTACGTGTGACGTCAATGCGGGCACAGCGCTCCAGCTGCACCGTTCAGGATCCCAGCATCTGCATGTAAACACACGATGGCGCACACAGCAGCAAGCTCAGACAGCGATCACAGTTTAATTTTGAACGTGTCTGAGAGCTCACATGAGGCTGAAGGATCGTTTTATGTTGCATCTGTTAGAAGTTTAGGAATTAGGTGCGTCAATATGGGCGATCATACGGTCATGTAGCCAGTGGTGGAATGGGACTAAAAATCTTCCCGGGACTCTCAACTCCGCACACTGAGTTGATCTCTTTTCTATAGACGCCGGAGGCGGGCAGCGTCAGGTAAAACAAGTTATTAAGCCTTCCCAAACCTGAGCCTCACGCGCCGCCTATGGGGGATGTGATAGTGACTTATCCGACCGGCCCACTTCGGTACCGGCCCATCGGGATTCGTCCCGATGGCCAGTCCGCCACTGCACCCAGCCCACGTAAACTGTCAACGGGGGGAGCCTCGCTGCGGGGAAACGGTGGACCTAGTGTCCCGATCGGAGTGGGAATAATAATAATAATAATAATCCGTGCATTTTATCCATTCATTTCCCAACATTGTGGTAAAAAACCACACGTTTTAATCCACGTTGGTGTACTACAACTACACAAAGCATCGGTTTGTTTTCTCATCAGGAAATGCAAACCGGCTCAAACAAACGATTTTTAATCATCATCCTCACGATCATTTAATGTATCATATGTTCGCCGAATTGACATGAATGCACTAATAAATGTAGTTTCATCTACTTGAGTTTACAACTACAAAAATAATCGATTTGTTTTTATATCACATCCTACGGGAGGAAATTCAGCAGCTCTCACTGCCGATCTGTAATCCTAATTTAATCATCATCTTCACCACGATCATTTATGTTTATGTTCGCCGAATTGACATGAAAGCACTGACAAATATGAATATACTGTAGTCAACTTCATTAAAACATTATTAACGTGCCTAAACTCAATAATAGAAATTATTGATATTTATCGGAACGGTATCGCAACTTCTTTTTTAAACTGACGGTTCGAGATGACTAGTAGCAGAATATTTCATTGCACAACAGTTGTTGGGATGCTGTCACAGGCTCTTTAAAGAACTCATTATACCCTACTGTCCTACTAGGGCATTGCGTTCCAAGAATGCAGGGTTGTTGGTTGTTCCTAGAGTCTCTAAAAGTACAATGGGAGCCAGAGCCTTTTCTTATCAAGCTCCACATTTGTGGAATCAGCTTCCAGTTTGTGTTCGGGCGGCAGACACCCTATCCGTTTTTAAGAGTGCGCTTAAGACCTTCCTTTTTGATAAAGCTTATAGTTAGGGCTGATTAGATTCAGCCCCTAGTTTTGCTGATATAGGCTTAGTTTGTCGGGGGACATCTTGCTTCTTCCTTCTCTCTGTCTATACCTGTGTACTCCCATGTTCCGATTAACCCAGCTTCCCCAAATTTCTTTCTTTTTGGTGTCTATATACGCTGGGATCCGGAGTCATGGATGATCCTGCGGTCCTGTGTCCTGCATCGCGAGCCCTGGATCTTGAGTCGTGGCTGTGGTCCTGGATCATAGGTCCTGGATGGATATCCTCGTGGATTCATCTTCCTATTATACACACATGCATTTCCAAACATTTGGACTACCTATGTTGCAAATGTATTATCTTTTCAATTTACAGACGGCATCTATTGCACGTCTGTCCGTCCTGGGAGAGGGATCCCTCCTCTGTTGCTCTCCCTGAGGTTTCTCCCATTTTTCCCTTTAAACTGTGGGTTTTCTTCGGAAGTTTTTCCTTGTACGATGTGAGGGTCTAAGGACAGAGGGTGTCGTATTGTCATACTGATATTTTGTACAAACTGTGAAGTCCACTGAGACAAATGTAACATTTGTGATATTGGGTTATATAAATAAACATTGATTGATTGAAGTTATCACCAAGCAGCAGCTGCTCTCCCTGCTCGGGCACCTCAACTTCGCCATGCGTATCATCCCTCAGGGGCGCTCTTTTATTTCCCGGCTCCTGGATACAGCGTCGGCTGCAGAAAACCTCCATGACCACGTCTTCCTAGATGAAGGCTGCCGCTCAGACCTGCAGTTTTGGTCCCTCCTGCTCACACACTGGAATGGCGTCACCTTCTTCTACGACGACCTCGTGTACTCCTCCGACTCCATGAGATTCTTCACGGATGCTGCCCCATCCATGGGTTTTGGGGGTTTCTTCCAGGGAGAGCGATTCGCAGGCTCGTGGCCTCCGTCATTCCCCAGCCATGCCTCTTCCTCCGCTCTGCATGAGATCTTTCCGATTGCTGTTGCCTGCCACGTGTGGGGTCACCTCTGGCCCCGGAAGCGGATCTCAGTACTCTGTGACAACCAATCAGTGGTCGGGATTATTAATAAAGCGCGCTCCCCGTGCCGCGACATCATGCCGTTCATGAGAAGCATCACGTAGTCTTCCATCACATTACATTACATTTAGCTGATGCTTTTATCCAAAGCGACTTACAATAAGTGCGTTCGAAAACAGAATCATATAAGTACATCAGGTTTCATAGAGCAACAATATTTCAAGTGCTACTCAACTGGCTTTAGGTAAGCCAGTCTTTTATTAGTATATAAGTGCTTTGTTAACCTCTTAAGCCCTGAGCCTGTTTTTCAGGTTTCAGGCTCGAAAATGCCACTAACACAACAAAGACTATATCTTCACTTCTAAAAGGGGTAAATTCATAATCTTTTCTCTCAAAGCAAGGTTACATCTGTGAGTTGGATGTAGAAGTGTCAGAATCCATATATATGTTTATATTTTAAAATAAATTCAGATGGAACATAGTAAAAACATGTAAATTCTAATGTCCGCCTAAAAAAAACCCATTACTTATAGTGAAAACCACCCTCGAATGATGGGTTAGTAGACTAAAAGCTTTAGGAATCCAAACTATAACATATAATAAGTACCCTGTATCAAGATTGATGCAAAACAAGTGAAATTTGACCTTTTTAGACAGATTTAGACTCACCTCTGGGTAATTTGGGAACCATCAGTTCCATTTGAACTTTTTCACTGTAAAAATCATTTTATTACTTTGAATTATCACTATAGGTATTCATTCCATCCAAATACAACTGTTGTGGAAAAAAAAAATATATATATATATATATATATAAAAACATACTCTGTTATCCTAACGTCATTTGCAGGAAACAACGTCTAAGGAACCTTAATATTTAATAAACTATGAATATTTTATCAATCAATGTTTATTTATATAGCCCAATATCACAAATGTTACATTTGTCTCAGTGGACTTCACAGTTTGTACAAAATATCAGTATGACAATACGACACCCTCTGTCCTTAGACCCTCACATCGTACAAGGAAAAACTTCCAAAGAAAACCCACAGTTTAAAGGGAAAAATGGGAGAAACCTCAGGGAGAGCAACAGAGGAGGGATCCCTCTCCCAGGACGGACAGACGTGCAATATATGCCGTGTGTAAATTAAAAAGATAATACATTTGCAACATAGGTAGTCCAAATGTTTGGAAATGCATGTGTGTATAATAGGAAGATGAATCCATGAGGATATCCATCCAGGACCTATGATCCAGGACCACATTGGAACATGAGAGTACACAGGTATAGACAGAGAGAAGGAAGAAGTAAGATGTCCCCCGACAAACTAAGCCTATATCAGCAAAACTAGGGGCTGAATCTAATCAGCCCTAACTATAAGCTTTATCAAAAAGGAAGGTCTTAAGCACACTCTTAAAAACGGATAGGGTGTCTGCCGCCCGAACACAAACTGGAAGCTGATTCCACAAATGTGGAGCTTGATAAGAAAAGGCTCTGGCTCCCATTGTACTTTTAGAGACTCTAGGAACAACCAACAACCCTGCATTCTTGGAACGCAATGCCCTAGTAGGACAGTAGGGTATAATGAGTTCTTTAAGGTAAGATGGCGCCTGCCCATTAAGGGCTTTGTAGGCGAGAAGAAGAATTTTAAATTCTATCCTGTGTTCTATAGGGAGCCAGTGTAAGGCAGCCAGAACAGGAGTAATGTGGTCCCTTTTCCTACCTCTGGTTAGTACACGAGCTGCAGCATTTTGAATCAGCTGAAGCGATTTGACTGACTTCTTGGTACACCCTGATAATAAAGAGTTACAATAATCCAGCCTTGAAGTAACAACTGCATGGACTAGTTTCTCTGCATCGTTTTGAGGCAAGATATGCCTGATTTTTGCAATGTTACGTAGAAGGAAGTAGGCGGTCCTTGAAATTGATTTTATGTGGCCGTTAAAGGATAAATCCTGATCAAATATAACACCAAGATTCCTTACAGTCTCACTGGAGGCCAAATTAATGCCATCCATAGTTAGTATATCTTTAGATAATTTGTTTCGTAGATTCTTCGGGCCAAGTACAACAACTTCAGTTTTGGTTGTGTTTAACATCAAAAAATGTAAGGTCATCCACGTTTCTAAGTCCTTGAGGCAGTCTTGAATTTTATTAAGATGATTAATTTCATCAGGCTTGATTGATAAATATAGTTGAGTATCATCCGCATAACAATGAAAATTTACAGAATGATTCCTTATAATATTGCCTAACGGAAGCATATATATATAATAATAATATTTTATATCCATATAACGGGAAAAAACTAATTTAACTGATCTTTTTCATTTATTTTTTAAAAAAAAACACACAATGCTAACAGTGAGCCTCTGAATTAACCCCGAGCGAAAAAATGCTAACCTATTACTGCACCAAAAATCACTCCTAGCTCCCTTATTACTTATCCTAGCTGCACTTCCAACACATCGTTTATGATCGTAAAGACACAGAATCTAACGGTGCCCACCTCAACACTGAAAGATACAAACTCGCGAGGCAAAAACGTACATCAAAACAAGTGGCGCTAGGTACTAACATGCGCTAGGCTAATGGCTTACCTTCCTCTTTGTCTGGTCTAAACTGGTCTTCAATGGCATTAAAACGATAAAAACGATGATGTAGTTAATCCTTAGGTTAATATCCAATGGGGCTGTGTCCCCTTTGAAATGTTCTGATAATCCATAAGCAATAAAACTGCAATTCCATTATCTGCTGTCCGCTCCGTGTGCTCCGTGTGCTCCGTGTGCTCCGTGTGCTCCGTGTGCTCTGTCCTGCAATTCCTGCTTCCTGCTTCCTTCCGTAGTAAACAATAAATGAAGTCGGCTGCGTAATGTACTTAAACTGGCTGGCATTCTTTATACTTTACGCAGGACTATTTCTCTGGAACCCACTGGTCGATTCGTGTGATTTACACCTTTTTCTTAACCATCAGAACCAATAGAATCGATGGGCAGTTCCCAAATATATGTAAACATTACTATAGCGGACGTAATAGAGAAGTGAACAAAGCATATCTGAAAGTGCACGCCTGAACTGCAAAACGTTATACCCAGTATATTGCCATAAATATGATGATGGATTATCAGTCAAAATGTCTACGTGACACAAAGACATTGGATTAACCTTGAGCGGCGTTTTTATTCCCGTTGAACACAACTTTTGGTCATAAATCAAAAAAGGTAAGACGTAATTATTGTAATATTTTTTAACCGGATGTTGTTTACTTTCTATTTTCTGGCTGATAGCTCCAGGAATTCGGGGTCTTACAGTGATGACATTACATGTGTGGGATCTGTGGAGTCTCAGCTTTAATCGGATATCTTGTTTGTGCAGATAAGTAATAAGGGCATTTCTACCGTGAGTGCTGTGCAAAAGTCCGTTAGCATTAGTTAGCATTTTTTCGCTCCATGCTAATTCAAAGGCTTGGTATTACTCTTGTGTTTCTTTTAACTAAACATGGTTAACATTGTCAGTTAGCTGAGTTTCTTACCGTTAAAAGGGTATGGAACATTAATAGTTTCATAAATGTTAAGAAGCCCTGAGACATAGTCTCGTAAAAAAAACGGTGGGAGGGGTCCACTGGGGGGACCCTCGGGCTTAAGAGGCTAATAGTTCTATCACTCGAAGTGGAGTCGAAAGAGATGTGTTTTCAGTCTGCGCCGGAAGGTGTGTAAGCTATCTGCTGTCCTGATGTCAATGGGGAGCTCATTCCACCATTTTGGAGCCAGGATAGCAAACCCACGTGTTTTTGCTGATGGGAACTTGGGTCCCCTTCGCAGCGAGGGTGCAGCGAGCCGTTTTGGTTGATGCAGAGCGGAGTGCACGTGCTGGGGTGTACGGTTTAATCATGTCAGTAGTAATAACAATCCCCTTTCAATCACATTAGTATGCATAAAAAGTGACAGGTGACACAACCCCAATTATGCAAATGAGCTAAGTTCCGCCTCCCATTGTTCAAGATCCTTTGATGTGAGGGGGTGAGGTGTTATAACAGGTAGGTGTGAAAAGCCCCCCTGTGGAGTGCTTTTGTTGTCTAATTCTTTGATGTGTTGATTAAGGCAGTCTCTTTGAAGTTATGTTGTCTGGCCCTTGTCCCCTCACACCCCTTTGTAGTCTAAGCCTTTGATGTGAGTTGTTATAACAGGTAGGTGTGAAAAGCCCCCCTGTGTAGTGCCTTTGTTGTCTAATTCTTTGATGTGTTGATTAAGGCAGTCTCTTTGAAGTTATGCTGTCTGGTCCCTGTCCCCTCAGGGTTGTCTAATCTAATTAGCCTTTGATGTTTTGCCCTTTGATGTGAGGTGTTATAACAGGCAGGTGTGATTTCACACTGTGTGTTATAAGCCTTTGATGTTAATCTAGGTGTCTCTTTGAAGTTATGCGTGAGACGGTCTAGCCCCCCCTCCCAGCCCAGGCCTCTCCCCCCCTTTCTCCACCCTCTTCCTTTTGGCTATGAGGCCAGCAGATAGTGGGGGGGTGGAATTAGGTGAACATAGAAATATGCTCAAAACTAAATAAAAGACAGTAATTTCCACTTACCAAGTCACCTTTCAAAAAAGAAAACAACTTACCACCATCCGTCCGGAGCGCCAGTCAAGAAACGAATGCCGCAGCTGTGCGGGGGTCAGATGCCTACAGCCAGAGATCTGTGCACAAACGTATCTCGTGCCCTCTTTTGGTCACGTGAGCGCTTTCATGTGTGCTGGAGGAGGGGCTCCGTGAGATTCTAGCTCACTCGAGCATGTTTCTCCAAAATGACCTCCCCCTAGCTTTAACACACACACACACACACACACACACACACACACACACACACACACACACACACACACACGTTGGAGTTGGCCTTTGATGTGAGGGTTAGAGATAAGCCTGGGATGTTAATCTATATGTTGATTAAGACACTCTCTGTGAGGTGAGAAGCGAGGGGATGGAAGTAAACGTTATTGTCCTCTCTAGATTTGATTCAAGGTTTTGTTTTAAATGATTTGTGCTTGCTAAGGATGTTTCTTCTCAAGTTTTTGTGAAACTGTTAACTAAAAGGAAGTATCCATTTGCAAAGAGGGTATTCATATTAATTTAAAATATATCTTATTTAGGTTTTAATAGTGATAACTACGTTTCACTCTGTGGGGGGCAAAAGACGCATCGTTAAGCACCTGGATAAAGGACTCTTTAAAGCAGAGACATGGTGACCCGGTTTTTAAATGATTAGTGTTAATTAAGGGCTATTGTTATTTTTGGTTTATAAGGGGATAGGAGTTCAACTTTTAAAAATGGCACAGGATCATTCTAAGAAGAGTGAGAGGGCTAATGAGCCAGCACCATACCTCCTCTATGCATTTTATTGACCTGTATCTGATCTTGAAAAACTCTGGTAAGTACATTTTTCATTTTATTTTATAAATGTTGTTTTTTTGGTAGGGGTTAAACTAGTATATTATGTAGATTGTATATTATTAGATACTTACAAATGTTATGTTTTTTTCTGTTTACAGTAGAGACCCTGTGTACTGAAATCTACTCAAACAGAGTACTTCATGGTAGTGGTCAGCTTTTAAACACAAAAGTGTATCTTTCAGTAACTTTCTCAGAGAATTTAAGCATAAATCTGTCAAATGTTCAAAACAGCCTTGTTTCACTGAAATAGCGTCAAAATCACAAACTGGCTGAAACTGTACAGTGAATTTGAGAAATTACAGCACAGAGTTTTCTACTACGACACAGATAGTATAATCTATGTGACAAGACAGGGTCAGTCTCCAGTACTTTCATGGTAGTGGTCAGCTTTTTTAAAAAGAAAAGTGTATCTTTCAGTAACTTTTTGAGAGAATTAAGCATAAATCTGTCAAATGTTCAAAACAGCCTTCAATGAAATAGCCTCAAAATCACAAACTGCCATTAAGAGTCAGATGCTTTACGAAATCTAATAAAACAGAGTACTTCATTATCTACTTTTTCAGCTTTTAAATACAAAAGTGTATCTTTCGGTAACTTTTTGAGAGAATTAAGCATAAATCTGTCAAATGGTCAAAACAGCCTTCACTGAAATAGCCTCAAAATGACAAACTGCCATTAAGAGTCAGATGCTTTACGAAATCTAATAAAACAGAGTATTTTCATGGTATTGGTCTGCTTTTAAAAAGAATAGTGTATCTTTCGGTAACATTTTTGAGAGAATTAAGCATAAATCTGTCAAATGTTCAAAACAGCCTTCAATGAAATGGCCTCAAAATCACAAACTGCCATTAAGAGTCAGATGCTTGACAAAATCTAATAAAACAGAGTACTTTCATGGTAGTTGCCAGCTTTTTTAAAAAGAAAAGTGTATCTTCCGGTAACTTTTTGAGAGAATTAAGCATAAATCTGTCAAATGTTCAAAACAGCTTTTGTTTTTCACTGAAATAGCGTCAAAATCACAAACTGGCTGAAACTATACAGTGAATTGGAGAAATTACAGCACAGAGTTTTCTACTACGACACAGATGGTATAATCTATGTGACAAGACAGGGGCAGTCTCCAGTACTTTCATGGTAGTGGTCAGCTTTTTTAAATACAAAAGTGTATCTTTCAGTAACCTTTTGAGAGAATTAAGCATAAATCTGTCAAATGTTCAAAACAGCCTTCAATGAAATAGCCTCAAAATCACAAACTGCCATTAAGAGTCAGATGCTTGACGAAATCTAATAAAACAGAGTACTTTCATGGTATTGGTCTGCTTTTAAAAAGAAAAGTGTATCTTTCGGTAACATTTTTGAGAGAATTAGAAAACAGTAGAAAATTCTGTGCTGTAATTTCTCCAATTCACTGTACAGTTTCAATCAGTTTGTCATTTTGAGGCTATTTCAGTGAAGGCTGTTTTGACCATTTGAAAAATGTATGCTTAATTCTCTCAAAACGTTACCCGAAAGATACACTTTTCTTTTTTAAAAGCTGAAAAAGTAGATAATGAAGTACTTTGTGTCGGTAGATTTCGTTAAGGATCTGACTCTTAATGGCAGTTTGTGATTTTGAGGCTGTTTCAGTGAAACAATGCTGTTTTGAACATTTGACAGATTTATGCTTAATTCTCTCAGAAAGTTACTGAAAGATACACTTTTGTGTATAAAAGCTGCAAAGTAGATAATGAAGTACTCTGTTTTATTAGATTACGTTAGGATTCTGACTCTTAATGGCAGTTTGTGATTTTGAGGCTTGAAACAAAGGCTGTTTTGAACATTTGACAGATTTATGCTTAATTCTCTCAAAATGTTACCGAAAGATACACTTTTCTTTTTAAAAGCAGACCACTACCATGAAAGTACTCTGTTTTATTAAATTTCGTAAAGCATCTGACTCTTAATGGCAGTTTGTGATTTTGAGGCTATTTCAGTGAAACAAGGCTGTTTTGAACATTTGACAGATTTATGCTTAAATTCTCTCAAAAAGTTACCGAAAGATACACTTTTGTGTATAAAAGCTGACGACTACCATGAAGTACTCTGTTTTATTAGATTTCGTCAAGCATCTGACTCTTAATGGCAGTTTGTGATTTTGAGGCTATTTCAGTGAAACAAGGCTGTTTTGAAAATTTGACAGATTTATGTTTAAATTATCTGAGAAAGTTACTGAAAGATACACTTTTCTTTTTAAAAGCTGCAAAGTAGATAATGAAGTACTCTGTTTTATTAGATTTCGTTAGGATTCTGACTCTTAATGGCAGTTTGTGATTTTGAGGTTATTTCAGTGAAACAAGGCTGTTTTGAACATTTGACAGATTTATGCTTAAATTCTCTGAGGAAGTTACTGAAAGATACACTTTTCTTTTTAAAAGCTGCAAAGTAGATAATGAAGTACTCTGTTTTATTAGATTTCGTTAGGATTCTGACTCTTAATGGCAGTTTGTGATTTTGAGGCTTGAAACAAAGGCTGTTTTGAACATTTGACAGATTTATGCTTAAATTCTCTGAGAAAGTTACTGAAAGATACACTTTTGTGTTTAAAAGCTGACCACTACCATGAAGTACTCTGTTTGAGTAGATTTCAGCACACAGGGTCTCTACTGTAAACAGAAAAAAACATAACATTTTTAAGTATCTAATAATATACTATCCACATAATATACTAGTTTAACCCCTAGCAACAAAAAAAACAACATTTAATAATTACATGGTATTATAAAATAAAATGAAAAAAGTACTTACCAGAGTTTTTCAAGATCAGATACAGGTCAAGAAAATGTATAGAGCAGTGGTTCTCAACTGGTCAGGCCTCGGGACCCACTTTTTACTTGGTCAATACATCGCGACCCAACATTTTGAAGCACTCAAATCTATTCTACAAAAAAACGTACTGTAATATATACGCTTTTCAACATACAATATTAATAAAAGTGAAGTACAGTGCAAATATCCCTTCACAGAACTAAAGTATGCTTTTAAATAAGGTTTAATGAGATGATGGAATTAAAGCTGAACTATATAAAAAGGCACACATGCTGAAAACCCAACCCCAGCAGGGGGTCTGGGGGGATTGTCCCCCAGGAGATTTTTAGAAATACTAACAAACTATGCACTCTGAGAAGAAAATAAATAAATCTATTACTACCCGATATATTAATAATATTTTATGCTATTGTTTGTTTTTCACTTTGTTCTGACATCTTGCTGCGAGAAGAGCAAAGAGGAGATAGTCTGTGTGACTTACTTTAAATTGTGGGTAAGGGTAGATAGCTCCCATTGTTCTGTGACCTGTCAGTCATCAGACCGTGGGTCATATTTCATTATGTGTTCATTTTTATCTCAAGTTGTACCCATGAATGTATAAAGAAGAGTTATACCGCAAAGTTATTCTCCGTGGGGTCTTCCGGCAACAATCTTGATTCTGATTGGCCAGAAAACTCGAAAAAACATTAGCAAGATGTTTTATTGAGAAGATGTTCACTATGTGACAGAAGTTTTCAAAACCGTTTATGGTCTCCGGTACTTCCAGTCCAACGCCGACTGCATGCACAGCGTTAGAAAATCGGGCCTTCAAAATAAAAGTTTGACTTTTTCCCCAAAAAAAAAAAAAAAACCCACTCGAAACGGGTCCGCGACCCACTTTTGGGTCGCGACCCACCAGTTGAGAACCACTGGTATAGAGGAGGTATGGTGCTGGCTCATTAGCCCTCTCACTCGTCTTAGAATGATCCTGTGCAATTTTTAAAAGTTGAACTCCTATCCCCTTATAAACCAAAATAACAATAGCTCTTAATTAACACTAATCATTTAAAAAAAAAAACTTACATCTAATATAGAGAGGACAACTAAAAAGTGTAAGGTGACTGTTTTAAACTAATTCCACCACATATATATCTTATTTTAACCCTATAATTTATTTACTTTAAAGAGTCCTCTCCTGCTGATAATCAGGTATGCTGGTCGCCATGTCTCTGCTTTAAAGAGTCCTTTATCCAGGTGCTTAACGATGCGTCTTTTGCCCCCAACAGAGTGAAACTTAGTTATCACTATTAAAACCTAAATAAGATCTTTTTTAAATTAATATGAATACCCTCTTTGCAAACAGATACTTCTTTTTAGTTAACAGTTTCACAAAAACTTGAAAAGAAACATCCTTAGCAAGCACAAATCATTTAAAACAAAACCCTGAATCAAATCTAGAGAGGACAATAACGTTTTTATGTGTCTTAGTGAGTGAAAATTAATGGCTGTTTTATTTAGTTTGAGCGTATTTCTTTTTTAAAAACTAACTCCAACCCCTCGCTTCTCACCTCACAGAGAGTGTCTTAATCAACATATAGATTAACATCCCAGGCTTATATCTAACCCTCACATCAAAGGCCAACTCCAACGTGTGTGTGTGTGTGTGTGTGTTAATTATTCTTAAAGGTAGGGGGAGGTCAATTTGGGGAAACAAGCACCCCCCGACTATCTGCCGGCATCATAGCCAAAAGGAAGGGGGTGGAGAAAGGGGGGGAGAGGCCTGGGCTGGGAGGGGGCGGGGGGCTAGACCGTCTCACGCATAACTTCAAGAGACACCTAGATTAACATCAAAGGCTTATAACACACCAGTGTGAAATCACACCTGCTTGTTATAACACCTCACATCAAAGGGCAAAACATCAAAGACTAATTAGATTAGACAACCCTGAGGGGACAGGGACCAGACAGCATAACTTCAAAGAGACTGCCTTAATCAACACATCAAAGAATTAGACAACAAAGGCACTACACAGGGGGGCTTTTCACACCTACCTGTTATAACACCTCACCCCTTCACATCAAAGGATCTCGAACAATGGGAGGCGGGACTTAGCTCATTTGCATAATTCACATTACTAATGTGATTGAAAGGGGATTGTTATTACTACTCATGTCCTGGATGTAGAAAGGGCCAGATCCATTCGCAGCATGGTACGCAAGTACCATTGTCTTGAAGTGGATTCTAGCAGTTACCGGAAGCCAGTGGAGGGAGCGGAGGAGCGGCGTGGTATGGGAGAATTTAGGAAGGTTGAAGAGCAGACGAGCAGCTGCATTCTGGATGAGCTGCAGAGGTCGGATGGCACATGCAGGTAGACCAGCCAGGAGGGAGTTGCAGTAGTCTAGGCGTGAGGTGACGAGAGCCTGGACCAGAACCTGCGTCGCTTTCTGGGTCAGCTGGGGACGTATCCTCCTGATGTTGTAAAGCGTGTATCTGCAGCAGCGGGTTGTAGCAGCTATGTTTGCAGTGAAGGACAGGTTGTTATCTAGAATCACACCCAGATTCCTTGCAGTCTGAGTCGGGGAAACAATAGAGGTGCCGATGTTGATTGTTAGGTCAAGAGTGGGACAATCTTTTCCCGGAAGGAAAAGCAGTTCAGTCTTGTCAAGGTTGAGCTTGAGGTGATGAGCAGACATCCACTGAGAGATGTCAGCTAGACAAGCAGAGATGCGTGCGACGACCTGGGTCTCTGAGCGGGGAAAGGACAGAATTAATTGGATGTCGTCAGCGTAGCAGTGGTATGAAAAACCATGCGGGCTAATGACAGATCCGAGCGAGTTTGTGTACAAGGAGAAGAGGAGGGGACCAAGAACAGAGCCCTGAGGGACCCCTGTAGTTAATTGACAAGGGTCGGACTCCGACCCTCTCCAAGTAACCCTGTAGGTGAGGTATGAGGTGATGAGGGAAAGTGCAGAGCCTGAAACTCCAAGTTCTTGGAGAGTGCGAAGGAGGATCTGATGATTCACCGTGTCGAATGCAGCAGACAGGTCCAGAAGGATGATGACAGAGCAGAGGGAGGCTGCTTTAGCAGTGTGCAGTTCCTCAGTGACAGCAAGGAGGGCAGTTTCTGTGGAGTGACCTGCCTTGAAACCAGACCGGTGCGGATCCAGAAGGATGTTCTGATGGAGATAACAGGAGAGTTGTTTAAAGACAGCGCGTTCAAGTGTTTTAGACAGGAATGGGAGGAGAGAGACAGGCCTGTAGTTTATAACATCAGACGAGTTGAGAGTGGGTTTCTTTAGGAGAGGGTTTACTCTTGCCTCCTTGAGACTGTTTGGAAAGTGACCAGAAGTTAGAGAAGTGTTGATGAAATGGGTGAGAAACGGTAGAATATCAGGAGCGATAGTCTGAAGGAGGTTTGAAGGGATAGGGTCCAGAGGACAGGTGGTAGGGCGGGCAGAGGTAATGAGGGTAAGAATCTCACTTGGAGAGAGAGGGGAAAAGGAGGTCAGTGTGTGGGTGAAAGGAGGGTCTGGTGACCCAGTGGTGAGTAAAGGTGAGTCAGAAAAAGAAGAGCGAATATCATCAACCTTTTTTTCAAAGTGGTTAACAAAGTCACTTGACAGAAGGGAGGAGGGGGAAGGGGCTTTGGGGGGGTAAATAAATAAGTAATTAGATACCTTACGGTTACTGCGCTCATAAAGAATGATAAGAATAATGCGTCTTGAATTGGTTTCATTAATTGGTGTCTTGACGTTTCACAGACTGTTAGCTTGTTGTGGTAGGCTGGTAGCCTATTTTAGAGCATATAAAAAGAAAGACTTGCGTTATATCTTCCTTAATGCAATAGTAATTGAGGGTGCAAGTGGAGTCTCGCAGAGACAAAACTGTGGCGCGCTTACACTGGAGGTGCACCGCAGTCTGCGTGATCTGCCTGTAGGGAGGGGCGGGCCGGCCCTGTGAGTAAAGTAACGAGTAAAGTAACGAGTAAAGTAACTAGTTACTTTATGTAGAGAGTAACGAAGTAGTGTAATATATTACTTTTTTTTAGTAACGACCCCATCTCTGGAGGTAAATCATCCCTGTTAATCCCTGTTCTGACGCTATGATTAACAGAACAGAACTGCTACCCCGGAAACAGGATGCGCTGTACTTGCGCTCCCTGGGAGTCAACTGGCGACTGAAAAAGGCGAGCGGTTGCCAGGCGCCGCCGACCCATTGTTCATGCACCGCGCCCACTGCGTAGTCAGACGCGTCGGTGGTGATAGCGATGGGGGCCCTGTGTGACGGGTGAGCCAACATGGCGGCTTCGCTCAGGGCGGCTTTGGTGGCGTTGAAAGCGACCTCCTTTTCAGCCGTCCAGTCTATGGCCTGGCCGGGGGACTTGTCCCTGAGGGCCTCGTACAGCGGGCGCATGGTGTGGGCCGCCCGGCGGATGAACCGGTGATAAAACGTCACCATCCCGAGGAACTCTCGGAGCGCCCGAGCTGTAGGCGGTCGTGGAAAGGCAGACACGGCCTCCACTTTCGACGGGAGGGGCCCCATCCTTGCTGATGAGGTGCCCGAGGAAATGGATGGAGGACAACCCGAACTGACACTTCGCCGGGTTGATAATCAGGCCGTGTTTTGGTAGTGGCAGCGGAAAAGGTGGGCTGCGTCAAGTCGGGAAACTCACTGAGAAGGTGCTGGAACTTGTCGCCCTGTGAGAGTGAGCTGGAGAGCCCGCTGAATGACGCCTCGCCGCGGGTACACGTGAACGAGGCAAACGTCAGTGCGTCCACCAGGCGGCTGTTCTTGACGTCCACCAGCAGTCCGTGAGCGCACAGGAGGTCTGCGCCGAGGAGAGCGAAGGAGATGTCAGCCGTGACGAAATCCCACTTAAACCGCTGACCCTCGAAGCACAGGTCCACTGTCTTTGTGCCATAGGTGCGAATAGGGGTGTCGTTAGCGGACGTTAAAGGTGGGCCGTGGCCTCCACCGGCAGCGTCCTCCACGGTAGCCGGCAGGACGCTCCGCTGGGCTCCGCTGGGTGTCACAAAGGAGTCTGCGACCAGAGAGGGTTGTTGGGGCAGATATCTCTGCTCCGAGCCGATCCTACATGAGTTTGTTTTAAAAGAAGGAACACTCAAAACAGCCAGGATAAGGGGTTAAACAATAATCTGCTTTAATGGTAAAACACAATACACCATACTGAGCACTCTGCAACAGTACTCCGGGCTCAATTCCTACCACCGGGTGATACGTACCACGACAGCCAGTCAGGAAGAGAGCATTGAGCATAATAATGTTACAGTATTTCTACACATAAGTGGGGAGGAGTTTTGGCCGGTTTGCCTAGGCAATGAGTCAGCAGTTTGTTGATTCCATCTCCTTACAGTGTGTGTGTGTGTGTGTGTGTGTGTGTGTGTGTGTGTGTGTGTGTGTGTGTGTGTGTGTGTGTGTGTGTGTGTGTGTGTGTGTCTGTCTACCCTTAGGCAGTCCCACAGTCATGCTTTGGAGTCATATAATTTCACAGACAGAGGACTCTTTAACAGAACGCACACACATTCCCCCGGAAACATCTTTAACACACACATCTGTTTAAACCAATTATTCCAAAATGAAATCAATAAAACACAAACACCGGTATTGCTCAGCATAATGAATACACACATCTCATCCTGCAGTCCCTCGTGAATGTCACATGTCTTCCTCTAAGAAAGCCATATTTGTTGGGGTTTACCAGTCATCATCTCATGACCTCCTCAGGACCAGCTAACCAACAAAGCTTAACTGTTCCTATACCCTAAGGCCATTTCTGAACTTCCCTTCCACTCCGAAGTCAGCTCACCCAGAATCAGAAGGACCATTGTCTCTCTAATTGTGTGTGACCCACTCGTCTCCCGCTCTTTAGGAGTCTTGAAATGAACGCACATACATTTCTCTCATTAATTTAAGCGTCCAGATTATAATGAAAACTCTTACAGACAATCTACTGAGTTCTGCCCTTGAAAGTCCAAAATGACTCTCTGAAACTTTTATCAATGGGTAATTATTTTATTTAACGCAGAGATCACAGATTGCCCTGTATCCTTACCTACTCACAAAATAGCCAAAAAAAACACCTCCTGATTATTAACAAGTCAAGTGGAAGAAAAGACCATTTGCACTAAATGTACTTCTACTAAAAATGGGACTTCATTGTAGGAACATCAATATAAAAACCTCTCTATATTTAAGAGGAAAAAATTGACTTGTCCATCCAAGTTTTAATACACATATATTAGATGACATTAAAAATGAATATACCAGAAATACGCTGTATTAAACTTTCTGTATAATACTTTACATTAATTTCCACAATTCCCCCTTTTGGTCTCTCTATAAAGAGACCAACTTACACAAGGCACTTGAAACACAACTACTGTCATTCTTTTCCACTGTGTCCGTCCCCCAAACATTAAAAATGAATATACTAGAAATACACTGTATTAAACTTTCTGTATAATACTTTACATTAATTTCCACAGGGTGTCCTGATGAACAGGAGCCGGTTGGATGTGCCCACGCTCGCGGCCACTACCGAGCGCAGGCCTTGGCATTTCCCGTTACCTTGTAGGTGCAGGGAGGACGGCACATCTTCGCTTTCGCCCCGTAGCATGCATGGTAATAACACAGGCCAGGGCTGGAGTTGCTGATGTCGGCCCCGGAGCTTCTGCTAGGTGGCATGCCTGTACCAGGGAAGGTGCCGCTGCGTGTCGGGGCCAGCACCTCCGGGACAAAACGCTGGGTTGCCAGGAAGAACCGGTCGGCTTCTTCGGGCCAAAGCGCGGGGCTCAGTAATAGCCGTGTTAGCGAGCGCTGTCTGTACATGCGGCGGCATGTGCCGAAGAAACAGTTCCATGAACAAAAAATGTGGTTCTTCCATACCCAGCAGGCTGAGCATCATCTCCATGTGGTCAGAAGGCTTGTTGTCCCCCAGGCTATGAATAGCGAGCAGGCGTCGGGCCCGTTCGGACCTTGACAGCTCGAAAGTCTTTAGCAGGAAAGCCTTGAACGCTGCATATTTATCCTGGGCAGGAGGAGATGTAATAAAGCCCACCATCCGGGTCGCAGTGGAGCTCCCCAGCGCCGAAACGACGTGAAAATAGCGTGCTGCGTCATCAGTCACTCCGCGGAGGGCGAACTGAGCCTCCGCCTGAGCGAACCATGCAGCCGCAGATGTCTCCCAAAACTCCGGCAGTTTGAAAAAAACGGCGTTACTTGCCATGCTTGGTTCAGTCTCGGATCCTTCAACGAGACTTATGTCGGGGTCACCAATGTAGTGCCGAGAGACGGGAGTCTGAGGCGGTGTATCAAAGTTACAAGCTATACTTTTATTGAGCATCTGAACATACATGTAAACAACTTCATCCCCGGGAAGCGAAGAACGGCGGAAACAGGAAGTCCGGCTCACTCAAATGTCCGTGCGGAACAATACCCCAACCCATAGATCACCACATATTATTATTTAATGGAAAGCGTCCATAATCAAAGAGTCACTCGAAGTCAATCAAATACTTATTTCACTTCAGGGTGATAGCAGGACACCCCATCTAATCACTCAGAGAGAATCTGGACAATCTGATGTACAGTTTCAAAATAAAAGACCTGAAGTCTCATTATGAGCTATCGTCCTTCTGTTTGTATCCAACAGTTCAAATGTTCGAATTACATTGAACCAGAATTGTCCCCCTTTTTTCTTTAACAGTGAAGAAAATTGGATACGTTAATGATATATTGACCGCAAAACTCAAAATGTCCCCGGTTTTAATTTTGAAAATCTGGTCACCTTACCTTAGCCTTGTCATTTTTATTAGCCTTAACATGAGATAACATCAAGTAACCCAAAATGTTAAACAGTAAGAGTAGTAGTCATATTTCGTGAACCCTTTGAAGAGTACTGTCATACCGGTGTGATCATTCTATAATACACCATTTAAGCTTGGGGGAGAAATGCTAACGCTAACGCTACATTAGCATCGGCGATCTTTTGTACTTCATGCTATCTGCACAAATGGTTGACATTAAACATTAAAAAGATCAGGCAGTTCAGAGAGAATCAAAGGAAGGCAGGCAGGCAGGCAGGCAGGCAGCTTTGCATGATATTCTTCTGGACGTGTTGATAGTGAGGGTAGTCAATCCCATGTTTAGCAAGACAGTAGTGACGGCCATCTTGGTGACGTCTGTGTTGTTGTGCAAGACCAGAGATGTAGTTCATTGAGCGTTTCACACAAAAAAACACATTTAAAAAATGTTGACTTGCTAAATTATCTTTTAAATTGACAAACATCATATGTGTAATTGGTGTCACAATTCAAACGGGATCAAAAAATAATCTTTCTCTTTCCATTGACTTCAAATATTTTTTCCTAAATAAGGTCCCATGGAGGTCCACCGGAAGGGGAGGGACTTCGCCACTCTATAGTGTTTAACCAACGATAGGTTTTCCCCCCCTCAAAGGTGATTGGTTCACTGCATCGCAGGTATTATTGTGATTGGCTCTTGGGCCACATAAAAATTAGACACGCTGTCATCCTCTCATACTAACACCTGACACCACACATACACACGTAGGGACAGCCGGGACTAAAATAACACAGGACGGAAGTAACACGGGACGAAAGTAACACAGGACGAAAGTAACACGGGACGAAAGTAACGGAGCGATTTTATCCGAGCCCAAACAACTTTGACCGGCCAAATTACGTCAGAATTATCAGCATTCAATACTTAACAGACCTACTAAATATCAGGTGTAACTGTCAGGAGTCAGTGTGTCTCCCCCATACTCACACATATAACATTTGATATGAACTGAAGAGCCGCATGAAACTGGGCAAAGAGCCGCATGCGGCTCGAGAGCCGCGGTTTGGCCACCCCTGATCTAGTGTTAGGATCTTGAGCATCCCACCCTGAAACATGCACAGAACATTGTGCATGGCAAACCATGCACTTTACAACTGCACTTCTTGGAGTTGCAAGGGGTCTCACTCTTGCAGCCACATCTGATCATCTCCAAAATACAATCTGGGACACGTTTGGCATCTTCTGGTAGATGGGTTGGGATCAGTGACCTGTTACACGTATCTTTTTTCCATCCAAATTCCTCTGGGTTCAGTGCTGGCAGCAGGTTTACATTGAGATTTTGCCACAACATTGCCTGAAAGTGGGCCCTCTTAACATTCTCAATGAAGGCTTCATTTGTTGGTGGTAGAGCAGCAAGGTTTGGAGCAGACATATGTCCTTTTCCATTATTTTTCCCCCAGACAAGTAGCCTTGTGTGTGACATGTGTGTGCTTCTCCTTTATGCCATAACAGACTGAGGTGAAGGCAGTGGCTTGGTAGAGGACTTGCTGGAATGGTGCATCCATGTTGTTGATAGTTGGTACCCAGCTTTCAGGACGTTGATGACAGAGCCTTTTCCCAACCCATAGTAAGACGCTACAGTGTCACATCCCGATATGGCATGGGCTGGTAAAAGGTTCTCGACCATTTCTGAAAGCTTGGAAAGTGTCATCTTGATGTCCACTATTGCTCTTTCCTTGCGGGGAGATTCCATGATGAGTGGTACATCCTAGTGATGGGAATTATGGCTCTTTGAAGGAAGCCGGATCTTATGGCCACGTTCCTTTCAAAGAGCCGTTCAAAAGAGCCGTTTTTTTAAAGGGTGCGGGGTAGCTAGGTTTATCTGCGAAATAATCACCAGGATAATGATTGACTGTATTGCCAGACCTAATGTCAATAATCTGCATTGTAAACATGACACAAGGTGGCGCCATATCCATGTCATTCATGTCAGTGAGTGTACTATTTTGAATTTACCCTCTCTATGTATTATGTAAATAAAGTTGCCTTGCCTTGAATGAAATTCACGCAACTCTTAATATTAGATACTGTGTTTTGATTATTTGTTGACCTTGCTTTAAAGGATGGTTAAAGGAAGGTTTTGCCTTTACAAATGGTGCGCTTTATCACTGCCTGGGTTTTGGTTGAAGTGCATCCAAATGCTGCTGCGTTTTCACGTTTGGCTCATTTTCCATCCGAAAAACACGTCGTCTACCTGTCCTGTACCACTTGTTATGACTTCTCTCTCTCTGCTGAAACCTACCAATCAGAGTAGGGGCGGATCTTCACAGAATACATTTGGGGAACAAAATCAAGCTTTTTAAAAGGCGAGGGATATTGGCAGGCAGTGAGTGCGGACCAACCATTGAATGATAAAAAGAACGGCTCTCACCAATTACGACTCGGTTCCCCTCGTTCGTACCAAAGAGCCGTTCAAAAGAATCGGCTCGTTCGCGACCGACACATCACTAGTACATCCAATCCTGCCTGATGGTAATGTTGAAGGAGTAGGACGAACACATCTGTGTCAGCAGAAACCACAGAGATTGGATGGGCTTCTCCAGCACACCCCAGGACATGTTGGACAATGATGGTGTCAGCTTCTTCCTGCTGATTTTCTAGCTCATATCGGCTCCTTCTTTCTTCCATCCTGATCTCGATGGGGCACGAGTCCTCCCCTGTCACCACCAACTTGTGTTTGTTTGTGCCCCGTAGATGGAAAAGCCTGTCTTCGGTCAGTTCTTTAAATAGTAATAGGTTGAGCCGTTTCTTGTTTTCAATGGATGACAAAACAACCTTCTGGGCTAGTAGCTTTGTTGATAGGAGGAGATGATGTTTCCTATTGACCACTGTCTCCCTGACATCTCTGGTGACAGACTTGAAACTGTAATCATAGTATCTGTCAAAGATGAGGTAGACGTCACTCTCTAACAGGTATGAAATCGGCTGTGTTTTAACATTATCAATAAAATCAGCGACAGTACCATCAGCTATTAAGGAACAGGTTTCTTTTGAGTATTGGATCCTCACTTTGCTCAGCTGGGAAACGTTTGGAGCTTGCTCTTTTGTAGAAATTGCAGTTACAGCAATAACAATGAATTCCAACAGTGACCCCGAGCCCCGGTGAGAACACCTGAACAAACATCCAGAGGAGCTTCTCCAACTACTGCTGCTGCATGACTCAAAACTGTTGATTTGTGTGCTCAGCAGGTTTGGGGAGTAACGGACTGCATGTTTACGCCTACTGCCTTCATCTGCTTTATTGTTTCACTTTCTTTGTTTCACTTGTTATTTTTTTCAGTAGGTGAACCTATATGTTCATAAAATACTGTATTGAGCTTAACTGTAATAAAATAAAAATGGATAATTTTCTGTTAGCTCAGATTTTATTTCTGCTTTTAACAGGAGTATATATTTTTTAATCTGGTGATTTTATGAACATTTTTAAATGACCACAGTACTTCTCCCCCAGTATGCAGACTCAGCAGGATTCAGATTACCTTCCTGATGGATCGGAGTATTTTTAGAACAAATGCTAATAAGCTTAAAGACGTGGTGACTCACATTTGGCTCTCCACAGGGTTGGCATCAGGCACCAGGTTCTTTGCCCGGCGCATGTGGGAGTACTCAGTGATGAGGGACTCAGGGGACACCTCGGGGACCCCCATGGACCGGGCGAACTGACTGGCCCCCTCTGCTGTCAGACATGAGTGACTTGTCTGAAATCAATAATCAAAGGTCCCATCCTTATTATGCTTTTTCCCTTCCCCGTAGTATGTTATATAGGTTTTTGTACATGTAAATGGTCTGCAAAGGCTACAATCCCAAAGTTACTCCAGAGGGAGTTTCTCTCCCACACACTCTCCCCCACCAGCCCCCCCATTACATTACTTACATATTGTGATACTTAGATTAGGTTACTAATTATAGTTTTTCACAAGTAACTAGTAATTATAATGCAATACATTTTTAACGTAACCCTCCCAAACCCTGTTACTTCTTCCTAATTTCGATTTACAACTCCCAAGTGTATGCTTTAACCATTCCATATTTAAAGGTACACATCTTGTCCATGACCAGTCTTGCCAGCTGGATGGGGTTGGCGATGTTGCGCACAGCAGACACAGCACCACTACCCAGAGTTAACCCATCCATCACAATGGCATCCATCTCCACCTCTTCTTTGATGTTCAGCACTGACCCACACCCTGAAACACGATTTGAGAAATGTTTGTATAGAGGTATGCCTTTGTGGAATAATAATCCTTAATATCTTTTATGTAAATAATCCTGGCAGTATGTACAGCATGTGATCCACATATTAAACGACAATTTATCCGTAGGAGTTCCACATATTTTTACAAGTGTAAAGTGGTCGTGGTGCTAGTTAGGGGCAGTTATTACCATATTACCACTTTAAACTTTTATTGTTACACCCCGTTTTGAACAGCAGTTGTTAAAGTAATAAAATAAGTCAAGTTATCTTAAATTTAACAAACTGATCAAGAATAAGAATTGCATTTAGGGTCATTTTTTGTGTAAATATGTTCAGATGTGTAAGTATGTATGCAAGTGTTCATACAGTATATTTCTACTTTGCTATTACGGTTATTAAATACATAAAATAGATTTAATGGAACAGTGCTACGTGTTAATGTACAAAAGCAAATATGGGGAAATAGATTTCACATTTAAGGTATAGAACATTTACCAAACCAACTTAACTAAATTAATAAATGCAGTGATATTGATTTTTTTTTACTGATTTGTATTTATATGGTATATATACACATTACATGTCACTTGTTAGACGCTTTTATCCAAAGCGACTTACATACTCAATACTGTGGGCAATCCCCACAGGAGCAATTTGGGGTGAAGTGTCTTGCCCAGGGACACAATGTCATGCTAACTGCAGTGGGGTTTGACCCCCTTGTTACGGTGTGTGTGGGAAGTAGGACCCAAATGCAGATTATAGTGACAAAAATGACTCCTTTATTTCAAGGCTACATAATCACAAAGACAGAACAGAACACTCACCGCAGACCAGGTCATGACACAAGACGAACCGACAAAGACAGACAGAAAAACCAGAACTTAAATACACCCAAGACTAATCACACAAACAAGACACAGGTGAGGAGGGAGGAGAAAACACAGGGACACCAGGTGAACACAATCGGGGTAAATTAGACACACCAGGGAAACTGACAGGGAATCACAGACAGATTACAACAGGCAGGAAACGGGGGGTGAACACTTTACAAAATAAAACAGGAAACTAAAGACAGAAACAGACAGACAAAACACAACACGGACAGATCGTGACAGAACCCCCCCCTCAAGGGACGGATCCCAGACGTCCCTAAACCCCAAAAACAAAAACCCCCACACAGTCCAGCAGGGGGGGTGGAGGGGGTCCGGAGGAGGGACGTATCCCTAGGCCACCAGGGTGGGTGGAGGGGGTCCGGAGGACGGGACTAAGCTGACCGCCCAGGAGCCCAGTAGGGGAACAGGAAGGGATCTCGGGCGGACGGCCCGGGGGCAAGGCAGAGTCTAAGGTGGGGGTCCCGGGCGGACGGCCCGGGGGCAAGGCAGAGTCTAAGGTGGGAAACTCGGGCGGACGGCCCGGGGGCAAGGCAGAGTCCAAGGTGGGGGTCTCGGGCGGACGGCAAGGCAGAGTCTAAGGTGGGGAACTCGGGCGGACGACCCGGGGGCAAGGCAGAGTCCAGGTGGGGGTCTCGGGCGGACGGCCCGGGGGCAAGGCAGAGTCCATGGTGGGGGAACTCGGGCGGACGACCCGGGGGCAAGGCAGAGTCCAAGGTGGGGGTCTCGGGCGGACGGCCCGGGGGCAAGGCAGAGTCCATGGTGGGGCGAAGGCCACAGCGGGCGAACTCAGGGGGCCGAGCATGAGGGCGAAGACCAGACAGCTCCGGAGGCCGGGCAGGACCCGGTGTCGGCCGGACAGGAACCGGAGCCGGCGGGACAGGCTTCGGCAGGATCCCCCACGGAAGAGGACCAGGAGTTGGCAGGACCCCCAGCAGGAGGGTGGACGACGGGACCTCCAACGAGACAGGACAAAGGGTTGGCAGGACCCCCCGGCAGGAGAGTAGTCGGCGGGGCCTCCAACGGGACAGGACATAGGATTGGCAGGACCCCCGGCAGGAGAGTAGACGGCGGGACCTCCAACGGCACAGGACATAGGGTTGGCAGGACCCCCGGCAGGAGCGTAGTCGGCGGGACCTCCAACGGGACAGGACACGGGGTTGGCAGGATCCCCGGCAGAGGGCTAGTCGGCGAGGCCTCCAACGGGACAGGACAAAGGGTTGGCAGGACCCCCGGCAGAGGGCTAGTCTGCGGGACCTCCAACTGGACAAGACATGGGGTTGGCAGGACCCCCGGCAGAGGGCTAGTCTGCGGGACCTCCAACTGGACAGGACATGGGGTTGGCAGGACCCTCGGCAGGAGACTAGTCTGCGGGACCTCCAACTGGACAAGACATGGGGTTGGCAGGACCTCCGGCAGAGGGCTAGTCTGCGGGACCTCCAACTGGACAAGACATGGGGTTGGCAGGACCCCCGGCAGAGGGCTAGTCTGCGGGACCTCCAACTGGACAGGACATGGGGTTGGCAGGACCCCCGGCAGGAGACTAGTCTGCGGGACCTCCAACTGGACAAGACATGGGGTTGGCAGGACCCCCGGCAGAGGGCTAGTCTGCGGGACCTCCAACTGGACAAGACATGGGGTTGGCAGGACCCCCGGCAGAGGGCTAGTCTGCGGGACCTCCAACTGGACAGGACATGGGGTTGGCAGGACCCCCGGCAGAGGGCTAGTCTGCGGGACCTCCAACTGGACAAGACATGGGGTTGGCAGGACCCCCGGCAGGAGACTAGTCTGCGGGACCTCCAACTGGACAAGACATGGGGTTGGCAGGACCCCCGGCAGAGGGCTAGTCTGCGGGACCTCCAACTGGACAAGACATGGGGTTGGCAGGACCCCCGGCAGAGGGCTAGTCTGCGGGACCTCCAACTGGACAGGACATGGGGTTGGCAGGACCCCCGGCAGAAGACTAGTCTGCGGGACCTCCAACTGGACATGAGTAGGGGCTTGAGTGGGGACTCGAGAGAGGGCTTGAGAGGGAACTCGAGAGGAGACCTGAGGGGAAACTTGAGAGGTGACTCGAGAGGACACTGGAGAGTTGACTTGGGAGGTGACTCGAGAGGACACTGGAGAGTTGACTCGAGAGGACACTGGAGAGTTGACTTGAGAGGTGACTCGAGAGGACACTGGAGAGTTGACTTGAGAAGGAACTCGAGATGTGACTCGAGAGGTAACTCGAGAGGGGACCTGAGAGGGGACTTGAGAGGAAACTCGAGAGGAGACCTGAGAGGAAACTTGAGAGGTGACTCGAGAGGACACTGGAGAGTTGACTTGAGAGGGGACACGAGAAAAGACTCGAGAGGGGACCTGAGAGGGGACCTGAGAAGGAACTCGAGAGGTGACTCGAGAGGTAACTCGAGAGGGGACCTGAGAGGGGACTTGAGAGGAAACTCGAGAGGAGACCTGAGGGGAAACTTGAGAGGTGACTCGAGAGGACACTGGAGAGTTGACTTGAGAGGGGACACGAGAAAAGACTCGAGAGGGGACCTGAGAGGGGACCTGAGAGGGAACTCGAGAGGTGACTCGAGAGGGGACCTGAGAGGGGACTTGAGAGGGAACTCGAGAGGAGACCTGAGGGGAAACTTGAGAGGGGACTCGGGTAGGAACTTGAGAGGTGACTCGAGAGGGGACTTGAGAAGGGACTCGAGAGAGGGCTTGAGAGGGAACTCGAGAGGAAACTGGAGAGGGGACCTGAGAGGGGACTTGAGAAGTGTCTGGAGGGGAAACTTGAGAGAGTTGGTTTGCCAACAGAACACGGGGTGCTGGAGTCGGCCGGTACGCCGACAGGACACGAGGAGCTGGCGTCGGCCGGTACGCCGACAGGACACGGGGAGCTGGTGTTGGCTGGGGAGCCAACAAGAGACGAGGTGCTGGAGTCGGCCGGTATGCCGACAGGACTCGGGGAGCTGGCGTTGGCCGGTAAGCCAGTCCTGGAGCCGAAACTGGAGTCGCGACCAGGGGTACTGGAGCCGGTACTGGAGCCAGAACCATGGCTGCTGGGGCCGGAACTGTAACCGGAACCATGGCTGCTAGGGCTCGGGCTAACCTGGCCTTGCGACGACTCCTTTTAGCAGCCGCCTGAATACTCCGTGGACCTCCATAAGCCAGACGAGTACCCGAGAACGGATCCTGGACAGGAGCAGGAAATGGGGAAGAAGCCGGGGCTGACTCCAGACGGAACCCACCAAGGCGTATGGTGCCAGGTTGGGAATCGGGAGGCAGGGAGCTAGCATGCCCGGGGCTAGCAGGCCGGGAATCACACACCGGGAGGATCTTTGAAATCCAGCCAGGTAAGAACTTCACCAAACCTGGTTTCTCTCTAGCCATTTGGCGCGGCCTCCGACAACACAGCCTCTCGCTGCTGAACTCCGGGTGCTCTCTTCCATCGATCCGAGCAGTTAGCCAAAAAAAAGGAAAAATTGAATAATTCCCACTCGAACGGATCTGCTGGGCCCATTTCTGGTCGGTTCGTAATGTTACGGTGTGTGTGGGAAGTAGGACCCAAATGCAGATTATAGTGACAAAAATGACTCCTTTATTTCAAGGCTACATAATCACAAAGACAGAACAGAACACTCACCGCAGACCAGGTCATGACACAAGACGAACCGACAAAGACAGACAGAAAAACCAGAACTTAAATACACCCAAGACTAATCACACAAACAAGACACAGGTGAGGAGGGAGGAGAAAACACAGGGACACCAGGTGAACACAATCGGGTAAATTAGACACACCAGGGAAACTGACAGGGAATCACAGACAGATTACAACAGGCAGGAAACGGGGGGTGAACACTTTACAAAATAAAACAGGAAACTAAAGACAGAAACAGACAGACAAAACACAACACGGACAGATCGTGACACCCTGAACGCACAACCCGCTGCACCCCACGCCTCCATATCAGTGGTGAGCCGTCAGGGCCCTCTAGGCCCTCTGTGAGGGCCTAAGATATTCTAAAAAATAATATTTGAAAACATTAAAAAAAAAACTTTTCTGTTAAAATATTATTTTTTATATTTTTTGTTGTTACATTTTTCATTAGTTTTACCAAAATAACTTGATTAAATTGTATTTAAAATAATATTTCCAAAGAAATAAATCCTTCGAATCTGCCTGTTCAGTTTCTGTTGGAATGTGAAGGGTTAAATGCCGTCTCTGCGAGTTATGTGAAGACGGGAGGGCTTGTTGGTCCCTCTCTACATTCACAGAGGGCCCGCTATAGTAACTCAATGAGAGAGTAATGTCAAATGACAGTACAATTGACCAATCATATCTTCCCTCTAAATGGGCGGGCTTTATTTTCGCGGACTTTATGACAAGTTCCGCCCGCTGTGAGGTCTATGCAAGTGGTGCAGTGACGCGTCCTAAAACCCGGAAGTAAGCTTCGCTCGGATTCCCTCGACAGAAAGCAATGGGATTTTTCCATAGGATTTTGGAAAATAGCTCGAAATAAGGTCTGTGGAAAACGAACCTGTTAGATAAATGCACGTTTTGTTCAGCCGGATAATATCCACATGTCTACCCTACTTTTATTATTTTCGAATCATAAATCTAATCGATAGATTTATGATCGATAGATTTATGATCGATAGATTTATGATTGATAGATTTATGATCGATAGATTTATGATCGATAGATTTATAATTAGCATAAGTTCGTTCATGATGGCTCACTTCAGTGATAGTGATGACATCGTTGCGAAATTATTAACCGAGTCATTTTCAAGATTGAGTTACAATGATAAACTGGAGTGGCAAAGGATCAGCTGAATGACCCGCAAGTGCTTCATCCAAAAGGACAGGAGGATGGACTTTGTGTTTCAGTGATTTATCATCAAAGGTAGGCCTAAGTCATTTTCAATGCGGGCCGCCGTGCCGACTTCATTCATTTGTAATTGTTACTTGGCTGTGGGTGCCCTGTCATGATAGGTGTTTATATAAATGGTGTTTGTGGGGTAGAGGGTCGCTGTCATTGATGCGTTTTGCACCCCGGGCCGCTGTTTTGATATTCCGCTGAAGTATACGCTGAGACTTAATAACTCTTCTTTTTTTACGAGGGAAGGGGGGTCAGAGGGCCTAGGTATAAAAGTCACGGCTCGCCACTGGTCAACCTAAACCACTCACCCTGAGCATTTTCGTTTTCTTGCAGTTCACGCGTTGCTAACGTGACGCTAAACACTACAGCTGTAAAGATATTAAAAGTATAATTTAAAGGCGACACCAAAGCCTACATGCACAGAATATACAAATGACACCCTGAATACAAGAAGGCGAACAAGTTAACAAAATATCGCTGAGGAGTGGTAAAGCTCAGGAATTCAATATCATTTCCGGGACATGGGAATCACACTTTCAAAATAAAATACAACTAACATGCAGCATTATTGAAACATGTCTTAGGAACTATTATGAGATTTAGGCAAATATTTCCATGATATCTTTTTTATAAGGCATAGTTTTCTTTTAAATACACGCTTTTTTTCAAAAGTCTAAATTATTATTATTTTTTAAATTTATTTTAATTTTGGGATGCTTGCTTCAACACATGCCAATCCAATCCAAATAATAGACTGAAAAACATGACAAACAAGCAATATGTCAATTGATAGTTGTAGAAAGTCTGGTAACATGTATCTGCAGCAAGTGTCATGCCAAATACAGTACTCTGTAGTGAAGTGCAACCACAAGGCAACTTCTATCAAACAGACCTTTACTAAAGGCCTTGTTATCTGAACATATCTGAACATAAAACTCGTCATGGCATGCACAAAACCAAGATCATTTCCAACTGTAGCAGGATGAGAGTCCTAATCCCTTATAAAGCATATTCTCCTCGTTTGGCTCTTGTGAGCGTGTCACCACCAGGGGGCACCCTATAAAAGGGCAGAGGTTTCTAGCTGGCTGTCTCTTGTTTGTTGGTACACAGACCCGCCCCACTTGCGTGTTTGCCGTGTTTGCTTCCGCCACCGGTGCAGGTCATGGATGTATAATAAGAACTGGATACAGCGTGGGAGGCAGGGCCTCATTAATTCCTATGAGAGTTGTTCATTGGCGCATGATGATAAAATGGCCCAACGCATGCCTGAGAAGTACCCGTATGTGCGCTCATAGCGCATGCGCAACTTTAACCAAAATGCTCGTTCACATCAAGCACGTCAATTTGCGTACACGTAAGTTACAGAATTGCGGGTTCATGACAGCATGGTAATGATTTGTTATTATGATGGATTTGATATTAACGAGGCGGCAGTTAGCAGCTAGCGGCTATCTAGTAATTATGCTAATGTACATATCAATCGTTATGTACTTATATTACGCTGTAACAGGATCTAGTGATATCCAAGCAACAGAGGTTCATTTAGCATGAAATAATTATTGCACTGTATATATATATATATATATATATATATTATATATTAGTGCTGTCAAAATTATCGCGTTAACGGCAGTAATTAATTTTTTGAATTAATTGCGTTAAAATATTTAACGCATTTAACGCATGTGCAGAATGGCCCGCCCCATACGTGCCACCAGTGGCAGCGCCAGGATATGGCTGGGGTAGGCCGGAGCCTTATCTCTCTAGGGCTCTGGGGTAGGCTACACCCATACCAAGAAATGGCTTAGCCCCACCATGAAAAATGATGTTAAAGTAAGCAAAATAAAGTCTGCCAATTCGCACGGAGTAAATTGCACAGACAGCAGTTAGTAAGATTGATTTCAGTAGCCATGGTTTTGAAAACTTTTGTCATGTAGTGATCGTCTTCTCAATAGAACATCTTTGATAATGTCTTCTGGCCAAGTAGTTGATTTACAGACCACTCTTTCCCCATGTAAGTCAATGGGAAAAAGTGTTTCCGGGCCTGGCAACCAAACGGAAGTGTAGTACCGCCGTTTGGCCACCACGAATATTTTCATCTGAGTCCGGCGCACTTCCTGGGGGCTTGGTGCAGGTATGTTGCAGAAGCATTGCTTGCTTCAGGAAAGGTTCTGCAATTTACCAGCGTTTTGATACTTAGCCCTGCTTTGCCTCACCTAGTGGAGGATCCTCCAGGTGCAACCTTTCAACGCAGCCATAAAAAGCATGAAGCTCTCCCCTCTCTGCGTTATGGATTGGAAAGCCTTATCGGTATGTGCGCTGTACGGCAATCTATTCGGTCAATCCACCTCATTACCTTTATTGATATTAATGCTATATTTGTATTTATTCATAAACCAGTGCCAGTGCCCCCCCTAACACTGACCTCTGACCCCCCTGTGGCCCCCCTAACAATGAAAAGTCATTTTTTTCCTTTTTTTAAAAATGTGTATTTTCTGGTACTCGGTTTGCCAAAAACCGCAGGATTTTGTTGCTGTAATGTGAGATTGTGCAGACACCCTTATGTAAAGTAGAGATGTAACTGTTCATTGCCTTTATTTTTATATAAATATGGTGTTAGTGCAAACATTACACTATAACTTAAGCTGAAGCTAACAGTAATAACTATAAGATTTATCTGAAATAAATACGTGTACTGAAACAAATACCAATAACTGTATTGCATTGTTTTCTTATGCGCAATTACTTCATACCATGGGCGTATGAAGCATCCTGAATGTGGGGGGGACATTTTTAACGGGGGGTTTGGGGATTCCCCCCCACGAAAAAAAAAAATAGATTTCCTGTATTCTGGTGCATTTTAACAGGTGGTTTGATAATTTTATGTGGCTATACTAGCATGAGGAAAATGATAGGTACATTTTGTAATTTCATCCAGTAGTAAAGAAGGGAAACATATTTGATTATTAATTCAGAGCCGTCTTTGAATGAATAAAAAGCAGTTTAAATGCCCATTTTTTTGTACATTTATATACAACAATACATATTTGTGAGTGCATTGAGAGATATTGTTGTGGAGAGTCATTTATATATAAATCGCAAAATACATTTGTGAATCCTTCTGTGAGCATTTATTAATATTGAGACTGATCTGACTCCATACAGATGTTAAGTTCAACTAGGAATGGTATCATTGACTTAAATGTTCAAATAAATGTTGCACTTCTGTCTATATTGGTCATATGATGCCCCTTGACTGAAATGTTTCCTGTTCAATATCCCCACTGATTTCCTTAAAGGTGGGGTAGGTAAGTTTGAGAAACCGGCTCGAGATACACTTTTTGTTATATTCCATGGAATGCTCTTAACATCCTGATAGCAATGAATACATTAAATGCTTTGACAACAAATCCATAAAAAAATGTCATCTGTGGAAGCCGTAGTACTGTAAAAAGCACGACCAATCATTTTAGCCGGCCCGGCTAAAGTAACTGGATGGCCTACCTGCCTGTCAGCCTTCCATCTGTGCACAAACTTATCTCGTGCCCTCATTGGTCATGTGCGCTTTCGTGTGTGTTGTAGGAGGGGCTCTGTAAGGAAGTGGCAGATCTTTTCCGGCTGTATATTTTCAAATTCTAGCACACTCAAGCTGGTTTCTCCAAAATGACCTACCCCACCTTTAAAATTCTGGGATGAGAGTCCACATCACAATTTACTCTAAACTGTCATTTCCCTTTCATCACTCACCTCAGCTACGGACCTCTCTCCACTGTCCCTGTGTTCTGCCTCTGACTCACTCTCAAGCGCCTAGATGTCAAGAGAGGTGGTGAGGTGATCATTATTTATTGAGCAGTATACTCTTTCACATTGAATCATAACAATTCATACTGAATGTAAATACAACTGACTCTAAAGTAAGTCCCAGTCTGTGACATTGGACATTTTGAAGACTCAAAGTCCCAAGCAGTAGGTAGAATATTAGCTAGTCTAGTAATGTGCACAGCAAATAAATAGTTAACTGAATACTCGGATGGAAATTGCCTATAAGCACTCAGTAAAACATAAACACACACAAAAACCTTCTGAATGATAAGAAGTATAATTAAAACATAATGCACATTAGCATTTTGAGAGAGAGTACCTAAGTTAAAGAACTCAGAAAATAATCTCTTATCGAACTGAGGCTCCAGTAAAACACACTGACTGCATCTCTACATGGACATCATGGTGTTTACATGAGCACAGAGAGATGGGGTTATTCATGTTCCCTGTTTACATGATAAATACTAGTAACCTGGCATTTCAATGCCTTTTTTCATCTAAACTATTCAGTATTTATATCTCTCTATCATGACATAAAGACGAAACTCCTCTCCAGAAGTGAGACGCTTTTGCCGCCATCACTGTACTGATTAACTGCTACAGCTGAAGACTTACTTTCCTCTTCTTTGACATTTTTTTTCTTATGTCCATGTTGTCTGGGGGAGAAAACATATCAAACCAAGAGATCGTCAGCTTTGATTTTCGCTGTATTAACATTAACCATTTCCTGAACACTTGGTGTGTGTGCCTTACCTCCGCTACCGGCATCACTTAATACAATAGATCTGAGATGTCCACCTTTGACAACACTCCTTGAACATGCGCGCGCTATGTGAGAGTCTGCCTTGGTACAAGGTAGCAGTGAAAACATGGTACAGAGTTTCATTGATTTGGGCATTCTCTCAATAAGCAAGTGGAATGGATTTGATAGTGAAGCACTGACACAGCGCTCCACAAAGTGCGGCGAGTGGATAGACCGATTCACGGACTTTCCACATGGTAAAAGTGGGGGGGGTCTAAACTAATCATTTACAAAAGTGAGGGGGACTTGTCCCACCCTCATATAATGGCTGCGACGCCCATGCTTCATACTGTCTAGTTCTCTTTTTCGTCCTGCATTTATTGTGCCCCCCTCAGAAAATAACTGGCCCCCCAGTGGCCCCCCCAGTCAAATTGGTCTAGAACCGCCACTGGCACCAAGTACAGGTAATTAACGTATTGTGGTTTTAGATATAATTACATACTATTTAGGTTCTCGTTTGTTTGTCGATGTGGCTGTTTAGCGAAGTGTAATTGTGTTTATTTTGTTGATTTGTATTTTAAATATTAAATGTAAATATATATATATATATATGTATATATATCTTAGCAGCAACATGGCACAATATTTCCACAGCCCCCAAAATTGATGTCAAAGCGCTAAACAACAACATGTTGTTTTTGTAGCCTACAACTAAAAAGGAAAAACCTACAAATGCACATACAAAGGCACCATTCATACAAAACATCGGACATCACAGCAAATCACCACCTAAAATCACAGTGCATAGATAAAAAAAGGGGACTTTTTGCAGTTTCCAGGACCTTTAAGGGTCCTGTGCCGTGTATTCATGTCCAAAAATCTAACTTGGGTATCACCTGTCAGTTGGAAACGTGCATATGACTATGTACAGAGAAGTGGGCTAGTCGAGTTTGACTGCGTCCATGTCCAGTCCTTGACGTACAGCCCTCTGGCCACCAATTCACCTATTGTTCATGATGAAGGGATTCTCACAGACATGGTAGTGGGTTACTACTCCTAAAACACATACTACATAGAACTTATGGTACATGCAACATTTGTTTTGTGTGGTATTGTGTCATTCTGAATCGAGCCTGGATCATTTTTGGAGGAGTTAAACTGTGCATGTCAAAATAATGGTTGACTGTCTGATGCCCCTGGACACTGACGAGGACCACTCCTATAACAGGAGGCCTTACAGCTTCCTTCCTAAAGAGTCGGTTAGTGAATGGACACATTACAGTGTACAACCCCTGATGCATGTGATTTTATAATATTACATATATGAATTCTTTATACCATCTTGTCTTATCAGTGAGATGGAACTTTGTTCTCATGACCTCACCAAGAACATGAGTGAGGAAGCACACCAAAGGCTGAAGGACTTGTGAAAGATTCCGAAGAGTCTTTAAATAGGCTTTAAACTCCTGCAGGTCAATATTTCCTTAAGTTGACCAGCTCTGATTTTCCACATGATGTTCTGTTCAATAAATGTTCATTGAGGAAAACGGTATCAGTGTCTTATTTTATATACATCACAGTGAATGCTGAACTTGCCGGACCATATACTAGTTGAAAGTACACAATGACTTAATTCACCCCTGCTGTCATTCTGGCTTTGACTGTTCAAATGAGATGTCAACCATCAAAATGGGATAAGGGGTTCTAAAACTGATAGGTTATTAATTTATTTGCCTAATAGTTGCTTAAAATGCTACAATAACATTTGCAATTCGTTTTTAATCTGCCATGTACGGTCTCTCAGCCACCGTAGTGTCGTATCAGGTGGGCGTGTCGTGTAGGGGGCGTGTCGTGTAGTGTCGTCAATTCGCTTTTAATCTGCCATGTACGGTAGTGCCTCTCAGCCACCGTAGTGTCGTGTCAGGTGGGCGTGTCGTGTACCGTCGTGTACTGTCCACGGCCGCAGCTACGGTGTAGACCCTTCTCAAATGTCCCCTCCTCGACTCCTCGGGCCCTTCTCACTTCTCTTATTTTTCATTTCCTCGCTCCTCGGTCTTGGTCTCACCGGAAGTTGATTTGTCTGCGCCATCTTGAGTAGCGTCCCAATGGCCTTATTTTTGCCGGAGGACCGAGGATCGAGGAGCGAGGAGCGATAATGGAGGAGCGATAACCGAGGAACCATCAGACCATCCTCCGATGAAATTCTCAGACACTCGCCCAGCCCCTTACAGTGTATCGCTCACTGATTGGACGATGCAGCTCATGCACTGATCTGATGCTTCTTGACATGAGAGCAGAGTGAAGAACATACATGAACCTCACGGGAGTCACTCCTCAGTTTATATCGTGTTTTGTTTCAATTCATGTATCATTTAGTTACAAATATGTGATCTGAACAACAAAGTGGTCAAAAATCATTTTATTCATTTTTTGGAAACATTTTCATGATCGCTTTTTTCGTTTTACATTTTCATTTATTGTCATTTCCATTCAATCAGTCATTAAGTGCTATTTAAAATGTTAATTTGCTACATATCCACACAAACAAACAAAGTATGCAATCCAATGAATGTTAATCTAACTGGGTTTTGATAGATAACATATCTCTTTTTCTTCTCTCAATTATTTTATTTCTATTGTGCACTCTAATCAATATTAATCATTGTTCGTTTATACATTTTAAGAATGGCGTTTATCTTTTTTGAGAAAGAGTTCTTATTTTATTTTATTTATTTGGGTCTACAACAGATGATACACATGTTTGTGTCAGTAAATGTGTACTAACAGAGGCGGGGGTGTTTGTGAAAATAATGGGGACAGAGCTGCTGTCAGACGATCAGCTGTGCAGCGTCATCACAAACGGACATCGCTTCAGGTGACGCTCCGGCGGAAAGGACGTCCCATTGCTCTTAAAACTAATTTCCCTGCTTCTCGTGGTTTCCTTGCGTCTCTCCATGCTTCCCTGGTGAGAGGGACTAGACGCAGGGAAACGACGCAAGTGAGGGACGCAAGGAATCCATTTAACCGAAGTGAGAAGGACCCCTCGACTCCTCGGTGACCCGGAAATGAATTTCAGCGCGCCATTTTGAAGGACATCTCATTTCTCTAAATCAGGGGTCGGCAACCCCTGGCACACTAGGAATAAGTGGAATAAGTGTGCAAAAATATTTAAATTGTATTTTCGGATCCTGAACGAGACCGCCGCCAGAGCGCGTCTCCCCGTTACCTGCAGAAGGAAGCCATGCACGCAACGCAGCCGCGCTCTCTTTGACTCCAGGTGACTTTCTGCCGCTTTCCTCCGTGGTGGAAAGCACTTCACTAATTGCAGTACCCATAAAGAGCTGTACAAATGCCACAATTTTTGCGTGGCTGTGTATTTAGTTGAAAGCCCAGTGGCGATCTGCTCATCTCTCATTGAAATAATATGCTACAAAGGGGCGGACTGGCCATCTGTGTGTTGAACTCTCTTGTCGGCTCCCGACCTAGTCGAGGAGACCAGAAGCAGCAAGCTTCAGGTCCAAGAACCCACTTTAGCTTAAATGACTGGAGAGAGGCGAGCTCTTCTTGGGAGGCCGTTGCATTTATTTTGCTGTTCTTCTGTTTCACAAAATACATCACAGACCTCTGTTTTTCTGCTTCCTCGTTTCACTTCCAGAAACATACACACGTTCCCTCACTGTCTCTCTACCATCCACAAACACACATGCACAAGCCACCTCTCTCTCTCTCTCTATCTCTCTCTCTCTCTCTCTCTCTCTCTCTCTCTCTCTCTCTCTCTCTCTCTCTCTCTCTCTCTCTCTCTCTCTCTCTCTCTCTCTCACCCTAATATCATAACATGTGTGCTCTGGAGAATCACAGAATGGATGATCGTCCTTATTATTATGCCGTTTAAACCAATTATTTAAATGTGTTTGTTAAATTCGGCATCATGTAAGTTGCGCTGACAGTTCCACACACTGCTTCCCCGCAGCGAGGCTCCCCCGCCCTCCTGTTGATAGTTGACCAGCGTCAAGCACATGGAGCGCAGCTGTTAGGAGAAAGGGAGAGAAGCACATCATGTCGACGGAGCGCAGCCTGGACCTTCAGTGGCAACTTAGTGTGTATGAGCTTTGTGCGTCTCTGACCAACAGTAAGTTAATATTACTCACATGGGACTGGACAGTATTAAGCCTTTCACAGCATATTAGTTGTTTTGGAGTTTGCTAACTCCGGTTATTATCGACAAGTTGAGCTAAGCTAACAAAGCTAATGTTAGCACTACGTAGCTGTACTTCTCTCCATCTGAAATGTTATGTTTGACCCTGTTGGCAATGTCTAATATTTAGATGGCATATTAACCTTTTTTACTGTAAGTTAAAGGAATTATCTGTGCAGTATATTTCCTTTGTATGTGGAAGGGTTATATTACAACCTGCCTGTTGAGCAGTAGAATATGTTATTTAGTACTATTAATGCGAAAGTTATGCATATTTTCACTGTATATGTCACAAACGAGCTGAGGACCAAAATGCAGAACACGGGAAACCAGAGATAGTCGGTAACCAGCTTTATTAGAGTCAATAGGCTGGTAGGAGACAACACGGCAGATAGTAGGCAAAGGGCTGGTCGGGGACAGGCGAGGTTTCCGGGAGAAGGCAGGACGGGAGTCGTAGGCACAGAACGGGTCAGGGAGCAGGCGAGGCAGGCTGGTCAGGGACAGGCAGGGTCGAAACCGGGAGAGCAATCTGAGGAGTAGTGCGGGAAAGACAAGCATGCTGCGAAGTACGATCTGGCACTGAGGTGAAGGTGAAGTGGGCCTAAATACTAATGGAGCTGATGGGTGTAACAGAGTGAGAGAGAGAGAGACAGGGTGTGACTACCAGGTGACTAAGGAATGATAATGCAGAAAATAGGTGAGTGAGAAAGCAGACTATGACAGTATAATATATTGGAATAATAGATTCTAATTATACTTGTACCTTTGTATTTCTCTCTTATAGACCACAGACATATACATACACTACACCTGCTCCAAGGCTGTAATACTGTGACTGTTGTGTTGATATCTTCAGTAAAAGGAATTAACCGCTACCAAGACTCCTGTGTTCTTACCGACACCCCAAGGCGTTCGTCATTCTGAGTGGAACATTCATTATACAGTCCTTCCCTAATTCCCTATTTTCCACACACCGAGGATCGAGCGTCGAGGAGGCTCTCTGGAGGATAGTGATGGGTCGTTCGCGAACTATTCGTTCTTTTTGAACGAGATGAACTGATTCCTCCCACAAAACGATTTGTTTGTTTGAGTCGCCGCCTTCCGCCAAAAGCTAAAGAGAAGCTGTTCGCGAACGACAAACTGAAAGAAGTGGCGGAAACAGTTCAGAACTGTTTCCTACAGTTCTTCTATCTTATATCCCTTTCTTTCAAGAGGAGGTTCCCGTTAGGGCCCCTCCGAAATACTGGATGTTCCATCTACACAGAGTTGGACTCAGTTAGACAACTACCACAAATACAATGAAGTACTTTACTGTTGGACTCAGTACTAGTTGGACTTCTACCACAAGTAGGCTACTATGAAGTTATTTCACTGTGTACTTTCAGTTATTCTCTGTCAAACTCTTGTGGCAGAAAATCATTTTATCTCTCATCAAATATAGCAGAAAACATGCAGTTTGACAGAGGATTAAAACTGTAACCAGAGCCCTCTCATCTGAGCTCCGTTACACACACACAGGAGCGGGACATCCTCCTCAACCTGTCCGCCATAAAAGCTTCAGAGGGCGGATAGCTGGGCTCCGTAGCGTCCAGCTAGCTTAGCCGCTAGCTTAGCGATAAATACACACAGCGTTGTATTCTCCTCCCCCTGTCGGCCCTAAAAGCTTCAGAGGGCAGATACCTGAGCTCCATAGCGTCCCGCTAATGTGAAACACACACACACAGCGTTAGCGGGACATTCTCCTTCCCCTGACGGCCCTAAAAGCTTCAGAGGGCGGATAGCTGGGCTCCGTAGCGTCCCACTAGCTTAGCCGCTAGCTAAAGGTAAACATAGATGGGTACATAGAATATGAATAAATCGTCACCGATGAACTCTTTGAACTCGGCCAAATGGAGTTTAATGCTTTGGGATTTAAGTTAGGCCACATAGTACGTGCATGGGTTTGAAAGTATAACGTGCTAGCCGGCTGTCAGGCACACATTTATGAGATTTAACAATGGCCAATTATATTTCTTAAATAATATGTAGCCTATTCCCAGAGCATAATTTATGGGGTAACAAGGTGAGGTGTAAAATGTGTTTTAATATCATACATTTTACGCCAGCAAACGTCTTGTACGGACTTCGGCAGTAGTGAAGACTCACTGAACGAATTAAGTACAAAGACGAATCGTTCGCGAACGTGCAAATCACCAGAAGTCGTTCGCGAACCGGTGAACGAATCAGTGAACGAATCTTTAAGGTGAACTGAATCAAAAGATTCGTGTCCCCGAAGGGAATCTAAATGCCCATCACTACTGGTGGAGCTATAACCGAGGATACACTGATGGTTCCTCCACGGCTCCTCCGCGGATGCATTTCCGGGAATGGTGGAGGCGTGACGCACGGCTGGACTTATCTCAGCCAATGACAGCTCTGCATGCACCCCCTGGTTCTATTTTGTATATGGCTTCACCCTCTAAGGCTATCGCTATTGGGTAATCCCCTGCGCACCCGCGCAGCACTGAAACACTTGTAGTCCACGCCCACCCGCAAGGTGGGTCCCACCCTCAGGCTTCCTTCCGTTATAAATAGGAAGGAGGCCCGACAATCTGCTCCCTCTTTTCTTCAGCACACCGTTACTGAAGCACAAGAGACACTTCAATTGCAGAGTAAAAATGAGTAACAATTGTGTGGGAGATTGTCCCTCATGTGGCTCTGGGTTCATAATGAGCTATGACTAGCACAGATAAAAGCAGTATGCGAATCCTGCCTGGGGTCAGAGCACGCGTACGCGGCTCTAAACCAGCAGGTAGCATGCACACACTGCGCCCGTCTTCCCTCGGGCGACAGGAAGCGGAGAGCGGACGCTCTTGCTGCTGTGGCCGAGGAGGACAATTGGCCCGTCCAGGCTTACGAGCCCGCGGACGGGGCCTCGTGTCCCAGGGGCCGAGTGCCCGGCTGCCACTAATCTGTTTAAGTACAGCAGGGCTCGCTGCAGAAGCCTGCCGGTTTTAACGTCGGTTAATAACCTGCAGAGCTTGCGGTATTCCTCTGTCCGAGATACGCCTCCTACACACGGTCATAATAAACCCATGAGCGCCGCTATAACGCCCCATGTGGGCAGCACTGCACACACCTCCATCCATCCCCTGAGCGTGTACGCGCCTCATGATGAGAGTCGGAGTGAGACGCAGCGTGTGGAGGCCCCCGCGCAGCCCTTTCGGTCCAAGCCCACCTTGGGTTGCCTCACGCCCTGTGTAAACCAGCTGCCTAAAACCTGTCGGTTAATAGCCAGCAGGGCTCATTGCTAAAGCCTGGTTTTAACTTGTCGGTTAATAAATTTCAGAGCGCGCTAATTAAGCCGGCTGCCACTAATCTGTTGATTAGTAGACAGAAGGGCTCGCTGCAGAAGCCTGGTTTTAACCTGTTGGTTAATAAACGACAGAGCTCGTGGCATTCCTCTGTCCAAGATACGCCTCGTACACACGGCCTTAATAAACCCATGAGCTCCGTTATAACGCCTCATGTGGGCAGCACTGCACACACCTCCATCCATCCCCTGAGCGTGTACGCGCCTCATGATGAGAGTCGGAGTGAGACGCAGCGTGTGGAGGCCCCCGCGCAGCCCTATTGGTCCAAGCACACCTTGGGTTGCCTCACGGGCAGCGGCGGCAGGGGCTCTGGCGTGGCTCGTCACCATCTTGACCAAAAACACATCTCGAGCACGTGCGCCCGCTCTCAGAGTTTTTCTCAGAGTGTTTCTCAGAGTGGCAGCGCGTGGGTCTGATGGACAGATGGATGAGCAGGCTGATCAGCAGAGGATACGTCCTGCAGTTCGCCTCTCCCCCCACACAGTTCAATGGGATACAGGAAACACTCCTGTCCACCCAGAAGCTATGTCTTGCGCTCCAATCCGAGCTGCTGGAACTCCAGTTGAAAGAGGATATTTCCAGGGTTCCTCAAAGGGAGGAAAATCAGTGGTTTTCACTCCCGTTATTTTTCTAATCCCGAAAAAGACTGGGGGAATGAGACATCCTCGATCTGTCAGTATTCCACATGCTGACGATCAAACAGGTGCTGGAATGTGTTCACCAGGACGACTGGTTCACTTCCACCTGAAGGATGCATACTTCCACATACCCATCATCCCAAAACACAGGAAATTCCTGCGTTTTCTCATTTCAGGGAATATCAGACCAGACAATCGTCTGCCGTTCGGATATTTCCTGGCTCCTCGCATTTTTGTGTAGAGAAGGCTGGAGCCACTACACAGAGGAAGGATGAGAGTGTGGTTTTCTCTGGACGACCTGCTATTTGCTGGCTCGCTCCAGGGAGGAAGTCGCTTTACAGACGGTACATCTCGTATCACATCTGTCAAAGCCTGGGTTTCATAATAAATTGGAAGAAGAGCTGTCCTCTTCCTTCTCAGACAAACGTTTATCTGGAGTGGAATTAAACTCAGCCAGCATGAGAGCGCGGCTCTCGCGGCAGCGAGTGTAAGAACTGACCGCTCTCCTCCGGCGTGTCATAACCCACACAGTCCTCTCCGTGACGCAGCTGCTCGGCGTTGGCGTCAGCTGGTCACGTGATGATCCCCTTGGGTCTCTTCCAACATGGGGACACTCCAGAGGTGGTTCATTCGCTGCAGAAGCCTGCTGTTTTTAACCTATTTGTTTATAAACTGCAGAGCTCGCGGCATTCCTCTGTCCCAGATATGCCTCCTACACACGGTCATAATAACCCACGAGCACCGTTATAACGCCTTGTGTGGACAGCATGCACACACCTCTCATCCCATGGGCGTGTACGCGCCTCATGATGAGAGACGGAGTGAAATGCAGCATGTGGAAACTCCCTCGCAGCCCTTTTGCCTCACGGGCAGCGGCGGCGATGGCGTGGCTCGTCACCATGACGACCATTACGGCACATCACAGAGACGCCTCTCTCCTCAGCAGTTCCATGGGATACAAGAAACACTCCTGTCATCCCAGGAACAGTGTCTTGCACCGTTTTTGCTCCGCTATTTTTCTAAATCTCGGAAAAGAACGGGGAAGTCGCCCCGTTGCTGTACAATCAAACGTGTTGATTTGCACAGACAGGCCACGGCTATGGAAGCAGCCTACCTCAATCACCAGGGAGGAGTACGATCTGCGCAGCTTCTGAACGCAGCAAGGCGGCTGCTGTTCTGGGCACGCACACACGTTGCTCTCATCAGAGTAATGTATATTCCCGGCGAATTGAACAGAGGGGCTCGCAGAACGCACGCGCTGTCCTGCTAGTGGCGCGCACGGCTGCATTGCGCCATTCTCAGCGCCTGTTTGTGCATTATAGAGAGCGCTCGATCGGGCAGCCTCTGTCTGTACAACGGCTGTCACACTGGCTGTGTGAAGCTGTGTCACAGGCATATGTCTCCTCTGGGGTGGATCCCCCGGAGAACATCAATGCGCACTCCACCAGAGGAATGTCCTCCTCCACGGCATTGCACGGAGGAATGTCAGTGGAAGACATTTGCACTGCTGCATCTTGGTCTTCCCCCTGTTCATTTATTCAATTGGATTTGAGGGATGTCTCCCATTCCTCTCTGACACACCCTGTACGGAGAGCGCCCCTTTTTCCCTCTTATGAGAGGGATGTTTCCTTTTTTTCCTCTGAAACATTTTGTACGGAGTGTCTTGTCAGAGTGAGTGACCTCAGGGATTCAGCCGTGCGTTCTCCTGCCTGTCTGCACGCAGAGAGCTGTTGTTCCCCCTCTTTTTGTCACTGGGCAAAGTATGACCTGTTATGGAAATATTAGACCCAGTCAATACTGTGGAGATACACAAGTCAGGAAGATCAACAATAAATGGTGAAACAAACAGAGTTGTCTTTCTGGTTATTTATTTGAAGCTTCAAAGACCCAGGTCTCACAGAGTATAGGATAGTCTGCAGGAGTTTGTGCAATAGTAACAAAATAGCAAAGCTTATATACAAGAAAGGGTGGGGAGACAGAGTTTGCTCAGAAATCTGCTTTCACACGGACTCATATTGTTATTAGACACCTGTCCTTGAGCTGTAGATAGTATAAAGGTTCTCAGAATATGGAAGTTCTTGTGTGACTTTGTGTGAAGAGGAGTAGTCTCAACATAGTCTGCCAAATCAGCTCTGTGGCCTTGAAGCGCTTGGGAATAAAAACCCTTATTAGAGTATGCAGAGAAAACAGCACATATCAGGAAAATGGTACAGTAGTTTTAGACAATGTTTTTAGAAGCATTTGGTTTTAGCATATAAAGTAAGATAAAGAAATTGAAATCGTCTCTACTTTTTCACAGCGGCAGGTATGTATTGTTCCCAGCCTAGGCATGGGTTATTATCTGAGCAGGTGTGTCTGTGCTTCTAGTACCGGGCGGACCCAGTTGGGCGCAGACTACATCATGCTTCGCCCTTAACCCAATAGCGATAGCCTTAGAGGGCGAAGCCATATATGAAATAGAACTGAGGTTACCTACTGTAACCCCAGCTTCTATGAGTAAATGGCGTAGCCCTCTAAGAGCTGGGCCCCACTGGCTCTACGAATAGCTGAAGAAAAGTTATTTTGCATGGGAGCAGATTGTCGGGCCTCCTTCCTATTTATACCGGAAGGAAGCCCGAGGGTGGGGCCCACCTTGCGGGCGGGTGTGGACTACAAGTGTTTCAGTGCTGCGCGGGTGCGCAGGGGATTACCCAATAGCGATAGCCTTAGAGGGCTACGCCTATTACTCATAGAAGCTGGGGTTACAGTAGGTAACCTCAGATATTATTTTAGAAACTGCTTTCATCGCGACGCGATGTTTCCAGAGAGAACAGCTGTGAGGTCCATGCAGAAAGCAGAGCAGTGTGTATAATATATATCACTCAGTATAACAGGCCTACTCTCTTTATTTGCTTTAGTTTAGTAGATAACTACAAACAAAGTGTCCATATTTTTCTAAGACCATTTAGTGCTTCACATAATAAAATACACAACGGCTGTATCCTGATTATGCTTTAGGAGCTGTAGGTGTGTGTGTTACAGTGTGTAGGTGTGTGTGTGGTACAGTGTGTGCGTGTTGTACAGTGTGTAGGTGTGTGTGTGGTACAGTGTGTAGATGCGGCGGACAGACAGGTCTCAGTTGGTTTGGTGTCCTCTGCTTACTTTTAATACTTGTGTAACGTCCGAGGTGTTAAGGCTTCAAAGATACTTCTGTGTAACAAAAACTCAGGAACTTAGTACTTTTTGGAGCGTCCCAGATAGCGCCTCCGTTCATTCTTGTCGAGTCACACCACACTCTCCCTCACCACTCCAGGACAGACTGCGCATGCTCACAACACATGACCGCTCAACCCAATGCTTACATGCGTCCCCCCTTACTGAAAGAAATGTCCCCATTTCCAGACACATGGCGAGAACACAACAAAACATAACAAAAAACAATACAACCACGAAAACCCCCAAAAAACTTAACAAAACTACACAATACCCTGCAGAACAATACATGTATGCAAGACGTACATTTGAAGAAAAAAAAAATCTTTGAATAAAAACAATACATATCCACAGCCCAAATAAAACATAAACTTGGTATGACATAACCTATTCCACAGGAGAAAAAAAGCACACAAGCATGTAAACACCAGTCACTCAGCCTATAACAAAGTCCATAAAGCGGACAGGAGGCCACGCTAACCTCCCAGCCCGGGACACCGTCGGTTCGGCTTGTTCGAGCTCAGGGGAATCACCAGTCCCAGAACCCGGCCCAAGATCACTGTCACTTTCCCCATCGGAAAACCTCAAGCGTCCAGAGCTCTGTGGGGAGACTGCATCTTGCAACGGAAGAGGCAGAGAAAGGTTTAAGAGAGACCTTGATGGTCCCTCCAAGGGAAAGGCTACCGGCAGGTTGTATCGCCGTAGCCTGTCATAATGGACAGTTTGGAGAGAGGCTTCATCCCCAAACGGGCTACTTAGTCGGTACGTGACCCCCACTTCATCACCCCTATCCATTCGCCTCTGCACCAGATAAGGCCCCTTCCAGTGGGGAGCCAGCTTACGGCGGCTCTCAGTGGGATCATTTAACCACACCAAATCCCCGACTTCATACGGGACGTGCCTCACTCTGGCGTCATAGTACGACTTCTGTTTGCTGCTTGCAGCAAAATTGTTATCCCTTGTCTGATCAAACGCTGCGTCCAAGCGTCTGAGAAGGGAACCAGCAAAGTCTTCCCGGGGACCCTGCACCAGATCTGTGCTGGAATGTACACTGGTATTGTACGCAAACGCGACCTGTGACAGAAAAGAGTCCCACTGCCCCTCACATGATAGAAGAAATTTCGCCAACTGATCGATAGGTGTCCTATTAAACCTCTCTACCATGCCATCAGACTTCGGAATGTAAGGCGTCGTGTGCGTCTTCTTCACACCTAACATGCCGCACAAATGCCTCACAACATCTTATTCAAACTGTCTTCCCATATCAGTGTGCAGTGTCCATTACCCCATGCTCCAAGATGTAGTTCTGGAAGAGACACTCTTTTTTGATCGGGGATGGCATACAGATTTACAAATCTTGTGAAATAGTCCTCAACAACCAACACATACCGGTTGCCTTTTGATGTGACCGGCAACTCCAGTATGTCAGCCGCCACACGCTGGAAAGGTCTAACTGCATGCAAAGTTCTCATGGGGGCATGGTGTTTAAGCACCGGGGACTTCCTTCTCTGAGAGGCATAACATTGGTCACACCATGATCGAATGTCACTGTGCATGGAGGGCCAAGAGCACACACTTCTTGAGCGTGCCATAATGCGTCCATACGCCAGGTGAGCAGTCAGTGGAGTACCATGCAAGTGTCCCAGGACCTCTGGAACTAAGACAGCAGGAACAACAACCTGAGTAGACTGCCCTGCCTCAGACAGCCAAACAACTCTACATTAAAGTCCCTCCACAAAAGTCAGCCGGGGAAACTCATGCTAAAGTCTCTTCAAACCCCGACTAGCATCTTTTAACCTCCATCTAGGGGGCCGTTGGCCATGCTCCAGCCAGGCCAAAACTTGTCCGATGTCTGCATCCTTTTGCTGGAGCTCCCTAATACCGGAGCCATCATGTGACAGAGTGAAGATTAGGGTCTGGTCCACTGAAGACCCTGAGTCAGGAGAAGGAGGGCCTGAAATCGGTCCCTGGGCTTGGGCCATGGCAGGAGTCCCCACAGCACACACATCACTAGGACCACTGTCCCCAGTGCCAGGGTGAATTGTACTCAAGGGAGCGGATGTGGCATTGAGACTGCCTGAATTCTCCAAAGCTTCAGGGGTGTCAGGCCTGCGTGAAAGGGCATCTGCATTTGTGTGTTTGACCCCACTCTTGTGCACAATCACCCAGTCGTATGGGTCCAGCTCCAGAGCCCAACGGCTACGACACCCCGTCCTGTCATTGTCAACCTGAAGTCGTCGCAGACCCAACAAAGGTTGGTGATCTGTAATAATTGTGAAGGGGAGAAGACCCAAGTAATGCCTGAAATTACGCACTGCCCACACTATCATCCACAGCTCCCTGTCGTAGGTAGACCAAACGCTGTTCAGCTGCTGTCAGGGAGCGACTAGCGTAGGCCACCACTCTCTCCAGGCCATCCACTTCTTGTGACAGCACAGCCCCCACAGCAATTTGCGAAGCATCTGTACACAGCACGAAACTCTTGGTGAAGTCCGGGTGACACATGATAGGTTCGGCACAAAGACCATCCCGCAAAAACTCAAATATATAATAAGAACGTCTCAACGCCCCCCCCCGGCGCGTGTTTTAACGGCGCGTAAAACACACGTGATGACGTCACCAACGAATCGACGACTGAATTAGTTGGCAACTAATTTGGTAATCGATTTTAATCGATTAAGTCGATTAGTTGTTGCACCCCTACTTGTAGTCCTCCACAACAGCCACATCCTCTCCTAGAATGCGGCTGTTGTGCCAGACGGCAGCAGACAGAACAGTTTGTGGCTGGGGTGATGGGGGTCTTTTATAATCCTGAGGGCTTTCTTTAAGGTTAACCTGGTATTTTTATTCCACTACATTTATTTTAGTTACTTTACAGATTTGGATTAATGATGTGAAATATAAACAACCCTTAAATCAGACTTTAGATACACCGGAGTAAAATTCAGGTAAGGTGATTGTCAAGTGCCAACAATCAGGAGATATTTGATAGTTGGTGCTTGAGAAGACTAAACATTTATCTGCAATTGACATGAATGGAAACGAGTAATAAAGTATATTCATTACTCGTTATTCTCTACTAATAGTTAATTAAAGACTGTATAATGGCTATTTTGCACATCCCTTTCCCGAGTTTCTAAGGTTTATTGACATATCATATACACAACTACGGTGTAGTTATGCAATGAATAAAAAACTTGGGTCACAGGTTCCTCAACAGTGCATTTGTAAAGGGTTAAACCAGTTCATTGTTAAAAAGTGTCACCCCCATATTTTTTATTGTTGATGTCTCTTTAGAAGTCATTAAACTGTATTACATTGCAACTGTGTGGCGGACTGATCACTAGAGGGCGATACCACTCGGGAGGATCTAGAACCCTGCAAGGGCAGAAACCTGCAGATTAAATCCTGCAGTTGAGCTACAAACAAGCTAACATTTCTGCCTCGTGTGTTTTTTTACATTTCATTTAGCTGACGCTTTTATCCAAAGCGACTTACAATTACCAATTACAGGGACATTCTCCCTGGAGTAACTAAGGGCTAAGTGCCTTACTCAAGGGCACACTAGTGGTGGTGTTCCTGGTTTTTCATATACAGGTGGGTTCTAAGTCCTTCAAATGACACCATAGTGTCCAGTGGCGTTTTTATATGTACAAAAGTGGTGGGGCACAAAAAACTTAGATGTCTATATATAAGCTTCTGCAGTGAGGTTCATGGCTGGTGAGGCACTGGCACTGACTCTTCAGGTTATTTTGACCTAAATCAAAATATAATATTATTTTCAAAAGCCTCTTTAGTCTGATGCTTCAATGAATTTTAAACAGACAGTTCAACAAAAGGATACCCAAAAAATGTAATTTTATCATTTAAATATTTAATTGTTCTCTCTGAGTAAGATCCCATTTTCAATAAAATTGCGGTCTCACCTTGACTTGAAGATGAAGTCCATTTGCCTATCCTTCTGGACAAAAATCTCTATTATTTTTTTGTAAAAGTCCTCCTTATCTTCTTGTAGTTTCAAAAGTCTATCATAAATCTAAATGATGGATTTATGGTTCGAAAATGATAAAAGTAGGGCAGACATGTGGATATTATCCGGCTGAACAAAACGTGCATTTATCTAACAAGTACGTTTCCCACAGATCTTATTTTGAGCTATTTTCTAAAATCCTATGGAGAAATCTCATTGCATTTTGGTGGAGGGAAGCCATGCGCAGCTTATTTCCTGGTTTTAGGACGCGTCTCTCTCCTCCTCTTCACACACCACACTTTTCGCGGCACACGTACTTTCAGCCAATCCGCTCTGAATTATGTGAGATGACGTATGGTGGGGATGGCAGCTCTATGCCCCTATGGTCATTATTCTTTGCCACACACATTAAATAGGAAAATACTCTGAGCATGCGCAGTGTAGTTTTTACAGTCAACGTTCACTTAGACTGTGAGAGGGAGGGGCAGGATCGGGTTTTGTCCCACATGGCTAAACAAACAGCTCAATAGGCACACACTGTAGACACTAATTAGAAGAAAACATACTAAAACAGCAATGTACAGACGAATCAGATGATCAAACATGATCTTAAAATATATTTATATATATTTTAATTTATTTTTTGCATTTTGTTGTAATCATTATTTTAATACTTTCTGCTGACACTAGGCCCCACCTGCCCCTAATGACCAGTCACCACTGATAGTGTCCCAGTATAAGGGGTATAAGTGTTAGGAGTGTGTTGTGATTGAGTGCGATATGTCTAATCGTTGTTTTAGGCAGTTATGTATAGTTATGTATATAGGGTATCGTTTGAATTTCCACGATTCTGATTCCGATTCCGATTCTACTTTTCGATTCCGGTTCTTAACGGTTCTCAATTCATGGGTACCACGTGACGTCACTGTATTCTAGCGCCGCCACACTGTAAGACCGAACAGTACAAGTATCTTGAAGAATATGGGTTGTTTTAACCCAAACATTTATAAAAGTTAATTCACCGCTAATTTTCTGATGACTATGAACTGATTTGTAATATTGTGTATACAGTATTCATCCACTTTGGGTCATATTGGGGATTGTACTCAAATGTTTTTACTGAATCTGTCTGACGTCATCACGTATGTGCTCCGCCCCCAACGTGCCTCACTGCTCTCATCCATGCGTTCATTTGAGTCCGCCATTATAGCTCCTCTCGGATGAAATCACTCAAACTTTCAGAAGTATACTTTACCCACCGTGCTCTCGAGTCTCACTGCCGGAATTTGACCGCGCTACTCTGGTAAGTTACGTCTTGCCTTTGCACAGTATTTAAATGATGTTTTATTAATTTCTGCATCTAATGCACTTTGTGTCGCATGGTGTTTGATTTGAGCTCTTGTTAGCTAGCCTAGATTTAATATCTGCCTCACTTAAAAAATTATTTAAACGTGTAAGACAGTATTGTATATTGCTTTAAGTTATATCTTAAAGTGGAACGTTTGTGTTGCAAAGGTTCTCTGGAAAATTCGAACCGCAAATGGCGGCAGTTTTTTTTCTTCTTTTTTGTTACTGCATGCATCTCTGCATATTTTATTAACTTAGAGGCATAGAGGATTTACGTTCATTTTATCCATGTTTGTAAAAGCATCTAACTTGAAATACTAGACTATTCATTTTACAATGGGTTTCAAGTTAGCTTTCTTTTACAAAACATGCAGAACGCACGGTTGTGGCACAACGTTAGTGGATACAATTAACGTAAATCCTCTATGCCTCTAAAAGTTAATAAAACCTGCCCAGTGCCCAGACATCCATGCGGTAACAAAAGAAGCCAGTGGAGCCTCGCAGCAGCGAAACTGTGGTGCGCTTACGGCCCGTCCACACAGCGGTGTGCGTTGAAGCTTACAACGCTTCTGCCCATTCACTTTGAATGGGGTGACGTCACTTTTAGCCGAACTGCATTTTGGGAAGCGACGTGGAGCGTTGCTGGCGTTGCTGGCGTTGCTGGCGTTGCTGGCTTCAAAAGTTGAGCAATGTTCAACTTTTGGCGCCCCGGCAGAAGCGTCAGCCAATGAAATCCCGTTTATGCAAATCTGCCAGTACAAGCGCTAGCCAATCAAACCGTGTGTATGCTGGGAGAGACTACGCAGGTCATTTCCTCATATTCCAAAACATTTAGGGAAAATTCATTATAGCAGTAGTGAATCACCCGGTGCTGAATGATCAGTCTCTGTTCATCTACCGGGATACAAACCGGAGGAGCGAGGCATGGAGGGAGGTGGCAGAGACAGTGGGTGAAACTGGTAGGTTTTCGCCTGTTTGGGGATTTTATATCCAGTTTACTTAGTTTTAACATTGCTATTGCTTTGTATGTCGGGGGCGGGAGATTCATGTGATTGGTTGTTGGTCGCAAAAAATCCCCAAGCTTTCAGACACGCCCACCGCCAAGCGTCAACGCACGCTGCTGTGTGGACACTCCGTTACGGCCCGTCCACACAGCGGCATTGGAAAAAGCTTCCAACGCTTCTGCCCATTCACTTTGAATGGGGTGACGTCACTTTTCGCCGAACTGCATTGTGGGAAGCAGAGCGGAGCTTTCCTGGCGTTTCAGGCTGCAAAAGTTGAGCAATGTTCAATTTTTGAAGCTTCTGAAGCTTTCGGTGGAAGCGTCAGCCAATCAAATCATATGCCAGTACAAGCTCTAGCCAATCAAACCACTGCTTGTGTGTCAGGGGCGGGAGATTCATGTGATTGGTTGTTGGTCGAGCTTCAGACACGCCCAGCTCCAAGCTTTTTTTGAAGCTGTAGTGTGGACGGGCCGTAAGTGGGGTGCTAGTGTGTGTTAAGATGAGAGATAAAAACCATCCCTTGATTGCAAAGTTATTGCAGACTACTTTTGCCCTGCGGCGCAATGAGATCATCAATGATGAGCTACCTGTTGGAGAGATCCTGGAACGCTGGCCTGCCTTGACAATGGAGTCACAGGTGAAAATATTTTAGATATTAAAACTATATAATAATTTTGTGTGCCTTTGCCACTGATAACTTTGGCATGTTTACTCAGATTTAGCATGTCATGTTTCTGTTTATCTCTGCTGCCTTCAGTCCACATATACATTGTACTCTGAATTAAATAGTCATTTTATATTTGTGCAGAGTTTCACAGGATAACGAACCTCAACCTGAAGAACTACTTTTACGCGGAGTTGGATCGGCATGCTGTTGAGCTTGTTCAGGAAGAAGGCGCCACGCAAAGGCGAAGTGTCTGAAGTTCAGCTCTTCACCGCCTATGGCCTCCAGGTGAGTCGGTTAAGCCTCTTGGTGTTTTATTATCATACTAGAGTGGATTTTCTGTGTGTGTGTGTGTGTGTGTGTGTGTGTGTGTGTGTGTGTGTGTGTGTGTGTGTGTGTGTGTTGGGGGGCAAGGGGTCAGCCTGATAGATTTATTATTAACATACTTGTGTTTGGGGAGGGAACAGCAGTGTTAATGTTATTGCACCTTGTTGTTGTGCTAATGAGATACAGGTGGGATCGCAGACGCCTCAATTGCTTCAAAATGGTAATCTCTTCAGTCATGGAAGTTATTGTGATATAAATTGTTGTGTGGCTATGCTGTTTAGCATCCAAAGTAAAACAAAGATATGTTTTCACACTCAAGGATCAAGGTGACGTCCATAGCCGACGTGCTGCTCTACTCCGTGCTCTGCCTGGATTTCTGCATGAGGATGACTCCAGGTTTCTGAGGATGTGGCATGTAAGTCAGCACAATAACTGTTTTGAATGTATGTGACAGATCCTCAAAAAATATAGTTTATCTTATAAATACACATGCAGACATACACACATAAACAGACACACAAACAGACAGACAGACACACACATATAGACACACACATACATAGACACACAGACACACACATGCATAGACACACACATACACACACAGACAGACACACACATACATAGATACACACACACACAGATACACATACAGGCACACACATAGACACACATACACACACACACACATAGACAGACACACGCACATACATAGACAGACATACACACACACACACAGACACACATATACACAGACACACATACATAGACAGACACATGTACACACACATAGATACACATACACATACACACACACAGATACACACACACACCAGAGTTCCCGTTAGAATATTTTTTCGCCGGTCAACATGTCGTTAAAGTTTAAATCTTCCGGACAAAATGAGAAAAGTGCCGGTCAAAGATCTTCTTTGTTATTTATTGAGGTTTAACAGGGTTGCCAACTCTCACGTATCTGGCATGTGACACACGCTTTCACTCTCAATCTCACGCTCTCACGCTGCCCAAACTATTCTCACGCCAAAACAAGAAAACCGAAGACTAGAAACGGTTTTGAAAACTTTTATCACGTAGTGATCATCTTCTCAATAGAACATCTTTGATAATGTCTTCTGGCCAATCAGAATCACGATAACGGCGTGGTGTTGTTGCAGGAAGTCCCGATACATCGATACAACATTACGTGTTGATAGAAATCAACACGTTGATAGAAATCAACACGTAATGAAATAAGACCCCACGGTTTGATGATTGATAGGTGTGTGGGCTGTCTTTCATTTTGACACACAGAACAATGGGGGCTATCCACCCTTATCCACAATGTAAAGTAATTCACAGCCTCTTCCCTCTCCTCTCTGTGAGGAGCAGCAGGTTCAGCTTTCAGAACAAAGTAACACAAAACTAAAATGGCATTCATTTTTTTAATATGTCGTGTAGTAATAGATTTATTTATTTTATTTCTTCTCAAGAGAGTACCAGAATGTGTATTTTATGTTAGTATTTCAAAAAATCTCCTGGGGAGAATCCCCCCAGACCCCCTGCAGGGGTTGGATTTTCAGCATGTCAACTCTTTCACCTGTGGGGAAGTTGCAGGATTGGCTCCAGGTCGCCCTTTTTATTTACTACAAGACAAATGTGCCTTTTTATTTCATACAGTTCAATTTGGATTGAGACAGGGAAATCATCTAAACCTCACGCGTGGCGATTCACTGTCAAGGGGAGCGTGTATGTAATTACATTGCAAATACTGACTTGAGCCCACCACTGTATGGGTTAGCCCCATAGATTACCCAACACAAATACTCTCTGGCAACTGCCGACCCGTATTACGCATGCGCAGATCTAAGATCCAGTAGAAATGATAAAAAGTAAAAGTCTGCTGCTTATTGTTCGACTAGGCCAAAATAGAGTCAAAGAGTATATGAGTGTGTGTTAATTAATATATTTGGCAGTTTGGAGTAAGTCTGTAGATTTGTTTATTTGTGTGTGTGTGTGTGTGTGTGTTTCATGTACACACACGATAATTAATTTTGTTGGATACATTTTGCCGGAAATTATTGCAATAAACGATAATATTGTCGGCACCGTTGTCACGGTTGTCATGTCAGGTCACGGGTCTATGTCTAGGTTTGGGTGTTTCCGCTGTCCTCTATGTCATGTTTTCCTTCCGTCGTTAGTTCCCTGGTGTGTCTCGTTAGTTGATTGTGTTCACCTGTGGCCCTTGTGTTTTCTCCTCCCTCCTCACCTGTGTCTAGTTAGTTGATTATGTTCACCTGTGGCCCTTGTGTTTCTCCTCCCCTGCCCAGCTGTTTCTTGTCTGGTAATTATCCCTCCCTGTATTTAGTCTTGTCTCGTCCTGTGTTCAGTGTTGGTGCTTCTTTTGTTTGTGACCTGGTTCACCGTAGAGTGTTTTGTTTGTTAAAGTTATATGTTAGATAAGAGACCTTGCAATAAAGGTATTATCAAGTGTTATCTGCGTTTGGGTCCTACCTGCTTCACTCTGCGCTATCAGAAAGCACCAACCAGAAATGGGCCCAGCAGATCCGTTCGAGTGGGAATTATTGAATTTTTCCTTTTTTTTGGCTAACTGCTCGGATCGATGGAAGAGAGCACCCGGAGTTCAGCAGCGAGAGGCTGTGTTGTCGGAGGCGCGCCAAATGGCTAGAGAGAAACCAGGTTTGGTGAAGTTCTTACCTGGCTGGATTTCAAAGATCCTCCCGGTGTGTGATTCCCGGCCTGCTAGCCCCAGGCATGCTAGCTCCCTACCTCCCGATTCCCAACCTGGCACCATACGCCTTGGTGGGTTCCGTCTGGAGTCAGCCCCGGCTTCTTCCCCATTTCCTGCTCCTGTCCAGGATCCGTTCTCGGGTACTCGTCTGGCTTATGGAGGTCCACGGAGTATTCAGGCGGCTGCTAAAAGGAGTCGTCGCAAGGCCAGGTTAGCCCGAGCCCTAGCAGCCATGGTTCCGGTTACAGTTCCGGCCCCAGCAGCCATGGTTCTGGCTCCAGTACCGGCTCCAGTACCCCTGGTCGCGACTCCAGTTTCGGCTCCAGGACTGGCTTACCGGCCAACGCCAGCTCCCCGAGTCCTGTCGGCATACCGGCCGACTCCAGCACCTCGTCTCTTGTTGGCTCCCCAGCCAACACCAGCTCCCCGTGTCCTGTCGGCGTACCGGCCGACTCCAGCACCTCGTCTCTTGTTGGCTCCCCAGCCAACACCAGCTCCCCGTGTCCTGTCGGCGTACCGGCCGACGCCAGCTCCTCGTGTCCTGTCGGCGTACCGGCCGACTCCAGCACCCCGTGTTCTGTTGGCAAACCAACTCTCTCAAGTTTCCCCTCCAGACACTTCTCAAGTCCCCTCTCAGGTCCCCTCTCGAGTTACCTCTCGAGTCACCTCTCGAGTTCCTTCTCAGGTCCCCTCTCAGGTCCCCTCTCGAGTCTTTTCTCGTGTCCCCTCTCAAGTCAACTCTCCAGTGTCCTCTCGAGTCACCTCTCAAGTTTCCCCTCAGGTCTCCTCTCGAGTTCCCTCTCAAGTCCCCTCTCAGGTCCCCTCTCGAGTTACCTCTCGAGTCACCTCTCGAGTTCCTTCTCGAGTCCCCTCTCAGGTCTCCTCTCGAGTTACCTCTCGAGTCTCCTCTCGAGTTCCCTCTCAAGTCCCTTCTCAGGTCCCCTCTCGAGTTATCTCTCGAGTCAACTCTCCAGTGTCCTCTCGAGTCACCTCCCAAGTCAACTCTCCAGTGTCCTCTCGAGTCACCTCTCAAGTTTCCCCTCAGGTCTACTCTCGAGTTCCCTCTCAAGTCCCCTCTCAGGTCCCCTCTCGAGTTACCTCTCGAGTCACCTCTCGAGTTCCTTCTCAAGTCAACTCTCCAGTGTCCTCTCGAGTCACCTCTCAAGTCAACTCTCCAGTGTTCTCTCGAGTCACCTCTCAAGTCAACTCTCCAGTGTCCTCTCGAGTCACCTCCCAAGTCAACTCTCCAGTGTCCTCTCGAGTCACCTCTCAAGTTTCCCCTCAGGTCTCCTCTCGAGTCAACTCTCGAGTTCCTTCTCGAGTCCACTCTCCAGTTTCCTCTCAAGTTCCCTCTCAAGCCCTCTCTCGAGTCCCCACTCAAGCCCCTACTCATGTCCAGTTGGAGGTCCCGCAGACTAGTCTTCTGCCGGGGGTCCTGCCAACCCCATGTCCTGTACCGTTGGAGGTTCCACTGGGGGTCCTGCCAACCCCATGTCTTGTCCAGTTGGAGGTCCCGCAGACTAGTCTCCTGCCGGGGGTCCTGCCAACCCCATGTCCTGTCCAGTTGGAGGTCCCGCAGACTAGCCCTCTGCCGGGGGTCCTGCCAACCCCATGTCTTGTCCAGTTGGAGGTCCCGCAGACTAGCCCTCTGCCGGGGGTCCTGCCAACCCCATGTCCTGTACCGTTGGAGGTTCCGCTGGGGGTCCTGCCAACCCCATGTCCTGTCCAGTTGGAGGTCCCGCAGACTAGCCCTCTGCCGGGGGTCCTGCCAACCCCATGTCTTGTCCAGTTGGAGGTCCCGCAGACTAGCCCTCTGCCGGGGGTCCTGCCAACCTCATGTCTTGTCCAGTTGGAGGTCCCGCAGACTAGTCTCCTGCCGGGGGTCCTGCCAACCCCATGTCCTGTCCAGTTGGAGGTCCCACAGACTAGCCCTCTGCCGGGGGTCCTGCCAACCCCATGTCTTGTCCAGTTGGAGGGTCCCGCAGACTAGCCCTCTGCCGGGGGTCCTGCCAACCCCATGTCCTGTCCAGTTGGAGGTCCCGCAGACTAGCCCTCTGCCGGGGGTCCTGCCAACCCCATGTCTTGTCCAGTTGGAGGTCCCGCAGACTAGCCCTCTGCCGGGGGTCCTGCCAACCCCATGTCTTGTCCAGTTGGAGGTCCCGCAGACTAGTCTCCTGCCGGGGGTCCTGCCAACCCTTTGTCCTGTCCCGTTGGAGGCCTCGCCGACTAGCGCTCTGCCGGGGGTCCTGCCAACCCCATGTCTTGTCCAGTTGGAGGTCCCGCAGACTAGTCTCCTGCCGGGGGTCCTGCCAACCCCGTGTCCTGTCCCGTTGGAGGTCCCGCCGACTACGCTCCTGCCGGGGGTCCTGCCAACCCTATGTCCTGTGCCGTTGGAGGTCCCGCCGTCTACTCTCCTGCCGGGGGTCCTGCCAATCCTATGTCCTGTGCTGTTGGAGGCCCCGCCGACTACTCTCCTGCCGGGGGTCCTGCCAACCCTGTGTCCTGTCCCGTTGGAGGCCCCGCCGACTACTCTCCTGCCGGGGGTCCTGCCAACCCTTTGTCCTGTCTCGTTGGAGGTCCCGTCGTCCACCCTCCTGCTGGGGGTCCTGCCACCTCCTGGTCCTCTTCCGTGGGGGATCCTGCCGAAGCCTGCCCCGCCGGCTCCGGTTCCTGTCCGGCCGCCACCGGGTCCTGCCCGGCCTCCGGAGCTGTCTGGTCTTCGCCCTCATGCTCGGCCCCCTGAGTTCGCCCGCTGTGGCCTTCGCCCCACCATGGACTCTGCCTTGCCCCCGGGCCGTCCGCCCGAGACCCCCACCTTGGACTCTGCCTTGCCCCCGGGTCGTCCGCCCGAGTTCCCCACCATGGACTCTGCCTTGCCCCCGGGCCGTCCGCCCGAGACTCCCACCTTGGACTCTGCCTTGCCCCCGGGCCGTCCGCCCGAGTTCCCCACCTTAGACTCTGCCTTGCCCCCGGGTCGTCCGCCCGAGTTCCCCACCATGGACTCTGCCTTGCCCCCGGGCCGTCCGCCCGAGACCCCCACCTTGGACTCTGCCTTGCCCCCGGGCCGTCCGCCCGAGTTCCCCACCTTAGACTCTGCCTTGCCCCCGGGCCGTCCGCCCGAGATCCCTTCCTGGTCCCCTACTGGGCTCCTGGGCGGTCAGCTTAGTCCCGTCCTCCGGACCCCCTCCACCCACCCTGGTGGCCTAGGGATACGTCCCTCCTCCGGACCCCCTCCACCCACCCTGTTGGACTATGTTGGATTTTTTGTTTAGGGACGTCTGGAATCCGTCCCTTGAGGGGGGGGTTCTGTCACGGTTGTCATGTCAGGTCACGGGTCTATGTCTAGGTTTGGGTGTTTCCGCTGTCCTCTATGTCATGTTTTCCTTCCGTCGTTAGTTCCCTGGTGTGTCTCGTTAGTTGATTGTGTTCACCTGTGGCCCTTGTGTTTTCTCCTCCCTCCTCACCTGTGTCTAGTTAGTTGATTATGTTCACCTGTGGCCCTTGTGTTTCTCCTCCCCTGCCCAGCTGTTTCTTGTCTGGTAATTATCCCTCCCTGTATTTAGTCTTGTCTCGTCCTGTGTTCAGTGTTGGTGCTTCTTTTGTTTGTGACCTGGTTCACCGTAGAGTGTTTTGTTTGTTAAAGTTATATGTTAGATAAGAGCCCTTGCAATAAAGGTATTATCAAGTGTTATCTGCGTTTGGGTCCTACCTGCTTCACTCTGCGCTATCAACCGTTGTGTGACCATTTTAGACCACTGACATAATGATAATATATAATAATAATAATTCAAGTACATCCTTTCAAACTGCTAGTCACATCCTCATGTAAATGGCAATTTATCGAGTTCATTTTTATTTATCGTACGATAAGTCAATTAATTGCTTATTGCGACAGGGACATAATAAAACAGTGGAAACAAACATGTGTTTGACTTTCATTAGTGAATGAAACTTTGTGTCCTTTATAGTATGTGTCCAATTTTGTGTATTTGTATATATTGTATATATATCCTATATGCTAAGGTCCCGCTACTGACACGATAGCAGTCATTTCGTGCGCATATGTGTAATCAAACCAAACCAAAGATACCAAAATCTCACTCCAGCCAGGTACCCAAAGTTGGCAACCCTGGCTTTAAAACATATTGATATGATTCAATATTAAACTAATTATAGTAGATTTTAAAACTACATTATTCAAAAGTGAACAGTAATTTACAATAACACGGGAATAATAAACAGAACGCTCTCTCCCTCTCCTGACAGCCCGTCAGTATCATGCAGCTCGCGGATCAGTAATGAGTGACCCGACAGTAAAACTAAACATATCTATAACTAGTTTAGGTAGTTTGAGAGGTAATTAAAATAGCTACGTGTGATATTCTAACCTGAAGTGTGTGTTTTGTCCGCTCCCCGCTGACCATGCAGAGCTGCGTGTTGACTCGTCAGCAGCAGCTGATCTCTCTCTCTCTCGTCAGATTAGACTTCACTCGCGTTTATGTCCATATCGATCAGATCCAGCTAGTTCTAGCTAATGATAGGACTACCTGCTTGTTAAAAGACACCTAAACAATAAGTGTCGCTATGCAACCGGGTGAGGCCGCAAAGTATAGCAGCATTAATGCATTTGTTTATGCCCACCGGAACCCCGAGGCATTACCAACAGATCAACGCACAATCAACCCATACAGAACATATCTTTCTCCACATTAAGTGTTAGACATTAGAGTTGACTATTCTTGTCTGTCACATACTCTTTTGTCTGTCACATAAGTGGTGCAAGTTGCGCAACTGATGTGGGATTGCCGCTAAACGGAAATTATTTTGAACGGACACTTTGACCGGAGAGATTTAGATTTGCCGGTCTTCAGCATATTTTACCGGTCGTAGTCCGGTAATTACCGGCTAACGGGAACTCTGACACACACATAGATACACACACACACACATAGACACACACAGATACACATACACACACATATACACACACATAGACACACGTAAACACACATATACATAGACACACATAGACAGACAAACATGCACACACATACACACACACAGATACACATACAGGCACATACACACACACACACACACACATACACACACACATACAGACACACACACACATAGACACACACACACACACACACACACGAACAGATACACATACAAACAGACACACATACATACAAACAGCCACATACACACACATAGACAGACACACACACACATGCACACACATAGATACACATACACACACACACACACATATATACACACACACAGATACACATACAGGCACACACACAGACACACACATATACACACACATAGACACATACACACATAGACACACATAAATACACACACATACATAGACACACCCATGCACACAAATGCACACACATACACACACAGATACACATACAGGCACACACACAGACACACACATATACACACACATAGACACATACACACAGACACACACATATACACACACATAGACACATACACACATAGATACACATACACACAGATACACACACAGGCACACACACACACACACACATAGATACACATACACACAGATACACACACACACATACATAGACACACACACATAGATACACATACACACACGGATACACACACACACACACATAAACACACACACATACATAGACAGACACACATGCACACACATACACACACACAGATACACAGACAGTCACATACACACACAGATACACACACAGATACACACACATAGACACATACACACACACACACATACATAGACACACACAGACACATACACACACATACACACACACATACACACACATACAGACACACACACACACTTAGACACATACACACACATAGACACACATAAACACACACATAGACAGACACACACATGCACACACATACACACACACACACACAGATACACACATAGACACACACACACACATACATAGACATACACACACAGACAGACAGACACACACATAGATACACACAGACACACACACATACATACACACACACACACACACACATACACACACAATCAAGAGAGGGCTTTCTTTCCTGCAGCACCAGTGTTCAATACAAAATAATCTCTAGTGTTCCCCATATCTTTTTGTATGTGTAGTAGGGAGAGATTATACTGTAAATATATAATCAGTTTCCAGTTTATTAGGTACAACTAGCTAATAGTAACACAGTCTAATACAGTGATGCAATAAATCCTACCCTTATGAAGGTTATACATGTTTTTTCTGTAGAAAGAATTTATGTCAACTAATTGGTTATTTTAGAGGCTGAAGTTTCTGGTGCAATGCGAATAGGCGTTTCCTTAAACCCACGTTATGGACAAAACATTAGGTTATTTGATGTGATATGTCACTGATGTATTTTTCAGCAAACATATTTCTGAGATAGCTAAGGCAATTTGGGGTAATAGGTAACGTGTATCTGTTCTTGTCATCAGGTAGCAGTCTGAGGATCCAGAAATAGATGACGTTGCGGTCGGACTTCTCCTGATCAGTGCCAGGTCGACAAATGCCACGCTCTTCTGCCCAGAGAAGATCGCTGTTGTCATAGAGGGGGACAAAGTTATGGAACTCCCCACACTGAGTTACCCGAAAGAGTTGGCAAACACTTTCGACTTCATCCAGAAAGTATTGATGGGCCTGCCTACAATATAACACATAACGCGTTGTGCCCCACACAAACATCACACTCCCTTGTGGCTGGAGGCTGGCGTTGTGCCCCACATACACATACACACACCCTTGTGGCTGGACGCTGGCGTTGTGCCCCACACACACACCACACTCCCTTGTGGCTGGACACTGGCGTTGTGCCCCACACACACATACACACACCACACTCCCTTGTGGCTGGACGCTGGCGTTGTGGCCCACACACACACTCTTTAAATCTGCTCTATGCATTGTAATATGTGTTACTGTTCAAGTTTGTTTGTTTGTAAATGTTAAAAAAGGATGGAAAACATTTTCACATACATTTTGATACCTTACAATACATATTCTACACACACACACACACACACACACACACACACACACACACACACACACACACACATACACACACACACACACACACACAATGTTCTCTGTTTACATCCTGCACTTTAAATCTGTTCATTGAAAAATGTGTTACTGTTCAGCTTCAAGTTGAAGGATTGTTTCCCATACATTATTTTATACTTTAAAAATATATATATCTGGATATTTGTCAAGGCCTTAGCACTGTTTAATTTATTTTGTATTTAAAAGTTAGTTATTTGCTATAATTGATATATATTGTTTGGTAAAATGTGTGTCACTTAATAAAACAGTAATTTGCATTTAAATTGTCAGTTTTAAAGTGCTTTTTAATGTTTAGTCAAAATGTTAACTTAGGGATTTTGAGTTACAGTTAACTAAAAATGTCGATGTAATCAGATGGGCTAAAACAAACGTTTTAAGTATTCGACATTCCGTTTTGAGTACTACTCAATTGAAATTTTTAATTCATATTGGGATTTAGAGATAATAAAAATATTTAAATTAAATCTACCTGATTTTCATATATACTGTGCTAACAAAATAGCTAGTTGAAGAGATATGAAAATGTTTAAGTTAAAGATACTTGATCTTTATATGTACAGTGTTAACAAAAATTATTAGTTTAAATAACTTAATATATTCATGTTTCTTTAACTTAAAACAATATGTTTGTGTCACTTAAAAATTACTAGTAAATAGAACTCAATTGATAAGATTATACTTTAACTTAAAACATTTAAGTTAAGGTACTCAAAAATGTCAATGTAATCAGTTTCAAAAAAACTTTTGAGTTCTATTAACTTGTCAGGTTTTACAGTGCGTTTTGGTGTCCGGTCACAGCAAGTCATTACAACAACAGAGAACACAGAGGAAGCAACAGAGAAAGACACGTCGTGAATAATAAAGTTTGTGGATATGCCAGAGATTTGTTGTGCTGTGGGCTGTGACAATAGTCGCCAGAGGAACCCCGGACTACAGTTTGTATCGATCCCCAAAGACTTAGACCGTCGTAATAAATGGCTGGCTGCCATCAGAAGGGATCACTGGCAGCCGACATCTAACTCCAGATTGTGTAGTCAACACTTTGTTTCCGGTAAACTCTTCACTTATTGTTATCATTTAGCTTCTTTTGTCAGAATTACGTTTTCTAAATACTTCAACATAGATAATTCAGTTGCCGAAAATTAGGAAGAGCACCAACGGTCAAAACATTTTTTTTCCCTCCCAGAGCTGTCAGCGCAGCGCCTCCACAGATCTGGCGCCCTAGGCGAACATCTATAACGCCAGTGCGATGGGCCCGGATGGGCCGGCCCTGGTCTCAGGTTACGCTGTAGGAAGTGTAGGTACGACCAGGGGCGTCACCTGGACCTGGAAACATTCGGGGCTTAGCCCACAGTGGCGACACTACAGTCGAATTTTCTACTGCAAAACTCCCCACACGCACATACACAATTGCGCCATCTGGTGTCACAAACGTGTGCCTGCATTAGCTTTGTTACGGCAAGGGATTGTGGGAGATTCTCATAGCACGTGAGGATCTCTTGAGGGTAAGGTGCCTGTATTATCTCGGTGGACAAAATGTATGTTTTTATTTTATAAGGACAATAACGTACTGTTGTGTTTGTTTAGTTTAATGTTAATTGTTTAATGCTCACAGTCACAGCAACTTGTTTTTGTGTGATTGGCTATTTGTTTTATATGATTTATCAACGTGATCATCAATAGCTAATCTGAGCACCAGAACCCAGCTCACGTGTCCTTTTATGCTGCCCATTGAAATGCAGGTATGTGAGTTTTGTACACCAGTTTATTTATGTTTAATGTTTCACATCGCTCCACATGATGCCTTGACTACAAAGTCTTCCATGTTTCTACGCTTCTTCCTCTGTGTCACAGTTTCGGGAATATCAAGATCATTGCACAGGGCCTTGGTCTTGTCATAGACCTCATGTGCATTCTCGTTACTTCGGTAACTTTTCAGTGTGTTCTCAACTGCTGTTTTGTAATCTACTGCCTGCACCAAGTCAATTGTTTCTTTCTGCAGGTATTTAAGCAGGCCCTGAGTGGTTGAGAGCAGTGTCTGGAACATGACAAGCATGTAGATGGTACTGAATTTTCAAAGCTTGCTTTCCAGTCCCTTTGCTAGAGGGGCTGAAAGGCTCCCTAAAGTCTTGATCAAAGCAGGGAGGTTTTTGACATGCCCAGCGAACAAGTTGTTTGTCCCCTACCTCTAGCTGTTTCTGAAATGTTTGCAATCTCTGATGGTGGACAACAGATGTGGTGAAGAAAGAGTAGAGACACTCCAGGAGATCAACGCAGGTATGTGAGTTTTATATGAGTTTGTATAAGTTTAATTATTTCACGTTGCTTGTGAAAAATATACTACCACTACACGATCACTGATGTTTTGTTGTTGACTGGACACTTATTTTGTAAAAGAGATAGCATGTGAGGATCTCTTAAGCAATGCAGCTCACGTGTCCTTTGTATATGCTGTCCATTGAAATGCAGGAAAGTAATCAGCTCTGAGTGATCTGTTGCCGAGGGGACACTACACCGGAGTTACATAAGCAGAGATAAAGTGCTATTTTGGGTAGAACTCACCTCCTCTGGGGTCCCCCAGGAAGATTTTTTTTAAATATTGAAGTTAAAAGCATCAATCTTGTGCACTTTGAGAGCAACATTAAGAGATATGGATACATCTCTCAACACCCATATATCAAAAAGAATCAGAAACGGGTTTATTATTTAAAAACACTTCATTTTCCAATTAAATCATAAACTATGTCAAATTATTAGAAGTTGTTGGTAATCAGATTAAACAGAAAACAGGGATAGAAAGAGGAAATAATAATCCCTCATCACTTGCTGCATCCCTTATCACTTGCTGTTTGCGGTTGAAATTATCTCTTTTGCTGGCCAAACATGCTGGATGGAAAGCAGTGGTGTCTCACTTGCCTTGGCCCTGTATCTGCAGTCCCTAAATCAGTCATGTTACCCATTGACTCTTGTCTGTTCTGGTGTTCCTGTTCATTGTTGTCTCCATTGTCGTTCTTGTCTGTTGTATCTCCTTCTTGTGTGTCCCTTTCTCCAGTTCTCCTTCCTTCATCCTTTACTCTGTTTGGCTCATCTGTGATGACTGTGTAAGTAAACACAAACAATTATGTAAGTCAATCAGTTTCCAGCTCTGTCAAATAAATGAATTTCAAGATACACAAATGTGTCTTCATTAAAATGAGTGTCACCACACTGTCACAAAATGTAATAATAACCAATTGAAAATAGTTAAATTTACATTGGAAACCTCTTGTAGATATCACTGTTAAGAGTAGTTATCTGCAAATAGGACAGAATCATTCCTATACAAATGCAGTTTGAGTAATTCACTAAATATATTCACTTAACACTTTAATATAGTCATTTTTACTTAATACAATGCAGATAATTTTTTGATCATATCAATTTCAAGATGGGGGTCAAGGCTTAATATTTGGGAGCATAGTGTCCCTTGCCCCCTTTCAGGAGCCCCACTGGATTAGCTTTGATCTGAAATATGTGTATAACAAGCTTGGGGGGGGGGGGCGCGAGAGACCAGGAGGAAAAAATGGTTATAATAATTTTTTTTTAAAAAGATTTAAAAAAAAATCATAAAATAATATGATGCAGTACAGTACTGTTACGTCTGGGTCTCTGTGTTTCATTAAAGCTCGGCTCTGTGTGTGTGTGTGTGTGTGTGTGTGTGTGTGTGTGTGTGTGTGTGTGTGTGTGTGTGTGTGTGTGTGTGTGTGTGTGTGTGTGTGTGTGTGTGTGTGTGTGTGTGTGTGTGTGTGTGTGTGTGTGTGTGTGTGTGTGGAACGAGCCATTTTGTGTGCGCGAGCGAGAGAGAGCGCACCGGTACCGGAGATCGCTGTTGTTAGCTTCTGGTGCTAGCGAGCTACGCTAATGGATATAAGGAGTTTTTTCAACAACAAAGTGGAGGAGAGTCCTCTCCTGTCAGACTGAGAGGCTCAGTGAACTAAATGACTCTCTCAGTGGGTCTCAAACGTTTTGGTCACCATTAATGTAAACAACTATTTCCGAGGCACACATTTATATGATCATTATAGTTATAAAAAAATAAGAGAATAAATGAAAAACAGGTATGAAATACTATATGACAGTAAAACAAGAATAAAGTTTAAAAGGGGAGTGATTTGTAAAATACCTGTCAGCCAATAAAACACGTTTATTTCCATGCAACTTTCTGATTGGTCTGGTGGTGTCTTGCCTCTGTTGCATTCACTGAACACGGGAAATTACAATCCTGCCGTCCTCTAGGTAAAGTACGGTTAATGTATTATATTATTGAGGGAGAATTTGTCCGTGGCTAAAGAAAAGCCCCGGATGCCTACCCCAGGTGACGCCCATGGGTACAACGCTACATTTCCCGCCCCGCCGCAGTCATACAGTAGGCTACGGAGAGCGGCGAGAAACATTTCCTCAGGCATCGAAAAGCGGAACCGAAATTCACATGTCTAAATGATGCCGTTGGAATCTAAATGTTGGAACCGGTTCCGAACCGGAACCGGTTCTCGGTACCCAACCCTAGTTATGTATAGTGATGTGCAATTTGACGCTAGTGGCTAGCGGAGCTAACTGCTAGCGGAGCTAACGCTAAGGTTAAACAGTACTATGTAGACCCGTGTTGCTTGGTGTATGATGTAAATGACTATGAGAGGTAGATTGTGTTTATGCATATAGGTTGTATGTTTCTTTGAAGTATGTGTATTGTATTCGAATTTGAGTGTGAGGATAACAGTGAGTTCTGAGTGTGACGATTTTATTGTACATTTCTGTTGTATTTTTTACCATGATGTCATCGTTGTTATGTGGATGCTGTTGTCTTATTGATCTCTAGTGTTGTTGCCTTATGGAAATGAGCATGGATATATGCTTTTGTTGTGGATTGTTTCCAAATGAACTGATTAAATCCTGCAGTTGAGCTACAAACAAGCTAACATTTCTGCCTCGTGTGTTTTTCATATACAGAGGTAGAGTCTGCTGCTGGCCCAGGTACCCCTAGGCCTGAAGCCAGTAACACATTACAATACATCTATCAATATGTGTGTACCTCCACCATTACACTGTCAAATTCTGCACATTTATTATACTATCTACATACATGAGTATGATTAATATGTATAATATCAGTTAAAATAAGTGATTCAACATAGTTAACATTGCAGGAAAGTTGATTGTCAAGTTCCAAAACAAACCATGCAATATATTAGACGTTAAGTACTTTGTCAGGCTTAATATTTATCTGTAGATAGATACCCCCAAAGCTTTTTTCTTATTTAAAAGAAGACCTTAACCTAAAGTATTATTTAATGTTTAAATAAAGCCTTATTAGTTTGTCTGTTTTGCACATCCTCCTATCAGGCACTAAACTATTTTATTGTAGAGATCACTTGCAGTATCTTCTTGATATTTTCTATTCTATATTTATATCATTGACCTTCTACTTTCCCACTATTTTGTATATACTCTTAATATTTAACACAAAAGCGATGGAAAAAACCCACAGCAACACAGAAAAGATGGTCTTAACATAACCCAGCGTTGTAGTAGTTAATACAAAAAAATGATATCAAAACAAATTATTACTACTAACTTTATTGTGAAATGAAAACAGAACGCTAAAAGAATAGTTTCCGGTCTATTCTGAGGCCCGGGTTGCGTTCGGATAGTTTAAAAATCAGCTCCTAAGTTCTAACCCTATCTCCTATTCCTTGACCTCTGAGTGAAACGTCACGGGGTTAAGGGATAGTGGATAGGAGAATTCAAAAGGATTTAGGAGAAGAGACTGCGGTACTTTAGAGAATCCGACTGCACTTTCACTATCCGACGTGTTTATGATGCGCCAGCTGACGTCATTTTGTGCGTCTGCTGCTGTGGGGAAACTATGGAAACTACAGTTTTCTATACAGCGGACTACAACATGGATGTTTAATAAGAACGAGGGACTACTGTAAACTCATCTAGAGACTCTGCACCGTGCTCTGATGCTGTTGCTTTGCTTTATGAACGTGGACAACAGAGAAACATATTCTTCATGACCAAAGTTGGAATTGAAATAAAAAAGGAAAGTGAAACTTATGCTCGTCACCCTCTCCCTCCGGTCTACATTAACACAAAAAAATGATCCCAGTATGATTGTATGAACTATGAAAATATCTTAAAATCAATACAAATGTATTTATTATAAACGTGAGTCTTTAACACCTATCACTGTGTACATCACCATTCAAACATCTTTTAAAAGTTGAACAAACCCCACACAGCTCAGTGAAATGTTGACTTTATTTGATAATTTCAGTAAAAACTAACGTTCATATTTCTCTTTTTGATTATAATACTGATGAACGTTCAAAACCAAGCACTTTGGCAACTTACCACCTACGTTTTAAAAAGCTTAATAAGCACCGTAACTTTCATGATATAATTTCTCCGTCATAATCGGTTGTTTCCGTGAACGGCCGACTGTTGTGTGGCTGCAAGGCATTGTGGGGCAGCATTTTCTCCTCTCCTTTCGGTTAGGGAGGTCCAGTGGTTCCTAAGCTAAAGGAGGTTATAAAGGAAGTTTGAAACCTCCTTTCCTATCATTCTAGAGAATTCGAACGGCACTTATCATGGCTGCCACTGAGGGACTTCCGGGTAATTTCACTCCGTTAGGAAGGTTCCTAAGCTAAATGGACTATTCGACTGCAGCCCCGATCTCTATAGATAAATAAAGAACTACGACAGATGTGTAATATTTAATGCAGCCAAACCATTTATTACAATGCATTCATGTGATGACTTTCAAAGAGTAAAGCAAGCACTGCTGAATAAAGTATGATTTTAGCTTTTATGAAACGTTTTTTTTCATGTGGAATGCAGTTGGAGGTCAACCAATCACAGAGCTTGAGGCGAAGCGGAACAATAGAGAACTGCAGTGACGCGTCCTAAACCCCGGATGTAAACTCCTTCCGGTTCCTTCGTCAAAAACGCAATGCAATTTCTCCATAGGATTTTGGAAAATAGCTCGAAATAAGGTCTGTGGTTGACACACATTTAAGAGAGGGATCACGTTTTGTTCAGCCGGATAATCTCCACATGTCTCCCCTACTTTTATAATTTTTTAATCATAAATCTAGTCGCCAAAAGCGAAATGCTAACGTTATGCTATAAACGAACTACAAACCAGTACAGCAGCAGGGTCGCACGACTTCAACGTCATGCCAACTTAAGATCGTTTCAACTGACTTGCACTGAAACTGCACTTTGAACACTTTAAATATATTAACATTTTAAACTGTATACCCCGTTTATCTAGGCCCTTTTTGTTTTGTTTTATGTATACATGTCACACTGTGGGAAACGATATTTCTGGATGTATAACACATGTAGAATTTTTTACAATAAAGCTGACTTTGACTTCCGCGTGCTTGCATATTTTAACAAAGCTTTTCATTTTAGCCACACTGAATTTAACGAGAAGTCATGGCTGTGTCAATTACCAGTCTGATATCGTTTTACAAAGATGACAAGAAGAGTGTAGATAGAGGAGAGAACCACTACAAGTCAGGACACGTAAAACAGTGCAGCCTAGATGAAGGTGTGCTTACCGGTGTTGTCAGGGCTAGCATGAGGGACAAGGTTTATAGAGTGTCGGTGAGTAGTGATAGCAAGAGTACCGTTAACCTAGAGTTAATTTATTCACCTTAATTCCCATCAACAAATCCATTTTATGTGTCACATGAAATCTTTATGAGGCAAGACAAGTTTATTTATATAGCACTTTTCAACACAAGGCAATTTAAAGTGCTTTACAAAAAATGAAAGACATTAAGAAAATGGCATTTAAAATCAGTCATTAAAAAGAAAAGCTAATAAAATAAACATTAAAAGAAAAAATACATGGATAAAAGTTACAGTGCCGTCTAAGATGTGAATAGTTCAATTAAAAGCAACGACAAAAAGAAAAGTCTTCAGTCTGGATTTAAAAGTAGTCAGAGTTGCAGCGGACCTGCAGGTTTCTGGGAGTTTTTTCCAGATGTTTGGAGCATAATAACTGAACGCTGCTTTACCATGTTTAGTTCTGACTCTGGGGACAGAAAGCTGACCAGTCCCTGAAGACCTGAGAGATCTGGGTGGTTCATAATTTAGCAGTAGGTCAGAAATGTATTTTGGGCCTAAACCATTCAAAGCTTTATAAACCAGCAGCAGTATTTTTGAAATCTATTCTTTGACACACAGGAAGCCAGTGTAAAGACTTCAGAACAGGAGTGATGTGATCCACTTTCTTAGTGTTAGTGAGGACTCGAGCAGCGGCGTTCTGAATCAGCTGCAGCTTCCTAATAGATTTTTTAGTGAGACCTGTGAAGACACCATTGCAGTAGTCGAGTCTACTGAAGATAAAAGCATGGACAAGTTTTTCCAAATCCTGCTGTGACATTAGTCTTTTAATCCTAGATATGTTCTTTAGGTGATAGTAGGCTGATTTAGTAACTGTTTTAATGTGACTGTTGAAACTCAGGTCAGAGTCCATTACTACACCTAGATTTCTGGCTTTATCTGTTGTTTTGAACATTGCAGACTGAAGCTCAGCCCTGACTTTTATACGTTCTGCCTTGGCTCCAAAAACCATTACCTCAGTTTTATCTTTGTTTAATTGGAGAAAGTTCTGACACATCCAGTCATTGATTTGTTCAATGCACTTACTCAGTGTTTGAATTGGAGCATAGTCTCCTGGTGAAATTGTTACGTAAATGTGTGTGTCATCTGCATAGCTATGGTAACTTATTTTGTTGTTCTTCATTATCTGAGCCAGTGGTAGCATGTAGACGTTAAAGAGAAGAGGAACCAAGATTACAAATACTACACACCAGAAAACACAGAAATATCCATGAAATAAACATACAGTAGGCTATAAACCATTAAAGGGATAATTGGGAAGGCATTACAAATGTAAATATATTTTAAATAATAAAACAATCCCACCACCACAGGTATCTACAGGAGAAGAGGGAATTCTCTCCACAAAATGTGAATGCCCATGTGGAGATTGGAAATGCAGTCATGCGGCTGCATTAGCCATCTTTGCCATCCACAGTTTCAGCTGCAGTGACACCCCCTGTCAGGGGAAGAAGCCAAAGCAGCTACACGTACACATTCAGTGGATGAGCTATTTCCTCCAACCAATAACTTATTCAACCCGCTGACAAGAGAGCCCACCTCCGAAGATCGTGACTGGCTGAGGGACAGACTCGGGGGCAGGTTCTCAGGAATTTCTTGGCTTCTCTCCCCCGAGCCAGAAGAGGAACACTACAGCTTGGAAACACTTACTGTTCCTGAAATTATCAAATCTGTTGGGCATCAGGGACCTGAGGCAATTGTGGCAAGCATGGCATTGTCTGAGGAGCAACAGAGGGCAATTCAGGTGGCTACCACTGGTCAGCGAACCAACCCAAACTGGCATTTGTTCAGGAAAGGAAGGTTGACTGCCAGCAACTTTGGAGCTGTCCTGAGGTCAAAGCGTGTGACTGCTTCCCTTATTGCCAGGGTGCTAGGGCAACAACAGGCCCTTGATGGTGTTTTGTCTGTACAGTGGGGGACTATGAATGAATGTGAGGGCGTCAGGGCATTCACCACTGCAACCCAGATGCAGGTCCATGAGTCAGGTTTGTGGCTCTCCCAATCAGGATTGTTGGGGGCATCTCCAGATGGTCTGGTCGGGTCTTCCGCTGTGCTGGAGGTAAAGTGTCCCTACGGAGCCAGGGACATGACAATTAGTGAAGCATTGCAAATCAAGAGCTTCTGTGTCAGTAAGGAAGGAGAAACATTCAGCCTGCGTGAGGAGCATCCTTACTGGCACTAAGTGCAAGGTCAGCTTCACCTCACTGCAAGAAAGAAGAAGAAATTAAGAAATTGTGAATCATTTTTCATTTACATTTACTCGCCTTTGCAATGTTGTGGTTGTTAGAGTGTTAGATTTCCTGTCAGCTCGTCTGTTGGGAAGATATAAAATATTAGTTTCATGGAACTCACACCGTCACATATAAGAGCATTAAGACATACAGTACATAGGCTAAAACAAAACATCCAAAGATATAACTTTGCACTTTGATAAGTCTCGTGAACATTTTCACTATTTTGACATTTTTATAGATCAAAATTGAACTAAAGAAATAAATGGTAGATTAATCCATATTGAAAATAGGTGTCAGCTGCTACACTAATTATAATAGTTATATTTCTTAATTAATTAAGATATTACTGTATTGATCCCAATTTGGGAAATGTTTGTGTTACAGCAGCATAACAAGTTATTATATATACAAAAGTATGTGAGGGATGGAATATTAAATTGAATATAAATATAAAATGTACAGTACATGTGATTTTACGTCCAAGAGAAGGATCAGAGAGTTCTCTGCCAGCCAGAAGTGATTTGTTATTAGTTCAATATGTCAAACTGATTTCCCTGACTACAATCTTTAGTTACATGGTGAAACGTTTTGCTGCTTGTACTAATTAGACTTATCATATAAGCCACACAGGTTTTAATTCATTATCTTTACTTATGTTGCGGTCTTTTCAGCAGCGCCATCTCTAAAACGGCGATACAGTCAGTACCCATCATATACATTTCACCGTGACATGAACAAAAATGTAACGTCAGTTTACCTCATGACGCTGAAGTTGGCTTCCGATTCAGAGCATCCGATTCGGCAAGGGGAAAGTTAAGGGACATTTAATTTACAGCGCTGAGCGAACAATCCTCCGTGATTGAACCTCTTAAATCACTGCATAGCCGATTTATTTGGACTGGATTATCCCAGAGAGTCTAAAGATTCTTTATAACACAGTTTGAGATTTGTGAAACCTTAATTCTATTTATGAAAATCAGTGTTGTGCTAGTTACTGAAAACCAGTAATTAGTTACCATTACTAGTTACTTCATTTCAAAAGTATCTCAGTTACTTTACTGATTACTTACACCAAAAAGTAATGCGTTACTGTAAAAAGTAACTTTTTAGTTACTTAAAAAAAGGCTCCCATTAATGCCCTTATAGCCTTCATTTCAGTTTGTTAATGCATTGGAGAATAATACAATCTGTTGATCAACTTGACATGCATTATATGCAATCTGGATTGCATCAATATTAGCTGGCTTTCCATTTTTGTATATTCTTTCTCCAGGTAGTTGGAAAAAGTGTTCCGTCCCATATGCCGTGTGCCGCCCGGACATGGTATCATGCTAACTAGCTCCCTGAAAGCGGGTGACTCCACTGTAGCAATAGCCTGCATGTGTTCTACAACATACCGTGCAATGGCTTTATCGACTTTTCCCTGGCTAGCAGTCCCTTGGTTAAAATCCAGCCGCTGTTGCTTAGGTGGAGGTGGAGTGGCGTTGGATGAGTCTCTGTGGTCTTAGCTACTAGCTTCGTCCCAGCATGTTGTTTTTGCAGATGTTTTAAGAGATTTGAATTACTGGTTTGGGCAGTAGATAGGCTCTTTGACCCGCCAGGACACAACTTACATTTAACAGAAACTTTCTTTTCTTTCCCTGCTGAAAAAACCAGCTTAGATCAGTTTAAGATGGTTGCTGGTTTTAGCATTTTAGCTGGTGTTAGGCTAGTGTTAGGCTGGTTTAGTTGGTCTTGCTGGTTTGTTAGTATAGTTGGCCAGCTTAGTATGGCTGGTCAACCGGGCCAGGTAAACTGGTGTCTGCTGGTCAAGCTGATGGTCCTGCGGGCTGGCTGGCTGGACTGACCAGCAAAGCCCGCCTGGTAAGCTGGTCAAGCTGGTCAAGCTGGTCAAGCTGGTTAGGATGGTTTGATTTTTTACATTATGGATTTCTCCCCACATACTATTAACTAAGTTAATTCATATGACCTATGGACCTGGTTTGTTCTGTTCTTTATTTCAACAAAAATAATTGAAAGATTAAATTGTTTTGATTTCATCTATTTAATTTACTTTGAGTAAAATGTAATTAATCAATTAAAATCTGATACATGGAGCAGTTCATTCATTCATTCATATAATCAAAAAATTTAACAGTACAATCATTCAGGTGGCATATTCAACGCTAAATAGTTTAATGTGCAGGAACTGTGGTTTTGATTGACAAATGTAGTAGTAATGTTATTTAACAAGGCAATATGCTGTGGCTTAAAACAAAGTTTAAGAAAAGCAACACAGCTTTTAATTTAAAACAAAGTCTTTAATTTGAATTGGATACAGGAAGTGGCATTCGACCGACCAATGGTGTAATTCCATCACTCAGCTGAATTTCTAACACTCAATCATCACAGAAATACCTTCAAAGGGAAGCTAATATGGACAAACACTGGACAAAAGGTCACATCTGATGGCTAGATAAGCATTTAATATAAGACCCCAGGTCTCACAGACCTATGGAAGAGGGAATAGGCTTGAAGGCAAAACAATAAATGGTGACCAAGGGTGAGTACTTACGTACTCTAATGTGTAGAAAAACTGTTCTGCATTGTTTTACCCATGTTTTGTCATCATAAGGAAGATTTTTGGTGATAATACAAACCTGCAATAATGCATACCAACACCAATTTCTTTAGAAGAGAGAATAAATAAGTTTAAAAAAACATTTACATTTTAATTTTGTCATGTGTAAAAATAATTACATCCATTTTTTATCATCTTATTCACACAACAGTAGTAAGTTCCAACATTTCAGTCTCAAGGACAATTCAAGAACATTTATAACAATAAGAAATGCAGTAAGCCAAAATACTAGTAGTAGTAGTAAAAGTACTTTAATGGTAGCATTTTGCCTTTTAAAGTATAGTTCCCTTTCATAAGAATGCAAGACAGAGGTCTGTCTGTCATATCAGAATGTTTTATATAGGATTTTCAGACAATTGTGTTCCTGACAATCACTGACAAACTGTAATTAGTAATTTAACAGTATGTTTACATTAAAGACATGACACTCAAAATATATGGCAAACAATGATATTTCATCATTAAGTCAATAATCAAGCAATACATTAAACACAATTCAGGACACACTTATCTTTACATTAAAAGAAAATACATCAATAAAACACTCAAATGTACTACAAGATGCCCCAGATTGGAGCTGCAACAATTACTAAATTAATGAATTATTTGCTAACTATTAAATTACAACTATTTGGAAATGAATCGTTTTAAGTCAATTTTAAAATGTGAATATTTTCCGGGTTATAGTCTTCTATGACAGTGAACTGAATATGTTTTGGTTGTGGAAAAAACAAGACATTTGAAGATATCACCTTGGTATTTGGGCATATTTTACCATTCTATGGACCACAAAAAACTATTGATTAAACAAGAAAATAATGGACGGATTAACGATAATGAAAATAATTGTTTGCTGCCGCCCTACTGCAGCAGATTAAAATTACAATCTGATTAAAAGCAGACTGTTAAACTCACATTTAATAATAATTTATTTTAAATGTTCTCAGAACAATGCAGTGAACAGGGAAAATCTCTAGAATCTGCAAATGTGTATTGCTTGTAGCATGCTAAAACTATGTTTAAATAACATTTACTTGTTTCCATAGCATATTTATTGATCATTTTTATTCAAACTTTTTTAAGAATGTTGACTCAAGCTTTCATAATATATTGACCAATTCACAAATAAGTTAAGTATCCCTAATGTGAACAACTACTGCCATGTTTTAATCTCTCTCAATTGAGTTTGGTAAATCACACACAAACACTTTCTCAGCACATTCTATGACAACACTGTCTGTATTACTGTCTATCATGTCCTACATATAAATGTTCACGTTCTTTGAGGTTCATCACAAGACTTGTTGTCTGCTTGCTTCACTGTTAGACAAGGAATTTAAGTTTGTTCTCGACTATTACTCCCTGGAAGTCGGTCACTGATGCTAGATAGCTGTAGCTAACATAGGAGCTAAGAGTAAAGCGCTATGATGTTTAGCTCCATATTGTTAATAATTGTTATTACAGCAATAATGTGCATGTTGACTAGGGTTACCAACTTCCAGGAAAGGAGAAACGGGACACATGCATGTGTCCCGCACGCGCGTGCGCCCAAAGATTTTCGGGTTTCTGGCGAATTTAGTTACTTTTTTTAGTTACTCCACCTCCTCACCTGCTGCGACCTCGGTGGGAGGAGGACACAGCTCTTTTAGAATATCCCGAACAGTTTTGGGGCCAAGCACATTGGCTGTTATCATCTCAGCCTTTGTTCTTCCACATTGCATTTTCTTTGCAGTGTTGGAATCACTAAACATGGCACTTGCCCGCTTATTACTGCAGTCCATGCTGTTGTAACTCAAACCATGCTTAACTGTGTGAAACCTGTCAGCTGCATTCGACACGGTGAACCATCAGATCCTCCTTCGCACTCTCCAAGAACTTGGAGTTTCAGGCTCTGCACTCTCCCTCCTCGCCTCATACCTCAAAGACCGTACCTACAGGGTAACTTGGAGAGGGTCTGAGTCTGACCCTTGTCAATTAACTACAGGGGTCCCTCAGGGCTCTGTTCTTGGTCCCCTCCTTTTCTCTCTGTACACAAACTCGCTCGGCTCGGTCATTAGCCCGCATGGTTTTTCTTACCACTGCTATGCTGACGACACCCAATTGATTCTGTCCTTTCCCCGCTCAGAGACCCAGGTCGTCGCACGCATCTCTGCTTGTCTAGCTGACATCTCTCAGTGGATGTCTGCTCATCACCTCAAGCTCAACCTTGACAAGACTGAACTGCTTTTCCTTCCGGGAAAAGATTGTCCTACTCTTGACCTGACGATCAACATCGGCACCTCTGTTGTTTCCCCGACTCTGACCGCAAGGAATCTGGGTGTGACCCTGGATAACAACCTCTCCTTCACTGCAAACATCGCTGCTACAACTCGTTGCTGCAGATATACGCTGTACAACATAAGGAAGATTCGTCCCCAGCTGACCCAGAAAGCCACCCAGGTTCTGGTCCAGGCTCTCGTCATCTCACGCCTAGACTACTGCAACTCCCTCCTGGCTGGTCTACCTGCATGTGCCATCCGACCTCTGCAGCTCATCCAGAATGCAGCGGCTCGTCTGGTCTTCAACCTTCCAAAATTTTCCCACACCACTCCGCTCCTTCGCTCCCTCCACTGGCTCCCGGTAACTGCTAGAATCCACTTCAAGACACTAGTACTTGCATACCATGCTGCGAATGGATCTGGCCCTTCCTACATCCAGGACATGGTTAAACTGTACACCCCAGCGCGTGCACTCCGCTCGGCATCAGCCAAACGACTCGCTGCACCCTCGCTGCGAGGTGGACCCAAGTTCCCATCAGCAAAAACACGTGGGTTTGCTATCCTGGCTCCAAGATGGTGGAATGAGCTCCCCATTGACATCAGGACGGCAGAAAGCCTGCACATCTTCCGGCGCAGACTGAAAACTCATCTCTTTAGATTCCACTTCGAGCGATAGAATTACTATCAAAGCACTTATATACTAACATAGGACTGGCTTATCTATAGCCAGCTGACAAAGCACTTATATACTAACATAGGACTGGCCTATCTATAGCCAGCTGAGTAGCACTTGAAATGTGTGGCTCTATGATACCTGTTGTACTTATATGATTCTGTTTTTCTTCTGGGCTGTGTCTTCCTGGTCGTATGTACTTATTGTAAGTCGCTTTGGACAAAAGCGTCTGCTAAATGCAATGTAATGTAATGTAATGTAATGATACACTGATGTTACCTCACATGCAGCAACTTTGTCTTGTTCTGCAGTTGAACTGCCGAAGAATTTAGTTATATTTGATGCACCTTTATTTTGTGATGCTCGCTTGTGCATTTCTGTGCCAGCATGCTGTTACCGTGACCTATTGAAATCTCCCTCCGACACAAGGTGCAGAAGACCCGAGACAGACCTCCACTCACGGGCTTTACCCAACTGTGTTTTTCTTCCCACTGTTTGTTGTAAGACACAAGTCTTTTATTTTTAGAAGGGCCAGGGCCCAGAACCACATCCTCTCTCTCTTCTCCTCTTTCATTATCACCTCCTCCACCAGCAGGGCTCATTTTCCCACACGAATGAACAGGCTGACATGCCACACAAACAATGATGCCGCGCCCGCCGCCCGCGGCCCACAGGAGAAAATCTCACACACACACGTGCGAGCATTGTGCCTGCCCTGTCAACTGAGCGGTCCTAGCGCCCTTCGCACACAAACACACAGGGGAGAGGCCAGACGGGGCGCCGTCCGGAGCCGCCGTCGAGGTGAACCGTGAGCCGCGGTAAGAGGAGAGGCCAGGCAGGGTCCCGGAGCGCGCCACCCACGGGCCGATGGCCGTATGGGCGACGTCCGAAACCGCCGAGGCGAAGGAAGAGGCCAGACAGGCTCCGGAGCGCGCCACCCACGGGCCGATGGCAGCATGGGCGACGTCGGAAACCGCCGAGGCGAAGAAAGAGGCCAGAAAGGCTCCGGAGCGCGCCACCCACGGGCCGATGGCAGCATGGGCGACGTCCAAAACCGTCGAGGCGAGACGGGGTCCAGGAGTGCACCACCCAGACGTCGATCAAAACGTGAGTGGCGTCTGGAACCGCCGTCGAGGTGGTGAAAAAGGTGAGAGTGTCCACATGAGGTCAACCGGCCGGTCGAACCTCCTCTCCGGCACCAGAAAAAAACTCAAAAAGGGTCGTACTGTCCACGGTCAAAAACAGGTGGGCGAAATCGTGAGAGGATTCACACGAGGCCAACCAGACATGGTCGAACCTCCTCTCAGGCACCAGAAAAAACTCAAAAGGGTCGACAGCCGTTAGCAGCTAGCCGTTAGCAGCTAGCCGTTAGCTGAGGCCGTTAGCTGGCAGCCATCGGTAGCTGCTAGCCGTCGTTAGCCCCACGTGGATAGCTGCTAGTCGTCGCCAGCTAGCGCAGCTGGGACGTGCAGCCGCACGCCCCGAAGAAACAGCCCCATGAGGTAGCAATGGGGTTGCTGGTCGACCCAGCAGGTCGTGCATCGCCCCCCCCCCGATGCGGGAACGGCGAGCAACGTCTCCAGCCTTCTGCGGAGCGCGCACCGAGCCGCAGTCCGCGTGCCGGTGGCAGCCACGGACGTCTCCAAAAATCCCCGGCATTTCGAGAAAGAAACCTGAGTTTCCTTTGCCGTGTTCGAGTCCGTCCCGGAAACTTCACGAAACGTGTCAGGGTCACCAGTGTAGTGCCGGGAGATATGGAAACTTTATTGTGGAGCAGAAAGAGACATGTTGTCGGGTCGCAGCCCGGGTCGACAAGAGGAAGAAGCCAGGAGGGCACACAATATATATAGGAAACACATAACATGTCCGTGTGGGAACAATACCCCCAACTGTAGTTCCATGTATGAATTATGTCCCAGTGGTTAAATAGTGATCACTACACATTAAGCTTACTGTATATTATCGTGACGACTGGATAGATTACCACGGAGCAGAGCCAAAGCTCATTGTTATATATTATAGGATTTTTCTACATATAAATGTTTAATTGTGTTATTTTATTGGTAATGTTCAGTGTAAGAAATGTGAATATAAGTGTAACATCCTCAGAGACATCACCTAAGTCCTATACATTTTAAATCCTGCAGACAATTCGTAGTGGAGTGGAGGTGGTGACCCTCAACCCTCAGCCCCTTCAAGGAGAGATGGCCTGGTTTATTCAATGAGGCTCAGGTGAGAACCTTACGTTTATTTTTTTTCTATTTCAACTCACTGTTGTCAGAGTTGTGAGTGTTGTCCCCTATGCTTTTTATTAGATCAAGGAGTTCCGACACATAACAACTCTTTCACTGGAAGAGACTTTGATGCTGAAACTGGATGAGTACACTAACACCACGTCGCTCCAGCTGATGCGTGCCAAAGGAGGAGATGCTGGCTCCAGGATGCGCCCTCTTCTGAGCTCAATTGATGAGGTACATGCTGCTATCATTGCAACACTTTTTACTTGTGTTAATCATACCGTAGGTATCCAGTGTAATATTAATTAATACTATTTTTGAACCTTTTCTGCTACCCCTTCTTTGTTACCATCAACATTCTGTGGAGAAGGATCTGTGACCTCTCGAACCTGTGAGCCAGCCATTCCACCACTGACACCACCAGGGCAAAACACCACTTCAGAGAGGGAGCCCGATCAGCCGATCCATTGCCCAAGGCATATGGAAAAAAAGGATGGGAAGGTACACCTTTTTTCCATAGGTTCTTGTTCTGCTCGATCCCAAATTGGTGTCTAAATCAGTAGTGTGCATGTCAACACTTGTGTGTTAGTTCTTAGGCATGGCATACATTTGTGACCATTTTGGCAAGTTGTTGGACTAACAGACAAGTTATAAACTGAGCTCTATGGGGGTCTTTAAAACTAACGCGTGTCACGCAGCACGCTCACAGACATAGATTGCGCAATAATGCATTGCGCACCATGGAGGTGCAGTGCAGGCATATTGTCATTCAAGAGATGCATAGTTCTTGTTAGGGAAATTATTGTCCTAGACTCCTAGATATGACGTACATGACCAACCCTGACGTCTGTTTATCTCCTTTAAGGACATAGGCTTCTTCAGCCATAAAGTTATTGTTCCCATTCTGTGACCGGGCAACACTAGGTCACAGATGGTCTGTTGTTGTGGGTGCACTGGGACACTTCCTTCTTTGTTGTTTGTGGACTCCAAGGTATGAAATCTTCGAGGCCATAAGTGACGGATGCAAGTGACTCAGTGTGCCCAACTGTCTAAGCTATCTTATCAAAATATGTTCACTCTCTGTGAAACCAGTTAAATGGGCTAACGAGAGAGAGGCGCTGCAGAATTGACATGGCAACTCTCCCGTGCAGTCTCACCGTGACTGATGTGACTTGTGATGTTAATCTCTCCGGCCGTAACTCCAAATAAACCATCAGTGTTTGACATCAAAAGCTCCTGCTCTACCGTGTCTCCTTCCTGAGTCGGTGACTCCTACTGCATTGCTACACAGAAGTTTCCTCCACAGTTCTTTTGGAAAACATGTTAACGTAAATAATACTCATTACATTGACATATGCATTATTTGTGATTAAAATAATGGTTGTTGGTAGGCCTAATTTATTAGCGACCCCCACAGATCTATGATTTCACTATGTCCTTATGGGAGCTCAGCTCCCATGGCTCCCACATAACTCGAACCCTGTCTACACCCAGGGGCGGACTGGCCATCGGGACGTTTAGGACAAATCCCGATGGGCCGGTACTGAAGTGGGCCGGTAGTCCCAGTCCGCCCCTGTCTACACCCCTATGCACTGCCATTTCCCCACGTAAACATAACAGTCTGCAATGAAACGGTTGTTTCCTGTGTGCTCCACTTCCTACTTGGCGAACCGCAATTGTCATACAGCTAGAGGCAATAACTTGACTGATGCAATGTTCAAAACTAAATTCGATACATTTTTCTTTTTCATCTCACAGTGCACATATTTAAGTAATCATAACACAAAGCTAAACGTTTCCTTTCTCTTTTCAAGAGTGCTTCAGAGGATGGCTGATCAAACAAAACGTGGAGAAGACCGAGAGGGAGAAGAGGGAGAAGTTGGCCGGTTACTTCACTTCGCAAAAGATACAGGACCTCGTGAAAAAGGGGAAGAAACAGTCGAAGTAAAAATCTGAAGGAATGGGTGTTTGATGTTTTCCAATTTGTATTAATGTTCATGTTGTGTGTTATAAATGATGTTCCTACTTCTAATCATTTGATGTATGAGTATTTATTTACAGACAATACATTCTATACATTCTGGTATACCTTTCTGGTAAGGTCGGTGCTCTGATCTGAAATGATAGATGTTCATTGAGCTACTGCAATTGGGTGAGAGTGTTTTATCATCATATATGACCAGCTTAACCATCAAGTAATCCCAGTTAAAGTTCTACTCAAGATCATACCAGTCTGACCAGCTAATGGTGACCAGCTAGACCACTGTGACCACCAGCTTTTACCAGCTAAACCAGTTATCCCGACCAGCTAATGGTGACCAGCTAGACCACTGTGACCACCAGCTTTTACCAGCTAAACCAGCTATCCCGACCAGATAATGGTGACCAGCTACTAGACCACTGTGACGACCAGCTTTTACCAGCTAAACCAGCTATCCCGACCAGCTAATGGTAACCAGCTAAACCACTGTGACCAAACCAGCTATCCTGACCAGCTAATGGTGACCAGCTAGACCACTGTGACCACCAGCTTTTACCAGCTAAACCAGCTATCCCGACCAGCTAATGGTAACCAGCTAGACCACTATGACCAAACCAGCTATCCTGACCAGCTAGACCACTGTGACCACCAGCTTTTACCAGCTAAACCAGCTATCCCGACCAGCTAATGGTGACCAGCTAGACCACTGTGACCAAACCAGGTATCCTGACCAGCTAAAGTGTCCAAAACCCCTCTAACCAGCTAACTAATCCAGCCTAATATTGTCTGGCTGGTCAGGCTGGTTTACCAGACTGACCAGCCGAAAAAACCAGCTTAGACCAACAGACCAGCCTTGTTGGTCTAAGCTGGTTTTTTCAGCAGGGTTGTGCTCGACAAAAGTGAAATAGTGAGAATATCTCCAGGTGGAGAAAATACAAACAAGGGAGATTTCAGTGCTTTTATTGCATCCTGATTACACCAGGTCCTGATCTGAAACCACTTTACCTAGACTCATCAAATCTGGACTGGATTATCCCACAGAGGCTAAAGATTCTTTATAACACAGTTTGAGATTTGTGAAACCTTTATTCTATTTGTGAAAATACAAGAAGGCTTGCCCAGCTGGGAGGTTCACTCTCTGATTCTGATCCTGGCCTGCTGCAGCAACCTCAGCCTTCCACGTGTGTTTGTATTTTCACAAATAGAATAAAGGTTTCACAAATCTGAAACTGGGTTAATAATAATAAATAAACAGCATTTACCTGTTTGCATCCAGCTAGCCATGCCTTTCTGGTGTACCAGCTACGTGAGAAGCCTCGTTGATACGTTTTGTCTCGATATATACAAATCGGGTTGGTCCGGTCCAAGGTCTTTAAGCAACAGTTTATCTCCCAACCTTCTCCTTTCGAAAGGATTGGAGATTAGCTCTTGAACGGAATTGGGCGGGGACCGGCGACTCCACCTGCACACGAAGCCATTCTCATCACCTTGGTCACTCACAAGTCTAAAAAACAACTCACGTCAACGCACGTAAGCAACGTGGGCGCCAACGTGAGCGCCCTCGTGACCAAATTATTTGACGCCGCTGATTGGCTGAAATTATGTTTCGGCGGCACAGTTTACTATTGAGACTTTTGCAACGTGCTGGTTGCTGCTGTTTGGCTCGGGGGCTCCTTGCACGGCGCCCGGTAATGATAAACTAATGCCACGGGCAAGGCTAGGCAGGAAACATGTGACTTATCAGTAACTTTAGACATCGTAACACAATTTTAAACGAGATTTTATTGTAGATTATACATTTTACTGATACCAATTGTATGATATTTACCTTGTTCATTAAAAATAAAATATAAAATATATATATTTTTTAAATATTTTTTTTTTGTATGTGGGAAGAGGTGGGGCGGCGCCCCTAGCGCCCCTATGGGCCGGCCGCCACTGGTGGGGTCACTGCTGATGTATTTAACGTCGTAGAACAAAGCGTGATTTATCTCTTAAATTTGTGTCAACCACAGACCTTATTTCGAGCTATTTTCCAAAACCCTATGGAGAAAATGCATTGCTTTTTGACGAAGGAACCGGAAGTGCTAAAAATGCTAACTTACTTCTGGGTTTTAGGACGCGCCACTGCGGTTCTCTATTACCTTTGGACCAATCCGCGGACTTCCTCACACTATTATTTCTATTATTATAATAATACTATTATTATTTAATATGTCACTATTATACACTAACATTTTTTGTGTAAAATCCTCCGTTATCCAATGGGAACGTTATCACATTGCTCTTTGCATCCGTAATACAATAAAAGGGACATGATCAAATAGGAATATAATTATCTTTTAAAAAACGTGAACTAAAGGGAACAATCTATTTGACACAGCTGAAGCTCAGGCCTTTTTAAAAAAAAAAAAAAAAAAGACTAATTTAATAAAAATCACAGTTGTATTACACACAATGCACTGTTTTTTGAGAACAACAATTCGTAACTAATGCACCATAATACATTCTGACGAAAAATAAAAATGATTGTGAATACAAATAAAATAAAAGAAGCCTCCCGTGAGTTAGGCTACTACAAGCTATAAAGTAGATTTAAAAAACGTTTTATAGAATACAAGCTCTCTGCTGGACGTTGTAGAAATGCATGTGTGCATCACGACAAAGGAGCCTCATTCACTTTGCATTGGGGTTGTTGACACGTACTATCGAGCAGAGTTCGTCACTCCACCACGCACTGCGGTGTTAGGGAGTCGTGGTGGAGTCACGCATTCTGGTGAGACCAGGTGCGAGACCAGAGATGTAGTTCATTGAGCGTTTCACACACAAAAATGTATTACTTCACAGTTTTACGACACATTTTTCTTTTTTGACTTGCAAAATTATCTTTTAAATGGACAAACATCATATGTGTAATTTGTGGCACAATTCAAAGAGAATCTTTCTCTCTCCATTGACTTTTCTCAATACTCAAATTTCCCCTCCTCGACTCCTCGGTCCTCCGGTAGTGACCCGGAAATTAATTTCAGCATGCCATGTTGAAGGACATCTCATTTCTCTAAATGCACTTCGAGGACCGAGCATCGAGCATCGAGGAGGCTCTCTGGAGGAGCTCTAACCGAGGAGACATTGATGGTTCCTCCACGGCTCCTCTGCGGATGCATTTCCGGGAGTTATCTCAGCCAATGACAGCTCTGCATGCATCCCTTGGATATTATTTTAGTAAATAGTAAATTTAGTTAATAACATTTTATTATTTTATTAACTGCTTTCATCGCAATATATCACTCAGTATAACAGGCCTACTATCTTTATTTGCTTTAGTTTAGTAAGGCAAGGCAAGGCAAATTTATTTATATAGCACTTTTCAACACAAGGCAATTCAAAGTGCTTTACAAAAAATAAAAGACATTAAGAAAATGGCATTTAAAATCAGTCATTAAAAAGAGAAGCTAATACAAATAAACATTAAAAGAAAAAATACATGGATAAACATTAAAAGAAAAAATACATGGATAAAAGTTACAGTGCAGTCTAAGATATGAATAGTTCAATTAAAAGCAGCGACAAAAAGAAAAGTCTTCAGCCTGGATTTAAAAGTAGTCAGAGTTGCAGCGGACCTGCAGGTCTCTGGGAGTTTGTTACAGATATTTGGAGCATAATAACTGAACGCTGCTTTACCATGTTTAGTTCTGACTCTGGGGACAGAAAGCTGACCAGTCCCTGAAGACCTGAGAGATCTGGATGGTTCATAATTTAGCAGTAGATCTGAAATGTATTTTGGGCCTAAACCATTCAAAGCTTTATAAACCAGCAGCAGTATTTTGAAATCTATTCTTTGACACGCAGGAAGCCAGTGTAAAGACTTCAGAACAGGAGTGTTGTGATCCACTTTCTTAGTGTTAGTGAGGACTCGAGCAGCGGCGTTCTGAATCAGCTGCAGCTTCCTAATAGATTTTTTAGTGAGACCTGTGAAGACACCATTGCAGTAGTCGAGTCTACTGAAGATAAAAGCATGGACAAGTTTTTCCAAATCCTGCTGTGACATTAGTCTTTTAATCCTAGATATGTTCTTTAGGTGATAGTAGGCTGATTTAGTAACTGTTTTAATGTGACTGTTGAAACTCAGGTCAGAGTCCATGACTACACCTAGATTTCTGGCTTTATCTGTTGTTTTGAACATTGCAGACTGAAGCTCAACGCTCACTTTTATACGTTCTGCCTTGGCTCCAAAAACCATTACCTCAGTTTTATCTTTGTTTAATTGGAGAAAGTTCTGACACATCCAGTCTTTGATTTGTTCAATGCACTTACTCAGTGTTTGAATTGGAGCATAGTCTCCTGGTGAAATTGTTATGTAAATCTGTGTGTCATCTGCATAGCTATGGTAACTTATTTTGTTGTTTTTCATTATCTGAGCCAGTGGTAGCATGTAGATGTTAAAGAGAAGAGGCCCCAAGATGGAGCCTTGAGGAACCCCACATGTCATATTTGTCAACTCAGATGTGTATTTACCTATAGAAACAAAGTTGTTTCTGTCCTTTAAGTAGGATTCAAACCAATTCAGAACTCTTTCCGAAAGTCCCACCCAGTTTTCCAGTCGGTCTAGTAATATGCTGTGGTCAACAGTGTCAAACGCAGCACTGAGATCTAATAATACTAACACTGAAGTTCTGCCACTGTCTGTGTTTAAGTGGATGTCATTAAAGACCTTTACAAGAGCAGTCTCAGTGCTGTGGTTTGGACGAAAGCCTGACTGGAACACATCGAAACAACTATTTAAATGCAAGAAATTACTCAACTGTTGAAAAACAACTTTTTCAATGATTTTACCTAGAAATGGCAGGTTTGATATGGGCCTATAATTGTTCATTACTGAAGCATCTAGATTATTCTTTTTTAAGAGCGGTTTAATGACTGCAGTTTTCAGCGCCTGTGGAAAAATACCTGAGTGAAGAGATTTGTTTACTATATGAAGTAGATCCCGTTGGAATAATATCAAGGCAGCAGGAGGAGGATTTCAGAAGTTGTATAATGTCCTAATAAATGTCCTAATAAAGGTTTTTATCATTAATCTGATGGAATTGTGTCATGGTGTTTGAATTGATGTTAAGTGGTCACAGAGACAACACATTTGCTGTACCTGATGGCACTGACTGCTTGTCTGATTTTCTGAATTTTGTCAGTGAAAAAGGAGGCAAAATCATTGCACGCCCTGGTGGATAGAAATTCAGAGGCTACTGACACTGGGGGGTTAGTTAGTCTGTCGACGGTAGCAAACAAGGCATGTGCGTTGTTTTTGGTAATGATGTCAGAGAAGAACGATTGTCGTGCGTTTTTCAATTCCATATTATAAAGGCCAAGTCTCTCTTTATAGATTTCAAAGTGAACCTGGAGATTTGTTTTTCGCCACCTGCGTTCAGCTTTTCGACATTCTCTTTTTTCTGTTTTCACGGTCATGGCCTTTCTCCATGGAGATATTTTCTTGCCAGACACTTCCTTTACCTTAGTTGGAGCAATGGCATCTATAACATTTTTAATTTTTTAATTAAAATGATCTACTAGCTCATTTACTGAGATGTTAGCAGGGGCAAGTGTGGAAGAAAAATTCTGAGTAAACATTTCCCTAGTATTTTCAGTTAAATGTCGCTTTGTGGTTACCTCTTTTTGAACATTTTTGTGAACAGAAATAGAGCTCTCAAAGAAAACACAGGAATGATCAGAGAGCGCAACATCAGTCACCACAACCTTAGAGATATTCAGACCCTTTGAGATAATTAAGTCCAGAGTGTGCCCCTTATTGTGCGTGGGCTCCGTCACATGCTGAGTCAGTTCATAGCTATCAAGAACACAAAACAGTTATTTTGCCCCTCTGTCCTGAGGGTTGTCAACATGGATGTTAAAATCACCGACAATGACTAAACGGTCAAAGTCAATACACACTATAGACAGCAGTTCAGTAAAGTCATCATAAAAGCTTGCACAGTATTTGGGTGGTCTATAGATATTTAGGAACAGAGCTCGAGAGGAGCATTTCAGCTGAAGGGCCACATATTCAAAAGAATCAAAGTTCCCATAAGATGTCTTCCTGCATTGAAGGGAATCATTGAACAGAATAGCAACTCCATCCCCTTTCTTATGCATTCTTTCCTGACTCATAAAACTAAAGTTGGGAGGGGTTGATTCGATAAGAACAGCTGCACTGTTATTTTGTTCAATCCAAGTTTCTGTTAAAAACATAAAATCGAGATTGTGCTCAGTGATAAAATCATTGATTAAAAATGTTTTTCCCGCCAAAGACCTGACATTTAATAAAGCTAGTTTAAGTTTGTTAAACACACTATCAGTCATGTTTTTTGTAACAAGCTGTGGCTGACATGGAATCACTGCTAAATTAGATAAACTCACACAAACGTTTGAGCGCTTCCTGTGTCTAAGATGATTCACCGCTCTTAATCTATTACCTATCAACACAGATATCGGCAAAGCTATAGGCAGGCAGGGCCCTGGCATGTCCTGGAAAGAGTTGAGAGTGCCATACGCCCTTGAGCCTGGACCCAGCAGATATCAGTAAGAGTTTGTTGCATTTTGTACACACACATCCTTATTAGGCTTCGGAGACTGCAGATGCTTTCTTGAAGGGAGGGGAGGTGGTTGACGTAGGCACGGTGATGGAGACGGGGGAGATGGTGCGGGGGTAGAAGACATGCTGCCAGGGGGGGGGAGGTGGTTGACGTAGGCTCGGTGATGAAGACAGGGGAGATGGTGCGCGTCTCCGCGGTGATTTTGGTGGGCGTCGTTGAGGAGTGGGGGTAAAGGACATGCTGCCAGCCCTGCGTATCGCCTTAGTTTGGTTATTGAACTCCAGGAAGGAATCGGTGCCAACCCTCTGTATCGCCTTCCTGTTTTCAACGATCTCCCGGAGGGTGGGTGAGGGTGAAAGGGTGAACGGAGTATCCTCAAAGGCGTTGTCAGGGGGGGGGGGGGTGACGGGCAGTGGAGACTCCTCCATGTGTCTCCCATAATCAGAACATTCCTCAGGCGGGTGCAGTGATAATTCTTCAGGGTTTTCTGCACGATGTGTTGTGTCTTTCTCCTGTTTTGATTCCTCTTGCCGCTTGTCGTTGGCAGAGGGAACAGATTGATGACGCAGGCAGTTGAAAATGTTAGAGATAAACAATTTCACTCCTGACTTGTTCAGGCAAACTCCATTTGCCTTGAAAAGATGTCTGCGATCCCGGAAAAAGTTAAAATTGTCAATCAAAAGGACAGAATGGTCAGTACAGGCGGTTGAAAGCCAGGTGTTCAGTGCAAACAATCTGCTGAATCTCTCCACTCCTCTTCTGACTGGCGGTAGAGTGCCACTGATGAACACCTCCACATTTAGAGAGCTGACAGTTTCCAACAAACATTTAAAGTCTTATTTCAGCACTTCTGACTCTTGTTTCACAACATCATTTGTTCCAATGTGTAGTACCACATTCTTCACAGTTGGATGTTCAGCCCCAATATGCAGAATCTTCTCAGCCAAGTCAGAGACCACATCCTTGGGAAAACAGAGTACTTTGGTGTTGTTCTTACTACACAGACTTTTTACATCTCTTACAGCAGTCACCCACAATCAGAGTTTCAGGCCCAGTCGTTAGCTTTCCCTCTAGTCTTTTACTTTTGGAGTAGCTATTGGTCCTTACCCTGCTGTGTGAAGAGGACAGGTTATCCAGGTCATCAGAAAGAGATCTCCGGTTCTCAGTCAGCGGAGCGTATCTGTTCTGGATTGGCACACTTGGTGGTTTAGGAGGATTGTTGGTAATTCTCCCTTTAGCAGCTATCCACTGCTGTTTCCTGGTAGGAACAGGGGTTGAAGAGGCGCTCTTCCTGGGTGATAACAATGCAGGCCAGCCGGTCACATCACAGATTTCAGAGCGCTGGGCTCTGCCTGTTATCCATCCTCCCAAATCCCATGGAAATGATTTACTCTTCGACTTTGCACCCAGAGAGTTCCAGGGAGGACTACCACTTGTAGATTTATTACCCAGTACACAGCCCTCCTGTTCCTTGGAATCCTTGTAGCTGCTAACTAGCTGTGAGTTAGCATACCCTTCTCCATTATTTTGCAACACTGGTAAAGTGGTGTCATTCCCACGACATAGTCCATTCACTTCCACGTTAACTTCCAACCGTTGCATTTTCATTTCCAACACAGCCATCTTCTGTATAAGTTTGTGGAATTCATCTGTAGAGAACGGAGGCATTTTGCTACCAACTAGCTTAAGCTAAATATCATGCAGTAGCCTACCAGGCTTTAGCTGTTACTAGGCCACGCTACTGTAAGACTGAGGTCGTCGTAAAAATGTTGAAATATGGCTGAAACCCTCCGTCTATTTACGAAGATGAACTGTCCCAGTGATAAGTTAATGTCCAGGAGCCGCTGCTCGAAGTTTTTAGAGAATAAGAATAGGAAAATCAGCATAAAAAGTAAGCAGAGGCAGGAGCAAGCAGAAAAGCGTCTGCACTGTAAGAAAGATAAGATAAGATAGTAGATATCAAACAAATAATTGCTATTTTTCTAAGACCATTTAGTGCTTGACATAATAAAATACACAACGGCTGTAGCCTGATTATGCTTTAGGAGCTGTAGGTGTGTGTGGTACAGTGTGTATAGGTGTGTGTGTGTGTGTGTGTGTGTGTGTGTGTGTGTGTGTGTGTGTGTGTGTGCTGTACAGTGCGTAGATGCGGTGGAATTACAGGTCTCAGTTGGTTTGGTGTCCTATGCTTACTTGTAATACTTGTGCAACTTTTGGCCCGTAATTTCAATTCCCCATTTCAGCGACCAGAGGGGGGAGGGGGGGGGGGGATATATCCAGTCTCTGATTGTGTTACGTTATTATCAAACAAGTATGAGAGTGCTCTCATACTTGTTTGATTCTGAAATTGTATATATTTATATAAATATATGTGTGTGTATATGTCCGCATAGCCTGTTATTGTCTCATTATACCGCACTGTCAATGAATTACAAGTAAATATATATAAGTCATCATGAACACATCTGTCCATCAGACAGCTGAGTGCTGCTGTGCCTCCTGTCATCATTAATGGACGTCTCTTTAAAATGACCTCTCAGAGGAGAGGATTTCTCATTTCTCTAACCGCCTGCTGCTTCCCCTCCTCTCTCCTCGGTTCCCCTCCTCAGTCCTCCGCTCGCATCTCCTGTGGGCGGCACCAAAGAGGCTTCTCAATTCTTAAATTTCCCCTCCTCGACTCCCCTCCTCGAGACTTAGTCCCGCCCACAGGAGATGCGAGCAGAGGACCGAGGAGGGGAACCGAGGAGAGAGGAGGGGAAGCAGCAGACGTTTAAAGAAATGAGAACTCCTCTCCTCTGAGCGGTCATATTAAAGCGACGTCCGTTCATTATTACGTGGCAACAGCTGCATCAGCTGTCGAGTGTTTTATCATAGCCCTGTATTTTATAATGTCTGTTACATCAGCTGAACATTGTTCTCCCACATATTTACTTTGAATTAATTGAGAGTGTGGTAGAATGAGACAATAACAGGCTACAGATGCGGACACACACACACATATGTATATAAATATATACAATTTAAAGTATGAGAGCACTCTCATAATAACGTAACACAATCAGAGACTGGATATATCGCCCCCTCTCTCTGGTCGCTGAAATGGGGAATTGAAATTACGGGCCAAAAGTTGTATTTACAAGTATTAAAAGTAAGCAGAGGACACCAAACCAACTGAGACCCGTCTGTCCGCCGCATCTACGCACTGTACAACACACACCTACATACTGTACCACACGCACGCACACACACACACACACACACACACACACACACACACACACACACACACACACACACACACACACACACACACACACACACACACACACACACACACACACACACACACACACACACACACACACAGCCTACCACACACACTTACAGCTCCTAAAGCATAATCTGGCTACAGCCGTCGTGTATTTTATTATGTGAAGCACTAAATGGTCTTAGAAAAATATCGACTCTTTGTTTGTAGATATCTACTAAACTACAGCAAATAAAGAGAGTAATGTAGGCCTGTTATACTGAGTGATATATATTGTACACTGCTCTGCTTTCTGCACGGACCTCACAGCTGTTCTCACTGTAAACATCGCGACGCAATGAAAGCAGTTTCTAAAATAATATCCAGAGGATGCATGCAGAGCTGTCATTGGCTGAGATAAGTCCGGCCGTGCGTCACGCCTCCACCGTTCCCGGAAATGCATCCGCGGAGGAGCCGTGGAGGAACCATCAGTGTATCCTCGGTTATAGCTCCTCCAGAGAGCCTCCTCGACGCTCGATGCTCGGTCCTCGGTGTGCATTTAGAGAAATTAGATGTCCTTCAAAATGGCTCGCTGAAATTCATTTCCGGGTCACTACCGGAGGACCAAGGAGTCGAGGAGGGGAAATTTGAATATTGAGAAGCCTCTCAAGTCTCGAGGATAGGAGTCGAGGATAGAAGTCGAGGAGGGGACATTTGAGTATTGAGAAATAAGGTCCCATGGAGGTCCCCCGGAAGGGGAAGGACTTCGCCACTCTCTGACCCTTTCAGATTTCAGAAAAAATAATGCATTATCAAATTTCTTTCTTCAGTAATTCTTAGATATTTCAGATATCAGTTTTTCCCCAATTCTGTTTCTAAAAATACTCCAATAAAGCAAATGTGTTACTAATTTGCGGTGTATACTTTGTCATGTATTTTAATACTAATGTTCACACAGCCTATAATTCAAATGGCATTCACATACTGTAAATGTCACCAGCCATACATGTATGTGGAAAACCTCGGGCTCCATTCTGATTGTTTTTCAGCATGGGGAAGCAGTGTGTGTGTGTGAGAGAATGTGTGTGTGAGCTGGAAATGCTGGAAGGATGGATAAAAAGGAAGGACAGAAGGAAGAGGTGGGAGAGAGAGAGAGGGAGAGAGAGAGAGAGAGGGAGGGTGAGGGAAAAAAAAGAGAAGGGGATGCGCGTCATTCTCACACGCAATGAGTGGTGGGAGGGGGGGGAGGAGGAAGAGGAAGAGGAAGAGGAGGGTGCAAACACTCTACTGTGAATGGTTTCAGATAGACTACTGGAAAATGGCTCTTTAGACATTTTGTTGATTGCTCATTGACTTACTGAAATAATGGTTAAACTAAACACTATACAATTGATTGCATTATTTTTTAAAGGTTACAATTCCATTAATTCCCTATAATTTAATTGTCGCTCCTAAATATGAATGTAAAAATGTATAAAGAAAGTTGAAGGGGGTGGTTAGAAAATGTATGCCATAGATGTAAGGAGATTCAGGAGAGTCATCTTATAAACTGAACCTCATTTTCCTTTTTTACTGCTTGAATGCCAATTAAGGCATAAACCCACATTATTATCTGTTATTCTGTTATTACATTTCCGTGTGAATTTATGTAGTTCCAACTACAAAAAGTAAGGATTTAGACGAAGTGATACAAATGATTTTGTCGTTTTAGGGGGTTTAGCCCCTAAACATGGCACATCCACCCCCATATATCAAGAGGTATAGGATTTTCAATTACAGTAATTCCATTTAAATAAATGTCTGTTTAGTCATTTAATTTTCAAGATGTTAAGTCAGCAGATTTTAAAGTGTTATACCACTTTAAGAGAGCAAACAATACTGTAGGCATAATGTTATAGTAACCTTTAATTATAATCCATTTGTTTTATTTTCATAATGAATACATAAAAGATGCTTCATTCGAGGTATGGTCCTACAACACCCACAATGCACCCTTGATGAACCATTTATTTTCTCAGTGTGCTATGTTGGCGTGAGCGCGCATCTGAACGGTGAGTGGAGCCCCCCATTCTCAAATGAGAGCTGCGCGCTCCCGCCGCAGGAGAAGTGAACGCGCTTGAGGGGCTGCGGTCCCATTGACGGTTCCGTCTCCCTGACAGCAGCATCAGCATCAGCGGCGGCTGCACAACCAGAAGAGTCCGCCTCGCCCAGCAGCCAGCAGCAGACTCAGCCGGGCCCCCCCTCTCTGCCCGGCCTGAAGGAAGGAAGCGACATCCCACTCCCGTGTGCCATCATCCCGACCGACTGCTGGAGATATGTACTCCCCGTGAAACCGAGGTGGTGGAGGGGAGAGGCGGGCGGTGGGAGGGGGGTGGGGGGCGAAGACAGCGGAGCAGCGAGAGGGAGAAGGAGAGGCTGAAAACCGGGAACCGAAGCGCTACAATCACCGTCACCGCTGCTACTACTACTACCGCAGCTAGCAGCGACACATTGCTGCTCCCGCCGCCGCCCTGGGTGCCCCCCGCCGCCGCCATGGGAACTCCGCATCAGTCGCTCCAACCGCCGCTTTGTCCGTGGGCCATGTCGTGATCCGTGGGCTCCGCAAGCGGGTTTTCTCTCCGTGATCCCGACCGAGGCGAGGAGGCGAAAGGAAGGAAGAGGAGGAGGAGGGAGGGGAGGAAAGTGGTGGTGGTGGGGAAGATGTTCGCCTCGGTGGGGCCTCGGGGCGCCCCTCGCCCACCCGTCGCCCCGGCCATCCCGGAACCGGACCTGAGCCATCTGACGGAGGACGAGAGGAAGATCATCATGGCTGTGCTGGCTCGGCAACGGGAGGAGGAGGCGAAGGAGGATGCCATGTTAAAGTAAGAGAGAGAGAGAGAGAGAGAGAGAGAGAGAGAGAGAGAGAGAGAGAGAGAGAGAGAGAGAGAGAGAGAGTAGAGAGAGAGAGAGAGAGAGAGAGAGATAGAGAGAGAGAGAGAGAGAGAGGAGAGATAGAGAGAGAGAGAGAGAGAGAGAGAGAGAGACTGGGCTGATGGGCTATTTATGTATGTGGTAAACCTCGGGCTCCATTCTGATTGTTTTTCAGCATGGGGAAGCAGTGTGTGTGTGTGTGTGTGTGTGTGTGTGTGTGTGTGTGTGTGTGTGTGTGCCCACATCATGCAGGTCCCTCCACTCTCTCACTCCAGGCCCATGTAGTTGTGTGCAGCTGTACCATGCAGGGTCCACATCCTCTCTGCTCCTGTGTGATGCTCACACTGGCTGTGGTGCTGGGTCAGGTGTAACTTTGCTCAGGAGAGAGGAAGAAGAGGTTGGTGGGAGGATGAAGGGGTGTGTCACCACACCATCATCATCAGCAGCATCATGCTCCACTCAGATGAAAAAACAAGGTCTTATTTCTCATGAGAACTTGTCTCCCTAACATCAAGTGGCTGATTGACTTTTATTTCATTTATAGATGCAGCAGGAAATGGCAGAAGCCTCCCTGGCGTTGAGTGTAGTAAAAGTAAAAGCCCCTCTCTGTTGGTTTTCTCTGTGAGCATCCATCTCAACAGCTGCTGTTCCCAGCTCTGGGGTGGGTTGAGCCTTTCCCAGCCGTATGCACTGTATGTAGGCCAGTGCTCTTGCAACACACACATTGCACAGGCTGTTATAGAACCAGTAGGCCTGTAACAGTGTGAGGAAAGGTGCCTGTGTAATGTCATTTTGAATCAGGAGTGACTTACTGTATGTTCACTGTGTGCACCCCCCCCCCTCCTTCTCCCTTTTATCTACCATCATACATACATGCAGGGTGAAAAGTCTCATTTGGATTTATTTGTCACTGTAATCGGTGTAGAAATCCACCCTCCCCCCCCCCCCCCCCCCCCCCCCCAAGTTAAAACGATGCCTTTTCTCACGTTTTCGGCATGGTGTGCATGAAGCTGCACGAGAAAGATAGACCGACCGACCAAAGCGAGGCGCTCCTCAAGCTTTACGTCCCTGTTCTATTTTAAGCCCTCTGTGCGGACTGATAGCCCAGCGCTGGAACGGAAGATCGATTCATTGCATCTAAAGAAGGAAATGTCCAATACATGGCTCCGGCTATATATTCCGGCTAAGTGGCTATGCATCATTTTCAGTAGTTTATCAGCAGTCGTGGATTCATTCATATCAGCGGCTGCACAGAAGGCAGGCTGTCAGCACATACATGTCTTAACCTATATTTGCTTCAGCATCGTTTCCTCTCATCACTACTTGGATTGAGATCGCTGTAGCAGAGCAGTGTGTGTGTGTGTGTGTGTGTGCCTTTACGAACTGCACTGAAAAGCTTTGCACTGGTTGACTAATACATTCATGGTGAGTGTACTAGCAGTAGGGCAGTGTGGGTTGTAATGCAGAGAGGCTGGGAATAAACTACTCTTATGAGCATTTTTAAATACACTTACCGTCAGATGTGTTGCTTTTAAAGCATAGGTTTACAGCATATAGCCATAGCCACTTCTTACTTCACTGATTAAACTATTAGCTCAATGGAAGTGAATTCTGGCATTATCTTACGATCACCTCATGTCAGCATTAGCCTTAATAAGTCAAATGTATAATTTATTTAGATGTCACAGTGATAGTAAATGTCAGCACCCTCTTTTTGAAGGCAATATCATGTGCTGAATGTGTCTCAGTCCGTGACAAAAATACACAGGAAACACATTGATATCCATTGTTAAAGCTTAGGTGGATGAACAATGTAAGGTGCGTGGTGTTTCTATCTATTGACTATAGATGTGCAATTATACTCCCTATATTTCCTATATTTTAGCTAATCTATCTACAATGCATAGCAAGGATTCAACAATATCAGTATTGTTTCAGAAGTAACATTACGGTATGCAAAATCCTGCTGGAAAAACCTATACCTGTGCTATCTGTACAATACATCTTTGTGTGATTGGGATATTTGTGTATACAAGGTAACAGAAGCCAAGGAATTGGTCATACACAGCGGACCCTTACGGTCCGTCCACACAGCGGCGTTGGAAGAAGCTTCCAACGCTTCTGCCCATTCACTTTGAATGGGGTGATGTCACTTTTCGCCGAACTGCATTGTGGGAAGCAGAGCGGAGCTTTCCTGGCGTTTCAGGCTGCAAAAGTTGAGCAATGTTCAACTTTTAAAGCTTCTGAAGCTTTCGGTGGAAGCGTCAGCCAATCAAATCATATGCCAGTACAAGCTCTAGCCAATCAAACCGCTGCTTGTGTGTCAGGGGCGGGAGATTCATGTGATTGGTTGTTGGTTGAGCTTCAGACACGCCCAGCTCCAAGCTTTTTTTGAAGCTGTAGTGTGGACAGCCGTTAGCCTAACCCAACCCTAACCTGATATGAATGACTGGGACTGATAACGGAAACACAATTGTATTTAAAGATAGTGTATAAAACATGCTTGAGGCCAGTATTGGTGCTGTTAGCAATCCGAAGAATATAAATGGTGCGTCTGTGGTCATTTTGTCAACCGTGCTGTAGTATTTAAGAAATGTGAATGTATTTTATTCTGTCTTTCATTGGCTTCCTTTTATTTTCATTCAATTTAAGAAAGTGAATGAAAACCAATGGATCCTTAAATGTTGGAACACATACATGAATCACAATATAAGTATGCAATTTGGAAATAGGCAGCGCACTTTCCCAGACTAATCCGAGGACGTCCCATCTACCTCAATCACTACTTATTTTAAAAATAGCATAACAATGCAGCGGGTGGTGAGAATCCTTAAGAAGCAAAGAGATATCACCGGTCCTGTTGCGCATAAAGTGTCTCACAATCAGAGGGGCACCCACAGTGTTGACGATGAAAAGACATGTATGCTTTAGAAAGCGTGGGTGTTGGCGGGGATTTTTCTCTCGAGTTTCCTCTGTGATCTGACGGATCAGAGAACACTGTTCATGTTTATGGATGAGATGGTTTGGAATCACATCGTGAATGTGTGAGCGGACATTGAAAGCGTGTCATTGTTGTCAAAAGCTGGCCATCGACGCCTTTAGGTATATCTTTGGCGCGGCAATAAGATTATTTATTTTTTTGGGTTTGTTTGGTTGGAACTCAGAAAACTATCTGTGCTAGGCTGCTATGCGTTTCTAACCGAATTATGACACAATTCATAATAAGTAATGTCTTCCTCATTTCCTGTGTTTCAGAGAAGAGAAGCCTATCCAAGCAAGAACGGTGAACCTGGTTGGGCAGAAGAAACCTCCGCAACAAAATGATGTCCGGTGAGTGGCAACAGATAAATTTCAACACATTTTTTTGTTTACTTGGACTTTAAAAAGAAATGAAATAGATGCTTTTGCGTCACTTTTACTTACTTCTGCCTGAGTGGTCCAAAAACAGCCGGCAATCAGGAGCTGGCAGTCTGGGTTTTTTTTGCCTCACATTCATGTTTTGTTGTGAAAGCTATTTTACACCTTGGATGAGTCAACAGTATAAAAGACAAACTGTTGTTCTGATGCTTTCTTATGCAAGCGTGAGTTAAGCCTTTATGATGGGATTTGTATGGTCGTTGAATGGCATTGCAAAGGCACCTCACCTACACTTTTTGATTTATATTTACCAACTTTCTTGCCCTAGTTTGTTCCTACATGATCACAACAAAAGAAGAAAAGCTTGGTTTTTCCACATGGGGGTGGAAACTTAACCCTAACCCTACTCACAATCGCTCTGTAAGCTAGTTTGCTGGCTTTTGGCTGAATTGGTCGCCTACCAGACAAGTCAAGTTTTCCACCCCTTTGCATCAGATTACAATAATAGCCTGTTAGGACTAGACCGTTTTTGACAGTAGGAGGGATTATATCTATCACCTCATGGTTTTTAAAGTAACTAAACTTGTGAAAAGATAGTGTAAGTGGACAAGCTATAGGAAAGTTTTCAGTATATGAAAGGTAAATCCAAACAGGATTAGCTAGCTCTTATTACAAAAGTCAATATGGTGGTTTGTAACCAGTTGTTCCAACAAACCAATCTGAATCTGCTAATCCTCCAGATGTTGTAGCAATAATATTTTAACTATGGCTACTTAGAATCTTGAGTACTGTAGTATTCCATGGTAGATGTCAGACCAAACAGAACATCTGTAACTTCTCAGAAACATTTGAATATTGGTTAAACTATACCAATAATATCAATAACGCATCATGAGGTTATCGAAGCAACCCGTGATGTTGACTGACATTGAAGTTGTTATAAAAAAGTGTACTCTAATTTGCAAGTTCACATTGGGAAATATACTTTCAGCTTCAGAGATGCCAACCTCTTTTCTCCTGTAAACATGCAAATCATGGATCTTTTCTATCGAAGCCTTCCAACTATCATCATACTGAGAAGGCAGGTGGTTAGCGGTTAGCTTACACTGAAATATTGACTCCCACCTTGTCTCAAATTAGTGGGGATGGATGCTTGATGGGTTGATCAGGAGCCCTTCTTTGTAACAGCTCAGCTTGGTCCCTTTCGCTTTGTATAAAGCCTGGTTATTTTGTTGGTGTTTTCTGAATTGGAGCCTTTTTTGAACAAGACGTCTCTTTCCCTCTTTGATGTTATGGGAGCATCCCTGTCCCCACTGGCTTACAAAATGCGAGTTTCCGCGCGTTTATGCTCGCAGTGACCTCTGCAGCCAGTAATGTCTTTTTTCCTGCCGCACAATGATCAAAGGATTGTTGTTTATGTCTGCACTTAATGTGTGTTGGAGTGTGTGTGTGTGTGTGTGTGTGTGTGTGTGTGTTTTGTTGGATCAGAGTAGAGTGAGGTGGGATTACAGAGTTAGTCAGCTGGAGCACATCTGCTTCTCTGAGGAATCCCACAATATGGCCCCCGATTGTAACATTATATGCCTTTTCGGTGAGTATTCCCCACATTATTCACAGTCAGTATTTTATCACTGTGCCTTTTGCAGGGTCCAATCACAATATAATGTCATGACAGATATTTAAATGAAAACCACAACAAAACAGGAGAAATGTTTGTGGCTATTTAATGATTTCTAATGTTTTGTTTTGGACAGAAACTATGGTGTGTTAAAAAGTGTTAGCTTGAGTTTTCACTGGAACTTTCTGCATTGGTTCCCCCACATTGCTAACACCACGGTCTGTCTATTTTAAATAGGGAGAACTGATACTATGATATCAAGTCAAAGCTAAATATCTTTTAAAAACATGACCATTCATCTAAGTCCCCTTAGATTTGTCAGGACTCCAGACCAACCAGCGTCATATCATCCAATAGAAAAAGGGACACAGTCGACTCACTTTCAACTCTTCCACACCCAATTTTTTCTGCTAATTCTACATTCGAATAACAAATCCGATTTGAAATCGACAGGAGAGCTAACTAACTTTAGATGTAAGCAGCCAATACAAATAGGTTAATTATGGTTAGGGTTAGGGTTAAGGGTGTTTGATTCACACTAGCAATCATTTATGGTACATTAGATTACATTATATGTTATCGTGCTGACACTTTTATCCAATGAAATAATCATAAATACAGTTTGAAAGAGATGTTTTCACCCAAATATAAAATAGATATCGGAGAGAGAATTATGACCTGTTTATTATTCTCACAATTACCAGAATGCAAACAATAATAAAAGAGAGTGTATGTTGAATGACATGGAATTCTAAATTAAAATTAAACATGTTAAGGTATCAAATGAGAATTTTTGGAGTCTTTTCTGGAATTTGTGTAAACTACTAATGAGATTCTACTTATTGTGTGTACATTTGACAGCTAATTTGAATGCAATGTATATTTCTGTTATTGTGACATCCCCAGTCTGAACACAGATTTATAATGTTGGTTTAGAGTTATCTTATTGAACTGAATTTTTCATTCTCTCACACAGTATAACCAGTGAGTGAAAGGAACATAGAGTTATCCTTCTTATTTTACTTCAATAGAGAAACCGTTGCAATTTGTCAGTAAGTTTAAGCTGGAAGTAAGCTGGAAAGCTGACAACAAGATAAATGCAAATGTAATTCAAGATCGATTGCTTTTTAAACTAGAGATTTAAGATTATTTGGCATCCTTGGAATTGACTTGTTCTAGCTGATAAAATACCAACGTGGTAATTTTATGAGCATGTATGGTTAGCATTCATAGCTGGGACTTAATTAACCTAATTCACATTTCTTAACGTCACTGGTCATTCCTGAACTAATTTTAGTAAGTGAAATGCAACAAAGCGCAGGGAAACTCTGGAAGGCAGACATGAGCTGATCGTTGTGTATTTCTCAAGGCATAATATTTATTCACAGATGTCTGAAGGAAATAAAGTGGGCAGGGAGAGCTGGCAGGTGATGGTCACTTCCTGCTAAGTGTTTGCCAGGTTGTTCGGCAGAATGGACTTCTGGTGATCTGTCGATGGAGCTGCTGGCGATGTAAACGCTCAAGAGAAAAGGCCTTGTTCTAAACATGACCCATTGCACTATTGAGTTCATCACCCGAGAGTTTTAAATAAGCCCAATAGTTGTAGAGGTTTCTGAGCCTGTAGGGGAACATGTAATCCTTTAGCTGTAGTTAATCATTATATGCAAGGCTTTCAAATGATAATATCACTGTGTTATTATCGAGCGTGCGTACCTGAATGCACTCTTGTATGTTCTCTTGAAGGTCCACCATTCAATATATCAGTGTCACATGGAGTTTAATCAACTCATTTAGACCCCATTTACACGGGAACGTTTGCGTTTACGCACTGTATGCGTTTTCAAAAAAGTCTTCCGCTCACACACATTCGATTCATTTAACGTGTCCGTTCACACGAGACCGCTCGACCCGCTGGAAACGCTGTAGTACATATGCCGGGCCTGTATGTGGCGCTGCTGCCGCCACAAAATACACCAAAAGCAGCGAAGAAGACCCCGGAGCATGGTTGCCATGGTTGCCCTTCTGTTTATTCTGTACGGTGGACGGCGTGTGCTCCTGCTGTAAATCTCTCCGGTAGTCCACCAGCAGATGAAAAACACCCACCTCTCCGCCTCTTCCAAGGGACGAGGGAACCATGCGGCAATGTTTCAGTTAAAAATGTTTTCCCCGGTCAACATGTCCGTTAAAGTTTAAATCTTCCGGACAAAATTTGAAAAGTGCCGGTCAGAGGTCTTCTTTGTTATTTATTGAGCTTTAAAACAAATTGATAACGACTCTTTATAATAATATAAGAATAATAAACGGAGCCTCTCTTTTTCTCCCCCTCTTCTGACAGCCCAGCAGCAGATCTCTGAGCAGGAGACGTGGGGAGAGGGAGACGTGGGGAGAGGGAGGCGGGGCTATTTCATCGTTATCAGAAAATGATTGTATTGATAGAGGCTTACACACGGAGCCGTTTGACCCCACAGAGCGTTCCGTTTGCAGATCTATCCACCTTGGGACCCGTTATCGTTTGCGGGGTCTGTTTCTATCGTTTTGTCCTCGCGTAAACGGGGTCTAAGTCCCACTTCCTCCATTACTGTTTATTTTTTGGGAAACCAACCAATAACTTACAGCTTGACATAAATGTAGCAATAGCAGGGTGTTTTTCTTTCTGGAAGAAATTGGTGCAGTTCAATATGTCCTGGTCAATACAATTATCCTAACCCTAACCCCCTGGAGAAATGAGAGAAACAATCTGTGTTTATCAGGTTTACCACAATTGATAAGGCAGGTAGATTTCAAAAGCGGCTGCTACAATTCCAATTCAATGATTGAAAGGCATGATCTGCTTTACCTGCTTGACCTTTTCTTTTACACTAAAATGTTTGTCTTCTGGGTTTTTAAAGATGTTTTCAAACGAGCTACCAATGTACAAGAAGTGACTTAATGACCTGCTAATGAGTGTATTTGCCACCAACTGTTAAATGAAAGTAATGCGGACCATTCACGTGGAATGGTCTTCAAATGAGCTAAACAGGATGTTATTTAAATGTTAAAAGAATTTTCCTGGTAAAAAAATATTGTAAACTGTAATTAACCGATAACAGAAACCCTAATTGATCTAGATGTGCTTGCCTTTAGCACTAGTAGGTTTGGTCACATTTTGTGTCAATACTTCTCACAAGCGTACATTATACTCCTGTCCGTCCTCCCCGTCCCCATGTATGCACAGTGAACCCCATGCTCCTGTACAGGCAGCACAGATGTACAGCAGTGTAAAGGTGTTTACACTTCACATCACTAAATAGGATTGGCCAGGTGTCTCCTGATAGCAGGGTTCCATGGCGATGGCACAGAAGCCCCTTAGTAACCTCAGTGACCCCTGGGATTGGCAGGTAGTCACTTCCTTATTTCCTGCAGGGATGCACTGTTATCCTGGTCCTCCAATGGGTCTCGGCTCCAGCTGGGACCAGGGGAGGGACTTGACTGACTCTCACTTACATTTCTGTATGCTTGAGAGAGTTCCATCTTTACTGGATGGGACGTAATGCTTATTTATTAACTGTGGTAATGGGTCATTTTTACTTGACTTTGATATGAACCAAGCGTTTTATGATCACACTTTGGAGTATACAGCATGGATGTAGAAGGAGTACTGATACAGCGTTGGGGCGGGGCTATTATAATTTCTATTAAAGGTCCCATGTCTTGCCCATTTCTACTGATCATAATTCCATTGTTGAGGTCTACTAGAATAGATTTACATTGTTCAATGTTCCAAAATCACATTGGTTTTCTCATACAGCATCTCTGTATAGTATGTATTCACTCTCTGTCCTGCACGCCTTGTTGGAGCTCCTGACTTAGTGACGTCAATAGGCCCCGGAAGAAAAAAATGGAACAAGAAAAATCTCCAACGAGGCGTTCTGGGGCAGCATAGACACGTCTTTTCTGTGTTAGAGTTCTACTCGCTAAAGGGTGTACTTGAGGGTTTGTGACTCTGCAGACCGTTTACATGCAGAAACAGCTACATAACACACAAGGGGACGGGTAATAACCAGAAAACCATATGATGGGACCTTTTAAAGTTGTTAGCGGTGCATGAAGCAAAAAAAGGAGCGACTCTAGATTCAAAAAGCTCCTGGATCTTGCGGGACTAGGGCCAATAGAGCATGCGTTCTTGTGCTCCCTAAGCCCCACGTTGGATCCGCTGGCCACGGCTCAGTGCCCACTCCAATGAATGGAGAGGAAAAATAACTCTGAATTTGGCTTTTAGCGAATATTACAATTGTTAGACCCTAATGATTTAAAAAAAGGACTATAAGTGTTCGTGCTGGGTAGTTGATTGAGCATTAAAAACAATTACTGATTTACAGACGTCTATTTTTGGTCTCAATGACGTCACGGACTGAAACGGTCCCAATGACGTCACGGACTGAAACGAAAGAGGTATAAATCTCCCCGCATGTATAAAACTGAAGTCAAGCAAAATAACCGCTCCTCTTCCACTACTAGTTGGAAATACATTGAGTCACTGCAGCTTCTAAAGTTAGTCCAGTCTCTGCCGCAACAACAAGCCACTGACATATTGTTGCAACACAACAATTTGACATATTTCTACAGTAAATATCACAATTCAAATTTAAAAAAGGGGGGAAACCATTTTCATATTGGATATTCTTGACTTGGCAACTATAGCTGCAAAGATTAGTCAACATAATCAGTATCTATTTGGATAATCGATTTAATATTTGAAGGGAATTCTTCTTGCAAAACATTTTACATACCCAATGATTCATCTAGAAAAGAGTCAGCAGATAAATGGATAATGAATTTTTTTTTTGTGGCAACTCCATCAGATCAAACCTATATGTATGGCTACATAGCAACGCTTCATGTAATTGTTTGTGTGGAGGAGTATTCGGGTATCTGTGTGCGTATACATGCTGTGTATGTCAGTGTGTGTATGCTGTGTATGTATAGGTTTGTTTGTGCTGCCTGGCTGTGTATGGCGTTGCCAGGCCATATGGAGCTCTGTCTGGGGAGCACACTACCCACTTAGCTCTGCTGTTGGCTCTGGTGCTCTCTCCATCTGTCCCTCCTCTCTCTCTCATCCCGCCCTACATCCCACCCTCTGTCTATCTCTTCCCCGGTTTTTCTCTGTATCTTTATCTACTGTATTGTTCTATTTATCTTTCTTTTTGTATTTCTTGGAGGCTTGTCTTTTTTGTATTTCCTTTATGTAAGTCTCTTCTTCAGTCTTCTAAACTGTGTGCTTAACCCTTCCTTAATTATTTGACCAAAAACAAGTGTGTGTGTTTGTATGTTAATGTGTGGGTGTTGGTCACAGACGCACTCTTCTTGGCACATTTGATTTTATTTTGGGGAAAATGCTATTGTTTTGCTCTGCTCTTGAACATTCACTGAGTTGAGAATGGTGAAGAGGTTCAGAGTTTGTGGCTGTTGCTGGTCAATTTTTCCAAATGACAGGTTGGGATTGACGTAGCAGCTTTAAAATCAGCTGTGGTCTAGAGACAGGGTTCATACACTTTTTCACCAATGATTTTCAATGACTTCTCCATGACTTCTCCATGACCTTTACCTAATTTCCCATGCCCAAAAACGACTCTTTCTCAGCGGTTCCACTGAAAATGGTTTATTTGAACATGGAACAGGAAAATAAGGCCTGCATCTGAAACATGTGGTGCCCACTGCCTATCTAAAACAAATCGGCTTACTAGCTTCTACACGCTAAAGCAACTCAAATCTCTCACCAGCAAAACACCTTGTCAGTTAAATGCCATTTTACGTTTCATTACTATACAGTCTTTATTATCATTATAGTATTACTATTTCGGTGATTAGATAACATATACATTATATTTGATGCAACTTTAGTTACATTTCCATGACTTTTCCAAAACTTTGGGAACATTTTTGTTTTCCATAACTTTTCCAGCGCCTGGAATTAGCATTTTGAATTTCCATGACTTTTCCATGTTTTTAATGACCGTAAGAACCCTGTAGAGAGAATAATCAGTAACAGGTGTGTGTGGGGGGGGGGGGGGGGGGGGGGGTCTATTGTTGTCAGCTCATTGACAACAAGTGTTAACACAGTACATGTTACGGAATCCTCCCTAATGTACCCCAGCCTTCCCACATCTAGCTGACATTAAAAAGTCCAGAGACTTCATTAAGACTAATACGATTATTATGTTTCTTGCGTCATTATTTTTTTTTTAAATTAGTTTGAAGCAGTATTTATAAGACATCGGGCATGCAGTAACACATGGTATGCTCATTACATTTACCTGAAGTGCATTGGGATCAATTATAAGCGGATTATAAGCAGGGGTGCACATAACTTTTTTGCCCTGGTTCTCAAAGGAGCACCTGGAGATGTTGCTTGGTGCTCATCCTTAAAATGAAATAAAACGTAACTTTTGAGGGGGTCTTTATTTGCCAGACACCCGGCACTGAACACACATGCAGAGGTGAACACAAGACAACATTAGCACGACCAGTAATCCTACAAGCTGTCATCACTACCCAGGGCCGTTTCTAGCTTTTTGGGGGCCCTATGCAAGATGCTGTTTGGGGGCCCTAGTTTTGACAGTTTTTTAACTACAATAGGGGGGATTCCGAAGCCTTTAAGATGATCTGTGGAGATGCATCAATCTGTTACACTTTAATAGGAAAACAGGCTAATTTCACGAAAACCAAGCAATTGGCTGTCAGCCAATGAGTGATCGTTGGGCTGTCATTAGGGGCAGGTGTAGCCTAAGTATAGTCTATGTGTGGGAAACCCTGATATTTATATATATAAAATATATATGCATTTATTGTTTTCCTGCCCTAACTTTTATTACATTTGTTCTCCTGTTTTCTTTATTTCTTTGTACTCCTTCATTTCTATACGTTTTTGACGCAATAATGCCGCTGTATTAGGATGATGCACGGGAGGGCTACTTTCCACAAGCTATGCTTCAGCCCTCCCACTTCTACTAATTTTGTTCATCTTTCTGTGAATGAATTAAACTTTTTTAGTTTTTTGGATGAATAAAAAAAATAAAAATACTTTCAGCTTGGGGGCCCCCTAGTGGCCACGGGGGCCCTGTCACTACCCTCCTGACTGTTCTCCTCACTGTCTTCCTCTCTGTCAGACATGGTAGCTGATGATGTAGGCCTACTACTTTCTCTCTGGTTGGGTCTGCGATTAGCTGCTTACATCCACAAGTCAACAGCTGGTTTTGGGTCGAAAGTCTCTGTTGTCATCTTAGACAAGTGGATGTAATCAAATAAGTATGTGAACATAACCAATAACCTACCATAGCCAATAACAAATTAATGTAACTTATTTTATTTGTGTTGTTCATTCATATCTTATTTTACCTTAACATTTATTTATTTATGCATTTTTTTTTATCTCCAGTTTTAAAGGATATTTTTGGTTACTGTCCTATAGTATGCATTGAAATGATTTCAAACCTGTTTATCCCAATAATTATAAAGGAGTGCCTTGGAAATATGTGTTTACATAAATTGTGACCAAACTGTTTGAACTTAGACTAAAGTGAACTATCTAAACACTCAGAGTCCTTTACCTCACTGAGCTGTAGTTATCAGCCTCTCAGTCTGACTGGAGAGAGCTCTCCTCCACATTATTGTAGAAACATCTTCTTCTAATATCCGTTAGAGCAGCTAGCACCAGATTCTAATAACAACAGCGCTGGTACCGGTGCACCCTCCCTCTCTCCCTCGCTCACTCGCATTTTGGCTGTGAGCTGCGGGCGCCTGATAAGCCAACATCCCCCATTTTCATCACTTACAGCGCCCATCGTACAGGGCAAATTAAACGTGTAACCGGGGTGAAAAGGGTGTTACATTAACCTTAATTACAGGGGCGGATCTAGCAAAATATTCATGGGGTTGCAAGAGGGTGGCAGGAGAATTTCAGGGGTGGCATCCCCTGGCAGAAGTATGCTGATTTAATCGCAGTCATATCAATTAATGTTAACTTGGAATGCCACAATATTGACATTTTAACTGAATAACATTAGATGACATTATTGTGGCACATCAGTAAAGCCTTACATATACATATATAAGGTGGCAGACATAATTGAATGAATTTTAACTGAACAATAACTGAATGAGTTTGACTCTTAGACCAGCAGGGGTACTCAGTGGCGACTGGTCATTAGGGGCAGCCCCACCTAGTGTCAGCAGAAAGTATTACAAATAATTATTACAAAAAAATTAGCTATCAGCAAAAATCTAGCCTTGGGATTTGCGATCTGCTCCAAAATATAACAAGTTCATCTTTGGCCCAATGCTTCACTATTTAAGTAATGTACCACAGTTGTATTTGTTGAAATCAAGCCACCATTCGTTCTCTAGAATTAATTGCGCAGTCTGCAATGATTTGGTACTGTGAAAAATTGTAGCTAGCTAGCTAACAGCAGTGAGTGATCCGGTGATCGCACAGCAGCCGTGTGCGATTTAAAACAATACTACACTCAATATTAATGAGTAATTCGTTTATAAAAAGATTCATTAGCCAATAACCAACCAAGGTAACACCTGCCCACCTTAATCCCCTCCTATTCCCATCTACCACCAGAGCATTACCACTCTTTTCCAGAGAGCAGTGGTTCATTGTTTGCACATTTGGATTAGTGGCATTTACCGACCGTGATACTTTGCTCGTCTATCGTTTAGGACACGGCGGGGTCCACTGGATAGTAGTAATTCACTGTCTGACTGTCACACAAGCAACTGATGCATATCCCCCATCCCCATAATTGAATGTGTTTTAGTCTGAATTGACACTGTTTGGCATTATTAAAGTTTCTCTGGAATTAAAAGGGCGATGTTAGCATAGCAAACGAGGCTCATCTGACTCTCTTGACTATTTGTTGATATCATATTGTTGCATAAGCTGTTCATATTATTCATTATGATCTAACTTGTGATAGACTGACATGGAAACCTGTGTAGCCCTTGTATTGATTCCACTTGTTGCTATAATGAAAACAACAGGAAAACGCATGCAGCTCAAACAGTGTGCTGCTCTTCAAAAAGGGAAATAACAGATGGTCATTAAATGTAAGGTAAAAATTAAAAGCATCACACTATGCCTGGTTAGTGTTGCCTGACTTTGTTTAGGTGTGGCGTTCTTAATCGGGCACTAGCTCCGAAGCGGCCCTGGAACCGCTTTGGTGGGAAAGGGTTACTAGAGCACCATTGTGTGTTTTTTTTTTTTTAAAACAATCACTTCACAGAGGAGCTTGGGGAGTGGCAGCTCAGTTGCATTTAAAGCTACAGACTAGAGCTGAACGATTAATCGATTTTAAATCGAAATCACGATTTGAAATGATGCGATTATCAAATTATCAACATTTTTTTTTTGTGTGTGTCAGTCATCCACACCAATCAGAGGTGCTGTGCTCCACATGTACCAGCCATTGTTAATCAATCAGAAGTAGCCCATGATAGAAGGTGATAGACAGATTGATCCAATCACCTGCCAAGTGCTTCTGAAAGTGCCAGCCCTTTCCAAATGGCTTCCAATGGAGCTTTAGATGGTTTGGTGAAACAAACCATCTGGGTCAGGTTAGTAATGCTCCATCACATGTTTCTATTACAGGGTGAATCTTAAACTGAAGCTTGACTTTAAAGCAACCCAACGGAAGTTTCATGTAAGTTTAGTTTTTTCTCTCGTAGCTCGGGCTGCGGGGGTGCTAGAGACGGGAGTACGTTGATACGACCTTCCTAGCCGGACTTATGGCCGTATTTTACTATAAACCTCCGTTGGGTCGCCTAAAAACAAATATCGCAATTCGAATCGCAATCGCAATATTTGTCAGAAAAATCGCAATTACATTTTTTCCCAAAATCGTGCAGCCCTACTACAGACACAGAATCAGCACTTTTGAAACAGGGCTGAAACAGAGGGGTATATGGCATGCTACAACGCACAATCTGTTTGGTAATTCGAGCCAAACACTTCAGAAACATGTTTAGTATGTAACTGAGAACTATAATATATATTTGAGAAAAAGAGTATAATAGGGGACCTTTAAAATATACTTTTCCTGTTGAAAGATCAGCACCATTTTAAAGGAATATGGAGGCAGAGAGGAGAGTTAGAGAGAAAAGTGTTAAAACGAAAAAACAAACCAAGAGCTAGAATAAAGAGTGAAGTGTATCCAGAGAAAGAGGAGGAAGGGAGAGGTGAGAAGAGTAGAGGGAGGGAAGAAGAAACTATCACCGAGAGAGTTGGTTTGGCGAGCCACCATCAGAAGCATCACATATTCTCATACTTCATTAAAACACCATTTTGGATTGCATCAACACTTTTCTTCTCTTTTGGAATTTGGGAACACTTCTCCATTGTCCTGGAGTGAATTTATAACCAAACCTTTCAAACCTCTCCTAAATACATTCTAAATTCAATCAAAATACAAAAAAGATAGAGCTATATATGAAAGGGATGGGTGGATAGAGGGGGGGGGGGGGGGTGGAGAGAGAGTACATCCAAGCAGCTCAGCATGGTGAGTTCTCTGACGGAAGTGAGGGAGGGGAAGGGATGGAGGAGGAACAACAGAGCTTGGCAGAGATGAAGAAAACTAGAGGGCGAGAGATTCTCCATATCCCCGCTGCCATATGGTGAGCTGCCAGGATGCAGCACTCATCATATAGCAGAGAAACATCATATCCATCACATCTCTCTCTCTGTTTTAAGCCGAATAAACATTTTAAGTAGAATTATCGTGTTTTAGATTCAAACAAAAATTATTTTAAAAAAAAAGGATTATTAAAATATATTCTCTAAAGTGGACAAAATTACAACCTAAGAACAAATTAGCCTTGCCCTATAAGGGAGCTATTGGTCACCGGGTTATTCTTGAGCCTGTGTTTCTTTCTTTTACAGCTTTTAAAAAGGCTTTCCAAAGTTGAAAATAAACATACTATAAGGCATCAGCAGTCAGAATTTGCTAAATTAGTCTTGAGTCAAGCTGGAATGAGTCCTAAAACCCAGAGTTAGCATTTGCCACTTCCTGTTCCCTGGTTACGTAGTCAGCATTTTTTTTAAAACATACTTTTTGTTGGTTCCCTAAATAAGATCTTTGGTTAACACAAGCTTGAGATTGTAGCTTCTATACATCATAAAGTTGCTAACAAGACAACTAAAACATCCTCAAGCTGAACATTTGTAGCCTTACGTTAGCTTTGATACTTCTTGACATTGTGGCATTACTATACTAGCGGTATTTTGACCCAAAATGTTATCTTTAACAAATATTGCGACCCTTGAGATTTGGATATTACTCTTGTTCAACATTTCTTTATATATTCAGCACCAACAGTTTCAGGTCGTTAACAATTTCAATTTAAAAAATAAAACAGTTCCTCAAAAGACAGTCTTTTTATATGAGCATTTGTCAAGGGCTGAACCACAGTCTATGACCCGTTTTATGAGTCTCATATTGATATGACTCCTTCTGGTAAATAATAAGTTGTTAAAGTGAGTGTAGGTGGATCTCTTAAGCATGCAAACAAATGCATTCTCCATATGCACACACGTGCACACACAATTAATGCAAACCGGAAACCCATTTCCAATTCTGGCTTGCATTCTACTTTCCATTCAATTTCACAAATAGCATGAGGGAGGAAACCTTTTTAATACTCGTCTATTATAGGACACAGAATGAGTTCCAATCAATCTTATAGATGGCTCCTCTACAGTAAGCACATATGTGTGTGTGTGTTTAAACATCACACAACAAAACTGGGAAACAAGAGCAAAGAGACAGAGTGCTTGATTTCTAAATGGCTGCGAGCCGTTCGAGGTGATTTTCTCCGACACTGACTCATTGTTATTTGATTCATGTCTGCCTGCTTTTTGAATATCGATCCAGGAACTGGTGGAATGACTCATACTCGGCCATAGAGGCACTGAGTGACTACAGAGAGAGAGTGGAAGCTGGCTCCCGATCTCATCCTGATGCCACCCTGCTTTATGAAAGCCCGGGGGCGGGGAGGCCGAGCCAACGTTTGGCTTAGCAGCAGTAATGACGCTCAAGGCCTCAGCTACTTTATCTACCTTATTTTTGTACACATCCACTGTATGCCAAGCCGGGGGTCTTTAACCTTTTTGGATTTGTTTGACTGGAACTTTAAGCTTTGATTTAGGATTCAGGCTCTGGGAGAGAGTTGTCCAAAAATCATTTTGGGAAGCAATTGTGAAAATTAAAGGGACAATTTGACCAAAATAAATGGGAGGACATAAAAAGTGGCAATGAATGGAGATTATGTTTGGATTTAACTTGAGAATATCCTCATTAAAACCAAATATTTGCTGAGTATGGTCAGTCAAAGTGTGCAGAGAAGATCATCAAATCAAATCAAGTTGTATTTATATAGCACATGTTAAAACGATTTTTGGTCGAGCCAAAGTGCTATACAAGCAATAAAATCACTTTACTACAATAGAAAAACAGAAGACAACAAATTACAACAGGAACAATGAAAATCACACACAGGGAAATGTCAGGAGTCGTGCTCCGCTCTGACTAGAAGGCCAGAGAGATGAAGTGAGTTTTAAGTGTAGATTTAAAGACCCCTAGGGTCATCATCCCCACTAATTGGGACATGGATTTATGAAATGTGTTTTTAAGGCTGGTGTTATTTCGTATTCCGTAACTAAGAATGCCTAAAAGTGCTATGGTGTATGGCAGTGGTTTTCAAACTGTGGGGCGCGACCCCTGGTGGGTCGCGGAGGTACTGCAGGGGGGTCGCGGTAAGATATTTTTATTTTTAGCTTTGTGAAGCACCTTGAGATGACGTTGTTTTTAAAGTGCAGCTATATAAATCAAATGTATTATTATTATTATTATTATTATTATTATTCAATTGTAAACAAACACTGCTCGAAAATATCTCATTGGTCAGAGAGCTGTGGGCATAATGCTGCCTTTTGCAACATCCTACTTGTGTGAGATAGGCTTTTCTTGCTGCCATCGAAACGAAATACAGATAAAAGCTGAACATTGAGAATGAACTGAGAGTGGCAGTCTCAAAACAACAGCCCCGGTTTGAGAAGATCTGCAAGGGAAAGCAAGCACACACAAGTAATTGATAAGCTAGTGTGGAATAGGAATGGTAAAGTGATGTGATCGTTTGCAACCTGCAGTAGAAATAGTAGGTAATTAATATATTTTCCTTAAAGAAATTCTACTACTCAGGGAAGAAGGCCAACCAGTTTTAATTAGGCCAAATTAATTCACAGTATCTATTACAAGCACTTTCATGTGTAATCCATAATCAAATATAAAATGATAGTTGGATCTTTGTATCTTCTTATTATTAGCAGAGAAAATGTAATGTTTTTACAACAATATACAATTAATCCTACCAATATAGATGGGAACCGGGTTGGGGGGGTCCCGAAAATATTTCCAATACCCAAGGGTGTCCCGACTGAAAAAGTTTGGGAACCACTGGTGTATGGTCTTCGATGCCAGTTACGTTATCCCCCATGTCCGTTAGGGTCGTAGACTGTCCACATGTAGCCGATAATTTGAGACTGCCAAACTGTTGGCTTGGCATTCCTGGTTACAAACCATACTCCTTTTTCATTCCCTAATCCAGTTAACTGGTGAATATGCACCTCTAACTGGTTTGCCAAGAAGAAGATAGCACTGAGGAGATTTGACGTTACTACTTTTCCTGTCGTTACAGCTCTTACAGCTCTTACTGCAGTTACTGCACTTACCACAATTAATATGATCCATCTTTAAATGGCCAAAAAAGACATCCAATTGTCCCTGCAACATCATTTTGAGTGGATAGTCAATATAAAAGCATGGAACCCCCAAACCTCCAGGAAGTGATCCTGGCGTTCAAGCACATTTTTTGCCAAACGTTTGTATTACGACTTCCATGTCAGTCTCTTTGGGCCCAAAAATACTTTTTCATTTTGACTAACACTGGGAGAGATATATCTGTTAATCACCCAGCTACCAACGGCCAGTACGAATGCTTGAATATCTAACATCTCCGTATTTTTGTACTCGGGAATCAAACCATATCGGCATTATGCGCTACTTAGCAGCTTCCATAGGAATGAACATGAACGTAGGTATCCAGCTCTCTTTAGACACCCATTGAAATTCCAGGCAGATGCAGGGCCTCAATTATAGCCTAAATGGAACCGCATGGAAATCCGTGTTGCAGCAGTCCCCAGCAGAATGTGGAAAGACTGTAGGGGTCACAGCCTGTTGTGTCCCTTTGGCACAATAGTTTGATCTAACCCTGGTATGACCATCTCAAAGAAAGCTACCGTGAGCGTTCATAGTAATACAGATGTATAGACATCAGAGCAGAAGTGGTATACCGTGTTTTTTTGGTAGTTTTATGTCTGTGTGCATATGTGCGTGTGCGTGTTCGTATGTATATGTGTTTATTTACAGAATGTGTTTGTATGCCAGTCTCTGCATGGGGCTTGATTAGGGGGTCTTGAGAGACGTACAGCTTAATTGAATGGCTAACTTTAGTCCATACAACACACACACACACACACACACACACACACACACACACACACACACACACACACACACACACACACACACACACACACACACACACACACACACACACACACACACACACACACACACACACACACACACACACACAGCGACCTTCATGAACACCTTTAAAAAGTCAAACTGTAATTACCTGTGTTATAGAAAGGAGATTTGATATAATAGAGTCACGACGACTCGTCTTGCTGTTACTTTATACTAATATCTTAAGTCAGGTGCATTATTCAAAATGTAGACTGTATTTTCGGCTTTAAAGGTAAAGGCCAAAAAGGGATATCCCCACAATAAAGATGGTTGGGTGTGTATGTGCGGCTGTCCTCTCCATTTGTCCTTGCCAGGGAAAGGTCCATGTGCTGTCCAGTAGGGGTGTAACGGTTCACAGAAGTCACGGTTCGGTTCGTACCTCGGTTTGGGGGTCACGGTTCGGTACGGTTTCGGTATAACAAGGAAAAGCAAAGAAAAGTCACAAATGCATAATTTTTTTTGCTGTTATTTATTTTAACAGTCGTCAAGTTTTGGTATGAAAATAAGGAACTCTAACATTTGGAATCATTAACTGTATTACACAGTTAAAAACAAACCACAAACAGTAACACTCAGATGGCCATATTATTTATAATGGCTGATGTCAAACTAAAAGGTTAAATAAGCTGTACAACTAAAAAGAATGTCTTGAAAATATTAAAATAAATAATAAAGTGGTCACAATCAAAAAAAGGTGATACAGATATACATCTCCTGATGTCAAAATATAAAATAAATACAACAATATAAAACAAAAATAAAATCTGTACCTTTAGGAGCAATGTCTAACATGTGTAATTAACTTGTGAGTGTGTGAGGCCATTATGCCTAAATAAAGGTACTCAAGCTTTACTCTATTTTCAAGTTTGTCTTCAAAAAGATGAGTTTGTCTACGTTGTCAGTAGTGAGGGCAGATCTGTTGGCGGTAACTATGTCACCTGCCGTCGAGAAAACCCTCTCGCTGGGGACTGAGACTGACTCGGATGTGATTGAGCATGTTTGACGTGTTACCACTAGCATACCGCAACCGCTGTCGAACAACGCCGACACACCGTCCTCGTCCGATCCACAACTCACACCCCATCATTGTTGTAGTCCACAGGAAACCCGACATGTTCCCACACAGCTGATTTAAAAGAAGCAGGTGGGTCTTCTAGCTCCTGTGTGTTGTGTGAACTCGCCATAGATACTAACTTTTCTTCTTCATGTATTGTGTTCGTTTTGTTGTGTTTTGTTCTTGTTCTTCATTTGTTATTTACGGACGGCTGGCTTTTAGGCGCAATACCGCCCCCTGGATTATATATAGTGTAATACTGCCCTGAGTGACGGACTTTTTTCCCACTCGTAAAAAAAGGCGTATTCGCCGTGTGACTGCATGTGCACGAACCGTGACGTCCGAACCGTGACGGTACGGACGAATACGGATACCGTTACAAACCCCTACTGTCCAGCTTTGAGTTACGGTGCAACGTAATCTCTGTCACAGTGCCATAAAGTTAGCCCAGAAGCCACTCCACCCCCTCTAATCCACTAACCTGTATTCTTACTTTCCCTTTTCATCCGTGTCTTTGCCCTCAAACATTGCGACAAAACTATTAAAAAGACACCAATTAGCCTTACTGTTGCACTGGGTGACAGGTCCCTTTATAGAGTGGTGCAGTGATGACGTGTTTTTGTAGGACCAACTGAAAGTTAGCCTTGCAAAAGGGGTTCCTTGTCAAATGCCAATGGGATTTTCCAATGGCATTTTGTAATATTCCAGAAAATAAGCTCTGCCAACATATGTTTATGATAATTACACATTTTGTTCTTCAGAATAATCCACACTTATTAAAAACACTTTTACAACAGCTGAAGCATACATCGCCAGAATTATATGGCTAACGATATAAACAAAATCAACTGACTTCTAGCTCGCTAACTAGCTCATTTTAAGCATATAACTCTTAAACTGAAACAGATTTTTACAACAATCAGTTTAAGAATTGTTAAACAATATCTATAGTTGTAAGAAGATAGCTAACATAAGGCTACAGTATAAACAAACTATATGGCGTAACATGACTTCACGTCACCACCGCTAAGCTAAAGGCAGCTAATGTCCGCCTTCATTAACATTAGCCTAATTTAGCCACTCGTTAGCAAGTGTTGTTTTTATGACAGATAGAAACTTCCGACATTTATCATTAGGGTATTCACTGACACTAACTAATATTAGGTTAAGGACTCATTCCTACACAGTTTTCTCAGCAATATTATACACACTTCTGACCCATTATTGGAAAGATTTACTTCTTCAGTTTGAATTAAATTTAGAAAAAAAGCACTTTATTAAATAGAATCCTAATAACAGTTATATTGACTCATGGGAATGTTTCCTCTTTTAGTTAGAAAACTATGATTTGGGCGTCTCAGTACCTTAGACACATCATCAGGGAATCATTGCAGCGTTTATCTGGTATCCAATACCATTTCATTCACATTGTCCTATAGACAAAGCTTCTCTCTTTATGTCGAGTCAATGCAGTGTTTAGTTCAAAAACATTTTATGTAAATGATATTTTTGCATGTGGGCCATTTACAATGTGATGTATTCATCCACATAAACACACAAAGGGTCTATTTTTAACTTCATCTTCTGTTTTGATGAAAACTTTAGTGAAGCTTGTGTGCTCACTTTGCTTTAACCTTGTTTCTTACTACATTTGAATATGGATATTTCCCAGCGTTTTCTTAATGAGCTCCTTCTCTGTTTCATTTCTCTCTGATTTCTCTCCCGGTCTTTATGCCTCTCCTTCTCCTCCCTTCGCTGTAACCTCCTCCCTGTCTCCTTCTCATAATGATCTGCCAAAACCCTATTCCCGGCATTTCATGTGATAAAGATTTCTTTTTTCGTACCTGCAACATTTCATTTGACGGCTTGTTGTGGTTTACTAATTAGCAGAGATGTACTTGATTTATTCCCTGTATATGATAACAGTTAAGCATGTAAATGATCATTAACAGGCAACCATATACTTTAGTGAGGACTTTTAGACTCCATACTGTTTAGCATGTGATGAAAGAATAACCTTCTCTTATGGGGATGTTATGTCTTTGGCCCAGTTAGTCTGTTTTCCAATTCGTCTACCGCAGCAGGATTACGGAAAACCAACTTGGCCAGTTTTTATGAAACTTTGTTGACAGGTGTAGCATGAGCCAAGGAAGAACCCTTTTATACAAATAATCTCTACTTTCGTTAGCTTGCAAGATCAGGGTGTCCCGCGGGGTCTTAAAAGTATTAAAAGTTGATAAATCAATTTAGCAAAAATGAAGGCTATTAAAAAGTATTAAACGGCATTTTCCAAGGTATTACATTTTGTAGCTTGTTTTCAATAAGTATATAAATTGTCAAAAGAGGTTGTATTGTCTACAGTTTGCCTGAATGTAATCATTGCGTAGGTGTGTAGTGTGATTCTGTGTAGTTTATTTATGGCATCCCGTTGGATTGGACGTCATCTGAACAGGACATCGCACGCTCACTGCTTGATAGCGCGCAAAGGTCCGTTTACTACTTTCTAATGGTTTCTTTTTCTAATAAACCTTGCATTGGGTTGGTCACACAATTCATTATCTTGTGCTTTCTTCTATCTGAATTATGATAAGGAGTTATCACAAGCTGTTTAGTTGTGCTATCTTACAATCAATACTGTATAGTAAATGTGAGGTAAAGTGTGTTGCCAATGTAACTGGTTGGAATTCGAAGTGGCGATGAGGTCTTAAAATGTATGGAAAGGGTCTTAAAAAGGTCTTAAATTGTATTAAATTTGACTTCAGGATTCCTGCATATACCCTGAAGATATAGCATGTGTACTGCTTTAATGTGATGTCGGAATAATTGGTGAAAATGTGTTACGGAATGGAAGAATTCCTTTGATCACTCCCTCAAGTTGGAACTTAGAAACAGAAACCAATGTATTGTTTGACGCTCTTAGCAAATACATTCAATATTATACACAATTTCTTAGCAGTGCCCATGTTCAATCAATCAGCTACTATTATTTATACAGCCCAATATCACAAAGTGTCCGTTCCTCCCTCTTAATTCCACTCATTTCATTTTAAATAAAAGATGTGTGCTATTAAATCTAAGCTTGTAACTTGCAATTCGACAGAACATTTATTTTTCCCGTCCATCAGCCATTCTCCCCTTGGCCTTCCTGCACCTCTTCTTCCCTCCACTGAACCGTGAAATGACGTGTTTGCTAGCATCCCGTTTGTTTTTATAATGTGTCCAAAGCACTGTCACTTTGGCCGTCTAGCCGTTTCCGTCAGCAGTTCGAGAAAACCCCGCCAGTGTCTGTATCTCCTGTTTCACAGAGTTGTTTGTAGGGTGCATTTCCCATGGCACCCCAAGGATCCTGCTGAAGCATCGCATTTCAAAGGCATCTACTCTCTTTTCCATGTTGGTGTTGTACATCCAGGTTTTGCAAGTAATGGGTTTGTCAGTTTAATTTTTTGGGTAGGGTTGAAAATGTCCTCCATACCTTTTTAAGCTTCGTAAGCTGAGCTGTACCAATGGCCAATGTTCTTCAAGTCTGAGGTGCACTGCTTGTTTAACATTTTCCCAGAATCAAAACCTTACCTATAATATCCATGTGGAATATGACCAAAATAACCAGATTCAACTCAGTTTAAAAGCTCCCATAAGCAGCCAATGTAGTATTGATCAATAAACATTTAGTCAATGACACTAGCTACAGTCATCAGTGTTACTCACTGATACGGGTTGGGACACACACAGTGAGAGCCAGGATCAGGAAGTGACCCCTGTGGTGCTGCAGCAGCAGGTGACCTCACCGTGACCTTTGGCTACTGCTCACCTAGAAGTCTGTGTGTGTGCACTTAACATATCAGCAGTGGGTTAGCATGATTGTTCGTGTGATTACAAAATAAAACGTGTGTGTGTGTGTTTGTGGGCAGGTATTAACATTTCCTGGGCGAGTAGTCTTTCACCCGCCGGGTCCTCTGAGTCTTTAAAGGCTCTTCTTCAGGCTGTATTTAGATGAACAGTTTGTCCCGTTACACACACAGGAGCAATGTCGGGTTGTCTATCAAACGACTGGATGTTGGACTTCCTTTTCTTGTGCCTCTACTGATGGGATTTGTAGTTTTTAACGGCTGGGCTGATGGGGGAGGAAGCTACGCCGCTGACTCCCTGTCTGTGAGTACCGTGTGCAGCCGCAGCAGATGATATGAAAGGCTTTTAATATCACGTAAGGGTAAACAGCTTTATTGATCAGGGCAGGTTGACGGACCGGGCAGAGGTTTAATGTGAGAGTGACATTTTTGAACTCGTAGTCCTGTATTTTTTTGTCAATACTCTGTATTATGTTAGTTAAGGTCAAGAGTATTTTTTATTTTATTACTTGATTTTATTAACTTTGTTCATTTTAGATTGATTGTCAAATGACTGTTGGCAGTTATATTCGGCATCTAAACTGACTCATGTTTTATTTCATCACTTTTTTCATATTTAAAGGGGATCACTTTCTCTTCTAAACATTACATTACATTACATTGCAATTAGCTGACGCTTTTATCCAAAGCGACTTACAATAAGTACATTCGACCAGGAAGACACAACCTTGAAGAAAACAGAATCATATAAGTACATCAGGTTTCATAGAGCAAAAACATTTCAAGTGCTACTCAACTGGCTTTAGGTAAGCCAGTCCTTTATTAGTATATAAGTGCCTTGTTAGTAATTCTATCGCTCGAAGTGGAGTCGAAAGAGATGAGTTTTCAGTCTGCGCCGGAAGGTGTGTAAGCTTTCTGCTGTCCTGATGTCAATGGGGAGCTCATTCCACCATCTTGGAGCCAGGATAGCAAACCCACGTGTTTTTGCTGATGGGAACTTGGGTCCCCCTCGCAGCGAGGGTGCAGCGAGTCGTTTGGTTGATGCAGAGCGTAGTGCACGCGCACATCTCATACTTTATTATTTCTTCTCCTTTTACCCTATCCACCTCTTCTTTCCTTTACTCCACCCTCCATTGGTTCCTCTGTCCTTAGTCCTGTAATGCTGGGCAGTGTTACTGCAAGAATATTTTTAAAGCTTGTAAAGTGGGATTATTTTTTATTTTATTTTGTTCTCACACCAATTGTTTCCTTTTCTCCTTTACTACTCTGTTCTTATTCCCTCCTCTCCTTGATTCCTTCCCTATTTTGTCTATTTGTCTCTACTTTTCCTCTTCTCACCACATCTCTGCTCCATATCCGGGTAATTCTCCACACCTCTCCATGTTTTTCACTTTCCCCTCACTCCTCTCCTCTTTCTTTACTCAGTATTGTCTCTTTGGTCTGTTTCCCCTCTATTTGCTCTCTCCTCAATCTCAACAGTGTGAAATCCAATAAATCAACATACTGTAGCGACTCAGATAAAACCAATACTCTTCCCCCTCTCTTTCTCTTATTGATTTGAAGAGTTCTGCAAAGCGGCCTGAAACAATAGCGCACACAAAAAACAAAACACACACAAATAGCACAGAGAACATTTTATCGACTGGCCTTAATGCAACAATTGTCTCCTTCGCTCTCCAGTTACGCTTCCCTCTCATTTATTTATTATTTCCAACAACATTCCTTTCTAGTTTTTCTCGCATGTGATCATCCTTTAACCTGTGGGATTCAAAGTTGATTGAATTCCTATGGAATGCTTATACTATTGGATCAAAAGAGTAGTTTGGATTGGAACAATTTGTATTTCTAAACACATTTGTTTTTTATTTTAGTTTGTCAATTGGTTTGTCCACACCTTTCGGTCCAACAAAATGTATTAACAACTATTGGGTGGATTGCCATGACTTTTCTATACACTCGTAATCGGCATTACTTTTGTGATCCACTCACTATGATTTTGATATTTTTGGTTAGGACTAAAATGACTGCTACTTGCTGTAGATGATGCGATTAAATGTGGTACAGAATTACAGGTCCCCAGAGGATGAACCGTAATGACTATCTTGATTATCTGGACTTTAGATGTTCCCTAACTTTCAATAATATATTTTTCCATTTTCACTGTTTGGGGCTGTTTTATTGTGTCGAGAAAATCATAATCAAAATGATTCATTGGCAATTTTTAGATCACGGTCATTTAACACAATTGCTCATTGACTTTAGAAACATCATACAATTTAAAAGCTGTTTTATTGTTTTTTACTGTCTGTTTTTAACTTGACATGCTATTTTGTCAATACATAAATAAAACAAATCAATAAAATATCACTATATATATCTACACACATATATTTAAATATAAAATACATTAAAAACAATGTTATGTCATATTGTACCGCGACTGCATACTGTAAACTATTAAATGCAATATTCTGTTTGATTTATAACTCAAGACATAACAAGAGCATAATGGTGTAACTAAATGCAAGTAAATAATAATTGTATCTCCATTATTCTGTATAAAAGCCAGAGGCCAACATTTTAAATGTTAATAAAATGTAATTAATCGCTCAGCCATAATTTGGTTTACAACTAAACACCAGCAAAATTAAAGAAATTCCCCTCAGCCTCACCTTAACTTCACTCTTGATGCTTATTACAGTATAGCTAGTGATGGGAATCATGGCCCTTTGAAGGGAGTTGGATCTTATGGCTCCGTTCCTTTCCGAGAGCCGTTCAAAAGAGCAGTTTTTTTTTTTTAAAGGGCAGGGTTAATAGGTTTATCTGCAAAATAATCATCTGGATAATGATTGACTGTATTGCCAGAAATCTACTTTTACTCACAGAAAAAATGCATAACTTGCAACATCTCTCAGCCAGCCAAACTACTACTCAAGCAGCATGTGTTATGCCATCATCTACGGCAAATTTGCATTCAGGAAAGCAAGTTCCTTTAAAGGCGAGTGGATTTATGGCAGGCAGTGAACCAACGATGAAAAGAACGGCTCTCACCAAGTACGACTCGGTTCCCTTCGTTCGTACCAAAGAGCCATTCAAAAGAATCGGATCGTTCGTGAACGTCACATCACTAGTAGTAGCATTCTAACACCTAAATAAAGATGTGAACATGGTCAACGTCAATTATCAGTACGTTATTGTGAGCATGTTAGCATGTAGCATCTGGCTCAAATCATGGCGATGCTAAAGTAAAGCTTTACATGGTCACACCATGTTTGAAGTACGCTCATACTATGGCCATGTGATGAGTCGATGTTTCTCAACCAACAAGAAAACGTCAACTCGTAAAGACTGGCCACCGTCCTAATCGCAAGTGTTGACACGAAAAGTAGTAGTGTTAGCAAACGGGCTAACAGTACTGCTAGCTGCATTTAATTCTCTCAGCACTTGTACTCTGTGTGCATTGACAATAATGTTGAATCGTAATAAAAAAAAAAAGTAATTTAATCTAATCTACTCTAATGTAATTGTATCTAATGTGCATTGTCTGTTTAATGCTTATGGATCAACTGATTGTACAAAGTAGGGGTTAGGGTTAGGGTTTCTATGAGTCGTGTTTGTGTATTTGCTCATTGGCTTAAAACTAATGTGTTTCCTTCTACTTGTTCTGTCTTCTAGAGGTATCCAGCAGCAGTTGTCCAGCTACAGGGAGACGGTGATCCGGCAGGCCACGGTGGCGGCGGGCTCGACCGTTCACCGGGACGACGCCCCAAACCTGTGGCATCTGCCACAAGACCAAGTTGCAGACGGCTGCGGGAACCTGTGCTCGTACTGGCCAGACCAAGTTCTGCGCCCGCTGCGGGGGGCGAGGTGTCCGCTGCGGTCCAACACGGTAAGAGAGGCCAGAGGTGGGGTGACGTAGGAGCACAGTGTGTCAGCGTAATGGCTCCTGTGAAATCATAAATGATCATATCTTTATTCAAATGATATCATATAATCAATTTTTGCGAATTTGGGGGGCTTAGATTTCCTCGTATTTTTGTGCCTATTTTATCCTCTTTTTTCTTAGCCTATGTACCATGTGTTGGAGTCCTAGCCAATAGAAGCGTGAGTGTAATATAGTGATGTCATTATGTTAAATAATGAAACATCCAATGGAGGCGTTTCAGGCAGGGGGGGGGGGGGGGGAGTGTGTGGGAGAGATACTCCCTCTGGATGGAACACGTGGATTTTAGCCTCTGTAGACCATTTACATGCACAAAAACCTATACAACACACTAAAGGAAAAGGAGAACCCCAAGAAGCATAATAGGGCCTCTTTAAACTAAAAGAAACATTGTAATACTGCTTGTGATATTCATCCAAGGGAATACAGTAACTTTACTTTTGTATCCTGATCACCTAATCCAGTTACATGTAATCCCTTACTCTCAAACCGTGTTAATAAACTTAGTCACACATGCAACTGTGTCTGATTCCGCTATATGATGGTCTCAGGTGTAGGAACTCAGGTGGAGGTGATGAGCCATGATACATACTCTAAGTGTGCCCTTATGTGTGAAAAAGCAAGTGTATAGTTTGCTCTGCATGTGTGTTGATATGTACTGTGTCAACACGTGTGTGTGTTACGTGTATTTATGTGTGCCTCCACCCTGTGTGTGAAATGTGTGTAAATGTGTGTGTGACCCAGGCAGAGCTGGTAAGGTTAATTGGGCATACACTGAGTTGTGGACGGAGGGGGTGATCTCCCACTCTGCCTCTTTCTCCCAGGGGTCCGGAGGTGCCCTATACACACACAGCAGGGGGAGGTGGTGTGTGTTGGCATCGGGTAGACAAGTCTTTCCTCTGAAATAAGTGACGTCCCCCTATTCCACCCATTCCCCACCCCTACTCGCCAGTTTGGCATTTAATGACCCGACACACACACACACACACACACACACACACCACACACACACACACACACCACACACACATACACACACACACACACACCCACACACACACACACACACACACAACACACACACCACACACACACACACACACACACACACACACACCCCACACACTTCTGCCAAAGCCTTCCACTCTCTGTTCTACACTCTAACTTCTCATGCTTGTCATTTTTACATTTCTATGTGTTCATTATACTTAAAAAGAAACAACATTTTAATTAGTGAGATGTAGAGTTCTCCTGCTCACAGTGACCAACACATAGTGTAGTTGATGTGCACCTATACTTATGCAGGCACTGTAATCCTTTACAGCTCGAAATTAACGAAATTAACAACGTTTTTATTTTATTCCACATAGACTGGTAAAGTAATGAGTCTTAAAACCTAAAAGACTTAGCATTTTACCACATCCGGCTCCTGCGTCTCGTAGTCAATTGTTTTTTAAACGGTGGTGATAAGATCTGTGATTACAGTAACACAAGCTTAACGGTACGTCCACACAGCAGCTTTGAAAAAATCTTGAAAATCTTGGAGCTGGGCGTGTCTGAAAGCTTGGGGATTTTTTGCGAGCAACGCGACCAACAACCAATCACATGAATCTCCCGCCCCCGACATACAAAGCAAAAAACCCTGGGGATTTTATGCGAGCAATATATATATATATATATGTGTGAAAAAGCACATATATAAACTCCCCAAACAGGCGAAAACCTACCAGTTTCACCCACTGTCTCTGCCACCTCCCTCCATGCCTGGTTCCTCCGGTTTGTATCCCGGTAAATAGTCTGGTCGTAAAGAACCGGGTGATTTGCTACCGTAATTTCTCGTTTGGAATATGAGGAAATGAACTGCGGTCTGGCTCTCCCAGCATACACGTGGTTTGATTGGCTAGCACTTGTACTGTCAGATTTGCATAAACGGGATTTGATTGGCTGACACTTCCAGCTCAGCTTCAAAAGTTGAATATTGCTCAACTTTTGAATCCTGAAAATCCTGGAAATCTTCGCTTCGCTCCCCCACAATGCAGTTCGGCGAAAAGCGAGGCAAAGTGACGTCATCCCCATTCAAAGTCAATGGGCAGAGAAGTGTTGGAAGCGTTGGAAGATTTGTTTAAAGCTGCTGTGTGGACGTACCGTAAGAGATGTTCCCGTTTTGTCCTACGACATGAAATACGTCAGGATAAACACTCCACTGGTGAATGTCCACATGTTCTATGTGTCATAAAATCGATGGTTGCTAAGAAGTTTCTAAACAAACTACTTAATGCCATCATGCCGAAACAAGTAAGCCTTTAGCTTAGCGGTGATGACGTGAAGTCATGTGACCGTGATGTAGTTTGTTCTTAGCGTTACGTTTGCTTTGTACTTCTGCCGATTCCATTTAAGCTTCAAAAATCACAAAGTGGTGTTGATTAGTAAGATTAGCCCTGCTGGTTCTAGTTCAGTATCAGGATCCTGAAGAGAGTCTCCAGCACACCTTTGTTCGACTGCCGAGTAAAAATGTAATACATAGGAATGCACATTAGCTTTCTGTCAGAAACAGCATCTAACCTAAAACAAAATGCTCACACTGACATTCGTTGCAGCAGAATGATTTAGTTTCTGTTGGCACTGGAGCACAATCTGAGCAGTGGCACCACCTGTCGGGGTTTGCTCTCGCAGATCAGGTTCTAAGGGTTCATCAGCCAAAACATTAGAGTGTATCCTTTTCCATAACATCCCCATCCTTCATATTTTGGTATGCCATTTTCTCCTGGTTCAAAGGCAACGAGTTTGCAATACAAAAGAGAACAAAGGAATGCAGTTTTTGAGCGGCAGTCATCAAATGTGGATGTCCAAATTAATGATCTTAGTGGTAGTTTTTTATTATTATTTAAAATCAAAATAGTTTATTAATAAAATTATTGAAAACTGAGATACAGTATCTATGTATTTAAAAAAAAAAGTTTTTCACTTTAGCTTCTTATATTTACATTAATATTCTATCTTTTATTGGACATTTTACTCTAATTTCTTGTATCTATGTAAATATATTTATTTAATTTTATGTTATTGTTATAAATTCTTACTCTAATAGAGCATAACACCCATTTCACCCAGGACACATTTAGTTGTCTGATTCTGCTTATTACATTGTTCACTGTAGGGCTGTAGTATCATTGCCATGCTTTCAGATATCATCTTTGCTCACCTTCTCTCTGTCTTTCTTTTCATTTCACATGGATGGCTGACTGGGCTGCAGGAGGACAAAGTGGTGAGTTTCGTTTCAGTTTCTGGACTACATAACTCTGCCTGCAACCTTTAAGACAATCCTTTTTAATGTGTCCAGACAGTGTGTATGTGTGTATCATTCTCTCTGTCTGTCCATGTGTCTATTATTTTCACAAGATGAATAAGAAGAGGCAGTAGTAGGTAGCAAAAGCCTTAACAGTTTAAAACATAATTCCTTTAATAAATAAGGGACAAGACTTGTTCTGCAGATAGATATGACCCATATAGACCCTTGATTCTCCTGAGCAATTGTCTGTTCTCCTTAGCAGCGGTCTGTCAGCGAAAAATGAACAACCTTTGACATGTTAAAATTGACCAATCAGAATCGAGTATTCAACTAAGCCATGTAATTAGATACTTTAATCACTTCCAAATAAATCCATTCCCTAGACTAAAGTCATTCCGAGTATGCATTAGATGCAGGGAAACAATCTGGACCTCAGATATAGACAATTACATTCAACTATCATTATTTTGGGGTAAGCTGTAGCTTGAATTTCAGCCGTTTTATACAGTCTATGATTTCTGCAAGCAGCTTGTTTGAATGGATCTGAAGACTATCCCATACCGTTGCCCTCGAGAAGAAATGATCTAATTTGCTGAGAATACTGATTTTTTTTTCATTCATCCATGACAGTCATACTCACAATCTTGGATGGTTGGCTTTGTTGCTAAAAGTGTTACCTTACTCAAAATATACAGTGGTCGAGTTCTTTAATGCCTCAACTATTAGAGAAAATAATTGAATGGAAATGAATTTCTGGTTCTCAAAGCTTTGAAAGACTTGTGAAATCAAGTTTGCCTGCTAGGGCAGTGTTTCTCAAACCATTTCATACCAAGGACCACTTAACCAATAAAAAAAGACTCGCAGACCACCTAACTCCCCAAATATCCAGAAACAATAGGCCTGCTTATCACTCCAACAGTTTATAACAAAATGGATTTTCAAAACAAAATACAGTAAAACTATGGTCGCAGGCCCAAGTTTAACTCTATGAGGTCTAAGCCATTTTTTCACATGTTAGGCTCGCCTGGGCTTTTTTTGTAAAAATGCTATTAAAACATGAACCTTGGTGACCATCGGGCTGGCCTGCATGGTCTGCCTACAAAACAAAAATAAAAAAACGTTTATGCAACCCCAACAACAGCCTCTGATCATCAACAGACTTCATACGATGAAGCTTCATTGGATGCATATATATATATATAATCTCTATATAACTCCTAAAACATCTAAATCTAAAGCATGGATAAATGTTCTTAAAATACATCCATTGTTTGTTCTATATGCTTCTTGAAATACAAATAAAAAACAGTTTTTCTAGAACAGATTACAAATCGCCTGGAAATGGTACAAACAAGTGGCAACATGTGTGACGAAGGTGTTGCACTGGGCTATATCATGCAATTGAAAGTCAAACTAGCTCCATTGCGGAGATATTCCCACGAGAGTGCGGACAATTTAAATTTATTTCAAATGTGAAATTTTACTAATATACTCACAGACCACTATGGGGCGCTCACGGACCACCAGTGGGCCGCAGACCACACTTTGAGAAACACTGTGCTAGGGTAATGCAATGAACACTTAAATGTACAGTAATAATAAGGTTGGATCATTTCCGGAACTTTTGAATAAATTGGAAGTTTATTATCAAACACACGATTGTTCGCTTTCTTGCAGAGAGTTAGATCAGAAGATTGATACTATTCTATGTTAGCTTGGCTTAGTAAAATGACTGGAAACGGGGAGAAACCGCTTGTCTAAATCAGTAAAAATGTTGATAAAATAACCACAATCTCGTTTGTGTCATATGTTAAAAAAAGAACTGTAAAATATATATACTGTGTATTGTGCTGTTGTTTACGACAACAAGACATATTGCTGTTGTATGCATTAAAACCAGACCCCAGCACCAAAGCAAACCCCAGCTTATGTAACCTGTTTCATGGTAGCACATACAGTTACCAGGAAGATGTTCTGATGGAGGACACATATTAAATGAACCCTATCTCTCCTGTTTCTTTGGGTTTTGTCACGGCTACGTTTTTTGGTGTGTTGGCCTGCTTCATCATCGTGGAAAAGATGTCCTCTGTCCTGTGGCCTGGTTAAACGAGAGTTAAGCGTAATCGTCCAATATGATACTGCTGGAAAAGCGCTCCCAGCGGACATGCCTTTAACACCTTCCTCTGCTTGTGTAGTTTTGTCAGGTTTAGAACCTTACTTGGCCTTGGCGGCCTTCCCTCAGGGCAGCTGCCAAACCGGCACTTTGATGATACTTGGCTTGAACGCCATGGCTGTCCAAGAGTGCTTTGGTGTGCTGTACATAGCAGCATCACTCCCTTGCTACAGTTCAGTACAACAATCGCTGGCTCTTAAGAGGAAGGCTTTGGCAGAAGGGATGCCCTATGTTGCACTGGCTGTATAGCTGGACATGGATTAATTTAATTAGTTGAGGATTGATTAATGTTTTCTGGCACAGCGGTGCAAAAGTGCAAAGTTATCCTGCCCACTTTCTCCACTCAAACTAACCACTTCAGTTAAAGTGAAAGTGTTTGGCCTGTGTGAAGCCTCAGTCTGTTTCGTCTTGTGCAGTTTTTTGGGGACAGTAACTGGGAAGATGTAGCACAAAATGCTATAGTGTAAGTTGTACCTCATTCTAATAAACACCCTGAGGCATTTGACATGGTGATCTATAATCTAAAGTAAACATTTAGGGGTCATACAAATGCTTTATGCTTAATATACACAGTATATATACACACATGAACAGAACCTACACACATTAGGTCTGAATACACACATGTAAAGACACATGCATTTTTTTTGGAGAGATGCCATTAGGGAAGAAGCAACAAGATTTTGCCATAGCGAGCTGAAGTCTTCATGTCACCTTTTTCTAACTGTTAACATGTGAGTAAGTGTAACGGTTTTTCTGGGGTTTACGGTACAAATATATTTTAGAGGTGGAACATTTAGCAATTTTTTAAGTAACTACAGCTCACATGTTTACTAGTTCAGTAGTGTGTAAAATAGTTAATACAGTATTGGTTTCTTTCTTGTCCATTACATCCACCCATACTGTCTTCGAAGGTCACATCATCTAATGTAATTTATTTTCCGTAAATACGTTTGTGTAGTTTGACGCTTCCTGTTCTCCTATACATCCATGTCTGGACTAGCTGTGGCTAATTCCCATGGCAGAACTCCCTATTATAATAAACTAATTAAATGTAGTTGGGTTTTTTTTTTGTATCCTTACGAGGACATACAGAGTTTACTACACAGTATTGTCCAAGGCTATGTTCCTAGATTTCATTTATTTATAACAAAAGTTCTGGCACATTGAAAAAAAGAAAAGAAAACTGAAGTTGATTGTCTGCCATATTTTCCTTCACTAAAATGATCTTGTCTGAATGAACTCTAAACAGTGAGCTGTCTTGCTCTTCCAAGAACACTTTTGAAAGTCGATGACAGAGAGATAGATGAATGCAGTTTTAACAAGCATAATACACCGTGTGGAGCATGCAGCCCATAGTGTGTTCTGATAATGATATTCAGGGCTCATTATCCGCAGTGTGTTTCTTCCCCACTGTACCTCAATGTGAAGCCAAGTGTTTCTCCCAGAAATGGTTTGAAGTCATGATAGGAGACTATAAAAGAGTGTTGTGTGTTAATTTCACCAGCCACACACACAAACACACACAACACACACACACACACACACCACACACAACAAACACACACACACACACACACACACACACACACACACACACACACACACACACACACACACACACACACACACATACACACACACACACACACACCACACACACACACACACACACACACACACACACACACACACACACACACACACACACACACCTTACTCTCTAATTGTTTTGTCCAGGGCTGTATTTCTGTGAGGGGTTCTGCTTTAATGTGGCTATAACTCTGCTGCTCAGCACGGGTCGATAGCTGTTTTTAGACCAGGTCTGATTCTGAATTACTGGCCTGACTCCCCTTATCTCTGATTTTCTCAAGATGATCCGTTCGTTTTATAAATGTCCTTTGTTGGAACAGAGCCTTTTCCTTTGAAAGGATATGTAATTATAGTTGACTTAATAACTGTTACGATATCAACATGCTATATTGGGTACCACTTTACAATAAGACTACCCTTATAAAGGATTCATAAAGGGTTTATAATTAGGTTATTAATTAGGTTGTAAACACATATTATTAAGCATTAAGAGCCATTTATAAACCAGTTCTAACATAGTTTTCATACATCACCTATGGCTAACTATTTGACAAAATGACTAAGCCTTATATTGGCACTAGCTTACTTCGTCTACTTCATCAGCCAGCATCCTTGGTATCTGTTGTTCACTGAGTTGATTCTCCCCCCATCCATCTTGATGTTTATTGGCATCTCTTTATGACCATTTATTTATGAGTTACTAACATTTGTAACCGCCAAAAGGGAGCCTTGTAAAGTGTTAAACAAATCACCATTTATTAATGAGTTACTATCATTTATACTTTGTTTAAGTTATATTAAGCCTTAAAGTTATGCATAAATTAGGGCGTGGTCACATTGAGTTACAGGTCTGTTCAGTGACTGCTGCTGTTAGCTTTCTGCTCTGCTAGCAGCTCCGTGATGCTACAGGGACTCAGCCTGCTCAGCTCATCCGGGGAACATAGCTTGAACTCGGCCGTGTTTGTTGGTGCCTTGTGGACTATTCTTCATGCTTATATCTGACTATTGTGACTCGCTCCGCGTTTAAAACAGACGGTGCATGAATGCAGTTTTGCGGTAAGTGAAATTTGAGTACTTTATTTATGTGTTGCTTATGTTTTGAGTCAGCTAACGTTAATGAATGTTAAGGCTTGGGTTAGCATGTAAGCAAGTGGTAGCTACATCTGTGCTAACGATGCTAATCGTAGCCTCCAAGTTAAAATCTAATAGAGACATGTTAAGCATTAAGTGGGTTAATATTGTAGAATAAATGGCTTCTGTTTGAGGTTGGTAAAATAAGGTCATCCTTGTAACTTAGATAGATATTTTATTAGGTATGAATTAGGTATTAGGTAACTTTATGCATCGCTAAGGTTAATTTAAATGCGCTATGATCGATTATGTAGACAAGCTAACGTCAAAGTAGTGTTGAAGAGCGGCGTAGTGTATGTGAAATTAACCTCACAATAAGATGTGTGTATATTACAAATAATAATGTCATATTTCAAGATGATTACTTAGATATTACAATATGGTTGGTTGAGCTGGAGTTCCTTATTGAGGTTACACGTTAATGTCACAGTCATATCTGAAGAACGAACCCAAAACTTGTTATTTGTATTAATTGTATTACCAAATTGGTATCAAATAAATAGTAAGCATTGGTAATACCAATGCTGATAAAGTAAACTATTTTATTTGAGTATTTGTGTCTGGGAGAAGGTACTGTACCCAGTATATGTTCGGCAGTTACAGGCTGGGCTTTCTTGTACAAGAGAATTAGAAACAAAAATCAATATGGACCATTACTGTATAATTATCCTTAAATGATGTTAAAAAGTAGTGGCAAGTATGGCATTTTGAAACATGAAGTGCAACAATTTGTACTGTAATTTGTGTGCATTTTGTTGTAAAATGATGTTATGATTTATTTTGTGTTAGTATGCACGTGGATGCTTTGGACATACCTGGAGAAGGAAGAAATGGGTCTTCGGAATGATGGGAGTTAAAGACAAAAGGCGGAGACGAGTGTTGAAACTAGTGGAGAAACGATCAAGATGCCACCTTGTCCCTCTGATTAGACGGCATGTTAAGTCAGGAAGTAGCTTTATTAGTGGTGAGTGGAGGGCATACAGGAGAGTGCTGAGTAACATGGGGTACAACCACTACACCATAAACCACAGCAGGTGGTCCAATAATTAAAGACCTTGGTCGTCCGTCAAAGGACATGTCCGTAGACTGAGAGGAAACCGTACAGAGAGTTTGTTGGAGGAATACCTCAAGGTTCTTGAATGGTCATCTTGGCTTGGCTCTGCTCACCCTGATGGACTGCTTGGATGCTTGTTCAAGGATATACACAAAGCCTTTCCAGTCTGAGTACCATTATTTCTTACCAAGTCTTTCATTTATGTCTGAGAAAAGCTTTCATGTTTAAATATGTGTATCAGTCATACTAAATAGTAATTATTTTGAGTCCTGATTTTCTTCATGTGTGAATACAATGTTTTGCTTTGTTCTGTTGCATCTTACTTTGCATTTCATGTGAAAAATGTGTTTTAGGTCAGCGTGAATGTTATAACTCATTCATAAATTGACATGTGTATTAAACTTAAAAACAACACACCCTTTTAGGAGTTATTGTCAGGATCTCGACACAAACTGATGAACCCATTTTAATATCACAGGTCAGGTAATCCCTCTTAACAGAGTAGGTACTGGAAATAACAAAAGGAGCTCACAAGTAGTGTTAATTTCGTCAGCTATTTTTTAATTTAGTTTTAGTCTTAGTCCTGTGTTAAATTTCCTTTTTAGTTTTAGTCATATTTAGTCACCTTCATCCTGTTTTTATTTAGTCAAGTTTTAGTAGACTAAAAGTCTGAGCATTTTAGTCTTATTTTAGTCGACTAAAACAGTAAACATTTTAGTCTTATGTTAGTCAAAGAAAACTAATTATTTTAGTCTACTTTTTGTTAATGAAAACTGTTGAGTCTTTTTTAGTCATCAGATTATATAGAACATTTCAGTCAAAACCAATAATTTGTCATTTTAGTCAAACGTATTTCACAATAAGATTATATCTTGTCCTTATTTTGATGAAAAACACAGGTTGAATGATTAAGAAGCTTTGCAGAGAGTATCTGGTCAGGTTTGTGGTGTTTTTACCAGCTGTGTTATGGCCACATTGCTTCCCTTCCTATGAAACAATGCATTCGCTTTTTTTCTCCGCCTCATTCTAGCGAAAATGGTCCCAAATATCACATTGTTTCTTTCTCCCAAGCAGTGGTGGCTTTAGACTTTTTCGTTGTCAGTAATTTTGACGGACAGGATCGTAACATTTCCGTCATAATCCATTATTACCCGTCGAGTACACAATTTATCACTCACTCGCGCTGACGGGGGGGTATTCGGTTAACGCGAGTGCGACCACTGCTCCCAAGCCCTGTTGTTGCCATTTTATTTTCTGTTAAATGAGGTTAGTTAGACCATGAGTTAGACCCAAGCGGCAAACTCTGGGGAACAGCCGGGACGCCAATACGGAAGTGCCACACACTGCAGTTCATACATGGGCCGCTAGGGACTGGCTGCAGAAAGGAGCAATTTCCATAGACCCCCATGTTAAAATGCCCAATTTTACAGCAGAAAAAAACATGTTTCTACCCATGGATGCAATAAATATTATTATCGATATAGTTAGATTCCACCTTCATGATTATGAATCTGTGAGTGAATTGTTTTCTAACACAACCCTTTTATTTATATTAGGTCTTACAGTTTTTGCATAAATTAGGGCGTGGTCACTTTGATGGACACGTACATGCCTCACTGTCAGCTAACAGCAACTTGTCCACTCTGCTAGGCTACAACCATAGAGGCTACAACGTTAGTTAGTCATAGTACTGTACTTGACCCTTTAGCTTTAGCCGTGTTCGTGGTGATTGTGCCTTTTAGGGAATATTGTTACAAATACCAGACAATTCAAATGTCGTGTTGTGCGCTTGAATGTACTAACAGAACTTCCAAGAAGTCTAAAATGATAATATTATACATGTTAACCCCGTTTGCAGGTGTTTGTGTGCTTGGTAGCTTAGCTTGTTACTTATTAGCCAGCTAAGGACGTAACCCTTTATACATACATATACATTTTAGTTTATGATTCAGCCTTGGGTAAGACTTTTATAGTCTATGGCTATGACGCCCATAATGCTAAACGGGAGCAAATGTTAATAGGGGACCCAATTATCCCAGTGGTGGCCGCTGAAGCTAACGGAGCCGCAGGGGTCTAGCTCCAGCCGGCGTCCCGGAGCTAGCCCACTGCGGCTCCGTTAGGTCCGGGCGGTGGAGTCCGTCTTTTCTCAACGTGTGAATGACAAGCATTAAGAATAACAAAATATAGCTAATTCTCTTGCAGATTGTCTCATTTGATTATGAATGTAACGTTTATATAGGGGAACTACACTGTTAGCAGTAACTTGGTATGCATGTATTTCATGTTAGCTTAGCTTCTTAGCCTGAGCTAGCTCTGTTTACTTCCAGTTTGGAGGCAGCAGGTCCCGCCTCGGCTCCGCCTCTTTGCCCTTATTTGGAGCAGGCGGGATTAGACTCTGACGTCACAGTCGAGCCGTTAGTGGCCAACTCCGCCTACTAAGGGCTTCACGGCAACTCTGCAGAATCCTATGGGTGACGTAACGGACACTACGTCCATATATATATACAGTCTATGGTTAGACCCGAGTCTTCCTGATAGTTAATATTTTGCCGCTGCCCGGTGTAATTCAAATCTACCGCCGCGTGCAGCACAGACACACAGCTGCTGCCCTGCTGCAGCATCGGAAATGGAACTGCTGGGAAAAAAACTGACTATCAGAGATGTAACGTTATCTTTGATAATATTTCGTCTCCTCATTTTTCGTCAACGAAAGTAAAGGGAGATTTTGGCATAGTTTTTAGTTAGTAAACTACATTTTCGTCTCGTCACTTTTCGTCAACGATATTGCATGATGATTTTGTTACAGTTGTTCTTTACTGCCGTCGGTGCCGTCTCGTCATCGTCTCGTCATCGTCTCGTTTTCGTCATGGAAAAAAAGGTCGTTGACGAACATATTTCGTCATAGTTTTAGTCAACGAAATTAACACTACTCACAAGGAGGAAAAAACTAGGCGTAACAAAAAGAGAACTTAAGAAAAACTTAAGCCTACAAAATTAACAAAAGAAACAAAACCTGACACAGGACAGGGGAGAGACAGGACTATTTAAACATGAGGTGAGTGGGAACAGGTGGAAGCAATCAGGGGGGGGCAGACACTGATGATGGCGGGAAAAACATACAAGGGGAGGAAGAAACAGGGCCTGAAATGAAAGACAAGAGGTAAGTACAAAATAAAACAGGAAATGACAGACAAAATACATAAACATAACTAACACATTTGACGAGACACTACAGTTATAAATGTTAGTGACTCATCAATAGATGGTGATGTGTTTCACACTTTACAATAAGGCTCCCTTTTACATTACATTTAGCTGACGCTTTTATCCAAAGCAACTTACAACAAGTCCAAAACGACTTACGATAAGTAATTTTACCAATTATAAATGGTAGTAACTCATTCATAAATGGGAATGGGTTTTACACTTTACAATAAGGCTCCCTTTTGGCAGTTATAAATGTTAGTAACTCATTCATAGATGGTCATAAGAGATGCCAAGAAACATCAAGATGGAAGGGGTGAATCAACTCAGTGAGCAACAGATATCAAGGATGCTGGCTGATGAAGAAGACAAAGTAAGCTAAGTAGCCAACATAAGGCTTAGTAGTACAGATAAATGTGGGCTCACTATTTGGCAAGCAACCGGTCACAGTTGCCCTGTTTATCTCATGTCTTATAAAAGCTTATTAATGATTTATAAAGTGTTCACAACCCAATTAATAAATGAATTACTAACTATTTGCAAACCCTTTATAAGGGTAGTCTTATTGTAAAGTTTTTCTTTGACTAGATGAGAAAAAACATGCCCAGACTTTTAATCAACTAAAAACATTGACTTCACATGCTCTCCAACATTTGTCCATCCATCCATCCATCTTCTTCCGCTTATCCGTGGTCGGGTCGCGGGGGTAGCAGTTCCAGCAGAGAGCCCCAAACTTCCTTTTCCCTGGCGACATCAACCAGCTCTGACTGGGGGATCCCAAGGCGCCCCCAGGCCAGCGAAGAGATATAATCCCTCCACCTGGTCCTAGGTCTGCCCCTTGGTCTCTTCCCAGCTGGACGTGCCTGGAACACCTCCCTAGGGAGGCGCCCAGGTGGCATCCTAACTAGGTGCCCGAACCACCTCAACTGGCTCCTTTCGACGCGAAGGAGGAGCGGCTCAACTCCGAGTCCCTCCCGGATGACCGAACTTCTCACCTTATCCCTAAGGGAGACACCAGCCACCCTGCGGAGAAAACCCATCTCGGCCGCTTGTATCCGCGATCTCGTTCTTTCGGTCATGACCCATCCTTCATGACCATAGGTGAGGGTAGGAACGAAAATGGCCCGGTAGACAGAGAGCTTTGCCTTCTGGCTCAGCTCCCTTTTCGTCACAACGGTGCGGTAAAGCGACTGCAGTACCGCTCCCGCTGCTCCGATTCTCCGGCCCATCTCACGCTCCATTGTTCCCTCACTCGAGAACAAAACCCCGAGATACTTGAACTCCTTCACTTGGGGTAAGGACTCATTCCCTACTTGGAGTGGACAATCCATCGGTTTCCTGCTGAGAACCATGGCCTCAGATTTGGAGGTGCTGATCCTCATCCCAGCCGCTTCACACTCGGTTGCGAACCGATCCAGTGAGTGCTGAAGGTCGCAGACCGATGAAGCCATCAGAACCACATCATCTGCAAAAAGCAGTGGTGCAATCCTAAGCCCACCGAACTGCAGACCCCCCCCCCATGACTACGCCTCGAAATCCGATCCATGTATATTACAAACAGGATTGGTGACAAAGCGCAGCCCTGGCGGAGGCCAACCCTCACCGGAAATGGGTCCGACTTACTGCCGAGGAGCCGGACACAGCTCTCGCTTTGGGAGTACAGAGATTGGATGGCCCTGAGTAGAGACCCCCTCACCCCATACTCCCGCAGCACCTCCCACAGTAACTCCCTGGGAACCCGGTCATACGCCTTCTCCAAGTCCACAAAACACATGTAGACCGGATAAGCGTACTCCCAAGCCCCCTCCAGGATCCTTGCGAGAGTAAAAAGCTGATCCGTCGTTCCACGACCAGGACGGAATCCGCATTGTTCCTCCTCAATCTGAGGTTCGACAATCGGCCTGACCCTCCTTTCGAGTACCTTAGAGTAAACTTTCCCGGGGAGGCTGAGTAGTGTGATGCCTCTGTAATTGGCACACACCCTCTGGTCCCCCTTTTTAAAAAGGGGAACCACCACCCCGGTCTGCCACTCCTTCGGTACCGTTTCCGACTTCCACGCAATGTTGATGAGACGTGTCAACCAAGACAATCCCTCAACACCCAGAGCCTTCAGCATTTCTGGGCGGATCTCATCCACCCCCGGGGCTTTGCCACTGTGGAGTTGTTTAACAACCTCAGTGACCTCCCCCCGGGAGATTGGTGTCGATCCCCCGTCATACTCCAGCTCTGCCTCTAACATAGAGGACGGAGTTGTCGGGTTCAGGAGTTCCTCAAAGTGCTCCTTCCAACGCCCTAACACTCCATCAGTTGAGGTCAACAACGTCCTATCCTTACTGTACACAGCTTGGATGGTTCCCTGCTTCCCCCTCCTGAGGTGTCGGACAGTTTTCCAGAACAACTTTGGTGCCGCCCGAAAGTCCTTTTCCATGTCCTCTCCGAACTTCTCCCACACCCGCTGCTTTGCCTCGGCCACGGCTGAGGCTGCTGCCCTTCGGGCCTGTCGGTACCTTGCAACTGCCTCGGGAGTCCCCCGGGATAACAAATCCCTGAAGGCCTCCTTCTTCAGTCGGACGGCTTCCCTGACCACCGGTGTCCACCAGGAGGTTCGAGGGTTACCGCCCCTTGAGGCACCTAGGACCTTGAGACCACAGCTCCCCGCCGCGGCTTCGGCAATAGAGGCTTTGAACACCGACCACTCTGGTTCAATGTCCCCAACCTCCACAGGAATGCCCGAAAAGCTCTGCCGGAGGTGTGAGTTGAAGGCCTCCTGAACCTTTGACCAATAGGGGGTTTGTGTTCAAATGAAGCCCATGAGGAAGCCTCGTGATGAACCCTTTTGCGAACCAATTGGCTGGAAAGCTTCAAAGCTTCATAAGGCTTCATCTCACCATCACTACATAAAACCACCTTAAAACTGTTATTCCTACCTTTGTGAGAGGGAGAAGACCAGTGACCGTGCAGCCAAGAGAGACTTTCTTGAACTGACGGCAAACTTTTTATGACTTCCTGTTTACCCGGTCACCGGTCATGTGACCGCATCAGGTGACAATGACGTCAGATTCCCACACTAGCATTAAGTGCTAATGTTTGTAGCATGGAGAGTGTCGTTTTGGAGCAATTGGCCATGTTTTCACAAATTGTCTTTAGTTCAAATGAGCCCTGAGTATGTATGTTCCATACACCCACCATTCATATACCACCTTACTGTTACTCAACAATATAATAAGATTAATCATACTGTTCCATTGTAGGCCTACGCCTCTTTTCGTCACTTCTCTTTCACAGCATCTTCCTTAGGTAAAGGACACTCAGCATTCATTAGTTCCATTTTCTTGCCATCATGTGAACGTAATATCAGGGCTGCCAACATTTGAGTTCAGCTTGGAGTGAGATTTTTTTTTGATGAACCGAAAAAAGAAACGTTCATGTGTACAGTGTTACAAATGTATTGAACATGTACAAACTAGGGTTTCCCATTAATGTACCGGGCTCTACAGTGGAATACGCACACACACAATGTACCCGCGACTCTTACAATCAACTGCTATTTTATAAGTGGGGGCGGGGGTCCTCACCTCCTCTAGGGGGGTCCGGGGGCATGCTACCCCGGGAAGATTTTTTTTGAAATATTGAAGTTAAATGCATCAACCTGGTGCATTTTGAGAGCAACATGAATTTATGGTAAACAGATTTTCTTTTTCTTTATGGATATTTTACAAATCACTCCCCTTTTAAACTGTATTCTTGTTTTACTGTCATATAGTATTTCATAACTGTTTTTCATTTATTCTCATAAATGGTGACCAAAGCATTTGAGACCCACTGAGATAACTAGACTAAAGTGAACAATCTAAACTATTTTTGATCAACATGTGATTCTACTGTAGTTCGTTGTCAACCTTACCACGGTACTTAGGAGACGTCATTTGTGTCTGAATAACGTTTTGTTCATGAGTTATTGATCCGTGAAATCAGAATCTCCCAATATCGTTCCAACTTTACTTTTCTAAGCCAGAAGACCGTCTCATTTCGTAGACCGCTCGGTTTGCTGTTCCTTCTCTTTATTTTTATATATACATTTATTTTGGACGAAAACTTAGCGTGAGGAAAGGCAAGTGGGTCGTGAGTGCGTGAGTGTGTGAGATATGGGTTAATTGCGTGACTCTCACGCTCAATGCGTGAGTGTTGGCAGCCCTGGTAATATTCCTGTATCACAGCGTGCCCTATGAGCTCAGAGACAATTCTGTGTCTTGGTTGCGCAGATTTATAAAGCAAGCCACTCTCACTTATTTTTGTCTTGCTCAAAATGCCACTGACACAGTTTTGTTGGTTGAAGAAACAACCATCATGTAAGTCGACACAACTCCCATTGCTTGCCAAAAAAGTTATTCCTGCACCCTAAGATAAATGACCTATCAAACAAAGGCAAAAATATCCCAAAAAACAATCTTACTATGCGTCTGATACTTGTGCAAGTGTGTATCTATTGATCTAAGCCCGCAACAAATTATGGCTTTGTGCTGCTTTGTGTCGGGGTGCAGCGCACTAGAAAAGCCTGAGCGATGTGTCATCTGCTGTTAACGCCACATCACCTCATGATTACTATTGATCTTCAGTCTCGCTAGCTGCGTCCGTCTCCACGTCCATCTCTCATTGACTGGTCTTAAGGGGGCCATCTTTCTCCTGGTTGTTGCTGTACTACCGTGTGAAAGCAGGCTCTGACACATACACACTACACTGTATCATTTTCACCTGCACATACAAGAACACACTGTAGGGCACTTTTTGGATATGGAGCACTGTTGTACACACAGGACAGAGACACCTTCACATGCTCCTCTACATAAATACATAGACACTGATCCACAGAGACAGCTTGATTTACCTTGAAGTATTTGTAGCTTTTATCAGTGTAATGTTTTTAGGGATTGAGAAAAAAGGTTACAAGAATCAGGTTTATTGCAAGGAATTTACTCTTACATATACGCATACATATACACAGTAAAAGTTGTAAAAAATGTGCAGAACATTCAGAAAAGGTTTACTGTAAATACAAATTTACAAAAAGTAAAAAAAAAACATGGCAATTTAATCGACTATCAATGGGTCACTCAAATCAAGTAGGTCAAACAAATGAGCGTCACACAAGTGGACTTTGAAAAGTATACATTCCCACTACTATGATCGCTTCAAAAGCAATATAATAATCGCGTCAGCTATACTTGTGGTGCAAACAGCGAGCAAAAGCTGGCTAACCCCCATAGTTTAAAAATAAAAGTGTATCAAACACACACCATTTCCTCCATTGATTTATTTTTCTCTCTCACACACATTCACACTTGAAACACTCGTATACTCAGACAGATTCCAGGTGCTGTGTTTGCTAACTAGAGGCATTTAGTGGTGAAAAAGGGAAGTGCAGCATTTTGACCGGCTACCTGCAAGTGTGTGTGTGTGTGTGTGTGTGTGTGTGTGTGTGTGTGTGTGTGTGTGTGTGTGTGTGTGTGTGTGTGTGTGTGTGTATGGTTGCCGGTGTGGGAGGTGGGTATCCGATAGATGCAATATAAACACATTTCTATTACTGGAGGAGTGTGTGTTCATACCTGTTATAGCTCTCACACACACTCGCTACATCCATGCATGTATAAAAAGTTGTCATCCAGAGAATAGGAAGTGTGTGCGTGTTTGTATGTGGGTGTGTGTCAGGGAAACATTGGTCACATAATGGTCTAATGACACTTTTGTAACATCTGTTGGAAGCCAAAGCATTATTTATCAACTACTGCTGATATTGCCTCTGTGCATGTATTTTTACATGTATGTGTGTGTATAGCCCGTGTGTGTAAGAGAAAGTGTTTTGTTACCCATAATGAATTATGCGTGCTTGTAGGACTCATTTTCCATGTGTTATTTTACAAATAAAAAGCATTCAGGTGTCTTATTTGTATATGAGTGTTTTGTAGGCGTTCACTCTATGTGTGTGTGGCAGGCGGTGGGAAGTAGGGGTGCTGAGGGTGGTGCATCACCCCCTGGTGGAGGACAGGGGATCTGCACTTCCACAAGATTAAATACAAATATAATACAAAAATGATAACAAAATAATATGATAATACAAAAACAGTTTCATTCAATTGTGTTGGTTATGTTCATATACTGACAATATTTAAATTATGGGATGTGGTTTAAAGACAAAGATCTTATTTTACACATTTTGAGTCTGGTCGGAAATGACGTCAAGCACATACACGTACAGTACAAGTACAGTAACAGGACATACTATAATGGCGTCACAAAAGCGAATATTAGATTTATTTTCGAATCCTTCAAAAAGATGTAAAATTGATTGCAACAAAACCTCGGACAGCATACCTGGCAATAGCTCAAGCCCAAGTACCTCGGGAAACTCTTTGCCAAGAGAGAACGTCCCTAACGCTGTTGAAGTCATTGACAGTTGTCAAAAAGAGGATGAAGCTAGCGCTAGCAGCCAAGTGCAAAGAGGAGAGGGGGGAGCTAATGCCAACGGCTCCAAACCAAGTGAGGCTGCAACTTTAACGCATCCGTGCCAGCCTCGTAACCACGTTTTCCCTGGTAGGCATTTCGGAAAGGAACACTTTTCCCCTTCTTTTCAACCCGGCTGGTTTGATAAGTGTAGATGGCTTACCTACAGTATAGAGACTGACAGCGTTTTTTGTTTTGCATGCCTCCAGGCTGTGCAGAAAAAACTAATATCTTCAGAGTCAGACCATGGATTTTCCAACTGGCAAAAAGCAACTGCTAAATTCAGTTTGCACGAGAAATCGCCTATACACACAGAGGCAATCAGGAAACTTTCTGGATTACAGCAAACGCCAATAACTGGACTTCTTTCAGATGGTGTAGTTAAAAGACAACAGACAGCAAGAAATGTCTTTGAGATTTTGTTCAGTTCGATTCCCTTTCTGGGAAGAAAGGGATTGCCATTTAGAGGAGACAAAATGTGCGACGGTATTCTCTACGAATTGATGTTGGAAAGGTTGTAAGTGCACTGTCTTGGTGGAGCATATGTGTGGGCTGGACCTGTGTTATACAGGAAAGGAGTGAGCAGGGGGGAGTTTTGTCGATTCTTGTTCTGTTTTCTGTGACTTATCTTCCTCACCCTCTCAGACTTTCAGTTGCGCGCGCTACTAAAGTGACGCGCTACCATGGAAACCAAACAATGGTGTAGCTGTATTAAAGTCCGAGTTGAAACAGTAGTGAGTAAATCCAATTTTGTCAGAAATCGGGAGAAATGCGGGAGAAATATGACCCCGGGAGGAAACCGGGAGAGGGCAATGAAATCGGGAGTCTCCCGCTAAAATCGGGAGGGTTGGCAAGTATGCATATCATTTACCCAAAGAAAGAGAATGGGTTATGGGGCGAGACAACTGGGCCAGCAACACCATACAAAAGGAGATTATCTCCCAATTTGCACATTATCTCCCAATTTGCACATTCTGTTCAAAGGACAATAGTTTCTATTATAGTTTCTATATAGACTAACAGCTGATGGTACAACAGACATCAGCGCTGACGAGCAGTTTTCCTGCTGCCTTCAGTATGTGGACAAGGATTTAGAAGAGAAGAGGCCCCAAGATGGAGCCTTGAGGTACCCCACATGTCATATTTGTCAACTCAGGTGTGTATTTACCTATAGAAACAAAGTTGTTTCTGTCCTTTAAGAAGAACACCTTCGGAGCATTAGCATAAGGTAAGACATTTTTTTCATGCACGACCGCCATTGTACAGTGCCTACTATTGGTATTTTTAGTATTAAGATCTGATGCCGTTGTTTTTCCTGTGTCAGTGGTTATTTTGCAATATGTCAGTTTGCATTATGTCAGTTTGCAATATGTCAGTGGTCGATGTGTTTATTATTTTGTGGCATTGTGTTTGCCCGTGTTTGGTAAGGAGTTACAGTTCGTGTATCCAATCATCGTTTGTCTGTGTCTGTAGTCGCTATTTTATCATCAACGTTTGGCTTCGGAGGAAGTACCCAGCCGCTGTTGTTGTTCATAATCATTAAGTATATATTTTAAACGAAAAAGAAAAGAAAAAAGAACATGCAACCACATGTGCAGCATATACAATTTAGGTTTTTTCTTACGTGTTAAGAGTAGGATTCCGTCCCCCCCCATTTTCTTGCAAAAAGACAATATTGGTTAACCATGAATTTAGTGATGGATTTCATTTTTACTTCTAAATATATTTTTGGCTTTTCAGATGTATATATATGATATTTCAAAGAGGGTCCATTATTAAAATAAGTTAACAAACACTGATCCTATTTGCTTGATGGTCAAAAAGACAGTGAGAGTTGGTTACACTTACTTACATTCTGTCAATGGAGAGAGAAAGATTATCTTTCGATCCTGTTTGAATTGTGCCACAAATTACACATATGATGTTTGTCATACTGTTGTTACAAGTCAAAAAATGATGTTACAAGTCAACAAAAAAAAAAATGTGACGTAAAACTGTGAAGTAACACATTTGTTTGTGTGAAACGCTCAATGAACTACATCTCTGGTCTCGCAGAACACACGTCACCAAGATGGCCGTCACTACTGTCTTGTCAACAAAACGATTGACTACCCTCACTATCACCACAATGAAACACGTCCAGAAGAATGTCATGCAAAGCTGCCTACCTGCCTTCCTTTGATTCTCTCTGAACGGCCTGGTCTTTTTAATGTTTAATGTCAACCATTTGTGCAGATAGCATGAAGTAGAAAAGATCGGCGATCGCTGATGCTAGCCTGAGCATTTCTCCCCCGGGCTTAAATTGTGTATTATAGAATGATCATACCGGTGACAGTACTCTTCAAAGGGTTCACGAAATATGACTACTACTCTTACTGTTTAACATTTTGGGTTACTTAACCTCTTAAGCCCGAGGGTCCCCCTAGTGGACCCCTCCCACCATTTTTTTACGAGACTATGTCTCAGGGCTTCTTAACATTTATGAAACTATTAATGTTCCATACCCTTTTAACGGTAAGAAACTCAGCTAACTGACAATGTGAACCATTTTTAGCTAAAACAAACACAAGAGTAATACCAAGCCTTTGAATTAGCATGGAGCGAAAAAATGCTAACTAATGCTAACGGACCTTTGCACAGCACTCACGGTAGAAATGCCCTTATTACTTATCGTAACTGCACAAACAAGATATCCGATTAAAGCTGAGACTCCACAGATTCCACACATGTAATGTCATCACTGTACGACCCCAAATTCCTGGAGCTATCAGCCAGAAAAGAGAAGGTAAACAAAATCCGGTTTCAAAACTATTACAATAATTACGTCTTACCTTTTTTGATTTGTGATCAAAAGTTGTGTTCAACGGAATAAAAACGCCGCTCAATGTTAATCCAATGTCTTTGTGTCACGTAGAAATGTTTACTGATAATCCATCATCATATTTATGGCAATATACTGGGTATAAAGTTTTGCCGTCCAGGCTTGTCCTTTCAGATATGCTTCGTTTGCTTCTCTATTACGTCCGCAATGGTAATGTTTACGTGGATTCTATTGGATGTAATGGTTAAGAAAACGGTGTAAATCACCCAAATCGACCAATGGGTTCCAGAGATATGGTTCTGCGTAAAGTATAAAGGATGCCAGCCAGCGTTAGTACATTACGCAGCAGACTTTACTTATTGTTTACTACGGAAGGAAGCAGGAAGCAGGAATTACCGGGACCCAGAGCACACGGAGCACAGAGCGGACAGCAGATAAAGGAATTGCAGTTTTATTTCTTATAGATTATCAGAACATTTCAAAGGGGACACAGACCCATTGGATATTAACCTATGGATTAACTACATCATCGTTTTTTTATCATTTTAATGCCATTGAAGACCAGTTTAGACCAGACAAAGAGGAAGGTAAGCCATTAGCCTAGCGCATGTTAGTACCTAGCGCCACTTGTTTTGATGTACGTTTTTGTTGATAACCTTGCGAGTTTGTATCTTTCAGTGTTGAGGTGGGCAACGTTAGATTCTGTGTCTTTACGATCATAAACAATGTGTTGGATGTGGAGCTAGGATAAGTAATAAGGGAGCTAGGAGTGATTTTCGGTGCAGTAATAGGTTATTATTCATAGTTTATTAAATATTAAGGTTCCTTAGACGTTGTTTTTTCCAAATGACGCGATTTCGGGTCCGTGATGCCTAAGAAGATAACAGAGTATGTTTTATTTTATTTTATTTTTTATTTTATTTTTTTTCACAACAGTTGTATTTGGATAGAATGAATACCTATAGTGATAATTCAAAGTAATAAAATGATTTTTACAGTGAAAAAGTTCCAATGGAACTGATGGTTCCCAAATTACCCAGAGGTGAGTCCGCCTGGATTATATCTATATGGCGCTGATTTTAGCTATCTCTTAGTGGAGGAACACAATTGTGACATCACTTACGCAACTCTGGGATTTGTAGTCTTTCTAGTTGCGTATTTTTCATAGTCTTATATTTCAACAGTTTTACAACAAACTGTGACTTTTTTGACATGGAAATTATTTAAGATTGACAAACATCATATGTGTAATTCATGGCACAATTCAAACGGGATTGAAAGATACATTTTCTCTCTCCATTGACTTCAATACATTATTTTTCCGAAATAAGGTCCCATGGACCGGAAGTAGATGGGCGTGACTTCGCCACTCTATAGACACATTGTTATAAACACTTCCATTAGACTTCTTTGTTTACTTAATGACATCACTATGTAACTCTTGCGCTTCTATTCGCTAGCGCTTCAACACATTGACCGTGATAGACAAAGGGGTGAGAGACATCTCTAGGCGGGTGACCAATCAGAGCAGACTGGGCTCTGTTTTCAGAAAGAGGGTGAAAAGAGGTGCTGCAGCACAGGCAGTATGAGCAAAATAAAGAGCTTTTTGAACATTAAAGCATGGAAACAAATCACAGTAGAGGCAGAAAATACAAATATGAACCTGAAAATGTGTACTCTGACCTGAGTTTCAACAGTCACATTAAAACAGTTACTAAATCAGCCTACTATCACCTAAAGAATATATCTAGGATTAAAAGACTAATGTCACAGCAGGATTTGGAAAAACTTGTCCATGCTTTTATCTTCAGTAGACTGGACTACTGCAATGGTGTCTTCACAGGTCTCACAAAAAAATCTATTAGAAAGCTGCAGCTAATTCAGAACGCTGCTGCTCGAGTCCTCACTAACACTAAGACAGTGGATCACATCACTCCTGTTCTGAAGTCTTTACACTGGCTTCCTGTGTGTCAAAGAATATATTTCAAAATACTGCTGCTGGTTTATAAAGCTTTGAATGGTTTAGGCCCAAAATACATTTCTGACCTCCTGCTAAATTATGAACCATCCAGATCTCTCAGGTCTTCAGGGACTGGTCAGCTTTCTGTCCCCAGAGTCAGAACTAAACATGGTAAAGCAGCGTTCAGTTATTATGCTCCAAATATCTGGAACAAACTCCCAGAAACCTGCAGGTCCGCTGCAACTCTGACTACTTTTAAATCCAGACTAAAGACTTTTCTTTTTACCGCTGCTTTTAATTGAACTATTCACATCTTAAACTGCACTGTAACTTTTATCCATGTATTTTTTTTTTCTTTTAATGTTTATTTTATTATCTTTTCTTTTTAATGACTGATTTTAAATGCCATTGTCTTTCGTTTTTTGTAAAGCACTTTGAATTGCCTTGTGTTGAAAGGAGTAATATATAAATAAACTTGCCTTGCCTTGCCTTGCCTAGAATAGGGCCCCTTAAAGTTGAATGTTTAGACCAGGGGTGGGCAAACTTTTTGGCTCGGGGGCCACTATGAGTTTTAAAGTTTGACAGACAGGCCGGGCCAGTAGCAGATCGGTGAAAAAATGTTTAGCTGTCCACGCCTCATTAAACACTCGGCACTCAATGTCGACTTTTCTTTTCTTTGGTCCACTCATTGTTACATATGCAGGTTCAAAGGTGAATTAGGTTCAAAGGTGAATTATTGCATCATTGCGTCATGACGTAACCATTGACGTGCCTTCTTATGACCCACGTAGCGTTTTACGTCGCTGATTTTCTCCGCAACACCGCTCACAACAACATCAATAGAGGACAGCATCTAGTATTTTTTAATCATACGAAGCCAGATTAAATTAAAGAACTACTTCTCCAACCTTATACCTTTCTCCAGAGTGCCGTGGTGCATTGTTTATTAATGTGGTTCAGCTGCATTACTGCCTGCTGCAGTGCTGCTCGTCTACCGGAGTTTATTCTCCCGTTAACTCGCGGAAGCGGCTGCTCTAAAGTTTTCATTGTCTGACTGTCACACAAGCAGCTGATAAATATCCCCCGTCCCCATAAGTGAATGTGTTTTAGTCTGAAAGCTGTTTGGCATCACAACGCTGTTATAAAAGTTTCTCTGGCATTCTACAGGTGATGTTAGCATAGCAACCAAAGCTAATCAGACTATCTTGACTACATGTTGCTATCATATTGTGGCATAAGCCGTTTTCTACATGCATATTTTACGTAGTTTTCGTTATGATTTTACTTGTGATGGCCACATGTAGCCCATGTATTGATTCCATCCGATAGCTGCAATAATACAAAACAACAGGAAAACGTCTGCCTCTTCACAATGGTCAATAACAGTGAACGGATGGTTATTAAAGTAAGGTAAAATAAACAGAATCACACTAAGCCTGGTTAGTGTTGCCTGACTTTATACAAGTGTTTTTTATAAGTGTGTGGTCGCGTGCTAGTCACTTTGCTCAGCGCTACTGCTTGTTACAACTTGTATTCGCCGTACTCGCCATGAACTGTTATTGCTCAGGTTAATCTCAACCTCCTCCAATGTAAGCCTGACGTATTTGGTTCTTGGATCTTGCCGGGTTGCCGAGTGGGGCCAGAGAATAGACCAGACTCCAGCAAAGGTCAATTGTGTCTAGAGTGCGCCATCTAGTGGGATCAACTGAAATGCCGGGTATTGTAGGAAAAAGGCTAAATGAATGCGGTCTTTACTATAATTTGGACAATTTTGTACCAATATTCGGCGGGCCGGATTCAAAAGCCCAACGGGCCGTATATGGCCCGCGGGCCTTAGTTTGCCCATGCCTGGCTTAGACCATACATTTACTGATGAATTCTTATCATTCTAAAAGTTGCATTTGAATGTTTTCTTCAGGTTACAAGGATTTGGTTTAGGAAATCAGAAATGATCGCACAGCGCTGTATTGTTCATTTTTGGCTTTTACTAAAAATATTTTGGGCTGGTCTTAAAATACTTCTGATCTTATTTGCTTACCGGCCAATGACACAGGGAGATTTGTGTAATTTTCGAGCAATAGACAAACTGTTCTAAATGCATGCATCTGAAACCTACACATATGGATGTAAACCGTTCACATATTTTCTTTTTTATTTGTATATATACTATACAATTATTTTATCTTAATCTAAAAATTACATCAAATGGAGGAAGTAGTAAAGAGCTTGCATTTGGAATTGAACCTCTCACTGTCCAACATGAAGTTCACCCACATTAATGATGTTCAGTCTGTTGTTTCACAAATGGCCGACTCTCTCCAGGAAACAAACACCTACATGTAGCTCCACAAACTCAGAGATATCAACCACACACACACACACACACACACACACACACACACACACACACACACACACACACACACACACACACACACACACACACACACACACACACACACACACACACACACACACACACACACACACACACACACACACACACACACACACACACACACACACACACACACACACACACACACACACACACACACACACACACACACACACACACACACACACACACACACACACACACTTCAGCTCCTCGACAGACACAAATAGACACATGCACAGATGGACATGCACACACACAGATGCAGCAGGATGCAAAACAAACACAGTCACACACACATACACACCCACACACACACACACACACACACAGGGGTTTGGTGTCCTAGTTTCCATCTGTGGAGAAGCTATTCTCTCTCGCTGGTTCTCTCCTTCTCTCACAAACTCCTCTCAGGGGGGGTCTTACTGTGGTCATGTGACACATTGCTGAATTGCTGCAGATTGTGTATGTGTGTGAGTGTGGATAATAACAGGTGTTTGTATTTGCATTGTGCATCGCTGCTCATGTGCCTATATTTAATTGTATTTATGGTTTGTGTGTGTGTCTGTCCATGCTTTGTGTGGTTGTGTGTGTGTGAGGCTGCTCTCTGCCTGCCTACGGTTCCTCCTCTCCTCCACTTCAAGACACTGGTACTTGCATACCATGCTGCGAATGGATCTGGCCCTTCCTACATCCAGGACATGGTTAAACTGTACACCCCAGCGCGTGCACTCCGCTCTGCATCAACCAAACCACTCGCTGCAACCTCGCTGCGAGGGGGACCCAAGTTCCCATCAGCAAAAACACGTGGGTTTGCTATCCTGGCTCCAAAATGGTGGAATGAGCTCCCCATTGACATCAGGACGGCAGAAAGCCTGCACATCTTCCGGCGCAGACTGAAAACTCATCTCTTTCGAGTCCACTTCGAGCGATAGAATTACTAACAAGGCACTTATATACTAATAAAGGACTGGCTTATCGATAGCCAGTTGAGTAGCATTTTAAATGTTTGGCTCTATGATACCTGATGTACTTATATGATTCTGTTTTCTTCAAGGTTGTGTCTTCCTGGTCGAATGTACTTATTGTAAGTCGCTTTGGATAAAAGCGTCAGCTAAATGCAATGTAATGTAATGTAATGATGCTTGTTTCACCATCAAAGTGTGATCTAATACAAGGATTACTATGGGATTAAGTGAGTCTCTTTATAAAAAAACAGCTCACCGATCCATATCTCGACAACACTGGCCATTTGTTCTGCGGTATCAACACACTCTTGACAACTGCTCCAGCAAGGAAGGACATTAGAGGAGTACAACAACAGGAACACTGACTGTTCAGTCTACTGAAAACACGGCTTAATCCTTTAAAATCATCCAGGAAATTCCACTGGTCTATTTATCCAAGACCTGAACACAAGTGATTCTTTTAGGAATATTAATTAATGTTAATTATTACCAGCAGATTTAATTTGATGACCTTTTGGTAAGTGCTTTTACAGTACAGCAGATATACAGTTGAGGACATGCTGAGACATGAAGGCGAAATAAAATGTTCAGATATCGCATGGTTTTGGTTTTATTGTACAATAAACTAATGAAAAAGGAGAGCTGCTCTTTAAACAGATGTCCACACACTATGCTTTATTTAACGCTGCTTTTATCAATATTTAAATGGGTGAAGTGTTATATGAGGTTAAGTGTTGATTTTTTAGAAATGATTACCTGCAGTTTACATTTTCTCTATGGAGCTCTTTAACTAATACTAATTATATGGGGGAAGTTTTCCACAGACATATATATTTGGGTATACATTACAGAGTGTACTGTGTTGTGTAAGTCAAATCAGTTGAAACAACTTATCATTTAATAGGACAATATCAACATTTAAGTGTTATTAACTGTATTGCTGCAAATAACAGTGACAATTTATGTTGCATTCAAATATTCATACTATAATTACCTTTTAAGACAAAAGCTATTGAACGTATTGCCACAACAACCAATAGTTAACAACATAAACAAATCAAATAACTTTATTTTACGAATAGGCCTACTTTAGAACAAAACAACTTCAACTCTATTTCACATAATATTAAAGATGGCATTACAATGAATCTATTGCTACAAATAAACACCTACTATAAGTGTTATATTTTTTTGGGAAGATATACAGTAAATAGCTAGAGCAGGGGTGCCCAACCTTTTTTCAACCGAGAGCTACTTTTAAAGTTGCCAGTCTGCCGAGATCTACCAATCCAAATAGAGAGGCGTAGCCATTACTGACAGCCTACTACCAGGTAAATACACACTTCTACTTGTATAAAACTGACCTCTGTACGATTAATACTTCATAAAATACTGCAGATCCTTTATCTTACCTCTTTTAACTGAAGTTACACAACAGTGTTGTTGATACAGAGTTGGAGTGTATTCACACGTCACATACTGGGTAATGTTTTCAAGAAACATTGAACAGTGCTGCCACATATGACACAGGAAAAAAGGAAAAGACTCTGAACCCTTTCTTTGCCATTATATAAAAATAGTGTTGCTACAAAAGTATAAATTAGGCTTACTAATAAGAAAACTCAGATCTGAAGCTACACAGGAATCTGCTGCCAAAGTGCAATAAAAGACACAATTAATAGAATCAAACCCTTTTGTTGCATTTTATTAGAGTGTAAAAAAATGCCTTTAAAATAGGATGCAAGCAACACTAGTTTCTTAACCTGAATTGATAATAGACTATAATCAATTTAAACAGAACAGATCTTAATGTTTGCATTCTTATACCATTTTGTACAATAATTATAATGTATAAGTTCAAACAAACTAAAACTTACAGTTGATTAATAACGGTATCTAACTTGAGTTTTTATTATATCAAAAACCTGTTGAAATGCTACTGTTATTTTTACTGTCCCCCAAAAGCGCGTCGGCAGCCTCCAGGAATGCTTCTTTCACAACTTCGCTGTCTTTGAAAGACTTCATGTGTTTCGCAAGAACGTGACTGACACGATAAGATGCTATGGTAGCAGCCTTGCTCTTGTTGTTGGGCCTGGTGAAAATGGACTGCTGTGCATTTAGCTGTCCTTTCAACTCAGTGGCGAGCCGTGACTTTTATACCTAGGCCCTCTGACCCCCCTTCCCTCGAGAAAAAAAGAAGAGATATTACGTCACAGCGTATACTTCAGCGGAATATCAAAACAACGGCCTGGGGTGCAAAACGCATCAATGACAGCGACCCTCTACCACACAAAACAACACCATTTATATAAACACCTATCATGACAGGGCACCCACAGCCAAGTAACAATTACAAATGAATTAAGTCGGCACGACGGCCCGCATTGAAAATGACTTAGGCCTACCTTTGATGATCAAATCACTTAAACACAAAGTCCATCCTCCTGTCCTTTTGGATGAAGTACTTGATGGCGGGTCATTCAGCTGATCCTTTGCCACTCCAGTTTATCATTGTAACTCAATCTTGCAAATGACTCGGTTAATAATTTCGCAACGATGTCATCACTATCACTGAAGTGAGCCATCATGAACGAACTTATGCTAATTATAAATCTATCGATCATAAATCTATCGATCATAAATCTATCGATCATAAATCTATCGTTTAGATTTATGATTCGAAAATAATAAAAGTAGGGTAGACATGTGGATATTATCCGGCTGAACAAAACGTGCATTTATCTAACAGGTTCGTTTTCCACAGACCTTATTTCAAGCTATTTTCCAAAATCCTATGTAGAAATCCCATTGCTTTCTGTCGAGGGAATCCGAGCACAGCTTACTTCCGGGTTTTAGGACGCGTCACTGCACCACTTGCATAGACCTCACAGCGGACGGAACTTGTCATAAAGTCCGCGAAAATAAAGCCCGCCCATTTAGAGGGAAGATATGATTGGTCAATTGTACTGTCATTTGACATTACTCTCTCGTTGAGTTACTATAGCGGGCCCTCTGTGAATGTAGAGAGGGACCAACAAGCTCTCCCGTCTTCACAGTAACTCGCAGAGACAACCCTTCACATTCCAACAGAAACTGAACAGGCAGATTCGAAGGATTTATTTCTTTGGAAATATTATTTTAAATACAATTAAATCAAGTCATTTTGGTCAAACTAATGAAAAATGCAACAAATAAATAACAACAAAAAAATATTTTAAAAAATATTTAAAAAAAACGTATTTTTTTTTAATGTTTTCAAATATTATTTTTTAGAATATCTTAGGCCCTCACAGAAGGCCTAGACCAGGGGTCAGCAACCGTAACCAGTGGCACACTAGGAATAAGTGGAATAAGTGTGGAAAATATTTAAATTGTATATTCGGATCCTGAACGAGACCGCCGCCAGAGCGCGTCTCCCCGTTACCTGCAGAAGGAAGCCATGCACGCAACGCAGCCCCGATCTTTAACTCCAGGCAACTTTCTGCCGCTTTCCTCCGTGGTGCAGTGCGGATCGTTTCACCACGGAGGAAAGCACTTCACAAATTGCAGTACCCATAAAGAGCTGTACAAATGCCGCAGTTTTTGCATGGCTGTGTCTTTAGTTGAAAGCCCAGTGGCGATCTGCTCATCTCTCATCAAAATAATATGCTACAAAGGGGCGGACTGGCCATGTGTGCTCTGGAGAATCACAGAACGGACGATCGTCCTTATTATTATTATGCTGTTATAACCAATTATTTAAATGTGTTTGTTAAATTCGGCATCATGTAAGTTAGTGATGCTCCGATCGATCGGCCGGTGCTCTCTAAAAATGCCGATCGCGGGAGCCGATCGCATGACGTAAAATACATGACACTTTTCTCTGTGCACGGCAAAACAAGCTCTCCAAAATGGCTTCACCGGTCTGGCAGTATTTTAAAGTGTCCGAATATGACAATAAAATAGCAGTATGCAACGTGTGTGAGGCAGAAATCCTGCAGCTCCACCCGCTGTGACGGACCGGTGAGCGGAGCAAAACACACAAGAGTTACGGACCCTACACACGGCGGCGTGCGTTGTCGCTTGCCGGCGGGGGGGGCTGAAACTCGACCAACAACCAATCACATGAATCTCCCGCCCCAGACACACAAGCATGCGATTTGTTTGGCTAGAGCTTGCACTGGCATATGATTCGATTGGCTGACGCCTCCGTCGAGGCGGCAAAAGTAGAACATTGCTCTACTTTTGCAGCGAGCGCCGCGAGAGAAGCTACGCTCTGCTCCCACAATGCAGTTCGGCGAATCGTGACGTCACCCCATTCAAAGTGAATGGGCAGAAGTGTTGAAGCGGCAACGCACGCCGCCGTGTGTAGGCCCCGTTAGACCTAACACACTTAGCTATGTTATCTACCTCTGGAACAAGCTAAACTAGTTATACATATATTTATTCTTCACTGTCGGGTCATTCATTACTGGATCAGTGAGCTGCATGATATACTGACAGGCTGTCAGGAGAGAGAGAGGGGGAGAGAGGAAAAGAGAGCGCTTCCACTAATTTCTCCTGTGTTATTATCCAAAGTTAATGTAAACTTGAATAATGTACTTAATTTGAATGTAATAATTATGTTGGTTGTTGTTTGTGGAAGCTCCAGTGAATGAGCCCCATTAACTGAGTTTTAAACATAACTTTAAATGGAAGATCCCCACGCCCACTCGATCCGATCGGAGCATCCCTATAATGTAAGTTGCGCTGACAGGTCTACACACTGCTTCCCCGCAGCGAGGCTCCCCCCACCCTCCTGTTGACAGTTCACGAGCGTCGAGCTCTTCCCCCCCCCCCCCCCCCCCCCTTGATAATTCACGATCGTCGGCACGCTGATAACATTTTTTTTTTGAATGGCACTTCATATCAAAAAGGTTGCCGACCCCTGGCCTAGACCTAGAGGGCCCTGACGGCTCGCCACTGTTTAAGGTCCCTCACCTTTTGGGAGCGTAGGGCAGAATTAGGAGGGAATTCCGTCTCGTAGTGTTTGTACATGGTTTGTGCACTGTTTTGAAATGCGCTCCTCCTGCCCACCAGCCACGCCCCGACACATGGGGTCACAGCGCTTTGATGCGTTCAAGTGCATTATTCTGGCACAGGAAGATTATGTTATATACAGGGGTGGGGGGGTGCTAGTGGAGTACTTCAGGAAAGTCGACGGGGGCGGCCAGTGGAGTACTTCGTGACCACAGAGCGTGAACGTTGTGATCAGCTGTTTTAGCGCAGTTCTCCAGTGAAGGGGGAGTTTCCCTCCGCAGCCGGTTGGCGTAGTTTTGGCACAATTCCGTTGTACAGACCGACGTTAACAGCAGCCCCGTCTGTGCACATGGAGACCGACTCTGTCGTCCGGTGATCTAATCTAACCGCATTCTGGAAAAGCTTCACAAGTACGTTGGTACGCAAATGCGCTTTGTGACACAAGTGACGGTGCGCATTTGAAATTGGTGCCGCGCATGCGTACCTGCGTACCAGTTATGTGCACCCCTGGTTATATAGGACAACTGGGGCCCTTCTCACTTCTCTTATTTTTCATTTCCTTGCTCCTCGGTCTCGGTCTCACCGGAAGTTGATTTGTCTGCACCATCTTGAGTAGCGTCCCAATGGCCTTATTTTTGCCGGAGGATCGAGGAGCGAGGAGCGATAATGGAGGAGCTATAACCGAGGAACCACCAGACCATCCTCCGATGAAATCCTCAGACACTCGCCCAGCCCCTTACTGTGTATCGCTCACTGATTGGACGATGCAGCGCATGCACTGATCTGATGTTTCTTGACATGAGAGCAGAGTGAAGAAAATACATGAACCTCACGGGAGTCACTCCTCAGTTTATACCGTGTTTTGTTTCAATTCATGTATCATTTAGTTACAAATATGTTATACATCTGAACAACAAAGTGGTTAAAAATCATTTAATTCATTTTTTGGAAACATTTTCATGATCGCTTTTTTCGTTTTACATTTTCATTTATTGTCATTTCCATTCAGTCAGTCATTAAGTGCTATTTAAAATGTTAATTTGCTACATATCCAAACAAACAAACAAACAAAGTGTGCAATCCAATGAATGTTAATCCAACTGGGTTTTGATAGATAATATCTCTTTTTCTTCTCTCAATTATTTTATTTCTATTGTGCACTCTAATCAGTATGAATCATTGTTCGTTTATACATTTTAAGAATGGCGTTTATCTTTTTTGAGAATTAGTTCTTATTGTATTTTATTTATTTGGGTCTACAACAGATGATACACATGTTTGTGTCAGTAAATGTGTACTAACAGAGGTGGGGGTGTTTGTGAAAATAAAGGGGACAGAGCTGCTGTCAGACGATCAGCTGTGCAGCGTCATCACAAACGGACATCGCTTCACGTGACGCTCCGGAGGAAAGGACGTCCCATTGCTCTTAAAACTCATTTCCCTGCTTCTCGTGGTTTTCTTGCGTCTCTCCATGCTTCCCTGGTGGGAGGGACTAGTCGCAGGGAAACGACGTAAGTGAGGGACGCAAGGAATCCATTTAACCGAAGTGAGAAGGACCCCTGGTTCGGCACCCCTAAGCTAGGTCTACATAAAACATGTTTTAAAGAGTGACCTCATCAGGTCAGAGGTCGATCAGCAGCAGGACACGCGCTAGTCCAAGCATTGTACTTGATTACTTTATCCAAAATGTCCACACGTTTCAACAACCTTCGAATTATTCTGGACAATATATCTGAAAACCCCACATGGGATGAATGCTACGCCGTCCGCCCCACTGAGAGGCGGTTTGAATACAGTACTACTGACATGCAGGATTCTGCAGGGGTATCACGGAGTGAGTCACCGAGGGAGCTGGGAGAAATGTGAGTTTGTCAACTCACATTGCCAGTGTGTTACATTTACCCACAACAGGTGGAATTGACGTTTTCGTAATTAAGTGAAATGACTGCATGCTCTGGCTAGCTAGCAGTAGGCTAACTTCATCTACACATGTTATTTTGAGGTAAACGTCACCGTTATATTATTAGCGTCACGTGGCTCTATTTACAGTTGTGTAAAGTAATTAAGTAGATTCACTGCAGTACTGTTCTCATGTACAATTTCAAGCGATTTGTACTTTATTAAGTACCGGTATTTGTTTTTTCTACTTTGTACTTCTCTTCCACTACAATTCAGAGGTATACAATGTACTTTTACTCCACTACATTTATTTTATGTCACGATTATCATGTCAGGTCACAGTTCTATGTCTAGGTTTGGGTGTTTTTGCTGTTCTCTATGTCATGTTTTCCTCCTGGGTTATTGTCTGGTCCTTTTCCCTGTGTTTTTCCTCCTGTCGTTAGTTTCCCTGGTGTGTCTCGTTATCTGATTGTGTTCACCTGTGGCCCTTGTGTTTCTCCTCCCCTGCCCGGCTGTTTCTCGTCTTGTGATTATCCCTCCCTGTATTTAGTCTTGTCTCGTCCTATGTTCAGTGTTGGTGCTTCTTTTGTTGGTGACTGAGTTCCCCGGTGAGTGTTCTGTTTTGTCTGTATTAGTTTCATTATCCTTGAAATAAAGGTTTATCAGAGTTATCTGCATTTGGGTCCTGCTTCCTTCACTCAACCGTGACAGAAAGCACCAACCAAAGAAGCACCAACACTGAACACAGGACGAGACAAGACTAAATACAGGGAGGGATAATCACAAGACGAGAAACAGCCGGGCAGGGGAGGAGAAACACAAGGGCCACAGGTGAACACAATCAGATAACGAGACACACCAGGGAAACTAACGACAGGAGGAAAAACACAGGGAAAAGGACCAGACAATAACCCAGGAGGAAAACATGACATAGAGAACAGCAAAAACACCCAAACCTAGACATAGAACTGTGACCTGACATGATAATCGTGACAGAAAACAGCCGGGCAGGGGAGGAGAAACACAAGGGCCACAGGTGAACACAATCAGATAACGAGACACACCAGGGAAACTAACGACAGGAGGAAAAACACAGGGAAAAGGACCAGACAATAACCCAGGAGGAAAACATGACATAGAGAACAGCAAAAACACCCAAACCTAGACATAGAACTGTGACCTGACATGATAATCGTGACATTTTATGTCTTTATTATCTTTTCATTAATATTTAGTATTAATGATGGGAAATAGAATCAACACTTTAAAGGACTTGACACCTTGAGTACAATTCACAAGCTACCCTGCAGTATACAAAGTCATTACAACTAGCACCGTTACCAGCTTTGATAACACTTAAATTATCAATAATTATAATTAAAAAATATATAATATTCTGAAATGGACCAATCTGCATAATGAGTTGGTACTTTAAGTATATTTTGATGCAAATGATTGTGTACTTTCACTTTTCCTCATATTTTGAATGCAGTGTAGTAGGAGTAATGTAGTAATAATTCTAGAGTAGAATTACTCTGCTTCAATTAAAAATGCTGCATTAAAACTCGTACAAACAAGTATACAAAAAGTAAAGGTGAAGCTAACTTTAATTAGTTTTATACTTCCAGGCAGTAGCATGCCATGGAATACTCAAATAGAAGTTCCTCAAAATCATACTAAAATGCAGTAATTGAGTACTGCAGCACTTATGCCTTATCACCAGTCTCAACTGACATTTATTTGTACTTCAGTATTAGCCTAGATTTTTTAAATAATTGCTCATGTTGTGAGTGATGCAGAAGTCTGGAACCAGCATTTATAGCATATGAAGAAGTTTCCTGTTGCAATGCCAGTAATAGTTTTATATTAAATTAAATTCATGCCTTTCCGCCTGTATGTTTAGTTTCAGTCCAGATGAGAAGGATCCTGTAGATGCAAAGGAAGAACAATTGTTGTTTCCTGCATCTTCTCCCCCTGCAACATATTGGAAGTCACCCCAAAGAAGTCCACGAGCCAGGGGAGCTGCTGCATCACACTACTACAGAGAAAACCGTGGTTTCAGAAGACCTGTTTCCGGGCGATGCAGGTTTGGCTGCCACTATTGTAGCCGAAGGGGATACATACGAAGGAGGTACCCGGCATGGAGCAAACCAAAGATATACAGGCCAAGCGGAACATCATGGAATCACCTTCCTGTGGTCATCAAGCCCACCAAGTGGTACCAGGTTGTTGGGAATGTGCAGTGCAGCCTGTGCAGAGACCGGGGGAAGCACCAGAAGACGTCTTGGATGTGCCAGAGCTGCGAGGTTCCGCTGTGTCTGATGCCATACAGGAATTGCTTCACCGAATGGCATGAGGACAGAGGAACGGCATAATAATTGTGTTCATTCAATGTTAACTTCTAAGTTCTCCTAACTTTAATTATTCCAGTTACCTTGTGAGTTGCTGACTTTGTATTGCAGAATATGGATATGGTGTTTACAAGACACCTTTTTTTTTGCCTACTCCAAGTAGTTCAAAGTTATATTATTATATAAATATTCCCAATGTGGTTATATATGTTAGGGAGAACAATATACTGTATATTGCTTTGTTAATGTTTTTTCTAAATAAATGAGTGAAGTCATGTGGTTTGTTTTGGCTTTATTTCTATAATAGACCACTGTAATTTTGGAAGGCTAACTTTTGGTAGGGAATGAGTAACTTTAAAAAATATGTGTGATTAATTTATCTGCACAATATATTATAGATTCATCTTTTTAATTGCTGACTGTTTTTTCAGTCCATCTCCAAACATCCAAACTCCAATTGTCTGATGGGTGAAACATTTATGACAATTGATTATCAAGAAATGTGCAGGTTATTTTTCAGGTGGGCTAGGACATCTTCGATCAATACTAACCCTTTATTATTAACAATTGCCCCATGAGATGCTGCTTTTCAGTGCTGCTTATTTTTTGTGGTAATTTGTTACCAACATTCCTGGTATAATTCACTGGTAAGAGCTTTTTTTCTTACAGTATTGTCAAGTAACATTATTATTTACTGTCACACTACTAACTCTGACAAAGGGAGGTCATTGAATCATTTTCAACTGGAGTCTCCTAATGTTAAGTGTCAATGTATAAGGTGCAGCTAGTTTGAATGACTTTGTATACTGCAGGATAGCTTGTTAATATTGACACAAGGTGAAACTAAAGTCTTTTTAAGTGTTGATTATATCTCACATCATTAATCCAAATGTGCAAAGTAACTAAAGGTACAAAGGAGCAAAACATTGAAATACTCAAGTAAAGTATGAGTACCTCAAATTACTTTTCACCACTGCACACAGCACCCTTAGAGCAGTGTGGGGTCTGGTGCCTTGCTCTAGTCCAGGGGTCACCAACCTTTTTTAGGGTGAGGGCTACTTTCAAAACATAAAACAAGTCGGGGGCTACTTTTACTCCTCTTTTTTTGTTTTTTGCAGTGTATATATTTAGCACATTTTAACATTATTATATGCTGACCTTTAACCTTTGTGTGCTGTTTGGGTCTGTGGGACCCGTTTGCAGTGTTCAGTAAAATAACATGTATTCAATTGAATTATTTTAACCAGCTTTATTTGGGGGTGGACCTCACCTCCTCTAGGGGGGTCCTCGCCTCCTTGGGGGGTCCGGGGGCATTCATCAATCTGGTGCACTTTGAGCACAAAATGTATTTACTGTATGGATACAGCTCTCAACACTTAGATGAAAGGGAGCTGTATACTTTTCAATATTCCAATCATCTTTAGAATATGATCACAACCAATAACAAATAATTGAAACTTATTTATTTTATCTTATGTTACCTAGTTAGCATTCTTTCTTTTTCGCGATGCTAATTTTTACTAATCACTCCCCTTTTAAACAGTTTTTTTTACTGTCCTATAGTACACATTGGAAAGGTTTCTTACTTTATCTATATTAAATAGATAAAGGTCTCTCTATCAGAGACACCGAAACGCTCCCTGACATTTTGAAAGACCCCACTCATCTTCACCTTGCTCTGTTCTCCCTGCTGCCCTCCGGTAAGAGGTTCTGCATTAAGAGCAGAACAGCCAGATTCTGCAATAGCTTTCCCCCAAGCCATCAGACTGCTGAACAGCAAGTAGACCAGTGACACAGAGATTACATTACACTGTGTAAAGAGCACATCTTTTATATAGTATGTCTATTTCATTTATATGTATAGTAAGTCTTTATATTTTAAACGCACACTTTATCCTTAATTTTATCAGCACCACGTCACTATTACTTATTTATATGTACATCTTTAGCAAGTTTTTGTCCTGTTCCTGTAAGCCAGTACAACGACATGTCGTTTTAATAGTACACTCTGTGTCTCGTTGAAATGGCAATAAAGTATGTCTTTGTCTTATCGATCCGGTCCTTTAACATTACTCTTATCGGTTCTTTTGGAGAAACAAAAGGTAAACTAACTAAACAAATTGTGAACAAAACTAACATTGCTTTTTATTTGAATGAAATACATAATATTTCACATCAAAAGAAACAACAATGTTTTAACAAATGGTATTAAATAATGTGATGACAGAACTGTAAACAGAATAGCTGAAACTTTAACAAACTAAATAACTCAGTTTCCTCTAATCATTAACCCATGTTTGTATCATGGAGTTAACTCCGTGTGTTGCTGCTAGCATACAGAACACCTGACGTGGAACCGTTCCTCGTGGACGGGGCTACAGAGCTGCTAGAAAGACAGTGGAACCCGGTGCATTTCTCCGTCTGGATGTGGAGCACTTTTGATAATTGTTTAGACAAACTGCTCGTGTTACCGCCCTTACATGCTAAACTCTTATTGCACTTTTGGTAACGAGCATCGAGACGGGTAAAGTTTAACCACACCTCGGAGCGCTTTCTCTCCGCCATCTCCTCCGTGTGTGTGTGTGTGTGTGTTGCGGCATGTAGCAGCTGCGTGTGTAAACTGCCCCGCCCCCTCGCACACAGACGGGGGAGAGAGAGATCTCTTGTCTGGATTGGAAAGATCTAAAATACTAAAAAATAATCAGACGCATTTTGCAGTCTTTTTACGTATTAGAAACGGAGTTGGCGACACTTAAGCTGCAATGTAATGTTTGTGTAGCCATAATACATACGACATATATCGGGGGCCACAGGTTGTTTATCCTTGACAGTCGCACAGTGGGCACACACTGAGTGTTTTCATATTGAGCAAATGTGTACACGCTACACTGCAGACCTCAAGAAGAAATAATACTTTCATTCACTCACGGCAAAAGTTACTTTACTTACTATATAAACTCACGGTAAAAAAATGCACTCCCTATCCCATTGTCATGAAGGTGGAATCTAACTATATCCAGAATACGTTTTATTGGATCCAGGCTAGAAACGTGTTTATTTCTGCTGTAAAGTTGGGCATTTTAACATGGGGGTCTATGGGAATTGCTCCTTTTTGCATCCATCCCCTGTCGGCCACTAGATGAACTGCAGTGTGTGGCACTTCCTTCTGGGCTTCCCGGCTCTGCGCTATGAAGCGCTGATTGGCTGTGGGTGGGCCCAGGCCCACCCGGGCCCACCCACAGCTATGCCACTGCTGTAAACATACACAACTTTATAATAAAATGCACACATTTACCTTTTTCTAGACTAAACACAGGTATGATCCTAAGTTAAAAACATGAGGTTATCATGAGGTTGTTAACATCGCAGTTTATCAGTGGATGTTTGCTGGAACTACTTGTAAACAGCGTGTTTCCTGACAGACGGACACAGTGTTGACTCCGGTCAGGTAGAGACCGGTCTCAAGTCAGCACTGATACATACTCGCTGTTTGATAGCTTGATAACCCACTCCCCTCCACACTCGTTGGTTTGGAACAGCACTTAATGTGGCGGACCCTCCGCGCGAACGTGCAAACGGAGGGGTAGTGTGTAGGGGGTGGTTTGGGATTGGGCCTCAGTGTGTGTGTTTGGGCACACGTTTTCCCTCTCTCCCTGCTGGTGCTGGGGTGTTTGGCAGGATAAATATAGCTGCGTTGGTGTAAAGCTGTTTTCTCCTCAGCTTTTGTAGCTTTAATCAAAAGCAATCTGGAGGAGGGAGAAATGGAAGAGGGAAAGGGGGCTGAAAGAGGGAGAGCAGGAAGAAGGGGGGGGGAGGGGGAGAGAAGAGAGAGTGTGTGTGGAGGGTGGCTGATGCCAGAGTGTTTTATTTTAGCTCGCTTTAAAGAGTCATTGGGGAGTGTTCAGGAGTAACGAGAACCCTGGTGGCTGGAGGAGAGGGACTGATCCCCCCCCGGAAATATGAGAAGTAGTGCTGCGTATCGGGTGACCAGGTGCCAACAAGCCACATGTAGGACAAAGTGTATGTTTGTACGGTACAATACGGGAAATACTACTGCGGTGATAAGAGTTAGTTGAGATTTAAATACAAAATCCAGCCAACCCTGAAAGAAAAAATGTGTCCAAATTATGCAAGTAAAACAATGAAATATATTCTGTTTGAATGGATTTGTTTTCCACAAACACAGCCGTATTCTTTGCAATATCTGAGTCTGGAAAAATTACCCCATTTTTCTTACAGGCTGCTGACCTGATTGCTCAGTGTGTTAAATGTTGGTTATTTCAGACGCTGTTGCTTTATCGTTTTTGTAATCGTCTTTTGGTTTCAGGAGGAATCTATCCGCATAGACCAACATTTAGCTTCATGAGCCAGGCGTTTCTTGTGAGTTTTGCATAGTGTCGCTTCAAATCATATTCACCTCCATGCGTGATAAAAAAAAAAAACCTCTGCAAATGTTTCAAAAATTCTGAGAATCGCCCTCCACCGGCTACACCCATAAGTACACTTCTTTGTTGAATGATTGACATCTGACACAACTAATGGTGATGGCCCTTTCTTTGATGTGGGATGTGGCAGTGCAGTCTTTCAAACTATTTGTTTTTAACTTGGAGACAAAAGTGCATGAATGGTGAATAATTCCAGATAAAATGCATTTAACTGTCTGCTCTGTTTCTAACGTATCAGACAATGTGTTGATACACACACTGATCTGAAATCTCTGAAATGTGGACACTCAGCTGTAGTGAGTGAACACAGCCAATGTATAGTCGATGTGCATATGTGTGATAGGACAAATAGAAAGAAAGAAAACGACAGATATTATTTTGGCCGTGCAAATATCCTTTCATTATTCAGTTGGCTCTGTACACTTCATTTGGAGGCCAGAAGCAGCCCACAGTGAAAGCCAAGCTGCTCCCTGGTAACTGCCATGATGTTGATCTTAAAACGCTTCCACTAAAGCCTTTCCTGGACCACATATTGGCAGCAATGAGGCTCTTTAGGAAGTAAATTGTTCCATTTCCTGTTTCAAAGTCATGCGATGAAGCCGGGTGCCTGATTAGTGGTTGGCAGAGTTTGTGCTGAGATGGTTTTTACTGGCTGTTACAAAGAATAGTTCCTTCCTATTGGAAGCATTATAGTGATATTAATGACAGCTGGTTTAATTAGCTTGGACACATTAACTTTAATTTGTAATAGAGTGGTGCAGGAATGAGTCCTAAAACCCAGAAATAAAATAGGATTTTACCACTTCCAGTTCCCTCGTTTCGAAGTCAACTTTGTTATGAATTCTTTTTTTTTGGTTGGAAGCCTGAAATAAGATAACACAATGTTTAGAAATGTGTACGTATTGTTCTACGACAAAATATACGTCAATAAATACCCCACTGGGGAATGTCCAAAGATCCTATGTAACTTAAAAACATCGGTTGCTAACAAGTTGCTAAATGAGGCTACTAAACATCATCACTTAAAACATTAGCCGCATTTAGCTTAGCGGTGGTGACACACAGCCACGCCTTTCTGCTTCTAGTGAATGCTTTTACCTTTCAAAAATCATAAAAGTAATGTTAATATGTGGAGATTTACCTGCCTTGTCGAGGGAGCCCTTGAGGCCTGGCGATACTCACTTCTGGGTCCATCTACAAAAATATATCATCACTGCTCCACTCTACTCTCTGTCATGTTATGTTAACATAAATGTGCCATTATCCTATAGGAAACCTTGTGTCCCAACACGTAGCTGTAAATGTAATCTCTACCCATGTTCCTTCTCAACCAGGTGATCTGGGTGTGTAATAACTGCCGGAAGCAGCAGGAGATTCTGACCAAGCCAGGCGAGTGGTTCACAGGTCCGGATGGGAACCCTGCTGGCCTCGGGTCAGCCGTCAGCGAGCCGTCTGTGTGCCAAAAGCTTCGGTCTCGCTCCCAAGCGCCCTCCACAATCCAAGACCCCAACCGACCCCACGCGCCTGGGACCGAACCTGGCATCGACCCCCGATCCCGCAGCGAACCACCGCGAGACACGTAAGCTGAAGCAAGACTGAGACGGAAACCTTATATCATCAATCAATACAGCTTTATTTTGTCCCTTAAACACTGTAACAAAAGTAGTCATTCCAGATATCAATTTAATTAGAGACAAAAAACGCCAGAATGACCTTATATGAATTTTGGCATCCTCAGTGCTATGTATAGGTCTAGCCCCAGAACACAATGGACCCTACACATCCCATAATGCAACTGAATAGCGTCATTCTAAATTCCCTCCCTGCCTAGTCTGCCTTGCATCTTTCAAAACCTAGCTCAGAAAGAAGCAGTCTCCAAACCACAGTGACATCAATATGACATCAATGAGGTTATTAGACTTTCTCACAGAATACATGATTATACAAGGCAGAATAGGACCAACCATGACAAAGTGACTGTGATATGTGAAATTGGTGGAGTGCCCCTTTAAATTGCAGCCTCTCAGCCATCAGAAAGAACTGTAGCCTTGATGAATATGTAAACATTTGCATTTCAAGCATTATCTCCTGCATTCTTCATCTGCTTCTTTTATACAGTAGTGCATTCTATGTCTTAAGCAAGCAGTCTCTGAGTGTAATGGAAGAATGCAGCCGGTTCCAAAACACTGGATGGGGATGTGTTGTCACTCGTGACTCTTTATTAGTGGAAATATACAATCACGACATTGGTGTTTGCAAAGTAAAATATGTTTTAGATGAAAGTAGAAGCTAAAGGCAGTAACAGGGGCCTCTCACATAATGTCCTTAAGTAGATCTCATGTATTTTGCTGATACTAAATGCATAATAATGATGATTCACATCATTCTCATGGCTATTGACATGATTCACACTGCAGTAACTTGTTATATAGGAGGAACCAGAGTCTCATGTCTCTCGTCCCAAGTCAAGACATGCTATTCCCAAGTCCAGACCCAGGCATTAAACGCAGATTCAAATAAAAATAAATAAATAAAAATAAAAGAAAGTCACCGGAGGAGTTAAGTCAAATTTGACGTGAGTTTTTCAACTGAAGAATGCTCTTGTAGATAACATTAGTTCATGGTTCCCTCCTGCAACTTGACTGGATGGATCAAACAAAATGGATCTTGGGAATTAAATGTCAACTTGTCACTATCAATGTTAGTTTATTTAGGAAATGAAGGGAGATTTGTTGATTTTAGGCTCTGGCCTCAAGTATTTTACAGTCAAAAGCCTCAAGTCCAAGTGATTCACAGGTTAAGTCCAAGTTATGTTGCAAGTAGTGGTGGAAGAAGTATTCAGATCCTTTACATAAGTAAAAGTACTAATACTGGATTGTTAAAATATTCCATTATAATTAAAAGTCCTGCACTGAGAATTGTACTTAGGTAAACGTTTTAAGTATGAATAGGGACATATAGTTCAAGTATTGGGAGTAAAAGTACTCCAGAAAACATTTAGCAGTAAAAAAACCCCCAAAATATTAAACATTTATTAAAATATTGAAAGACAAAAGCAGCAAATATTAACATTGGAGAAGCTGAAACTATGAAATGTTTTGCACAAAAAAATAAACAGTTTACCAAAACCACCTTTTGTTTTAGGTACTTAAATATAACGTATAGTTTAATCTGCATCAAAACATCGTATTTTAAAAGTTCTTCATGTTTTCTGTAGTTTAAAAATCCCTAAAGTCACTAAATCTGAATAAAAAATGTAGAAGTACAGTACAAGGTAGAATATTTCCCTTTTTTAATTGAAGTCGAGTAGAATTATTAAGTTTCAGAGAAAGAAAGTGCTGATACGCAGAGTGAAGCAGGTAGGACCCGAACGCAGATAACACTGATAATACCTTTATTTCAAGGGCTCTTATCTTAACATATACATGGACAAACAAAACACTCCACGGTGAACTCCGTCACAAACAAAAGAAGCACCAACACTGAACACAGGACGAGACAAGACTAAATACAGGGAGGGATAATTACAAGACGAGAAACAGCCGGGCAGGGGAGGAGAAACACAAGGGCCACAGGTGAACACAATCAGATAACGAGACACAGGTGAGGAAACTAACGACAGGAGGAAAACATGACAGAGAGAACAGCAAAAACACCCAAACCTAGACATAGAACTGTGACATGACAAGATAATCGTGACAAGTGCTCAAGCAAAGTACCACACATTTGTACTTAAGTACGGTACTTGAGTAAATGTACTAAGTAACTTTTCACCAGCGGTTGCAAATCGTTTTTGATTTGATGTTAAATTTAATGTATAGTCATCAAATTTGTGACTTGAGTTTGAGCCCATCATGTGGCTGGAGTCCACAGCTCTGTTGGTAACAAGGGCCATCAAAAACACTAACCTTCTTTGTAAGCTAATCTTACACATCTACTATCCAAGCATGTAAATAAAGTATTCAATGATGTCCCTGAAAAGATACTGTGTCTGTCTACAGTTCCCATTTATTATTTTCTCTTCCTCTCCATTATATATCGATTGATCTCCAGGAGAAATGGCCGGGGAGGCGGAGCTGGTCGGGGGGAGCGGCGGGCGGTCCAGCCCAGGCTGCAGACCCAGGTCTCCATGGACCGGGATCTCCGGGGGGAGTCCCGAGAGCGCAGGGAGAGCCGGCGGCTGACCAAGGGACGCTCTCTGGAGCACGATCCTGTGGGAGAAGGTTTAAGACGGACAGAAGAGGGGGGCTACCACCACATGGACCACAGCGGTGCCCCCCCTCGCAAAGCAGGGCCGGTCCCTCCTGGAGGCCGGGGCCACCCTGTGCCCATGCAGGGCCGTGGCATGGGCGTAGCAGGGGGGGAGGTTGGGGACGGTATACGGCCCGGTAAGAGGACGGCGGGTGGGGTTGGAGGGCCACATGAACACACCCTTGCTCAGCAGCCCCCTCCTCCTGAACTCAGAGAGCCTCCTGGTTTGGGCCCTGGTTTGGGCCCTGGCTCGACCCCCGGCCAGGGGCCCGTAGGGAGACGGACCAAACGGGAGAAGGCTGAGAGCATGCTGCGCAATGATTCGCTGAGCTCTGACCAATCGGAATCACTGCGTCCGCCCCCTCCAAGACCCTACAAGTCGAAACGAGGGCTTGGGGCGGGGGGGAAGAGGCAGACCAGCGTCAGCAGCTCAGAGGAGGAGGGGGGGACCACGCCGGAGTACAGCAGCTGTGAGGATGCAGAGATTGAAAGTGTCAGCGAGAGAGGTGAGAGACCAAACCATCATCACTTTGTGTTGATTTCATCCAGGGGGGGTTTGAAAATATTGACTTCTGTCAGTTGAATTATTTGTTTATCTATCAAAAAACATGAGATATCTGAGGCAATTTGACTGTTATAAAATGTTGGAGAGCAATCACACCACTGCTTTATGGATGTTTCCTTCCTATTCTATCCTTACTGAGGTACTGTTGATGTGAACTAGAGGTCCACATTAAAATCTTATATTGATACCTTTCAAATCACATGTGCCGTCATAATCTAAAAACTTTCTATAGAATCATCATACCTTACACTCTGTCTTTTGAGCCGTCGACTTCGTAGGGAATATGGCTTTCATCAGCCTAAATTAATGTCCAGCAGTATTACACAATCCAGCGTCCTGACAGGAAATTGTAGAATTGGTGCACCAGAAGACATCATCACACTCAGATTTTCTTTTTTTAGATTTAAACTTTTAAAAATGTTGTCTATAGCACAACCATGCTTACCGACTTTCTGAGCATATATAATGTTGTCTCTTTTCCAGTGTAAAAACACGCCTATTTACAATTAGAATGTAATGTGGAGTTTTTACACAGCTTATAGTCTATGGAAGGAAAATTGTCATTCATATAGACGAGACAAGCTGTGGGTTTATCTGTTTGGGCCATGTGGAAGCATTCTGGATGAACTTCACAGGCCATTCACCTCACCTGATTAGCTCCTAAAGGCACACCGCAAAATAAGATACTGTTAGCAATTGCTAAGCTACTTACTGGAGAGACATTTTACTTTAACTGCGTGCTGATCAGTTTCAATAGAGTGTGCTAACTGTCCGAACTGAAAGTTAGCATCACAATGGCTCCCTCAATTAAAAACAAATCGTATTTTTCTAGTGGATTCTGTGGCAAACACACAATACTTACATGTTTTGTTCAGCAGGATAATCTCCACATATTAACACCACTTGCATAATCCTTGAAGGGTAAATTCAATAGCCAGAAGTACATTTCTAACTTGTATGTTATTACCATTGCATTCTTCAGTGAAGGCCTTGAAAGACACCCGAGATGAATTCAAAAGCTCATCAAAGATGTCAGAATCCACTTCCACTCCTGTAGAAAATGTTAGCATCGAGGCAGTCAAACCTGGCAAATTGAATTTTGCCAGTACTGAAACAAAGGATAATTTGGACCATATTATAACTCACAAGTTAAACATACAACACTGAAACTCTTGAAAGCAACTATGACGCAAGACACTTTAATTACCTCCTTGTAAGAATTCAGATTAATTGTAGACATCCTCTACTTTTGGTACCCTGACCCATTCGCTCACACTCTTGTATTCGACAGGAACCAGCATGTCACCACCTTCAAAGGGAAAATTACTTATATAATCATCATACATATACACAGATACATATATACATACACCTATACACACAAACATATATGTATATAAACAGTGTTGGGTGTAACGCGTTACAAAAGTAACGGAGTTACAGTAATATATTACTTTTTGCTGTAACGAAGTAATGTGACGCATTACTAATGAAATGTGGGTAATATATTACCCGTTACAATGCTCAGTAACGCAGTTACAACACATTTTAACCCGAAATTAAATGGTGATTTGTTTTTTTAAGAATGTACTAACATAGCGAGACATTCCGACACCAGACAAATTGTGCGGGTAGATTAGTAAACCTGGTGTTTACCCTTCAGGCTTCACGTCGGGATCTTCGGGGCAGTTGAATGTTATGCACCCTCTATTCAAAAAAGAGAACGGAGCGAAAAATACAAACAACAAATTGTGTCAGGTGCGCGTAACCTGCTCCGCTGCGCGTGCATCATTTCCAAAGGGCTTCCACAGCAGTGACACACATCTGTGGATAATCATTTATACGAAAATGGTTAAAGCAACCATCACTAAACGCCAGCAACACTGCATCTACTGCAGACAGTAGCAACAGGTTAGACACTGTGGACACTGGCTTACTCCCGCCTGACTCGCCGCCCTCGCCCCCGGAGCAGCACTCTTCGTCGCCCCTCGAAACTACGCCGCCCCTCGAAACTACGCCGCCCCTCGAAACTACGCCGCCCCTCTGCGGCCCGCAGAGGATACCACGGCAAAACAGAGCCTGCCCAAGTATATCTAAACAAGTACCCGCCTGTACAGTGGGGTTAGGCGGTCATTTTGCAGCTCGTGGTATAAAAATAGACAATGGAATATTCATGTGAAAATAGTGCCATATTCTGCCATGCCTGTAGAAATGTTGGGTCAAACATAATGCATACAATAGCACAGATGCCTTCACCACGCATGGCTACAAAAAGATCTCATATCCCAAGCTTATCAACGAGCTAATGTTGCAGCTGAAATGTTCCCCAGGTCACAAAGTCAACCTCACATGATGATGTGATACCAGTTTTCAAGCACAGTAAATATTCTCTTCCCAGAGTATATGATGGGACCAAAGTGATGATTTAGTACATGGTTTTAATAATACTTTTGCTTTTCAATGTTTGCCATTTCAAACCATGAGCTGGTTCAAATAATATTTGCCTTGAATTACAATATCTACTCATTTGTTTTATCAGTACTGTTTTGAAGCTGTTGTGCTTTTCTTTGCCATAGTCCACTTTGGACTATATGAAATATTTCAGGATTGCACTTTTAACTCACTTGAAATGTTCTCACTTGCTTGGTTTCAAAACATAACAAATGCCATAATCTGTTCATTGGGGACCATCAATGCTATTTTTCATTGCTGTTGCCGGCCACTATTGCTCATAAACCTACTACTGCTGCACCCCCTGTAATCTCAGAGGCACCCTGAGTCATTTTGTTCTGAAACCGAGCCTGTACACGGCCATATACTAAACAAACTACAGAGCCCATTCCGTGTCCTGTTATTGTTTACTTCCTGTCAGCCTTCTTCTGGTGATTTATCTGATGTCCAGCAGTCCGTCTTTTAACCTCTTTTGCTTTCTCTTTCTTGACCCTCCTTAGCAACCTTCATTATAGTCCTTGACAGTGGTCTGTACTGTATTAACAACGTGTCACATGTTAAGAATTTACAATCAGAATCGAGTATTCAACTAAGCCGTGTAATACAAATTGTTAGTAGCCTTAAGGGCCTACACAGTTGTTATGCTATACCACATTGCCCTTCATTGGATGTATAATGAGCTGCACTAAACTACATTTTAGCATTTAAAATACCTAGCCATTCTTTTGCGGTTATTTTGGTGTAACTAAAGTAACTAAAAAGTAGTGTAACTCATTACATTTCAGAGACAGTAATATTGTAATGTAACTTATTACTTTCAAAAGAGAGTAATAAGTAATATGTAATATATTACATTTTGGAAGTAACTTGCACAACACTGGTTATAAACAAACTACATGATGGTCGCATTACTTCACGACGACAGCGCTATGCTAAAGACGGCTAATGTTCGGCGTGATGGCGTTTAGTAGTCTCATTTAGCCACTTGTGAGCAACGGTTGTCTCTAAGATAAATAATAGCTTCACCAGTGGGATATATACGATATATACTGACGTATTTCATGTCTCATAAAAACATGAAAATATCTTCAATTTGTCAAAAAACAATGATTTTGAAACAAGCTAACCATAAGCGCTACGATGTTGAAATCATATTATTGGGTGATTTAAATTGGGACTGGTTGAGTGATACATCTTCACAGTTTAAGCAGGTTTGTGATTCTTTGAACTTAACTCAGCTTATTGATAGTCCCACTAGAATAAACCCTGCCAAACCCAATAACGATACCCTTATAGATGTCATTCTAACAAATGCAGCTCATAAGTATGTGTCTGTTGTTGTTTTTTCTAATGATATCAGCGACCATTGCACTATTGCTTGCGTTAGGAGCACTAAGTTGCCCAAAGCTAAGGGCCTTATTGTGCTCAGGCGCTGCTTCAAACACTTCTCTGAGCAGGCTTTCCTACACGATCTGACGGAGGTTAAATGGCACTTCATAGCGTTAATTCCATCTGTCGATGTTGCCGTCCAATTTTTTATTGATCACTTTTTATCGATTATTAATAGACATGCCCCCCCTTAAATTCAGAGTTAAGAATAGGAACACTCCATGGTTTACTAGAGAATTATCTGATCTAATTCATGATCGAAATAAGCAATCGTCCTTAGCTAGAAAGTCTAACACTAGTGATGACTGGCTTCTTTTTCGTGTCCTCAGAAATAAATGTTCAGCCCTTATTAAAAAAGCTAAAGCTGATTACTATCTGAGCTTAACCACTGATTGTTTTAATGACCATTCTAAGTTCTAGAAAACAATTAAATCACTTTAATTGTGATAAAAGGTTTCTAGTTTCCCACAAAAACTGAAGGTCAGTGATTCTTTTATTTCAGATTCAGATGGTATGGCTAATTCTTTCAATGCTCACTTCAAAAAGGCTGGTCACATTTTTGATGAGCAAAGTCATGACTCTCTAAATGGTCGTACTCACAGCCCTAGTCAAGTGATGAACTCCCCTGTTTTTGATTTAGCTTATTTCTCGGTCTCTGAAGTCTTACAGGGTTTGCAATCAATTAATCCTAAAAAGTATGCCGGGCTTGATGGCCTCGACCCGTTCTTTTTAAAAATTGCAGCTCAGATTATAGCACAACCAGTAACTGATATTTTGTATCTCTCCCTGTCCACTCACACACTGCCAGCTGTGTGGAAGCAAGCTCTGGTATCGCCTCTCTTGAAAGCTGGTGATCCCACGGAGTTAAATAACTATCGTCCTATCTCAAATCTTTCTGTGTTATCAAAGATTCTTGAGTCCCTAGGTTCTACTCAGCTAAAACTTTTTTTAAATTCACACAACATCCTTAACCCTATGCAATCTGGAATTAGATCAAAGCACAGTACTGTGACTGCCAGTCTGAAAGTATTAGACGATATTAAGGCTGCTTTGGATAACAAATCTGTTTGTGTTGCATTGTTTATTGACCTAGCCAAAGCATTTGACACTGTAGATCACCACATTATGTCTAATGTTATGTTGATGTCTCGTTTCGGTCATAATGCCATTTGCTGGTTTCAGAGTTATCTAACCGACCGTACTCAATGCGTCAGGTTGGGTAGTACTGTCTCTGACCCTGTCACCTTGAAGAAGGGAGTTCCACAGGGCTCTATTTTGGGGCCTTTGCTCTTTTTATTATATGTAAACAATATTTGTAATCAGATACAATTTTCTACCTATCATATGTATGCTGATGACACTATTGTATACTCATGTGCTCCTTCTCTGTATATGGCCGTTTCCAATTTAAAATCTGATTTTATCACGCTGCAGCATGCACTTCTTGATTCCAAACTGCTTTTGAACAGTAAGAAAACCAAAGCAATGCTTTTTGCTCCCAAGTCAGCTTCCTTTTTTCCTCTCCATTGACACCCTTGATGGCGTCTCTGTTGAGTTTGTCGATACCTACAAATATCTTTGCTTTTGGTTGGACAGTAATCTGAACACATTAAAGTTCTAACTAAGAAATTGAAATTCACTCTTGGCTTCCTTTACAGACTTAAATGTTGTTTTTCAACTTCATCCCGTAAAAGGTTGGTCTCTGGCTTATTCCTGTCCCAGCTGGACTACGGTGATACCATTTATAGATTTGCCTGTCCCACTGTTTTGGCCAAACTTGACCCACTCTACCATGCTGCACTGCGTTATATATCAAATGCACCCTATAGGACTCATCATTGCAAACTGTATAGGCTAACTGGATGGTCCTCACTTACTATGCGTAGGATGCAGCATTGGTTTTTATTAATGTATAAAGCCATTTTAGGAAAACTTCCACTGTATATATATATATGTGCCAGATTTGCCCCAGTTTGTGACTCTTACAACCTCAGATCCAGTGCCTGGATACGGTTCCAGGTACCTGCTGTGCGGACTGAGGCTGGGAAAAGGAGTCTTTTTTATTATAGTCCTTGGTCTTGGAATGACCTTCAATTATGCCTCAAACTGACGGCACTTGTCTCAATAGCATGTTTTAAATTGAAGTTGTCTGAAGTCCTTACCACTAGCTGCTCTTGCAGTAATAAGTAGTGCACCTTTCTTACTGTCCTAATGTGCACAATGTAGTGACTGCTTTTTTGTCTTTTGTTTTCTTAGTTATGTTCTCTGTATTTTATATGTTTGTGTTTTGTGTTATGTGTAACGTTGCTGTCTTCTTGGCCAGGTCAGCATTACAAATTAGATTCTATCTCAATGCTTTTATCTGGTTAAATAAAGGTTAAATAAAATAAAAATAAAATGCTAACTCATTCCCGGGTTAAGGACTCTTCTTCTATCCTGCAACACTCCATACACAGCCAAGCTAGAGAGGAACACAAGAGAGCCAGCTTCAGTTTCTACAAACTGACAGGTAAAAATGCCAAGCAGGAAGGTGAAAAGGGACATAAAGAAAGTTAGGCAAACAAACACAGAATCTCCAGTTCATTAGCTAATACTAATTATATAGTTAAAAGATATTGCAATAAAAATAGTGATAAAATCCAGTTTATTTTACACTTATACACTACATTTTGGTAAACTTATTGCGACGTACAAGGTATGGAGCACTGACTTTTCGGTGCCTGTGTGATGGAACACTCCCACTTTAACACCATCACGGGAGATGAATGTAAGAAGCTGCAGAGAACTGCTTAGGCTCAGTGTGCTGTCTTGGATTTAGCAACGCTCTTTACTTTAACTCTGGGTTTACGAATAGAACCGGTAAGACTGCTCAGAAATAACCTTCTAATTCATGGAAAACTTTTTTTTATTCTTTCCCATGAATCGTTTATTAGAATGTCTAACATTACACACCATACTCGTTGAAAACTTTAAATTCCGAGAGGATTTCTTCTAGTTGTGTTTGCAGGAACAATGTACTTGCTGCCACATTCTCTAACTTCTGTTTACAGTGCATGCAGCAGGCTGTAGCCAGCAGTCTGAAAGTCAGTGAGCATCTACACAGTAGTGTGTGTGAGCCTGTGTGTGTCATGTTGCATTGTTTTCAGCTTGCCCCTGAGGGGGGACCATCACACACTGAGCCTACATGTGTGTGCACGTTAGTGTGTCAGTGATGGGGCAGTTTGACCCCAGTTGATCAAAGGGTGAGCCATGTCCCCCAGCCTGAGAACACACCACTGTCATGTTCAAGCTGGGTTCTGTCACGTCACTACTAACCATGCCAGGGTATTCTGGCTCACTGCTTTATATCCAACTGGGCTTGTAGCATAAAAAGCTACATTAGCCTAGTTAAGGGCGTGCGTCAACATCTTTCTCTGGCAGAAGGCACTGGGGAGCTGTTTCACCAACATTCTATGATAGACTCACATTTCGCCTTTGCTGTCTATTATCAAATTTTTGCTACTTTCTATTGGTTTGATATGTTTTTTACACCGTAAGCAAAAAACAGTTGATGCTTGACCTCATACTTTGTGTTAATGAGCTTGAGAAGGACAATCCGTAGGAAACACGCAAATAGATATAAAGCACAACCCTAACCACCAGCAACACTTAGCGTTGTGGTCATTGTCATGATATGTTCTGTCTTACATGAAGCTCATTGTAGACAGACACGTCCAAAACAAGCTTCCATTATCTTCTGTGCCGTCACAAAACATTTCAGCACTTCCATTTAAGTATAACCGTATGGGAATATTATTCGTTATCCTATCCACCATATTTTTGTGGTTGTATAAGTGATAATGTACAGAGACTGTCAGTAATAAAGAAGAACCCTAACAGGGTTTGCTTCTGGATCTGAACGATGGTTATATACAACATTTTTTAAAAACTCGACTATATTGATATAGCCTACTGTAAAAGGATTTTGTTGATTAAAAAAAGATCCTATTGCGCTAGTCTGTTCCACTGCGTACGAACGGCTACAACTGTGGCGACAAATACGTGACATGAAATGACTGCAGCACTGACTTCAGGCACTTTAAATTGACCAGACTTCTTTCTGCAAATAATAATTCCACATATTATTATTGCTAAGGTCCTCCTTAGCAACGGTCTGCTATCCTTAGCAGCTGACCACTGGCGAAAAAGAGCATCATCATGGAGTATTCGGACCAGCACATTAGGGTATTTAGCTTCAACACTGTGTCTGATTGTTACCATGCTCGCTCTACATTAAAGCTACACTTTGATCGATAAAGTGTGTTTAGTTCTGATGAGAAAAGGGAGAATGTAGCACCGGGCTGGACCCAGACCAGGCACTGAGACATCGATCAAGTAGAGCTTTAGGATGAGAGTGTTCTGTCAGGCCAGGTTTCAAACACACCGGCGTGGCAGCGAGAGGCTGCTTCCTTTTTTAGCTCGAGACTGAGACCAGGTCAGCTCTGAGATGAGTTTACTGGCAGCGGAGAAGCGTCCAGGCATGTAAATCATTGTTAGATCAGTGCGGGGAGACATACACACACTCAAATGTGCAGTTATTCACAGTACAGTAGAATCTATTAGGATCTGTGAATGCATCTTCCTCATCCTCCTAGCAAAGAAGAAAAAAACACAACATAGTATGAAAAACTTTGCAATAGGTGCATTTTGATTCACAACTTTTAACCCCTTATACTAGAATAAGATAGTATATTGCTTTATAATGACCATCAACATAAGGACATCACTTACTAACATTTTTATTTTGCTTCACAACATTGCATTGCCCCTGGAGTCATTCCACAAAATCTGATCTGTACAACATCTGGAAGGGATTTTGAGTGTTTTAAAAAGCTTTGTTATCCTTTGGTATCTTCCCATCCTCTGCACACTGCTCTCAGTTCTGCCACTGAGGTGATCCATTTCTAATGCTAGCCCAGGTCTGAATATCCAATAAACGTAACCCTCTCCACTGTAAACAAATACCTTCCACATTTGGCTGGTCTGTGTATGAGAGGACTCAGGCTGGTAGTGCTGTTTATACAGTGTGTGTGTGTGTGTGTGTGTGTGTGTGTGTGTGTGCGTGTGTGTGTGTGTGTGTGTGTGTGTGTGTGTGTGTGTATGTGTATGTTTGTGTGTGTTAGGGATCTTCAGCATCTGAGCCCTCTGTCTTATTTCTTGCAGGCGACTGGGAGTGCTACCCACATGACCCCACTGTATGGCATGTAAGTTATTGTTTTTCTATTTCTATGAATTGCTTTTCCATAGGATGACAGACTTTATAGTTGTTTCGCCTCTTTTTGACGTCGTTTTTCTTTCTTGTTACAGCCGTTATGCATCCGTCTGTGATTGTGTGTCTCTTTGTGGTCACGTTGTGTCTCTTTGTAATTGTTTTAGTCTTTTCGTAGTTGCCCCTTGTGTCTTTGTTGTCTTGTTGTGTCCCTTTCTTGTTGGTACATGTGTCTTTAAGTGACCGTTTTGTATGTAAAGGCCATGGGGCCACGGCCAGTCCCTTTGATGGTCAGTAATCCATCCATGATGACTGACTTTTGCTAAACTTGAACTTTAACCCCTCCTGCCGAAGTATTATTTTTCCTTTGTTCAGTTGCTTCAACTTAATTGTTTTTCTATTTATATAAAATGATCCATTTATGTTTATTTGTATTAATTAGTTTATTTAACCGGAAAAATGCACATAAATAGACAATGCTGTAAAAGCGGATATTTAAAAAAAAAAAAATAATAATTTTTCATCTGGACATATTTTGAACATTCCCCCTAAAAACTAAGGGTGAATGTGCACAATATGTCCAGATGAAAAATTATAATTTTTGATAAAAAAAAGAAATATAGTCATTAGAAACATGCAACATCGAAGTGTACAATACAGAGAATAAAAACACATTAGTTCAGATATTACATAGCAAGAGGATTTCCCAAGGTTAAAGCAGTACAGAAAAATTATAATTGTGGGAAGTGCAGAACAAAATGTGTGTTGAAAGAGCTGATCCCTAATTTACAATGTTTTTAATTCATGAAAAACACATGACAACTTTTCCCTGGAATATCTGCCAGATTCCACCCGATAAGAGTGGCTGGGAGACGAGCACATGTATTCCTAGGAAAACACTGCAAACTGTGTCATCCTTCAGAGGGAAAAAGCATATGTTCACTCTTTACTGTACACACCGGCTCTTGAAAAAATAAAAACATGCATTTAGCCACATTATTAATGACATTTAAATGTAGTGCACCTTTCATCCATGTAAACAACTACTGTATATCTAAAAAGGAAACTCTTACCTGCTGATCCAACAGGACACGTCCCAGTGTGTGCATCTAAGCATCTCTTGTTTCCTCATTTTGAAGCATCCTGTAACCTGGCAGCCATCCAAGGAGGGGGACCATCTGATTGGACGAATCACCCTCAGCAAGAGGAGCGCCACCATGCCTAAAGAAGCCGGAGCTCTGCTGGGGTTAAAGGTCGGAGTGGGCAACAACACACACACTCACATGATGTTGTATCATTATACATGATGTCTCTACTTATTACATCGGTACATACTAAATAAACCAAATCCTTGAGACACAATTTTGATTTAAAAATGATCGTATTGCCTCCGCTAAGAAAAATGTGTCTGTTCCACTGCGTACCAATGTCTGAAACTGCAGCGACAGCAAAATATTTAAAAAGGAAAACAGCACTGATCGAGGTTATCTGCAACTTTCCAAGTCTGTTCACATTTTATTTTCCATTAACTAGTCTTTGAAACACTCATACCGTGTTACCTTTAGTGTTTACTTCCTGTCTGTCTTCTTCTGCTGATTTCTCTGATGTTCAGTGCTCTGTCTTTTAAACTCTTTCCTTCTCATGCGCTGTTTTTCTTTTTCTTTACTAGGGACAGTTTAGCCATCATAAATCCAAAGTGTCTTTTCAAATATTAAAATCAATATTTAAAAAGTCTCTTGAAACTCAAAATGAACAGAAACCAGTATCCAACCAAGCTGTGTAATAATATTGTAATGGTATTCGGTCAGCATATATGACAGATATTACACTAATCTCTTTCTCTCCCCCTCTCTGTCTCTAGGTGGTGGGAGGCAGAATAACAGAGTCAGGGAGATTAGGTGCCTTCATCACTAAAGTCAAGAAGGGAAGCCTGGCTGATGTGGTGGGACATCTCAGAGCAGGTAAACCATTACATGTGATACGCTGTCTGCTGTAAAAGTAAAAAATCATCCAAACATAGGGTCTTTAAAACAGTTTCAGAGGTCTTATTTTCACTGTTCCACTTAAAACATTTACATTTTTTTATATAGTTTTATGTCTCTAATTAGCTATGTTGGTTTTAAACATATTGGCATAAAGCAAAACATATGGTTATTTTCTGAAATAAATGTTTTTTTCATTGACCTAAATCGCTGTTTGAGTCAAGAAGGAAGGCTGAAATAAATAGACAAAGCTTCATAAAAAAGAGCCAAAGACTCTATGTTTGTAATTGTAAATAATCCCATAAAGAGGCCATTGCTGTTTTACCCTAACCTTACCGTTTAAGTCACGTTTACGAAAAACTACAGGGCTCAGCTTTTTTTTTAACTTACTTTAATAAAAGCCTTCTTAAAAGAGGTCACAAAATATTTGGAATTTTAAAAAGTGTATATCTTTGAATTTAACAAATGGGCCTCAGGTCGCGTTAAGCTCCTGTCACACTGTCCCGAAATTGACACCAGATGGACACACGATAAAAGAAATGTTCAAATTCGGCTCTGATCGTAACAACATCGGGCCATTCGTGAGGGCATCTTAAGCCATCGTATGACCACCGGTGAAGTTTCAAAGGCTCCGGCAGCAACTTCGTGAGCGGTGGCAAAATCTTTGGCATGCCAAAAAATTGCCGAACATTTCCGTGTTGAATTCGTGTGTCCAATTTGCCCTTGGTAAGGCCAGCGTGAGGGGATCTTGTCAAACCGTGTCATCTTCGTCTTTACTTAATTTGATCATCGGTGCCATCGGGCATTTTTCGCCTCACGAAGACAATACGAAGGAAACAAGAAGCTGCCCGATTGTCTTAGGAAGGCAACACGACTACGTGAAGCCCTCACAATGGCGTCGTGTAGCCATCGTATTACAGTACGATGACATCGAGATGGGACCACGGCGTGCAATGTTTCCTTACAGATCGCTTTCCTTACAGATCAGTTTAGGTTAACTTCCTGTTTTATTTATATGCTTAAGGTGAGTTTACGCTGTTGACAGGAAGTTGTTGTTACTATGGAAACAACATGACGGAGACAACATAATATCTTCTACATATAAAGACGGACAAAGTAAAGAACAAAGTCTGAAAATATCAGTGACAATTTTTATTATATACAATCTCAAGTGTCCAAAATGTAAAGTCCCATAGTACTTTAACATAATTGTTTTTGTTACTTTCGTTGCAGTTGTATGTCTTAAATGTAATGTAAATGTTGCCTTCGTGTGTGGTTCGGGTGACATCGTGTGGCCTTCTGTAGGCATCAACGTACTTGCTTCGGCTGTTGCTTGGCCATTGACCAAGTTCGGAGCCATCTTCGTGCGAAATTCACAATTCCATATTCGTGTGTCCATCTGGTGTCAATTTCGGGACAGTGTGACAGGGGCTTAAGGGAATATGGAAGTGGACTCACACATGATGGTGTTTGTCTTTTCATGGGATTCGTTTACAATATTAAATGAATTATACCTACATTTGTATGATACCCAGACTTTATATTTAATGACATGCACGTCTGCTTCCAGGGGATGAAGTTCTGCAGTGGAATGGGAAGCTGTTACCGGGGGCGACCATGAAGGAAGTTTACAACATCATCCTGGAGTCTCAAGCGGAGCCTCAAGTTGAGCTAGTGGTATCCAGGCCTATTGGGTAAGTCAGGGATTAAACACACCCCTTACATCTGTTTTATTGGATATTTGTGAAAAATGCAATCCTTTAGTCATAACTCAGTCTAAATACCACCCTTATTAACTAGGGAGTGTTGACTCAACAGTTTCTAAGTTGCCATTTTGTCTCCTCCATCCCCTTTAAAAAAGCACTTAGCCTAACCCTATTTACAGGAGGGTATAAGGTGAATTATTCCATACAAAATGAGAAGTGGGTGCATCACATAATATTTTGTTGGTCTTAAAAACCAAGCCAGTAATGACCAGTTTGTGAGTGCATTAGAGTGGTGGTGATGATATATTTTGTAGGCTTTTGTAACCCGGAAGTTAGCGTCACTAAGGCTCACTCAACAAAATAAATGGGATTTTCCATTGGATTTTGGAGTATTGCAGAGAATAAGACGTGTGGCAGCAGGAAAATCTCCACATACTGACACCATTTTTATGATTTTTGAAGCTAAAATGCAATCGGTAGAAGTAAAAATGTTAGGCTGTAAACAAATCCCATCACATTACTTCTTGTAACCACCACTAGGCTAAAGGCGGCTAATGTTACCTAATTTCGTAGAACAAAGCATGAAAATCTCTTCAGTTTGTGTTAAGGCCTTTTAACCAAAAACACTGTCAAAAAACCGTTGACTTAGTGATTTGTTTTACAGGTCTCAGAATCATGATATTGTTATCTTTTGTAATTATATAATTTGGTATTAATCCTTTGGACAATAGACATTTCCTTCCATTAATCTTTGTTTGAACTTAATTCTCTACAGACGTCTTAATTGGGTGTTATTCTGCGTTTTGCTAGCAATTAATTGAAATTGTTTTATTTTAATTGTACCAATTGTCTCTTTTTCTGAATTTGCCTATAATTACTCTAACAAATTACATATTCCGGAACACTTAGAAGAAAGAAAAAACATAATATCTCCACATATGCATGTGAAGATATTATGTTTGGAGATATTATCTGAAATAAGGATTTTAACGCATTTACATACAATAATAGCAATATTGTTACTGCTAGTGGGAGCTACTCATTTATGACACCCTGCATGACCCTTCATAGAATCTTTTTAAATGTCAGGTTTTACGTTTGATCTGTTTAAAAAATAATATTCTCAAACAAATGGTGATACTCTGGAATCCATAGTGACCACAGTGTTAACAATGTACAGTTTGTGATCAGTGTATTTGCTAAGCTATTGTTGTGAGTAAGTTTGGCCTATTTTTGTATTGGGTTTATAGTGGTTTTATTTTACATTAAAAAACTAAATGTTTCTTCAACTTTTTGCATCATTGCTTTATAATAAGATTGAACCTCATTTGCTCTTTGATGGGAAAAATAGTTGAATGTATTAATTTTTCTCCAAACACTCGCGAAGGGTTTATAGAAAATATCAGTAAGTAATCTGCCCCTTTTATTAGGACCCCTTAATCTTCTCATGCTTATGGAAACTATTTTGGTTTTGCTGGTGCCATTTTGCATCCCTAAATGAACTCAATTGATTCCTATTAAGCAGTTATGCGAATTGATTTTTAGATAAATTGCTACAGTTTGTTAAGTCCATCTGAAAAAACTGAGAGTTCCCTTGAAGGGATGCAAAATGGCCAATGGGAAATGTCCGTCAATGTAGCATTCCTTTTGCAAGTTTTTTAAACTGTTTGTGCGGCGTCTGGATTTTCTCTTTTTCATTCCCAGTCCAAGTCTTAGGATCCCAAAGTGAAATCCAGCACTCGCAGTGTCAAATACTTCTTTATGTTTTCCTCTATCCCATTGTTTGAAAGCGGGGTCATTGGGTTTCATAAAAATATTGATTTGATTTTCTTTACTTGTTTTACATGTTTTGATTTTGGAATGGGCTCAAAAGCAACATAGGCTCCGTGAAACACTTATCAGTATAATTCTTGTATTTCAAATCAAAAGGTGAAATTAAAAATGTTTTTTACTTTCTTTCCAAGAGTGAAATGAGAAGATGGATATCTAATGTTTGAAAGTACTGAAGCTGGGAGACCAATCAGCTTGATTTGTTCAGGTTTTATGCTCGTTCAGTACATCATGATCCATCTTTTCCTTTTAACCCTCAGAAAGAAAGTGAATAAAGTACTAAATGTTAAACTTTTACTTAATTAAATGTAAAAATATCAGTTTGTGGCACATGGATCACTCAACAAACTCTTCCTCTTTATAGATTTAAAATTTAAAATGAGAAATTACACTGATAAGTTTTCCACAGAATACCATTCTTTTCTTTATGACAATGAAGCTAATGCAATGGCTTCTGGCGTTTCCCATGGGATCCTTAACTGTAGTTGTGGTGGTGGTGGATGATAGAAAATATGTGGACAGAATTGAGCTGCTGGTTCCCATCCATTCTTATTATTATTTCAGTCAAAATGTCTGAATGAGTCCGGGAAAAATTGAATTTATGAGAAGAAATTGTCTCTCCTCACATTTTCTTTTGTTTCTCCATATTTGTTTTAACCACATAACATTTTAATCTCCAAATAACTTTGAATTGCAGTGCTACTTTCTTCCACTTAACTACTTCTACATTTATTTGCATGTATGCCTGTGCATCGAGAACACTACTAACTTTGTTTATTCTGGTTATATGCCAGTTTGAGAGTGGCTGACAATAAGTTTTCTGCTTCCTTTCCAGTGATATCCCAAGAATCCCCGACACCTCCCACCCTCCATTAGAATCTAGTAAGTATGCGGGATGTTGAGACCCCTCTTTAATTCTGTTTTTATCTTGCTGATTGTCTTTTTTTTTGAGAAAGCAAATATGTCTGTGTATCAACCATGGTGCTGGAGCTGGGAGTTTATTAGCCTAGCTTAGCATTGAGATTGGAACAATTAAAGAGGCCCTATTATGCTTTTTGGTGTTTTCCTGTCTGTTTTATAGGTTTTAGTGCATGTCAATTGTTTGCCAAGTCTAAAATACCCAAGTTCCCTCCAGAGGGAGTTTCTCTACCACCTGCCTGAAAAGTCTCCATTGGACTTCTTTGTTTCCTTCTGTAACATAATGGCCCCACTATGTATCACTCCTGCTTCTATTGGCTAGCACATTGTACGTTATGTACAAACTAGTGTATTTTTAACACTTTTTTCTCTTGTCTAGGATTCAATTTCTTGTTAGAGCTGACTTTCTTTTAATTAATTCTCCCATTTTGTATCCCCAGCAGGTTCCAGTTCTTTTGAGTCCCAGAAGATGGACAGACCATCTTTACATGTCCTGTCTCCCTCCAGCCCTGGGATGCTCCAAGACGCTCCACAGTTATTGCCAGGGCAGCTCTCAGTAAGTCTGCACACTTTAAGTATGTTGGGCTGTTGATGTGTTGAAATGAAAACCAAGCATCAGATTTGTTTGTGTGTTTCCCACCCAGGTGAAACTTTGGTACGACAAAGCGGGTCATCAGCTAATAGTCAACGTGATGCAGGCTGCGGAGCTTCCTCTTCGGCCTGACGGGCGGCCCAGGAGCGCCTACGTCAAAATGTACTTTCTTCCTGATCGCAGGTATGCCCCATCTTCACAGAGTGCTTGAAAATGCATTCCGACAGGTATTAGCGGAGTACATTTGGATGAATAAAGCTTGTGATCTAATCATAGGAAATTCCCATGAACAATAAGTATGTCCACTGAAAAGAGAACTTCTTGGTTGTCTGACTCTCTGATTGTTGAACACAGTGACAAGAGCAAACGAAGGACAAAAACTATGAAGAGGACCTGTGAGCCCAAGTGGAACCAGACGTTTGTCTACTCTCATGTCCATCGCAGGGACTTCAGGAACCACATGCTCGAGCTGACGATATGGGACCAACCCAGGTCACCGGACGAGGACAGCACCTTTATGGGAGAGGTACCTCACACACACACACACACACACAAACACACACACACACCCACACACACACACACACACACACACACATACACACACACACTTCTGAATGGGAACGTCAATACACTAAATCCCATACAGCGGATGTTTTAAACACATATACAAGCTTTTCTGTATGTATTTTTACCAGCTTCTACTGTCTGTGTTATGTTAATAAGCAGTTGTGAACGGCAGCAAAACATTTTCCTATCTGTATTATGTCTTGAACAGGTCCTGATAGAGCTAGAGACGGCCTTACTGGACGACAAGCCTCACTGGTATCCACTCCAAACCCACGATGTCTCATCCATTCCACTGCCCCAACCCTCCCCGTACCTGCCCCGACGACACACAGACGTCCCTGGAAAGAAGCTGCAGCGTAAGTCTCCGTCTGTGAGTTCTTTAAGGATACTGTGAAGGATGAGCGATGTCGTCGAGAAGAGACTATGTGTGGGGGTTCGGTTTTAGGCATGTTTCTGACCATTCTGAAAAGGAGCCTCCAGGAGGTACGTAGAATGAGACAAGAGGTTCTCACCAGATTAAATAAAAACAGATAAGGAGAGACAATAAGAAAGGAATGGGGATATAGTGTTGGAGGGATAAAGGGTCAAATAGATTCAGGGAGAAAAGGGTGAAGGCTGGAAGGAATGAGTGTCGAAGGTACGTAGGGAGTGTGGGATGAAAGGTCAAAGAGATGTAGGCTGAAGGGATGAGGTATAACATGTATAGTATATCAATGTAAATGTATGTTTTCCATACCCTTCCCTAATACTGCATTTGTGCCTGGACATGTGCATGCATATATAGTAGGGCTGCGCATCTTCACTGGTCTCACGATTCGATTCGATTACGATTATCCTGTCAACGATTCGATTCAATTCGATATCCCGATGCATCCCGATGCATCACGACGCATCACGATTCATACCAATGCGTTGCATCCTCAATTTTCTATATTACTGCACATGGCTTATTTTTCATCAATGCATACATGCAGTAAATACATATGAACTCTCTTTTTATTATTTAGAAAGTCCTTCAGAAATCAATAACATAAATGTCTTGACATTAATTTATAAACCAAAATAAATGAATTGTATAGGTCTAGCCTCCCTATATCTGTGTGTGATACTGTGTGGACTTGAGTCTGAACACAGCAGACAACAGGAGTATTTACAATAGCATATACAAACTAAAATACTGCATGTGGGTGCACACTTACATTCTCTGTCTTACTGTTACATAAATCCCATGAATGTATGAGATTAAATTAGCTTCATTATATCTCAGTGATTAAGTGAATAATAAAGTTTCAATCGGGTCACTATCAGCCTGTCACTCATTATTTTCAGGGAGGGGGCGGGGTTTGGAGGAACGGAGAGGAGACGGTGATCGCGGAAGCTTTTTTCCTCCTGCCTTCACAAACTTTACACACGTATATATCATCTGAAAATTGCTAGAGGACATTCATACTTTGCAATCCAAGACTTAATTAAATCCACCAAAAACCTGACATGATTGTAACGCGATTATTTTTGAAAAACATAAATCCCTGTGCCGCAGCGACACGGAGTGATTCAGAGCGGGTCCTTCTGCCGTTGGTTCTGGACTGGTGGTGTTGTGTTGGTGGATAAAGCAGACTGCTCCGTGTTTGTTGTTGCTGTGCCGCTGTCACGTCTGTTGCCTGATCTCTGCTTCACTGACCGATTTGATATTAAAGTGACAGAAAAAAAAAAACTTTATAGTAAAGCCGCGGCCGGAAAATCAGGAAGCAACGTTACTACGCTATAACCGATTATCTTCCGTCACTGCATCGGTACCGAATCGTCCACGTCCGCATCGCAATGCATTGTAGAAACGATTATTTTCAACACCCCTAATATATAGTGGGGCAAAAAAGTATTTAGTCAGCCACCAATTGTGCAAGTTCTCCCACTTAAAAAGACGAGAGAGGCCTGTAATTTTCATCCTAGGTACACTTCAACTATGAGAGACAGAATGGGGGGAAAGAATCCAGGAAATCACATTGTAGGATTTTTAATGAATTAATTGATAAATTCCTCGGTAAAATAAGTATTTAGTCACCTACAAACAAACAAGATTTCTGGCTCTCACAGACCTGTAACTTCTTCTTTAAGAGCCTCCTCTGTCCTCCACTTGTTAACTGTATTAATGGCACCTGTTTGAACTCGTTATCAGTATAAAAGACACCTGTCCACAACCAGTCACACTCCAAACTCCACTATGGCCAAGATCAAAGAGCTGTCAAAGAACACCAGAAACAAAATTGTACACCAGGCTGGGAAGACTGAATCTGCAATAGGTAAGCAGCTTGGTGTGAAGAAATCAACTGTGGGAGCAATTATTAGAAAATGGAAGACATACAAAACCACTGATAATCTCCCTCGATCTGGGGCTCCACGCAAGATCTCACCCCGTGGGGTCAAAATGATCACAAGAACGTTGAGCAAAAATCCCAGAACCACACGGGGGGACCTAGTCAATGACCTGCAGAGAGCTGGGACCAAAGTAACAAAGGCTACCATCAGTAACACACTACGCCGCCAGGGACTCAAATCCTGCAGTGCCGGACGTGTCCCCCTGCTTAAGCCAGTACATGTCCAGGCCCGTCTGAAGTTTGCTAGAGAGCATTTAGATAATCCAGAAGAGGATTGGGAGAATGTCATATGGTTCAGATGAAACCAAAATAGAACTTTTTGGTAAAAACTAGACGTGTTTGGAGGAGAAAGAATGCTGAGTTGCATCCAAAGAACACCATACCTACTGTGAAACATGGGGGTGGAAACATCATGCTTTGGGGCTGTTTTTCTGCAAAGCGACCAGGACGACTGATCCGTGTAAAGGAAATAATGAATGGGGCCATGTATCGTGAGCTTTTGAGTGACAACCTCCTTCCATCAGCAAGGGCATTGAAGATGAAACGTGGCTGGGTCTTTCAGCATGACAATGATCCCAAACACACCGCCCGGGCAACGAAGGAGTGGCTTCGTAAGAAGCATTTCAAGGTCCTGGAGTGGCCTTGCCAGTCTCCAGATCTCAACCCTGTAATATTCTGTTCTATGGACATGTAAGTGTCTACATAAACAGATGAAGCGGACCACTTCTTTCATTCCGAGTGTCCATCTTTTATTTCACTGGCGCGTAACATGCACACATACCTTACGTCATCCACGTGATCTCTGTAATCAAAGATCTTGTATTCACCAAGATGTTACATCTCCCTTCTTTAGAAAAGAACAGTATAGCTGCCATAACAAATTATAACCATATGCATTTAAAGCATTTAAAATGAATGTACATCTTGAGGCACTATATCTACTAATTGTGATTACTCTATCACTGAGGGAATATTATAAGGCTGGTACATCAACATTTAGTAAACACTTCTGCAGTTTAACTTATCTTGTTGAACAGTTGCCCAGAAATAATTCTAATAGAGCATGTAGTACTGATTCTGAAACAAAACTGTTGAATTCAATTTCTAAACAAATAAAAATCACAGTGCATTGTCAGTGTTGCATTTCTCTTTTTTTTCCTCACAGATTTAACACATCTCTTGGCTTCACTATGCGTCCTGATCTTGTGATCTTATTGTAAACAATGTGTGATTGCTCTCTGGGGCCTGTTTGTTTCTCAGTGTCCTGCTGCAAAGTCTTAGTGTCCTCAGGCTCCAACTCCTCGTCTGATGGAGTCTCCTGATCTGTGTCACTCTCACACGTTTGTAGAAGGTGGCGCCTGTTGTGCCGAAACATGTGACCTCCGTCCGTGCAGATGTTGTAGGATCTCTGGGTACCTGCTGGCTCGACTACTGTTACAGGTTTCCATGTCCCTGTTGGAAGCTGGAAGCGCATCGTGGCTCCCACTGGTAGTGCAGGCAGTGATCTGGCATTCCTGTCATAATATTGTTTTTGTCGTGTTTGGCACTGTTGCGACAGGCAAGCTCTGGTTGTAGATGCTTTTCAGTGGTGGGAAGGATGGAGCGCAGACGCTTGCTCATGAGTAGCTGCGCTGGTGATTTCAACCCATCCACTGGTGTGTTTCTATACTCCAACAAGCTAAGGTACAGGTCAGTTCTCAGAGCGTGTGCTTTGTCCATGAGAGCTTTGGCGGTCTGAACTGTTTTTTCTGCTAGCCCGTTGCTCTGTGGATACAGAGGACTACTTGTGACATGCTTGAAGTCCCATGCATGAGCAAAATCTTTAAACTCTTGTGAACTGTAGCAAGGTCCATTATCGCTGACTAGTGTCTGTGGTATTCCAAATCGAGCGAACATGGCCTTCAGCTTTTGGATGACTACTGAGGATGTGAGGCTGGTGATTTTTTCTACCTCAAAGTACCTACTATAATAGTCAACTACAACTACATAGTCAGTGCTGTTCCATGTGAACAGATCAGTGGCTATTACCTGCCAAGGTTGTTCTGGGATTGGGTGTGACATCATAGGCTCTTTTTGGAGTGAGCTGCGTCGCTCAAGGCAGGTGCTGCAGGTCCCTACTAGTGTCTCTATCTGCTTACCCATCCTTGGCCAGAACAGCACATCTCTTGCACGTTGTTTGCACTTTTCCATCCCTAAGTGTCCTGTGTGAAAGCATTTCAGCCCTGAGTGAGTGTGGCACGATGATTTTCTCTCCTTTCAGTAGGATGCCATCTGTCTCTGATATCTCATCCCTATGATTCCAATACTCTGAGACTGCAGGTGGACATTTTTTTGATTTTCTCGGGCCACCCTGCTTGGATCACCTGTCTCAGCACTGAGAGCTGCTCATCTTTGGCTGTAGCGGTTCTGATCTCTGCCATTTTGCGGACGCTTACCGGAGCGTTGCTGATCACAGTGTGTCTCATGGAGCGGTCGTAACACTCAAGTGGCTTTCTGGATAGAGTGTCTGCGACGGGGATTTGTTTTGCTGGTTTGTGCTCGATAGTGATGTCATATCTCTGTAGCTGCAGTATCATGCATTGCAGACGTGGTGGTGCAGCTGCTAAGGGCTTACGCATGATTGACTCAAGTGGCTTATGATCTGACTCGACGATCACCTGTCGTCCGTACAGGTATTGGTGAAACCGCCTACATCCAAAGAGCACTGCATATAGCTCCTTTTCGATCTGAGCATAGTTCTCTTCAGTTTCAGTCAGTGTCTTTGATGCGTATGCGACTGGCTTCTCTTCCTGGAGCAGGACAGCTCCTAAGCCGTGTTTGGAAGCATCGACTTGTATCTTCACATCCTTTGTGTGATCGAAGTAGGTGAGTACTGGGCCAGGCTCCTGTGTTAGGATGTCTTTTACTCGTTGGAAGGCTGCATCATGATTTGAGTCCCACACAAACTCACTGTTTTCCTTTAACAGTTGCCGGAGTGGAGCTGTTGCCTCTGACATTCTTGGGGCGAACCTGGAAAGGTAAGTGACCATGCCCAGTATGGTCTCCAACTCTGCCTTGCTTTGTGGGTTAGGCATTTCTTTGATGGCCTTAATCTTGTTCGGGTCAGGGCGGATGCCTTCTCTTGTCAGCTTGTGCCCAAAATAGCTTACCTCAGGCACACAGATTTTGCACTTGTCCTTATTCAGCTTTATGCCTTTTTCTCTGGTTTCTCCAGCATGGCACGCAGGCTGGTGTCGTGCTCCTCTTTGGTGCGGCCGTAGACTATGATGTCATCTACGATGGCGGCAACGCCTGGAAGCCCCTCATAGGCCTTGTCCACTCTCCTCTGGAACTCATCCTGTGCAGATATGATTCCAAAAGGCAGTCTCTTCAAACGGTACCTGCCGTAGATCGTGTTGAACGTGGTTAGCGTAGATGAGTCTTGTGTGAGCTTTATATTCCAGTATCCAGATCTGGCGTCTAGTACACTGAAATACTGTGCTCCAGCCAGTTTTGGTGTGACGTCATCTAGAGTAGGGAGTGGATAGTGGGGTCTTTGGATAGCTTTGTTCAGGGTGCGGGGGTCTAGGCATATTCTCAGCCTATTTGTTTTCGACTTTTCCAACACTACTAGTGCATTAACCCATTCAGTTGGCTCTGTGACTTTTTGGATAACGTCCAGTTTTTCCATGTCGTCCAACTCATCCTTGAGCCGGTCACGCAGAGCATATGGGATGCGTCGAGGTGGACATACCACTCGTGGTACAGAGGGTTTGAGTTGGAAACTGCATTCTCCAGGAAACAGTCCGATGCCTTTAAACACATCAGCAAACTCTTCCATCATGGCTGTGTGCGTTATCGGCTTTGCATCAACTACATGTATCATTTTGACTAGGTTTAAATCTAGACATGCTCTTAAGCCTAACAGAGGTGGAGCATTTGTATGGACTATGTCAAAACCTACCATGGCTGTTTTCTCACCGTGTTTACATGTCAGTCTACATGTTCCTTCTGCTTTTATCCTGTGCCCACCATAATCTGAGAGTTTGCTTGATGGGGGGCCTAGTATTACACTTCCATATATCTTGCGGAATGTGTCTGCTGGTATAGTACTAGTCTGAGCACCAGTGTCCATTTTAAACTTCAATTTGTTCCTCGCCTTTCCTATTTCTACTTCTGCATATGCCTGTTCTCTATCTGTGTTTTCATGCTCTTTTATGATAGCATCAATATAGAGTTCTTCTAGTGACTGTTCTGCACTGTTTGAGATGGTATGCAATTTTCTGGGGTTATATCTCGTCTGTGGCTGCTGTGTTTGTGACCTACACACTTTAGCAAAGTGATTGGGCTTCTTGCATTTGCTGCATTGGCGACCCTTTGCTGGACATTCCTCAGTGCGACTGTGCTCCCTCCCGCATGCTCCACATTCCTTGCTCCTCACGGCGCTGTTACGATCATTCCATGTCGTCTTGTGCCCACGGGATGCTTGGTCTGCTCTAAAAGGTTTTCTGCTAACTGCGTGAGCAGAGCGACTGTCGTGGCTAGCAGCAGGGGTTAGCATTGTCTTTAGCTGCTGCTGTGATAGCTCATGTGAACGTGCAATGTCAATGGCTTTCTCTAGCGTCAAGTCTGGACCATGACATAGCAGTTTTTCGCGCACTCTTTGTGAGTTTGTAGCAAAGACAATCCTGTCTCTAATCATTTCCTCACTATGTGGGTAGTTGCAGACTTTACTTAGCAATTCTAGCTCCGTTACAAACTGGTCAAAACTCTCACTGTCTCCTTCGATCTTTTCATGAAATGTATTGCGCGCAAATATGGGATTTGCTTTCGGAGTTACATAAGCTTCAAAACCGTCATAGTACGTTTTTAGTACCTTACTTTGGTTTTCTGTGAGAGTCCATGTATAAAAAACATCTCTGCCTTTTTCCCCAATCCATAAGAGTAGATAGCTACATTTTTCCTCCTTGTCTTTAGCATGTAGCGGGCCTGAAAACATTAGCTGCACATGCTGCCGAAACTTTCTCCATGCGTCCGGCAGATTAGACGAGTCCCAGTCCATTCGTGGTGTTGGAACGCCCGTGTTCTCCATCTTCCGTCGTCAGGTCGATGATAAATGAACTAACTCTGACACCATGTAATATTCTGTTCTATGGACATGTAAGTGTCTACATAAACAGATGAAGCGGACCACTTCTTTCATTCCGAGTGTCCATCTTTTATTTCACTGGCGCGTAACATGCACACATACCTTACGTCATCCACGTGATCTCTGTAATCAAAGATCTTGTATTCACCAAGATGTTACAAACCCCATAGAAAATCTTTGGAGGGAGTTGAAAGTCTGTGTTGCCCAGCGACAGCCCCAAAACACCACTGCTCTAGAGGAGATCTGCATGGAGGAATGGGCCAAAATACCAGCAACAGTGTGTGAAAACCTTGTGAAGACTTACAGAAAACGTTTGACCTCTGTCATTGCCAACAAAGTATTGAGATGAACTTTTGTTATTGACCAAATACTTATTTTCCACCATAATTTGCAAATAAATTCTTTAAAAATCAGACAATGTGATTTTCTGGATTTTTTTTTTTTCCTCATTTTGTCTCTCATAGTTGAAGTGTACCTAGGATGAAAATTACAGGCTTCTCATCTTTTTAAGTGGAAGAACTCGCACAATTGGTGGCTGACTAAATACTTTTTTGCCCCACTGTATGTGTATGTGGTTTATACCCATATCTATGTGTGTCTGTGTGTGGTGTTTATCCATATCTATGTGTGTCTGTGTGTGTATGTTTGTCTATGTGTGTGTGTCTCTGATGTTCAGGTTCTCAGCGTGTAACAGAGCCTGAATTTGATGAAGGTACAGTAGTAATGTCTAAAGGTGGGTGGGGATTATTTTCTAGTACTACTTTCAGTGTTTCCCACAAACTCATTTTTATTTGTGGTGCTGTTAGGCAAGGCAAGGCAAGTTTATTTATATAGCACCTTTCAACACAAGGCAATTCAAAGTGCTTTACAAAAATGAAAGACATTCAGACAAAGGCATTTAAAAACAGTCATTAAAAAGAAAAGATAATAAAATAAACATTAAAAGAAAAAATACATGAATAAAAAGTGACAGTGCAGTTTAAGATATGAATAGTTCACATTTTACTGATGCCTTTCTTTAAGGTTTCTCCAAACATGAGCTGTATACGCTTGTATGGCACATACGTCCCGAGCAGCATACACAGAGAAAATCAGCCAGGACAAAGTCCCCAGACACTGATTCCCTGGGGTTACTAGCCCCAAATGTTCATTAACCAAAAACGAAACACAACCGCTCAGTTTCAAGTAGGGTTGCTTTGCTAAACAAGGTTTTCTTCCAAGCTCTTTTACTGATAAACTTGCCTCTCAGGGCTTCCAAGCACAAGTCTTCATATACATAACATATATATCATTGGGTTAGGGTTAGCTGTCATTTTACATCTGTCTGACAGTAGCATTCATTTAACAACATCAAGTCAAATTCCTCGTATGTGTGAACCTATCTGGCAATAAACCTGTTTCTGATTCTGATTCTGAAATACTCAGCACATTACATGAAATACCATTTTAAATCAAAATGGGACAGACCACCACAAACAAATAATGATGTGTGTGGAAAACACTATCATGTGAAATGTTTATATAACATATACATTTCTACCATGTATTTCGAAACACTGCCTTTGTTTGTGTGCTTATTGGGGTACAACTACTGTACACACTGTAAATGTCTTGTTTGTCTCGGAATGTTAGGGTTGGATTTCATGATATTGGCTATTATAAGATCAGGTTGATGGATTACATATTTCACTGATGATATCCCTGAATAATATACATTCCCTTTTTGGTGACTTTTATGGAAAAAAAATAGTTTTGTTATTTACTTGGATTATATAGTATTGGCCCAGACAAGTACAATCAGAATACCTATATATTGAACCAAATTCCGTATTAACCCTTTAACTGCCGGACCAAGAAAAAATCTATGGAAACATTATTTGTTTGCATTTTCTTATCAAATGGGCCACAAATAAGCACAAACTATTATTTATTTTTTTTGACTGACCACACAGTTTTGTTTTTATGAGCCTCTACCAATTGGACGAGCTGGCCTTCTATGGTAAAAGTACATTTTCAATAATCATCATATACAGTACAGTATTTGTATGCATCAAACTCAAATAAAACACAAACTCAAATACATATGTTTCTTTTATGGAAAATGAGTAATATATACAACCAGATATATTCATAAAAGATAATAAATTATAATTGTAAAAAAAAAAAAAATGGAAAAAAGTAATTAACAAGTAACAAGTGTTTTTCATGATAAAAAAAAAGACTTGCTCATCTTACTGTATATGCTGAATTAGCCTAACAGGAAACCACTGGCCTAACAGCAAATGTCTATACCCTGTGTTGGCCTAACTTGCTCATCTGTGTGCAACTTTGGGCTGAACGCCATGCATGAAAGGTGCTATATAAATTATTATCACTCTTTCCACTCTGAGACTCATAAGGCAGTGCTAGATTTAGTAATATTACCATGAATCTAGACATTTATTTACCATATTTTATTGGAAAACATCTCTGAAACTCTGAAAAAGTCATATTGCTAGCTTACCATAAAAGGCCAATTCGACCAATCGGTTGAGCATATTTTCAAAAAAATAATTACACCTTTGTTACAACTTTTTTTTGTGCATCAAGTTATCTAATTATGTTCAGTCAGTGCCCTGCCATTAAAATATGTCAAAAAGGATATGGTTACCTTACAAAAGTTGACCAAAAAGAGTGATTTCTTCAGCAGTGATTTTTAGCATTGCCAACTTTCTCAGTTGAAGCTAGCTGAAGGGCTTTCTGTTCGAACCACAGTGACATCTAGAGGTTGTTTTGTGCATAACATGTCAACCAAAGGGTAGAGCTGGCTGAATCAGATGGAGTTCAACTTTTTTTTTTTTTCAACAAGATATCAAGACACAAAATGTGCTCTACCAAATGGTGGTGCTGGCAGTTAAAGGGTTAAAGGGAAGAAAACCGTAATGATCCTGCATTTTATAGTACAATACCCTCAGTTAAATTCTGGTGGAATTACAACATATGGAATTTTAACATTAACTATAACAAATAATGAGTGTTAACTCTTAGTAACACCTCACTATATCAGTCGAAACTACTTTGTCGTTCATTAATGAGTTCCCACAGAAGGGATAAAAAAACACATCACACTACTTCAACCAACTTTTTCTTTTAATTTAATGCATGGTTGGAATAAATGAAAAACTTTGGTAGAACTTTCCAAAGCAAAACAAAGCGCCCGCTGTGAGCTTTAAGGTGATTTTCTTTTGGAAATGAATCAAGTGACCTCGAGAGCAAAAACAAAGCCTGACACAGTCCCAAAGATCCCTTCAAGACTGATCAGTCCCTCTGTTTGAATGTTTTCATCTCCAGAGATAATTGTGCTGCTACAGCACCAAAGAAAGTTACAGTTACAGTTCTATTTATAGGCTCATCTTTAAATAGACTGTGGGTGTTTCTCAATCTCGAGTACGCTTGCTTGGTAGCACATGTCTTCCGAGCATCTTGCATTTGGAAAACAAAGAGTGGAACAGGCGAGCAAGTGTGCAGGTGTGCGTCATATGAGAGGCCCCGCCTTACATTTTCCGCCACAGATTTGGGGAAATTGGTCCATGCGCAAAGCATTGTGGGGATTTTAAGACCGCGGAGTCTACACATGTGCAGCCTCGACATTTCTCCAAACGAAGTGCGCCGGGCTCGGCAGAATTCCAAGTATGCTGGACATTGGAACAGTACTTCGGCGGCACTCGATGACGTAGTATGCTTGAAATAGTGGCTCTGGAGCAGCTTTACTCGAGATTGAGAAACACCCCGGCCGTTTCTCAATCGCGAGGATGCTGGCTTGTTAGTCGCGTACTTCCAAGTCACTTCCTTCAGAAACGATGCAAGTATGCTTCCAAGCCACGGCTTCGGAAAACGAAGAAGAATGGAACAGACTAACAAGTGTGCCACTCTCTCTAACGGTTTCAACATAAACTGTACCGAAAATAAATACCTCACGATGTCTATCTAATTATGAACTTGCTTTACTTTCTCGGAACACATTTTTGGTGATAACAAATGAATGTAACAAAGTAACATATTTACCAACACATGTTATACACCACTACATACTTACATTTAAATGTGTGCTGCGTCGGTTCAGCCATTCTCCGCAAGGGTTTTTGAAATTGGTCCGTGCGCAAAGCATTGTGGGGATTTTAAGGACGCGAAGTCTACCTTATGTGCAGCCTCGAAATTACCCCCAAACCAAGGACGCGGCCTCGGTGGAATTCCAAGTATGCTGGAGATTGGAACGGTCCTTCGGCGGCACTCGATGATGTAGCATCCTTGAAATATTGGCTTGGAAGCCAGTATCCTCGAGATTGAGAAACGGCCCCCGAATCCTTGAGACAGACTGTCCTGTTGTATACAATGTGGTTATTGTAACATTATGATTAGAATAGTAAACCATAATCCAGACACCTACTTGGACATTTCCATTTACTTACGAGTGTGTGTGCGCCATTTCCATCCAGCAGCTGAGGGGCGTGGCAGGGAGAGGCAGCGGGAGTCAGCGTCTACCCTGGAGGTGCCGGACCAGCAGAGGATGCCCCCCCATCACATACGCTCGCGCTCGGTGTCCCCGCACCGTGAGGAGCAGGGGCGCATCCGATCACGGCCCCCCAACGTTCCCGCCCAGAGGTGAGGAGGAAAGGATGACATGAGAGACAGAATTTAAACAGTTTTATTATCCAATGTGACATTCATTTGTTTGAGTTTGTTAAGGGATAATGTGCAGCAAGCTGTTCATGAATGGAATGGAACCCTACAGTAACATAACATGAGGGCATCATTGATCGCCAATAAGCGCCAATTCAGGTCCATAGCAAGATCGATAGATATAGACTTTATTCATCCCAACTTGGGAAATTGTTTTGTCACCCCAGCATTTTTTAAGTCTTTGCACTTGAATTAAACATAATATAAAATAGAATAAAATACAAAATAAACAGCTAACATACAGTATATCATCACATATACACAAAATATATATCTCAATAGAGTATCTAATTAACACACAATATAAAATGTACAGAATATTATTTGAATACATAGGGTGCCTTATACATAAAATGTTTTGCAAAGTAGGAGTTTTGTAATTATAATTTCATTAATTTGAGTTTAAAAAGTCTCCTATCCCCAGCAGCGGCCTGCTATCTAAACAGAGCACACTGCTGAATGTCCAAAATCAGAATCTACTATTCAACAAAAACATTTTTTTAAGTAAAGGTTGATTTATTAAATGCATAATCCAATTCTCTTCTGCTGATTTGTATCATGCAAACGGTCATATTCTATCCAAACACAAAACATATTTTGAACACTTTAAATCAATTGAAACAGTTAGTCTTAAGAGGTGGGTGCCATGGCCTGTTGACTAATAATGGTTACAAAAATCTGCTTGATGGGAAGACATTGGTCACTCCTAAGAGGTAAAAGCAACATGAGAGGAAAGACAGAGTTTGTTGGAAGCCGTTAAACAGAGTCCATCTACTAATGAAAAGTCTGACGCAGAACACACAGTGCTGCCAGCTCTTCTTTTACTGGCCCGGACAAATGAGCCGTGCCAAAACCTCCTGACCACTAACCTTCCTTCCTTCCTTCCCTCCTTCCTCCTTGCTTCCTTGCCTCCTTCCTTGCAGGAGTCTGGATGATGAGCTTCCTCACACTCGTCGTTCTCGTTCTCCGACCCGTCACTACGACTCTGCCAGAGGTCGCCACCAGCAGGAGGAGTACCTGGATGACAGGTGAGGGTCGCTTGTGGGTCGCCATTTAACGACACCAAATGTCATCAGAGTTGCTTGGTTGGCATATATAAATATTATCTACATTTGACTGCTTCTTTTTGTGCAGTTTGAATGAGATAGCAGAGTTTTGTGCAAATCTGTGACCGCTGAATCTGTTTTCTACGTGAGTGTGAACTGCTGTAATGAGATTTGCTACAACTTTATTTAAAAAAACAGGTCAAGTTCTCTTGTTTGTCATTTGAAAATAATTCACAATTTAATTTCTCTCACCTATCTTTTTACTTAATTTCTTATTAAGTGCCTCGAAACTGCATTTGGTGCATTTGATTGTAATTATGTATATAGTATAGAGTGTTGGGACAAATGGCTTTGTTTGAAAACAATTGCGGCGTTTCAGTGTGTCTTTGCGCAGGTGTGTGTGTGTGTGTGTGCATGTTGGGTTTATAGCAATCTGGGCCGGGTCTTTCCTATTCACCCTCTTCTCATTGTGCTCTTCTTGGTTTTTTTGACTGTTGTTGATTTTGTTTCATCCATCCCCATGGTAACCACAGTGAGGTCATCATGATCCACCAGTCAATGCGAGGCAAAAGTGCCGAGTGCCTCCACACCAGGTAAACTGGCCAATCACGACATGTTGTTTACATTCAGGGTTCTGGATCACATGGATGTTGTAGTGCGTAGTGTGTCAGACTGTCTCTCTGTGCAATTGACTTAAAAAACAGGGGTTGAATCCATCACTTACAATCCTACGTAGAAAGGGATTAAAGAGTGTGAATATATCCAACTGTAAGCAAAGCTTTAACTTTGCTGTAAGTATTGTTAAAGCAAATTGTTTGCATTTAACACGATGGCAATAGACAATATTTGTATTATATTCAACAAATAACATTAAATCCACAAATGTGTTCATTCTATCCCACACTACTGTAACACTCAACTTCCCTGCCTGTGGTTCTTAACCCTAAATACATGTTTGATTCCCACTGAAAGGGATAATCTTAAAAAACTATTGAATTAATAGTTTTAAGTCCAAAAATATCAAATGTTTTGCCCACATTACTTCAACAGGAAGAAAAAAATGGGATAGTGTATGTGGGACACATTTTAATAAAGGACGTTGTCTCACAGTTGGAGCTCAATGCAGAGTAATCTACTCGGGGATAATGAAGACAAAAAAATAGGGACATCAAGTAACAGCTTAACAAACTAAAAACATGTAGGTAAAGGAAAAAATGTACTTACATAGTAGGACATTATTGTTTGCTTTTATTTATTTGTGCATGCCCGACATGACACACCCTGAAAAGGATTTTTAACAATCAAAATGCTTAGGAAGCTTTTTAGAATACCAACCGATTCCATGAACTTCTATTTAAAGTGAGCTGGACTGTCAATGTTTTTTACTCTTACTTAACATGCATTATGGTATGGATGCACTCACAATACATCTCAGTGGAATACACATTGTTGACAGAAAGACAAATATATAACATGATCACTGACTTGACAATGACTCGTCATTTTCCCCATCATTTTGGGCATTGTGGAAAATGTGAGGAATAAGGAAGCACAGCTTGTTCTGCCACTTTAACGAAGCGTTATTTGGGGCAATGAAATACAGTTAGATCACATTGAGCTAGTTGTTTAGTTGTATTGCTGCCTCAGATCCACAAGAGGACACTACAGGACCATGCTTTTGCATTCCAACTGTGTCTCATCCTTGGCATGCTGCTATTCCCTCTGAAGGGCTGCAATCTGTTCCCATAACGTAATACAGTTTGAGATATAAAGACTTGTCATTTAATATTTGCGTATAACATACACTGTACATGGGTTTGACGTGTGTTTTGAGCACACAGTGAAAGAGGTAAGTTAAGAACACATCCTTATGTCTCATTAGAGGCGTCCACTTATAAAACCATACCTCTCAGATTTGTATACCAGAGGTGGAAGAAGTACTCGAATCATTTACTTTATTAAAAGTAGAAATACTAAGGTGTAAAAATGCTCTATTACAAGTTCAATTCATTTACATTTAAAATGTAAGTAAAAGTACAAGTTTAAGCATCAATATATATATACTATAAAAGTATTATTATGGGGGCTTATTTAAGCATCATGTATTTTAAATGATTGTATGATATTTATTGATACATTAATGTGTTCATCAATTCAACTAAAAGTGCGGTTTATTGGAATAACTCATACTACTGGGTGTCTTAACTTATAATAATATATGAACATATACTACAATTTTTTTGACTTACTATAATAATTGAGTAAATAAACCTGTTACATCCCACCACTGTTCTACACACACTGATGTGGTAAAAGGAGGTATGTGTTTTTAAGTGTGTCAGTAGAGATGAGTCGGCTTTTGATGCTTGTATGCTGTCATGTAGTGCTGTAGCTGCACTCGCTTACACTGCAAAAACCTACAAGCTTAGCCAGTGATTTTGCAAGAAATGCACTGTTAAGAAACATATCAGACGACTGTGAAATAATAATAAACGTACCTTAAAACCGTAACCGTAAAATCACTGGATAAGCTGGCACCATTTTGACCTACAAAACGTTCTGTCCGTGCAAACAGTTCCACAGACGTGTTTTCTTTCTCCTCTTCCATCCATTCCTTCCACTTTCCCACTTCTGTCTGCTGCATGCATGCTAACACCAGAAGATCTGCTAGGCACAATAACACACTGCCACCTAGGATGCCCCTTATGTTCAACGGTATCCACAAACGCACCAACAGGTAAGTCCATAGGCGTGGGTTCAGTATGCTTCAAACAAACAAAGTGGATATACCTAAACATGTTTTGCTCTGTGTTCCTATCTCAACATTGTCTTTAAACAATCTCCGTAATGTTATTTAACAAGGAGCAAGATAATAGGATGATGTTCTACCAGCATGTTTTCTTCGTCAGTTCGGTAAGCCAGACAAGAACTACACATACTAGTAATAGCCATGCATCTTTGGAACCATGCTGATAAAACAAACAATATATATATATATATATATATATATATATATATATATATAAAGCTGACCCAGAGAGACCTAACCTCAAGCAACAGCAACTAAAACTGTCCATGAAAAAATGTATTGAGACTTTTACTTCCAGAACCAGAGGTGCCTGATGCTTTGTCTCATGGAACTAATTGAGAAGCCGTCACGGCTTCTCAATTTAAAATGGGCAGCAACCTTCGAAATAATACTTAGCAGGGATTGGATTGACCATCTGCCAATCAGGTCTATCATAGTCTCACTTCGCCAAAATCAACTTTGGCGGTGGCCTTTAAGATGTTCTTTTCCACATAAACCATGTCTTGGGCTGCGAGTAGCTCATCACAGGATTCTGATTGGTTTAAAACACTGTTGGTATATTACTTGAAGCCTGACAAGATGCATTTTTTTCATGTGATCTTTTGATAGTATCATATATGGTAACCCAAAGATAATTCCTTCCAAAACTTCTGCCATTATTGCCTTTTGTCCAGCCCAATCTCTCTATCAGAATCTGGGGGTTTTCTGTACCTGTAGATTTGACTTAGGGATATAAGGTTACCTGGGCACACTTTTGGACAGTTGCTTCTGAAAGGAACAATGCATGATCTGAAAGAACACACACAATAGTGGGGAGGGAGGCTGTGGTACAGTGGATAATGCGTTGGTGTTTGGATCAGGGGAGCACAGGTTCAAACCCCACTGCAGTCAGCATGTCGTTGCGTCCCTGGGCAAGACACTTCACCCCAAATTGCTCCTGTCGTGCATCTAACAAGTAACATGTAATGTAATAGTGACAGGTATACATTAGTTGTCAAAGGAAGATCAAACCCTTCCAATATCCTGTTTTCAACACCAACATTTCTGCAGCACATTGTCTGAAGCATACTGAGTCCTTTATACATTTTGTGGTGCCCAGTGTGATTTTGTCCTATACCTGTGGAGAAGCACGTAATGATGTTGTCGTAGTAAATGTAAATCATCTCCAACATTAGAGTTAGCGTATCTGCTTATATCTGGGGACTTCCTTTTATGTGAGTATGTTCTGCAACAGCAGAAGCTTCACAGATCAAATTACAATCCACGCTTTCTTTGCTTTGTTTTGTTTCATTTGATAATGCATGCTGTTATTGAAATCTTCGTTTTGTGACTAGTTCCACGCTGCCTGCATGTCGAAAGATAAGCTCTGTTGTGGGATCGCACATGGTCATGGCAACACGCAGCTCCATTACTCAGCGCGTTGTAATGTTCACAGATGAGGTGACCATTAGGTAAGACACACACATACATGCGTACAGATTATAATTGAATGGCTAGCTATTTAAGTGTAAGCCATGCCAGGCTGTAGAAAAGTTATTTGCAATCAAAATCCAAGTATCCACTTTACCCCATCATCACGACTTCCTGACATCCTTATGTCAGTCATGGTTTTATCCAAGCATTATGATTTTGGGACCCTAACAAGATTTATTTTAATACATTTATTTATGTTTGTCCATTGTTTTTCTCTCTGTGTTTGTTTCCGTCCTCTCCTCCTGTCTCCTCCTCCATTGGATGGCATGTTGTGCTGTCGTGCCTCTCTAGTGATCTGCAGCCTTCTCTGGACAGGGTTAGGAGCGCTAGCGCCAACTGTCTGACTCCAGACAATCATGCCCCCTCACCAGAGACTGAAAGGTACCAGCCTCTGCCCCCCCCCCCCACCCCCCCCACACACACACTCCTGTAGTGCTCCAGTCGATCTTTTACCTTTCCTGGTCTTTGTAATTATTTCATCCGAGTTGTCCAACTATAACTGAAGATTAAGCTTCCCCCTTACTCACGCTACCAAGACCCCATGGCTGTACAGAAATCTGGCCTAGTCCACACTCACACAGGTATATATTTTTTCAATCTGTTTCTCTATCTTTCTCCAAAAAAAACCCTGTCAACTAGAAGCGGCACTATTTTTGCCACGTCCATTAACACGATAAATATTGGCTTATTTGGACACCTCAAAAACAAGATGTTTCATGTTACAGGCCAAGAACCCTGATTTCCCTTTCTACAAGTCAACAATAAAATCAGTTTCTGAAAATGTAACCCTGGCAGAAGTTCTACAAAAGCTCTATTTGCAGTAACCTAAAAGGACATTTCTGAGTGCGAGGAAAACTAAAACACATTGACATTTCTTTTTGAAATACCTTATGTGTGGACTACGCCTGTTATTCCAATGTGGTGTTTCATCCTGAAGCTCCCATGTTTTGCCACAATGTTGTGTATGAAGGTGCAACGATTTTCTAAAACTGACAGAATTAGACAATGAATGAGCAGATTTATAAGAACACTTGTATTTAGAATTACTCTTCTCTAGAGAGATTTTCAAATCTTCTTATCATTGAAGGAACACTATCAATAAATGTTGGTCCATTAATGATTTGGCCCTGTGACAACAGAGTCGGTGCACCTCTTCTTGTACACTTTAACTAATTACTGTATCTTCACCAACCAGCCTACTACATGCTGCTTAGTTTTACACTGTCCAGGCCTTCAGTGGAAACCCCCTTTCACCACTGTGTCTACATTGTGAGCTTCACCTCTTAATAATAACAACCTGCATAACTATTTCCAGTGTCTTTTTAAAACAACTGTAAATGAACGCTCTCCTGCTCCACCATTATCCACAATGTCATTATAATACCTTGAAGGAAATGCTTGAATTTATCAAAGTTTATTATATGACAATCATCACATGCTTTATGTATGACAGAGTTGTTCATCCCTGCAATCATCCATCCTGTCCACACTGGCCATGAAGTGATACATTTGTAGTGTGACTACAGTGTAGAAGATGTTGCTCAAAAATCGTATTTCTATCCTGCGTTCATCTTCATCCTGGACGTTGCATGTAGGTTTTTTGATGGGTTTCTTTCTGGCAACAAATCCACATGCAACTGCCAGGACAGTTTTTAAATGTTTCTGGATCAACAGGAAAAGACATACAACAAATGTTTGCACTAAGATTTAACTGTTGGATCAGTTATTTTCTGGGAATATCCTTGAAGAGTTGGTGGATACCAACACCGAACTGCAAGGGAAGGGGATGTTGGACTTTTATTGATTCTGTGGACAAAACTCTAAATGCAAGCTAATATTGCTCCATGTCTGCAGGGTGTATAAATAGGTATATGTTTGCTAACACGCTCATTATTTTCACTTTATAAGGTGATTGTAAGTCAGTATTTTGCTGCCCCCTGGTTGCCAAAAAATAAGGGTACCCATGTCAGACACAAAAATACTTTACTACATACTCAGTAATGAAATGGCATGGATTTCTGATTTTCTAATGGCTTTCTGATTTGGTCATATGGTTGATATATTTTGTATGTGTACATGTAGAAAGTCGTTTTCCCATTCCCTGCCCGTGAGACGTCCAGCAAGTCCCAGGATTCTTATCCAACATGCTTCCCCTGAAGATGACAGGTACCCTTTTGTGGACCGCAGCCGCTTCCTCTTAGAGCTTGACTAATGCCTCAAAATCTGATGCCAATTTTTAACCAAACCCAAGTGTTTTTATGAATTACGATTAAAGAATAATTTCTTATTATTACTTGGCAAATAACCATTTAGTTTGTCACCAATTCCTAATTATTTTTTTTCAGTAGGGTTAGGGTTAACCCTATCCTCTAGGTTTAGCATTATTAGGTTTAGGCAGATGTCAAGCTCTACCTCGTATTTGTAGCTAGCGCTAATCTCTTTGCTGCGTTTTCACATTTCTGATTAGCTGGTTGTGAATTGGCACCCTTACATTTTCCAATCTTTCTACTCTTCTCAAAATGTAGTGAGTGACATTATCTTGTATCATATCTCATAGAGCTAATAAATGAATACCTCATTTTGGTTGGATTTCAGTACTTAAGGAAAGTGGCTGATTTTCAAATTTTCGAATGCTTTACATTACATTGCATTTAGCTGACTTTAAAAGGAATAGTTTGACTTTTTTGCTTGTTCACTTATTAGTGAACATTATAAGTTTCATACCACTCTTATATTCGTTTGTGAAATATGAAGGAACAGCCAGGAGAAAGTTAGCCACATTAGCATAAAGACAAAACAATTATTAATCAACTAGCCTGGATCCTTTAAAGATAAGCATTAATAAACAAAACATAGCGTGTTACCTGGTGATCTTTGGAAGAACCTTTGGGTAGTTATTGTCACCTGGAACATGACTATCACGTTTACTCGACTTAATGCTAGGCTAAGCTAATATCGCTTAACTTTAGCGTCATATTTTAAAAATATACACGGTTGGTATCAATCTTCTCATCTAAGACTCGCCAAAAAGCCAAAAAACTGTCAAACTATTACTACTTGAACTCGCTCAGGGGCCATACACGTGCGGGACTCTAGGCGGGCTCATTTCGGTTTTCACTTAGTTTTTCCAAATACAAGATAATATCACAAGCTACTCTTAACTATTTTCGCAATTTAGCTTCCTGTCGCAACACCTAAACTTCTGGTTTGTGGTTCATTAGCAGGACCCAGTGAAAGTGACTACGATATGCAATGTTGTAAACAAGCTTTGTTTCATACTTTGTCACTCGCATTGTGCAATGGTTACTTGTATTTCTTGGTTTTTCTGCTCGTGGGTGTTGTTTATCTGGTTTGTGATTTGTTGCAGAGTTCTAGCCAAGGTTTTCGTCCCTGGTTGTGGTTGTTGTTGCCGAAGCTTTGTCCTGTTGTTTTTCTATGCTGCCTTTGAGATTTTGGTTACTGGTTCTTCTCTTCTGAACGTAGTAGATTGTACTGGTTATGGTGTTGAATCCCGCCTTGTTAAGTTTGCTTCCTCTCTATGGGTGTAATTTGTGTCCTAGGAATTGCATCTGCAGCTTCTGTGTGCTCGTTTTTCTCTCAGTCTTTAAGTCACACTTTTTTCAAGGCTTAGTGCTCAGCAATGAACTCATGATGTCCATAATTCATATGAGGTGTGTGTGTGTGTGTGTGTGTGTGTGTGTGTGTGTGTGTGTGTGTGTGTGTGTGTGTGTGTGTGTGTGTGTGTGTGTGTGTGTGTGTGTGTGTGTGTGTGTGTGTGTGTGTGTGTGTGTGTGTGTGTGTGTGTGTGTGTGTGTGTGATGGTGCATGTATCATCCTTGTCATCTTCATGTCCATGACTGGAGAATATGGATGCTACTTCCTACTCAAGAGACTTTAATTCACCTCAGTACAAAGAAGAGGTACACACTCACTGACATGCACACACACACAGGCACAGTTACAGATGAAGCACGAGTGTGTGACACCTCTTATTCATATCACAATCACACCATCCATCACAGCATGCCTCCTATTTCCTGTTTTCCAGATCATAAACTTGTAAGGCCAATGACAGCCCCCTGACAGAGTCTGACTACTCTAAATCTAAATGATGTATCCTCCATCATGCTCTCTGCCATCCTCTCATCCATCCATCCATAATTTTTTTTCCTTTTGTGTATTGTTCCCTTTCCTCATCCACCATTCTCCAGGCAGCCTCGGACCCTGGAGACACCCGAGTGTAACACTCTTGGCAGGAATCTCCCTATCAGTGGCAGGTAAGACATGTACTGTAGGCTCAGCACATGTCAAACATTAGTGTAGGAGGGCATTGACGGGAGCCTGAAATTACACGACCAACAAGAAAATAATTTTAAATAAGTATATGGTAGCCTTTCAAAACAGCAAAAAGTATGTTTTATTAAAATGGCAGTTTAACCCCAAAATCAAAAATAGAGCAAAAATGTTATACACATATTCTTCCCATAACCTGAATGGCTATTCATCAGTCTAGATTGTCTTGGTGTGAGTTGCTGAGTGTTTTAGATGTCAACTTCTCTTCAATATGATAAAACTAAATGCCTCTCAGCTTCTCTGCTCGAAACGCCCAACATTTGACCAATTTTAAAAACTCAACAGCAATGTCTCCTCTACATTTTTCTTCTACTACCCCAAGAAAATGCAGAAGTAAGCGTGCTCCTGCTCAGCTAGCTAACATTAAGCTTAGTCAAGAAAGACACCATTGATGTTACATTTGGTACTGTAACAAGCCTCTCCTCTATTAAAAGATGCTTCTTTCTTCCGAGTGCTTTTGTAGAAACTAAACAGTTGTTTTTTTGGGTAAACAGTTAATGGTTTCTGGAAAGTTCCACACAACTTTTTAGAGAGAGACGCTGTCTGAAATTGCGTATCTTTGTACTTACAATGTAAGGCATGGCCAAATGCAGTGCAAAGTTAAATGTGGATCGCTGAACGATTCTAACTCTCAACAACTGCCATCTTGGCTATGTAATGGAAGTTAGACGACCAGCTGCGATTGGTTGCTCCAGTAAACACAACACTATACAAATAAAAGTTATATATGTGAGTTTATTTCACTATTAACACACACCCCTAGCGCTCATGCACCTCTATACTGGTGTTGAAAAGAAGCCGCCATTAATTTTATAGCGTAACGATCGTTGCTAGCTAGCCAGCTAGCTAACAGCGGTGATAGTCAGTTCCGGTGAGGGCAAAGCAGCCATGTGCGAAATGTATTGGCAATCCATCCATTAGTCATCAAGACATTTCACTTGAATGTCACATGATTCGGATGACTTTTTTTATTTATGTGTTCTGTCGCTTTTTTGTCTCCTCGATCCCATCTTTCTTCCCCTGCATGCTGCTGCTTCTACACTGTATTACGGGGCTTTGGGTTTGTATGGCATTTGTGTGAATGTGGATGTGTGTGTGTGTGTGTGTGTGTGTGTGTGTGTGTGTGTGTGTGTTTACATGCGTTTACAAGAATACAGCCCACATCCATCTTAAGGGTCTCCAGAGGAAAGAAGGCCCCACTGCTACCCCTTGGTAAGGGGTTTCCCTTGAACTGTTGCCCTGAGTCTAACCCACTGACACCGAGGCAGCTGATAGTAGACACTGTGGTGGAGAGGAACCAGACATGGCTGCTCTCTCATTCATTCATACGATTACCTGTTTGTGTTTCTGTGTGTTTCTGTCTTTGCCACATCACAGCCTCGGGCTCTGCTGTTGTTGTGTGTTTGTTTATTATTTTGTATGTGTGGGTTTTTTTTGGACTCTCAAAGTCATTGTCTAGTCATTTCTGAGCTGTTAGGTAAGTGTTGTGTTTTCGCTAAATCCCTGTTTTTAATATGTTGGTTTGTTTCAATATTCCTCAAACACCATTATGATTTTTTTTGACATAATTCATACATTTGCAGCAGTAATTACATTTGCTATCCTATTATGTGTAAACCGCCAATTTTGTAAAGTAAGTTAGTTAAAATAGAGCTGTTGGTGCGTCAAAATTAAGTTGGAAGAAAAAGACTAATTATACATTTATCAAGAACATGCAGTTGATATTATTGGAGCAGTGTGTTTTTTTAAACTTTTTATAGACTGAACTATGGGACAGGTTTTCTGAACAACCCTTGTTCTTGAGTGTGCCGTGTGAACGGCACACAGTGAATGGATGTGTGCAGAGATGGTGGGATTTGTTCTGGAAGGCTTTCACCTTTGCTTTGTGTTCTTCCACTGTTACCTCATTCACACCAACGGTGTTTCAGGGCCGGTTCAGAGCTGGAGCTTGAAAAGCACCGGGTTTTCCTGTTCACACCGCAGCGGAGCAGCCTCTTAGCTCCGGAATCCGGTTCATTTCGAGCACCACATTTTTTTCCGGCCAGAGCAAAAGCACCACATACGTCACGCTTACGTCGAGGCGGGGGCAGGGGCAGGATCAACTCCTGAACAACAACAAAAAGCCGGCGTTTTATCCAGTTTGTACACAACGATGGAGAAACTTAACAAGCAGCAGTGGTCCACTGAAGAGACCAGCTACCTACTGGGAATCTGGTCTTCCGAAGAGGTACAGAGGAAGCTGGAGCACAATTGGTTGTCGGTGTCAGCTGTGAGGGGTTTCCGCGTGGTTTGGCTTTATGAAGCAGGCACGCAAACGGTTACGTCATGACGCAAACGATGACGCAATGACGCAGCACCAGTCGGACTCTGGGCGGTGTGAAAAGAGCCGGAGCTAAACCGAAGAACCGGTTCTGAACCTGAAAAGCTCTAGCACGGAGCTTGAACCAGAGTTGCGTTGGTGTGAATGAGGTATAGGTCAATCTTTATTTGCTGCTCTTTCTGCAACAGAATCACTCACTGTCAACTTGAGGGAGCTTCACTTGAATATGTTGTTGCTAGTAAAAATATTTTAGCAGTTATTTTTGTTCCTAATCACATTCTGTATCTAAACATCCTAAGACGATAATCATGACATGACAGCAGGTTCCATCAGTTTACAGCTGTTTGCTCAGCTTTTGTTCTTTTTTTTTGGTGAAGTTCAACCAAGTGTAATGTCAAAAATGATGCTGTCTGTATTGAACTCAAGACATGTGAACTCCGACCTGCCTTGTGCCACAGTGTTCAGCCTTTATATTAACATTAAGTTTATTTTCTCTCTCCTTTTTTCATTATTTGTGTACTTGCTTTGGTTCATTCTCCGTCTCTCCCCTATCTCCATCTCCCCCACCTTCTGTATGCTTTGCCTTCACGTTATTTTGTGTTAGGGGGCATCTCCAAGGTGGTGCGTCTCTCTCCTCCTCAGTGACGTCCTCCTCAGCCCGCAGAGTACGGCAGCTCCCACAGCTCCCCCCTAAGAGCAGCAGCGTAGAACAAGGTATAGTGATTGTATGTGTGTAAAACTGTATAAGTCTAGGTGCCGGATAATGTGTACATCATCTTGTAAAGTGTTGAAAATGACACACAATGTGCAGGTACGTATTTGTTATCCAGCCCTGGTTGCAGTTAAGCAAACGGCAGGCCACGGCTATTTAACATTAGATTACAATCATATTTAGAATAACTGTAGGCCTACTACGAAAGAGAATCAGGGCCACATGTGAAATTAAACTCAGAATACTGACTTTTTTTCTGGATGGCAACTTTAAACTAAGAATTCAGAATTGTTGTCAGAATTCCAACTTTAAATTCAGAATTCAGAGAAAATATTATTTTGTCTTTTTCTGTCTTTCTCAGAAATATGACCGTCTTTCTGAATTCCAACTTTAAACTCAGAATTTTGAAAATAAATGTCAGCATTCCATCTTTCAAATCAGAATTCAGACCTTAAATTCAGAATTCTCACTTTAATCTCAGAACTCAAAACAATTATTCACTTTTGGTCAGATCTCAAAAGAAAGTTTGCATGTGGCCATAATCATTTTAAGTATGTAAAATCTGTAAGGTTCCTGCATTCAATTTGGTCCCATTGCTCGATGTTACTAACTTGCTAGCTACTGTAGCATCTGCAAATGACTTTATTACTTACCATAACTTTATGAGCCCCAACAGAACCATGCTGTGTAATCAATGAACAGCTAGCCGGCTAACCTAATCTTGGTTTAGCTTACTGTTAGCTATGTTGCCGCTACTGCCTAGCATCGCTCTTTGCTACTGCCTAGCAACGCTCATTGCTAGTACAGAGCAGTCGTTGGTTATACACTTTTGCTTTGTACGGTTACTGTTGGCTAAAATACTGTTTGTGATAAAACACATGCTTGTATCATGGATAAAGTTAGCTGCTGAATCAATTTAACAAGCTAGCCAGTTAACGTATCCCCCTCAGACACCCTCAGACAGTATTTAGCTTTGTTAGCTGCACACTTGTGGCGCTCTAGGGGAGCTGAAGATGATCTAGGCATTAAAATCACATCCTTTGGAGATTTCAGGCTAACAAGTCCCAACTCATACACAGAAATCAGTCCACAGGCTGATAAGCAACCAAGCTTTTTCAGGACGGACTGTTTAAGTTCTGCTTACAGTAAGGTGACCAGATTTTCAAAATTAAAACCGGGGGCATTTTGTGTTTTGCGGTCAATATATCATTAACATATCCAATTTTCTTCACTGTTAAGGAAAAAAGGGGGACAATTCTGGTTTAATGTAATTCGTGTCGCGAACGCGAGGGATAGGGGGGGGGGGGTGCTAGTAGGGATGGGTATCGTTAAGGTTTTAACGGTACTACTACTTTTATCGATACCGCTTATCGGTCCGGTCTTTTAACGGTACTCTTATTGGTTCTTTTGGAGAAACAAACTGTAAACTAACTAAACAAATTGTGAACAAAACTAACATTGCTTTTTATTTAAATTAAATACATAATATTTCACATCAAAAGAAACAACAATGTTTTAACAAATCATATTAAATAATCTGATGACAGAACTGTAAACAGAATAGCTGAAACTTTAACAAAATAAATAACTCAGTTACCTCTAATCATTAGCCCATGTTTGTATAATTGAGTTAACTCTGTGTGTTGCTGCTAGCATACATAACATACCTGACGTGGAAACGTTACTCGTGGACGGGGCTACAGAGCTACTAGAAAGACAGTCGAACCCGGTGCATTTCTCCGTCTGAATGTGGTGCACTTTTGCTAAATGTTTGACAAACTGCTCGTGTTACCACCCTTACATGCTAAACTCTTATTGCACTTTTGGCAACGAGCATTGTCCACATCGAGACGGGTAAAGTTTAACCACAGCTCGGAGCGCGTTCTCTCCGCCATTTCCTCAGTGTGTGTGTTGCTGCATAGCAGCCGCGTGTGTGTAAACTGCCCCGCCCCCTCACAAGCAGGCGGGGGAGAGAGATCGAAAATACTAAAAATAATCATGGACGCATTTTGCAGTCTTTTTGCATATTAGAAACGGAGTTGGCGACACTAAAACTGCAATATAATGTTTGTGTAGCAATAATACATATGACATATATTTTTTAGATGTCTCCAGTACCGATATAAAGACCCATAACGTCGGAGCTTAACGGTACCACAGTCTTTAATAATTCAGCACCGGGGCCCTTTTAATACCGGGGCTCGGTACCCATAGGTGCTAGTGGAGTAAACGGCGGATAAACTGTGGCGCGCTTACCCCCAGTATCCACCGGGTCCGTCTGCGCCGCGCTGCGCCGCGTTACGGCTGCGCCGCGGCGGTCGTATTGATCGCGGCCACTCTAGTCAATGGGTGCTATTCCACCACACGCGCCGCGTTACGGCTCAGACGCGTCCCAGAAGCGGCTCGGCGCAGCGCTTCTCTAAAATTAGGATGAATCCTACTTTTGCCGCAGCGCAGCCGTAACGTAAGGTCGGGCAGGCAGCCCCCCCTCGCAGGAAGTGGAAAGGTGAGCGGAAATGCCAGCGTTCTCCTCCGGTTTACAAGCACTGTAAATTATATATATAGAATAATTATGATGACGAATGCATTTGTTTACCACTAAAATACAGCAACACATATTTGATTCATGTAGTTTATAACGGGACTATTATAATTATTATTAGCTGTGTCTGTAGACTACAACACAACAAAATAGGAAATGTATAACAACAATAAACACAATTTAAACAGACACAAAAATAAAACATTTAACTAGGCTACGTAGCCTACTTACTTTCTTGTAGAAGTACAAATGTCCAGGATGCCCGAATTAATAACAAAACTGCGAGCCTGCACGCACGACGCTACGCTTCTGAAACGCTTCTGGGACGCGTCCGGTGGGTTATGGCGCTAGAGGAGGTCGGACCAAAACCGCGGCGCAGCCGTGACGTGGCGCAGTGCTGCGCAGACGGACCATGGATGTATAATAAGAACTGGATACAGCGTGGGAGGTGGGGCCTCATTCATTCCTATGAGAGTTGCTCATTAGCACATGATGATAAAATGGCCCAACTTTTGAGAGAGCGAAACGTCACAGATTACCCGTCATGCCTGAGAAGTACCCGTATGTGCGCTCATAGCACATGCGCAACTTTAACCAAAATGCTCGTTCACATCTAGCACGTCAATTTGCGTACACGTAACAACACCGCACGTTCATGACAGCATGGTAATGATTTGTTATTATGATGGATTTGATATTAACGAGGCGGCAGTTAGCAGCTAGTGTTATGCTGTGTTCGTTATCCTCGCGTCCAGGAGAGAGCTTTAAAAGGAGACTAAATGGAGTCTCTGAGAAGGTTCAAATGGTTACTTTAATTAAAAATATGGCGCGGTAATGTTACAAACAGAAGATTGTTCAGTCAGGAGAGAAAGGCTGCAGTTTCCTCTCCCAATGGCGGCCGTGCAGAAGAGAGCTCACAAGCCTTCGTCTTTCCCGCTTGCTGGCTGTTCGCTCCTCCTCTCTGTGAGCTGTAGTGACGTAGGGGACTTCCCCCCTCGTTCTCCTGTGTCCGATATCGCGTTAAACAGAGGATTTCGACATTTTACATTCATTGCTTACTTCCACATGCCTTTTCTCCTCCTTATCTCTTTCATAACTTTATATGTAATGCATGTTAACGGCGTCAATAGCCACTTTAATGATACTAATGGACGGTAGTCCCGGATGTCGTCATAAAGGATTTTCAGAATAAAAGCTTGGTATTGAGAACTTCCGTTTTTTTCCAGAATAAAATAGCATTTAAACTGATGGTATGTTTAAGCTACATTATGCTATTAAACATTGATTTTAATTTCTAACACTAACGGCTAGCTAGTCATTATGCTAATGTACACATCAATCGTTATGTATTTATATTACGCTGTAACAGGATCTAGTGATATCCAAGCAACAGAGCTTCATTTAGCATGAAAGAATGAGTGCACTGTGTATATATATATATATATGTATATATATTAGGGCTGTCAAACGATTACAAATTTTAATCAGATTAATCACAGCTTAAAAATGAATTAATCATGATTAATCACCATTCGAACTATGTCCAAAATATGCCATTTATTTATGTATATTGTTGTGGGAATGGAAAGATAAATGAAAAAAGGCGGATATATCCATTTAACATACTGTATGTATGTTTATTATAACATTTTTCTGTGTGTCAAAATGAAAGACAACCCACACACCTATCAATCATCAAACCGTGTGTGTCAAAATGAAAGACAACCCACACACCTATCAATCATCAAACCGTGGGGTCTTAATTCATTACGTGTTGATTTCTATCAACGGGGGAGTACTTCAGGAAAGTCGACAGAGGAGGGGGGCGGCTAGTGGAGTACTTCATGACCACAGAGTGTGAACGTTGTGATCAGCTGTTTTAGCGCAGTTCTCCAGTGAAGGGGGGGGGGGGGGGGGAGTCTCCCTCCGTAGCCGGTTGGCGTAGTTTTGGCACAATTCCGTTGTACAGACCGACGTTAACAGCAGCCCTGTCTGTGTACACGGAGACCGACTCTGTCGTCCGGTGATCTAACCGCCTTCTGGAAAAGCTTCACAAGTACGTCGGTATGCAAATGCGTTTCAGATTACGCACATAACCTGCGTACCAGTTATGTGCACCCGTATACTACAGCAAAAGTATTCTCCGTCGGGACTTCCTGCAACAACACCACGCCGTTATCTTGATTCTGATTGGCCAGAAGACATTATCAAAGATGTTCTATTGAGAAGACGATCACTACGTGACAAAAGTTTTCAAAACCGTGGCTACTGAAATCAATCTGACTAACTGCTGTCTGTGCAATTTACTCCGCGCGAGTTGGCAGATTTATTTTGCTTACTTTAACATCATTTTTCATGGTGGGGCTAAGCCATTTCTTGGTATGGGTGTAGCCTACCCCAGCCATACTCTGGAGCTGCCACTGGTGGCACGTATGGGGCGGGCCATTCTGCACATGCGTTAAATGCGTTAAACATTTTTTTTTAAATATTATTATTTTTTTATTTTTTTTGTCAAATGTTTCATTAGTTCAACCTACATAACTTGATTTAATTGTATTTAAAATAACATTTCCAAATAAATAAATCCTTCGAATCTGCCTGTTCAGTTTCTGTTGGAATGTGAAGGGTTAAATGCCGTCTCTGCGAGTTATGTGAAGACGGGAGAGCTTGTTGGTCCCTCTCTACATTCACAGAGGGCCCGCTATAGTAACTCAACGAGAGAGTAATGTCAAATGACAGTACAATTGACCAAGCATATCTTCCCTCTAAATGGGTGGGCTTTATTTTCGCGGACTTTATGACAAGTTCCGTCCGCTGTGAGGTCTATGCAAGAGCTGCAGTGACGCGTCCTAAAACCCGGAAGTAAGCCGCGCTCGGATTCCCTCGACAGAAAGCAATGGGATTTCTCCATAGGATTTTGGAAAATAGCTGGAAATAAGGTCTGTGGAAAACGAACCTGTTAGATAAATGCACGTTTTGTTCAGCCGCATAATATCCACATGTCTACCCTACTTTTATTATTTTCGAGTCATAAATCTAATCGATAGATTTAAGCATAAGTTCGTTCATGATGGCTCACGTCAGTAATAGTGATTACATTGTTCATCAGAGGGCCTAGGTATAAAAGTCACGGCTCGCCACTGTCTCTGAGTGACTAGATGGGGTGTCCTATCACCCTGGAGTGAAATAAGTCTTTGATAATTTGACAGTTTTTATTGATTCTTGTATAAAAACAGAAGGACGATAGTATCAAGTACGGGCACGAGCAAAAAATAGGACTCAAGAGCACAACCAGGCAAAAAGGTCTTTAGTCAAGCGTTTAATCCAAAAGGTAAAAATAAAACAGGCAATGATCAAAAAATGTACTGACTGGAAGTAACGAAAAACAACCAACTAAGTTGGCGGAAAACTACTAAAGAAGCAACAAAAAAACAACCAACTAGCTTGGTACAAATGCTAAGCAGCTAGAACAATAGCTTACGAGAGAAACATGGAGCACTTTCTGCTATACAGACAAGACGAACTGGCACTGACCAAGGAAACAGCACAGACTAAATACACAGGTGAGGAGTGATCATTAGGGACAGCTAAGGCTCATTGAGGTCAGGCAGGTGATTAACAGGGAGCGAAAATACACAGGTGAGGGAGTGAGGCGATATGAGATTTCAAAAGTATTTTATTTTGAAATTCTTCATCAGATTGTCCTGATTTTCTCTGATTGACTAGATGGGGTCTCCTGCTATCACACTGAAGCAGAGTCCTGCATCGGGTCGGGTAATAATAATAATTTAGTTTAATGTTTAAATCCTCAGACCTCTCCCCCGCTGGACCGCGCATAATCATAACCTCTGCAGCGCATCAATCTGCTGCTGTGCGCGCCACATTCGAAATGGCTGAGGTGAAGCTCTGCGGAGAATACAGCATTTTCAATAACACTTCCTCAAGGGCGAAATCCAACGTCTGGGAGGGTTTTGGTGTCATCCTAGATACAAATATGCAACTGCGTGTGTTAATAATTGCACGTTTTCACTGCTCATATACAGGACTGTCTCAGAAAATTAGAATATTGTGATAAAGTTCTTTATTTTCTGTAATGCAATTAAAAAAACAAAAATGTCATACATTCTGGATTCATTACAAATCAACTGAAATATTGCAAGCCTTTTATTATTTTAATATTGCTGATTATGGCATACAGCTTAAGAAAACTCAAATATCCTATCTCTAAATATTAGAATATCATGAAAAAGTATACTAGTAGGGTGTTCAACGAATCACTTGAATCGTCTAATTAACTCGAAACACCTGCAAGGGTTTCCTGAGCCTTGAAAAACACTCAGCTTGGTTCAGTAAACTAAATCACAAGTATGGGGAAGACTGCTGATCTGACTGCTGTCCAGAGGACCGTCATTGACACCCTCCATCAGGAGGGTAAGACACAAAAAGAAATTTCTCAAAGAGCAAGCTGTTCACAAAATGAACGCTGTGAGTGCCGTTTCAAAGCACATCCACAAAAAGTCTGTTGGAAGGGGGAAATGTGGCAGGAAACGCTGCACAACCAAGAGAGATGACCGCAGCCTTAACAGCATTGTGAAGAAGAGTCGCTTCCAGAATTTGGGGGAGCTTCAAAGACAGTGGACTGAAGCTGGAGTCCAGGTATCAAAAGTCACTGTTCACAGACGTGTCTGGGAAATGGGCTACAATAGCCGTATTCCCATGGTCAAGCCACTTCTGAACTCAAGACAACGGAAGAGGCGTCTGACTTGGGCTAAGGAAAAGAAGCACTGGACAGTTGAACAGTGGTCCAAAGTCCTCTTTTCAGACGAAAGCAAGTTTTGTATTTCATTTGGAAGTCAAGGCGCCAGAGTCTGGAGAAAGGCTGGAGAGGAGCAACATCCAAGTTGCTTGAAATCCAGTGTGAAGTTCCCACAGTCAGCGATGGTTTGGGGAGCCATGTCAGCTGCTGGTGTTGGTCCACTGTGTTTCATCAAGCCCAGAGTAAATGCAGCTGTGTACCAAGAGATTTTAGAGCACTACATGCTTCCGTCTGCTGAAAAGCTCTATGGAGATGAGGAATTCATTTTCCAGCATGATCTGGCACCTGCCCACAGTGCCAAAACCACCAGTAACTGGTGTACTGACCATGGCATTACTGTCCTCGATTGGCCTGCAAATTCCCCTGACCTGAACCCCATAGAGAATATGTGGGGTATTGTGAAGAAGAAGCTGAAAGACACCAGACCCAACAATGCTAATGAGCTAAAGGCCGCTATTGAAGCATCCTGGGCATCCATAACACCTCAGCAATGCCACAGGCTGATTGCCTCCATGCCACGCCGCATTGATGCAGTAATCCGTGCAAAAGGATTCCCAACCAAGTACTGAGTGCATTAATGGACATTTTCAAATGTTTGATTGTGTTTTGCTGTTATAAATCTTTTTTTTTTACTTGGTCTGAGGAACTATTCTAATTTTTTGAGATAGGATTTTTGAGTTTTCTTAAGCTGTATGCCATAATCAGCAATATTAAAATAATAAAAGGCTTGCAATATTTCAGTTGATTTGTAATGAATCCAGAATGTATGACATTTTTGTTTTTTTAATTGCATTACAGAAAATAAAGAACTTTATCACAATATTCTAATTTTCTGAGACAGCCCTGTATATGCGGGTTCGGGTCGGGTTGCGGATCTTGTGCCGACGGGTCGGGTTGGGTTGCGGAACTAATTGGCAATATGTGCGGGTAGCTGGGCGAGTTCGGTATTGCACGTCGCGGGTGCGGTGCGGGGCGGGAGCGGGTCTTGAAAATCAGACCCGTGCAGGACTCTGCCCTGACGTGAAATAAGTATATGATTGACTTCAAATGACTTTTTGATTATGGACGGTTTCCATTAAATAATAATCAAAATATAGATGGACAATAGATCTAATTTGAGATTTTAAACAGCATTTTAAATTGTGCTTCAGAAAGTAATGTTATTTTAGGAGTGTTGTGAGATGGTGTCAACATCAATTGAAATTAGTCACCCAGTGGAAATGTCAGATATGTCTTCATAACTGTATAGGACATATTTCTTAATTTAAGCTCCAGTATATATGAATATGTTTGGTGTGTTTTTTAGGTATATTTGTTATTGACCGAGTAAACGCTTTTATTTTGAAGGCAGTTTTTACAGGCCTCTATCTGTTCGCGCACCGCAATACAACGTGCGGGCTGGCTTGACTGTGTTTTCCGAAGTGGGGGCTGGCTTGACCACAGTCTGTTTACCCAGTGTTTCCTGACATGAAACGTTTTATTTCACCTTGCTATGTGTTTGTAATGTATTAAAAAACGGGGACATTTCCAGGGACAGTTTCAACCGGGGACAGGCCAATACAAACGGGGACTGTCCCCCGAAAACAGGGACGTCAGGTCACCCTAGCTTACAGGGCTATTTTACAGTGAAGTGTCTGTTTGAGTTTATTGAGTTTGTTCTTATTTCATAGCCCTGGTAGCAGAGGAGTGTGTTCGACAGCTCCAGATGAGGGTTCATTCCAACCGGGTGTCAGCTGCCACCACCTCCAGCCAACAGGACCTGGACCGATCCCTCAAGAACAAACGGGAGGTGGGCCACCATTTTCCATTATCACTCTAAAACAGGGTTGCCAACTCTCACGCATCTGGCGTGTGACACACGCTTTCACTCTCAATCTCACACTCTCACGCTGCTCAAACTATTCTCACGCCAAAAACAAGATGAACCGGCGATCGTTTTTGGTTGGTTATCTACAATGTTGAGTTGACAGCTGCTCGAGCTGTCAATCCGCTCCCTCCCCGCCCCCACCACTCTTAACAACGTTAACAGACAGCAGAGCAGTGGGAGCCGGTAGATCAATCCCAGACCCGTATCGCGCATGCGCAGATCTGAGATCCAGTAGAAATGATAAAAAGTCTGGTGCTTATTGTTCTACTAGGCCAAAATAGAGTCAAAGAGTATATGAGAGTGAGAGTGTGTTAATATATTTGGCACTTTGGTGTGTGTGTGTGTGTGTGTGTGTGTGTGTGTGTGTGTGTGTGTGTGTGTGTGTGTGTGTGAATTTATTTTAGGATCCATTTTAAAATTCTTTTATTTACTTTTAAATCCCTAAATGGCATGACGCCACCATACCTTACTGAGCTGCTACAGCATTACACGCCGAACCGCCCTCTCAGGTCAGCGGACCAACTGCTCCTGAATGTGCCTAAAACCAGGTCAAAGCTCAGAGGGGACCGTTGCTTCTCTGTAGCAGCTCCCAAATTGTGGAACGCTCTGCCCCTGGAGATCAGACAGGCCTCCACACTGCCTGCTTTTAAATCGCTTCTTAAAACCCACCTCTTCTCCTTAGCGTTTTAACATTTGGCGTTTTAACATCTTTCAGTGTTGCTTTTTTGCTTTTAAATTGTTTTTTTGTTTTTACTTGTACTTGTTTTATGGTGTGTGAGCTGAGCTGTGTTTCTTCTTTGTATGCTTTGTTTTATCTATTTGCCTGTACAGCACTTTGGTCTGGAGGTTTAAAGTGCTTTATAAATAAAGTTGTATTGTATTGTATTATTGTGTGTGTGTGTGTGTGTGTGTGTGTGTGTGTGTGTGTGTGTGTGTGTGTGTGTGTGTGTGTGTGTGTGTGTGTGTGTGTGTGTGTGTGTGTGTGTGTGTGTGTGTGTGTGTGGTGTGTGTTGTGTGTGTGTGTGTGTGGTGTGTGTGTGTGTGTGTGTGTGTGTTTGTGTTTCATGTATAAGCCTCTCACGATAATTAATTTTGTTGGATACATTTTCCCGGAAATTATTGCGATAAATGATAATATTGTCGGCACCGTTGTATGGCCATTTTAGATCACTGACATAATGATAATATATAATAATAATAATTCAAGTACATCCTTTCAAACTGCTAGTCACATCCTCATGTAAATGTAAATGTATCGAGTTCATTTTATTTATCGTAAGATAAGTCAATTAATTGCTTATCGCGACAGGCACACAATAACACAGTGGAAACAAGCATGTGTTTGACTTTCATTAGTGAATGAAAAGTTGTGCCCTTTATAGTTTGTGTCCAATATTGTGTATTTGTATATATTGTATATATATCCTATATATATAAGGTCCCGCTGCTGACATGATAGCAGTCATTTAGTGCGCATATGTGTAATTAAACCCATGATATAAAAATCTCACTCCAGCCAGGTACCCAAAGTTGGCAACCCTGCTCTAAAAGCAACTCGTCAGGGGAATGGATGGGGACCATAGACTGTATATAAGGGTTCCAGGCAGTGAGCTTCAGCTGTAATGTTGCTGAAGTGCATCGCAGTGAATTGCATTTACTGTCTGAGTCATAAATTATCTCACAGTTATGGGGAAGACCACTCAACGAAACACATTGGTTCCAAGTGGGTAGCCCCTTAAGAATGCAGAAGTGTATAATCCATACTTGCTGGTTTTCTTTCTCTAATTTACTATATAGCGAACTAACAATGTAATGGCAATATCGTGACTTTCAAACATTTGCATGCGAGTGGTTTCACTTTTTTGTATGCGTCGTGTCAGTGCTGTCTTAGTGATGCATTTCTACAGTAGGCTATTACAACTGTCAGCACAAATGGACTGAACATGTCAGGGATGAATGGATGGCTGATAAAGATCTACAATAGCTTTCTGTTGTAAAATCCAAATGTTTGCGTTACAGGGTTTGTCCCATATAAATGTCACGTAAGAACAAAACAGTTTTGCATTTGGAAATAAAAATCTACTGGGCTGGATCCAAGAACCGCAAACTTTATTTGCAGAGTTATGAAACTGAGGAGGGATTGACATGAACAATAACAGTTCATGGCGAGTACGGTGAAGAGAAGGGCGTTTTTACAAGCAGTAGAGCTGATTACCCAGACGTATTATATATGTTTCCTCCATAGTTTTAATGAAAACTGAACTGACCGTTCGGAACAGCAGCACAAGCCCTTTTTCTGTTGTTATTTTGATACTGGTGTAATCAATAAATATAATTGTCATATCAGATTATCACAAGTAAGATCAAAGTGAAACATATACAGGTAAAGTAAGCCAGTAGAGAACTCCAATTGCCACAATGGTTGCAACAAGGCTGGAAATCTTGTTATTGATTTGTTTGACTGCCTGTGGTGGCTTTGCTAACATCATCCATCAAATATGAGAGAAACTTATTTGCTATAATGTCAAACATTGTACTTCAACTGAACCAGAATTTACATTTTTGGGGAAACATGCATCTGGGGACTTTAGTTCTGCGACAGTCAGGCACTGAATTACTACTTTAAACCTGCAGCTGTCATTAGCAAACGGTAGGATTAACGCTGGTGGACCACAAGTGGCGTCCCACTCCAGAACTAGAACAGAACTCATTTCAGTGGAAAAGGGGTGTGAGTGCCCTGACAGTTTGTCTATTTTATTGATTCTTTGTGCAAGTATTTGAGTATCTTGTGCTAGCAGCATTTAGCATCATTTGTGTTTCCTGCAGCTCTACAAGGACCAGAGGAGGAGCAGTGAGAACATTTCCCATAAGTCCTCAGACAGTGATGTCAGCGACGTGTCAGCCATCTCTCGAACCAGCAGTGCCTCTCGCATCAGTAGCACCAGCTACATGTCCATCCAGTCAGAGAGACCGCGTGGACGCTTCAGGTGCGCACACCTTCTCACTCACCAGGGACCTGTGTCTGAAAAGAGACTTTATCTGATAGAAAATATGCTGGCAAGGCTATGGGACAACTTATTACTGATGGCTGCTCAAACAAATGAGCTTTCCCTTCTTTCTTATAACTTTCTTTCTGAAAGACACGTCCAAACACACGCTTCTCCTCCAAGTTAAGTCGCTAGCGCTTTTCTAAAAAGTTGAGATATTTTCAACTCGGAGCAGCTGCTGTAAAAAGGCAAAGCGTTCAGAAAAAGTAGTTTAAAGGCAGACATTTTCTCGAGCCAATTTCATACGACAGCTCACTCACTCAGAAAAAGGACACACAGGCCCTTAGATTCTAACTTTTCTTTTTGTGTGGTCTTGCTTATGTTAACTTTAATTAATTCACATCAAATTAACTTATTTTTCGGTGACATTTAATGATCAGCAGGGCCATGCGGGCAACGGGCCGCCACATGATGAAGAGCACCAGCGTGAGCGGAGAGATCTACGGCATGGACCATGCCGACGGCAGCCAATCAGACACGGCGCTCGGGAGCCTTGGGAGCGGTCTCAAGAAGCGGCGCTCGAGCCTCAGCCAACGTGTTGTCGACATCCTGCCATCGAGACGCAGCCGCAGCACCTCGCAGCTCAGCCAGACAGGTGAGAGCACTTAGACTAATGCCTGCAGAAACAAATAACATACAATAAAAGATATTGTACAGCAGAAACAGGTCAACTTTATCCTGTCTAGCATAAACTACATTACACTACCAACTGTTTACCCCTTTACGGAATGCCTCTTGAAGTTGTTGCGTGTAACATTCATCAAAGGATCATCACCACTATAATAGTAAGGACATTATTGTGCTTACCGTAAATAAGTAATACAAGAAGCCAAGAAGATTGGCAACCAATGACATCTATTCTGCATAATATTGAGCGTTTATGTGTTGAAAAATAAATAAACAATCTCAGGGGGATAATTGTGGCTGTCAATTACAGTGTCTGTTTCGATATTACCTTTGGGGGGGGGAATACTTAGTAACACTAATGGGTAGAAAACATTTCTAAAGGAAGCTGGGTTTTACTGCTGTGACTGGTTGAGAGTTCCTAAAGTCTTATGGTGTAAAGACTGCACAATATGTTGTTTCAGGATCGACATGCTCATTTCAATAGTGGGTTTTTAGCAAACTCGAAGACGTCATGCTACAAATGTAGCTGCCAAAAGGGAAGCTTGCAAGGATCCGATTTTCCAAGATCAATCCAGTGTTTCCCATTAATTACAGCTTTCTCATTAGTGGAATGCTGTGCCACAGCATTCCACTAATGTTCTTCAAATATTTATTAGTGTGAATACTTTTTAGAAATATTTAGTGTGAATACTTTTTCCAAATATTTGATACTTTTTGAAATATTCAGCTTTTTAAACTCTTTTTTTAACATGGAACTCAATGGGAGGAACCTTCAAATCCTTTTTTAACTACACCGTGTGCCAAATGCTACTCCTTCCATATACCTTCAGCGAGAGACTTCATTCCAACTTTAAAATGATCACAAGACATTCAGCTATTCCAATCTTATTCAGATTTGTGATATATTTTACACTATTTGAGATATTTAACTTAGTTTGGAGCTTGGTAAAGAGGCCTTCTTCAGATTGTAACATTAGTGTGTATTGTGCAGCTTGTTAAGGCTAGAGTGCTTTGATCTCAAAACAGAGTGCAGGAGTGCTTGAAATTCGCTCAAATATTTTCTTCAAACCTGCCATAATTCCCAAACCCTACACTCCTTGGACATATTCTTTCATGAAAAACGTAGGAAAACCTCTCCTAGGTTGGAAAATAAAAAAATGTAAGCAAAATAATTAAACAAAATGCCTCTTGAGGGCATGAAGTGACAAAAACTTTCAACATGTCTCCATTAAGGCCCATTGTAAATACAGCCTGCTCTTTCCTCACAGCAGCAGCCGCACACCTTTAGTTAATCTGCCAAAAAGGCCCCATTATTGACCCGAAAGTACACAAAAAGCACACTTCAGACGCTCGTCAGGATCCTGAGACGCTTCACACGTTGACATTTCACCGATATCTGCTACGGTTCTTCAACAAAACGTTCAAATGTAAGAGGTTTATCTCTCATTCAGAACAATGGAAAGGCTCTCCTCTCACTGATTACTGCACATCACCATGGAAACCTTTAATCTCTGGGCTCACACAAGTATTATGATTATTAGTTATGATTAGGTGCTCAGCACAGAAACAAACACTGACAAACACACTGGACTTTAACAGACTGTCTCAGCCTATTATTTTCTGTCTGATGGAGACTTCATACAGACTTCAACATGTTCCACATATTTTAGACATTATTAGTGACGTATGGTTTTAGTCGAAAGGTTTGCAGTCAAAATATTCTGCTGCTTTCCCAAGCCTTTTTACTTTCTTTTCTCTTCTTAATACAAATTCATTCACTACTACTTACATCTGATATGTAACTCATTCAGCCTATTTTCAGCTGCAGAAACCATTCAACTATTACATTATTCAGATATTTCAGGACATCAAGGCTGTATGTTGTTGTTTATACCTTTTTAAACATTTTCTTTTAAATATTAAGCTTCTTCACTATTTTTCCTCTTCTTCCAGTTTAACATTTCACTTTCAAGTTTTCAACAAAGTCATTGCAATGCTTTTGAGCTGTAACAATTTGATTCAAATCATTTCACTTTTCTGCATTTCTCCGCTAAATTCAGCAACACACTTACTGGGTCTCTGTAGCTAAAAGCAGCTACCATTCAGCTACTAACATATTCAGCTTTTTCTGCATTTTCATCTAAATTCAGCCACAAATGTTCATAGTTTACAGCATTCACCCGCATTTTCTACAGGAAATGCATTTTCTAGTTAACCATTTAAATTTCACACTTTTTCTCGTCAACCCTTGTCAAAAGTATTGTTGAAAGTCTAAAACAGATATCCTACGGCAGTCATTTAGTTTGCTCTCTTTGATCTGCTCAGTGACCAGCAGATCGACTGTGATTGTATGGGTAGCGTCCTCATGTCTTACTTTGTAAATATGTTCTTGAAAAAAAGAGCATTACTAACAGTGCAAACCCCTGAATAAATAAATGTTTACAATTTAAAAAAAAAAAAAAAATGAAAAAAATGTTTTCACACTTGGACACAAAAGGGAGTGCGTGCATAACTTTAAATACATTCCATTTACTTTGTTCGTTCAGTAAATCACAAACACAGCACCGCATACTGTCAGCTAGGTCTTGTAAATGATGCCTTTCAGTGGCGGCTGGTGTAAAATATTTTTGGTGGGGCTGTTGATATAGTGAGTAAAGAATTTTTGGGGAGAAATGACCCCTTAAATTAGGACTTCTGGTGATGTAATGGCGCGTTTCCAGTGCAGCGCGGAGCTCGCTTTAATGCTGCGTTCAGACCGGACGCGATGCGAATATTCGCTTCGCTCTAAACGCTCCTATCGCATCACTCGAGTCGCTCGAGTTTCACCGTGGCTGCCAGCTGTGTTTACTCGCATCATTCAAACAAGATGCGCTGGCTCGGGAACTACAACAAAATGAACGTATTTTACAGTGATTAAATTGTAATACACGTTTCTAAATGATGCCGACGTAACAACATACTGATACCGGTTAGTAAAAACCATGAATTAATGCTTTGACAAGTCTGCAGACAGACGGCAGGCGAAAAACCTTTTAGAATGCTTGTTTTCTGAATGGAGCTTGGCTAAGCTGACGTTCTATATGCTCCGACCGTCCACACTCACAACAACGGCCTATAGAGACATAAATAAGCCAGCGACTGTATTCTCCATGACACAGACTGTCTGTGGTTTGTACTTGTTTAACTTTTGTCTAGTTTCTGAACAGATCGTATCTGTCCCCGGCTGTTTGAAGAGCAAGCATGGGAAACAAAAGACAGCATTTACCTGTTTGCATCCAGCTAGCCATGCCTTTCTGGTGTACCAGCTACGTGAGAAGCCTCGTTGATACGTTTTGTCTTTTTCACGAGCTTGCTGCGATATATACAAATCGGGTTGGTCCGGTCCAAGGTCTTTAAAGTATCAATTTATCTCCCAAACTTCTCCTTTCGAAAGGATTGGAGAGTAGCTCTTGCACGGAATTGGTTGCGGACCGAGGTCCGGCGACTCCACCTGCACACCATTTTCATCCAACTACTGCGTCACCTTGGTCACTCAAGAGTCTAAAAAACAACTCACGTCAACGCACGTAAGCAACGTGGGCGCCAACGTGGGCGCCAACGTGAGCGCCCTCGTGACCAAAATATTTGACGGCGCTGATTGGCTGAAATTATGTTTCGGCGGCACAGTTTACTATTGAGACTTTTGCAACGTGCTGGTTGCTGCTGTTTGGCTCGGGGGCTCCGCCCCGGTAATGATAAACTAATGCCACGGCAAGGCCAGGCAGGAAACATGTGACTTATCAATCAATCAATCAATGTTTATTTATATAGCCCAATATCACAAATGTTACATTTGTCTCAGTGGACTTCACAGTTTGTACAAAATATCAGTATGACAATATGACACCCTCTGTCCTTAGACCATCACATCGTACAAGGAAAAAGTTCCAAGGAAAACCCACAGATTAAAGGGAAAAATGGGAGAACCCTCGGGGAGAGCAACAGAGGAGGGATCCCTCTCCCAGGACGGACAGACGTGCAATAGATGCCGTGTGTAAATTGAAAAGATAATACATTTGCAACATAGGTAGTCCAAATGTTTGGAAATGCATGTGTGTATAATAGGAAGATGAATCCACGAGGATATCCATCCAGGACCTATGATCCAGGACCACAGCCACAACTCATGATCCAGGGCTCGCGATGCAGGACACAGGACCGCAGGATCATCCATGACTCCGGATCCCCGCGTATATAGACACCAAAAAGAAAGAAATTTGGGGAAGCTGGGTTAATCGGAACATGAGAGTACACAGGTATAGACAGAGAGAAGGAAGAAGTAAGATGACCCCCGGCAAACTAAGCCTATATCACCAAAACTAGGGGCTGAATCTAATCAGCCCTAACTATAAGCTTTATCAAAAAGGAAGGTCTTAAAAACGGATAGGGTGTCTGCTGCCCGAACACAAACTAGAAGCTGATTCCACAAATGTGGAGTTTGATAAGAAAAGGCTCTGGCTCCCATTGTACTTTTAGAGACTCTAGGAACAACCAACAACCCTGCATTCTTGGAACGCAATGCCCTAGTAGGACAGTAGGGTATAATGAGTTATTTAAGGTAAGATGGCGCCTGCCCATTAAGGGCTTTGTAGGCAAGAAAAATTTTAAATTCTATCCTGTGTTCTATAGGGAGCCAGTGTAAGGCAGCCAGAACAGGAGTAATGTGGTCCCTTTTCCTAACTCTGGTTAGTACACGAGCTGCAGCATTTTGAATCAGCTGAAGCGACTTGACTGACTTCTTGGTACACCCTGATAATAAAGAGTTACAATAATCCAGCCTTGAAGTAACAAATGCATGGACTAGTCTCTGCTTCGTTTTGAGGCAAGATATGCCTGATCTTTGCAATGTTACGTAGATGGAAGTAGGCGGTCCTTGAAATTGATTTTATGTGGGCGTTAAAGGATAAATCCTGATCAAATATAACACCAAGATTCCTTAAAGTCTCACTGGAGGCCAAATTAATGCCATCCATAGTTAGTATATCTTTAGATAATTTGTTTCGTAGATTCTTCGGGCCAAGTACAATAACTTCAGTTTTGGTCGTGTTTAACATCAAAAAGTTTAAGGTTATCCACGTTTTTAAGTTCTTGAGGCAGTCTTGAATTTTATTTAGATGATTAATTTCATCAAGCTTGATTGATAAATATAGTTGAGTATCATCCGCATACCAATGAAAATGTACAGAATGATTCCTTATAATATTGCCTAACGGAAGCATATATATAATGTGAACAAAATAGGTCCGAGCACTGAGCCCTGTGGCACTCCATGGCTAACTTTGGTTTGCATGGAAGATTCATCATTGACATGTACAAACTGAGAGCGTTCAGATAGATAGGACCTAAACCAGCCTAAAGCAGTTCCCTGTATGCCAACTAAGTGCTCTAGTCTTTGCAATAAGATATCATGATCGATAGTATCAAATAATGCAGCACTGAGATCGAGCAAAATAAGAATAGAGACAAGTCCCTTGTCAGAGGCTATTAGAATGTCATTTGTGACTTTAACGAGAGCTGTCTCTGTGCTATGATGTGTTCTAAAGCCAGACTGAAAATCTTCAAATAAATCATTGTTTTTTAAGTAATCACACAACTGTTTTGCGACTGCTTTCTCAAGAATTTTTGAGAGGAACGGAAGATTAGAAATAGGTCTATAATTGGCTAAAACCTCTGGATCGAGGTTGTGCTTTTTAAGAAGCGGTTTTATCACTGCTACGTTGAATGCTTGTGGAACATAGCCTGATAATAAAGACATATTCATAATATTTAATAAAGAAGTGCTAATTAATGAAAAAACTTCCTTCAACAGCTTAGTTGGAATTGGGTCTAACATACACGTTGATGGTTTAGAAGAGAGAATCATTGAATTTAATTGTTCAAGGTTTATGGCTGAAAAGCATTCTAGTTTACTATCTAGTGTAATATTAGAACTTACGTTTCCGGGAGTTGATAACACTATACTGGTCAAAGGCAAGAGTTCATTCATTTTGTTTCTAAGAGTAACAATTTTATCATTAAAAAAGCACATAAAATCATTACTACTGAGTGCTATGGGAATAGAAGGCTCAATCGAGCTATGGCTCTCTGTCAGCCTGGCTACAGTGCTGAAAAGAAATCTTGCATTATTCTTATTCTCATCTATTAATGAAGAGTAGTAGGCTGCTCTCGCTTTATGCAGTGCTTTCTTATATTCATTGAGAGTAATATGCCAAATTAAACGAGATTCTTCAAGTTTAGTGGAACGCCATATCCTTTCAAGTTGTCTCGACTTTTGCTTTATTTTGCGGGTTTCGGCATTATGCCATGGAGCTAATCTATGTTGTTTTATTTTCTTCTTTTTCAAAGGAGCAACAGAGTCTAATTTTATTCGCAGCGCATCTGTAGCACTATCAACAACATGATCAATTTGGGGTGGTGGACATTTTGTATAAGTTTCCTCCCTGACATGCAGACATGCTATCAAGTTAAGTATTGGTGGAATCTCTTCCTTAAATTTGGCTATTGCACTAACAGATAGGTTTCTGCTGCAGGAGCTTTTGACTAATGCTTTGTAGTCTAGTAACAGTACTTCAAAAGTTACTAAGAAATGGCCGGATAAAGCAGGATTATGCGGTTCGACTAATAGTTGCTAAATTTCAATACCATAAGTCAGAACAAGGTCGAGAGTGTGATTATAGCAGTGGGTTGGTTTATTTACACTCTGACAAAAACCAACAGAATCTAATATAGAGTTAAATGCAACAGTAAGGCTATTTTTATCATCGTCAACATGAATATTAAAGTCACCTACGATAATTACTTTATCTGTTTTAAGAACCAAAGTTGATAAAATTCTGAATAAGGACCTGGTGCACGGTACACTGTAACAAATAAGATTGGCTGCAAAGTTTTCCAGGTCGAATGCGTAAGACTAAAAACGAGACTTTCAAAGGAGGTATAATTTAATTTTGGTTTAGTATTGATAAGTAAACTTGAGTCAAAGATTGCTGCAACTCCACCTCCTCGGCCCACACCTCGGGCAATATGAGTATTGATATGGCTGGGTGGAGTGGCCTCATTTATGCTGACATATTCTTCATGTCTCAACCAAGTTTCAGTGAGACAGCATATATCAATATTATAATCTGATATTAAATCATTTACCAATATTGCTTTAGATGCTAGAGATCTTATGTTTAAGAGACCACATTTAATATTCCTGTTTTGTTGCACTGTAGTAGTTGTTACATTTACTTTTATTAGGTTATTATGTATGACAACTCTATTAGGTTTTACCTAATTTGTCCTTGGGCAGACACACACACCGCTAATATTGGGTAATTTACCTTGTTAATTAAAAAATATAAAATATATATATATATTTTTTTTGTATGTGGGGGCCGGGCGCCACTGATGCATTTACCTCTTCTGAGTCTCACCTATATGACCCCTGAGCTGGCCCTGTCCCTGTATGAGCTTTGCTTGATCTACTAAATATAAAAGTTGGCATTGCACATGAACATATCAGAAATTACTGGTCAATTCAATAAAACAAATGTGGGAAAAACGAGTGATTTTGCAATATAATACAGTTAAATGTCCATTGACATTGCACTGCTAGGCAGTATATTACTGTGGGTCCCACACATACTGTAGAGCTGTCACATGTTCACTTGTATCACTGATTGCCTCAAGAGTTGCTTTTGATAAACAAATGCATCCATGAATGCATTTCTAATATCAAAACACATATTTACATACTGTGAAAAGAAATACACATTAACAAGTTACTAACACTGACACATTTACATCTTTGTACCACTGTTGCTGTTGTTTCTGATGATGTTGTTGATTGGCTTTGTTGTTGTTGTGTGTGTTATTTCAGAGGCGGCGGGTAAGGCGGTGGAAAGACAGAAAGGTAAAGCAATAGTCAGTCAGTCAGTCAGACAGACAGACAGACAGTCAGACAGTCAGTCAGTCAGACAGACAGACAGACAGACAGACAGACAGACAGACAGACAGACAGAGAGTCAGTCAGTCAGTCAGTCAGTCAGACAGACAGTCAGACAGACACAGGTTTAACATGCATTGTTAGTTCATGAATGATGCGATAAGCATGGTAGTGTATTATGTAGCGGGATTAGGTGTAGTACGTAGCAACTGTTAAATGTGATTTCCCTGATTTATATTCATGAATTTAATACATGCAAGTACGGAAGAGGATTAGTGTCAAATGTCAAAAACTGACTTTCTTTTTGGAGTTCTGATATTAAAGTCAGAATGTTCTCAATTCTCAGATTTAAGTCAGAATTTCTTTGGGGAAAAAAACAGAATTCTGAGATTTATTTCAGAATAAAAGAATAAAAGACTTTCGGATTAAAATCAGAATTCTCAGAATAAAGTCATAGTTCTCGCTTTAATCTCAGAATTCTGAGAAAAAAGCCAGAATTCTCAGATGATAGTCAGAATTCTTGGAAAGAAACATTTGAATTCTCAGAATAAAATTTGAATTTGTAGAAAAAAGTTTAGAATTCTCAGATAAAATTAAGATTTCTGAAAAAAAGTCATATGTAGCAGCTGTTAAATGTGATGTTTATTTAGAAATCAGTTAAGATAGCATCACAATGCACTTTTAAAAGTGTTAGGGGACCCAGATGCAGACAAAGAGCCTTAGAGAGAGAATGATAGACTACAATTGGGAGGGATGAAACCCTCTGTAATGATCACACATGCAGAGCACACAGTGAAATGTGTTCTCTGCTTTTAACCCATCCTCGTACCAGGAGTCTAGTACTAGGAGCAGTGGGCAGCTATAGTACAGCGCTCGGGGAGCAATGGGAGTGAGGGGGGGAAGGGGTTGTCCGGTGCCTTGCTCAAGGGCACCACGGCAGGGTAGGAGGTGAACTGGGACCTCCATATTTAGGTCTGTTCGGGGGACTTGAACCGGCGACCCTACAGCTCCCAGTCCAAGCCCCTACTGACTGAGCCACAGCTGGATATAGAGAGTTGTAGAATAGCTCTGAGAGACCTCCTTCCTTACTCCACCCTCTTCTGTCACACGGTGTTCAGATCTTTAAGAAGCCTGATATCAAGATCATTTAATCAAAATTCAAAACTGTTGCAGTACACATGTCATATTTGCCTTTACATTTGTATCACTTAGCAAACCAAAAAGAACTCACTTTGAAACACTGATTTTCTTTTTGACTTGGCTATGTTTTCATGATAAAAAATAGGCTTCTAAGAAGATCTGAACTCCCTCTTTGAAAACCAATTTTCACTGTAAGATTTCTTTAGTTTTACCTTTTCCATCCCTGCGAAACACTAAGATTGGGGTAGTGAGTTATCACACGTTATCTTCCTGAAGTGACCTCACCACCTAAATGAGATTCCCTCCTATTTTAAAATTATTTTTAACACAAAAAAGTGTTTTAGCTTTCGTCTAAATGGTATTTATCCATCACTTTGAAATGTTGGTGAGGTCACCATGGGGTATTTATTTGCATGGGATGCATATTGATGCTTATAGTTATCAGGCATGGCAGACACTACCTAGAATTGATAATTAAAGAATGAGGAAGATGAAAATAAGTATTCTATTGCAGATCTTTTGTGTTCTGTATGCAGGTGCAATAGGTCTGACCTGAGATGCCTTAAAACAGCCTTTCATAAAATGTCATATGCAAAGTCTCATTGTTTGACACCTCTTTCTGCCTCAAAAGCTCCAGCAGGTAAAAAGGTGGGTAAGGGCGCCAGCAGCAGCATCCAGAGGAGCGTGGAGACAGGCATGGCGGTGGAGTACCCGCGGGGGGGGTCCACCATGAACCGGCAGGCCAGCAGAGAGTCCACTGACGGCAGCATGAACAGCTACAGCTCCGAGGGGAAGTACGTACACAGAGCGCATGTTTTCAGGATTGTATTAAAGCACAAAGTGTCTGAGATGGTGTATTTTCCGAGGGGGCTGGTATGAAAACATATTAGAAACGTTATTGTGAAAGCACAAGAAAACAGGAACTTCGGAAAAGAAAGAAAAGTTAAGGATTTAAGGGAATTGTTTTTGAGATCTCAGAATAGTAACGTTACTCTCAGGACTCTGATTCAGAATGATGACATTTCTTTCAGAATGCTTACTATTATTTCACAATTTAAAAAAATCTCAGAATTTGACTTTTTTCTTAACCTTTTTTTTGTATAATTCTGAATTGAATCTTGGCGAATGGTTTTTTTCTCAAAATGTCCGCTATTATGCAGTATTCTGATCTCAGAATGATTACTGCTTTTAAGGAATTTAACCTTTTTTTCAAAATGCTGACTGTTTGAAGCAGACTTATGTGGTTTCAAGTTGAACCACTGCACACCCGAGTAGCCCAAAATGGAACTAAAACGGAACTAAATTCAGTGGAAAACGGGTAATATGGTGCAGGTTCTGAGTGACAAAGTAGGAATTGTTGATTCATTTGTGTCTGTGCGTGTGTCAGTCTGATATTCTCAGGTATGCGGTTGGGGGCCGACAGTCAGTTCAGTGACTTCCTGGACGGGTTAGGCCCCGGTCAGCTGGTGGGCCGACAAACACTGGCCACGCCTGCCATGGGTGAGTGACAGCTCAAATCTATGGGCTCAGAACAGTCTCATACACACATGCACACAGAAGGATTCACACTTGTATTTCCGGATCCACACTTGTGTTTTTCAATGCACACACAAATGTGTTCCGTTTTATATTCATGTAAATAAAATCCAAGTACAGAAAAAAGTTTTACAGATGTATTTTTGATCCTCACATATTTGTTTTCCGTTTAAAACCTCTGCACCTGCAAACACAAACCGCTTTCTGTGCACGGATCGCTGTGCATTCGTGTGTGGGTTTTTTGAGACTCCCCTGACTGTCAGCCGATTCGTACTTGTAATTTTTTCTATCTATAGCCAATCAGATGTCTCCTTCATTCTAAGCCAATCACATGAGCGCGCCCCCACGAGGGTATGATTTATTGCGTTCATGACACTTCATATACGCATTTTGCGCTGTCCGGTCAGCTCGCTAAACAGAGGGCGGAGGATCAGGTGATCATGCAGAGCTGCGTGTCTCTGTCAGACTCAGCAGCTGAACTGATCTCTCTCTCGCGTCCGGTTATACTTCACTCGCGTTTATGTCCATATCGATCAGATCCAGCTCTCCTGATCGGCCTTTATAGAGAGCACCGATCAAACTATTAAGAGTGAATATCGGCCGATAATGACCGGCGGGGCTCCCCCCCGTTGACAGTTCACTGTCTAGCACTGGCTTCGTAGTGCACTGATCGATTAGGCTAAGCGAACCTGTAGCTGCTCCCTCCACACTCACAACAACTTCATACAGACATAAATAAAGCAGCTGTATCCGCCACACAGGAAACACACATTTAAAACGGTTTTGCCTGCCGTTTTTGTATACACAAACATTCATCAATGGTTCGGAAAGTGGCGCTGTACCTAATAATATAAAGGCTTGTATTTGCGTGCATTTCCTGTTCGGAAAGTGGCGCTGTACTGAGAGTGGAGGTGTCCTGAGATTAGCGCCTGCAGGCAGGCTCCATGGACCTGTCAGCTCCGACTGCGCAAAATGCGTACATGAAGCGCTACGTCATGAACGCAAGAAATCTACCCTCGTGGGGGCGCGCTCATGTGATTGGCTTAGAATTGAGGAGACGTCTGATTGGCTATAGATAGAAAAAATTACAAGTACGAATCGGCCGACCGTCAGGGGAGTCTCAAAAAACCCACACACGAATGCACAGCGATCCGTGCACAGAAAGCGGTTTGTGTTTGCAGGTGCAGAGGTTTTAAATGGAAAACAAATATGTGAGGATCAAAAATACATATGTGAAACTTTTTTTACTTTTTATTTACATGTATATGAAACGGAACACATTTGTGTGTGCATTGAAAAACACAAGTGTGGATCCGGAAATACAAGTGTGAATCCTTTTGCGGATCATGAAATACAAGTGTGAATTCTTCTGTGTGCATGTGTGTATTATGAGACTGTTCTGAGCCCATACAAATCCACTGCTAATTCCATAGCCTGCATTTCTCTACTTGCAATACAAAAACTACAACTCAGGTTCTGTTTTACATGTCAAATATGTGCATGTGAACAGGTGATGTTCAGATCGGTCTGATGGATAAGAAAGGCCAGCTGGAGGTCGAGGTGATCAGGGCCCGAGGCCTTACCTCCAAAGCAGGCTCCAAATCCCTCCCAGGTAACACACACACACACACACACACAGGGATATACATACAGCACATCTGCCTCATGTCTAATATCACAACCGAACAAGTCTTCTTCCTCTCTAATTCTTCCTCATCACATCACCCTTTTTCACCTCCCCCACACCTTAATCATCCAATTCTTCCTCCCTATTTCTCTCTTCTTGCTTCCTTTAAACCATCTCCCTCCGTCCACAGCTCCCTATGTCAAGGTTTACCTGCTGGATAATGGAACTTGTAAAGCCAAAAAGAAAACTAAGATTGCACGAAAGACCCTGGAGCCGCTCTACCAGCAGCACTTGCTCTTTGAGGAGAGTCCCCAGGGCAGGGTGCTTCAGGTAACCGTGTGTGTGTGTGTGTGTGTGTGTGTGTGTGTGTGTGTGTGTGTGTGTGTGTGTGTGTGTGTGTGTGTGTGTGTGTGTGTGTGTGTGTGTGTGTGTGTGTGTGTGTGTGTGTGTGTGGTGTGTGTGTGTGTGTGTGTGTGTGTGTGTGTGTGTGTGTGTGTGTGTGTGTGTGTGTGTTTTAGGTGCTGGTTTAACAGAAATGACCACATTGTTATTATTAATAAGTTGACTAACATGACATCGGCTTTCACTTGGAATTCTTTTTTTTACTATAAAAATGGACGTGGCCTTCGTTTGACTTACTTCAGATGGACGTGGAATTGTCTTTAAAGAAGTTAAACTTATTTTACTTGACTAAGTTTTCAGTTAGGTGAGACCTTTCTCAAATGACCTCAGGTTGGACTTGTTTTTGAAAGACTTTTGATTTGACTATAAATAGAAAAAACACAATCGAAACTTGAACCGGCCCTATCTCAAAAAACGTTTCTCATTATATGAGACCTATTTTGAAATTGTCTCAGTTGACACGGAAATGAGAAATAGGGGGCCGAATTTTGCCTCCTCTAGCATACAAATACAATCTCAATTTTAAAACGTTATCCGGAATGTTTACTTTTTACCAAAAAACAAACCATAACACCGACCATGTCTTGTCTTGTCTCAAAACATTTCTGATTTGGACCCATTGGAAATGGACTCGAACTTTTTCTCCAAAGTACTTTTGAATATCACTTTGAAACTATTGTCCATTCGCCGGGTCTAAACCTATTTTAATAGTAATTTTTATGCATCAAGTTTTGCTCAAGTTTTGCTTTGAATTGACCTCATCCCTACCGTTCTCTGTTCCAGGTGATAGTTTGGGGAGACTATGGACGAATGGACCACAAATGTTTTATGGGTGTAGCACAGATCCTATTGGAGGAGCTGGACCTCTCCAGCACGGTGATCAGCTGGTACAAACTATTTCCGCCGTCCTCATTGGTGGACCCTACATTAGCTCCGCTCAACCGGCTGGCATCTCAGACGTCATTGGACATCTCAGGACCGCCACCGGGCGTTCGGTCCTAGTGACCGAGTGGTGAACCCCCCACCCCCCCAAATATCCCTTCAATGACAAAAATAATGGACCAGAGCTAACTGGACCAGAACTGAGCAGAGGGGCGAGGACATGCCCCCACGAGCCCCTCGGTCCTCCAATGAGAGGCCAGACGGAGCAACAGGGAATGAGAGCGAGAACGAGCGAGAGGGAGAGACAGAACTAGCCAATCAAAGCTTAGCTGGAGTCTGACAATCACGTCTCACACCTTCCCTCTTCCTCCTCCTCCTCCGTTTTTGTTTTCAAAGCTTTCTTCGTTTTCCTCCTCTGAGCTGCAGCAGTGGAAGTTTTTGTTCAACGTTCACTTTCTTTTTCCTCCTTACTTTCTCGTGCAGAGCAGACAAATCGTCCACCTAATAGCCCCATAGCCAATCAGAGTAGAGATTGCAGCTAGGCCCCAGGAATGAGGGGTGTAAACAATGTTTCGGTGTTAATGAGTAGCAAATGTTGGCGGTTTCATTCGGCTGTCTTCGCCGGTGTTCTCGTGGTAACGGTCGTAAATGAGCATGGTTCGGTAACCTGTTTAGATGAAGGGAGCCTGCACATATATAAAAGATATGAAAGAGATAAATGAAAGCAAGCACAAGACAAGCTTGACTTCTTTATTCAGACAGAATAAAACGGTTTCGCTCTTCGTCTAAACGGTAAATTAAATAGAGGCCAAATTTGTATTTTTTCATTTTTCAGTCTTTGTTTCAGAATGGTACCATGAGGTGCAGACTCCCTTTGTGTGTGTGTGTGTTGTGCGAGCGATGGTACGACAGTAAACGTCAGGTCACATTCGCACCCTTATGCCCGTCCCCGAACTCCGACCCCCACCCCCGGGCCTCCTCCCCTCCCTCACCTCTCAATCCCCCCCCCCCCCCCCCCCCCGTAGGAGGGAGCAGCATGACCCGGCCCCAAGCTGCATGCATGTTTATTTTACGTTCCCCGTTTGTTTTTCGTTCTATTCGTTTAGTTTCTCTACTTTTTTGTAAAATAGAAGACGAGACAAATCAACGAGACGATGCTCCAAAAAACAAAAACAGAAAAAAAGAAGACTAGGCTATGTGTGTTAGTTCCACATAATTTTAGGCCAGCTTGTATGTTGCATGTTCTTGTACAGTTTGCTCGTACTGAATATGAATACAAACCGAGAAAAAGCCAAGCCATCCCCGCCCCTTTAACAGGAGCGGACCAATAGTAGGGGGGGGATCAAACTCCGCCCAGGCCACGCCTCCCACCCTGGGTCTTCAGATATCCTTGTGAGGAAGTGTTCGACAAAAAAAAAATCTCTTAGTTCCGGTTTTTCTTTGGACCCTTTTGAACAACAGTGCTGTTCTGTAGTACTGAGCATACTGGACCCCCCCGGCGTATCTGAGGTTGTTGGTGTTCAAACTGTAGTTTAACACCGTCGGGGCTAGAGACACAGATAGAGAATGTGTGTATAACAGCTAAATGTATATGAAGTATAATTATGACAGAAATGATAAAGATATAGATATATGAATACAAAAAGTGTACACCCGTCACATGCACACCTTGTACATAACAAACCAGGATGAGCGGCTTTACCTTGAGTTCCGAATAAAACACACGGCTGACACACAAACATTCCTGGTCTGTTGGAAGGGAATTTGCGTCCTGTGGATGTGCTCGAGCTGCTGAGCGGCACTGAGCCACAAAGAGGCGCTAATAGGCCTTTATTTTTGTCCCAGTTGCAGAAAAAAAAGCAGAGCCAATTGGAACAATTTCTTCTCCTCAAAGTCCCCTTCCCCCCACCCCCCTGTGTATCATTCTTGGTTTGGACTGGACTTCTAAAGCCAATGAGAATCTGATTTTGCAGACATATTTTGCGGATGTTTCTGTTGAAACCCTCGGCGGTGTGGCCGACTGCCCTTTCCTTTGTCAGTATTACTCCAGGAATACTGATTGTTTACAGCCCATGGCTCCCCCCCCCCCCCTCCCCAAAACCACGATTTTAGACGAAAGACTAAGTATTCACTGCAACAGTTCTTGTTTGTATAACAGATGTGGCTCTACTGATGTGTATGTTTTATATTCAAGAGTTCATTTTTATTATTTACAAATAAAAGACTGTGGAAGAAGATCATGGCTTTCTGACAGAGTGGTCCCAATTATTGTGAACAAAGTGATATGTATAATGTTTCAATGTGATTGTGTACATACACATAGAAAGACGGGAGGTTGTATTGCTATATAAGAATGAACTTCCAGATTTGTCTTGCATCCAACTTCTTCAGTACTCTCAAGGTAAGAGAGGAGCTGCTGTGGAAAGAGTGTGTAAAGCTTCCTGCCTACACTGAACCCTATACAAAAAACTACAAATCGATGTTAACTTTGGTGAATTTGACTCTGTGTCACTATGTTCTGGCATCCTAATACATAGAGTGGTGCAGTGATGACGTATTTTTCTTCTAGGGCGACCTGGAAGTCAGCATCATGATGTGCTCCCTCGAGCAATCAGATTGTTCTATTAGATTTTAGAATATTGCTGAAAAAATATGTATTTTTTTTTTGTATCTTTATTGAATAAGGTTCATGCAAAACGAAACAATAATCTCAAAGAGAGAAAATATGCTAAATGCCAGATTATAGAATTCCATAGGTTCCATCTGTTGTTGTACACATGATGGTAAGTAATATTTCTATTACATGTTAGACGCTTTTATCCAAAGTGACTTACATACTCAATACTGTGGGCAATCCCCAACAGGAGCAATTTGAGGTGAAGTGTCTTGCCCAGGGACACAACGACATGCTGACTGCAGTGGGGTTTGAACCTGTGACCTCCTGATCCGAACACCAAGGCTCTATCCACTACGCCACACGCCACATCCAATGAAGTTATGTAATACAATAACTATGATGGAAGACTACCATGTATTTGTAACATCCTCTAACACAGCAGCTCTGTGTGAGTCCTTAACAATTAATGTTTCATTTTCTCTGTGGATTGACTGCTGCCACCCTGTGGTGGTGCTGGGGATTACACTCAGTTTTTTCAATTCCATCCTGACCAAGTGTTTAATATACCATGTATATTTATCATCAACATGTCGAAGTTTTTAGCACAAGTAATACATTCTGACCTAATCATCATCCCAACTATATGTTTTATATGGTAGCAAGAACATGCACATTTTAATTAAAGACACTACATTTTTGTAGCCATCAAGAGAATATTACTGTTTGTTTTAAGAGATAAAAGGTTTGAACAATTTCAATTTGAGATGTGTGTTTCTTTGTGAACAATTCTTAAAACTATAGTGATGTAATAATTCGTATTAAAGGTGGGGTAGGTACGTTTCAGAAACCGGCTCGAGATACACATTAAGTGCTTTGATAACAAATCCATAAAAAAATGTTCATCTGTGGAAGCCTGTAAAGTACTGTAAAAAGCACGACCAATCATTTTAGCCGGCCCGACATCTGTGCACTCGTGCCCTCATTGGTCATGTGCGCGTTCGTGTGTGTTGGAGGAGGGGCGCTATAAGGAAGTGGCAGATTTTCTCCGGTCGTGTATTTTCAAATTCTAGCGATCTCGAGACGGTTTCTAAAACTTACCTACCCTACCTTTAAGCACAATGACAGAACATTACTGTGCCGAAAGGGACAATTATTGTGAAATGAACATAGATTAGACATGATCATATTTGACTTGTTACAAGTTAAAAATACAATAAAATAGAAACCTTATATAACAGAAAATATACTCGAGAGTATTTATAAAATACATAGTATATGACACACATTAAGCTGGAATACACTGTAATGGACCAATTTGCTACACAAAAATAGATACAAACATTTTACAACATATTAAACATGGTAATAGTATTAAAATACAATAAAACCCACCACACAAACTCATGATAAAGAGAGAGGTTTTCTTTGGCGCCATCTTATGGAGAGTTTGATGAATGGTGAAACCCCCCCCGCCTCAGTTTCAGTTTACTTGAGAGGTGAATACATCCGGTTTACAAACCATTTAGAGAATAACATTATGAATATAGAAATAAAGAAAATGGCAATCAGAACAATTATAACTTCCAAAGGACTTTCCTTGACCGGTAGCCGTTGTACTCAATCAGCAGAACTGGACCTGACAGCCACCCCAAACTTTATTTTGAAAAGTGCAATGGTTTATAAAAGGTGGAAAGGGTTTGACACTGGTGTGATCCTGAAATATGACACATATGTAAAGAAACAGTAATTTATTATCGATTACTTGTATAATACAAGTTGTATGATGATGATGATGATGATGATGATGATGATGATGATGATGATGATGATGATGATGATGATGATATGGGGCAGTTGTTTCCCATCACTCCACTTTCAACATGCTCAATGAACACCATACGTGATCCTTTAAGGAACTTTATTTTGAAAAGTACTAAGGTTTAGTATGTTGTGTTACAACATACAACAATCCTAAAATATGACACATTTTGCTGCATAAATGTAATAATGCAATGTACAATTACCTTCCTTAATGTATTGTAGGATGATAGATACTAAGATTAGGAAAAAACAAGAAACAAGTGTCAAGAAATGTGAAAGGTTACTGATCATTGCAGGTCTCCCTTGAAAAAGAGACCGATGATCTCATTAGGCGCATTCACACCGCAGTACTTTTCCCACAAAGGTTCATGAGAACTTAGTTCATGAGAACTCTTTAGTTCTCATGAACTAAGTACAGATCGCGTTCACACCGGAATAAATCCCTGGGGGAGGATTAGGCAAATGAATCCGCTGACGTCACTTCTTCTTCTTCTGCTTTGGGTTTACTGGCAGGCCGCAAACCACTTCACGTCGTATACTGCCGCCCAAAGTCCCCGGCCGGAAGTCCCCGGAGTTGGGGACTGGCTTCAGTAGAAGCTGCTGGGAGTCCCAGCAGCTTCTACTGAAGCCTTCCGAGTAAATCGCCAGAACGCCGACACCTCCTCATCTCCACCGCTCCCATGTTTTATTTTGTGTTGCCATAAGTTAGGCTCTCTGCGTTTCTGCGCTGGGCTAATGCTAATGCTAATAATGCTAATGCGAGGATACTAAAATGGCGGCTTCACAAAACTTTTTGGGAGTTTTATGGGGCGTGGTTTGCATTCCGCCCAGCCAATCAGAAATATAGCTCTTTTCTCACAAGAGAGCCGCTCGAAAGTCCCTGCTCTCTAGCAGAGACTTTTGTGGGGGTAAAAAGGTTCTCATGAACTAATTTTAGTACCGGCTCTTTTTGGTGTGAACGCGACAAAAGAGTTCTCATGAACTAAGTTCTCATGAACCTTTGTGGGAAAAGTACTGCGGTGTGAATGCGCCTAATGGGACCACCTGGTTAAATAAAGGTTTGAAATCATGGAGGATTTTTGGGTCATTTCAAAATGAGTAAGCTATAAGGAGATTTATGAGTTGATGAGAATCCTTGGTTCTATATTTACACTGCATTTTATGTATTCTTATTGTGCAAATACACTTTTATGAAAGATGTTTCACTTCTTGGTTTTCATTTCTTTGTGCAAGTTTTTTTGAAAACACAATTTTAACAAGTCGTATACTTTAAATGTCCCCAGTGTAAATAACACCTGGGTGGCCAAAGAGGAAACTTGGGTAGGTGTGATTGTGTGATTGTGTGATTTGTAATTCATCCACACAAATGTTTACTTATGATTGGTCGATATTATTGTAATATATGTAGACCAGGGACGTAATGGATCATATGTAACAAGATTACCCAATCAGGATACAAACAAAGTAACTGTATTCAGATTACTGTTATATTTGGGAAAGTACTAGCACGATTCATATATTACTAAAAACAAAAAGAGGCATATTGTGATTGTTTAAAAAGGGTTGGGTTTATTTCAGAGGACGCATGTTTTATCTTAAATATGTTGGTTCCCTCTTTTCTAAGGTCATATTGTTCTGTTGTCTTACATACTGTAATAGTGAATGCAAACTCTTTCAATTTGATATTAAGGTAATCCAAAAGTAACGGAAAGTAATCAGGTTACATTTCATAAAGTGACCCTCCCATCCCTTGCATATGATTATGTTAATGTATTTGCCATCACTCCACATTGTTCCACGGTCCATGAACACACCAGTTTGAGATGATGTTAGACTTGGTGCTGAAACAGAAGGGTGTCATGTCACATTACCCCCCCAACCCCTCTCCCACAGTGTTAATGGTTTGAAAGCCCCCCCCCCCCGGTTTGGCTTCAGAGCCCATTAGAAGTCGCTGCAGTGATAGCAGTCATTACCGCAGTATTCCCCGTCCGCCGCGCCCCCCACCCAACCCCCCCCCCCCCTTCACCGCCGCTTAATCTAATTAGACGGACGGGCTCCTGGTTTATGAAAGGACGGGGGTCCCTCCTATTGATATTCATTAAAAATACATGATTTATCACTAAACTCTCTGAGGTGCGGGCCGCTCGCGCGCACTGCGGCCACGCGGAGAGCATTTACCGGATCCAACTTCATTTAGAGCCGTTGATCGGCACGCGCTCTTATTGCACGGGATTAATAATTCCCAACAGCCGGGCGATATTTAATAAAACACCAATTATATGAATAATAGTGACATTGTTCCTGCCCCTATTGTCACTTATTAGGGCTGTTATAATAATTATAAAACGTTAGATATAATATAAGGAGAATTAGTCTAACATATTTAGAAGGTGAATAAAAGTGATAATTAAATACACACTCTATTCAGACCACAGTAAATAAGCATTGTGCTTAAAGTCAATATGTGTTAGCCTTATGACTTTTGGGAAGAATAAAAGCATTATAAACTAAAATCTCCTTTTTCTATGATCGGTTTGGTTACATTTCTAACAAAAAAGAGCAACACACGTGTTTGAATTTGAGAATTACTGTTGAATTGAGCTCCAATCCAAACCAAAAGTCCAACACAATGTATCATATTTTCTCATGTGTCTCTTATTCTCAAAATGCATCTCTATTTATCTTCATCTCCTCTCAACACAAACCCCTACCAAGATGTTAATTTCCTTCATTTTAATAAAGGTTTTCAAACATTTCCATTCAAACTAATCCCATTATTAAATCTTTTACAAGATTAGTTGGATGCTGCGGGTCCTTCGAGGCGTCCTCTGCCTGCAGGGGCCCCTCCACATGTCCCTGCGCCATGTGGACACTAGAGGGAGCTGGAGTCCGTGTTTGGAGGTGAGTGAGAGTCTCTTCGAAGCGGTGGAGCTTCTGGATTTAGAAGTGGGTCTTTATCTTTTTATTATAAATATTATTATAGATGACAGGGCTAGGATGAGATCATTAACTCCACAATACAACAGCTGTTGTTCCCTTAAAGCAAGAAAGGAAAGTCACAGTCTTTTGGAGTATAAGATTGTTGTCCCTATAGCCTGTTTTAAAGTGAAGTTGTCTGAGGTCCTTACCACCAGCTGCTCTTGCAGTAATAAGTAGTACCTTTCTTACTGTCCTAAATGTGCACAATGTAGTGACTGCTTTTCGTCTTTTGTTTTTTTTTTGTTTACTTGTGTTCTCTGTATTTTATATGTCTGTCTTATGTGTAAAATGGTGTAACGTTGCTGCCTTCTTGGCCATGTCAGCATTGTAAATGACATTTTATCTCAATGCTTTTTATCTGGTTGAATAAAGGTTAAATACAAAAGTTATTTTAAATGTATTATGTTTTGATTTATTGACGTTTTGTTGAAATCATGTCCCTCAAAATAAGAATCCGGATTTGTATTTATTTAATAAAGAAGACAATTGTTGGTATTATTTGACAACACTGATATCTTCCAGCATCAAACTCCCCTTCACCCTGGTGCGTTAAACTTTGAGTACATCTCACCATCAGCAGCAGCACAGACCTGCACTCACATCCGGTCTTTATAGATCCTATAGGCTCCTCTCAGGGAGAAACACGCTCCCTCTGTCCCAAGCGGGCCATTCCCCCCCGTCATTCATCTTCATAACAACCCATTTAGTGTACAATTAACAACGACTTAACTACGGCGGCCATAAACACGTCCGTGCATTACCAGCAGAGGGATGGATGGATGGATGTGGAGTGTGTGGTGGAGCAGGGGTGCGTAAAGACCCCGGACCCCGTGCAGACTGCCAGAAGTGGTCTGGGGATCTTTAGGGGTCGTTTGAATGTCTTACAATAAGCCCAAAAGTAACATTTTTATAAATTGATGTAAAACGTTCAGATGCGTCCCATTTTTACTTAATTGGACTGACTTTAATTCGTCACATCTATTTTACATTACTTACTTTTTACACATATATTTGCACATGTGTCCCTATTTTATTTCCATCCTGTTTGTTTTTACACCATTTCTTCATTGCTTTATGTCTTATATATTGTGTTGCATTGTTGTAGGAGCCTAACTTTTTCATTGACTTAACTGTAGTTATGTGCATATGACAATAAAGCCTTTGAATCTTTGAATCAGTGCCGCACATGATATACGTGGAGGGGCACGGACTGTGGAAGGATGTGAGATGTGGGGTGCGAAGGGGGGGGTCTGATAATTTGCTCTATTGCCGTGTAATCCCGCTTGATTTAATCTAATACCACCACCGCTCGACGCAACCGGCGTGCGCACACATCCCCCCGATGTGATAATAGCGCGATGTGAAATCCATCCCCGCTCCCTTTATTGTAAAGCTTTTTGGAATGGGGAGTGGGTGGGTGTGTGTGTGTGTGTGTGTGTGTGTGTGTGTGTGTGTGTGTGTGTGTGTGTGTGTGTGGTGTGTGTGTGTGTGTGTGTGTGTGTGTGTGTGTGTGTGTGTGTGTGTGTGTGTGTGTGTGTGTGTGTGTGTGTGTGTGTGTGTGTGTGTGTGTGTGGTGGGTTGGGGGGTTACCAGAGCCTGCAATTCCTCCGCAAAAAAAAAGACAGATACTAGATTTAACAGGGATTGGAGCTAATTCCCGCCGGAAATAAAAAAACATGAACACCTAAGTGTCTTTTTATCACAGAGGAACTGGTCACAAATATAATTTCTTGTGATTTTCATCGGGAATTATTAACCTTTCCTTTAGAAATAACTTGTAAACAGGTATCAGAATAAACAGGTCCAGTATAAAGGCCTATTGAACCCCATTAAAGATGTACTCAAACGGCATACAAATAATATACACGTTGGTTCAATTACGCTCAGTGGTGTAAAAAGCACTTGAAAACTATTAAAGCGTGTTATGCCTATTAATATAACCCACTGATGCGAGATGATTGTAAATGCCCGGATTTTGGAGTTGATTTTCGTCGGTTCATGTTCACTTTGACTGCAGATAAGAGCCTTTAAATATAAAAAAGTACGACTGTTAGGCCGATGCACCACAGCATGGATTCATTGACGTAGCTCTTTAATTCTGTACACATACACACACTTCTGTGCACAGGACGCCGGTAATGTCAGTTTACAGTTCGCTCCTTTTACGCCCGGCTTGGGAAATTATGACAAAAGCTAAACCAAGCATCGGCAAGAGAAGTGTGAAGGTATAAGAGGAGAACGCAGGAGGGGTGAGGTGGGTGTGTGTGTGGAGGGATCTGATTTATCTCAGCCCCCGCCCCCCCCCCGTAATTTCCATATATTGCAATGTGCCCCCAGTCACTCAATTTCCCCGGAGCCGTGGTGCGTGCAGGGAAGGCGCGCATCATGTGTCCACCTTTTCGGTCTGATGCCATGTCCTCTCTTTTTCGCGCTCCTTAGAAAGCCGACCCTCCCCCCATCCCCCCATCCCTCCCGAATTGTATCATAAAAGTACTGTCCATTCACTCAGTGTGGATATATAGGCTGGTGAAAGTTGCAGCCGCGTTAACTAGCGCATACAAAAGTGCTGAATCGCAGGAATAAAGTTGGGGACCGCAGAGCATGGCC